>OX422214.1:92587907-94987907 GCA_949130495.1 Sambucus nigra
ACTGCTGCTGCTGCTCCTCCTCCTCCTCCTCCTCCTCCTCCTCCTACTACTACTACTACTACTACTACTACTACTACTACTACTACTACTACTACTACTACCACCACCACCACCACCACCACCACCACCACCACCACCACCACCACCACCACCACCACTACCACTACTACTACTACGACCACTACTACTATCACCACCACCACCACCACCACCACCACCACCACGACTACTACTACTACTACTAATACTACTACTACTACTACTACTACTACTACTACTACTACTACTACTACTACTACTACTACTTGAGCTAAGGGAGACTATCTATTACACATGATCCGAAACCCTAGAGACAAAATGCCTTTATATTTTCAGGCATTTACATATATATACAATAACTGAGACCCTTGGTATTTAGTGTTAGTCGCCCTTCCATTCGAGTAACTTTTACTATTCCTGATGGTTCACATTCTGAAGTTGGTTGGCATTTCAGTCGACTAGGTTCCTCTGATGCCGACCAAGATAACCAAAGGGCCACATAAGATGACATGAGTATATTGTTCATTGGTCCTTATGGGGAGGTAGTTTTTACATACTACAAAAGCCCCAAATTCTCCATACTTGATCGAAAGTATGGAGTATTTGTTCAAAATGTTGTTCGGCGTGTGATCTAAGTGTTGGTCGGTAGCTGACCTTCCGGACTTGTAATTTTTTTTTGCTGGCACTATGGATAATGGCATTTCTCTAAATAATTCAAACTTTTTTAAACCGCCAAAGGGTACGCTGATCTTTTTGTGCTTTGAAAAGCATAAAGCAGATGGTAGTTTAATCGTTCGTACAATCAATCATTTTGTCCCTATTATCGAGGCAACTTATAAATAGGCATAAATTTTCCTCCTTTTCTTTCCACCTCAAATTTTATGCACTTAAAGTTTTTCCTTGTTTTCGAGTTTTCTTTCTTTAACCTTTTGTTACCTATTATCCATCACTTTTTTTCCATCTTCGCTGTTGTCTTTAGATTCTTGGTAAGCTTTCTTTCCTTATTTCTCTGTTTTTCACAATTTTCTCTGTTTCAACCATGGTTTACTTTGTGGATGAGGGTTCATTAGTAGAGTTTAGAGGAAAAATGAAAATTTCGGACTAGGTAGATCTAGAAATAACTCAGGGTCCTGTAAATGTTTATTCTTTAGGAGAGGGTCACTGGATTACCACTCCTTTCATTACTGAATGTGGTATAACCTTTCCCCTAAACCCTATGGTTCTTCAATTTTGTCAACATTTTGATGTAGTTACTGTTAGGATAACCCCGCACATGTGGAGGGTGGTAAATGGAGTACATAGATTGAATGAGATTTATGGGACGCGTATTGGGATCCCTGAGTTGATATTCTGTTAAAAGTGAGGAACCATTGGAGAGAGCACCTGTTATTTTAAGACTAGGCAAGCCAATAGGGCTTTAGTAGTTAATCTACAAGATTCCAATAAATATTATTAGGATTATGGTGTTGTTGTCAAGAATTGACAATGTGTCACCCATTCCTGTAGGGGTATCCTACACAGGACCAGGTGCCCCTAAGAAGGGCGTGGCATTGGTTATAAATTTCCTCTTAACTTTTTTATGTTTATCATTTATTTGCATACTTGCAGACTAACTTTCTTGCTTTGTATAGTTTTGTACAAGAGAGTAAGAAAAAGTGTCCCAAGGAGGGTGAAGTTAACTGATTAGGCATAAATTCTTCATATTTATTCCCTTAATCTAGAGGCTTTTATCATCTTGTGCGGTGTAAATCGAGTTGATTTATCTCATATTATTGCTACTGAAATTCTCTACGTAGTGCATCGAATTTCGTGTATTTCTCATACATTTTGCAGGTATTTTATACAATTGGAGAAAAGAGAAAACTCAAACTCAAGAAAGTTACAAGTGAAGGAAAGTCAAGGGCAAAATAGTAATTCTACATCAAGAATTCTGACATGAAACCTAAAGGAAAGTTTAAGACCTCGAGTCCACGAGCATGTAGAAAGAAACGTCATCCAAATCCGAGTCCTGGGTAAAAAGTTATGAAGAGTCAAAGTTGATAAGAAATCAAGGAGAAAAAAGGAAGAAAAAAAATAAAAAAGGACCGAACCGAACTGATGGATGTATCACCGAACCGGTCCATTGAACTGGATTCACCAAACCGAACTAATGGAAAGGCATTTAGACTGGTACCCTGTTCTATTTTATACCGAACCGGTTCGCCCATTAAAGAAGGAGACGTTCGGCTGACGGAATTATGATTTTTATTTTCTCTTAAAAAAAGTTTTGCATGATTCAAACACTCCAAATAACATGATGTACTTATTTCTTTGTCATGCCAGACATTAGGGAGCTTCTTTTTAGTTCGTTTTGAGAGGGTTTTGAATCCAAGAAGTGTAAGATTCATATTGTTCAAGAATTTGTTCATGTTTTTGAATTAATTCAAGGTGGCTATTCATTCCAAGTAATTTCTTTATTTCTTTCAATTTCTTTCATATTTGCTATAGGTAATTCATTCTTCTTAGTTAGAATCCTTCCTTATATGGTTAATTTTACTTTTCACGCAATTATGATTTCATGCATCATAGAATCCTTGGTTAATTGTAGTTTCGTCATGTTTAGTTAGATTTCAAAGGGTTGGGATGCATGTACCCAACCCATTGTGGTTTGCATGGAAATAAAAGTAATTATCTGAATTAAATAAAGGATTAAATTGTGTTAAGTAGCTGTTACAACCGTCGTAGGACTTTTAACCTCGTTTGCCCTAGGTAACCGGGGTGTTTAAGAGTGCGACGCGCGTGTCAACTATGTCGACACCACTCTGTTTCTATTCTTGATTATGTATGATTAGGGCTTGTACCCTCATATACTAGGGTTCGGGGGATTGTAGTGCAACCTATTTGTCTCATTCATATTTATTCATTCTCAGTAGTTTACTCCTCCATACGTAGTTTAATTATTAGTTTAATTAATTTGCATTTAGTTAATAGATATAAAATTCCAAAAATTCATCACCTTTTCTTTTCTCCTTTCTGAGTCAGCTTAGGATTAGTCATCTTGCCTATCGTCATCGCGTTGTACGTCCTATTTCCCTGAGGATTCAACCCCGTCTTATTGGGTTTATTACTTACGCGACTTGTTTGCACTTGAACCGTAATTAGCACGTACTAGAGACACATTTTCCGTTACGTCAAGTTTTTCGCGCCGTTGCCGGGGATTTAGGTAGACTTTTAGGTTAGGTCGATTTAATCCAAAATTGATTCCAAATCTTAAAAAGCCAAAAAAAAAATTATAAATAAAAAATCCAAAAAAAATTCAGACAAGAAGAAAAGCAAAAAAAAATTAACATCTCTCAAAATCCTTTCATGCAAAATCCTCAACAAACGACTCAATCAACTCCCACTCGCATTCACAAAAATTCGATAGTTGAGTACGATCATGATAGCCGACACACTCCTAACGCACCTCAGTTTTGGGTTCCACCTCCTACACCTCCAAATTCCATTACAAGTCACATTTTTAGGACAACGAGTGAGGATACTGAGTCAATTGGAGAGAGAGCCATGTATGAGGATGCTAGTTTTGGTACGGATAAGGGTGAGATGCCATATCGTCCCATGAGAAAACTCTATCCCGAGAGAACTGTCACCTCAGGATGCATTCTACTTTCGTACAATGCGGGACAAATCCATTTTTAATTTTTAATAAAAGAGCAGATCTTTATAATATTTGTTTATTGTCGTTATCTAAGATTTCTTCCCAAACGAAAATAAAACCTTAGTTTTTAGGGGTATATAACAAATAGTCCATCGAATATTGTTTAATACACGTTTAGTTCCTGCGTTTATATTTTGCTCTAAAAAAGTTCTTAATCATTCGTTGGTGCGGATCTTTAAAATAAGAGAATATTAATTAAATAGGTATTTAAAAATAAAATAAAGTTTTAGATTAAATGTATATTAAAAAATATTTAAGAAACTTTTTGATATTTGATTCTATTTTTAATGTATTACTTGTGTATATTTTGACGGGTAATGATGTACAATTTACTCTTGATTCATAATCTTTTGTTTTTTCACTTGATGCATGTTTTACGTTTAAAAATTAAGTAAATCTAATTATGTAATTATTTTAAGTAAAAGGAACAAATATTTTTTATTTATAATAAAAGAGAAGATCTATATGATATTTGTTCATTGTCGTTATCTAATTTCTTCCCAAGTGTAAATAAAACCTTAGTTTTTAATGATGTACAATACTTTCTTGCATTGATACATTTTGAGTAAGTTGTTTTTGTAATTTATATGTACCAATACGCGAAAGATTGTAAGGATATGCAATATTATTAGCACTATCATTAACATAATTTGATTTTCGTGGCAATTTTAGAGATCTCACTACTAACATTGTGAAGTTTGAGATTAGTCCTACGGTTTCAAATTGTTTGCAGGCTAATTCATTTTAGGGAAATAAATAAATAAGTCAAATAGATTTAATTATAGGATGAATACATGAACTCGATCTATCATATATGAGACCTTTTGTTGTTAATAAAGTTTTTGACATTATGTCATAACATTACGCATATACACCCGTACACTAGGGCTTCTTAATCGTACGTGAGTAATACCACCAATTGAATACGAGCAAGTTTTTCCAACCCTATAAATAAATAGAATGAGGTGGTTTAGTCCTCACGTAAGTTAATAAAATACCCCATCGATGTGAGTACTTATATAACTATCTAATATTATATTGCTAAGCCTCTTTATTTTGATCAAGATGTACGTCATCACTATTATGCAAAATGTCCAATGTTCAATGATTTATATGAACCTCCCTCTCTTTTTCATTAATTATCTACTTTTTATATTATGATAAGTATATTTCTTTACAACTGAGCAAACACTAGAATGTGTTCAATCCATAGTAATAACATTCTCATGCAAATTTGCAGGAAGGCCTCAGAGTCAAGGGTGAAAATCTCTCCCGTGGCAGAAGATGGCTACGCATGGAGGAAATACGGACAAAAGGAGATCCTCGATGCCAGATATCCAAGGTTTTAGTCATACTATGTCCATTTATTCTAATAAAACAATCCCTTGATTCACACTAGTAAACTAAAGTTTTATTATTTGATCACAAGTATCAAAATATTTTTATTGTAAAATGTTTGTAATATGATAAAATTTTATAATTGACAGCTAAATTTGTGCTGCTATTCTATCGTTTTAACTTAGGCTAAAGTGACCATCCCACATCCCCGCATCCTAGACATACCTAATTCCTCAAGTGTCAGTACATAGTTAGCATTCTTAATGGCTCATTTGTAGCGATTCTTGTAGAGGGTATTTGCAACAAAATGCAGGGTTCAAGGGGTTATTGGCAACACTTTAGTCTATAGTTTATCTTTTATCCCTGATCTTTGTTTCTGCTTTTTCTTAGTTTTCCCTAGATGAGTTGAGTTGTGGTCCACTATTTTGTCTTTATTATTAATATATATGTATGCGAAAGAGTTCCCTTTGTTTCTGACATTTTATATTTATTTTTTTGTGATTGGTAGGTGCTACTTCAGATGCACCCACAAGTACGATAGAGGTTGCCAAGGACTTAAACGAGTTCAAAAAATTGAAGAGGACCACAATATGTATAAGATTACATATTTTGGACACCATACATGCAACGATACCCTCAATTCCCCAAAACCCTTTTCAAACTCACATTACATGCTTAGTTTTCAATCAAATAAACAAGACAAGCCCATTACCCCTTCATTAAAACAAGAGGAGCAAAGTGAGCTGTCTGATAACATGTCACCTTTGGATTCAACTATTTGGCAAGATCTAATGGCTTTGGAATCAACTGAACCTTCATTGGATATAATGGGGTCTTATCATGAAGACACGTTATCTAGTGTTCATCCATGTGGGTCAGCTAGTCCTCATGGGTTGGATATGAAGAGTATAATTAGGTCTGTTGATTTTCAAAATGATTTTCAGTTTGGTGAGATTGGGTATTTTTATATTTCTTGTAAATAAAGTTTTTAGTTTGTAATGTAATGTAATGTAATCTCACCTGGCTTCCTAATATGTAAGATGTTTTATTTAGAAGTTGAATGAGACATATATTTCTTTTGTAGATTCATTTTTATTTTTGCCCCAATACCCGTGGGGTCTTGAAACTGAAATGAAGTATCCCCCACCTGTGTGCATGAATACATGTATGATTGTAGGGAATTTAATATACATGCAGGTTTTTGGTTGGATAAATTTTTTTTGCTTTGGTGGAAGCTTTTGGACCTTGCTAAAACTAACCCCACCTTTTGTACCTGGGTTTCTGGCACATTAACTCATAATTATGACTGAAATGGAACTTTAATATTCCTGCGTAGAGTTTTTTGTGATTTTTCTAAGATATAATTGTCAGACATGTGAAGTTTTGAAGTAAAAATGGGATTTTAATAATCCTCCCATTAATGTACAGGGTTGATTACATAAAATATAAGTTAGGCAAAAGTATAGTATGTGCATTAAGCCCTCACACATAAAATTTCTTGTATGTTTTGTATGCATGGGTAAGTCTAATTGTTTACTTTCTAGAGTAGTTATTCTAATTGCAAATATCTTATATATAAGTTTAAAAACCTAGATATTAATGCAATACTAGTGTAATATTGATATTGAAACATGTATAAGGAAGGCATAATATTTTGAAAACTATCTCCAATATCATTTGATTTTTGTGATAATTCTAGTTTAGTCATAAGTTTTTCATGTAAGGACAAATTTTTTATAAAGTCAATTTGTATGTATTTTTGCTTTATTCCGCGTTTGGACGAAACTTTTGAATCATAGGTTAGAACTTGAGTGTGTTGACCTTTCAAGCCTACAATGTGGTTTCTTAAAGACGTAGCGGCCAAGTTAAAGGATTTATATCATCGTACCGTATTTTCGTGTACGTTTTCGTCTTTATGTTTTAAGGATCTCTCAGGTATAAATGTGTATTTATGTCGAGTCATGGATTTTATTTTGAGCGTTAGGATATTTTTATATTTATTTAAAAAAATATTCTTTTTTTGTGAGGTCGTTAGAACAACTTTTTGATGTTCGAACGAGTTTCCTTGACTCGTTAGAACGGGGTTCCAATGAAATATCGAATGAGCCATTTTCACGTTACATTATTTTCTCGTTTGATGATTCGTTAAAAGTTGTTCAAACGAAATAAGGGACTTCGTTCGAACGAGATGTGCCTCGTTCGAACGAGTCGGCGAGCAAAATTTTTATTTCGTGATTTTTCAATTGCTTCTTCATCCTTATCTCGAAATTGGAAAATCTCATATAAATAGGCGGACCAACAGTTTTCTTTGAGGCAAAAACTTATATTTGAGTTCCCAAACTCTATCAAAAAATTCTCCAAAACCATAATTTTTGCTCAAATTGTTTAGGATCCAATTGTTCATGTTAATATGCTTTTAGGAACCACTGGCTTATTATCTTCATCTTGTTGAGAATCGTTTGCTATGGTGGATTCTATATATTATGTTTATATGAGCCTGTTCGGTGGATACCGAGGTGTGTATGGACTCGCACGTTATCGCACTATTTAGGTGGAGTTCTATGTGTCGTTGCAGAAGAGCAATTAAACATTAAAGACGCATCAAGACTTGCGAGGGCGTCGAGTCATTGTGTAAGTCTTCTGTTAGCCTTGTGTAATTCCGTATTACAGTGAAATTATGTGGCTGGGCCATCCGAGGTCTTTTCCACTTGAATTTTTCTCGTACATCGGACGTTGGGCTGTGACTTACTTATTTTATCCTCCACACACCTAGATGAATATTTTAGGTTAAGATAAAATTTGGTAGATTGTTTAACACAACAATTGATTTAAAATTGATGCTTATTTAATTTTGATTAATTTAGGATCAATTACCAAAAAATTCCTCAAACATTTTGAATACACATTTAATCCAAGCCGTTTTATTTTGTTAAAAAATATCCCTCAAACACCCATTTAATCAATATTTTCTTATTTTTAAAGGTTCGCGTTAGTCGCACCCCCACCCCACCTCTTGCCGGAGATCCGATGACCCTCACCGACGCTCCTTGTTTTAAGTATTTTTATGTGGTGATAGACTTTTTAGAACAATATAAAATGTTGGGACTAAACATGTATTAAAACATATTCGAGGGACTATTTGGTATATTCCTCATTAATTAATTAAACTTGTTTAATTTAACTTAAATTTGAAAAATATAAAATTGAGGTAATTTTTGCTTTAGACCATCCATATTAAATTTTGTCACATAAAGACTATCTACAAGCTAATCGATTAAATACATTTAAATAAGTAATATGAATGTAATTATATAACATGAAAAATATGAATTGCATATACCATAAAAAATTGGGATGTCTAATAAATTGAGAGACCAATGAGAAAATTGAACTTTTGGATACTAGTTCAAAAAACAACATTGTTTTATAATATTACATACATATATACCTACACGCTATTCAGTTTTCTTAACCAATCATTTTTCATGATATGTGTGAATTAAGCTTTAATAATGTTGAAATCTTTAAGGTCAAGTGGAAGAACACATTAAATTTGGGGAGTTTTCCATTTCAATCATTAGTCACTTTTTTCTTGATCTAGTCCACTTAAATATTTTTTGGGCATTAAGGCCCCTCACCCCTTAATGTTATGTCACGATCAAAGTTAATATGCATAGATTGTGATAATGAATTATGAGAGATGAAAAAAATAATTGAGAGAAGAGGAGAAATAATATTCTTTATGGATGGAGTGAGAGGATTAGTGGATAGAGAAAGAATTTTTATATATTTCATAGATACCCCTACAATTAAATAAAACTTGCATTTATAATTCATATCTAATTAACACTATACTAACCAAACATAATTAAACAGTTGGACTATTCTAACTAACCCAATACGCTTCCAATACTTAGAATATTACCTTCTGATGGGTATTGAAATCGTGCGAGACCTCAGACCTAGCAGGTGCCCCCCATAGGTCCTCTGACAGGTTAACAGAGAGATGTGTCAAAGTGATAAACCAGTATAGGCCTGTAAACGGATCGGGTTCGGACCGGATCAGGCCAATCCAAATCCGAATCCGTTTACGTTAAACGGATTCGGATCCGATCCGATTATCCGACGGATTATCTGTTAGGGTTCCGAATCCGAATCCGTTAAGAATCCGTTAATCCGATCCGTTTATCCGATTATAATATTATATTTATTTTAATTATGAATTTCATTAAAAAAAATGCAGACTGAATTTTTTTTCATCACAATCAGTATATTTAATCGCATCAAGTGTAGTTATAACTTATAAGAAATCAGTATACACCCGCTTTAAATACCTAAGAAATCAGTATATGCCCACTTTATATACCTAAGAAAAAAGCGTAGTTATAAGAAATCGCATGAGTGTTGTTCCCAACATTATATACCTAAGAAATCAATGTAGTTATAAGAAATCAGTGTACAGAAAGAACAAAGAAAAAAAAACATACCTGCTTGCAAGATGAGAGGAGGTCGTGTGCGAGAGACAAACAGATTGGATTGGAGGTCGTGTACGAGAGGAGCGTACGAGATGAGAGAGAGGAGGAGAGCGAGAGATTGGATCGGATCAAAAAATAGGGAGGAGAGGGGCGCCGCTCCTCTCAAAAGCTGTGTATGTTTTGTGTTTGTGTGGTTTTTAAATTTAGGTTTAGGATTTTTCTATTCTAGTGTGTGTGTGCTGTGCGTGTGGTTTTTAGTGTGTTCCGTGTGCGTGTGTTTTGTGTGCGTGTATGGTTCTTCTTTGTTGTATAATATTATAAATAATTAATATAATGTATATTTAAAATATTAGAAAATATAATATATATTAATTAAAAATATTATATATATATATAATATATATATAAATATATATATTATAAATATTAATCGGATCGGATTATTAACGGATCGGATCATATGAATCCAAATCCGCTCCATTTAATAAACGGATAATAGGGTAATCGGGTAATCGGGTTTCTCGCTTGATCCAAATCCGTATAAACGGATCGGATTCGGATTCGGATTCGGATAAAATCCGATCCATTGACAGGCCTAAACCAGTATATAAAGTGGTTCATACCTCATATATGGGTCCTACGTCAACTGTTAAAGGGTGTTTTATTGTATATTAGATCATAAAAAGTGTATTATAGTTTGGGAGACCTCTTGAGCTTTGATCAAGAAAGTATGAGGTCCCTACAATTTTTATCACTAATACAAAGGACCTTGGGAAGTAACTAATCGGTTCTTCCTCTCTGAGAGGTTAGAATTGATTAAGGTTCCTCCAAAATTGGTTCTGTTGTAGGTTTCAATAATATCTTTCTGGAAGAGGAGTTAACTGACCTTTAGAGGCCATTTCTCTTCAAACCGAGGTTCATTATACATGTTAGAGATGAAGGGATGCAGGTGTTGAGGTCTTCGAGCTCGATTACTGTGCACTGGAATAACTGAGTGTTTTGGGGGAATAATGCGATAGCTAGGGCCATTGACACTACCGTGGTCTCTTCCTCAAGATAATTATGGCCATAGGAGCTTAGTTATGGCCTGACAGACCTTGTGACTTATTCTGCTACATGAGTGAAGATGAAACGGTTGTGAGCCTTTAGAATTCTAATATCCAAACATGGTATCATCACCTTCAACCCCTCACACTCGTACCTCCTTGAAATAATCCTTTACCTCAATGATTTAAGTGAGTAAATCTTTACAACAAGGCATCATAATCTTCCCATATTACATCTGTAGCTGATGAATTAAACCATTGCGCCTTCATTTGGACCACTAACACATTACCCTTATGAATAAATGTCGATATAATATAGTAACATGTTTTAAAAAGAACATTTCTTTAACACTAACATGAGGAAGATTTGGATCTACAACTATTCATTCCCTTTTCTTCTTTTTCAGGAAGGACACATAAAAGACTGTGTAAATAGATGCAATAGCATGCAAGTCAACTTTGTACGCCATTTTCCCTAGTATTTTAGTGTTTTGAAAGGGCCCATAATACTTAGGTGATAATTTTTGGCTCTTGCTCAATGAAGCCTAAAATACACCCATTCCCCTACTTCAATGGACTTATCGAATTTATGTACGTCTGCAAAACAACTCCATGCGTTATTGGGAATTAATCACTCTCGCCCTTAAAAATTGAAGCACCACCCTCCTCTATTCTTGTAAATTAGCTTGTAGTCCCACGCGATGCACGAGCAGTTTTAAAAACTAATAAAAAATATGTTGACTTTACAATCTTACCATCGAAATGATTGTTTGTCGAGTATGAGATAAGGTTTTTATAGGGAGCCTCAATAGGTTATCATTGGATGTATAAGGTTTCTATAGTGAACCTCAATAGGTTATCATTGCAAGCCTATATTATTGGAAATAGAGTCCTAAAGATAGTATGTTCTAATGTATAATGATGAAAGATAACTGTGTTATTTTTTTATTTTTAGGAATTAAATTAAGAAAGATGGGATAAATTATATTCTTCCAATCCAATCTTGATTGAAAATGCAATCTACACCTATTACTACAGTTCAAAACAAATTGAAGAGGCGGGTTGTTCTCATACAATTCAATCCATATAGAATGTGATTCAATTTCTTTATTGTTCATTCTACATTCATTCAAAAGATGAATGAAACTATTGGTACAACTGAATTTAAGTAGATAATGTCTAACACGTTATATATTTTGAATACAACGAATATTTTATTTTTGTAAATTCATTATACCCATTTTAATATATATAAATTTTATATTATGTAATTGAGTATTAAGGGGCAGTAATCTAAAACCTGTATTTTACATAAAAATTATAAATATCATATTATTGTGAAACTTAAAATGAATTTTTGTAAAAAAAATCAAAGAAATTCAAATAAATTAAAAAATCATAAGGAATATTTGAGGCATAGCTTACTGTTATCATTATTACTACCTCGATCCAAAACCAAATATAAGAAACTAAAATAAGATAGCATACAATTAGTAGGTGGTTAAATATTTGTTCATATGACATATCCAAATCATTTAGAAAAAAATTGGGGTAGTTGAAAGTGCTGAAAAAGAAACAATAGGAGGTGTTCTCATCTCTTTCCTTTGCTCTAGGCTAACCATGACTACTATTACTATATGTTAGTTTCATTAGAGAAGTAAACCATGATAAGGTCCTTTCTGTATGATTTCATTGTCATGAAACCATAATAAGATTGTTTTTGTATGGTTCCATTATAATGAGTTATGAGCATTATATACCAAACACCATTAGTTTAGAGAGATAATCAAAATTTATTTTCAAGACCACTTATTTAAAAATAAATAAGTTTTAACCTCAACTATAGACATAAAGAAGTGTTAGGGAAATGTTCAACGTGTTTAATTCTTTAGAATCAAATAACCAAATTCAAACATTGTTAAAGGGAGTCATAGATATATTTATTACACAAATAAATCAGAAAAGACAGGAAGAATTCAAATAATTTATCAAACTAACATACAAAAAATTTAAATTTGTTATGAAAAAATTGTATCCAACTTAGATTAATCCTCCCATCCTTTGAAAAATATATGAACAACATTATAGCAGATATGTTGCAAAACTTATATAGGATAATAACTATTGTAAATGTCTAAAAATGAAGTGATCTAATTTTATAATCACAGATAAATAACAAGAGCGATCTAAATAAACACACAAGAGACAGAGATTTTTAAAGTGGTTTGGCGATGAAGAAAGCCTACGTCCACTGCTAGTATCGACAAGTCGCAGAAGCACGAATTTCCAACGCATAAAGACGAATACAACATTCCTAATGTTAGGGCTCTATAGCAAAAAGCTGAAAGCGAAATAAGCCGTACAGATCCTAAGGACACTAGAACCTGATGCTCTGATACCACCTGTGACACCCCGCCTAATTAAATACCGGGCGATCACTCCTTTATTAAATTAAATCAAGGTGAACAGTTGGTTCATTCTTAGCATCACTGTCGAAAAATAACTTTTCCAATTTAAACACCCTAATTAATTAAGCTAAGTGTCAAAACCATTTTTAGACATTACTTTCCAAATTTTATTTTATAAACCAAGATTTAAATCTTTACAATAATTCAATATTAAAGAATCACACCACAATTATCATGGAACATAAAATCCAAATAATTTAAACATTCAACAACTAAATCCCAACATTTAAAACTTAAAGTAAAACATCCAGACAATAATAAATCCCAAAGTGACAATACTAGAAATAAATGAATCACAATGTCCAATAAAACAACTGAATAATGGGAACGGGCGACACATGCCCAACTGCATAAATATGCTACGAGTGGAGTCAAATAAATGAAGTCGTCTAAGCAAGATGCCTGCAACTCCCATCTAAGCTGCAGCGCGTTCCTTCCAAAGGATCCTATGCAAGACGCCCCTGTGGCTGGGCACCTGTAATATATACATATATATATACAAGAGAGAAAGGAAAAATAGAAACGGGTCAGAGCCCGATAGTGTATATGATTTAAAATTTGTTTAGCAAGTATTTAAAATGTTTAGAGGCCAATGCAACAACATATTAGTGCGACACTCTCTTGAGAAATCCTCACCTCTCTTCTAATGTGCACGCCTATCGCACTAATCTTCCCAACTGATTATCTTATCTTATATCGCACTAATCCTCTCAATGGTTTAACTTATCTTAGGTTACTCGTAAGATTTTAAAACTGACAATATAATTGTTTAAGAGGAAAATTTTATTCAGTCACAAAGCTCTCAGTTTTAACTTTATTTATTAATAAAGTTACCCAGTGTCATATTATACTTTTCAAAACAAGTATTTCCAATTTGAAATCATTATTCATTTCTTACTTACCATAAACACAATAGGAAGTTCCACATCTCAAAATTTCATATACATATATTAAATACTCGTATAATATATATATTCTAACAGCACCCCACATAAAAATTATGGTGCGAGCATACTCTGCTATCCAATCCCCGTATCACTCGTACTAAGGGAAATACAAGTTCGGAATCACTCTCGAACTGTATTAACACATACACAGACAATATTGAGGCGAAGCATAGACTCCAAGTCTCTAAGAGATAAGCACATACCCTCACGTCTCTTAGGACCGTCTGACCACCGATCAGATAGCCTGTACCAAGGATATCTATCTTCTAGGGTACGAGTCAATATCCCCCATAAAGGTCCCATCGAGATAAGACTGTCCCAGCGCGGTAACCTCAGGGATAGCAAGTAGCGCGGACATGATTTTCACACATAGATAGTATATGCATAAACACAGTCATATAACTATACTACTATTACCATATCAAATTAGGTACATCTCTAATCCCATAATTACGACATTTGTCCTTATTTCTCATTATTTAGTTATCACGTATAACGGTTCGTCTCTAACTTTAATTGGAGGGATTATTCCAACTTACTACGTAACACTCATGGACTCTATCCTCCCAAGTGTAAAATTCAGTAGGTATTCATCTATATTCCATCGTAACTATTTTATGTATCTCTCCCTTTAATACAAAATTCCATCGTCCCTTATATATAAACACCCCAAAAATGTAAATCTCGCCTTACATTAAAGGTCTCTTAATCATTAATAAATCATACTGGTCATTTTTATCTCCCAAAATATTTTAATAAGGATGTCTAAGGAGTATTCTTCATTTAGAGTTAATTCAACAATTTTAAAAGGGGATTTTAAGTCTGCCAAAAGGGGTCGATCGATCGAGGGCAGGGGCTCGATCGATCGAACCTTCGATCGATCGAAGCTCTTGGCTCGATCGATCGATCAAGCAGGTATGACGAATTCTGCACTTAACCAGTTACGGGTTCTAACACACAACCTCATCCAAATCCAGATTTTTCATTCCCAATCGCCCAAAAATTTATACTACTAACAATATAAACCCATTTTATACATCTTCTACGTAAAGCATGTAAATTTCCGTCAATAACCATGGATTTATAGGCCAAAAAGTCATATTAATCTCAAGAACCCTATAATTTCTTTAACCTTGTTATAATCAATCTTTTTCCAGAAATTACTACTCCTAATTCATCATAAATTCGTGGTTAATCCTCTACATGTGAAGGGTTTTCAGATTATCATTCAAATCATTACTACATGCGATTTTCCTATCTCCAACATGACTTCTTCTACCAAACTCATCCTAATCACCCTAGACTAACATGAACAATGCATTAACGAAAATAAGCAAGATAAATACTTGCCTGGGATTTTAAGAGTTCTGATTTGATGACGAATTTGGTGTGGTTGCGTTCCCCGTCGCGCGATCTACGCGTTGGTGGTGGTGGCGGTGCAACCGGATGAATTTTCGGTCTAGAATTTGCTT
Source organism: Sambucus nigra (assembly GCA_949130495.1). Taxonomy (NCBI): domain Eukaryota; kingdom Viridiplantae; phylum Streptophyta; class Magnoliopsida; order Dipsacales; family Adoxaceae; genus Sambucus; species Sambucus nigra. Next base: position 92,603,390 of record OX422214.1, read on the forward strand.
TGAAAGCTCTCTCCTTCCCTCTCCTATGGCCGTCACTTGTCTTTGATTGTTTTAACCCTAGAAGGCAACCTTAGACATCTGATATAACCCTTTTAATTTGGGACATATATCAAATAGTCCTTCGAACATTTTTTAATACTCATTTAGTCCAAATTTTTTTATTTTGCCTCAAAAAGTCCTTTGCCATATATTTTGAAGAGGGAGTGCCGCTGGCGCGGACCTCTAAAAATAAGAGAATATTGAGTGCTTGAGGGACTAAATGGGTTAAATTAAAAATATGTGTCCTTTTTAAAAAATATACATTTATAGTAGGGACTATTCAATAATTGACCCTTTTAATTTCGTGGGTTTAATTACCCAAAAATGTAAAATGTCCAAAATGCCCTCCCGGGGTGCTAAATAGGCCTAAAATACCCCGAGATCCAAACTAAACCCCCGGGTATACTTTTCTGACTATCTCGACCCTTCTGAACACTTAGGCGCACTCAAAATGACAATACGAGCAACTTATAATATATTCACTTTTATTGATCAATATTTAGTCCCGACGCGACACGGCGCGTCCCGACTCAAATTTCCAAAATTATCATTTTATTTACTCTTGACATTTCATAGAACCAAGATTATTTTACTTTACTCATTAGTAATATTCAACAACAAGTTTCCCATAATTACTAACTCACATCACGTTAATAATTATAAAGTGATTAATTTCCGGATTTATATTAAATTAATAACTCACATTAAATTTAATAAATCCCCAAATTAATATAGCATAAAAATACGGGGTATTACAGTTTATCATATGGGGTACAGATGTGAAAAAAAGCAGTTGTATCTACTGACCACTGATGAAGAAGAAAGAGATGTGGAGGACACTATAGTAGTAGATCCAGAAAAAGGTAAGGAGGACACAGGAATAACGGATATATCCATTTCTCTTCAAGAAATTTCTGGGAGTACCCCCCAAACCTTGAGGCTTAAAGGGTTGTGATTAACAAAATTTTGCACATTCTAATTGATAGCGAAAGTACCCACAATTTCTTAGATCCCACTGTAGCCAAGAGAACTGGGTGTGTTATTCATCCTTCCCAACCCATGTAGGTCACCATAGCTGATGGTAATAGAATCCGTGGTACAACATGTTGCCCACAGTTCGTATGGGAAATGCAAGGACATGAGTTCACAACTTCAATGAAGTTACTTTCCTTAGGTGGCTGCGATGCAGGCAACATCCCCGAAAAATCTCTAAGGATCGCCTCTTATACCCCAAAGGTCTCAAACCTTCCCGAGCAATACGTCCAATACCTGGACCACCTAATCACTTCCCCAGTGGAGTTTACGGCATCAAATTGGCCTTTCCTCCACAAAGTCTCCAAAAGACAGAAGGATTTCCCTAGCCATCGGCTCCCCAGCTCAAAACAACATCGTAAGGTAATTTTCCCCAGCGGAATTCTAAAGAATCATTCTCCCCAGGCAATGTCTCCAAAGGACGATCTAAATTCACTATTCCCCAGCGGAACCTAAAATCTGATCCTTATCCCCAATAGAATCCCTGATTTTCCCGAAGGAAATGTACACCTCTCTTAGGTCAGAATTGACCTCGGACTTGGATCGTCACCTTAGTTAGGTCAAAATTAACCTCGATCCTCGGTCGTCACCTCTCTTAGGTAAGAATTGACCTCGGTCTTGGATCATCACCTTAGTTAGGTCAGAATTGACCTCGGTCCTCGGTCATCACCTCTCTTAGGTCAGAACTGACCTCGATCTTTAGTCATCACCTTAGTTAGGACATAATTGACCTCGGTCCTCGGTCGTCACCTCTCTTAGGTCATAATTGACCTCGGTCTTAGATTGTTACCTTAGTTAGGTCAAAATTGACCTCAGTCCTCGGTCGTCACCTCTCTTAAGTCAGAATTGACCTCGATCTTGGATCGTCACCTTAGTTAGGTCATAATTGGCCACGGTCTTCGGTCGTCACCTCTCTTAGGTTAGAATTGACCTCGGTCTTAGATCGTCACCTTAGTTAGGTCAGAATTGATCTCGGTCCTCACTCGTCACCTCTCTTAGGTCAAAATTGACCTCGGTCTTGGTCCGATCAACCCAAGCTCTCTTGGTAAAAGTAATTATTTCCTTCTCTTTATTGATGATTTTTTAAGAAAAACCTGGGTATATTTCTTGAAGAAGAAATCAGAAGTTTTTGAAATATTCAATAAGTTCAAAGATGTCGTGGAAAAGGAGAGTGGTCGTAAGATCATGGCAATGAGATCTGACCGAGGAGGAGAATTCACTTCGAGTGAATTTCAAGAATTTTGTGAAGCAAATGGAATTCTTCAACCAATGACAGTTCCTCGATCCCCTCAGGAAAACGGAGTAGCGAAAAGAAAGAATCGAACTGTCCTCATCATAGCTCGGAGTATACTCAAAAGCAGGAAACTGCCCCAAAGAATTTTCGGCTGAAGCAGTGGCGTGTTCCGTCTACTTGTCCAACCGATCTCCAACAAGAAGTGTTTGGGGAAAGACACCACAAGAAGCATGGAGTGGAAGAAAACCGGGTATCTCCCACCTGAGAGTTTTTGGGAGCATAGCCCATATACATGTACCAGACGAGAGAAGAACCAAACTTGATGACAAAAGCGAGAAGTTCATCTTCATTGGCTACGACAACAACTCCAAAGGTTATAAATATTACAATCCTAATAATGGAAAGATTGTAATTAGTCGAGATGTGATATTTAATGAAGAAGGAAAATTTAATTTCGGCTAAAGTATAGATGATTTTAACTTTTTCCCGACTTTAAAGACGAGAATGAAGAAACCATGATAGAGCAGGAAGGAGAAGTTCAATAAGAGACCAGTACTCCACCTACCTCACCAACATCAACCACTCATGGAGACTCATCACCATCATCAAGTGAAAGTTTCAATGAAAGAGTTGTTCCCCGCATAAGAAGTCTACGGGATCTCTATGAGGTAACCGAAAGACATGATAATCTTACAGTCTTTTGCTTCTTTGTCGATTGTGAACTAGTAAACTTCCAAGAAGCTTCACAAGACAAGAAGTGGAGAGACGCGATGAACGAAGAAATCAGGGCCATTGAGAAGAATAACACTTGGGAACTTGCACTTCCAAAAGGTCAGAAGGCTATCGGTGTTAAATGGGTGTAAAAAATGAAGAGGAATGCTATGGGAGAAATAGAAAGACACAAGGCGAGGCTAGTCGCAAAAGCATATAGTCAAAGAGTTGGAATTAACTACGATGAGGTATTTGCTCTTGTTTCCCGCTTAGAAACTGTGAGATTAATTATCTCCCTAGCAGGTCAAAACAGGTGGAAGATTCATCAGTTAGATGTGAAGTCTACATTTCTAAATGGAATACTCGAAGAAGAAGTCTACATCAAGCAACCTTTGGGATATGTATCAAAGGGACACAAAGACAAAGTTTTGAAGCTGAAGAAAGCTCTCTATGGGTTAAAGCAAGCACCAAGGGCGTGGAATAGTCGTATTGACAAGTACTTTCAAGAGAATGGTTTTAACAAATGTCCATACGAGCACGCTTTATATATCAAGATCAAAGATGGAGATATTTTAATCGTGTGCTTATATATGGATGATTTTATTTTTTTCGAAAGCAACCCAAACATGTTCAATGACTTCAAAAAAGCAATGGCGAAAGAGTTTGAGATGACAGATATTGGGCTAATGGAATACTATCTTGGCATCAAAGTTAAACAACAAGAAGATGGAATTTTCATCTCACATGAAGGCTACACGAAGGAGATCCTCAAGAAGTTCAAGATGAATGACAGCAAGCCAATTAACACACCAGTGAAGTGCGGCGTTAAGCTATCAAAGAATGACGAAGGCGAAAGCGTAGATCCAACTTTCTTCAAGATTTTGGTTTGAAGTTTGCGCTAACTAACTTGTACAAGACCTTGCATCCTTTATGCAGTTGGACTTGTAAGTCGATACATGGAAACACCACCAACCTCTCATTTTAAGGCTGCAAAAAGAATTCTTCGCTATCTCAGAGGTACAATTAACTTTGGTCTGTTATACTCTTTTTCTAATGATTACAAGCTTGTTGGTTATAGCGATAGCAATTGGGGTGGATATACAGACGATAGAAAGAGCACCAGAGGGTTCGTCTTATTCACGGGAGATACTGTTTTCACATGGATGTCAAAGAAGCAACCAATTGTCACACTCTCTACATGTGAAGATGAATATGTAGCCGCTACATCATGTGTTTGTCATGCAATTTGGCTCAAAAATCCGCTGAAGGAACTGGGTTTGTCACAAGAGGAGCCAATAAAGATTTGTGTTGATAACAAGTCAGCGATAGCCCTGGCAAAGAATCCAGTTTTTCATGATCGAAGCAAGCATATCGATACTTGTTTCGATTACATAAGAGAATGTATTACATGAAAAGATGTGAAACTAAGGTACATAAAATCTCGAGACCAAATCGCCGATATCTTGCCAAGCCACTGAAGTATGAGGACTTTGTCAGATTAAGAAATTCTCTTGGCATAACAAAACAAGTTTAATAGGGGGTGTTGAAATATAAACTTGTTTTATATTTAATCAACCAATTTCTATGAAGCATCCTAATTTAGGTAAGGTGTGAGGTAAGGTGTGTTTATTTATTCTTAATGCTTCATAGTGGCTAAATAAGTGGAAGCAAATTGTGTGGCTCATGAATATGTGGATTAATTTAATTTAAACCACATTGAGTGCAATTGATTTTCTTTAAGTATAAATACCCATCATCCTTGAGTTCCTAGAATCATCAAATAACAAGAAAGATAATAAGCAAAACTTATTAGTTGTAATAGAGAGAAGTTAAGTTGTAAGAGTCTTTTCTTCTTTGTAATAATATTTTAGTACTAAATACAAGATAGTTGTGTAAGTGTCTTGGAAAGCTTATTTCCAACATAGGTATCCAGTTGTTATCAGCGAGAGATCTTGGCGCATCAAAAAATGCTTATGGAGCAGGAGGATAAAATGATTTATGGAAATGATACCAACAATTAGAAACTATATGGTTCTTCCATCCACACATTTGACATGGATCAGTTGCATTTTACACTGGTTGAGGGAAATTTCAAGATCGATGAGGACCTTGATTGCAGTTGTGAATTGAAAAACCATTAGTAGAACGAGATTTTTCATGAGTGTAATGAGACTTTGGAGATTCATTGTGATGGCTAGTATCAATATGAGCAACTAAATGTTATTGAGTAAGTTAGTTTGGGCTTCAAGTCAAGGGCAAGAGGATGAGTAAAGAAATCATCCATAGAAATATCATACACCGTGGCTGCAAGAGTAGTCATAATAACATCATAAGCATTATCGAGGCCCACAAGAATGATTTGTTAAAGATCGTACTCACTTACCGGATGTCAAGAGTCAACAAGATTGTCAGCCAATATTTTGGCATGAAGTAATTATGCCCGCATTTATTTGTAACCTTTGTGCATGGTTTGAAGTTTAGGTCGAAGCTGCATTATTCTTGCCCCTAATTGGGAGGTATATTAATTCTCCAAAGTGATCCAAGAATCGCGATAAGTATTCAATCCGACCACTTGAGCAAGAACGGTCTCAGAAAGAGAGGATATAAACCGCCCGAGAAGTACCTGATCTTACTGCTTCCAATGGAGATATGCTTGATTAATTATGGGATCGGTAAAGGAGAGGGTGTGAGAAGGACATGGTTTTATCCAATCAACCTACCCTTCAAATTCGTAGCCTTTCAATAAGGTCTTAAACTGTGTAAGCCATAGTAAATAATTATTTGTGTCGAGAGATGAATGTAAGTAGTTTGAAGTGTTGGTGGGGAAAAAGAATTGGAGGTTGAAAATGATGTAGAACTAGAAGAGGATGATGAAGTTGCCATGGGTAGAAGAAATAATATATGAGAGGTGTTTTTTTTGTGGTGGTTATTGTTGAAGTAGTATTGAATTAGGCTGATACCATATGAAAGAATAATATTTTCTTATTTTTATTATTTTATTCGTTGTGTGAGACTCCTTATATAGATGGAGTCTTATGATCTAGTCCTCAGGGAGGTTGTTGGATTTGGCTCTCACAAAGTCTTTTAATGATGTGATCATTAATAAGTATGAGTTATTTTGACAGGGGAAGAAATGACTGGTTTGGGTATAGGCTTCTCAAAATTGGTGTTTGATTCATGTAATCTGGAAACATTAATGATACGCATCTAAAATTCAGACTACGACTTTAATATCATGCTTTAAGCCACTTAAAAACTAGAAATAAAATACTCATCGGTCAAGCCTTTCACCTTCAAATATGGCAATTGACTTAAAGTCCTCTCTAACTGGAATTTTTTGAAATCAACAACCACATCATTAAAGCCTTCTTATGTTGATCAGAGGCATAACTGACCTATAAACTCATCCTAAGATATTATACCATAGTTCTCAATCTTTGATTAGAACCATTCCTCCTCTCTTCCTTCAAAAATGAGAACGACAATTTATATTCATCGACTACTCGATTGAAGCAAAAATACCTCTGTAATTTATAAATCAAACCCCTAAGGTCATAACCATCAAATATAGATCCTTCTACCTTGCGCACCTTATAAGTACTGAATGTTCCACCATGATTTTATTCATTTCTAACAAATTAGAATTAGACAGCTAGACTATTCTAACTAACTCACTTCATTGCCAATACTTCCAATATTGCCTTAAATGTCTCACTGAATACAAGTTACATATACTAAACTTAACACGTGTATATTAAAAAAATTCATGTAGACATTATACACTTTGACAAAAAAATTAATTTAAAAAAAATAAAAATCATTTATGCTTTACAAAATTTACTGCATACATTATTGAAAATCATATATACATTAAGGGAGAGGGACCTTAGTGCCTAAAAAATATATTAGTGTACGAAAGCCAAAAAATACAAACCAAGAAGTTAAGTGAAAAACTCGATAAATTTTATTAACACTTTGATCGTTGCATATTTTGCAAGGTATGTGTTAGATTTAACTGAGATGTACAACTCAAAGAGACGTACAAAGATACTCTAAATAAGTTATAAGGAAAATCAGTAAAGCTTGAGAGAATATATATTTTTATGGAGAACTTTGTTCCTTTTATTTTATTTCCCACTTTAATTTAGTTGGATTTATTATGTAACCACATATTTATACTATGTGGTGAAATAATCTAGAATCTCAAAGGAAGCATCCATGCATAAATCTTGCACTCTGTATTGAATGATATTAACCCCAAACACCATGACTCAACTCTCTCAATTCCACCGAAAGATTTATATATAATATTTTCAATGCAACCTCTTTATTTGTAATTTTCATAAATACATGTGAAGTGATTAAACTTCTTCATTATGTGGTCCTTGTTAAAAACAACAATTAATCTTGATTTCCACCACCTTCAATTGCAACATATTTAATGGTAATTTCTTTTAAAATGTAAAGCACATGAGACATCTTCACATTGTCACAATACATTTCCTCTTTGTGTGGACACACCATTGGTCTTTTTAACTCTTACACTTTTAATTCTCCCAACAATCTCGATCAAATATTGACTCAGTATTCACCTAATATGTGTCACTAAAAATACTTTCTGAATCTAAGTGTAAAGAATGATAAATATTTCCAAAACTATTTTTTATAGTTTTCATGACAAACATTACTAATGAAAATCTTCACATCCATGCTTCAATAAAATATATTTTAATATAACTTCCTCAAAATATTTGTTCCTTATATTACCAAAATTAGGCTTAGAAATCTATTTATCCAATTTTGGAAAGTAAATGGCTATCTTTTAAACTACACGAAATGAAAATAACTCAAAGAAACATTTTTTCCCTCATTTAAGTGGAAGTGTGACATATTTACTTTCTTGGTCAAACTCCAGAGATTAATTCCTTTAACCAATATTTTTTTAAGTTTTCATGATCTACTTTTGTTATAGTCATGTCATATTGTATTTCTAATTTTGTCCCCTCTTTCAATTATTCAATTTTCCTCTATAAATTCATTAACTGTGATGAAATAACTCTTATTGGGTTAGTGACTCACAATAATTGCTCACATAACATATTAGCCCCTGTCGATGTAAAAAACTAGATTATCTCTAATTAATTAACCACAAATAAATAATATAATAAATAAATAAGACAAAAATATTTTTAAAGTGGTCCATCCGTATGAGAATGGCCTACGTCCACGATTTTTGGATTGCTGATTATTTGCCTGGAAATATCGATAGATTGTTTTCTAGAGATCCAGAGTCCCCTTCTAATGAGGAGGTTACAATGTATTTATAGCCTTGAGGCTGTACATGTGAAAGGACAATGCGCTGTTATCTAGTATACATATAAATCTGTACGATAATAATGAGAATTTAATGCCCAGTCGTCTTTTTTATTCTCTTGAATTGGGTGCTCTGCACGCCAAGTAAATCGGACTGCCTGAGTTGCTCGGTACACCAAGTAGCTCGGGGCCCAGAGTAGCTCGACACGCTTAAGTTGCTCGGGGAGCTTGAGTTGCTCGTCCAAAATGTTTGTATTTGAAAGGTAGATCTTCACGTGTCTTCAAGTGATTGGTCCACATCAGCAGACTAAATTTGGTATCAACAGAAGCCCCCAATGTTTCACAATTGAGGTTGAAGGAGAGTGTGGAATATTTTGCTTAAAAACTTCTTGGACTATTGATCTTCATGGATTTTAGGAAAATTTTCGTTGTATATAACTCCTTTTTGAGTGCATAGTATCAAGCTTCATAAATATTTTGAATTTTCATAACCACTTCGATATTTATGCCCTTTTCTTCTTTTAGCCGTCGAAAATGCAAACGTCTTCCCTATAATTATTGCCTTTCTCTATTCCCGAGGTAAAGTATTTAAATGCGGCTGAAATCCTGCCTTCTTTCACTTTTCAAATTTGTATCTTTGAACTCTTCATCTTTTCTCCGTCTTGTGCCTTCGTTCTTTCCATCGTTCATTGACGACTGATCTCTATTTTCTCTGTAAGATTTTCTTCCTTCCTCTTTATTTTATTCACCATGGTTTATCCTGTTAAATCGTTAGACAAATTTCGATCTGATTTTTCAATCCCTTCGTGGGTTATTTTGGAAGAACTTTCTGAACCTTCTGATTATTTTTCTTTGGCTGAGGGACATTGGTTCCCCAGCCTTTTTATAGACGAATGTGGCTTTTCTTTCCCGCCAAATCCCTTGTGTTTGGAGTTTTGCCAATACTTTGATGTTGTTCCTGCAAGAATAGCTCCAAACACATGGAGGATAGTTAATGGCATACATAGGTTGAATCAACTTCATGGAACTCGTTTAGGAATTCCAGAGATTATGTATTGCTACAGATGGGTTACCAGTGAAAGTACTTTCTATTTAAAAACTAGGTTTTTGAATAGTGCGTTAGTTGTCAATCTTCTCGATGCCAATAGGGATTATTTTGATCATGGTGGTGTGATGAAAAATTGGCAACACCCTCCATTAAATGGAGATGATGTATACCAAGGTCCCAGGTGTCCACTTTATGGCAATGGAATAGGTTGTTTTTATTTTTGAAATCTTATTTTCTTTGTATTTGATAAAATGCATCACTGATATTTGATTTTGTTTATTACAGTTGATGGTAAAAGAAAACCTCCAAAGGAAACTGATGTTAATATAAATCATTTAAAACTTATCTGGAGCTTGCTCCAATCTGTTGCTGGGGAGCATATTAGATCTGCTTCTTACTTACTGCAATACAAAAGCTACACTTCATCTTTCACTGCTCGTCCTCATCCAGTGGTGGTTGATCTTGACCAAGTACCAACACCAGCCTCTGAGACTAGTGTGGAAGGTTCTTCTCTGAATCGAATATTCTTATCACTAATCTGATGAAGAAAAGAAGAGGTCCTGCCTTTTTTGACAAGTCTACCTTTGCCCCTGTGGAGGAAAAGAAGAGTAAAAAAGATGTCCCAGATGAGGGGACAGAGAAAATAGATGTACCCCTTCCTGTTGTTGCCCAGGAAGCTGGAAAGAAGCCCCCTATGGCTCCGAGTAAGACTGTTGCTGTCTCTCCTTCAAGTGATATTATTGTCATTTCACCAATAAAGACAACATCTTTAGTTGAAAATGTACCAGCTCCTCCTCCGAGGTTAAATAAAGGCTCTTCTGAGAGACCTGCTGAACTTATCTCTCAACCTTCAAATGTTGAAGGTAGTATTCTAACTTTTATTCCTCCGAGCTCTACAGTGGCCTTACTAAGATCCTGGACTATCCCAAAAGTCCAAGGCATTGAAGATACTCTTTCTCGTGAAAGAATTACTACTCTAGCTGCTCAACATATTACCTCAGTAACTATTGTTGACCTGAGTCTTTTACTTTCTAATATTATGTTCATGTATTGACTTAAAGTTATTTCTTTTTTCAGCTGGTGATGTATTTCAACAGCATTTTGAAGAAGGATGAAGCTATTAGGGATTCAAGCTCCTCGGGTGGAGTAGAGGAAGCTTTTGTCGGGATAACCCAGTATTTGATGGATTCTCGTCAAAAGTACGAGGAAGAAAAAGTTTCTTGGGAGAAGCAATTCAAGTCCATTGAGCTAGAGAGAAATCAAGTTGTGAATGCCTCTGTTGATGTAAAAAACTAGATTGCTCTAATTATTCAATCACAGATAAATAAATAAGACAAAGATTTTTAAAGTGGTTCGGCTAGGAATAAAGCCTACGTCCACTGTTATGTTATTGCTGAGTGTTTGTGGAATTCTTGATTACAAGTTCTCTCAAGAAATTCCGGTCCCTTTGAATGAGGGAGATACAATGTATTTATAGCCTTGAGGCTGTACATGAAAGGTCCAATACATTAAATGATTTACATATGAAAGGGTAATACATTTAATGCAACGTGTGCGTCAAGAATACAATGGATAGTTGAACAGTTGTCCGTCTGATAATTAATGATACGGCCGAGATGCAGTTCGGACCGCCTTAGTTGCTTGTTGATCAAGAGTTCCTCGGAGTAGTTAGAGTACCTCGGTGCGTTGGAGTTCCTCGGTGTGATAGAGTTCCTCGGTGTATTCTTGTTGCTCGGAAAGAAACATGGCTGGTCGGGAAATGATCTTCCTCGCTGCTATTGTGCCACGTAGATTGACACGTGTCTTCGTGTTATTCGTCCATATCAGCATATTAATTTTGGTATCAACAGAAGCCCCCAATGTTTCATATTTCGAACTTTGAGGAGTATGGAACATTCTTTCTCGGTATATGGCAATATTAAATGTCCTTCCTGGGTTTCAGGAACACTGTATTCAAATTTCCTTCTTATTTCGCAGTTTCCACCTTTTTTTATAAACGCTTCGATCTTCGTGCAATTTTTGTCCTTTTAGCCGCCGGAAGTTTAGTAATTTCTTTTTGGTAATCATTTCTTTCGCCGCTTCCCAATGCTAAGTATTTAAACTTCTTTGGTAACCATACCATCGTCTACGTTTTTCATTCTCTGCATTCAAGCTTTCTCTTCTCTTCTTCTCTTGTGCGTTCATCTTTGTTTCCGTTCGTTGTCAACACATCTCCTTTCTTTTTGTAAGATCTTCTTTCTTTCTTCTGTATCTCTTTTATTCAATATGGTTTATATTGTGGAATCTGTTGAGAAATTCCGTTCTGATTTTTCCATTCCTTCGTGGGTAACTCTAGAGATTCTTTCTGAGCCTTTAGATTACTTTCGATTGGCTGAGGGACATTGGTTCCCCAGTCTTTTTGTTGCTGAATGCGGTTTTTCCTTTCCACCAAACCCATTATGCCTTGAGTTTTGTCAATATTTTGATCTTGTTCCTGCAAAAATAGCCCCCAATTCGTGGAGAATAATTAACGGGGTGCACAAATTAAATCTAACTCATGGGACTCGTATTGGGATCCCTGAAATTATGTTTTGTTATAAATGGGCCGTTCTAGATAATATTTATTATTTGAAAACTAGGTATTTGAATAGGGCTCTGGTAGTTAATCTCCCTGACTCAAATAGGGATTATTTTGAGCATGGGTTGGTCATAAAAAATTGGCAACATGCGCCTTTATCTGGGAATGAAGTATACAACGGTCCCAGATGCCCCCCATACGGCAATGGGATAGGTTTATTTTTCGTTTTATTTTACTTATGAAATTATGCTTTCATCCTGTTTGACAAAATGTATGACTGATATTCTATTATGTATTTGTTTGCAGTTGATAGCAAAAGAAAAACTCCAAAAGAGTCAGAAGTGAATATCAAGCATTTGAAACTTATCTGGAATTTGCATAAGACCATTGCTGACGAGCATATTAGATCTGCTTCATATTTACTACAGTATAAGAGTTACACAACCTCTTATACTGCTCGCCCTGTTGAACCAGCTTCAACACCAGAAAGTTCATCTTCAGATTCTCATATCCCCCTATCTCAGAGAATGGGCAAGAAAAGAGCTCCTCCTGCTCTATTTGGTGACACTTCTTCTGCTGTTGGAGCCCAGAAAGGCAAAATTGATGTCCCGGAGGGGACTAAAAAAGTAGATGCTGGTTCCTCCAAAATTGCCGAGAAGCCCCCAGTGGCCCCGAGCAAGAAAAATGCTCCTGCTGATGTAATTGTCATCTCTCCGACCAAGACTTCTTCCTTGGTTGATGCTGCTGACCGTCCTTTGAAGAGATTGAGGAAATCATCCTCAGTTAATCTTGCTGGGACTGCATCTTCTCTACCCGCTGGTGGTAGTAGTGTTTCAAACATCCTTCTTCCGAGTTCTTCAACGAACTCAGTTATACCCGAGGTTCTCGGGGTTGATGAAAAAATTCCTAGGGATACACTGACGTCCCTAGCTGCTCGCCATCTTTCTTCAGTAAATTTCTCATACCTTTGATCTTTCTTTCTTTTTCTTGAATGCTTGTATTTGTGTTGACTCTATTGTTTTTCTTATCTTTCAGCTGGTGAACTGCTTCAATACCATCGTGAAGAAAGATCAAGTTATTAAAGCTTCCACTTCCTCGTCCGATGTTGACGATGCTTTGTTGGGTTTAACCCAATCTGTGAAGGAATCTCACCAACAGTACATCGAGGAGAAAACTGTTTGGGAGAAAAAATTGGCTGTGGCTGAGGCTGATAAGATGAAGATGGCTGAAACCTCCAAGAATTTGGAGGAGAAAATTAAAGATCTGGAAGTTAAACATCAGGAATCTGATGATAAATTGAATAAGGCAGAAGAAGAAATATCTACTCTGCGAGATATTAAGGTTAAGAAAGAGGAACTGGAGGTGAAGCTCTCCTCGGAGAAATCGAGGAGAAAAGTTGCAATCAAGAAACATTTCAGTGTTGGTTGGGAGAAAGGATGGGAGAGAGGGATAGCTGCAATGACGTCCCAAGTCCAATATGGGGAGTTGAAATACTTCTATGATGGTTGGGTAGCTGCTCTGCAAGAGTTAAAAGTCCAAGATGATTCTGAGCTATTCCAACGGCATCTCCCTGGTCCTCCTCCACCAATTGTGGAAGAAGAAGAAGATGAACCTGCTTCAGATGAATCTTCCATGGCTATGGGCGATCAAGTTTATGCTTCTCAACCATCTGCCACCGAGGACATTTCCTCCATGCCTCCTCCTCCCGAGAAGACTTCTACCGATCAAGCTGTAGTTATCACCGAGCAACCGAGCTCCTCATCCAAACCTCCCGAGGAAGTCTTGGGGGACAAGGAAAAGGTGTGAAGTTGTTCGGTAGTCTTTCTGTATTTCCTTGTAATCGAACGATGTAACTTTTTGATGATCTAATAAAATATATCTTTGCTCATCTCTGTTGTTGATAACTTGTTTTTGTTGATTGTTGTCTTTTTCTTGTCATTAGTTTGTTGCTAGAATGGAATTGATCTCTTCTCATGATACCGAGCTGATGCAGCAATGCCATCAATATTATAAGGCTGGTCATACAGATCTTAGTACATCGGAAATTGTTGATATCCTTGGTCACGGTGCTTCAGAACAGGCTATTGAAGCTTATCAATACTTAAAAACTTTACTCGACCGAGCAGTGGCCAACAATGTTGCTTACTATGAGTTGATTGAAGAGCTTCATGGTTCCTTAAAGGATCTTCAAAATCAACATAACGAATCAATGGCTTTGTTACATGAAGATTATGAAAATAGATACCAGCAGCTCTCTTCAGAAACAGGCCACAAGAAGATCATTGCTGGGTATGACGTCAGGGAGAGGACCCTAAAAGGTGAAATTGAAGCCTGTAGACAAATCGCTGAGATCCTGGAGCAAGAAAATAACAATTTGCAGAAGAAATTAGCTCAGTATGAATCTGCTGCTTCATCCTCTACTGCATTAATACCAGTCACTGATGAAGGCTTCTCGTTCTTAGAAGTCGAAAATGCCAAACTGAGGCAAGAGCTGGAGGATTTAAGAAGATCTGCTATTTCTGGAACTGCTCGGGGACGAGGAAGAGGTTCTCGGGGGCGAGGAAGAGTCAGCCAAAATGTTGAGGAAGCTCGCACTCAGTCTACTCTGGAAACTCAAGCATTCCAGTTGAAAGTAAAAGACCGTGCTCTGACTGAAATGTCCAATAAAAATCTGTCTCTGGAAGATCAGCTGGCATCAACGAAATCTGCCTTGCATAACAAAGATCTCTTTGTCAAAAGCCTTCATGAACAATTGGATAGATTAACCTTCCAATTCCATAAACAGCCAAGAGAATTCTGGATGGCAGGATACAATGAAGCTCTCGTTCATCTGGATGCTCGCATTGAACATGCTAATAATGAAGGTTACAAGCAAGGATGGTTAAATGCATTGGGTGTATTAAAGTTGGAGCAAGGGCATTTTTTATGGGACTATCATTCTCCATCACTATTAGACCTGCCTGTACCACCTTTCAAATTGGATATGGCATGGATTCCAGCTCGCTCCATTCCTCGCAGTCTAATTTCGAAATATCTTGGTGATTATAGCCTTCACTCCCAAGCTGAATTATCTCGTCCTGAGCATCTTTTGGATACACCTTCTGTTATGAACGTCAGAATGCTCAGAGATGTTAATTTCATCAATTCTCCCCTTTGCCTAGAAGACCCTCCTGCCGGCGAGGAACCTGTTTCTAAAACACAGGGCAAAAAACCAATAGAATAGTAATGTCCATGTAATCAATTTTGTAATTTGTAATTTATTACAGATTAATGAAAAGATTTTCATTTTCTGTTTGCCAATTTTGTTTTATCAAGCACATTTATATTTGTACATATGTATCTATGTATCTATTAAACAGCTAACAGTACTATTGTTCAATAAGAAACTTAATAAAAGGTTACAAGTATTAGTAATGTTTCTCGATAAAGTAATGAGAAAATGTTCAAACTGTTTCCAACCAACCAAGGTGGGTGAATAATGTTTGTCGACCAAATACAGCTCCGACGAGCTATACTTGGTTTGATTATAAAATTGCATCCGACCAACTAAGATCAATAAGTTGTCCTCGCTGACCAACTACAGTTATTGGGTTTTTATCCCCGACCAACTATACTTGGTGTATTTTTTGAACATTTTGTTCTTCAAAGAACTCATTGTAACAATATTACCTCCCGACCAACATAAGTTGTAATATGAGAGTATATTTTTATCTTACCAACCGTGGTTGATCCTGCTGGTGTACACTTTTTGGCTCCTTAAAGCTTTTGGCTCCTTAGAGCATTTTTTGGCTCCGTAGAGCATATCCTCCTAACCAAAGGAGCTTGGCTACTTATAGCACTTTTTGCTCAATAGAGCTGTCCTCCTAACCAAAGGAGGTTGGCTCCTTAGAGCACTTTTGCTCCGAAGAGCTGTCCTCCTAACCAAAGGAGGTTGGCTCCTTAGAGCACTTTTGCTCCGAAGAGCTGTATTTGTTGGCTCCTTAGAGCACTTTTGCTCCGAAGAGCTGTATTTGTTGGCTCCTTAGAGCACTTTTGCTCCGAAGAGCTGTCCTCCTAACCAAAGGAGGTTGGCTCCTTAGAGCACTTTCGTTGTATAGTGTATTACACTAGTATTCCCCGAAAAACTTTCATCCAGAAGGAAAAATGGTGAAACATCTTCGTTTTATTCATAATGAGAGAAATGCTTTACATTGGACATTATTGATAATACTTGCGCAGGTGTTCAGCATTCCATGCATTTTTAAATTCTTCTCCTTCTAGAGTTGCTATTCTGTAAGTTCCTGGTCGAACAACCTCTGTAACTCGGTAAGGTCCATGCCAGTTTGCTTCTAGTTTATTTTGCTTCTGAATGACCTTCTTTAGCACATAATCCCCTTCTTTTAAATCACATTTCTTTACCCTCTTGTTGTAAAACAGAGCTGTTCGTTGTTGATAAGCTGCATTCCTAATGGCTGCCTCTTCTCTGACTTCCTCGAGCATATCTAAATCCATCCTTCTCATCAAATCACTGATCGGAGAATTGAAATTTAACACCCTATGTGTTGGTAGGCCCAACTCGGCAGGTATCACAGCCTCACCTCCAAATGCTAGCATATATGGTGATTCTCCTGTTGCTGCTCGGGGAGTTGTTCGATAAGCCCACAAAACTGACTGTAGCTCATTAATCCAATTTGCTTTAGCCTCACTTAACCTCTTTTTCAACCCATTTAGTAATGTTCTGTTCGTCACTTCAGTCTGCCCATTGCTTTGGGGATGGCCTGGTGCTGAATGAAACTTCAAGACGTTTGACTGATGACAATAGGCAGCAAATTCTTCATTATCAAATTGTGTTCCATGGTCTGTGATGAAAGCGTGGGGGAGACCATATCGACAAATGATGTTCTTCCATATGAACTGATACACCTTCTCGTACGTCATATCAATTAGTGGTTCAGCTTCCACCCACTTAGTAAAATAGTCTACTGCCACGACGAGATACTTGAACCTTCCTCGGGTCGTCGGCAGTGGTCCAACCAGATCAATCCCCCACATGGAAAATGGCCAAGGTGATGTTATAGGTGTCAACAATGCCTGTGGAGTTCTTCGGATGGAAGAAAAACGTTGGCACTTGTCACACTTCTTAGCATAAGCTATACAATCAGCTCTCATCGTCGGCCAATAGTATCCCTGTGTCATCACCCTTTGCAGTAGGGTCCGACCTGCTACATGAGCTCCACAAGATCCTTCATGGATTTCTTCAATCAATTCTTTGACTTCTGATGGATGCACACATCTCTGCAAACCTGCCATAATTCCTCGTCTATACAAAACACCATTAGTTAACACATACCGAGCAACTTTATACTTCAATTTCTTGGCAGCTAGTTTGTCCTCCGGTAGTACTCCTTCTTCAATGTATGCTCTGATAGGATCCATCCAAGATGGTCCTAAATCAAGAGTAATAATCTTCATCGTCAGATCTTCTTCTATGCTCCGACTTTCTAATACTTCAATTGGTATTGTTCTTCGCAGTTCGGTGCGCGTAGCTGACGCTAGTCGAGCCAATGCGTCTGCTCTGGCATTCTCCATTCTCGGTATCCTCACCAATTGAATAGCATCAAATTCTTTCAACAATTCCATCACTTTTGCATGGTACTTCACCATTAACTCTCCCTTCACTGCATATATTCCCATCATTTGATTCACAATTAACTGAGAATCACTGAAAACAATTACTTGACGTGCCTCCATAACTTTCGCCAAATGAAAACCTGCTATCATAGCCTCATATTCAGCTTCATTATTGGAAGCTTTGAATTGGAATCTCAAGGCGTACTCCATGTCAATATCATCTGGAGAATTTAAAACAATCCCTGCTCCACAACCAGCGGTGCAAGATGATCCATCTACATATAATCTCCATGTATGTAACTCGTCTTCAAATTTCTTATCTGTTAGAGTTCCTCGGTGAAATATCATCTGTTTTCTTTCATCATCCCCGGGTATCCTTCGCTCCTCGTCGATCATTTGTTCGTGCCCTTCCACCAATCGGAGTTGGTCGGTATTTAAATATGATGATTTTTCTACATCCACAAGTCCTTTTACCAACCTTGGTTGGTTTGGATCTGTGTCTGTCGATCCTGTATCGTCCACAGGTAGGTCAGCAAGCATCTTTTGCTCCTCGGGGGTATCAGGGTATGTGAACTCTGCTATAAAATCTGCCACGGCTTGCCCTTTCAACGATGATCTGGGTTCATACACAATATCATATTCACCGAGTTCTATTGCCCAATACATCAATCTTCCTGATTTTTTTGGCTTGTGAAGGGCTTGTCTTAACGGCATGTCGGTATATACAATGATGGTATGGGCCTGGAAGTATGGTCTCATTCTTCTACTTGCTTCAATTAATGCCAGTGCCAATTTTTCCAGCTTTGGGTATCTGATTTCCGCACCTCGGAAGGCCTTGCTTGTATAATAAATTGGCTTCTGGACTCCATTCTCCAATCTGATCAACGCCGAGCTAACTGCATTTTCTGATACTGCCAAATACAAGTACAACTTCTCTCCATTTATTGGCCTAGACAACAATGGTGGGGCTCCCAAATACTTCTTCAGATCTTGAAAGGCTTTCTCACATTCATCAGTCCACTCAAAACTTTTTCGTAGCGTTTTGAAGAATGGGAGGCATTTATCAGTTGCTCGGGATACAAATCTGTTGAGTGCTGCAACTCGTCCGGTAAGACTTTGCACTTCTTTCTTCGTCGTCGGGGATCGCAGCCCTAAAAGAGCTTTGATCTTTTCTGGATTTGCCTCAATACCTCGTTGGTTGACGATGTATCCGAGGAACATTCCTTCTCGTACTCCAAAGGTACATTTCGTCGGGTTAAGCTTCATCTGGTATTTATCCAGTTGATCAAAAGTTTGACTCAAGTCAACCAGATGATCTGCAGCTCTCTTGCTTTTGGTGAGCATGTCGTCGACATAGACCTCCATATTGCGGCTGATTTGTTCGGTGAATACCTTGTTCATCAACCGCTGATATGTTGCACCTGCATTTTTTAAACCAAAAGGCATAACGTTATAACAATAAGTTCCCCTTGGGGTAATAAAAGAAGTACTTTCCCTGTCTTCAGGCTTCATTTTGATTTGGTTGTAGCCAGAATAAGCATCCATGAAGCTGAGTAGCTCGTGTCCCGAAGTAGCATCCACTAGTTGATCAATTCTGGGCAATGGAAAATGATCTTTTGGACATGCTTTGTTGAGATCAGTAAAATCAACACACATTCTCCACTTGTTGTTCTTCTTCTTTACCATCACCACATTCGCCAACCAATCTGGATATTTCACGTCTTCAATAAATTGGGCTTTCTGGAGTTTCTTGACCTCCTCTTGTATGGCCTGGTTCTTCTCGGGACTAAACACTCTTCTTCTTTGCTTTACAGGTTTGATCTCCTTATTCACATTGAGTTCATGACATAAGAAGTTTGGATCTATTCCTGGCATGTCTTCATGACTCCAAGCAAAAGTATTCTTCCTGCTTCTCAAGAAAGTTATCAACTCCTGTTTTATTGAAAGATCCAACGACGACCCTATCTGAGTTATTCGCTCAGGATGCTCGTCGTCCAGGATAACAATTTCTGTAGATTCCACAACCTGTCCTTTAACGAGTTGAGATTCATCCCTAGGGTCAAGAGTTTCAATTTCTGTGCTTTCCTCCACTTGGTAAGTAGTAGTCTTTTTCTGTAACTCTTCAAGTTCCTCTTGCTCGGCCGACGAATAATAGCATTCCCGAGCCACTTTTTGATCACCTTTCATAATTCCTACTCCAAAATTCGTTGGGAATTTCAAACATTGATGAACTGTAGATGGAACTGCTTCGAACTTCTTCAATCCAACTCTTCCCATGATGATGTTGTAGGCGGACTGCACATTCTTATCCATTACAAAAAAGCGTATTCTTTCCGTTCGACAAGCAGGCCAAGTTCCAATGAGTATATCCAACTTGATCGTCCCAAGTGGAAAAACTTTCTCGCCAGCAAAACCCAGAAGGGGTCTGTGATAAGGTTCTAACTGAGATAATTTTAAATTCAAGCTATCAAAGCATGAATAATACATGATGTCTGCCGAACTACCATTGTCTACTAACACTCTTGAAATGACCACATCCTTCATCCTCATTTTGATCACCAGCGGATCATCATGAGGGTAGAGAACACCTGCCAAGTCGTTTTTTGAAAAACCAATCACTAACTTCTCTTTGTTTACTTTCCTTGGACGATCATCCTCGGCCAGGTTTATTCGCTGAATGTATGAACAAGCTTGAGCCTCTCCGAGATAAGCTTTTCTTTCTGCAGTAAGGTCTCCTCCTCCTGCATCTCCTCCTGTAATAACATTACAATCAAATGACCCAAAACGTATGGAAAATACCTCTCGTTCAGGTTTCCTTGGCTTCTTGGGAAGATCGGGGTCATCATCTGGATCCTCTTCATGGTCCCTCCTCTTTTTCTCCTCTGCACGACGAGGAGATCTAGATCTTTCTCTAGTTCTATCATCATTCTTCCTCTCACTCCTGCGATCTACGTACTTTGATAATTTTCCTCTTCGGATGAGTGTTTCAATCTCGTTCTGAAGGGCTATACAATTTTTGGTCATATGGCCATGATCTTTGTGAAATTCGCAATATTTGGTCTTATTCCTCATGTCGGGATCTGTCTTCAGTTTCTCTAGCCATTTGATTTCCTCGCTATTCCTGATTTCTTCCAAAACATGATTAATACCCACTTTCAATGGAGTATAATTATCATACTTCTTTAGGGCTTCCAACTTCATCCTGTTATTCTTGGAATATTTGTCACCACCATTACTTTTCTGATCTTTCTTCTTAGAATTGTCGACTTCCACTTTAACTTCTTTATCCATACTCTTCTTCGCAGCCATAGCCTCCTCGGCATTCATGATTTTGGCCGCCTTTGCCATCAACTCCGACATATTTTTAGGTGGATCTTTAGCCAAAGTGTAATACAGCTTGTTAGGCAGCAAACCACTCATCAAAGCAGTGATTGCTGTCTTTTCTTCATAATCTATGACTTCCAACTTTTCGTTATTGAAACGAGTTATGTAATCTCTAGTACTTTCACCTGATTTCTGTCTAACACTTAGCAAGTGTGCTACTCGCTTTACCGGCTTTGCTCCAAAACAAAAATTGCCAATAAACAACTCGGCCAACTGAACAAAAGTTGAAATCTTACCCCGAGGAAGATTATTGTACCATATCTGTGCAGATCCAGTAAGATTTCCCGAGAATGCTCTACACCTCATCTCGTCGGGAACAGCGTAGATATCTGCAGCAGCTTGGTATTGTTCTATATGAAGTACGGGATCTGTCTTTCCATCGTACTTGGGAGTCACTACGGGTGCTTTGAATTTCGACGGCGTAGGGAAATCCACAATGGCTTGCACAAAAGGTGTTCCTTGAACAAAAGTTCTCTGTAAGGGATTTCTTGCCTTAGCCATTTCT
Source organism: Sambucus nigra (assembly GCA_949130495.1). Classification (NCBI taxonomy): domain Eukaryota; kingdom Viridiplantae; phylum Streptophyta; class Magnoliopsida; order Dipsacales; family Adoxaceae; genus Sambucus; species Sambucus nigra. The sequence goes on from OX422214.1 coordinate 92,624,823, forward strand.
CCCAGTCTATCCTCCAATCGTTGAATGGAACCTTTCCATGCTTCATTTCCTTCCTCGGGCCGTTTAGTCCGAGCAACTGATTGCTCTGACGTAGCTTCCTGAGATTTATCTCGACGAGTGGTTGGTCGCGATTGCGCAGATCCTTCTCTTAATCCTGATGGCGGTCGAAAACTTCTTGATGGAGCCCTAGGTGGATTCATGTTCCTCCTTGGTCCTAACCGACTGAAAGGAGATACTCTACTTAACCTCTCCAAAGCGCTAGTTCTCTCCGGAGAGAGAGTGATACGTTGATCTGTATCCGAAGCCCGTATTGATGAAGTTCGCCCAGGTTGATAAGAAAAATCATTAGACTCCTCATTGCGATATGACCCAGTGCGTCTAGATTGCGATTGCCTATGATCACTTCTTTGCCCTGAATAGGTAGGTGCACCGCTTTGAAGAGTTTGAATGAGTTGCCTCATGGATTCTTGCATGGCGGTTTGTCCTTGAGCCAGATTCGTTATAATCCCAGCCAGATCTGGGGATGCAGATGGATTTGGAAGATTTCCAGTATTTCCAACATTTCGATTACTGGATTCTGGATTATCAGCCATTGGTGATAAATGATTTTTATGAAAAACGATAATAACAGTCGTTTCCCACAGACGGCGCCAATCTGTTGATGTAAAAAACTAGATTGCTCTAATTATTCAATCACAGATAAATAAATAAGACAAAGATTTTTAAAGTGGTTCGGCTAGGAATAAAGCCTACATCCACTGTTATGTTATTGCTGAGTGTTTGTGGAATTCTTGATTACAAGTTCTCTCAAGAAATTCCGGTCCCTTTGAATGAGGGAGATACAATGTATTTATAGCCTTGAGGCTGTACATGAAAGGTCCAATACATTAAATGATTTACATATGAAAGGGTAATACATTTAATGCAACGTGTGCGTCAAGAATACAATGGATAGTTGAACAGTTGTCCGTCTGATAATTAATGATACGGCCGAGATGCAGTTCGGACCGCCTTAGTTGCTTGTTGATCAAGAGTTCCTCGGAGTAGTTAGAGTACCTCGGTGCGTTGGAGTTCCTCGGTGTGATAGAGTTCCTCGGTGTATTCTTGTTGCTCGGAAAGAAACATGGCTGGTCGGGAAATGATCTTCCTCGCTGCTATTGTGCCACGTAGATTGACACGTGTCTTCGTGTTATTAGTCCATATCAGCATATTAATTTTGGTATCAACAGCCTCCAAGGAATTGGAGAAGAAATTGAAAGAGTTTGAGCAGAGCAACAATGCTTTTGAACAGAGCAATAAGGAGCTTGAGGCTAAGCTCAAGTCTGCTGAAGATGAAGTTATCAAACTTCAAGATATAGAGCGACAAAAAAGGAGGTGAAAGAGAAGTTGAAGGCTGCCGAGGAGCTCCTTAGGGAAAGGACCTCCTCGGAGAAGACAAAAAGGAAAATGCAATTAAAAAATCTTTCAGTGCTGGTTGGGATAAATGATGGAACGAGGGCTTGGCTGTCATGACTTCCCTAATGGACTATGCCAGCATCAAATATTTTAGAGATGGATGGGTGGCATCCTTAAAGGAGTTGAAGGTTGCCGAGAATTCTGAGTTATTCCAGCAACACACTCATGGCCCTCCTCCTTCTCTTGGAGAAGAAGAAGAAGGAGAAGAAGAAGATGAAGTTACTTCAGATAAATCTTCCATGATGACTGGAGATCAAGTCCTTGTTATTCCTATTTTTCAGCCATCCGAGCAACTCCAAACAACCAGCACTTCTGCCGAGCAGCTTCCCTTGCCTTCTGAGCAACCAACTCCTTTATGCAACCTTCTGAGAAAGTCATAGGGAAAGAGGAGAAGGTGTAGAGTTATTCGGGTTTTTATTTTTCTATTTTCTTGAATTTAACTTGGAACTATGTATCTTCTTCTCATGATGAATGGAAATTTAAACTTTTGTTGTTCGTCTTGAATTTCTCTTTTACTTGCTCTATCTGCATCATTATTGATTCTTTTTATTTATTCTCTTTGCTAGTTTATGGCCAGGATGGAGCTCTTATCAGATCATGACACATAATTAATGAAGAAATGCAACGACTATTTTAAAACTGGTCATGCAGATCTTAATGAGGCCCAGATAATTGACATCCTCGGATCAAGTGCTTCTGACTGAGCAGTTGAAGCTTACCAATACCTAAAATGTTTGCTCGATTGTGCTGTTAACAATAATATGGCCTACTATGAGATGATTGAGGATATTCAAGGAATGATCGAGGAACTTCAGCAGCAGTACAAAGATTCCCCCACACTTTTGCATCAAGGATACGAGAAGAAATATCAGCAATTGAGTGTTGATAAAGGGTATGATAGATTCATCTCTGCTTATGAGAAGAAAGAGAATGTTCTGAAGCTTGAAGTTAAAGAGAACAGGCATATCGCTAAGTTATTGGAGCAGGAGAACATTGCTTTGCAAGAAGAGATACAATAACTCAAATCTTCCGCATCTTCCTCGGGAGCCTTGGTCCCTATTAATGATGAAGGTTTTTCTTTCTTGGAGGTGGAAAATGACAACTTACGAGATGAGTTGGAAACTTTAAAAAGAGCTGGATCCTCTATATATACTCATGGATGAGCAAGATATTCTTCTCGTGGACGAGCAAGGGTTGGTCGGGTTTCTATTGAAGAAGCAAGAACTCAATCGACCTTGGAGAATCAGGCAGTTCAGTTGATGGCGAAGAATTAATATTTGGCAGAAATATCCTAGAAGATTCTGAATTTTACTAACCAACTCTCTTCCCAGAGTTCTGCTTTGGAAAATAAGGAAATTCTGATGAAGAATCTCCATGAGCAACTGGAGATGTTAACTTATCAGTTCCATAAACAACCCAGAGAGTTTTGGATGGCTGGGTATAATGAAGCTTTGTACCATCTGGATGCTCGAATACAGTAGTCGAACAATGAAGGGTACAAGCAGGGATGATTGAATGCTATGTGTGTGCTACAATTGGAGCAGGGACACTACTTATGGGAATATTATGAGCTTGGGGTGCTCGACTTGCCCATGCCTCCTTTTAAGCTTGATTTTAGTTGGATTCCTGCTCGTGCAATTCCTCGATGCCTGATTTTCAAGTATCTCGGTGATTACAGTCTTCATTCCAACTTTGAGATATCTCGCCCATAACATTTGCTTGATCGGTCATTTGTAATGAATGTTAGAATGCTGCGAGATGTAAATTTTATAAATTCCCCTTATGCATTGGATGATCCTCCTACTGGGGTAGAACCTGTTTCAAAGGCAGAAGAGAAAAAACCAATAGAATAGGGTTTTTTATGTAATGAAGTATATTTTTCACATCATGTGTAATTTTACTTGATTTGAATGAAGAAATTTTTATTCTTTTTCCATTTCATTGTCTTCTAAATAATTTGTAGAGTGTCTTTGTTTGTTAGTTGGTAAATATATGTATGTATATACTATAATTATAATATTTGTTGTTTAATTATAGTGACTTGTCACTTTTTGGGCCTAAGCAATGGAATGATTTGCACTCCATGTTCCTGCTTAGTTGTGGTAATCTCGTATGGATTACCTTGTTGCCTAGACAGTTGATGCGCCGGGAGGTCGTACAGCTTCATATCTAGTTTGCCGACCAACCGGAGTTGGTGGTACAGAGTTCCCGACCAACCGGAGTTGGTGGTAATTGAATTGTCGACCAACCGGAGTTGGTGGTAATTGATTTCCCGACCAATCGAAGTTGGTGGTAATTGGTTCCCGACCAACCGAAGTTGGTGGTGATTATTCCCGACCAATCGGAGTTGATGGTAATTGTTTCCCGACCAACCAGAGTTGGTGGTAATTATTTCCCGGCCAATCATAGTTGATGGTAATTATTTCCCGACCAACCGGAGTTGGTGGTATTTATTTGTTGACCAATCGGAGTTGGTGGTAATTGTTTCTGAATTTGGTGTGTAGTGTAGCACTAATACTCCCAAAAAAAATTTCAACAAAGAAACAAGTTGGATGAAACATCACTTTATTTATATTGAAGAAACTGCATTACATAGGAATTTCAATTATTGATAATACTTACGCAGATGCTCTTCATTCCATGCATTCTTGAATTCTTCTCCTTCCAAGGTTTCAATCCTGTATGTCCCTGGACGAAGAACTTCTGTTACTCTGTAGGGTCCATGCCAGTTGGCTTCTAGTTTGTTATGATTTTGGATCACTTTCTTAATCACATAATCCTCTTCATTCAAATCACACTTCTTCACTCTTTTGTTATAGAACAAAGCTGTTCGTTATTGATATGTTGCATTCCTGATTGCTGCTTCTTCCCTAACTTCTTCGAGCATCTCCAGGTCAAATCTTCTCATCAAATCACTAACAGGAGAATTGAAATTTAGCACCCTATGTGTGGGTAGACCCAATTCAGCAGGTATGACAACGTCACTCCCAAATGCAACATGTATGGAGATTCTCCTGTTGCTGTTTGTGGTGTAGTACGATAAGCCCACAATACAGAATGTATCTCGTTAATCCAATTTTTCTTTGCATCATCCAATCATTTTTTCAAAACATTCAGTAGCGTTTTATTTATCACCTCTGTTTTCCCATTGCTTTGGGGATGGCCTGGTACAGAGTGGATCTTCAGTACATTGGATTGATGACAATACGCAGCAAACTCCTCGTTGTCAAACTGGGTTCGATGGTTAGTAATGAATGCATGTGAGAGACCATATCTGCAGATAATATTCTTCCAAATAAATTGATAGACTTTGTCGTATGTTATATCAATGAGAGGCTCAACTTCCACCTATTTGGTAAAGTAATCCACAACAACCACGAGGTATTTAAATCTTCCCTTGGTCATTGGAAGTGGTCCTACCAAGTCTATCCCCCACATAGCGAATGGCCAAGGGGATGTTATGGGTGTTAATAATGCTTGAGGAGTTCTTAGGATGGAAGAGAAACGTTGACATTTATTGCACTTTTTAGCATAGGCTATGCAATCAGCTCTCATCGTTGGCCAGTAATACCCTTGCGTTATTATTCTTTGCAAAAGCATATAACCTTCTACATGGGCTCCACAAGACCCTTTGTGAACCTCTTTGATCAAATCTTTTACTTTGAAAGGATGGACACATCTTTGTAGCCTTGCTATAACTCCTCGTCTATACAAGATGCCATTGGTCAATACATAACGAGCAGCTTTAAACTTCAGTTTTTTGGCTGCGAGTTTATCATTTGGCAAAGCCCCCTCTTCAATATAGGCCCTGATGGGGTCCATCCAAGATTGTCCTAAGTCTAGGGCAATGAAGTTTATCATCAGATCTTCGTCTATGCTCCGACCATCCAGGATTTCTATTGGGATTATTCTTCATAGCTCGGTGTGTGTGACCGATGCTAAACGAGCTAGAGCCTCTGCTCTTGCATTCTCCAATCTTGGTATTCTAATTAATTGAACTGCAGTAAAACTAGATACCACCTCCATTGCTTTGGCATGATACTTGACCATTAATTCTCCTTTTGTTGCATACACCCTCAGAATTTGATTTATGATTAACTGAGAATCACTGAACACAAAGACTTTCTCTGCCTTCATGGTTTTGGCTAGAATTAAACCCGTAATCATTGCTTTATATTCGGACTCATTATTAGAAGCTTTAAATTGAAAGCATAGAGCATACTCCACATCAATCTCATCCGGACTGTTTAAAACAATTCCTGCTCCACTGCTTATAGTGCATGAAGATCCATCCATATATAAATTCCATATAGGTACTTCATTATCAAATTTTTGATCGGATCGAGTTCCTCGATGGAATATTTGGTGCTTCTTTTTGTCCTCCTCTGGCACTTCTCGTTGCTCGTTGATCATCTTCTCTTGCTCGTCTACCAACGTAAGTTAGTCGGGGTTTAAATTTGATGATCTTGTAACATCCACAAGTTGGTCTGTATTCAACTCCTGTTCTTCGGAGGCATCTTCCTGAGTAAACTCTGTAATAAAATCCGCTACTGCTTGCCCTTTGAGTGACGATCTAGGCTCATAAACTATATTATATTCACCATGTTCTACTGCCCAGTACATCAATCTTCCTGATTTCTCCGATTTATGCAGAGCTTGTCTTAATGGTATATCGGTGTACACCACTATAGTATGGGCTTGGAAGTATGGCCTCATTCTTCTGCTTGCTTCAATCAGCGCTAGTGCCAACTTCTCCAATCTTGAATATATGATTTTTGCTCCTCGAAAAGCCTTTTTGGTATAGTAGACTAGTTTCTGCACTCCATCCTCTAATCTTATCAATGCCGAGCTGACTGCATTCTCTGAAACTGCCAGATATAAGTATAATCTTTCTCCCATTATTGGTCTGGTCAATAATGGAGGTGTCCCTAGATATTTTTTCAACTCTTGAAAGGACTCCTCGCACTCATCATTCCACTCAAAAGTTTTTTGAAGTGTTTTAAAGAATGGGAGGCATTTGTCTGTTTCTCGTGACACAAGCCTATTAAGTCCTGCAACTCGCCCTGTGAGGCTTTGCACTTCCTTCTTCGTAGTTGGAGATCGCAGCTCTAATAGAGCCTTGATCTTTTCAAGGTTCGCCTCAATACCTCGTTGATTAACAATGTACCCAAGAAACATTCCTTCCTGCACTCCAAATATGCACTTAGTGGGATCTAACTTCATTTGGTATTTCTCTAGTTGATCAAAAGGTCTGACCTAGGTTAACTAGATGATCGGCAGATTTCTTGCTCTTCGTCAGCATATCATCAACATAAAACTCCGTGTTATTACTGATTTGCTCTACAAAGACCTTGTTCATCAGCCGCTGATATGTTGCAGCTGCATTTTTAAGTCCAAAAGGCATAACATTATAGAAATAAGTTCCCATTGGGGTGATAAATGAGGTACTCTCCTTATCCTCAGGCTTCATTTTAATCTGGTTGTAACTAGAATAAGCATCCGTGAAACTCAACAATTTAGGCCCCGAGGTAGCATCCACTAGTTGATCAATTCGGGGAAAAGAGAAATGATCTTTTGGGAATGCCTTATTAAGATCAGTGAAATCCACACACATCCTCCACTTGTTATTTTTCTTCTTTACCATCACCACATTTTCTAGCCAATGAGGATATTTGACATCCTCAATAAAAGAGTCTTTTTGTAGTTTTTCTACTTCTTCCTGTATGGCTTGGTTCTTTTCAGGACTGAACACCCTTCTTCGTTGCTTTACTGGCTTGATTTCCTTATTCACGCTGAGCTAGGAAACTTGGGTCTATCCCTGGCATATCTTCATGACTCCATGCAAAAGTCTGCTTTCTGCGTCTTAGAAATGCTATCAATTCCTGTTTTATTGATGTATCCAGTGATGCACCAATTTGAGTTGTTTGTTCTGGATGCTCGTCGTCCAGAATGATATTTTCGATAACCTCTATAACCTGTCCTTTCACGAGCTGAGACTCGTCTCTAGGGTCTAACGTTTCAATTTCTTCATCTTCTATTTCATCCACTTGATAAGTGGTAGTCTTCTTTCTATATTCTTGGCGTTCCTCTTGTTCGACAGATGAATATTAGCATTCCCGAGCTACTTTCTGGTCGCCTTTCACCACTCCTACTCCAAAGTTGGTTGGGAATTTCAAACATTGATGTACAATAGATGCTACTGCTTCGAACTTCTTCAGACCTCCTTCCCATAATGATATTGTAAGCTGATTGGACATTTTTATCCATTATGAAAAGGCATACTTTTTCTGTTCGACAAGCAGGACATGTATCGATAAGCATATCCAACTTGATCATCCCAAGTGGAAAAACTTTCTCGCCAGTAAAGCTGAGGAGAGGTCTATGATAGGGATCCAATTGGGCTAATTTTAGATTCAAACTATCAAAACATGGGTAGAACACGATGTCTGCCGAGCTACCATTATCCACCAGTACCCGTGAAATCACCACTTCCTTCATCCTCATCTTGATCACCAATGGGTCATCATGAGGATATAGTACACCTGCCAGGTCGTTCTTAGAGAAACCAATAACTAATTTGTCTTTATTCACCTTCCTCGGGCAATCATCTTCAGCTAGATTTATTCGCTGAATGTACGAGCAGGCTTGAGCCTCATTGAGGTAAGATTTTCTCTCCGCAATCAGATCTCCATCTCCTACATCTCCACCTGTAATAACATTACATTCAAATGATGCAAAATGGATTGAAAATACCTCATGTTCTGTCTGTCTTAGTCTTTTGGGGAGATCGGGGTCATCTTGATCATTTTCTGGATCTTCTTCGTGACTTATTTTCTTGTCTTCTTTTGCTTGACGAGGAGATCTAGACCTTTGCTTTCTTCGGTCGTTGGCCTTTCCACCACCTTGGCGATCAACATACTTAGACAATTTTCCTAGTTTGATGAGTGCTTCAATTTCATTCTGGAGAGCTATGCAACTTTTAGTCGTATGGCCATGATCTTTGTGGAATTCGCAATATTTGGTCTTGTCTCTTCTGTCAGGATCTGCCTTAATTTTTACTGGCCAGGCTAGCTCCTCGCTATTCTTGATCTCCTCCAGAATGTGATTTATATATACCTTTAAAGGAGTGTAATTTTCAAATTTCTTCATCTGCTCCAGTGCTTGCTTTCCTTTTGATTGCCTGTTGCCACCATTGTCCTTCTGATCCTTCTTTTCAGTTTTACCATCTTTCACCTTGGTCTCCTTAGTGTCTGCATTCTTCTTTGCAGCCATAGCTTCCTCGGCATTCATGATTTTGGCTGCTTTTTCCATTAGCTCTGCCATGGTTCTAGGTGGATCTTTGGCTAAAGTGTAGTATAACTTATCTGGCAATAGTCCACTCATCAGAGCAGTAATTACTATTTTCTCCTCGTAATCAATTACCTCAAGTTTCTCATTATTGAACGAGTAATATAGTCCCTGGTGCTTTAACCTGCCTTCTGTCTAACACTTAGCAAGTGTGCTACTCATTTAACTAGCTTCGCTCCAAAACAGAAGTTCCCGATAAAGAGCTCTACCAGTTAAAAGAAAGTCTCAATTTTCCCCCGAGGAAGGTTGTTGTACCATATCTGAGCTGATTCGGTAAGAGTTCTAAAAAATGCCCTGCATCTCATCTCGTCTGGAATAACACAGATATCGGCAGCTGCTTGGTATTGTTCTATATGAAGGATATGGTCAGTTTTTCGATCATATTTAGGCGTCACCATAGGAACTTTAAATTTTGATGGTGTGGAAAAATCCACAATTACCTACACAAATAGTGTCCCTTGGACAAAAGTTCTTTATAGAGGATTCTTGGATTTAGCCATTTCCCCTAATCTGTCCTCCAATCTTTAAATAGAGCCCTTCCATGCTTTATTTCCCTCCCCGGGCCTATTGGTTCGAGCAACTGATCGTGTTGAATTTGCCTCTTGGGATTGAGTTGCTGGTCATGATTGGGCAGAGCCTTCCCTTAGATCGGATGGTCATGGAGAGTTCCTCGACACAATCCTAGGAGGACTTCTATTCCTCCTAGGTCCCAAATGATCAAAAGGATAGACTCTACTTAACCTTTCTAGAGCACTAGTCCTCTCTGGAGATAGAGTGATGTTTCATTGAGAATCAGTAGCTCGTACTGATGAAGTCTGACCAGGTTGATAAGAAGGATCATTAGACCTCTCAGTACGATATGATTTGGTGTGTCTAGATTGAGATTCCGCTGGGAATAGCGTTCGCCTAGTTCATGAAGAGGGTAAATGGGTATTTCTCTGAACACTTCGTCGTCCTGATTGGGCCGGCATTCCTACTTGAACGGTTTGTATAAGTTGACGCGTAGTTTCCTGCATGGCCATTTGCCCTTGGGCTAAATTAGCCATTATGCCAGCCAAATCTTGAACATTTATGGGAATAGAAGGGTTTGGAGGGTTCCCAGCATTTCGATTACTGGATTCTGAATTATCAGCCATTGATGATGAATTGTTTTGATGAAAAACGCTAAGTACAGTCATCTCCCATAGACGGTGCCAATCTGTTGATGTAAAAAACTAGATTATCTCTAATTAATTAACCACAGATAAATAATATAATAAATAAATAAATAAGACAAAAATATTTTTAAAGTGGTTCAGTCGTATCAGAATGGCCTACGCCCACTATTTTTGGATTACTGATTGTTTGCCTGGAAATCTCGATAGATGGTTTTTCTAGAGATCCAGAGTCCCCTTCTAATGAGGAGGTTACAATGTATTTATAGCCTTGAGACTGTACATGTGAAAGGATAATGCGCTGTTATCTAGTATACATATACATCTGTACGATAATAATGAGCATTTAATGCGGAGTCGTCTTTTTGATTCTCTTGAATTGGGTGCTCTGCATGCCAAGTATCCCGGACCGCCTGAGTTGCTCTGTACGCCAAGTAGCTCGGGGCCCAGAGTAGCTCGGTACGATTGAGTTTCTCGGGGAGCTTGAGTTGCTCGTCCAAAATGTTTGTATTTGACAGGTAGATCTCCACGTGTCTTCAAGTGATTGGTCCACGTCAGCAGACTAAATTTGGTATCAACAGCCTCAGAAAGTTTATGAGTGCAGAAATAATAACAAGGTGGGATATACATGGTTCGTCCCTAAGGTTGGCCTACTTTCACGGGGAAAGTTAGGGATATTGGTTTATTAATGTCCAAATGGATGGAAATAGTTGGAGTGCTAGGAATAATATCTGAGAGTCCAAGATATCATGTGCAAGTCATAATTCAAATTATACGTGATCCAAATCGTCCTTATATATACACCAAGGTGTCTCACATCCTTAGGCCTTTTTGTGTCTATCTTGACAGGGTTACAGAGTCCTATAGGTGACGATCTTTCTATTTGTTACCATAATCCTCAAGAATCATATATATCCCTTTAAGGCCCATTCTCTCCCTGATCCTATTCTCCCACCTTGTTCGTCTTACGTGGTGTTTCACGTTTTCGATCATGTGGCATCGGTTCGGTCATATAACTTTCAATTGAATCCAAGGTGGGGGTAATCATTCAATCACGTCGATTGGCCATACCTTGTTTGTGGTTTTCATGCCAAGTGTGATCGATTATTTTTTACGATTGTCCTCGTATGTAATTTTCGTTGCACATGCATGCTAAATCTAGAATTTGTGTCTCACACGTAGGACGTACGGGGAATAATAATCATTATTTATGGAATGATTTTGCATAAGTCATTATACTCGGGCTACCCATCCAGCGTCATTACCCAGAGAAATGATGGTGCATAGGCATGTAGTGGATTTTCCCAAGCATTGTGATGATGGTTGAGTTGACGGGGAGTAGAAGAAGGTATAAGGCTTCCCATGCCTTATACCTTGTCATTTTTCCATTTCCTATGATATTTTTACTTCTTCTTCTTCTTCTTCTTCTTCTCTCTCTCTCTCTCTCTCTCTCTCTCGATAACTTTTAGAAAGTTCCTATTTCTATCCTTCTTTATCTTCTTCATTTTCTTACCATTCTAGGCATGCAATATGTAATTCTTGAAAGTGTTAATTTAAGGGTTTCCCTAGAGGAAGAAGACATTATTCATCTTCCCCTTAGGGAGGTTGCCTTCTTAACAGTAGTCATATTAGAAGGGGGAGTTCATTTTCCCCTTTACCCATCGTTAGTAAGGGTGCTCCATTACTACAGAATACCCCATGCCTAAGAAAATGGTAGCTTCTATTGGATTAAGATGGGAACAGCGGCCATAAACCAAATTTTTAGGATAAGTCTAGGTCTTGAGGAAATTAGGAATTTCTACGACTTGAGGTCCTCCCCAAGCACTGGGTTGTACCACTACCAGGTACAAGACACGTCCCGTAATTTGGTCACCTATCTGGCCAGATCGCAAAATAAGACTACAAAAAATGTCCTTATAGTTTTTGTGGACATTTACGTGTGACACCGTGCCTATACTAATAACGAGTGATCAGTCATTTACTAATATAAAATAGGAATCTCATCTTGTTTATTCTTAGCATCGTTATCGAAAACATTTTTAATTACTAATACCTTATTAGGCCTGGTGTCAAAATTTTAAACTTTTTAACTTAATTATATCGACTTCCCATTCACATAACCAACCATGAAAATAATGAAACTCACACCCACTGGCATGAATAAATTAACCGATAAATATCGATAAAAGTCACAATATTAAAATCTAACTAATGGAAAGAAAAGCTTTTGAATAAAAAATAGTAACTAACTAGGCGACATGCCCAAAATAACTCTAAAGTCAGCATTGTCTGACTGGAAGGATGGTTAAGCCAGCATCCCAATGGCTCAACACATAAATTTTTTGAAAATATTTTGATACGGGTCAAAGCCCAAAATATTTTCAAAATATTTTACAAGTGCTTAAAATGCAGTACTATATATGTAATGCAATCTTTCATATTTAAACTGGTGTCGCACTCCCATGAGATATCCCTCGCCCCTCATCTATAGTGTGCACCTAACACATGTATTTTAAACACCCTAGTTATGCTACCCAACCTAACTAGTACCTCTACTAATCTTAGTCTCGTGCATTGCCTTATGCCTCACGTATACTTTATTTAACTTGGAATTCACGTTCAACTTTTACATCTGCTTATTCATTATAAGTTTAACTTAAAGTCTTACCAATTCATTTCACATAAGTTCACGCTAGATATTAATTCCATATTCACAGATCAGTGTCATGTACCCGTATATTGTTATCACACTTATATACGTATTTAGACATAGCATCCTTGAGCTATCCTCCTGGATGGATATAAATTTATTTTTCATAATATCCTTTAATTTACATGTATATAAGATATCAAATCTACGTATAATTGAATCCCCAGAGCATTACCTTTGCAGATGCAAATCTCTAGCATGCTATCAGGCTTCATGGATAGCACCTCAACATAAGCTATCGAGTCAGAATCATACCATCGAACCCAAAGTGTAAACGTAAAACTAGAAGTGGTCATAATATTAAGGCAGTGCATCAAAACCATACCATATTACTCCACTTGGACTCCAACCTCACACAGAGTGGGCATGCACAATCCTATGACCCTAAGGATCGATACTACACCTGCTTGGATTCTCTAGGATAGATCACCTACTACGTGCAACCTCCAATGATAGCATCCCCTAGGGCAGATATGTTTCACATATATTAATCACACACACACACACACACACACACACACACACACACACACACACACACACACATATATATATATATATATATATATATATATATATATATATATAGAGAGAGAGAGAGAGAGAGAGAGAGAGAGAGAGAGAAAGAGAGAGAGAGAGAGAGAGAGAGAGAGAGGTTCACAAGTGAACCTAAAAGATGAACTTTTTAATGAACCTTAACAAAAACATACTTAACAATTAATTAATTTTAATTCCAATGTTGTAACTGGTCCGCGCCAGCGGCAACGGACACGTGTGTCGATTGATCCCCAACACCCCCCACCTCGGCGCCCCCCCACCCTCCCCCTGTTCCCCCATCCCCTCACCCCACCCCCATGGCAGCCCTGCTGCCATAAGGGCTGCTATAAGGGTTGTCATGATGATGGTGGTGGTTGGGGTGGGGGTGCCCGGGGGTGGGGTGAGGGAGCTGGGGATCGATCGACACGCATGTTCGTTGCCGCTGGTGCGGACCAATTACAACATAGAAATTAAAAGTAATGAGTTGTTAGGTGTTATTTTGTTAAGGTTCATTAAAAAGTTCATCTTTTAGGTTCACTTGTGAACCTCTCCCTATATATATATATATATATATATATATATATATAATAAGGAGTAGAATGTTAACACTATTTCATAAGTTGATAAGCGAAGTAGTGGTCCTGATTTAACCACATCACTCCAAAATGGAGGGCTCAAATTATTTCCCCCTTTTACACCACACTCTCATGTCACATATCACTTTTACAACCCTAACCAATCTCAGCTATGTCCTGATTCACCCTCCCTACCAACTATACCACGCTCATCCCTTTGTCACAACCGCCCTCACCCATTGCCGCCTCCGCCTACTGTCGCTGACTCACTCAGGTAACCTCCATCTCTACTTTTCTCCTCACTCTCTTACACACACACATGCACACGCACACACTCACACTCACACTCACGCATATATACTTTTCCAGATCTGACATGACTTTAAGTTGTTTTTCTTAGATTTTTTCCCAGATCTGACACTCGCACATGATTTTTTGGTTTTTAAATCACAGTTATGAAATGTATTCATTTTTCTTCTTTCATTATCACTATTGCAGATGTCAATGTTTAGAAATTCATTCTTTAACGGTTTCATGTTTAGTATCACTATTGTTGATGTCAATGTTTAGAAATTCATTGTTTTACGGTTTCATGTTTAGTTTGTTGCTTTTTACGCATGTTACTTATTTTATGTTTTTTTTGTGTTTTCCAGATTTGGGGAATGTTGTAGTAAGGAATTACCATCCACCTGTTCTCACATCATTATCCATTATGTATTTATATTAATCATCTCACTCACTCCCTCTCCTGCTTTATATTTTTTGTTATTGTTGAATGGGTATTTACAGGCCATTTGCAGTTGAATGCATAAAATTGAAAAATGGTTATTTGAACTTTGATTTGGCGGTTGAAATGTTAATTTACGGGTTTGAATCCCCACACCATCATAGTTTGAACTTTATATCTTTAGTATTTTAAAGTGCATGTAATTTTTTTATATATATCACGATGAATTTGTCTCATTAAGTTGAATATTGAATGTAATGATGATTTAAATATTTTCATCCCTTTGAATTATACTATGGGTTCGATGTTGGAATGGATATTTATGGATTTTTTTTACTTTTATTTTATAGATTGACCGCTAATTAGTATTTGATTGATTTCTAAATTATAATTTAGAAAGTGTGTTGTGAGTTTATATTGTTGCTTTATTACCCACACCTGCAGCATTCCATACAAGACCATTAATCATCTGGAAATGGAAAATGAGACTTTATTGCTACCTTTGTTACCTGATCTACTGATGATTCCTTTCGATAATGAAATTCTCTTTTGAGCATTCTTCACTTTATTAAGAGGCCTGATTTGTTTTAAAGATGGAGCATCAGTATTCTGTGAATACATTTCCTTCTTGGTTTTAGAATCTTGATAGGTTGCAATTTTCTGTGATAGAAGAGCTGAGAACTAAATGAATTCATCCCAAATAGAATTGTTTTGGAATTTAATGGATTCAGATTCTGAATGATAGCCCCTTCTTGATGGCTTGGTCTTTGTTTCTGATTTCTCCACTTTAGAATCAGAACTGTAGTCTACTTTATATGTAATTATTTTCTTGACATTCAATTGGTCATCTAAATTTAATTCATCTCCAAAATCATTCTTTATATGTACACTCAAGCAATTTTATATGTGTTTGTTTTAGGTTCAGAGCATGAGCCATCGCCAAGAAAATTATTTTAGGTTCAGAGCATGAGTACACAAATGAAGTTTAATCCGGAGCATGATCTGTCACCAAGAAAATTGTTAGTCTGAATTATCCATGTCTGAATTAAACTTTGTTAAGGAGTCACCTTCAATTTTTTTATTTTTTCTAATAGGAGAGGATTATCCGAGTCTGAATTAAACTTTATTCAGGAGGTACCGTCAAGATTTTTATCCTTATATGCCCCTTTTCATTTGCTGGATTGATATCATATTATCATATAATATCAGCTTTTTCAGTAGTTCTCAGTATTTGTTGTTAGTTTATTTATTAACCTACAATTTTTAGAAAGAAAAAAAATGATCTTGAAGCATTTATATTGGCCTTATTAGCAACCTGTCACTGAAGCTGCACTAAAACATATTATTGTACAGAATAAGAGCTTGAAAAAAATTCTTCAATCAGGAAGCATCCCGAAAAGTGTTCTTGGTATGTAAACCTTTCATTCTGATATGTCCGTGTTTCCCTCTAGGGATGTGGCCATGTTTTTCACTTTTGATACACAGAGTTCCAAGTTTAGTGTTTAGTAATATTAAATTATGTTTAGTAAATAAAAACACACATCTCACTCCTCACTTTGGTATTCGAGCTTTGCAAATATGGTGGTTTCTTTCGATATGCTGCACGAGGAGGGTCAAAACATAGATCTTTATATCTCCAAGAAGTGATATGCTACCATCATGGTAGTTGCTTTTGAATATATGATAGATTAAAACAAACCAAGTATGATCAATGTATTATTATATCTCTTGGAGAATTATAGGTGACAAGCGAAGGACAAAAAGTTGAGGGACTTTACTAGAACCTCTGCTTCCAATACAAAAATTCCAGGGACTTTATATGAAAATGTATTTCTTTGTTTTAGATTTGCGCCCAGAGATGTCTAGATGGTTCAAAGATCATTTTATTTTTCATGTGTATTCGTTTACCCCACTTTTAGTTCCTATTTTTTCATAACAAATGTATTTCACATGTATAATTAGTATTTTTTTCATTACTGATTTCAGTAGATGAAAAATATAATTAATGTTCAATGTTATGCTTTTATGGATGTCCTTTATTAGAACCTCTTCTTCCAATACAATTTTCAGCTACCTTAGGATTGATAGTTTACATGTATGTTGTGTTATGGTTACAATGGCTTACCTGTTAGTGAGTATGCGATTTATGGGCCTTAAGCACATTGCTCGAAGCATGCCCGTACACAACATAGTATATGAAATTATATAGTGCCAATTTCTAAGAATTCGTGGCTTGGTGAGCAGTGTTTCTCCAGCGAGCAGTGTTGTTGATCCCCAGTGGTATGAATATTGATTTGGTATGTACATGATTGTCTTTCGTGTAGACTATATGATGGTTAATATGCTTAAGTACTATGATAATAAGGAACCGAATATTTTCATTGATGGAGTTGAATCTAACAATTCTATAGGGCATACAGTTGGAGTAATTAACTGCATTGTTTGGTAATATATAAGAGGCATTAACTGCATTGTTTGATAATTATATGATGATTTTAATTCTATAGGGCATGCAATTAGTTATTTCAGTTAGTGATAATTAGATTATGCCCCTTATATATTATAATGCCCCTTTGATTTGTTGATTGGGTACTTTTCCATAGCAGATTCTGATTGGTTTGATGGGTGTCGATGATGATTATAAACTACGAGATGTGAATGTTATCATTCTAGAAGAAGTTTGTGAGACCAAAACACTGTATCGAACTACTTTATGTTACTTATTATTGTTGAGTTATATTAATTTGTAGTTTTATTGCAGTGATTATATTGCTATCCAGTGCTTATATTGATTATATTGCTATCCAGTGATTATATTAATTATCATTAACCTATCCCGTGCTTATATTGCAACATATTAGATTTACATTCCAATTCAGTGTAACTTTCTCTTTTAAAATTAATCAATTTCAAAGAATCATGCCTTTGATTAATCCTTTGATTTTACAGAGTACCGAGAATGGGAAGAAAAAGAGAAGGTTGGGCAATCGAAATATATCTTGGGATGATCAACTCATGCATCAGGGTGTGGAATAGGAACCATGTTGAAATAATCATAAAAAATCATGGAAGCAGGACAACCCCATCTTATGGGGCTTTCACCGACACAGAGTGCCTCATCGACAATGGAACCAAGGGCCAAGCCAAGTTGAACCCCACCAACACGATATTTATTTAATTGCTGCCTGTTTTGCCAATTGGGTTTCGAGAAAAATGGGCCTGTGAAGAAAAAAGTCCGTGTTAATTTTTTTTGCCAAAAATTCGCTGATTGGACTAAAATAAATTATGGTCGTTGGTGTTAGTTTTGCATTTTGCCAAAAATCTGCTGATTTGGGTTATGCATGAAGTTTAGTTTGTTTTTTAAAAGCTTTTGTGCATGCTAGCTTTTATGATGCACATTAGAGGGTAGCCTTTTGTTATGTAGTACACTAAATATTCAGTACATTGTAAGTCATTTTTTGCAACTATTTAATAGTAAAAATGGTTTTAGATATGGGTTTTAATGGATCTTATATTATCAGACAGTACATTTGAAGAGAAGACACAAAATAGAGAAGGCAACTAAAGGAAGCAGAGTGGGACTCCCATGATTTTACTTTTACAGAGATATAGTTTCATATATCTAAGGTATATTTTGACATTGTCCTTTCTCTCTTTGTTGGTGAATGAAACAAAATTACATATGTTACTTTTAAGATTTTTTATCTTTAAACACCATTTGATCTATATTAGGATGGTGCTAACTCATTTATTTTTGCTGAATTTTTTTATTTACTGACAATAAACCAGTTTCCTTAACGTAAAAAAACTATTGAATGGTTATTATGATTCAACAAGACCATTTCAAATGATGCAGAAGTTATATGAGATACAAATCATATTAAATGCTATCAATAATCCACAAATCCTATCAAGAGATGGATGGTTTTTGAAGTTCAAAGTTTTGTGCTGTCTTGGTAGGATTCTAATTCAGATAGTTACAATGTTTAAAAAAATTATAATTTAGATATGTTGCTTTAAAGCACTGCTTGAAAAAATCAGATATATTAGCCATTGTAACATATTTAAAGTAGTTCTTTAAAGTAACATATATAAATTACAATTTTTGAAATAGTGTAACATATCTCCACAACCACAACACTAATGTAAGATTTGATGTTTACGCAAAGTATGATTCTTTCATTCAATGTATCTCTGTTACACACCATCTTTAATTTGTGTTTCAATTGTTTTTTGTAGGTTTCAGGTAGGCTTGTCAACGGGTCGGAGACGGGTCGGGTTTAGGGAGATCCAGATCCGTGTAATCGGGTCTTCATTGGGTTCGGGTCTGGGTCTTCATCAGGTCTACAATATTGGATCCAGACCCGGATCCGTTTGGGTCTCGGGTCCGGGTCTGGCCAAATACATACATTTATTTTATTTTTATTTTATTTTATCCCCCCTTTTTTCAATCTTAATTAAAATATTTTGTAATGTAGTATAGAATATTATTAGTATAAATAAAACATATATTACTTATCTTTATTATATACATAAATATATATATTTTTATATATAATATTTACATGCTATATTGATAATATATATATATATATATATATATATAATTATAAAATTTGGGTCGGGTCTTCGGGTCCGGGTCTTGTATAAGATCCAGACCCTACCCATTCAATAAATGGGTCTTCGGGTTTTCGGGTCTTCGAGTCTCGGGTCCAAAAAAATATGCTCAGACCCTATTATACGGATCGGGTTCGAGTCGGGTCCGGGTCCAGACCCGACCCATTGACAGGCCTAGTTTCAGGTATTAGATTTTCCAAGGATGGTCTGATTCAGTACCGCATAATATGCCCACAAGTCAATGTTAACTTGTCGGATGAGGTCATAAAGGACTATATGGACTTTCCACTAAAAGGGTTGAGTTGGCCCGTATTCCGGCACAGGCCCTTGAAGAAGATCTCTATGTTGATGATATGGATGTTTACAGAAGATCAGAAGATTTGAGTTCTACATTATAATGGATGGTGTGCTTCTCCATTATGTACCACTATCTACACTATTTCATTCCTTTGTAAAGATTGTGTGAGTATACTGTGTTTGTAGAGCATGCTTAGACTCTTCTTTCTCTATTTCTTCAACTGTATGCAGGGACCACTCATTGAGCCTAAGAATTTTTCGAGCATGCTATTCTAGATCAAAAAATGAAATGTTTTCTATAGGAGAGAATGCCAAATTTGTTGAGCCTCCGCGAGTAACATCTAATAAATCCCTCTCCTTTAAGAGATTTATAGCACCTTATATGATCATTCAAAATCCTTTATTGGGGGGGGGGGGGGTACATTTTTTTCACATGTTGCAATGAAGAACTACAACGAATAAAATGGTGATTTGGAGAATACGTTTTCCGAAATGGAAACACCATAGGGTGTTGATGTGGCTCAAGACGGCTATGTGAAGGACTAAAATGACAAAAAATTAGTTTTCGAACCTGAACTCTCTGGAGAGGCGGGCAATGATGAGGATGTGAACGGACCTAAAAAATAACTGGTGTTATCAGATACTAGGACAGATGTTAGTAGGAAAAGATCTCAACAAAAAAGAGGTCCTATGGCATTATTCAAGGATATATCATGGTTGTTCTAGGTATGTCTGTTAGTAATGCTCTGGAAGGACACCTCAACCTAAGTTTTGAGATAGATCTAGACACCTCAACCTAAATTTTGAGAAATTTATATTGAACTAGACAATTTTTACCAACTACTCAATGAGGACACTGCGATCTGATTGTTTTGCAGAATTTTACACAGTTTTAGCTGTGGGCATTATGTAGGATGGATAGTTAGAAAGTTGACATTATGTTGGATGGAAACTTTTAGTTCTTTCTATAAAGTTGTCTATATGTGTACATTTGTGTTTTTAACTGTATATATCTCGGGTTAGTTTGTGGGTGAATATAAGTGTTGGAGAATATATATGTAGTAGAACAATGCGAATGTAAGTATCAGAGTATTGCTGCAATTACTTATTTTGATCCACGTGTTTATCAAATTGATAACCCACCACTAAATATATATACACACATATGTACATGATTGATTGCATAATCACTCGAATGAAAAACATGCATTTATGCTTATCATAACTGAGTTAGTTGCAAAGTCATAAGTATTTGGCCATCATTGAATACAATTTATGGACCGCTCACTAATGTTTTAATAATAGAAAATTTTAATTAAATTAGATCAAATTTTAGGCACCTAATCATATATATCCTAAAATAAATTGAGTACACATAAATCAATTGTTAGGACTGAATATGAATTGAAGCATTTTGATTTTTTAAATGCCAATTTTGGGAATGTTGAGTTACCATATGAGTGAAGTGCCCCCTATTTAGCATAGCTGTTTAGCACAGCTGTTTAGCATGGACCCTATTTAGCATAGATATTCCGTGGTAATTAAAATGGTCCCCTGTTAAGCATCATGAATTAAGAAAACTGATTTAAAAATCGATTATTTAAATGGAATATCCCAGAAGCTGGAATTAATAACCATGTTGCAGTGCCCTCAATTTGATAGGAAACAGCTTTGCATTAAAACTAAGTTAAACAGTACTTCAATCAAATAGAATTTGAACCAAAGTATCCAGATGATACTAAAACAGTGATCTTTCTGTCCAATTGAAGATTTGGATCAAAACCAGATGTAATGAAAATCCGATCCAATATAGCATTGAATCGACAATACCTATGATCTTTCATTCACAATTGAATGAATCCAAGAAACAAACACGGATTTTGTTATACTTCAATTTTCAAATTATGCCTCTAATATAGTGATTATTGGTAAAGGCTTTATCTTATACTTAATACAATTTATTTGTTACAGACTAAAGTCCTAAATGTTTAGTCGTGCCTCTGTTTTTGTTAAGCCTAAAGTGTTACGGTTTGTTTTTAGTGGTGGTGTAATTGACAATGGTGGTCATCTTGCTACGATTTTTTCATTCGATTGGATTATTAAATTATTCCATTTAGTTTATAAAATCTGCAGAACCCAAAATTAGTTTGATTTTGACCAAGTTTGGCTGCTGGTGCAGTTCACATTGCGGGCTTATGTTTGTTTATAAAGTTTACCGTAGTTTTGGAATTGTGTCATCGTGAATTCCATTTTATTTGTACTCCACTGTCCAAACGTATTTATTAACATTATATGTTGGTTTATTTTTGTAATTAAGCTGTTAATATTCTTTTTTTGTAGTAACACTTAGTATGATTTATCTGTACTCCACTCACCAAACATATTTTCCACGAAAGATGCTATATTCTCTTACGTGTAGTTATTGTTCTTTTCCATGTTTCTTCTTTTGTATGTACTTTATTTACGAACTTGGTATTTGAATTTTAGTGCTTCTATAAACTCCCTTTTTGCATGATCAAATAAATTACTATATTAATGTTTTGATTTCCTCAACTTCAGGTCAGATTTCTTCCTTATTTGACAGTTGTGTTGTATTGATTTCTTTAGTTTCACGTCAGATTCATTTACACTGATAATGCTTTGATATGAATGGCTTGAGTATGTTTAAATAATCACATTAGATGGTATAACCGTATAATATTAGCTTTTGTGATTGATCTTAGTTATACAGTTATCTCGATTCGTAAATGCAGATTTCGAGGAGCTTATTGTCAAGGAGATAGTGTGGACGAACGTTTCAACATGAAGTTTGATTGTATTTGACAATAGTATAACAATAGTTAGATAAAAGTTATGTAACTATTATCATCACTGTCCACGGCGCATAAATGGACTAGCAATACCACCGCTGCCACATATAGTCCCAAGGTTTGAGATTTTCATTTTCGTTATCTAATGTATGTTTCTCTTCTTCAATGTTTGCAGATTTAAGTCTATGAAATTATCTTTCCCTTGCATTCAATTTTTTTTCGGCGAAAACATTTTCGAATCAGATATAAAGAGGTCGCCATGGTATCTGAGATTTGTTTTACAGACCTCTCCCTCCACTATCTTTATAATTTTATGCTTATGTGTGCATTGGAAACAAGTACTTACATCATATACGTTTTGATGGATAACAATTGTGTGGATAAAATTTGATGTAAAGTTGAGCGAGTTATTGTATTTTTAAATTTTCAGGCAACATTTTTGTTAATATTAGATATTATGTTCGGTATTTTCCCTAAATTGTTTATGTCTGTGGTGAATAAATTATAGCAACTTTGAAACGTTTTTGTTCTTTACATAGTGTTTGTCTTCTTTTTTGCACGTCTGAGGTACTATCATTTAGACTTCTACATGTAATACGTTTGACAAACAATCACCCCCAAAAGGTAATTATCTGTAAGCCATTTTGTATATTTGTTTGTCTCTTAATATAATCTCATTATCTCTAAGTTTGATGGATGGTTCTACATTGTTTGAAGATATGTATCAAATTTAGGGGTGAAAATATCTACTTCATCTAAAATTTCAATCCATGTACTTTTAAATTACGATCCATTTTTGGAACTGATACACTGACAACTGAACTGAAGCATTTGTAGACAAACTGATTCAATATACAAGCTGCTACATTATTAATGATAAGTTAGTATACATTTTTTTTTCTAAGTCATGGTTTATTGAAGTTCTCAGTTTATTAACTTCTTTAACCTCTGTCCTTCAGCCCCCACTTTCCTATCAATCTGAATGCATGTTTTTTTTTTTTGCAGTGAATGCATTTAATGGAAATATGAGTCCTTTCCAGAAGCATAGAGAAGAGGAAGAGGTGAAGAAAAAGTCATGGATTTGAATGGAATCTCTTAAACTTATTGGTTTACTAGAAACAATTTATGCTTCTTATGTTAATAGATTTTAATGAAATAGGTCGGTTTAATATAAGTTATTATCTAAATTTATGATTGGATTTGAATGAAACGGCTCGGTTATATGCAAAGTTTGTAGTCATTTCAAGGGGATAACACATCAGTGGTAAATTTCAAGGGAATAGTTTTGTTTTTTATCAATCTAATCTATTTTCGATACAATTTGAAATTTGTTCTTCTTTGAAATACCGAGTCGTATAACATGTTGAAAAAGAATATGTGTGATGTGATGCCTTCATCATATTTCCTAAAACACTATTTATGTCCTACGTCTTGCTGGGGCATTGTTTATTTCTTCTTAAATTCATATTGTTTGAATCACTGTGAATTATATTTGATTTGCAGTTTGTTTGAATTAAAGTTTTTATTTTTTATATGTACAGAACTACTTAACATGCGAAGGAAACTCTGCCAAAATTTAATAAATTATTCACAGTTGTGTTGGAATAAAACTCGACATGAATTGTTTACACAACTTTATAGTCCTTTAAACAAAATTTGTTATGACCATATTATTTAAATTACACTTTGTTTTGTTGGAGAACAAATTTTTTTCCGTTTTACAATTATGCACTCTGGAAATTTTACCCGTTTTACGATTATGTACTTTAGAATGTTTCGTCGTGCCTTCAGACATGGACATTCCTCTAGTATGTGTGTGTGTATATATATATATATATATATATATATATATATATATATATATATATATATATATATATATATATATATACTGTCTCTAAATCAGTATGTGTGTGTGTAAATATATACACATACACACACACACACAATAACACTGGCTAACCGTGCATGTCACTCGTAGCACTAGCCTGAAATCCCCAAGTCTAAATTCGACTTCCAAATCCATAACTAGTCACTTACTAATTTTTAAATCACGATTATATTTTATTTTGGACACTAAGACTATCAAAATCTAGCCTGTACCCAAATTCCATCTGAAATTCCCATTCGAAATGCATTAATATATTTTCGAGTGGCTTTTAACCTACACACTCCTAATTCTACCCCGTAATTATTCCCAACTAACCCAAGGCAACATAATTATAACTCAAATCTTTGGATGTCATAATTTTCATTTACGGACCATGTATATTCGTTAGAAACCACCAAATAGTTTCAATAAATCAAACAAACGGCCATGCAAAACTGCAAGGACAAATCGATTCATCCATAAAACTCGAACCGATTCGCCCTGTGAATCGATTCGGGCCTCAGCCCCGAATCAATTTGATTTTGGACAATGTTATTGTTGCTTATGATGGGATTCCTTAGTTACCCATTAACCAAATCAATATGTATCACCATTCTAACCCAATATTTTTACTCTCCATCAATTCTAAGCTCAATCATAACCCTTCCCACCTACGAATTCATCCGATAGTCGATTAATTTATAGGATTTAATAATTTATTCAAGAATCGATAACTTCATTAATTTTCATCAATATTTCATAATTCTACATATTTGTTCTTAAATATCGCATCTTTATATTACAAATCCTAGATATAGTCATGGGATTATTTTCAAGTTTGCTACACAATGATTTGAATCCCAAAATCCTGTTTTTCACGTGTAAATCCCACCAAAAAAGTCATATTTGTTTCACCAACTATAATATGAATAAAAACACAATGTATAATATCAAAGAAAGTTAAACACTTGAATCTAATGGTAGAAATTCTTATTTTTCTTCTTGCAATTCTCTACTCGCAATAATCCAAGCCCGAAATTCTTAAATATCCTCCCGAAAAGGTGTTCTTAAGTTCCCCAAATATATTTGTCACTCTCTCAAGATTAGGTGATTTAGAATGATAAATTACCCACCTACCTCATCTAAAACCCTTTTATTTCCCCTAATCCCAAAATTAGATTAAATTATAATATTAAAATGACCTAAATACCCCCATATGGGTCCCGTGGAGCTTAAAAAGTTCTCGAAACTCAATTACAACCCCGGGGTAACTAATTCTTACATTATGACCCAAACTAAATCACTCGTGCACTCAAAACAACCATCTGAGTCACTTATAATCAAATTACCATTTTATTCCCAACGCGACCCCACACGCGTGTCCCAAATAGGACCCTGTCAACCCATCATTTTTACCTGTATATGACATAATAAAAAGTAATGCAATTTCATTTACTTATCACACAGGTAAATATAATAATACATAAATATTAATACAATATTTCCTAATTAATATTTATTCAAATCACTTTCTTTCTCAAATTAATTATATTATGAGTACATGTAATTTCAATATTTCCAAAAATACGAGGTGTTACATACTTCCCCCCCCCCCCCCCCCCCCTACAAAGGAATTTTATCCCCAAAATTCGAATATGTTTGGTACAAAAAACATAGAATACTTACCCTCACGACATCCTTACATACCCAATATCAAATCATGATAACATTATGGCGTCTCCACTATAGACCAGGTGGTGGTATCATCCCGACTAGAGGCCTACTCACTACAACCCAAGACTAGAGACAAGTCCGTTCAAATCATTTTAAAGTGATATACTTCATCATTATTAAGGTATCATATTTATGACAATAAGCAGAACTATTGTGAAGATTCTAATAATGTTCCAATGCGACGAGCCTATACACCATTGGATTTATCATCTCAATACCGGGGAAATGCCGCACTTCCCTGGGTGCCAAATTCCCTTCTAGAGAAATGATATAATCCCTTCATGGGAGACACCCGCAACAGCACCTGACCACTCATGTCAGGCTTCAAAAACTTTAGCTCATGGCGATGTAACTCTTATGACATTCTTGAACTGTATAAAATAATTTTCTGATTAACCCAATCCTCGCCAACGGAATCTGAATCATAACTAAGTCGAGAAGCTTATTGTCCCCTAACTCCAACCAACCAGAGAGAGGATGACAAGGTCTCCCACACAAAGCCTCAAAAGGAATTTTTCCAATAATAAATTGGTATGAGTTATTACATGCAACTCTACCAACATTAATTACTCCTCCTAATTGACCTGAAATTCAGAATATGCATCCTTCGCATTCTCCAACATTTTAGTCACCTCTCTCGTTTACTCTTCGGTCTACGGGTAATACGTCTTGATCAAAACGAAACTTCATCCCCATCGCCTACTGACAATCCTTATCAGAGATTGGACCCAAGGATCTCATCCTGATCCATCACAATGTTGGGCGGCACCTTGTGCCTACTCCTCCCTTTACTTTAATGAAATGTCGGGCACAGTGCTCGATTGTATAACTCACCCAAATTAATAATAAATTCTCCAACCCAATCAACCAATTCCATACAAGCCCAAATGGAAATTTGGACCTTTCTATGATGTTGGTAAACCAAATTAAACTCTATCAGTCTGCCTATCCATTTCGTCATTGAAATCACCAATCATTATAAAATTCTAATTGATCTCCTCGGACCAAACTTTTCCCATCTATCAGTGGTGATCATGCAGATAATATTTGTTATATCTCACTCCACACCGATCCATACGCTTTACATCCTATCATGTGGTACATTTTACTCCCCTTACCTGGGTATGTTAAAATCATGACCCATGTGTATATCCCCAAAGCTACGCAGTTTTGGGTCCTTTTCACCTGGTAAAAATCCACACCATATTTACCCGCAAGACTTCCTCAGTCTCTACAGTCTTCCAATCCCTCTTGGGTATGATAGTTCTCCTTGTTGTATACATATTTGGATTATCTTCTTTCTGAAACGAAGTTTATTTCATCTTACTCTTCCAATTATGATTCTAACTATCCCATA
Organism: Sambucus nigra; assembly: GCA_949130495.1. Classification (NCBI taxonomy): domain Eukaryota; kingdom Viridiplantae; phylum Streptophyta; class Magnoliopsida; order Dipsacales; family Adoxaceae; genus Sambucus; species Sambucus nigra. The sequence continues at coordinate 92,652,013 of OX422214.1, forward strand.
AGCATATAGTTTAAGACATTTATTACCTTATCTCGGACGATTCTAAAAATCAAACTCATGAGGGCACCCATACACCCTATATCTCGTGCATATCTACACATACATCATAGACATAAATCTCAAACTCATCCCCATATACTCGGCGTGGCTATACAATAAAGGTATTCTTGATTATCCTATTAATTGCGGATTAATTATCCTCGAGATTGCCCCACCTACCAACTAGTGGTACTAAAGCTCCCCAGTTCTTTCTACATAGCACTATCTGGCTCCACTGGCCTTATATCATAAAATGCATCTCAGCTCACAGTATTTTCTCCACACGTACAATGATTAATGTTCAAAATTGATGCTCTAGCCCAACAATGTTTCGTAAAAACGAACTCCCCCATTGCACTATCACTTAGCATCTCCAGTCATCGAGTTCCATTGGCCCAATGAGCATAATTGGGACACATAAAATTACCCAAATTTATAAGTCTAATCCTTAACTCCCACATCTCTAAAGGAATCTTACAATACTATGCTCGTATTATCCCTAAGTATCAATAACGAGCTAACTCTCTTCGCTAGACGGTAAACCCGATATCCCCTGAATCACATCAGAGTCCCTACACACCGGGATTGAATTTAATGAGTCGACTATAATCTTTAAAGTCTCCTATAGAATATAATATATATTCGGGCTTGACCCTCTTTTAGTTGAGGCATCGCAAGAATAACACATCCTGCCTTGAACAACAAACACGATAGCCTTAATGTAATATTCCACCATTTCTTAAACCATTGTTAACCAGTCCATTCATAGGATAACGTCATACTCTCATAACATATCCATCTACAACGAGTAAATCTATAAAAACATATTCTCTTAATGTCCACAATCTTTCCCCTACAGATGGAACCAAAGAGAGCCTCGCTACCCAACGGTAAATATATACACACAGTAATAATACTAGTGATGCATCCACAAAACTCATTTCACAATAGAATCTAAGTGCTAACAAAATACTGTAACGCACCCGTGTCACGTAAAACTTACCCCATTTACTCATTAATAAAACTCATACTTTCAATTGCCAATAGCGGTGGTTGTTTAAATGGTTCCTGAGCATAATACTCACGTTAAATTGAGCCACATATGCTATAACTATTTCCTCTGTTGGGCACCCTACTCCTACCCCCTAACTCGCTATAGATAAGATCGACACATATGGTCCTAATCTCCACATATAAAACACCTCCCCGTGTAATCCCACTATCTCTGGCCCCATTGGCCATGTCAAGATTACCTTACTCTCTTACCATGGTAGCCTCTGCCCTTATGGCTACTCCCATTGTTCCCTTGGCTTCGTTTGCCATGTGGAACACACTATTGGGCTTGATGGCCTTGTTTGAATTCTCCATCACTCATTTAAAATTTCTTTAATCTAAATCTTTTAAATGGGTTCCCCTGCTGGTTATCCCCCCTATGGTGCCTCGCTAGCATCGATATATCTAGTCTTGCCCTGCTAGCTAGACTCTCCAAATTTATTGCCTACTTTCACACGAAAGCGGTGATATTGATATTATATAAGTACGACATTGATGGTATCATCATAAGCCATCCAAGATGAATTTCCCCATAAGTGCTGTCAATTTTTACTCGTGAGTCCATCATCACACTAAGTACTCTTTTCTCCCTCGTATCCACCTCATCGGGTACAAAGTTTTCTAAATATGTAAATTCTTCCTCATACTCGGCCATTGTACGACACTCATGTGATAAGTTTAGAAATCTACTATGCATCTCTATCTGAATGGAAGATGGAAAGAACTTGCGATCGAACCACACCCAAAATTCCCCCATAGTCAAAGTGTTTTTCTCCTCAGATGATGGAATCTTACTACAACAAAATTTCTCCTATGAGGCGAATATTTGTATATGAATGTCGCTGCACTCTACCGTACATAAATCTTTGTATGTTCTCCTTCCATTGGCTATCAAATACCATGTTCACATTTCCCAGAGACTCTTATGGATGACCCTTCTGAAAGGCCCCTATGTTTGTCTCCCATACTAACTGGCGGTGCTTAAGGAAGCTTCTATGCTTGAGCAATAATAGTGGTGACCTATACTACGATCACCGTCCCTTGAATTCTTTATTTCTCCGACTGAGCCTCTCCTCCCGTGGTTCTCCTAACGGCCTTCGTTGGTCGTCCTCTCCCATTCGGCATATGAAACCCAACCGAACCCATATAAGATTCACTTCAATTATACATAAAGTAGGAGAACGTAAATCACAATAGGAATCAACGGTTTTAAGCATATGGCTCTACATCAATGAGAAAGCAATGTTGAAAACGTAGTAAGTGTATACAGATCCTAAAGACACTAGAACTTGATGCTATGATACCATCTGTAATACCCTACCTATTCTAAATAAAGGAGATCAGTCCTTCACTAAAATAAAATAGGAATCTCATCCTGTTCATTCTTAGCATCACTATCAAAAATATTTTTAATTACTAATACCCTATTAGAACTGGTGTTAATTTTTTAAAACCTTTTAAACTTAGTTACATAAAATTCTTATTCACATAACCAACCATGCAAATAATACAACTCAAACTCACTGTAATAAATAAATTAGCCGATAACTCTCGGTAAAAAGTCATAATACAATAATCCAACTAACTTAAAGAAAAGAATATGAATAAAAATACCAACTAACTAGGCGACATGCCCAGAATAACTTGAAAGTACCTCTTATCTAGATATTAAGGATAAAAGCATCTAATCAATCCTAGCAGGCATCCATAGTTGTTACAACATCGTCTGACTAAGAGGATGGTTAAGATAGGTATCCCTGTGGCAGAACACCTGAAAGTTTTGAAAATATTTTGATATGGGTCAGAGCCCAAAACCGTTTAAAAATATATTGCAAGTGTTTAAAATGCATTACTATATATGTAATGCAGTCTTTCATATTTAAACTAGTGTTGCACTCCCATGAGATATTCCTCGCTCCTTATCTATAGTGTGCACCTAACACATGTATTTTAAACACTCTAGTTACACTACCCAACATAACTAGTACCTATGCTAATCTTAGTCTCAAACATTGCCTTATGCCTCACGTATATTTTTTTTTAACTTGGAATTCACATTAAGCTTTTACATCTTCTTATTCATAATAAATCTCATTTATAATCTTGGCAATTCATTTCGCATAACTTCACGCTAGTTATTAATTCCATATTCACACATTAGTGTTATGCACCTTTATATTGTTATCTCACTTACATACGTATTTACGCATATGCATATAAATTTTCTATTCATAATATCCTTTAATTTTCTTGTATATAAATTTACACACACATATACGTGAAAACATATCACATCACACACACACACACACACACACACACATATATATATATATATATATATATATATATATATATATATATATAACTGCAATTCTTAGAGCATTACCTCGTGGATGCAAATCTCTAGCTTGCTATAAGGCCCGAGGGAAACACACCTATACCTGGGCCACCGGGTCGAAATTACACCACCGAACCTAAAGCGTAAAATAAAACCGAAGGCGGTTGTAACACCTCGTATTTTTGAATAAGTAATTAATTTCAACATTTTAATTACACGCGTGCTCGTAAAAATATTTGCATATTTAATAAATATTATTTAGTGAGAATAAAATTAATATTTATGTGAAAGTAAAATTTACTAAGTGTTATTAAGTAAATTAAATTCGGTAAATTTTTAGTACGTTGTAGTGGGTAATAACAAAGGAAATTGACAGTATCTCAACCAGGACATATGGGTAGGCTATTTGTGGATTGAGATAGAATACTTATGTTTGGTGACTCAGATGGCAATTTCGAGTGCAAGATTGATCCGTAATGATTCGAAATAGTCAAAATCAATTACCGGGTGTAGAGATTTGTTGTCAGGGACTTTTTAGACTAGTCGGAACCCATTCAGGGGCATATAGGTCATTTTTCATTCAGGAGTTAACCTAAATTCGGGATTAAGAGGTTTGAATAGGAGATTAGGGCTAAGAGGCAACCACTTTCCAAAATCTAAATCCCTAAGAGTCTTTTGGTGAGAAAAGAAGGAGGAAGAACAGAAGGAAGAGTGGAAAAAGGCTATTCAAGAGTGGATTCAACAAGGAGAAGACTCAAACTCAATCATCATTGAAGGCAATTATACAGCTTTCTTGTTGATTTTGCATTGTTTAGATTCATATCAAAATGGGTAGAGTAAAGACTGATTTTGGGATGAGGATTCAACATATAAAATGAGTTTTTGGGAAAAGAATTACATATGAATTATACGAAGAAACCAATCTTGATTTTCGCGAGAATAGTCTTGATTCCTAGAGGATTAATTTTGAATTATGTGAAATTCAATACTTATGATAATCTAAATTGTGTGAAAAATTATTTGGGAAATAATCTAATTAAAGAAGTAATTAAAAGAGGAAGAAATCTGAAAATTGGGATGAAGTCATTGAATGTGTTGTATTAATGAAATTGGGATGATGATTGTGAGATTTGTGAATATTAAGATGGATTTAGATTAGATTGTATGTATAGAACCCTTAGGAGACTAAAATATTATTAGGGTTCTGAAAGTTTTGGAATTTAATGTTGTGAATTAAGAAAATTAGACACTATAATTCAAGAACTCTGCACCTGCCCTGAATTGAATCGACTGGTGAATCAATTCGGCTATGAACCCGAATCGATTCATACCTACTGTGAGGGACATTTAGGTCTTTTAATGAAACTCGAGGGACTTTTGGGATATTATAAATTGTACAAGGTATGTAGTGTGTTGTAGGACTTCTGAAAATTTTATAAATAGTTATCTGACCTCGAGCAGGGGAGAGTATACTCAAATTATGGTTACAAGTGTTTAGGAGCGGTAACACTCGGAATATAAACTACGAAGTTGGGATAGAAGAACTCGTGGAGCATTATTATTATTTGCAGGATGGTTGGGAAAGTCCGGGTATTTTTGTTAGGTTATGTAACAAAATTAAATTTAATTTATGAATAATTAAATATTAAAGAGCTGGGAATAGACTTGTGACTTATAGGCTAGTGCTTCAGGTGTTAGGCACAGATTAGCCGGAATCAGGAAAAATATATACGTGCATAGAGATAGTGTGTGTGTATATATATATATATATATATATATATGTGTGTGTGTGTGTGTGTGTGTGTGTGTGTTTTCGCGCGCGCGCGCGTGTGTGTGTGTGAGAGAGAGAGAGGGAGAGAGTATTAGTATTTATGTGCATGTATTTATGTGAAAAATGCCCATCCTAGCGGATATGCTAATGGTGGAGGTTACGTGCTGTGGGTGCTCACTCTGGCAAATCTCAACAAAGATAGTAAGATATATGCATGCCCATGATATGCAGGGTTGGAGTCTCGTAGAATAATGTGGTATGGTTATTGCTATAGACTTAAGGCCATAACTAAATCCGATTTTTGTTACGATCTTGGGTTTGGTGGTGATATTCCGACCTAGTTTCCCAGGTTGTGGTGGACTCCCTAAAGCTTGATAGCATGCTTGTGATTAAACATGCAACAAGATAAATCTCGGAGGGATAACGATTATGAACATGTAGTGAGTAATATGTGTTTATATGCATTGGATATGTTTCAATTATTCGTATATAAAAAGGTAGACGATTATATACGGACATAAGACAATAATTGTGAATATTATTAACTGGAGTAAGGTTATGAGAATGAATAATATGAGATAATAGATTGAACATAGTAGTAAGGTAATTAATAAATCAATGATAGGTAAAAATCGAGGCCAGGTAATACGTTCATTAAAATTAGTGATGAGGCTAGTTAGGTAGGGTAGCATAACTAAGAGGGTTAAGAGTATACGTTAGGTGCACATAATAGATGATGGGAGAGGATTATCTCATGCAAATGAGCTACCACTTTAAATATGAAACTTTCTTTAAATTTTCAAGACTGCAACTTATACACTTGCTAAATATTTTAGGGCCTGACCCGTATCAATGTAATACCCCGTATTTTTATGACTTTTAAATTTGGGGATTTATTAAATTTAATTTGAGATATTAATTTAATATTAATCCAAAAATTATTTTAAATATTTACTAGCTTGATAAGAGTTAGTAATTATTGGGATTTTGTCGAATATTACTTAATGGATAAAGTAAAATGTATAATCGAATTTATTAAAATTATCACAAGTATATAATTTGATAATTATGGGAATTTAATCGGGACGTGCCTGTGTCGTGTCGGGATTAAATTAGTATTATTAAAAGTGAATAAATTATAAGTCACTCGTATGGTCATTTCGAGTGCGCCAATGGGTCCAGAAGGGTCGAGATAGTCAAACAAATGTACTCGGGGGTTTAGTTTGGGTCTCGGGGCATTTTTAGGCCTAATTAACATCCCGGGAGGGCGTTTTGGACATTTCATATTTTTGGACAATTAAACCCACGAATTTCCCAAGGTTATATCAACTTCTAGGAGTCTTGATCTAGGGTTAGCAAAAGCAAAACCAAAGAACGGACATTGAAGAAGAAGTGGGAAAGCTTTCCAAGGAGTTCAAAGCCCAAAAAACTCCACCGTTTACACCGCCACCACCGCCAAATCGTAGAACGCTCGACGGGGAACACAACCACACCACTTTCTCCCATAAATCAAAAAAAAAAATTTCCAAGCAAGTATCTATCTTGATTTATTTTTAGTTGATGCCTCAATTGTGTTAGTCTAGGGTTGATTAGAACCAGTTTCATGAAAGAAAGTGTAATTTGGAGATTAGAATTCACATGTTGTAGAGGCAATAATCATATTCTGGGCATCCAATCCACATGTAGAGGATATACCACGAAATTTCATGATTTTAGAAGTAGAAAATCTGGAAAAAGAATTGAAAGAACTGAAACTTAAAGAAAAGATTAGGGTTCTTGAGGTTTATGTAGATTTTTCCCTTTAAATTGTTATACTTGATGAAAACCCGCATGTTTTACATAGAAAATTTTGTATTTGGGTATATAGTACTGGTAGTATCATTATATGGGAGTTTGGGAGTTAAAAATTGTAATTTGGTGGAGGTTAGAGGAGGATTCCTGTAACTGGGTTTTTACAGTTTTGCCATAACTGCTTGATCGATCGATCGACCCAAGAACATCGATCGATCTATGATCGATCGATCGACCCCCTCCCATCGATCGATCGACCCCTCCTGAAAAACTGCATATTCCTCTTCTTATAACTTATTCCGGTAAATATGTGTGGTAACCCTTGAGCATCATTGTTAGAACATTTGGGGATATAAATAGGACGAGTAGGGTTTTAGTAAACACCCATAAGTGTACTTAATGTAATATGAATTTAAGGGTTAACGGGGAGTGATTTTTATGAAATTATCCAAACGTTCAAATAAACGATTGAGACTCATAAGGAAGCTAGTCTAGAGAGTAAGTGAAAGTACCTACTGAAATTATACTTAGGGAGATAGAACACTTCGAGAGAAAAGAAGTATGTTTGGAATATCCTATAAATAAGAATAAAAAGGACGAGTCCGTTATATGGGATAATCGACTAAAGTGTACTAAGAACGAATAATCATAATTATGGGTCATGAGTGTACCTAATATATATATATATATATATATATATATGACTGTCTGTTTGTGCATATATTATATATGTGAAAATCATGCCCGCGCTACTGGCTATCACAGAGGTTACTGCGCTGGGACGGTCTTATCTCGATGGGACCTTTATGGGGGATATTGACTTGTACCCTAGAACATAGGAATCCTTGGTACATGCTATCTGATTGATAGTCAGACGGTCCTAAGAGACATGAAGGTATGAGCTGATCTCTTAGTGACTTGGAACTATGCTTCACCTCCATTTGTATGTGTTTTGTGTTAATACAGTTCGAGAGAGATTCCGAACTAGTATTTTCTTTAGTACGAGTGATACGGGGACTTGATAGTAGAGTATGCCAGCACCATAAAGTTTATGTGGGGTGTCGATAGTATATATATTATATGAGTGATTTAATATTGTTTCGTCACTTTTATTGTATTTTATACCCCGTTAATTTGTGCATTCTAGCATTACCGTGCATGTATTTCCCGGTTTTTATACTCATTTATTGACTAACCCATGAATTCATCATATATACTTTGTATGTGTCTTTATTGAGCTTTTATAGGTCTCGGGAATGCATTTTGGGAAGTTTGGTTTTGATCCGGAAAGTTCCGTTGACACTTGCACAGTCGGGGGCATTTTGGTAATTTCAGCACTCGGGTTTTGCTCCCGATTTCTCCACGGAAGTTGTAGACCTTCTTCTCCTCTTCGCGTGGCCTCCGACGGTGCTTGAATCCGACCTCGAACGAGGAAGTTACGGAAGTTTCGGTGAAGCATGGGACAACTAATGCCTATATAGGCAACTCTTCTTTTTGCAGCAGGCCCGAATCGATTCGCCATTACCACCGAATCGATTCGGTTACATGCAGGGGCATTTCTCTACACTTCCGAATCGATTCAGATTTGGCACCGAATCGATTCGGCCCTGCATTTCCAGCTTTCCTCTTATTACTAGTTTGCCATTTTGGTTGGATTTTTGGGGATTTATCCCTTGTTTTCCCTCTTTGGTAGGGATATAACATTTGTTGGATATTTAGTGAGTTACAAAAACACTCTCTTCTCTCTCCTAGGTCAAGCTCATTTATGGTTTTCACCAACTTGTAAGGCTTTGATTACTAGTTGAATTGTTGTGATTAATGCAAGATAAGTTCAATTACTTCATCTCTACTTGTTCCACTAGCTTTAAATTGCATTGAATTCCATCCTTTGTATTGATTTGTGTTTTAACTAGATAACTAATTTAAGTATGTTGTTAACTAGCATGTGTAGTTTAGTTTTAATCATGAGTAGCTAGACTTGTGATTGGGGATCAAAATCCCACCTTGGATGCTTGAACTTAATATTTAGGGTTTGGTGTATAATTGTTCTAATGGAACTTCATGTGTTGGTATTGGAGTATCATAGTTTCTTAACTTCTCTTGTCATGCAAGAGTTAGTGTTTGAAGCTTTACTACAAACCCAACCCATCTAGCAATAATTAATTAAACCCTAATCCTCCATTGTTGAGTTCAGTCTCTACATGGTTGATTTTCGGACTTAATTAGTTATGCTCGATTAGAATTAATTTCAACCAAGCCCTATAATCCCCTTCCTTGTGAATCCGAGGTGGGAGAATGATCCTCGATCCCCTTAATTTCTTGAACTCAAGCTTACCTTAGTTCTTTTCATAGTTCCGTAATTATTAATTAATCATCTGATCATCAATAGTATGTTAGTTTAGAGATCACTCGCAATCACATTTCCAAACCATTAAATCATCGTTTACACTTTAACCTTTGTGACGTTTAGAGAATCCCTTTACCCCAATTCTGTTCTCTTAGGAGTGTATCAATCCCTGTGGATCATGATTCCGTACTTACCGACGAAGACCACGTACGCCGTTTCTACGCTACTCTAGTGTCTATGCGCGGCGGCGCATATGAGGCATATGTGAGGGGGAGGAGGATCACTATCTCGAAGACCATATTGGCTACGCACCTAAGCGGGGCGTCTGACCCCGAGCTTTACCATTACCCGGTCCTTGCTGACGCGCCTCAAATTCCACAGGACCGACTCATTGCGCGTCTTGCACCCGGAAAAATTTGGGCGGGAGAGACTTTCCCCACTTCGGGCATGCCCGATATACACCGTATCCTCCATCTGATCGCCGTTAACTCCATCATCCCTACTCAGACCAAGGCGGTCCTTCGCTACAAACAGGCCCTCTTCCTTTATAGTCTTTTATCGGATGACATAGTCATCAACTTACCTGCCCTTATTTTGCACCAAATAGTCAATGCCGCCTACAGCGAGAAGGGAACAACCACTCTTCCCTTCGCGCGTTTGATTTCTCGGATATGTAGGAATGCCGGGTGTGAGGTTTTGGGCAGCGACAAGATCCCCAGGCTGCCCAAGGTATTCAATGATAAGACTATAGCGAAGAGCTTGGGGCAGGACTATTGGGAGAGGCGAAAGAAGCGTGCCTTTGATGCCCCGGATGCCCCTGTTGCCCCCGACGCTGCGGATGCTCCTATGCCGGATATTTCGGAAGTACCTCATTCCGTCCCACCTCCTGCTCCATCTACTTTAGATCCCATTGCGTATCTTGGGGTGCGGATGGATGAGCTACAGGCTGACTTCTCTGAGTTTCGGGGCACGTATACGTCTGACTTTGCATCGTTTCGGGCCGATTTTTCTGCTTATCGGGGCGCTTACGAGCGCGATATATCCATGATTGCTCGGGCGCAGATGGATCTATTTTCACACCTGCGAGGGGCGAGGCTTCTGTGCCTCAGTACCTCTATGACCCTTATGCCCCTCGTGACCCTCCCGCGCCCGAGTCCCCGCGCCGCCATCCGGATGATATGTAGGCCGTTGTGGTCCCGTTTCTGCTGATTTTTTTTGGGTGGTTGTTTATTTTGATTGTTGGGTGTGTACTTTGGTAGTTGTGTGAGTATGGGGAGGAGAGAGTACAATTGTTGTATTTTCTAATTTTGGTTTTATTTTGCCCCATGTACACAACTCTTATATATTAATGAAATGACTCAGTTTCGGTTTCATATTTGTTCTTGTATATATCTCTGTTGTATATATTTTTGTTTATGGTACTAACTTGTAACAGGCATGCCGTTGCGCGGTTCTCGAGTTACTCCTTGCGGGGTGACTATTTTCTAACCCCTTTTCCCTTTTTATCCCTACTAACATTGTGGACAATGTTTCATTCAAGTTAGGGGGTATTGTTTACAATTGTGATGTCGGTTATTATGTTAGTATTTATTTATATAAAAAAATAATAATAATAAATAATTAAAAAAATAAAAAATTAATTTTTTTTTAATTTTCTTTTTTTTCTTTTTCTCTCTCATATCTACTATGATTACTTATATGATCGGCGTATCCTGTTGTATAGCTATGAAGCATGCTTTGAGTCATTGATTTATTACCCTTTAGCCCGTTATTGTTTGCATTATGAATAGCATCATAAAATTAAACTGTGAAGCTTTGAGCATATACACAAATAATTATTTATGATTTGGTTTAAAAGTGTTTCAAATTCGTTATTCTAAGGCGCATGCTGTACCCTTACAAAAGTGAAAATTGAGACTTATCATCATTTGTGAGCGTATACACCCACTCTATCTCTTTCTTGTCAATGAACTCGTTGACGATCTCATTTTCTTTTCTTTTGATTGCATACTAACTGATTTATCACTTGAGCATGATTTTCAATGGTGTTGAGTCCCGCGAATCACATGAAACTCTAGGAAAGGATTATAGGCCCTTGTTGTTAAACCCATATGACCTTGACCTTTCCCTTAAATGTTTCCCCTAGTCAACCCCCTTGAGCCTTATTATTCCTTTCGTTTGAACCCCAAATCCCTTGTCCAACTCCACATTGGAGTCCTAAACCCTTATTTACTCCTCCCGTACCTTGATTAGGGATTGTTCCCGGGATTGAATGATGTTGTTTATATGGATTGCAATCAAGCTATGAAAGATAAAATCAAAGAAAAAGAAGAGAAAATCAAAGAAAAAGAAGAGAAAATCAAAAAAAGAAGAGAAAATCAAAGAAAAGAGAAAAGAAAAGAAAAGAATAAATGTCGAATAAGATGGGTCCTAGTTGTTTCCCATTTCACCTTGTGTATGAATATCAAAGTCTCACTCTCATGCATACATTGCTTGTGGAATTTGATTTCGATTCCCAAGTTGCCCATTTAATCCATTATCCCGCGCGATATTCCCGAATCTCCTTTGATCCTACACACATCCCGTTCTTTTCCAAACCCTAACCTAGCCTAAATTCTATACCCCCAAAAGTCCTATTTGATCCTAGGGTGATGTGATTCAAAGGTCGAACATTAGCGATAATCTGTTTAAATGCTCTTCTCTTGGTTAATATGCGATATCCTTTCATGAGATTGTATTTTGCACTTTTATATTGCGTTCTTCATTGATGACATATGTGTGGCCTAGTTTTCCTTTACAATTACTCTTTAAGCCCGCATGTCCCGTGTGTGTTACATCCCATTTCTAAGTGTTTCATTTGTTGAGTGTAACAACCGGAGAGAACTTGTGTCCGCTTATTTCGCATTCCCATGGTTTCGATTTTTATTTGAAGTTATTTGTTTAATGCCGATAATTTTCGTCTTTTGTGTGAGCTTCGTTCACTTTGTTGATAAATTGTGCTTCTTAGATATTTGTTGAGCTACGCATTGGATTTTGCAGTATCATTGTATGAGTTGATGTGATGTTTGTGGGTGTCATCCCTGTAAACCCTCACGAGACCTCACTCGTCCCCTAGGGCCACCTAGGGGTTTAACGGCTTATTGCATACGCTAAATGCAATCGTTCGCCTACGAAAGTGGCATTTTTCCTTCGTTGTACATATTTCTTATATTTTGGTTGCGTTGTTGGCCCTTGTTTCTTCATACTTCATTGCTCGGGACTAGCAATGTATAAGTTAGGGGGTGTGATTCGTCACTTTTATTGTATTTTATACCCCGTTAATTTGTGCATTCTAGCATTCCCGTGCATGTATTTCCCGGTTCTTATACTCATTTATTGACTAACCCCTGAATTCATCATATATACTTTGTATGTGTCTTTATTGAGCTTTTATAGGTCTCAGGAATGCATTTTGGGAAGTTTGGTTTTGATCCGAAAAGTTCCGTTGACACTTGCACAGTCGGGGGTATTTTGGTAATTTCAGCACTCGGGTTTTGCTCCCGATTTCTCCACGGAAGTTGTAGACCTTCTTCTCCTCTTCGCGTGGCCTCCGACGGTGCTTGAATCCGACCTCGAACGAGGAAGTTACGGAAGTTTCGGTGAAGCATGGGACAACTAATGCCTATATAGGCAACTCTTCTTTTTGCAGCAGGCCCGAATCGATTCGCCATTACCACCGAATCGATTTGGTTACATGCAGGGGCATTTCTCTACACTTTCGAATCGATTCGGATTTGGCACCGAATTGATTCGGCCCTGCATTTCCAGCTTTCCTCTTATTACTAGTTTGCCATTTTGGTTGGATTTTTGGGGATTTATCCCTTGTTTTCCCTCTTTGGTAGGGATATAACTTTTGTTGGATATTTAGTGAGTTACAAAAACACTCTCTTCGCTCTCTTAGGTCAAGCTCATTTATGGTTTTCACCAACTTGTAAGGCTTTGATTACTAGTTGAATTGTTGTGATTAATGCAAGATAAGTTCAATTACTTCATCTCTACTTGTTCCACTAGCTTTAAATTGCATTGAATTCCATCCTTTGTATTGATTTGTGTTTTAACTAGATAACTAATTTAAGTATGTTGTTAACTAGCATGTGTAGTTTAGTTTTAATCATGAGTAGCTAGACTTGTGATTGGGGATCAAAATCCCACCTTGGATGCTTGAACTTAATATTTAGGGTTTGGTGTATAATTGTTCTAATGGAACTTCATGTGTTGGTATTGGAGTATCATAGTTTCTTAACTTCTCTTGTCATGCAAGAGTTAGTGTTTGAAGCTTTACTACAAACCCAACCCATCTAGCAATAATTAATTAAACCCTAATCCTCCATTGTTGAGTTCAGTCTCTACATGGTTGATTTTCGGACTTAATTAGTTATGCTCGATTAGAATTAATTTCAACCAAGCCCTATAATCCCCTTCCTTGTGAATCCGAGGTGGGAGAATGATCCTCGATCCCCTTAATTTCTTGAACTCAAGCTTACCTTAGTTCTTTTCATAGTTCCGTAATTATTAATTAATCATCTGATCATCAATAGTATGTTAGTTTAGAGATCACTCGCAATCACATTTCCAAACCATTAAATCATCGTTTACACTTTAACCTTTGTGACGTTTAGAGAATCCCTTTACCCCAATTCTGTTCTCTTAGGAGTGTATCAATCCCTGTGGATCATGATTCCGTACTTACCGACGAAGACCACGTACGCCGTTTCTACGCTACTCTAGTGTCTATGCGCGGCGGCGCATATGAGGCATATGTGAGGGGGAGGAGGATCACTATCTCGAAGACCATATTGGCTACGCACCTAAGCGGGGCGTCTGACCCCGAGCTTTACCATTACCCGGTCCTTGCTGACGCGCCTCAAATTCCACAGGACCGACTCATTGCGCGTCTTGCACCCGGAAAAATTTGGGCGGGAGAGACTTTCCCCACTTCGGGCATGCCCGATATACACCGTATCCTCCATCTGATCGCCGTTAACTCCATCATCCCTACTCAGACCAAGGCGGTCCTTCGCTACAAACATGCCCTCTTCCTTTATAGTCTTTTATCGGATGACATAGTCATCAACTTACCTGCCCTTATTTTGCACCAAATAGTCAATGCCGCCTACAGCGAGAAGGGAACAACCACTCTTCCCTTCGCGCGTTTGATTTCTCGGATATGTAGGAATGCCGGGTGTGAGGTTTTGGGCAGCGACAAGATCCCCAGGCTGCCCAAGGTATTCAATGATAAGACTATAGCGAAGAGCTTGGGGCAGGACTATTGGGAGAGGCGAAAGAAGCGTGCCTTTGATGCCCCGGATGCCCCTGTTGCCCCCGACGCTGCGGATGCTCCTATGCCGGATATTTCGGAAGTACCTCATTCCGTCCCACCTCCTGCTCCATCTACTTTAGATCCCATTGCGTATCTTGGGGTGCGGATGGATGAGCTACAGGCTGACTTCTCTGAGTTTCGGGGCACGTATACGTCTGACTTTGCATCGTTTCGGGCCGATTTTTCTGCTTATCGGGGCGCTTACGAGCGCGATATATCCATGATTGCTCGGGCGCAGATGGATCTATTTTCACACCTGCGAGGGGGCGAGGCTTCTGTGCCTCAGTACCTCTATGACCCTTATGCCCCTCGTGACCCTCCCGCGCCCGAGTCCCCGCGCCGCCATCCGGATGATATGTAGGCCGTTGTGGTCCCGTTTCTGCTGATTTTTTTTGGGTGGTTGTTTATTTTGATTGTTGGGTGTGTACTTTGGTAGTTGTGTGAGTATGGGGAGGAGAGAGTACAATTGTTGTATTTTCTAATTTTGGTTTTATTTTGCCCCATGTACACAACTCTTATATATTAATGAAATGACTCAGTTTCGGTTTCATATTTGTTCTTGTATATATCTCTGTTGTATATATTTTTGTTTATGGTACTAACTTGTAACAGGCATGCCGTTGCGCGGTTCTCGAGTTACTCCTTGCGGGGTGACTATTTTCTAACCCCTTTTCCCTTTTTATCCCTACTAACATTGTGGACAATGTTTCATTCAAGTTAGGGGGTATTGTTTACAATTGTGATGTCGGTTATTATGTTAGTATTTATTTATATAAAAAAATAATAATAATAAATAATTAAAAAAATAAAAAATTAATTTTTTTTTAATTTTCTTTTTTTTCTTTTTCTCTCTCATATCTACTATGATTACTTATATGATCGGCGTATCCTGTTGTATAGCTATGAAGCATGCTTTGAGTCATTGATTTATTACCCTTTAGCCCGTTATTGTTTGCATTATGAATAGCATCATAAAATTAAACTGTGAAGCTTTGAGCATATACACAAATAATTATTTATGATTTGGTTTAAAAGTGTTTCAAATTCGTTATTCTAAGGCGCATGCTGTACCCTTACAAAAGTGAAAATTGAGACTTATCATCATTTGTGAGCGTATACACCCACTCTATCTCTTTCTTGTCAATGAACTCGTTGACGATCTCATTTTCTTTTCTTTTGATTGCATACTAACTGATTTATCACTTGAGCATGATTTTCAATGGTGTTGAGTCCCGCGAATCACATGAAACTCTAGGAAAGGATTATAGGCCCTTGTTGTTAAACCCATATGACCTTGACCTTTCCCTTAAATGTTTCCCCTAGTCAACCCCCTTGAGCCTTATTATTCCTTTCGTTTGAACCCCAAATCCCTTGTCCAACTCCACATTGGAGTCCTAAACCCTTATTTACTCCTCCCGTACCTTGATTAGGGATTGTTCCCGGGATTGAATGATGTTGTTTATATGGATTGCAATCAAGCTATGAAAGATAAAATCAAAGAAAAAGAAGAGAAAATCAAAGAAAAAGAAGAGAAAATCAAAAAAAGAAGAGAAAATCAAAGAAAAGAGAAAAGAAAAGAAAAGAATAAATGTCGAATAAGATGGGTCCTAGTTGTTTCCCATTTCACCTTGTGTATGAATATCAAAGTCTCACTCTCATGCATACATTGCTTGTGGAATTTGATTTCGATTCCCAAGTTGCCCATTTAATCCATTATCCCGCGCGATATTCCCGAATCTCCTTTGATCCTACACACATCCCGTTCTTTTCCAAACCCTAACCTAGCCTAAATTCTATACCCCCAAAAGTCCTATTTGATCCTAGGGTGATGTGATTCAAAGGTCGAACATTAGCGATAATCTGTTTAAATGCTCTTCTCTTGGTTAATATGCGATATCCTTTCATGAGATTGTATTTTGCACTTTTATATTGCGTTCTTCATTAATGACATATGTGTGGCCTAGTTTTCCTTTACAATTACTCTTTAAGCCCGCATGTCCCGTGTGTGTTACATCCCATTTCTAAGTGTTTCATTTGTTGAGTGTAACAACCGGAGAGAACTTGTGTCCGCTTATTTCGCATTCCCATGGTTTCGATTTTTATTTGAAGTTATTTGTTTAATGCCGATAATTGTCGTCTTTTGTGTGAGCTTCGTTCACTTTGTTGATAAATTGTGCTTCTTAGATATTTGTTGAGCTACGCATTGGATTTTGCAGTATCATTGTATGAGTTGATGTGATGTTTGTGGGTGTCATCCCTGTAAACCCTCACGAGACCTCACTCGTCCCCTAGGGCCACCTAGGGGTTTAACGGCTTATTGCATACGCTAAATGCAATCGTTCGCCTACGAAAGTGGCATTTTTCCTTCGTTGTACATATTTCTTATATTTTGGTTGCGTTGTTGGCCCTTGTTTCTTCATACTTCATTGCTCGGGACTAGCAATGTATAAGTTAGGGGGTGTGATTCGTCACTTTTATTGTATTTTATACCCCGTTAATTTGTGCATTCTAGCATTCCCGTGCATGTATTTCCCGGTTCTTATACTCATTTATTGACTAACCCCTGAATTCATCATATATACTTTGTATGTGTCTTTATTGAGCTTTTATAGGTCTCAGGAATGCATTTTGGGAAGTTTGGTTTTGATCCGGAAAGTTCCGTTGACACTTGCACAGTCGGGGGTATTTTGGTAATTTCAGCACTCGGGTTTTGCTCCCGATTTCTCCACGGAAGTTGTAGACCTTCTTCTCCTCTTCGCGTGGCCTCCGACGGTGCTTGAATCCGACCTCGAACGAGGAAGTTACGGAAGTTTCGGTGAAGCATGGGACAACTAATGCCTATATAGGCAACTCTTCTTTTTGCAGCAGGCCCGAATCGATTCGCCATTACCACCGAATCGATTTGGTTACATGCAGGGGCATTTCTCTACACTTTCGAATCGATTCGGATTTGGCACCGAATTGATTCGGCCCTGCATTTCCAGCTTTCCTCTTATTACTAGTTTGCCATTTTGGTTGGATTTTTGGGGATTTATCCCTTGTTTTCCCTCTTTGGTAGGGATATAACTTTTGTTGGATATTTAGTGAGTTACAAAAACACTCTCTTCGCTCTCTTAGGTCAAGCTCATTTATGGTTTTCACCAACTTGTAAGGCTTTGATTACTAGTTGAATTGTTGTGATTAATGCAAGATAAGTTCAATTACTTCATCTCTACTTGTTCCACTAGCTTTAAATTGCATTGAATTCCATCCTTTGTATTGATTTGTGTTTTAACTAGATAACTAATTTAAGTATGTTGTTAACTAGCATGTGTAGTTTAGTTTTAATCATGAGTAGCTAGACTTGTGATTGGGGATCAAAATCCCACCTTGGATGCTTGAACTTAATATTTAGGGTTTGGTTTATAATTGTTCGAATGGAACTTCATGTGTTGGTATTGGAGTATCATAGTTTCTTAACTTCTCTTGTCATGCAAGAGTTAGTGTTTGAAGCTTTACTACAAACCCAACCCATCTAGCAATAATTAATTAAACCCTAATCCTCCATTGTTGAGTTCAGTCTCTACATGGTTGATTTTCGGACTTAATTAGTTATGCTCGATTAGAATTAATTTCAACCAAGCCCTATAATCCCCTTCCTTGTGAATCCGTGGTGGGAGAATGATCCTCGATCCCCTTTATTTCTTGAACTCAAGCTTACCTTAGTTCTTTTCATAGTTCCGTAATTATTAATTAATCATCTGATCATCAATAGTATGTTAGTTTAGAGATCACTCTCAATCACATTTCCAAACCATTAAATCATCTTTTACACTTTAACCTTTGTGACGTTTAGAGAATCCCTTTACCCCAATTCTGTTCTCTTAGGAGTGTATCAATCCCTGTGGATCACGATTCCGTACTTACCGATTATTACTTGTTGCGATAGATTTGCACTTGAATCGCAAGCCATATTTTGGGCGCACCAAATATATATATATATATATATATATATATATATATATATATATAGAGAGAGAGAGAGAGAGAGAGAGAGAGAGAGAGAGAGAGAGACGAAACACGGAACTTTCATCTGTGTATAAAAAGTAGTTCAGTAACGAATCAATACTCCGACTTTAATATAAGTGTTTGGAAATCTTATGACAACACTGGTATATTTTTAAAATGAAATGAGATAGCCGTGCGAACCTTATTCTCCGAATATAATTATCTTAGCCATAGAAATCGTCAACATGAAACCTTATGGGAGATTTACTTAAAAATGAACCTTCGGGGTTAATAGTGTGCTAGGCGTGCACACTAGGTGAGAGGTGAGAATTTCTCAAGAGAGTGTCGCATGCTAACATGATTGTTGCATTAGCCGGTAAGCATTTTAAATACTTGCTAAACTAAATTTAAACTGTTTTACAATCGGTCTCTGACCAGTCTCTTGTCATCTTTTCTCTCTTGTGTGTGTGTGTATATATATATATATATATATATATATATATATATATATATATATATATATATATATAGTATAGGTGCCTAGCCACAGGGGCGTCATGCTTAGGCTCTTTGGACAGGACGTGTTGCAGCTTATGTGGGAGTTGCAGGTCATTTTCTTGGACGACCTCCTTGTTGACTCCACTCTTATTTCAGTTTTAATTAGTTGGGCATGTCTCGCCCGTTTCCTTATTCAGTTGGATTTTTCGGAGACTCTGTCCATTTATCTTTCATATTTTATTCGTTGGAATTTAATTACTGTCAGGATAGTTTTTCCTTTATGGTTTTAAAGTTACATTAGTCATCTGAGTGGTTAAATTATTGGGTGTTCTTTTCCAGCCGTTATAATTATGTGATTCTTAAACTGTTACTTATTAAAGGTTTTCATAATTGAATTTAATAAAATGGAAATAATGGTTTAAATGGTTTTGACACTTAGCTTAATTATTTAGGGTGTTTAAATTGGAAAGTTTATTTTGCGAGAGTGATGCTAAGAATGAACGAACTGTTCACCTTGATTATAATTTAATAAATGACTGATCACCCGGTATTTAATTTGGCAGGGTGTCACAATCAAATATTTTCAAAAACTTTTAGGTGTCCAGCCACAAGGACGCCAAGGATGATTATTCTTTCCAAGGACACGTAACTGTAGCTGATGTGCAGGCTTGAAGGATCCAGAGTAGTGACGCTTTATATATTGCTATCTAGATTAGATTCTTTATTTCAGTCATTGATTGGGCGTGTTTCCCTTTTTATTTAGACTTATGTATTCGCAATTATTTTAGTCATTTAAATTGGATGTAGTAGATTTTTACCCGATGGTTTATTCGGGGATTTTATTTATTTATCTCAGCTTTAGAGTTTATAATGTGATCTCATTTATTTTAATTACCGTGCATGGCATTATGATGAATTGGTTAATATTAATATTTGTTAATAAAAGATAAAAATTCATAATGCTTGTTAAATTAATAGGTGGTTAGTAATTAATCATGTTTCGACGTTGATGCTAAGAATGCGCCATTTGAGACTACTATTTTGTTTTGGTAGAGGGATGACCACCAATTATTTTAATAGGCAGGGTGTCATAGGTGGTATCAAAGCATCAGGTTGTAGAGTCTTTTAGGATATATGCGGCTTACTAAGATTTTAGCGTAACATTTCTATAAAGCTCTATTTAAGGACTGGTGCATTCATACTTACGCATTTTTGTATTTCCGCTCGAATGTGGTGGTAGTCTCCCTATGAAAGAGGGACATTACACGCCATATTTGCCTTGTGGTGTTCAGTGAGACCCAGAGACAAATATTTTCTACTTTTAATCTAGTAGTTCAACACTGGAATGGAGGGAGTCGATCACCATGGCAGAAGAGATGGACATTATGACTGTAGAAGAGTTCTGGGTGCGGTTTGACTGCAAGTATTTTCCGTCAGCAATCTAGACAAAGATGCAATGGAAATTTCTGGATATTACACAGGGATATCGTTCGGTGGATGAATACGAGGAAGTGTTTACCCGTATTTCCAACTTTGTGCCCAATGAGGTGAACAGGGAAGAGAAGAAGATGATAAAGTTCATCGATGGACTTACTTGGAGGATCAGGCAGCACCTACTTAGTAACCCGATGTTGTCCACCTACTCTGAGGTTGTCAATGTCGCACTACTTTATTACTAAGACCATCTTTTCCATTTAAAAGGAAGAAAGAGAGCGATAGATACTAGTCAGGTAAGCAGAGGAGTAGGGAATGGTGTCGTTGTAGCACTGTAATAACACGAGGGTAGATAGAAGGGAATAAATTCTGAGACAAGGGGATTCAACTAAGAGGTTTTGATCGGGAGGTTTTTAACAAGAGGGTAGTGGGTTCAAACAAGGTTAACTAGGACCTCAGCATCAGCACCAGCACCAGTAGTAGAAATATGTTCCCTAGGTCAGCCAAGGATAAGGGAACAATGGGGGAGGCTAATAGGGTCGAGGTCATCAGGGCCAATGATTAAGACAACCTCGTTAGGGCTACTAGGGCATGAGATAGGGAGACTTCATCGGCCAAGGCTTTACTTGTGGTGAGATGGGCCACATGATGAGGTATTCCCCACAGCTAGGCAGAAGGCCTCAGTAGGATTCCTAACAGGGACAACAAGCACAGTTATAATCGACAACACCATATCCACCATCCCCATAACCATAAGGGTAATTATAGTACAAACGTGTCTATAACGTTCGAAATTCAGTCATACCATAGGCACTACTAGCAGTCTAGGGTATGTTTTCTATTCATAAGAACATGAGTAAGGTGTTGTTTGATACAAGAGCTACAACTCATTTATAACTGCTAGGTTTTCACGCAAAGCTAGCCTACTAGAGATAACCGACAATATCACTATGTGCGTAGACTCATAGTTTGGCATTGGAGCCCTTATATGCTTCATTTGTATGGGAGTAAATATAGACGTCGGGAGATTATGTTTAGCGAACAACTTGATTAATTTAGATATAGTGGGGTAAGATGTCATTTTATATATGGATTAGTTGGTAGGGTACCCGACAAAGGTGGATTTTTATGATATGACCATCGTATTCTCTATCCCAGGAGAGGAGATGTTTCTCAAGGTGATGCCTCTTCTCGAGGGAAGGTCGACCATGAATCTTTATTATATTATGGAAGATACCTCATAAGATTGGGTTATTTCCTTAGATTCCATTCCAATAGTGAGGGAGTTCACATATGTGTTCCAGGAGATACTTGGGTTATCACCAAATCAGGAGATAGCATTTATTATTGACTTAGCACCTGGTACTAAGCCGATTGAACGAGCACTGTATCGTAGGCCCCGTTAGAGATGCGATAATTGATAGATCAGATTCATCTGCTCTTTGAACATGTCTTTATTAGGAGGAGTACATTGTCGTGGGGTGCGTCGATATTATTTATGAAGAAGAAGGATTGGTCGCTTCGTCTTTGTATTGACTACAATGAGCTTAATACTGTTATGATTCAGATTAAGTATCCGTTGCCTCAAATCGATGACCTTTTCAAATAGTTGAGAGGAGTAGAGTACTTCTCTGAGATAAACCTGAGATCGAGGTATCGCCAGTTGTGCATCAGGGCGGAGGACATTCCTGAGACTGTATTCCTGATGTGGTACGAATTGTATGACTTGAAGGTGATGCCATTTGGGATAACTAATGCGCCAGTGGTGTTTATAGATCTCATGAATAGGGTGTTCGAAGACTTTTTTGATCAGTTTTTGATAGTGTTCATGGATGATATTCTGCTATATTCTCGGACAAAGGGTGAGCACATAGAGCATCTGCGTATGGTTCTACAGATATTACAGGACCATCAGCTTCATGCCAAGTTTAAGAGATACAAATTATGGCTGAGGGAGGTACAATTTTTGGTTCATATTATATCAGATCGAGGGATTTCAGTGGATTCGAGTAAGGTTTCAGCGGTGATGGAGTGAGAATAGCCCACGACACCGATAGAGGTTTAGAGATTTTCTAGGTTGGCCGAGTATTATTAACGCTTCATAAAAGGCTTATCGAAGATTATGGGTCCGTTGACTAATCTGACTCGTAAGGGGGTACCGTTCATTTGGGTTGACTATTGTCAGCTAGCTTTTAACGAGCTAAAGGAAAATTTTACTTCATCGCCTATGCTTAGACTACCTAGGGGAGGATTAGAGTATAGTGTTTTCACAGATGCGGCCGCTACAGGGACATAGGGGTGTATTGAAGCAGGAGGATAAGGTCATCAGTTATGCATCTCACATGATTAAGCCCCATAAGAGGAATTACCCAATATATGACCTAGAGTTAGCAGCAATTTTGTTTGTCTTGAGCATTTGGAGGCACTATCTTTTGGGTGAGCAGTTAAGTCTATATAGGGACCATAAGTTGCTAGATTATCTATTCGCGTAAAAGGATCTTAATATGAGGAAGAGGAGATGGTTAGAGTTCATGAAGGATTTCCAATTTTGTATTCAATATTATTCTGGGAAGTCCAATGTGGTGGAAGACGGATTGCGCCAATGACCTACACAAGAAATAGAAGAGTTTTGGAAGTCAAAGAGGGAGGAGCTTCAGCATGATGATGAGATCGCTCGAGCATGTATGGAGGTATTGGCTATCACTCCCGAGATCATTATGAGGGTGGTGAAAGCACAGGTCAAGGATCAGTTCTGTCAGCATGGGGTGCACTAGTTATTAGTAGATGGGGCAGAGTCCTACTCGATCAGTTCTGAGGGAGGTTTACGCTTCAATGGGATAGTTGTTGTTTCGAAGGATGAGGAATTGAGACATGCAGTGATCACCGAGTTTCAGGGGTCAAGGTTTGCAGTACATCCTAGTGGGGATAAGATGTACCAGGATATGCGTAGATAATACTGGTGGTCGGGAATGAAGCAAAACATAAAATAGTTTGTATCAAAGTGCACTGCATGCCAGCTAGTGATGATAAACCACCAAAGAGTGATAGGGATGTTACAATTGTTGGAGGTTTCGAACTGGAAATAGGAGTGAATTTCTATGGATTTTATCACTGCGTTATTGACATCATAAAAGGTTTACGATTCCATCTGGGTCATCATAGATTGCCTGACCAAGGTGGTCTAATTTTTGCCAGTTCATGTGGATTTTGAGACGAGACAGTACGCCCAATTATTTATTACAGACATAGTGATATTATATGGGGTAACGATTGATATCGTGTTCGATATGGATAAGATTTTTGTGTTCCACTTTTGGTTAAGCTCTCAGGAGACGATGGGCACTGATTTATGGTTAAGTATGGTGTATCATCCACAGATAGATGGATAAAATGAGTTGATTAATCAGATGTTAGAGGACATGCTCATGATGTGTATACTTGATATTAGGGGAGGTTGTAGCTGTACCTTCCACTGATAGAGTTCGTTTATAATAACTCCTACCAGTTCACCATAGGTATGGAACCGTTTGAGGAACTTTATAGACCTCTTTATCGTTCGCCCACTTGTTGGTTAGAGGTGGGTCACAACAAGCGTTTAGAATTAGAGATGATTCAGGACACCACTACCAAGATTAGGCTCATTCAGGGACGTATACAGATAGCTCAGAATAGAGAAAAGAGTTACGATGATGCTGACAGGAGACATATAAAAGTGAAGATTAGGGAATAGGTCTTAGTGCATATGTCTCCCATGAAATGATTCATAAGGTTCAAGAAGAAAGGGAACCTAGCATTGAGGTACGTAAGGCCTTAATCGGTCATTGAGGAAGTAGGTTCAGTTGCTTATAGGCTGGGATTAACGGAGCATTTACAGAGGATTAATGATGTATCCCATGTTTTATCGCTGAAGAAATATCAGAGGTGTGAGAGGGCTTTTTGGCACATCACACTAGAGGAGATTGTCTTACAGCCATACATTTCATACGAGAAGAGGGTGATTACTAGTCACTACACCAAATTTGCTAAATTGTCTTGATCATTGACCTTGACAAGGTAGAATTGTCAAGGTCAATGACCGTGACAATTTTAGGGGTGACAACTTCTGTTGTCACGGACTTGTCATGGTCATTGACCGTGACAAGTTTGTTAGACTAGTCACGGTCCTTGACCTTGACAAGTTTTGTCACGGTTAAGGACGGTGACAAACTCATGACAATGTTAAAAAAATTGTCACGGTCATTGACCGTGACAAGTTCGTGATAACAATCCTTTATCACGGACTTGTGACGATCAATGATCGTGAAAATTCTAGGCAGAATTGAAAAAAAATCTGTTGGGCAGTTTGCCCACTACCACTGTCCAACAGTATATTTGTACCTGTTATAGCAACGTTGTACCTGTTCAAGCATCATATATCCAAATAAAATAGAGATAATACAAATATACATTCAAAATAGAGACAATATGTTTCACGATATAAACCAAATATAATTCAAATATACCAACTTAAAAAATAATTCAATTAAAAAAATGTCACTACATGTCTTGGGTAAGGCTAAATCTGAGGAGGTGAGTAGGCCACACGATATACGAATTGACACACCCACTGATATACATCGTGCCGCATTATTCGCGCAACCACAATGGGGAGTTATCCTTCCTGGGTATCACATGCATGACTAGCACCATGGACTCGATGTCTTGAAGCTCACGTCCATGAACTAGTCCACTCTGGATGATATTCGAGTCCCTCAACTCCCGCCCTATCCGCTGGCCATCAATAATGTCCAGTATAAAATGCTCGGCCAACCAAGTGTCGAAATCGATCGATCGAAGGGATCCAAATATGGAAGTGGATCATTAAAGTCTGCACGTGTCGACGACGAAGCAACGTGGTCCACATCCTCATCATCCTGAACCTCGTCCTCCCGCACCTCCTCCTCCTCCACCTTCTCCTTCCCTTTCCCCTTGCATTTTTCGCCCAATGAACGCTTCATGAATGATAATATATCTTGGACCGTCGCGTCCAAATGGGACAGCTTCGCATCATGCGAGTCCACCATTCGAGCCAACCCGGTGTCACTCGTCTCTAATCCGATGATCCTAGAGTTGTCCACCCGCGAGCTCACCCCTTGTCCTCCCCTTACGATCAGAGCCAAGCACTTGGCTGAGTGCGTCAGTGGACAAAGATGCCTTGTTGGCATCAGACTGCGACTCATGCACTTCCTTAAGCTTTGCCTGAAACGAAAAAAAGCATATGATTAATAAAATAAATAAATTAAAAAATTATAACATAATTAACAAAAAGTAAACTATCGGATTACTTACAATCGTGGCCGCGACGCTCGGGGACACATCATTTTCCTTCCTATTTTTCATTCGGAGAGCCACATAAGTATCGAGCCTATGTAGCCTACCCTTAGGGCCACTCCCTGTCCCATGAAATAAAATAAAGTAAAACTAGTATCGACCCCGCAAAGTAAAATAATGTAGAATAATATATTTCTGTAGTTGCAGAAAAATTAAATCTTACCATCATCTTATGCTCCACCTCAGCATAAGACGTTCGACCGGAGTTGTGCACGTCCGTCTTTTTTTCCCGGTTTTTCCTCCTCGATTGGCGAGATGCCGATTGTTGATCCCCGATCTCATTGTCAATGTACTATTGCCGTTTTGCCAATGATATCGGCTCCTTAGGAGGGACGGATTCCCGCATTCAGATAACGGATTCTCGTGTCCTCCTAAAGTATAGGGTTCGCATATTTTTCTTCCATGTCATGTGTTGCTCCCTCAACTGCTCCAAGACGGAATCGCGTAGCTTTGGATCCAGGCTGAATTGTTCCTGTCCAACAAATTCAATGTTAGTTGCGAATAAATATAAACATAAATATAAAATGAAATTGAAATTGAAATTAAAATATTCATATTCATATAAATATAAATACATTACCTGTAGTGCCACCCAAATAGCTACCTTGAGCTCATATGGTACATCCTTCCAACTAATGTACCCCATGTCGATGATCGTCTTTACCAGCTCGAGGGATCTCGCTAATATCCCTGACTTGCTCTCGATGGCCATCCCCAATTTGCCATGTTTGGGGAGCCTAGGGGCCAAGGAGCTCTCGTCGCCTCCGCTACCACTGAGCCCAGGCGACATCATCATAATCAGCATCATCATCCTCACCTTAATACCTAAAGAAGACATTTGTTGTAAAAAAATATTATTAATACAAATCAAAATGAATTAGAAGAAGACATGCAAATATGTACAATTTCTATACATAGAAATGAATAGTTACTGTCAAACATCTCAATTCTGAATTCCAAAACAACAACATCTAGCTCATATTATCTTTGCATGTCTTAAGGCGAGACATGATAAAGTGAAAATGATAAAGTGAAAATCAATTAAAGGCATTAAAAATGGATGTTTCGGTACAAATTGGAATATTTATTACAAATTGAAAATTGTTTAAAATTTGGGTTATCATAAAAAATGGATTGATATTCGTTAGGAGTAGCCAAGTCATCCACACTACTATTTAGACGCTTTGGTGCATGTTGCACAATTGACCACGGCTCGTTGTTGATATATTCCGAGTAAAACACTTAGTTAACCTTTTGAAATGCACAAACAAAAGGCTCATCGCTCACGTGGTCCTTGCTCTTCAACTTGGACAAGTCAACCATGATAAAATTGGTGACAGGATCAACTTTACAAGCATTTTTATCCTCAACTCTTACCCAGTCACAATAAAATACAACCTCTTTGAAGCTTATATAATCCAATTCAAATATATTTCAGATTACACCATAGTAAGTCATTTTAGCTTCAACAAGGTTTTTATTTTTTGCGCTCGCTCGAAAGAA
Source organism: Sambucus nigra (assembly GCA_949130495.1). NCBI lineage: Eukaryota > Viridiplantae > Streptophyta > Magnoliopsida > Dipsacales > Adoxaceae > Sambucus > Sambucus nigra. The sequence continues at coordinate 92,679,506 of OX422214.1, forward strand.
AGTAAGAGCCTTGTATGAAATTCCCAAGTTCTGTACATTTGTACTTTCCTCGTAAACTTTAGCGCCGAAAACGTAAACGTTCAATCGATACTTTTTGTACTCTTGTACCACGAACAAGGGTCCAGTGGCTAGATGAGAAAGCCTTGATGTCGCATCACCCGTCTTTAAGAGCTGAGAATATAGATAAATTAATTATATTAGTTGTAAAATTTGAGTGTAATGTAACGTAATATAACCTCCTTCTCCTCTGCTTCATAAACTCCGTACGCATCATCAACTAAATCATCTAACATATTATGATCTATGTCGTCCCCTTTTACATCTATCCTACTTGTTGAAGGTTGTTGTAAAGGTTGGTCGGGGACAAAAGGAACTTTCAATTCACCGTGAAAACTCAAAAATCGATAACTATCTTGCATACCCGATCTTAACAAATGTAGTTAAACTGTTTTCCACTCAAACACCTTATCATTCTTACACCAAGCACACGGACACGGAAACTCTTCATCATTATGACATCTCTTTGCGTATTTCACAAATTCGATAGCACCTCTGCGAAACACATCCCACATTATATTTGTCTCATCCATCCACTCTTTGTATTTCAGATATCTCATCACAGCTACCACAACTAATCACCTATTAAAGATAAACAAAACTTAGATTTGTAGTATGTTTCATTTAATTATGTCTTATTTATATTCAATTTTTAAATTTCAATTTCAAATTCAATTTATAATAGAAATTTCTATTTCCTCTATCTCCTCTAAAGGGTGAGTGGTCATATCCCATTCAAGACTGCATTTTTCTGTAATATACTTAACAGCTCATGCACATTGTTACGATTTGAAAAAAATTCGGCAGCATATCCCTGTAGTTCTCCAAGTACATGGCGTAGATTAGCAAGTGTGAGTGTAATTTCAATTGCTCAATTGAAATAACAGTCACACTTCTTAATCTAGTATGTACCCAAAGAACATTAGGATACGACTGCAGAACTTCCTCCAAAAGTAACGACTTTAAGCCACTAAGAATATTATACATAAATTATGCAGTCTCAAACTATCCAAATGGGAAAATTCGAGAGATCTCATTACAGGGGTAGTGACTCTCGAACGGGTCTAAGGGCTATTGAATGCGTACGCATAAGAACTACAAGGCTAGTATCTATGCGCACTATATGTAATTTCAAGTATTTTCATTTAATTATCATACTCTCTCTCTCTCTCTCTCTCTATATATATATATATATATATATATATATATATATATATATATATATATATATATATATATATATATATATATATATATATTTTTATATATACAAAGTAATTTTCAAAAAAAGTTGAAAAATCCCACCCCATATAGACAATAATCTAGTGATCATGCCACTTTTAAAATTAACCAACCCAACATCGATCCACTATAATCCAACAGCAGCGTCAACAACAAATGTGTATCCCGTACTCCTTCTAATTCATCTACTCAATTAATTATTTTCATCAATTAAACTAACAATTAAAGTATACAATTATTAATTTACTAATTTACAATGAGGGGCAATCCTACTTTCATAATTAATCATATATTAATTTACTAATTTACAATGAGGGGCAATCATATATTAATTTACTAAAAAAATTAATAATCAATCAATTCTTTTACAAGGGACACTATGCACAAACACGCACACTACACACACATATACACACTCGCGCACATACACACACGCAACCCCCCACCCCTACCCCACCAACCACCCACCCATCTTTTCCCCCTCCCCCCTCTCCCCTTCCCCCACCACACACACACACACACAAACAGCCCCACTCCCTCCCCACCCCCACCACACACACCCCCTTCCCCACCCTTTCCCCCACCACACACACACACACCCAACCCCAACCCCCATCCACCACACACACGCACACACACTCATATACACACACGCACATATATACACACACACACACACATATATATATAAATGGAAGAGAGAGAGAGAGAGAGAGAGAGAGAGAGAGAGAGAGAGAGAGAAAAGGAGGGAGGAAATCGGTGGGGGATAAAAATGAGGGGAAAGGGTTTTTTGCTGGGAAATTTGTCACGAACGTGTCACGGTCCTTGACCGTGACAATATTATATGAATTTTCACGATCATTGACCGCGGCAAGTACAGTTTTCACGAACTTATCACGTTCAATGACCGTGACAAGTATTTGTCACGGGCTTGTCACGGTCATTGACCGTGACACAAAACGCTTGTTTTTTTCACGATGAATGATCGTGACAAAGCTAGCCGCTGAAAGAGGGGCAATTTACCCATTTTTGTGCAGTGATTCTTAATCGTAGTGAGCGTAAGTTAGAGCCGAAGGTGGTGCCCCTGGTTTGAGTGTAGTGGGGCCACCATAATGTAGATAAGTCGACGTGGGAATGGGAGGATGATATGCGTGTAAGTAGTAACCTGATATTTTTACCACAGGTAAATTTGAATTTTGGGGATGAAATTCCTTTGCAAGGAGGGAGGTATGTAGCACCCCCTATTTATGAATAAATAATTCATTTCAGCATATTTATTAGACGCGTGCCCGTAATAATATTGCATATTTAAGAAATATTAATTAGTGATAATAAAACTAATATTTATGGGAAAATAAAATTTACTAAGTGTGATTAAGTAAATTGAATTTGATAAATTATTAGTACGTCGTAGTGGGTAATAACGACGGGTATTGACGGTATCTCAATCGAGACATACGGGTAGGCTATTTGTGGATTGCGATAGGATATTTATATTTGGTGACTCAGATGGTGATTTAGAGTGCACAATTTATCCAAAACGGGTCGAAATAGTTAAAAGCAAGTACTCGGGGGTAGAGATTGGTTACCGAGAGCTTTCTAGACTAGTCAGGGCCCATTCAGGGATTTTAGATCATTCTTGATTAAGGAGTTACCTTAAATTCGGTAAAAAGAGGTTTATATTAGAGGTTAGGCCTAGGAGACAGCCACTTTACACGATCTAAACCAATGAGAGTCTTTTGATGAGAAATGAAGCAGGAAGAACATAAGGAAGGGTGGAAAAATCTATTCTTGACTGGATTCAACAAGGAGGAGACAAATATTCAATCATCATTCAAGGAAAGTGTATAACTTGCTTGTTGATTCGGATTGTTTAGATTCATATCAAAATTGGTAAAGTAAAAATTGATTTGGGGATGGGGAGTTAACATGTAAAATAAGTTTTTGGGAGAATATTTATATATGAATTGTGCGAAGAATCTAATCTTCATTTACGTGAGAATAATCTTGATTTCTATGGGATTAACATTGGTTTTTGTTAAATTCAATACTTATGATAATCTAAATTGTGTGAAAAATGATTTGGTAAATAATCTAATTAGAGAAGTAATTTAAAGAGGAAGAAATCTGGAAATTGGGATAAAATCATTGAATATGATAAATTGATGAAATTGAGATGATGATTATGAGATTTGTTAATCTTAGGATGGATTTAGATTATACTTTATGTATAGAACACTTGGGAGGCTAAAAATGTTATTGGGGACGTGGAAGTTTTGGAATTGAATGTTGTGAATTAAGAAAGCCCATAACTTTAATTCAAGAACTCGGCTCCTTTCCAGAATTGAATCGATTCGGCGGGCGAATCGATTCAAGAACTAGGATCCTTCCCAGAAGGCCCTTCATAGGAGAATCGATTCGAAGGGTGAATCTCTTCGGCTATGAACCCGAATCGATTCGGCTATGAACCCGAATCTATTTATACCTGCTGTGAGGGGGGCTGTCGGGTCTTTTAATGAAATTCAAGGGACTTTTGGGAAATTTCAAATTGTAAAAGGTTCGTAGCCTGTTGTAGGACTTCTCAAAAGTTCATAAATAGTTATTAGACCTTGGGTAGGTGAGAGTAGACTCAAATTATGGTTACAAGTGTTTAGGAGGGGTAACACTCAGAATATAAACTAAGAATTTGGGATAGAATAATTCGAGGAATATTATTATTATTTACGGGCAGGTTGGGAAAGTTTGGGTTTTTCAAAAAGGTTATGTGTAAGGACATAATTTCCATAGTCCGTAGTTTACATAGAATATGTCGTATACTGCAACAACCGTCTAGGGAAGCTCAAGTTCATACATTCATGAATACAGATCCAAATTTTAAGCATCTTCAACATATGTGCGACATGAGGTATAATTTCGTATAGAATGTATTTAAGTTTCGTAAAGGTTTTACTTCAGTATCGAAATACTTTTCAAAACTGTTTTTAAACAAAATGAGTCATTTTTCTGAGTCAAAATTATTTTTTAAGACTTGTAAGCAAGTTTTTAAAATAATATTTTCTCACTCTTGTCGTTCGAACGACAAGGCAATGTCGTTCATACGACATTGACATGTCATTCAAATGACATATTCTAATGACATGAAATGTCGTTTGAAGGGTCATTTCTTATTTTCTTCAAATGAACCCCGTTCTGTTTTGGTTTTTTAAACATCATTTGTAAGTTCTCTTGGAGTTGCTTCTAAAGACATGCAATGTCGATCAAATGACTTATAGATGTCGTTCTAACGACCTCCATCGCCTTAAGTTTTTTTTATCAGCTATAAATACATGTTTTGAATACCTTTTTCATCAAGACTTTTGATACATGAAAATTTCTTTTTGGGGTTAAAAACCTTCTTCATCTTTTAGGGTTAAAAACCTTATTTGTTTTATTTACCCAAACATTCCAATTCTTTTGTGAATCATTTGTTGAACCCAAAATACTTCTATTGAAGTTTATCTTTGTATAGTTCCATCTCTACTGCTGGATTGGTGGTTCTTGAGGGAGTTGTTTGCTGATGACAACAGTCATCGTAGTTCTCGAGGGGATCTTTGCTCGATAATAGGACGCGGTCTATGTGGGTTTTCTGCAGTAAATTCATTACAGATTTCATTTTGTAATTTATAAGTTACGATATACGTTATATTCGGAAATAAAGGTTTTACCCGAAAGGTTTTTTCTCATGAACCTCGAGATTTGTGATTGTTCAAATCTGCATATTTGATTTATATCACATAGATGCATGATTAGGGTTTAATTTATGTAACACCCCGTATTTTGGAGAATATGGAAGCTAATTAAATTGGTGATTTAGGAATTTATTTAATTTGGAGAAATTATTTAATTCGGATGATTTAGATTTAATTAATTCAGTTTAAGTTAATTTCATGCATTGTGTAATTTGAACTGAAAATAAAATAATTTTATAAAGTGACTCGAATGATGATGTTAAGGTCACGGTTGGCTCCTAAAGGGTTAAAATTGTCGAAAAGGTGTAGCCGGGGGTATAGATTGGGCCCCGGGACGATTTTAGGCCAACCCGACACTCTATAAGGGCTTTTCGATCATTCGAGAGTTTGCGGTGTAAAGAACTCCAAAAATTCTAAGCCTTATATTTGATATTTGAGAGAGGAACTAGGGTTAGGAGAGGAGTAGGAGGAGAAGAAATCCACATCTTCTTACACAGTTTTTTGCCATGAACGCAATGGAATCGAGATCGGAGCAAGGGAATAACCACCACGCCATCATCAACCACGAAATCAAACCTTCCATTAAGAGGCAAGTATTTAAATGTCAATTTATTTTAGGCATGTTATAATGCTCAGGAAGAATAAGGTTTAATTTCATGTTATTGGGAGAAATAATATTATTTTGAGTGGGTTTAATTCATGGATTGAGATATGTATGCATGTAAATATATTCATTTATGTTTATAACATGAAATCAGAGGATTTGGAGTGATTAGGATGAATTAAATTTGGCTTCTTGATGAATAAATATGATAAACATGAGAAACTAGGGTTTTGTGTATATTAAAGTTTTGATCGGTTCTTGAATGAATTTCTACGAGATTTAATGTATTATTTATGATCAAAGTGGTCCCTATACCTTCAATGAATGATAAGTTAAGTTGGTTTGGAGTTTGGAGAAATGTAATGGAGTTTTGGAGAAAAACTTTCATGGAAAAATAGCAAAAATGTAAGGAAGATGATGAACAGTAGATTCGGCCCAGGGCGAATCGATTCGGGTGTTTGTCAAAAAATGAAATTTTTAGATCTTTTCGTTACATTCGCGTGAGCGCCGATCTCGTATCTTTCTAATTTTTTTAATTAGTTATGATTTTTCTAGAGAAGGGTGTCCGAGATCGAAATCTTTAGCCACGGGTATTAAGGCTAGAATTTTTTGAGCTTAAATTGTAAAGTAAATAATTCGAGAGAATGAGAATGGATCGTGGAGAGGATAAGGGAAATTATGAGGTAGACCAGTAGGACAATTGTGGATTAACTACTGAATCAACTTGGGTAACAATGGGCCCTTCGAGTATAGAATAATACTCGAGAATATACGATAGAGAGTATATATTAAATAAATTATGCGGTGAGTATTCGAGAGATAAATATTATGTACGAGTAATAATCATAGAATGAGTGTATACCTATACGGATGGAATATTACAGATTGAATGTATACCTATACGGTTTTATTATTATAGGTCATGTGTGTACCTATATTGAATATACATATGGATAGGTTGTGTGTATGCCTAGTATGTGCTTTTATGTATATGAATAAACCTACATTACTTGCTATCACAGAGGTCCCGCACCGTGGACGATCTCACCTTGACGATTCTAGTGAGGTTTGGATTTGTGCCCCAAAGATTATAGTACTGTTAGTGGATAAATATACGAGACAAATAGTGAAGCCGACAGGTCATTTAGGTGCACTAGGTATGTGCGCAGCCGCAGAGACTTAGTACTATGATTCGCCTCCATTGCATGAGATTTGACTTTGGGTTCGAGGAGAAATGCCAAACCATTTTTCCTTGATTTATTGCGAGAGGCACTTGGACTGATAGCAGAGTACGCGAATGTGCATCACGATGGCTAGACAGTTGGATGTTATATATATATATATATATATATATATACTTGGATGTTTTATCCTACTTATGTGAGATAGTGGCGAGGCTAGATAGTGTGTATCTAAACAAAGATTTATCTACTTATGTGTGATAGTAGTGAGACGAGATAGTATGCATCTAAGAACGATTAATCTTCTAAAGAGTATATAGTATGGAGATTAGAAAGTGTACATGTAATTAATGATGATTGTACTAATGTGTGAATAATAAGGAGATAGATAGTGAATATCTAAAATAAAGTTTAAGTAGAGAAAATTAAATGGTAAGGCTTGAACCATAATATACGTGAAATTGTAATGTGGGTTTAATAATAATAGAAGAGAGATGCTAGTTATTAAGGCTGAAAGTGCAGCCCAATATGTGTGTTTCAAACAAAACTAATTTTTTCACTGAAAATTATCCAAGTTTTAATTATGCACCAAACCAAGTTGTGAAAACCCAATTCTTACTTTAAACCAAATTTATCTTGATTAATCCTAAACATGCATCTAGTGAGTAAAGCAAGTACGTAAAGTAAAGTAAAGAATACTCACAACGACGGATGTACGAGGAAAAAACCAAAACGGGAAAAAAACCTCGGACGGACCAAGCCAGACAATCACTATGAACAATGGTTTTGCAAAGACAGATTAGCCTTACACTAAGACTCGATCCCCATGGGTCTTGACACTCCTTATGATCTTCTATCGTTCTTTAATAGTGTCCACGCAGAAATTCCGTCTTCCATGATACTTGTCCACAATACACGCGTCCACGTATGTCTCGGTGTCCACCGAATGGCTTTGATTCGTCTACGATGTCGAACAAGAAGTCCTTATCTTTTCTTCACCGCAAAACCCATTGATGTTCAATGATAGAAAAAACTTCTTTGGTGCAACAAGATCACTAAAACATATAAGAATGATATCTCGAATCTTTGCAAACTCTAAGGATGTGTTTATGCCTTTTAAACCTTAGAAAACATGTGCAAACAATTTTCTGGTTCGTATACTGTTTTCCAGAATGCACACTTACGAAATTCTGATAGAAATGCACTTTAAATAATAAATTAGCGCCTCCTCGAAAAACATGTCATTCGAACGACTTAAGGCTCTCGTTCGCGCGACATAGGTATCTCGTTCGAGCGACATAGGTATCTCGTTCGAACGACTTAAAACGTTTCTTTAAAGAGAGCCAGTAAAGTCAAACTAATTTTTCTAGCTTATCAGAATAAAAACGAAGTGTAAACCTTTAAAACACTTTTTAAAAAAAAATTAATATATTTTTCTTTATAAAAATACATCCTTATCTTGTATAAAAATAATTCCGAGCACCATTAATTATACGCGTTCATACCTGAGTGATCTCGGAATGCAATTAACTTTGAGAACGATTAAACTTGCACCAATTAAATACCGGCATGATTTAATTCTTTGAAGCTTTGACTCAACGCCTTCAATTTTCTTCAATACATCATAGACCAAATGGGATCGTGACAAAATAAACCTCTCCCTATGACATATTATAAACACAGTTTTATTCACGGAATTAAGTCAAAACAATACAGGGACTCAATTGGAAATTTACGTCCTTACAAATCTCCACCTTTGACTATTCCGGGACAAAACTAAACTAGTGAAATGCCTAGCTGGGACATCAAATCGTATGACGCTAAATCCCATCCCATAAACCCAAAGTAAAAAATACAGGACATGGACTAGAATATGTAGCACCGACAAGCATGAACTATCTGAATGTGATGTAGACTTGAAATCTCGAATCGCTGAAGAATACCTACACACATTAAACAGACAAACAAATACCCAGCGAAGTATGGAGGAAAAAATGATACCAAAATATATTTCCAATAAGAACAAATCATTTGAAACATGTGAGCATTTTTTTTATACCAATTAGGAAGAAATATAATCAAACAATATGTAAATCCAGATATCAATAGAAACGCTCAACAAATCTCCCCCTACATCACATACGTCTCTCCCCCTTTTTGTCTCAAATAGACAATCCCGTGAAAAGATAAACCAAACCAAGTATCTAGCATGAGAATATACCAATTTAAATCAATTGGATACCAATTTGAGAATCGAAACCGCTAGAAAATCATGAAATAACTAGTAAATATGATCAAGAAAGGACAAAGCTGTAGCTAGTAAACCAAACAAATCACACAAAGAATATAACAATCTAATCAGGTGTGATAAACGGACTATATGCAAAAATTCAATTTAGGACCAATAAACCTGCATATAAACCAGTTAGCGCAAAATCACTTCCAGCAGTACCAAAAATATACCAAAATAACCCAGAGAACTGCAAACCAATCAGAAGCTCCAAAACAGCATGTCGTTCGAACGAGCCAGGGACATCGCTCAAACGAGTTGAGGATGTCGCTCGAATGAAGTACAACTGTCGTTCGCGCGAGATAGATAAGTCGTTTGAACGACTTCACGCGATATGTCAGAATTTTCCAGATTCCCAAAAAAATGATATAATATTGCCCAGTGAAAAAAATTTCCACAAAAAATTCCAGGAATGGCCTGATAGAAGCAAAATAGTGTTAAAATAGTAGGCTTTTAACACAAAACGCAAAAACTCATAAAAACTAAAAATGTGAGTTACATGCAAACATAGTACCGATGTGCTCAAACATGGACATTGAATGAATGGGCGTGAAACTAGACCAAATGAGTCACAATTCCAAGATATCGAAACGATCAAGAAGCTCTAATTGATAGCGATAAATCATCAAACTTTATCATAGCCATATGACAATAAAAGCGTGAGCTTAATGAACTAAACATACTACATGCACACAAATCCAGAATTTTGACGATTCTACAAACAATAGTGTCAAATTGCAATGTTTCAACATTAGGATTAGTTGTGCAAACCCATTTAAATTTTTAATCCATCCAAACTCCCTCAATAATATCATTTTTCTTTGGAATGAACTAAACTAATTTCCTTTTTCTTATCATATTACATTTTCTTTTGGGCTCTTTTAAACGGTGGCTTTCACGACGAGTTAATTTTGAACTCTCGCAGCACTTTCCCGTGAATCACTCATTATTTTTTACCAAATTAAATCCTCACGATAAACAGTTATTACATGCACACTTCTCTTTAAGTATACTTATGCATAGATGACAAGATTGAGATAAGAACGCCTCACCAAATTCAAATATGCAAAAGAAGTCAAATATCCATATAAACTCGTGAATGTGTGCAATGTTGGCATATATACAAAGTTGAATCAAAATGCATATCAACTTCGAAACAAACCCATATAAACAATGGTTAAGATCATTCTAAGCATCGATAATAATGACCAAATGTCCTAGCCACATGGATAATGAAATGAAGGGGGGTCCAAGCACACTAATATGCCACATCAAACATGTAAACTCAAAAATAAAAATCGAAAATCTTTTTGGCTTTTCATATTTTGACTCAAATAAAGGAAAAATCTTTTTGGGTTTTCAAAAGTTTCTAAAAAAAAAATCTTTTTGTATTTTTCAAATAAGACTCAAACAAGTGAAAAATAAAATACAAAAATGATACACATGTCATTATACTAGCAATGAATAAATAATGAAGCAAACTAGCATATGACAAACATGGCAACACTATCATCCTTTAGATTTATCATGGGAAGAATGAAGTGCAGCCAAATGAGAATCATGAAGGTTAATTACTAAAGCCACTAAATCCGATTTCCTAACCCAAGTAGGTGTAAAACGGCGCATGGGGGTTTTGGGAACCGGGGCAACTTTATCCCTAAACTTCCTAGGAGCTTGTCTAAGTTCGTAACAATAACGCCTAAGGTAAAATTTCCTACCACAAAACGTGCAATTGTAACGGTGGTGGTAATGATTACCTATATGTGGACCTTTTCTAACCTTCCTAGTGTTTCTCACATGTGGGGGGGGGGGGGGGGGGGGGGGGGGAATGGGAACAACTCTCTCATCAAAACCTATACCTCCCCTATCTCCCTTAATTTGGACGGTGCCTAGGATCTTATCTAACTTCTCCAATCTAGCCTCCAAATCAAACTTGACTCTAGACGAGTCTGCCAATCTCTCCTCCAACTCGTGAATCCTAGACTCGAGCAAATGCCTAGACTCCTTAAACTCTAAAATATCATTTTTCAAGGACTCCATCAAACCACGGAGATTATGTCAATCTTTCTCCACAAACTCTAATTTCTCCCTAAACTTCTTCTCTCGTACCCTAAGATCCTCAATCAAACTATCATTATTTTCTATGGCACGCTCATTCAATTTAGGTTTCAATTTAGAATTAGCCTTTTTCACTTTCACTATTTCGACATACAACTCATTAAACACATTTTGCAACTCTTTCACATCTTCCTCCTCCTTGTCACTCTCTTCACTCTCACTAACATGGGATACACTCAAAACCTCCTCGTAAGTGTCATGCACATGATAATCGTCGTCGCTCACATGACATGCCATAAACGCAACAAAGTTACGATCAATGGGGGAACTATCTCCCTCTTTCGGATCACTATCACTTAAGGTGGCATTATAGACAATGGGTTGCTTGCCCTCTTTATTATGTCTAGTGGGACACTCCTTAACTTTGGGACCGTACCCCTCACACCGAAAACACTTATCCGACTCATCTCTCTTAGGCTTCTTAAACTTATCCTTAGAGGTGGGATCTACTTTGTTGTTCTTGAATTTTTCAAATTTCTTGGCATCTTTCGATTGATTTTGAAACTTAATAAATTTTTTAAATTTCTTTTCCAACAAAGCAACATCCTCAAAATCGGAATCGGAATCGAAATCCAAAACTTTGATTTCCTCCTTCCGGGTTTTCAAAGCAATACCCTTTTCTTTCTTAGGCACTTGCTTGGAGGTAATCATGTCTATTTCATAGGTTTGTAAGTCACCTACAATCTCTTCTAGTTTCGTCGACTCTAACCTACCTAAGGAGTTTAAAATGGTCACTTTCGCATCAAACCTACTAGGCAACGACCTAAGGATTTTCTTAATGACACGGTTGTCAGTAATTTTCTCACCTAGGTTAAATGACGAGTTGACAATATTGGACAACCTATCATAAAACTCATCAAAAGTCTCACTCTCTAACATCCTAATGGTCTCAAACTGTGTAGTGAAATTTTGAAGCTTTGACGCCCTAACCGTTCCAGCGCCCTCGTGAGTGAGTGTCAAAATATCCCAAGCCTCTTTTGATGTTTCACAAGCCATAATTCTATTATATTCGTCCTGTGTGACATGTGAAGCAATAGCGTGCAGACCCTCAGAATTATATTGGGCAAGTCTTTGTTCAGTTTCGGTCCATGACTCAACAGGCTTTAAACTAGTGACCTCACCTACAATAGTGACAGGGGGTGTCCAACCTTTCTCAACTGCAAGCCAAACATGATCATCAATAGATTTTAATGCACATCTCATTCTCATCTTCCAATAAGTGTAATTAGTGCCATAAAAATAGGAGTTCGAGAAAATTCATTATATCCAGAATTCATCTTTGAAAAACATATGGGATCACAAAATAAATAAATTATGTTTTCTTACTCTGATACCAATTTGAAAGTGCGGCCCAATATGTCTGTTTCAAACAAAATCAAAATTTTCAACGAAAATTATTCTACTTTTAATTATGCACCAAACCAAGTTGTGAAAATCGAATTCTTACTTTAAACCAATTTTATCTTGATTAATCCTAAACATTCATCTAGTGAGTAAAGCAAGTAAAGTAAAGTAAAGTAAAGAATAATCACAATGCCGGATGTACGAGGAAAAAACCCAAAACGGGAAAATAACCTCGGACGGACCAAGCCATACAATCACTATGAACAATGGTTTTACAAAGATAGATTAGCCTTACACTAAGACTCGGTCCACCCCGGGTCTTGACGCTCCTTCTGATCTTCTACCATTATTCAATTGTGCCCACGCAGAAATTTTGTCTTCCACGATACCTGTCCACAACACACCCATCCACGTATGTCGGTGTCCACTGAATGGCTTTGATTCGTCTACGATGTCGAACAAGAATTCCTTCTCTTTTCTTCACCGAAAAACCCTTTGATGTTCAATGATAGAACAAACTTCTTTGGTGCAGCAAGATCACTAAAACATATAAGAATGGTATCTCGGATCTTTGCAAACTCTAAGGATGTGTTTATGCCTTTTAAACCTTAGAAAACATGTGCAAACAAGTTTCTGGTTCGTATACTGTTTTCCAGAATGCACACTTATGAAATTCTGATAGAAACACGGTTTAAATAAAAAATTAGCGTCGCCTCGAAAAATGTGTCATTCGAACGACTTAAGGCTCTCGTTCGAGCGACATGGGTATCTCGTTTGCGCGAGATCTAATGTCGTTTGAGCGAGAAGTTTGACTTTTTGACTTTTTAATTAAAACGTTTCATTAAAGAGACCCGGTAAAGTCAAATTCCTTTTTCGAGCTTATGAGAATAAAAACGAAGTGTAAACCTTTAAAAAACTTTTTAAAAAACATTTTAATATATTTTTCTTTATAAAAGTACATCCTTATCTTGTATAAAAATAATTCCGAGCAGCATTAATTATACGCGTTCATACCTAAGTGATCTCGTAATGCAATTAACTTTGAAGACGATTAAACTTGCACCAATTAAACATCGGCATGATTTAATTCATTGAAGCTTTGCCACAAGGTCTTCAATTTTCTTCAATACGTCATAGACCAATTGGGATCCTGACAAAATAAACATCTCCCTATGATATATTACAAACACAGTTTTGTTCACGAAATTAAGTCAAAACAGTACATGGACTCAATTGGAAATTTATGTCCTTACAAAGGCTAATTGGTAACGTACTGTATGGGTGGTACGAGTGAGCTAGGCTGATTTGAGGCATATTAGATACTTAAGACCTAGTAGATTGGGTAGATTGACTAGGTGGGATGTTCAGTGCACACTATAGATGAGAGGTGAGGAAAATTAAGGGAGTGTTCGCAGCCTAACATGTGTATCTAATAATTGTTCATAAAATATATATTTAAATTCTTGCTAAATATTTTCAAATGATTTTTACTTGGGCTCTGACCCGTACTTGTAAAATCTTTTTACAAAACCTTTTAGGTGTCCAGCCACAGGGAAGCCAAGAAGGATGATCTATTTCAGGGATGCGTAGCTGCAGCACTTGTGTATGCATATAGAATTTAGACTTAGATGCTTTAGTCACTTCATTCCTAGTGTAGGGTGTAGTTCAGTATTGCATTTGGGCATGTTAGCCCTCAATTATTTAATTATGTCAATTAGACTTTGCATTCGGATTTATTTATATTGGACTTTAATTTGGTTTTGGTAACCGATGGTTTATTCGATACTATATTGTTTCAATTGTTTAATAGATGATTGTTAATCTTATTCATTTTTGCATGGATGGTTAGTAATTGTAACTGCTTCCGCGTACTATTTTATTTGAAATAAAAAGATAAAATTTGGCACCGAATTTTTGATTACTAGGTGGTTAGTAAAGGTTTTAAAATGTTTTTGACAGTGATGCTAAGAATGAACCAAATGGGAATCATGTTTTAATTTAACGAAGTCCTGATCACCCGATATTTAATTAGGTTGGGTGGCACAGATGGTATCAATGCATCAGGTTTCAGTGTCCTTAGAATCTGTGCGGCTTTTCACGTTTCAGCTTAGCGTTTATTGACGTAGAGCATTATCATAGGATTTTTATATTCCTCTGTGTATGCGATTTATGTTCTATTGCTATTAATTATAGTTGGTTCGTCTCATACACGAGTTCGGTTGGGCTTCGTACACCGAACATTACAGGATGACCAACGAGATCCATTAGGAGTATTGCAGGAAGAGAGGCTCAGCAGAAGACATAGAGTATTTTGGAAATGGTGATCGTGATAGAAGTCACCATGATTATTGTTCAAACCGATGACAACAGGATAATCACTCGGGAATAGTAGCTCCCCAAGTACTATCGTAGATGACAGTGGTACAATTTCATACTCACCCAGTGCAATCGATTGGGGGGAAGTCAGAGGGACTCTTTTGAAGATCCATCAATAAGAATTTGTGGAGGAGAGGGAGTATGTTAAGCCAATGGAAGGAGATAATCCAATGCATATTGTGTAACGTGGAGTGCAGCAACACCCAAGATTAGATTTCAAGTGAAATTGTTTAGCTCATAAGAGGAGTGTGGCGCAACAAGAGTGAGTCACCACGTATAAAGGTGTATATATGGTATTAAAAGAGAAATTTCTGTGTGATTTGATCGTAATATCTTCCATCTGATGTCCAGACAGATACGCAAATGGAGATTCAGAACTTATCATAAGAGGACTAAGTAGAGACTGATTGTGATAGAGAGATTGATTTGTTTACCGTACTTTGTGCCCGATGAAGGGGATACGGAGAGGAAAAGAGGTTCGAAGGTTTATAATGGACCCATGAATAGAATACAACCCTAGATGAGAAATTCGACTAGGGTGAGTAGTGTAGAGGTCATCAAAAGTTGTATGTTTAAGAGTTTACATCAACGCTTACATGAGAAGGGAGCTAAGAGGGTTAGAGAATCTAGCCGAAGAGTAATACTGGATTTAACGGTGCTAGTAAAGAAACGCATGTGGGTATACCTAATTGGGGGCTAATTAAAAGACTTAGATTGATTGAGTTCCTACCAAGTGACGATGGATTCAATCAAGGATGTTAATTCCACTAACTAGTTCCATATGGTCAGAGGAGCCAAAAGAACAATGGGCACAAGTAAATGAGGAAAAAACTACCAGCCAAGAGAGAAGGACATCCAAACACGATCGGTGAGGTCATAGACAAAAGGGATGGCACAGAAAGGTTTCCTATGTCTCAAAAGTAAGTCCGCTTGTATTGAACTTTCCCACGGCGAGAAAGTGAGACTAGTAAAACTAGGAAGTATATGGGAACGGTGCCTGTGGGGCACGACAGTAGTCGTAGCGAGATTTCCGGCAGGGGAAGTGAGGCTAAGAGATTTAGGCCCATAATTTGTGATGCAAGGGAAACCAAGTGTTCGTGTAGGGACACTGTCATTGATTTTGGTTCCCGCTCTACATGCAAAAACCTAAGCTACTACTACACTTACGTGGCAAGCACAACGGTAAGTCGGGTATCATAAGAAATCCACAGAGAGTGATTCAATTATAGATTTTAATTATTTAATTACTTCAGGAATAAAAGTGTAAAATAAATAAAAGAGAAGGTAATGGGTGGTTATAGTGACAAAAGAAAAGAATAAGTTATTCTACACAAAAGTAAAGCGAGGATTGGGATCACCTTCCACCACACAGATCGAAACAACTACTAATTAGAGCTAAGGATCGAAAGCAATTTAATTGAGCATAATCAATTAAGCATAAATATCACTCATGAAGGGATTCTAACACAAATATACTTGATAAAACATTTAATCAAAAATGGTCACATGCGGATTAAATTCGGATTATCGCTATAAACTCTAACGTTGCATGATAAAGGAAGATAAACGCATAATAATCCTCTTTTAATACGCGAGGTTTCAATTAAACGTGATTTTTCAATAAACCCTAACTTTCGAGGTCTGAACCCGTAAATGGCAGAACGAAATCCCGACCCTATTTATCTAAGGACACGACATGGAAATAAAGTAAATTACACTAATTAAATTAATTAAAGTAATAAATAAATAACTACTACTAATTAACAAAGCATGAAATTACACTACAAAGCAAGAAATAAACAAGAACAACTATATTAATGGTAGGGTAAATGATTAGTACAACTTACAACACCAAAATGGGGATCACCCAAAGAGAAATTGAATAAGATATCTCAAAAACCTAACCCTAATCTATACTAAATGAATTGTATATCTTCTAAAAATGAGAGGAGGGAGTTTATATATAATCCCATAAAAATGGCAAACTTATTAATAAAGAGAAGAACAACTGTAGACCTGAATCGATTCGGGCCCAATCCGAATCGATTCGGTTGGGATATATTTTGATGTTGCACAAGGGGCGAATCGATTCGGATTTCTTCCGAATCGATTCGCACAAGGATAACTACTTCACTGGATTACAGCGGATCGATTTGCAAAGGGAGTGAATCGATTTGGTAATAGGGGATTAACACACTGTCTCCACCACAATCGATTCGAGAGGGACCGAATCGATTCGGACCTACAAGTTGTGAATTATCTCCCCTATTTTGGTTGTGTTGTAAATTCCTTCCGCTCAAAAGCCCATAATTTCTTCGTTAATGATCATAATCATGCACCGTTTGCGGCCACACAAATCTAGCTCATGGGCTACAACTTCCGTGAATTGGACCAGTTGCCCAAATTATGAAATTACTAAACTTCCCTTACGCATGCGGTTTTGTACTAAACTTCGTCAAAATGCGTCCAAACTTCATACTAAGCATCCAAACACCTACAAAATCTCAATTAACCCCTTCAAAACATGTTAACATCGACATCCATAGGTTGTCTAGTTAATGAGAACAAATATAGGGATTAAGATACTCGAGGGGGCTAATAATGCATAGGTTAACGAGTGAAATACGCAATATTTGCGTCGTATCACACCCCGTAACTTACACATTGCTAGTCCCTAACATTGAAATAGGAAACAACAAGAACTATAAGTAAACAAAAACAAGGATACAAGTACAAAATGGGATGAAAAAGAAATGAAAAGATAAATCCACTCTTGCGGGCGAGCGATTGCATTTAGCCTATGAAATAAGTCGTTAAAACCCTAGGTTACCTTAGTGGACGAGTGTCATCTCGGGAGGGTTTTCAGGGATGAAACCCACAAACATCATAACATTTCCTCAAAATATGCCGAACCCAACATGCGACAAACTCAACAACAATGGAAAAGATTTCAAACATGTTATTAGCATATTGAACGAATTTAAGCTAAAGACTGTCGTTATTTACAGGTTGAATGAACCTCGTAGAATTGAAACTTTAAAAGTGGGAGGGGGCGAGCACATGCAAAACATGATTTGGTCAAAACTTAAATAATCCGGATGATTAACATTAAAGCATGCATATATTCAATCCTCATGGGCATTACGCTCATCAAATGAATTATGTTGAAACAGGGAGGTGACACACTGAACATGCGGGCATAAGGAGTAAATGTAAAGGGAAACTAGGCCTCAAACATGTCACAAATGAAGAACGTTCTATAAGAAATGAAAAACTTGTAATCTCAATGAAAGATGTCGCACACTAAAAGAGGTGAAATGTATTTTCACAGATTATCAAAACTATTTAAACTTTTGAATTAAAATCACCCTAAGATCACATAGGACATTATAGGGTTATAATGTCAGTTAGGCTAGAGTAAGAAATGAAAGGAATGTATGTTCATATTCAAAGTGTTTGGAATGAAAACTTAGAATAATGGGGAAAATGTGGGCAATTCAAAAATTGGAAAATAAATTCCAAAACAAGCATTAGATATAGCAATTGGAGAGGAACAAGGATTATTGAACTATATACACAATATGCAAACTTTATCTTTCTTTTTCTTTTCTTCTTTTCGAACTTTTTCTTTTGTTTTTCGCTTTTTCTTTTCTTTTTCTTTTTCACTTTCACTTTCACGTTTTTTTCTTTTTTTCTTTTCTCACTCTCATATGCTTAAATTTCAACCACAAAACATGAACATCATTCAATCCCAAGAAATATTCCAAACAAAGGCATGGAAGGTAATATGTATGGTTTAAAACTTAAATTTGGAGTTGGTTATGGGATTTTGGGTAAGGAAACCAAAGGCTAATATTTAGGCTCAAAGGGGTTGACTAGGGAAAACATATAAGGTGAGATTAAGGGTAGTATGGGTGATATAACAAAGATTGCCGGTGGTTATTTCTTAAAGTTTACACAATTTTCGAGTCATAACTATTTTGAAAACCATGCTCAAGTAATACATTTCAAGATATAAACTCAATTAATGAACGATCAATGAAAGAATAGAGAGATTACCGACGAATTTAACGTTTTCAAAGAGGAAAGAATAGTGAATACACTCACAAACGATGAAAGGAACAAAGCTTACTCGGTGTAAGTATATACAATGCAACAAAAGATTACCGAGTTATAAAAATCTTAAACCAAATCAATAAGACAAGAAAAGCGCATGTGTTCATGGGAGAAAGTTTAATTCATGAAGTTATTCGTAATATCAATGATTTGAGTATTAAAGTCTAATAACTCCTAAAATCGAGAACATGCATCATTGAATGTCTAATGGATTGGGCAATTATTGAAATTTATCATCGGAAACAAGGCAAAATGACTAAGAAAGGAGAAAAAAGAGAAAAACTATTTTTGAATTTTTTTAATTTTTAACAAAAAGCATGCTTTGTAACTAAATGTGATAATCCATGGACTAAACATAAAATGGATAGAATATCCCACACCCCCTAACTTAAATGTTGCATTGTCCACAATGAGCATTAAAAACACCACACAAAGAGAGGAAAAGAACTATATTACCCAAAATTGGAGCGATCTCCCATAAGAACAAGCCCAAACGAATCTACAAAACAAGTTAGTATCGAGCATAGCAAAAATAAATAGCAAAAAGATAAAAAATTACACTAGAAAAAATTGAAAGGGAAGAAAAAAATGAAAGAAAGAAAATTATAAAGCTAACTATTTACAACCTACAATTTAAGACTCACACTAACTATACACTAGAAGTCTAAATAGTTGAGGGTCCACCCAAACTACGATTTGACTTTGGAGGCTCGACGATGGACCCTTCCTAGAATGCATGCCTCCCTGAAGATGAGAATTTCGTTTGAACAAGGGAAGGCATGTGTAAGGCATAAGAAATGAATCATCGCCAATTATCAATTTTTGGGGGATGATGGGGGATTTGGATATTAAGGGGGAAATATACACTCGAGGAGTAAGAAAAATCAACTCATCTCCCAAAGATTTTTCAATTGGAGTGGGAGATGGTGCACACGTGGGGCTAACCTCCTCGAAAACAAGTCCGGCAAGGAGTCCCCATCGAAAAAAATGTAGAAATTTTAAAAGTTTCTACTGACTCATAGGAATCAACCGGTAATTCTAATGGTTCAATGACGAAAAATGTATATGGTAATGAAATGAATTCAATCTCTGTCAACATATCGTTGGAAGGAGATTGAATTTCGGAGGAGAGAGATTCACATTCGATGAGAAATTCTTTGAAAAAAATGGAGGTGAAACACAAGTTTCCACCTCCTCGTTGTTTTGTGCATAACAATTCATCTGATCGCAAAGTGCTCCAAGTCTCATTCCAGCACCATTTAGGCTTTCTAAACCTTGGGAGTAAAGAAGAAAAGTTTCTTTCAAAGTAAGATTCCTCGACTCTAGATCCTCGTATTCCTCATTTGTTTGAAACTCGTATTCGAAAGTGTCAGAATAAGAATTTTCATTGGATTCGAATATTTAATCCAACTCATGCTCCCAATAATGATTTTCATTCCGATAATTATTTTCAAGTCTTTCAATCTCAAGAAAATCTTTAAAATGGAAAAGTTGAAAACTATCCCCATGTAGGAATCATTAGAATGACCTTAATAACTATAATAGTAGGACATGATTATCGAATAAAATGTAGATGGAGAATTCGAGTAAGAAAGTGAGCAACCACGAATCAAAGTTTCTTAGCGCTCAAATAGTCAATCCTGCAAAAAAGGTTAAAACAAAAAATACAAATACAAAAGGAAAAATACTATGAAATAATAAAACAATTACAATCTAAAACACACTCCCCGGTAACGATGCCATTTTTTATGTGAGCGAAATTGAGTGTTCGTCTGGGGACACTGTCGTTGATTTCGGCTCCCACTCTACATGAAAAAATCTAAGCTACTACTACACTTGCGAGGCAAGCACAGTGGTAAGTCAAGTATCGTAAGAAATCCACATGGAGTGATTGAATTTTAGATTTAAATTGTTTAATTACTTCAGGAATAAAAGTGTAAAATAAATAAAAGAAAAGGTAATGGGTGGTTATGGTGACAAAAGAAAAGAATAAGTTACGCTACACAAACGTAAAGAGAGGAACGAGATCGCAATTCCACCACACGGATAGAAACAACTACTAATTAGAGTTGAGGCTCGAAAGCAATATAATCGAGCATAATCAATTAAGCATAAACATCACGCATGAAAGGATTCTAACCCAAATATACTTGATAAAACATTTAATAAAAAATTGTCACACGCGAATTAAATTCATATTATCGCTATAAACTATAATGTTGCGTGACAAAGGAAGATATATGCATAATAATCCTTTTTTAATACGTGGGGTTTCAATTAAACGAAATTTTTCATGAAACCCTAACTTTTGAGGTCCGAACCCGTAAAGTAAATTACACTAATTAAACTAATTAAAGCAATAAATAAATAACTACTACTAATTAACAAAGCATGAAATTATACTACAAAGCAAGAAATAAATAATAAAAACTACATTAATGGTTGGGGAAATGAATAATACAACTTACAACACCAAAATGGGGATCACCCAAAGAGAAGTTAAAGAAGAGCTCTCAAAACCCTAACCCTAATCTATAATAAATGAATTATATATCTTCCCAAAATGAGAGAAAGGAGTTTATATATAATCTTATAAAGATGGAAAACTTGTAAATAAAGAGAATAAAAATTACAGACCTGAATCGATTCAGGCCAAATCCGAATTGATTCGGATGGGAGATATTCCGATGCTACATAAGGGGCAAATCGATTGAACAAAAATCCGAATCGATTCACACAGGGAGAACCGCTTCACTAGATTACAGCGAATTGATTCATTCGAATCGATTCGAAAATAGGGCATTGGCACACTGTCTCATCCCAAATCAATTTAGGAGGGGCCGAATCGATTCGGACCTACAGGTCTTGAATCATCTCCCCTATTGTGGTTGTGTTGTAAATTCCTTCCGCTCAAAAGCCTGTAACTTCTTCGTTAATGATGCGAATCACGCACCGTTTGTGGCCACGCTAAGCTAGCTCAGGGGGTTACAACTTTTGTGAATATGTTGGACTAGTTGCCAAAATTAGAAAATGACTAAATTACCCTTGCGCATGCGGTTATGTACCGAACTTTGCCGGAATGCATCCAAACTTGATACTAAGCATCCAAATACCTACAAAAGCTTAATTAATGCCTGAAAAACATGTGAACATCGACATCCGAAAGTTTTCTGGTTAACGAGCACAAATATAGGGCTAATAATGTGTAGGTTAACGGGTAAAATATATAATATTTTCATCGTATCGATTTGACAACCCGATAGTGGTGGATGTAGGTAGGACAAGATAGTCCTCAACAATAATAATAGCATATCTGTCCTTCAGCGCCGTTGGGTCCAAGGAAGTCGTGGGGGAGGCCAGTAAGTCCAGGGCTAGAAGCAGTGAGTTTTTTTGGTAGTTATTATTTGTGTGGGAAGAGTATCACATGAAGAAGCATTACCCAAAGTGAGGCAGGGGTAACTACAGGATGAGATCCTAAATATACAACCATTATGGTGAATATTGGGTCAGTTATGATGCAGGAATTTCATTGAGGAACCAGTCGACCTGATGAGTCAGATTAAAAATGGAGGAAACTTTTGTTTCATCCTTATGAGTATAGGATTTGTTCGGGTGATAAGGGTGCATCACTATATATGATTTTTATCACTAGAATTTGCGAGTGAGTTCAATTTAGTGGGTGTGTTGGTCCTATTAGCCTTATTGGTCATATATATAATTAATTACTGTGGGGTAGCGGGGCTCTTTAGTGTTGCCTACGAGGGAGAGAGTGTGTGTGCACTGAGAGGAAATTTATGTTACGTGTTAGTTTACCATTTCGAGAATTATGAGAATAAAGTAAAATACTTTTAGATATTTGACTGGTTAGCGATGGGTTAAGCGATCATGGATTGTGATTATGATATCTCGTGTTCGCTGTCCCAAGGTATGATTTGATTTTGCTAGGTATCATTTGAAAGATGGTTGAGCCTGTATATATGTGTATATATGTTATAGTTTATTGTGTAGTAGACTTTTGTGTGTATGTTGTTTAGATATAATGGATCTGGGTGAGTAGGGACGTTTACTGATGTGGTTTAGGGTAGATGGATTTATTATCAAGCGGAGAAATATAGCTCGTGACTTTTAGTGTTAAGAAACTAGTGATAGTAAGAATATTGTGATATATGTTATCTTGTGTATCATGAGAGTGGACGAGTATACTTTGATGTAAAGGGACAGGTATTTGAGGGTATGTACTATGGACTAAGGGCTTAATGGTTCTCAACGACTTTAATATTAGGTAGTAGTGCATCGTTCCTTATTTGGATTTTGCTAGGCGAGATATCCCACGCATGAAAATTAGTGCAACGTTGGAAGTGGGGATATGTTTGTCCATTAGTACATGGGTTTAGTACCTTGGGTGTTGTTCATTTATACAGTTATATCTGAGGGATAATAACTATGTTATATTTGAGGCTAGTGGAGTAACGTAATGTGTGTATAGTTATGCATGGGTATAGGGTATATGGGAGCCCTGGGTAGTTAAATTATGATAATATTATCCATGATTGAGGGATATAAGAAAATTATGTCGCGATCATTTAAATATATGATTAAGGTATTGTAGAACCATAGAATACCAGACTTATCCGGATTTTGAGGACAAAATTCCTTTGTAAGGGGAGAAGTATGTAACACCTCGTATTTTAGATAATATGGAAATTAATTATATTGGTGATTTAGGAATTTATTTAATTTGGAGAAATTATTTAATTCGGATGATTTAGATTTAATTAATTCAGTTTAAGTTAATTTCACGCGTTCCTTAATTTTAGGTAAAAATAAAATGATTTTATAAAGTGACTCGGATGGTGATTTTGAGGTCACGGTTGGCTCCAAAAGGGTCGAAATAGTCAAAAAAGTGTATCCGTGGGTATAGATTGGGTCCCAAGGTGATTTCAGGCCAACATGACACTCTATAAGGGCTTTTTGGTCATTCGGGAGTTTGTGGTGTAAAGAACTCCGAAAATGCCAAGACTTATATTTGATATTTGAGAGAGGAACTAGGGTTAGCACAATCATAATGTAACATAAGCAAGAGGAGAGGAAGAGGAGAAGAAATCCAAATCTTCTTACTCAGTTTTTTGCCCTAAACATAACGAAATTGAGATCGGAGCGAGGGGATAACCACCACACCATCATCAACCATGAAATCAAACCTTCCATTGAGAGGCAAGTATTTAAATGTCAATTTATTTTAAGCATGTTATAATACTCAGGAAGAATAAGGTTTAATTTCATGTCATTGGGAGAAATAATATTGTTTTGAGTGGGTTTAATTCATCGATTGAGATATGAATGCATGTAGATATATTCATTTATGTTTATAACACAAAATCAGAGGATTTGGAGTGATTAGGATGAATTAAATCTGGTTTCTTGATGAATAAAGATGAAGAATATGAGAAACTAGGGTTTTGTGTAATTTTAAATGATTTTTACTTGGGATCTGACCCATACTTGCAAAACCTTTTTCCAAAACCTTTTAGGTGTCTAAACAGAGGGGCGCCAAGAAGGATGATCTATTTCACGAATGCGAAGCTACATCACTTGTGGATTCTTCTAGGATTTGGACCTAAACGCTTCAGTCACTTCATTCCTAGTGTAAGGTGCAGTTCAGTATTTCATTCGGGCATGTTAACCCTCAGTTATTTCATTATGTTGGTTAGACTTTGTATTCGGATTTATTTATACTGGACTTTTATTTGGTTTTGGTAACTGATGGTTTATTCAGTACTATTTTATTTCAGTTGTTTAATAGATGATTGTTCAGCTTATTCATTTTTGCATGGATGGTCAGTTATTGTGATTGCTTCCTTGTATTGTTTTGTTTTAAGTAAAAAGATGAAATTTGGCACCGACTTTTTGAATACTAGGTGGTTAGTAAATGTTTTAAAAAGTTTTTGACAGTGATGCTAAGAATGAACCAAATGGGAGTCTTGTTTTAATTTAAATAATGCCTGATCACCAGTCACCTCAAAATCATCATCCGAGTTACCCATTATTTATTTTATATCTCTACCTTATATATTCCTCTTACGATATCCAGTTAAGATATCATACTATCACATCACCATCACTCATTGTGACATCAATTATGTAATTACCATTAACTTAGTAATTTTATTCAATAAACATTAATGATTCCTCTCTGATTAATAATTTAATCAAACCCATCATATTTTAGTTTTATTAAATTACGTCACACGTGTAATTTAAATTTTTAACCAAATTAATTCTTTTTTAATTTTTTTTAAAATACATCTTGTTACATACTTCCCCCCCTACAAAAGAATTTCGTCCTCAAAATTCGTACATTTTTGCCATAAATAACTATCACTACTGCTCACGCATGTCATCCTCCCGCTCTAAAGTCGACTTGTCTACATGATGGTTCCCCCACTGAACTCTAACCAAGGGTACCACCCTTGATGATAGTTTACACTCACTACAATCAAGTATCACCACTGGTCTCTCCTGTCGATCTCCTCTAGTGGAACATACAAAAAAACTCTCTCACTCTGCTAGTATATCTTCATAGGTGACACGTGAAACACGTCGTGAATCCTTTAAAGATGCTCTGGTAATCCCAATCTATAATCCACTGGTCCCACCATCTCAATGATTGGAAACGGTCCCATATATCTCGGCGCCAAATTCCATTTCTTTCCAAATATCATCACTCCTTTCATAGGATACACTCACACCAATACCTGATCGCCAACCTCAAGCTTAATATGTCTCATGTTTGCCTCTGTGCAACTCTTTTGCCTATCTTAATCTATCTTGATGTGTCCTCGAATTAACTCAATCTTGGCAATGGATTCATAAATCGTCTATAGCCCCAATAGTTAATTTTCACCTACCTCTAACCAACAAGTAAGCGAACAATAAGGCCAACGTATAGTGCCTCAAATGGTTTCCATCCGATAGTAAATTTGTAGGAGTTATTATATGCAAACTCCACCAAAGAAAAAACTATTCTGATTAATCCTCAAGAATCTAATTAACCCTCTCTGTCTTCCCATATTTCTATGGGTAATATGTTGTACTCAATTGTAAATATGTCCCCATCACCCCCTGGAAACTCTGCCATAAATGAGATACCAAGATCTTATCTCGATCGAACACAATATTAAGCGGGACCCCATGTAAATGTGCTATCTCAGCGATAATTAACTTTGTATACTATTTTGTCTCAAAATTAGTATAAACTAGAAGAAAATGAGCCACTTTGGTCAATCGAACCACTATCACTCATATAGAATCACGACCTCACTGCGATAATGGTATTCTAGCAATAAAATCCATTGAAATACTCTCCCATTTCCACACAAAAATATGTAATGGCTATAACATCCCTGTCAATATCTGGTGGTCTACCTTCACTAGCTGGCAGGTAGCACACTTCCAGACAAACTCTACTATATCATGTTTCATCCCCGAACACCAATACTGTCTGCACATGTCCTAGTATATCTTATCCCCACCAGGATATAATGTAAACTAGAACTCGTGAGTCTCTTACATCACTACATGTCGTAAATTATCATCCTCTGGAACCACTAGTCTCCCATTAAAATATAAACCACCCTCTAAACTGATCGACTATCCCTATATCCCATCAGCTAGTAACTGACAAACTTTGTCCTGGCAAAACTGATCCCCTGCCTGTGCTTTCACTACCCTCATCACAATCTTATCTAATATAGACATACAAGCCATTACAATCTCATCATTGTGTCAAATCTCTATCTACTTCACTTTCCAAACCGTTGCTAGCTCACCTGTTGGTCTTCGACTTAACGTGTCATCAACTATGTTAGCCTTCCCATAATGATACTAAATATTAAAATGGTAATCCTTTACGAACTCCAACCACCTCCTCTATATCATGTTCAAATCCTTTTGCATGAACAGATACTGAAGCGATTTACTATCCGTGAATAAGGTAAATTGCTCGCCCAATAAATAGTGCCTCCATATCCTCAAGGCAAATACAATAGTGGAAAAACATTAAATCATTAATGGGTTAATTTTTCTCATGTGGCTTAAGTTTGCATGATTCATACACTATAGCCCTATAATTATGCTATAATACACCCCCAAGTCCCTGCAATGATGCATCAGTGTAGACACAATATGCTACTCCCTCCTTAGGTAGTCCAAGTACGGGTGCTGAGGTCAATTTGTCCTTTAGCTCATCAAATGCTAACTGACAATGGTCTTTCCATATAAACGACACCCTTTTATGAGTCAAGTTTGTTAACGGACCCTCAATATTCGAGAAACCCTTAATGAACCTCCGATAATATCCTACCAACCCTAAAAGCTGCGAACCTCGATCGGTGTCGTGGGTTGTCCCCACTCCCTCACCGATCACAACTTCTATACCCTTCTCAGACACTATGTGGCCCAGAAATTGTACCTTCCGAAGCCAGAACCCACATTTACTAAACTTTGCATACCATTAGTGTTCTCTAAGTGTGTGTACAACCTTTTGTAAGTGCTCGTCATGCTCTTCCTCAAAACGAGAGTAAACTAGAGTATCGTCGATAAACACAATCACAAACTGGTCAAGGAACTCTAAAAAAATGATTCATCAGATCCATAAAATGACTGGTGCATTAATGAGTCCGAATGACATCGCCCTAAACTCATAGTACCCATATCGTGTCAGAAAAGAAGTTTTAGGAACGCCCTCCTCCCTGATGCATAACTGATGATATCCGAACCGAAAATCAATCTTGGAAAAGTAAGCTGCTCTCCTCAATTGGTCTAATAGATCATCAATACAAGGCAAAGGATATTTATTCTGGATCATGAACTTATTCAACTATCTCTAGTCATTACACAACCGAAGTGACCCATCCTTCTTCTTAACAAATAACACTGGTGCACCCCATGGTGAAGTGCTCCATCAAATAAAACCCTGCCCCAAGAGTAGCTGAATCTTCTCTCTCAACTCACGCTGATGATGCTAGAATTAGCACCACCAGATAAGGTGTTCACAAGCTCAATCTAAGGACAACAATGGCAACAAAATTATGTAAAGAAGTAAGAGAATGAGACGAGGAGAAGTGGAGAATACACCAGGATATAAGTGGTTCAGCCTAGATTGGCCTACGTCCACTGTGTGTGTGTGTGAGTAATATCACTTAATGGTGGCACTAATGGCCATGGATACAATCTCTCAAGCTTTCTCTCTCTACTGTGGATCTAGATAGAGTTTTTGCTAGGGTTGAATAACTGGATCCCTTTGCAAGGTAGGGGATGCCCCCTATATATAGTACCTAGGGGGTGTAATGTACCCCCCATGCATGTAATGAGCATGTGTGTGGTAACCTCACCAATGTGGGAGTGCCATCTGTCACTGTCACATGTAGAGAATGATGATGCAATATTCTCCCCACGTGTGGGGAATAATCTTGTTACAACTGATTTGTGTCAACGTGTCCTTATCTGGATGCCAGCAGGTGCTCGGCCATCGCGCCTGGTATATGACCTCGGCCTTGGTGAGGCCGAGGTTGGTTAGTCTTGATACCTGTTCAGTCCGAGTGCTCCATGGAGGTCTCGGATTGATCCTAGCCGAGACAATGGGTAGGATCTGCCTGATATGAGGTTGATTTGGTGGCATCCTGCAAGCTCGGCTTACGTATGGAGGAGGTTGCCATTTCAAGTTATATGCGAGTGCTGTTGATCCTTATGAGGTCCCTTGGAGAGGCTTATGGTAGTGTCGGCCTGGGCCAACCTTGGTCTGGCCGAGGGGTGATATCGCATGTCCAAGACATGCCCAATGTCGGCCATAATATCGGCCGAGGTTGGTGTCTCTAGGCCGAGGTTACACTTAGGGCCTATCAATCACCCCCCAGCCCTTAGTCATATGTGAGAGCAAGTGGCTAGGGGATTACTACACCTCCGAGGCCTGTCTGCTCCAAGCCAATACCTGCCTGACACCTGTCCAATGCTAGAACATGCTTACTTGGTAGGCGTGTGCTGTCAGCCGTCCTTTGGGGCTCCCAAGGCAATGATGGGCCTTGGGAGTCGTGCCTGAATATATAAGGGTTTTGAACCTTTCTTTCTCTCTTTCTTCTCCATTTCTTCCATTTCTGCCGCCAGTGTTTCAGCAATTCTCTCTCTCTAGAAAGATTTTGATTCAAGGCTTTTGGGTGGTGATCTCTCGTATTTTCTCCTCACTTCCTTACCATTTCCTCCTCAGGTAAGGCTTTCTATACTTTTTCCTTCATTTTACCTGTAAGCACCCTTATTTTCGTACTTTTCGACGACCTTCTTAGTTTTCCGGCGTCACCACCATAGTTTCAGGCGAGTTTTTCTTGCCAAGTTTAAGCAGTTGGATCTTTAAATTCCTTTGCTTACTAGCCAGTCTTGTTTGTAACTTTTGGAGTTTAGGAAAATCCCTAAGTGTAGTGTCGTCCTCTAATGCTCAGACCTTTATATCAGCTTCTTGAGGAGTTCCCTTCTCTTAGAGAGAAGACATTAGAAAAGATTAGGCAAATAGAGAGAGCTCAGGATGAGGCTCGCAGGTCACAAGAGTTTCCCATTAGACCCTTGTTTCCACCACCTCTGAGGGTGATATATCCCGACCTCCCGGAGAACTTCTATCAGACAGGGGTTCCTGCTGATACCATACCTATGTCTGAGTCTGAATCTTCTACCTCAGACCCCATGTCCGTGGACTCCTTTCAAGAGGCCATGGACTTCACACCTAGGCCTGATCAGGCCGAGGTCTCCAGCCGAGCCTCATCCCATAACCACTCAAGCACCTCAGGGTCTTCCTCAGAGGTTGAGATTCTTGAGCCGAGTGTGGCCATACCACCACCAATTGACGCCATCCCTATGTCGGCTGTTACCGGGGCAGAATTTGCTCAAAGGTTTCCTGGTAACCCATCAACATCTGCTCCGACCGACGTTGAGCAGGATGATGATGAGGTTGAGTCTGATGTCGACGTCTCTTAGGCGGCAGAGCACGAGAGTACTATTACTGAGGTAGACCTTCTCTGCTTCAGATATTTGTATTCTATTAGCCCCTCCATTAAACTTAGGAGACCTCTGAGGGAAGAGAGGGCTTATCATGGCCGAGACGGGGAGATCTGCTTGTACGAGCAGATGTTCAAGTTAGGTTTCCGTCTGCCCATTCACCCCATCATCAGATTCATCCTCTCTTACATTAATTTGGCCCCCTCACGGCTCTCTCCTAATGCATGGAGAATCCTAATGGGGGCCATAGTGTTATGGAAGGCCGTCCACCATTCAGACCTTCTAGTTCAAGTATTCGTGGGTTGTTACGTCCCCTCCTCGACCAAAAATCATCTGAGCTACTACTATTTTGTAGCTCGGAGGCCTGAGAAGAAGTTGCTTCAAGTGACCCAGATTTCCAACCATAACTGGAAGCCTCGGTACTTCTTTGTCTCAGGGCCATGGGAGTTTGGCCCATGTGTTCCCTCGTCTCATCTGGAGCAGAGGATGCCCCTTAGGTGGGGTAAGGTCACCATGTCTGCCAGGGCCGACCCTGGCCTAAGTCTCCAAAACCTTCAGAAGGTGAAAGCCCTTCAGGATCAGGGGGTAAATGGTCTATTTGTCAGGTTTGAACATTTGATGACTCCCCACTTCCTCTCTGGGATAGGTCCGGTGGAAGTCCCCTTGCCAAGCTTGGTAAGAATTTTTGTTTTTAAAGTTTAACCTCTGAGTTTATTCATATCTGATTATCTAACTCAGGTCTACTAATTTTTTACAGAGCGACCAAGGGATATTCCTGACGAGCTGTGGGATATGGTTGCACCGAGCTTGACAAGACTTGCCAAGAGAGCAGGGCTTAATGCTCCTCCCCCAGCTCCCTCGGCCTCTAAGCCCCCGACCAAAAAGAAGAGGGCTCCTGAAGATCACGACCCTGGGGATCAGAGGTCGAAGAAGAAGACCACTGAAGCTGCTATCCCTATCTCTTCGGTCGACATCCTGACGGCGCATCTGGATCAGTTAAAGTTAATCGATAGTGTGGTCGGCCACAGCATGCAGGTCGTGGATGCCATCGGCTCTGTAATGACCGAGGCTGATAAGCGCTTCTACAGGGCTATGGACACCCCCTGCTGGTTGAGTTCGGCCTTCACAGAGCCGTTCAGGTATAATTTGGTCCTTCAATACAAATTCTTCAAAGTGTAACATCTGACTCTTCTTCAACTTTACTCATGTTCACTAAATATGCAGGGCTTGACCGCTATGTACCATCTATCAAACTGGGCTCTGAGGAAGTTGCCTCTCATCCAAAAAGGGTAAGAGGCCGAGAAAGTCCAGGGTGCTCTGAATGCAGAGATAGAGCGCCTCAAGTTTGAGCTGAAGGGCTCTGAGGAAAAGGTGAAGGGGTTGGAGAGGGACATCTCTCAGCTCGGCAAGGACCATGCTGCTGCACTGAAAGCTAAAGACGACGTTCTTCAGCAAAAGGTCAACTTGGCTGTCAGGGCCGCTATTGAGGATGCCTCTGAGAAGATCATTGCTGACTACAAATCCTCTGATGAGTTCATGGGGTTTGGCTTTGAATACCTTGAAAGAGGCATCAAGGCCACTAATAAATGGGCTGACATGAGAGAGAGAGAGGCCGGCACTCTGAAGGCCTCTGAGTTTTGGGTCTCGGCATTGCTGATCCACAATTTTCCCAAGCTCTTCAAGAGGTTGAGGAAGAGGTTGCTGCTCCTGATGAGGCTGCTACTCTGGAGGTCACCGACGTTGGAGGGGAAGACCCTTGTGATGGTGCAGCCGAGGTTTCTAACCAAGCCGAGGGTGTCAACGCTCTTAGGATATTTTTGATTTATGTTTATAATTTATCTGTATTGTGGAACTTTTGTCTGTAATAATTGAACATCAAATTTCTGAATATATATATCAACCTCTGATGAGGACCCTCTTCACTTTCTTTTCATTGAATGCCATGTGATGCTTTTCATTCTTAGTTCCATTGTTATGGTGTCTGCTAGAAATAAATTTGCAATGAGCTTCAACCTCTGAAGCCCTCTTTATAAGCTTGTCTTTGCAATGGTCTTGTTTAAACTCGATCAATGGTCCTGATCTCAGACCTTGTCACCAACGCATGGTGTTATGCAGGTTTGAGGTCATTACCTAAGAGGTTATCCTCATAAGGAATTTCACCAAATTAATGATGTTAAAGGTCTGAGGTCATCTCATTATGGTGTCTGAGCTCAGACCTCGTCACCACTGAATGGTGTTATGAGGGTCTGAGGTCATCACCTAAGATGTTAGCCTCATAATAAATTTCACCAAATTAATGATGTTAAGGGTCTGCGATCATCTCATTATGGTGTCTGAGCTCAGACCTCGTCATCACTGAATGGTGTTACGAGGGTCTGAGGTCATCACCTAAGATGTTAGCCTCATAATAAATTTCACCAAATTAATGCTGTTAAAGGTCTGAGGTCATCTCATTATGGTGTCTGAGCTCAGACCTCGTCACCACTGAATGGTGTTATGAGGATCTGAGGTCATCAGCTAAGATATTAGCCT
Source organism: Sambucus nigra (assembly GCA_949130495.1). Taxonomy (NCBI): domain Eukaryota; kingdom Viridiplantae; phylum Streptophyta; class Magnoliopsida; order Dipsacales; family Adoxaceae; genus Sambucus; species Sambucus nigra. The sequence continues at coordinate 92,712,134 of OX422214.1, forward strand.
CATAATAAATTTCACCAAATTAATGATGTTAAGGGTCTGAGGTCATCTCATTATGGTGTCTGAGCTCAGACCTCGTCACCACTGAATGGTGTTATGAGGGTCTGAGGTCATCACCTAAGATGTTAGCCTCATAATAAATTTCACCAAATTAATGATGTTACGGGTCTGAGGTCATCTCATTATGGTATCTGAGCTCAGACCTCTTTACCGCTGAATGGTGTTATGAGGGTCTGAGGTCATCACCTAAGAGGTTATCCTCCTACTGAATTTCACCAAATTAATGATGTTAAGGGTCTGAGGTCATCTCATTATGGTGTCTGATCTCAGACCTCGTCACCACAATGGTGTTATGGGGGTCTGAGGTCATCACCTAAGATGGCCTCATAATATATCTCTGATCTAAGAATGAAGCAAGAACTGTCATGGAAACTGATCTTTATAAATAACCTCTTCTCAATAAGATGGTACGTTTACATAAAATTCTATGCAACATCATATGTAATATCTCTTTAGGTGGTCAGCATTCCATGGGTTAGTGAAAGGTTCTCCTTCTAGGTTTTCTAGCCTATAAGTGCTAGGCACAACCTCTTCTGTTACTTTGTAGGGGCCATGCCAGTTTGGGTGTAGCTTATTTTCTTTCTGTAGGGTCTTCTTTAGCACTAGGTCTCCCACTGCAATGGGTCTTGACTTCACCCTCTGGTCGTAGAATTTTGTTGCCCTCTGCTGGTAGGCTGCTTTTCTGACCTCTGCGTCTTCTCTTCTTTCTTCGATAAGATCCAGGTCTAGCCTCCTCTCTTCCCCATTGCTTTCAGGGTCGTAGGTCTGAATCCGATGAGTTGGGAGTCCTACTTCCGTTGGTTTGACGACCTCTGAGCCATGTGCCAGCATGAATGGGGTTTCTCCTGTTGGTGTCCTTACCGTGGTTCTGTAGGCCCATAACACAGCGTAGACCTCTTCTGTCCATCTCCCCTTCGCATCTTCTAACCTCTTCTTGATTCCGTCCAAGATAGTTCTGTTTGTGACCTCAGTCTGACCATTTGCTTGAGGTCGACCAGGAGATGAGAAGAACTGTTTAATCCCCACTCTTAGGCAATACTTTTCTAAGGAGGAGTTCTTGAACTGGGTCCCATTATCCGAGATGAGAGTGTTTGGGAGGCCATATCTGCATATGATGTTCTTCCAAATGAACTGGAAGGTCTTCTGCTCTGTGATTGTTATCATCGGTTCTGCCTCCACCCACTTTAAAAAGTAGTCAATGGAAACTATCAAGAATCTATAGTTGTTGATAGATCTTTGCAAAGGTCCTACCAAGTCAATTCCCCATACCGCAAATGGCCATGGAGAAGAGATTGACGTCATAGGCTGATGGGGTTGATGAGGGATAGTGGCGAACCTTTGACATTTATCGCACCTCTTCACATAGTCTGCAGCGTCTTTAGACAAGGTAGGCCACCAGTATCCCTGAGTGATGATCCTCTTGGCTAAGGGCCTTCCCCCTATGTGGCTAGAGCAAGAACCCCCGTGAACATCATGTAAGACCCGGGGTACTTCCATGGGATGCACACATCTGAGGAGAGGCAATAGAAACCCCTTTTTTTACAAGACGTCTCCTACCATTGAGAACTTGGCAGCCCTGTATCTCAACTTTCTCCTTTCTAGCTTGGACTCAGGCAGCTCTCCCTCTCTTTGGTATCTGACGAGCGGGTCGATCCATGAGTCTCCTAGGTTCATATTATGACAAGGGATATATACCTCGTCCTCCTCGATGGTTTCCTTTCCTAAGACCTCGATTGGAATGGTCCTTCCCATATCTATCTTCATTGCCGAGGCCAGCCTTGCCAATGCATCAGCGTGATTGTTGCTCAGTCGAGGCACTCTCTTCAGTTTTGCTTCTTCAAAATATTCTAACAACATTCTTACCTTCTTTAAGTATTTGGCCATCCTTTCGTCTTTGGCCTCGTATATCCCCAATACTTGATTGACAACCAACCTTGAGTCGCTATGGAGTAGGAGTCGCTTTACTCGAAGAGTTGTTGCCAACAAGAGACCTGTTATCATGGCCTCATATTCGGACTCGTTGTTTGTGGCCTGGAAGTTGAATCTCAAGGCGTATTCAATGTTGGCGCCATCTAGAGCCGAGATTATTAGCCCCGCACTGCTTCCACTATCACAGGAAGAGCCATCAACGAAGAGGCTCCAGACGTTTGTATCTGATGAGAAGACCCCTTCTCTCATAACCCCTTTCTTGAAGAGGTATCGATCCTCTTCGTTCTCTTCTATTCTGCTCCGGGTTTTGACTGAGATGACCTCTTCTCGATCTCGAAAGACGTTTGGTGTCGTCTCTTCCGAATTTTAAAAGACACTACGGTTCGTATCTTCGCCGTCATCTAAGCCTTTCTCTGTCTCGGCCTCTTCCAAACTTCTATCGGCCTCTTCCCAGGTGAATTCTGCGATAAAGTCTGCGAGGGCCTGCCCCTTGATGGCTATCCTAGGCTGGTAGGTAAGATCATATTCTCCTAGTTCGATGGCCCAGGTCATTAATCTTCCGGACTTCTCAGGTTTGTGCAGAACCTGCCTTAGTGGGGAGTCAGTGAGGACTACCATGGAGTGAGCTTGGAAGTAAGGCTTCATTTTTCTTGAGGCATGTATTAGGGCATAAGCCAACTTCTCCATTCGGGGATAATTTTGTTCAGACCCTTGAAGGGCCTTACTGTTGAAGTACACAGGCCTTTGAATCCCATCCTCTTCCCGTATGATGGCCGCGCTGATGGATGATTCAGAGACTGCCAGATACACAAACAACCTTTCCCCCGTGATGGGCCGAGACAGCAATAAGGGAGACCCTAAGTAGGACTTGAGTTGGTTGAAGGCTTTTTCACACTTTTCGTCCCATTGGAAGGCCTTTCTTAGAACTTTAAAGAAGGGAAGACACTTGTCCGTTGCCCTAGAAACAAACCTGTTAAGGGAAGCCACTATTCCCGTAAGTCTTTGGACATCCTTGATACTCCTAGGAGTCTTCATGTCAAGTAATGCCTCGATTTTCTCAGGGTTCGCTTCGATTCCCCTCTGGTTAACGATGAACCCCAGGAACTTCCCAGCTCCTACTTCGAAGACACACTTTGCTGGGTTGAGTTTCATTATGTACGAGTCCATGACATCGAAGGTCTTCTCGAGGTACGCTATGTGAGTACATGCTTTAAAGCTCTTCGTTAGCATATCATCTACATATACCTCCACGGTCTTACCTATTTGCTCTTCAAACATCTTATTGACAAGACGTTGATACGTTGCCCCTGCATTTTTCAGACCGAAGGGCATCACTTTGTAGCAGTACGTCCCTTTATTAGTAATGAAGGCTGTCTTCTTAGAGTCTTCGGCGTCCATGAAGATTTGGTTATAGCCTGAATAAGCGTCCATGAAGCTCATGAGCTCGTGCCCCGCCATTGCGTCCACCATCTAGTCTATCCGAGGTAAGGGATAGCTGTCTTTTGGGCAAGACCTATTCAGGTCAGTGAAATCCACACACATTCGCCACTTCCCATTGGGCTTAGGCACGATGACTGCATTTGAGAGCCACTCCGGATAGGTAACCTCTCTTATGAACTCGGCCTCTTTCAACTTTTTGACCTCTTCTCGGATGACGTCGTACGTCTCCCTGGAGTAGACTCTTCGTCTCTGCTTGATCGGCTTGGCATCTCTGCCCACGTTGAACTTGTGGCTCATGACCTCAGGGTCGATGCCAGGCATGTCTGCGTGACTCCATGCGAAGACACTTTGTCTCCTCCTGAGGAAGTTTATCAGCTCTTCCTTGATTCCTGGCTCTAGGGCCTTGCCGACCTGGACGGTTTTTTCCGGCTCGTCCTCATTGAGGGCGATGGATTCTACCTCTTCCGCGGCCTCTCCCTTTTTCAACTTTATTTCATCTCTTGGGTCAAGAGTGTCAATGCTATAAGTAACGGTTGACCTCTTATGGGCTTACCTCTCTTCGACCGAGTTGAAGTAACATTCTCGCGCTGTGGTCTGGTCCCCTTGCACTTCCCCTGCTCCATAAGGAGTCGGGAATTTTAGCATCTGATGGACCATTGACGGCACAACTTCAAACTCTTTAAGGGCCACCCTTCCTATGATGAGGTTGTAGGCCGAGAAGACATTCTCGTCCATAACGAAAAAGTTTATCTTCTTGGTCAGCCTCTTAGGCCACTCATCACCCATCCGTACGTCCATCTCATACATGCCCAAGGGGTGGACCTTTTCGCCACTGAAGCCTATCAATGGGTGATGGTAGGGCACCAGCCTTGCCCTGCTAAGACCCAGGCTCTTGAAGCAAGGCCAAAACATCACGTCTGCTGAGCTCCCCCCGTCTATGAGGATCCTCCGTACCTCGCACCCATGCACCCTTGTTATTATGACCAGTGGGTCATCATGGGGGGATAAGATACCCTTGAAGTCGAGTCTAGAGAACCCCACTACGAGGGTGTCAATGTCTACCTTCTTCCTCTTCTGCACTGCATCGGAAGACGTTAGATTCACAACCTCAGGCTTGGCCACTGACCTGGCCTCTACTACATGAGCCTTCCTATCGACCACTTCAGAGCCACCTCCTACAAATCCCCCACATATGGTGCTAATACCAAAGGAGATCGTACTGACCCTCTTCACCGGGGTGTTGTCATCCTTTGGCGGAAGATCCAGATCGTCTTCGTCATCTCCTTCGGAATCATCGTCTCTTCTGGCCAGGACATTGCCACGACATCTGTCATTTTTTCTTTTCTTAGGGTTATCTCTTCCACCCTTTGGAGCCTTACCATCCACATACTTCCTCAGCTTTCCAGATTTTAACATATTCTCAATCTCATCTTTTAAAGCGAAGAATCTATCCGTGACATGGCCATGATCCTGATGGAACTCACACCATAGGTTTTTGTTCCTCTTATGTGGTGGGGCCTTCAGTTTCTCTGGCCATCTCAGAGTCCGGTCAGTCTTAATCTCATTGAGGATATGCTCGCAACTCACAGTCAGAGGAGTATAGTGAGAGAACTTGTCATCTCCTGACCTCTTCTTTACCTGGGACCTCCCAGTGCCACCGCGGTTCTCATCCTCATACTTGGCGACCATTGCCTCTTCCGCATTCATTACTTTCCCTGCGGTTGCCAACAGCTCTGCCATAGACCTAGGGGGTCTTCCGTCAGTTTCCACAATAGCTTCCCTTTTTGGAGGCCTCCTATATGGGCGGTCATGGCTATGCTCTCTTCATAATCCTCCACTTCCAATTTCTCTTTGTTGAATCTTGCTATGTAGTCTCTTAGGCTCTCACCCTTGGCCTGCTTGACATACAGTAGGTGGGTATTCTTCTTTTGAGGCCTCACCCCAAAGCAGAAGTTGTGGATGAACTGATCAGCCAAGCCTTTGAAGTTCTCAATTGAGTTCTTCGGAAGGGAGGTAAACCAACTGTGCGCAGCCCCTGTCAAGGTTCCCGAGAAGGCCCTACACTTCATCTCATCATGTATCGAGTAAATGTCTGCTGCTGACTGGTACATCTCGATATGGTGTACAGGGTTAGTGCTGCTATCATACTTGGGAGACACTGTAGGAGGCTTGAACTTAGCTGGGGTTGGGAACCCCACTATCCTAGCCACAAATGGGGAGCCCTCTGAGTAACCCCTCTGTAATGGGTCCCTACCTTTAATGAGGTCTCCTATCCTCTCCTCAAGGCGTTGGATGGAATCATTTCAGGGTCTTCTGTCATCAACTTGTCCGAGGTTATCCACTGCCACCTCCCTGCGATGGACAGAGAGTTCTCCTGCCATGACACGTTGGTTATTGACCTCTTCCTGTTCCCCGCCTATTCTTTCATAGGGTCGGCCTTGGTCTGGCCGACCCGGCCTGTTCCCTCTCTGAGAGCCTGCTGTGCTCCTTGACCTCGACAGCCTCTGTCTTAGGTCATTCACCGGGCCCAGTCTCTCGAAGGCTGACCCTCTGCTCAACCTATCGAAGGCCGACCCTCTTTATTGGGCCTCTTCATCTCTTCGGCCGACACATCCTTGACTTTGCCTAAGAGGCCGTACAGTGTTATTTGACACCTCATACGGCTCCCAGCAGTCTTCTGGGGCTTCTTCAGCTTCTAGGTCATCATATTTGTCCTCTGGGCAAGGGTTTCCCTGCCTCCCCAGGCGCAAGCGCCTAGGGTCAGCAACGTCCCTTCTCCGCTGCGGTGCAGGCTGGCCCTTCATTGGCGCCTGGGGTGGTCCCCTGGCGTCAGGATGAGGCTGAACTGCCGCCGGAGTGATCATGTCCGGTGAGACACCAGGTGGCCTCATCATAGTTTGACTGAGCTGAGCAAATTGCTCCTGGATGGCTTGTTGTGTTGCAACTAAAGATCTCAAGGCTGCCGCTACCTCCGCCATTTCGGACTGGGGAGGCACCTGACTGGAGCTAGGCCCTCCACCCCCGGGCGGCAGAAGAGGCGGTGGTAAGTTTGGTGACATATGTTAATACTATAGAGCCTAAGTAGCAGATTAGCTTAGTACCTCACAGGACCTCTTTCAATGGTGAAACAGCTCCGCGCTAGGGGGAGGCCTGGTTCACCACCAGAGTCTCCGGTGAGGTTAAGCAGAAAAAGAGGAAGAGATAGATTCTCGTTCCCACAGACGGCGCCAAAATGATGATGCTAGAATTAGCACCACCAGATAAGGTGTTCGCAAGCTCAATCTAAGAACAACAATGTCAACACAATTATGTAAAGAAGTAAGAGAATGAGATGAGGAGAAGTGGAGAATACACCAGGATATAAGTGGTTCAGCCTAGATTGTCCAACGTCCACTGTGTGTGTGTGTGAGTAATATCACTTAATGGTGGCACTAATGGCCATGGATACAATCTCTCAAGCTTTCTCTCTCTACTGTGGATCTAGACAGAGTTTTTGCTAGGGTTGAATAACTGGATCCCTTTGCAAGGTAGGGTATGCCCCCTATATATAGTACCTAGGGGGTGTAATGTACCCCCCATGCATGTAATGAGCATGTGTGTGGTAACCTCACCAATGTGGGAGTGCCATCTGTCACTGTCACATGTAGAGAATGATGATGCAATATTCTCCCCACGTGTGGGGGATAATCTTGTTACAACTCATTTGTGTCAACGTGTCCTTATCTGGATGCCAGCAGGTGCTCGGCCATCGCGCCTGGTATATGACCTCGGCCTTGGTGAGGCCGAGGTTGGTGAGTCTTGATACCTGTTCAGTCCGAGTGCTCCATGGAGGTCTCGGCATGATCCTAGCCGAGATAATGGGCAGGATCTGCCTGATATGAGGTTGATCTGGTGGCATCCTGCAGGCTCGGCTTACGTATGGCCGAGGTTTCCATTTCAAGTTATATGCGAGTGCTGTTGATCCTTATGAGGTCCCTTGGAGAGGCTCATGGTAGTGTCGGCCTGGGCCGACCTTGGTCTGGTCGAGGGGTGATATCTCATGTCGAAGACATGCCCAATGTCGGCCATAATATCGGCCGAGGTGGTGTCTCTTGACCGAGGTTACACTTGGGGCATATCACACGCATCTCAGATGGGGCCATGTGATAGGCATTCAAGATATAGGTGATTGGGCATACATAATTGTATATTTATTCCCCTAATTTCGGTACATTTGTGAACCCGAGTGATGTAACATATATGGATTTGATTCACATTTATGCTACTAACCTTCGTGGCGAGTATTTCGTGTTTCGTGCTTCTGTTATTGGTTTTACAGGTTAATTATGCAAGCAGTGCAAAAGAGGAAGCAAGACAATGCTAGAAAAGCTAAGAAGGCAAGTTCAAGGGCAAATTGGTAATTTTGAAGCCAGATCCGGAAAGGGAAGTCAACTGGAAAGTTTAAGAGCTCGGAACAACGAGAACAGTGGAAGAAACGGCACCCAAATCCGAGCTACGGTTGAAACGTTATGCTCAGTTGAAGTTGAAGAAAAATCCAAGAAAAGAAGAGAAAAGCCAAAAAAATCCTAAGTGTTGAACTCCAGGCCAGCATACATTCGCGAACCCCAGGCCGAACCGGTTTGGGGGGGCGAACCGGTTCGCAGGTACACCCGAACCGGTTCGGGGTACCTGATGCGCGAATTTTATCTTTTATGCTGATTGGTTCCCAAGACTCCTATTAGGTTTTTAACACTCCAAAATTGTGGGGAACGGGGGCAGCAGCTTAGGAACAGCTATTAGGGCTAGTTTTAGAGAGTTTTTGAGAGAAAGAAAGGAGAGGAACATCTAGGAACATCAAGGGATTATATTGCTTCAATATTTCATTGTTTTGGGTTTGTTTTTCAAGTTTTAATTCAAGATTCAAGATTTTTGTCGTTGTTCTTGCATGTTTAGTTTTCGTAGTCGATTCAACTTGTTTTTGAATTCATAGTACATCTTTACATGTTTCAATCTTGCTTCATCATGATTTCATACACATGTTACGTTATCATTTCATGCATTAGTCCAATTAACATGTCCGGCTAGGTTTTAAAGGTTGGGATGCATGAACCCAACCTGATGTGTTAGTGTATGTGTACAACGTGAATCCGATAAATTTAATGATTGATTTTGATCGTATCGCATAATTACATAATAATTGTGGATCTTTATATCTCGTTTGCCTCTGGGTACTCGTGATGATTTAGAGTACAATTTCAATGCAATTACTGCGATACCGATTTACTCATCCTCAGATTAGGTATGACGCGGGCTTGAACCTCGTATACATAATGCTTGGGAGTCCTAAATTCCGGGTTGGATTAATCGGATAAATTTATGATTGACGTTGTCACTACAATACACTAGGGTTGGGGGATTGTATGCCCATCCTGTTTTCTCATCATTTAAGTTTAACAGTTTCAATTTAATTCTTCATTCCTCATTTAGATAATTTAGTTAGTTGCATATTTCATCATAACTTCATAATTGCATTTAGTTTAATCAATCCCAAAAACCAAAACCAAATCTTTTCCTTCCTTATAGAGTCATCGTTAGGATTCCTCTGTCTTATCTCGTCGTCACAACTCCGTTGTCCTTTTTCCCTGAGGATCGATACCCGACTTGTCGGATTATTACTTGAGCGACAGGCTTGCACTTGAGCCTAGAGAGTACACACTTTAGAGACACATTCTAAGTCGTGTCAAGTTTTTGGCGCCGTTGCCGGGGATCTAGGTAGACTTAGGATTAGATTGAGTTAATCTAAAGCTTTGACTAAAAAAAAAGATTCATAATCATCACCTCTCCTAAACTTTAACGCAAAATTCTGAAACCACTCCCACACCCCATAATACTCCAACCAGCATTCACGAAAATCTACTTGTTGAGTATAACCCTGATAGTCCTCACACTCCAAACGCCCCACAGTTTTGGATCCCACCGCCCACACCGTCGCACTCAGTCTCTAGTAACACTCCATTCTCATTTGTAGAACACACTTCGAGCACACCTAGTGAGCGCGCCGAGTCGTCAATTGAGAGAGAGATGTCGCAACATAGTAATGCACCCACCGGTGAGGACGAGCTTTCGTACCGCCCGTTGAGAGAATTCTTATATCCTGAGCGCACTGTCACTCCGGGATGCATTATACTCCCGTATAATGCCGGGCAGTTCCGTTTAAAAAATGGAATGATCCAGACGCTACCACATTACCACGGTATGGATTCTGAAAAGCCATACCTCCATATAAGGGAATTTGAGGACGTGTGTGATAAAGCTAAAGCCTGGCTCTGGTCTTTACCTCCAAGCTCGATTCCATCCTGGAATGAGCTACAGTCTAAATTTCTCAAGAAATTCTTCCCAACACATCGAACAATCTCTATCAAGGCTCAAATTCAAGCGTTTAGGCAACATGAAAATGAGCCATTCCATCAATGTTATGAACGTTTCAATGAGTTAGTGGCTTCATGCCCCCATCATGTATTTGATCCATCGCAAATCATCTCCTTTATCTATAATGGGTTAAATCTTAACTCTAAACAACTTGTTGAAACTATGGGAAGCGGTCCGTTTGTCGATCTCGATGCCCATGATGCTGATCTTCACATGAGGTATGTCGTCGAGACTACCCAGTCCTGGGATACCTCTGACCCGAACGCTCAAAATCGAAATCGACAACCCACCACTGCTCCATCGGCATCCGGCCTATTCCACGTAGATAAGAATTCTATGACGGATTGTCGATTGGACACCATTGAGAAAGGATTGCGAGACCTATGCGAGTTATATGGAAAAGGACTAGATGGACCCATTCCAAACCCTATCGTGAAGGTGTGTGCGATTTGTGAGGCGGGACATTCAACTGAGGAATGTCCGACGATACCCGCCTACAAAGTAATGTTGCAAGAGCAAGTTAGTGGTATAGGAGGTTTTAAGGGTAATTTCGATGCCCCGCACGGGAATTCATACAACCCTTCATGGAAAAACCATCCCGGTTTTAGCTACGGGCAACAACATGCCGCAATGAACCCTCCTTCGCATGTTGCCCCTCCTCCACCACAACAATTTCAACAAGCTCCACATATGCAAGGACATGTACAAGCACCACCATCTCATGGAAATTATATCCCGCCACAGCGGAGAACTCTCGAGGATACCATGAATCAATTCATTGCAAGCCAGACTGCAACCAATGCCAAATATGATCGTCTGATCGGCGACATAAATGCAAATCTGTCAAAGATACAATCCTCGTTGAGTGTTCAAGAGAAGGGCAAGTTCCCTGCCCAAGGCCAACGACCTCCCCAAGGTCAAACTAGTGTTAGCTCCACATCCACTGAACATCAGGAGCAATGTCAAGCAGTGACCACTCTTCGTAGTGGAAGAGTAGTTGATTTATCACCTCCTCCACACGACACAACAAAAGACAAGGAGATTTCGCCCGGCACGAAAGAGGCCAAAGATGTCCCCTTGAACGAGAGTGACAAGGAAGACACTAGTGAGCCTGAGGTGGTAGTGAAACCACCCTCCGCAGCACCATTTCCTCGAAGGTTGATTCCCGCTCAAAAAGGGAATCCACGTGATGAAGTGCTAGAAGTACTTAAGCAAGTAAAGCTGAATTTACCCTTTCTTGATGCCATCAAACAAATTCCGGCTTATGGCAAAGTTATTAAAGATTTGTTGACGGTAAAAAGGAAGATGAAAGTAAAAAAGAATGTATTTCTAGCCCAGAACGTGAGCTCCATTCTACTAAATGATCTCCCGCCTAAATTCAAAGATCCCGGTGCACCCACTATATCCTGCATCATTGGAGAAAATAGAATTGAGAAAGCCTTACTTGATTTGGGGGCAAATGTAAACATACTCCCTTACTCTATTTATAGGCAACTTGATTTGGGCGACCTCAAGCCCACAAAGGTCACTCTCCAATTAGCGGATCGACCAGTGAAGATCCCACGAGGCATAGTCGAGGACGTGATCGCCCAAGTTGACACTTTCTACTTCCCGGTAGATTTTGTCATTTGGGACACGGAGCCCTCCTTCAACTCGAGCAATCATGTTCCCATCATCCTTGGGCGCCCTTTCTTGGATACAGCTACTGCAATCATCAATACAAGAAATGGGCGAATGCAACTCACTTTTGGGAACATGACCTTGGATACTAATATCTTCCACATAGCCCAAAATGCAGGGGAGGAAGATGATCTTCACGCGGTGAGCCTCATCGACGAGGTAGTAGAAGAATACTTTGAGGAAAATTTCTGTGGCGACGCTTTAGAGTCATGTTTAGCGATGAGCTATGAGTGTGAGGGGACGTATACCCACTTCGAGAGGGAGGTTGTAAGGTTGAGAGAATTACTCGATGAGAGTACGTCGGACGAGGACGTGAGAGAGGTTAATTGGATTTCTAGATTCGAGGAATTATTTCCAAGGGATACACACATGGCTCCCTCCAGTGAAAAATTTCCAACCCTCGAATTAAAGAAACTCCCCTCCCATATCAAATATGCATACCTAGGAGAGGATGAGACATTTCCTGTTGTTATCTCCTCTAGCCTAGATGAAGGGCAGGAGGGTAAATTGTTGAGAATTCTGAGGAAGCACCAAAGTGATTTTGGTTGGTGTATCGCTGATTTGAAGGGGATAAGTCCTCTGATTTGCACTCATAAGATTTTTATCTCGAAGAGGATGTCAAGCCCTCTAGAGAAATGCAAAGAAGACTGAACCCCAACATGAAAGAAGTTATGAGAACCGAGATCATCAAATTATTGGATGCCGGGATTATCTACCCAATTTCGGATAGAAAATGGGTGAGCCCTATTCAAGTCATCCCGAAGAAGTCGGGTATGACTGTGATTGAGAATGCTAAGGGAGAGCTTGTTCCCCAACGCACCACCACCGGTTGGCGCGTTTGCATTGATTACAGGAAACTCAATGCGGGAACTAGGAAAGACCATTTCCCCTTACCATTCATTGATCAAATGCTTGAGAGAGTTGCGGGCCACCCTTATTATTGCTTCCTAGATGGTTATTCCGGATATAATTAAATTGAGCTAGATGTACTTGACCAAGAGAAGACGACCTTCACTTGCCCTTTTGGTACGTTTGCCTACAAACGTATGCCATTTGGCTTGTGTAATGCACCCGCGACTTTTCAAAGGTGCATGTTGAGCTTATTTAGCGACATGGTCGAGAGAGGACTCGAAGTGTTCATGGACGATTTCAGTGTTTTTGGCACCTCTTTCGATCATTGTTTGGACAAGTTGGAGAAAGTACTTACCCGATGTGTGGACAAAAACTTAGTGCTGAATTGGGAGAAGTGCCATTTAATGGTCACCGAGGGAATAGTTCTTGGCCACATTGTTTCATCCAACGGAATAGAGGTTGATAGGGCTAAGATAGATGTCATAGCTGATCTTCCCCCACCGAAATCGCTGAAAGACGTGCGCTCTTTCTTGGGCTACGCGGGGTTTTATCGACGGTTCATTAAGGACTTTAGCGCCATCGCTAGGCCCTTAAGTAACCTACTTATGAAGGACAACCCATTTGAGTGGACAGAGGCATGCCAAAGCTCCTTTGATAAGTTGAAAAATATGCTCGTGTCCGCTCCCATCATGCAAGTTCCCAATTGGTCCTTACCATTCGAACTTATGTGTGACGCAAGCGATTACGCGATCGGGGCCGTTTTGGGCCAACGTAAAGATAAGCAAGCTCATGTCATCTACTACGCTAGTCGGACTCTTACCGAACCTCAACTCAACTACTCTACCACGGAGAAGGAGTTTCTAGCAGTAGTCTTTGACCTCGATAAGTTTCGTTCCTATCTCATTGGTTCTCCCATTACTGTTTTCACCGACCACGTGGCTTTAAAGTATTTACTTGCGAAGAAAGACACCAAGCCGCGTCTCATAAGGTGGATCCTACTCCTACAAGAGTTCAATCTCTCCATCAAGGAAAAGAAAGGAGTAGAAAACGTCGTTGCCGACCATTTATCTCGGCTTTCGTCCGACGTACCTAGTGATCCCATACCCATAAACGAGCACTTTCCGGATGAGCAACTATTTGCTACTTCTTCGTATCCCTGGTTTGCGGACATCGTGAATTACCTCGTCACGAGAGCCGTCCCTCCCGATTGGACACCGCAAGATAAGAAGAGGTTCCTCAATTGGTCGCGCATGTTCATTTATGATGATCCCTTCCTCTTTAAATATTGCGCCGACCAAATCATCCGACGATGTGTACCGGATGACGAGATCCCGAAGGTCATCCAGTTTTGTCATTCGGAAGCATGTGAAGGCCATTTCTCGATGAAAAAAATGGCCGCTAAAATTTTTCAATGCGGCCTCTATTGGCCCACAATCTTTCGGGATGCGAATGACGATTGCAAGTCATGGAATAGGTGCCAACGAATGGGAGCCATTTCTCGACGCGACATGATGCCCCTTACCCCCATACTCATCATTGAGATATTTGATTGTTGGGGTATTGACTTCATGGGTCCCTTCCCACCGTCCTTTGGTTTCCTATACATCCTAGTCGCGGTAGACTACGTTTCTAAATGGGTAGAAGCTATAGCTACTAAGACTAATGACAATAAAGTGGTGATAAAGTTTCTACAGGAACACATACTTTCTCTCTTCGGTGCACCGAAAGCGATAATTAGCGATAATGGCACGCACTTTTGCAATAGGCCATTATAGAAGCTTATGAGAAAGTATGGCGTCGTCCACAAGGTTGGCACGACATATCACCCACAAACGAATGGGCAGGCCGAGCTAGAGAATTGGGAGATCAAGAAAATTCTTGAAAAGATCGTCAATCCTACCCGGAAAGATTGGTCCCTTAGATTGATTTATGCACTATGGGCCTATCATACCGCATTCAAGAATCAACTTGGCATGTCTCCTTTCCGTTTTGTGTATGGCAAACCTTGCCATCTTCCTGTTGAGCTCGAACACAAAGCGTATTGGGCAATTAAGCAATTGAACTATGCCTTGGACAAAGCCGGTGAAGCCCGTAAGCTTCAATTAAATGAGTTAAAAGAACTACGCAATGATGCGTATGAGAACGCCAAAATATCAAAAGAAAGGATGAAACTTGCTCATGATAGCATCATTCGACGAAAAGAGTTTCATCTCGGGAAAAAAGTTCTTCTCTACAACTCTAGGCTTCACCTCTTTCCCGGCAAGTTGCGGTCACGATGGTCCGGCCCATTCGTCATGAAGAACATTTTTCCCCATGGAGCTGTTGAACTAGACGATTTAAAAGGGGAAAACACATTCAAAGTCAATGGACAACGCCTAAAACTATACCTAGAGGCGTGTGAGTAAAAGGTCGACACAATTTGGTTGTCGGACCCCGTTTACGGGGTCAATTGAGCGGAGAAAGTAAGGTCGTCGCACCCCCGACGCGTATGGGGTGAATTTGTATGTATAGTAGTCGTGTGTGAATAGGTTAGTAGGAGTCAGAATCCTGAGTTGCGAAAGAGATCGGGTAGCACGCATTTCAAGGGAGCTAGTACATATCACGATGTTGAATTCGAGGAATTTTTAGGGAGCCCTAGGGTCTAGAAGGTTTTTAGGGGCCTTATGCACAAGTTAGAGGATGAGAGAGCACTTTGAAACGGAGAAAAGAGTGAATTTTAGCGTTTGGACCAGCATGTCACCCCGAACCCCATACAGAACCGGTTCGGGGGGGCGAACCGGTTCGGGGTACCTGACAGATTCTTCCCCCCTTTCCTTTCCAAATTCATCCCCTTCCCTCCATTCTTTTCCCCTTCTTCCCCCTTCGTTTTTCTTCCCTCCAAATACTTCCCTCCTTCCCAAATTCATCCCAATTCACTCCCTCCCTCCTCTCCTTCCCAACCTTTCATATTTCCCACCAAACACACACCCCTTCACACCTATAAATACCCCACCACCCCTCCTCCATTTCTCACACCAAAACAATCTCCCTCCCTCTTTTCTCTCCCATATTTTCTCCCCCTCTCTCCCTCTTTCCGTCAATATGCCGCACCAACGCCACCCCAACCTCAGTCCAAAGAAATATGATGATACCACCATCCTTGATGACCCGGGTAAGGGGGTCTTTCGATGCATCCAAGAACCTCATTGGTCCGAGCAATACTTCTCGGCTACGCGCCCCATTCACATTGAACGTTTCGTGGATTGGGACCACCTTCCGGGCGATGTCACCGCCCTATTTGATTGCCGCGGGTGGTGCTCTTTCCTCGCCCCTACGAGCAATAACGTGTTTGATGCCGCCATTCGCCAATTTTATGTGACCTTGGTTCGCAAATCCTCCATAATTCACGAGGCATACCTTGACGGTATCACTATTCCCTTCTCGGCGGCCATCATCGCACGCAAAATGCGTGCCAAAGTGGTGATCCTCCCCGTTCCCTTCCAATACCCCAACAATGGTGCCCCCCACACAAAAGAAGAATGCATTGCCCGCATGACACCCAGGGTGGAATGGGCGCGCGAATCCTTTTCTATTGGTGGTTTGGCCGCCACGGTGCGCTTCACGCACCTCATTGCTTGTGGGGCCATCCACCAAACCACTAATGACTCGGTGGTCCGATTACGGCACGCTAATTTCCTTTATTACTTTTTGGACCCCGAGAGCACCATCAACCTCGCCCAGCTCTTCTATGCGGATATCCTCAATGCCGCCTATGATGAATATGGCAAAACTGCACTACCTTACGCCCGTTTCATCACGGAGCTCTTGATGGAAGCTGGAGTGGATGACCCCGGGCAACAAATTCGACTTCCTCGCCCCATTGGCGGCACGTCCACCACTCGAAGCGAACGCCAAATGCGCATAGCTCACCCCGATCTTCCCATTCTTGAAGAGGACGTGGCCGAGGAAGCTCATGATGACCCAATGATGGACGTCGACGAGGACGAATTTGAGGATGATGAGGAGGACTCCGATTTCGAGCCCCCGGGGGCAAACTTCGATAGTCGCCTTTCGGCGGTTGAGTCCCGTCTCGACGGGTTCATCAACCAATATAATCAAGACCAAGCGGCTTACCAAAGGGACACCCGGATGACGTACCAACTCCAAGTCCACCTTCACCAACTCAACTTCGGCGGTCCTCCTCCCCCCTTATATTATGACCCGTATGATCCAAATGCACCCGGCACTTCCCACCCACATCCACCATGATCTTTGAGTGTTTTTATATTTTGGTGTGATTGTTAGTTGGTGTATGAATTTCACAGTTGTTTCCCCATTTCTCATGTAACACAGGTTTCTCATTGTTATAATACAAGCTTGCATTCTTTCATTTTTGTGTGTTTTCTTTTTTCGCACTTATTATTCGCTTTGAGTTAGATTTTAGTCCTTTTTGCTTGAGGACAATGCAAAAGTCTAAGTTAGGGGAGGTCACAAGTGTGTATTTCTAAAACTTCACAAATTTTCAAAAATGCCCAAAAAAAAAAAAAAAAAAAAAATCATAAAATCTTAAAAAACCCAAAAATATTTTTGTTCAAAATAAATAAAAATTGGAATTCAAATTTTTCAAAAATATCATTAAAAGTCGAATTGGAGTCTCAAATTGTAAATATCCAACATACACAAAGCCGAAATTGACCAAAGATGGAAATTGTGCGAAAATTGACGACTTAATGAATAAATGTGGAGATTAACAAACCCGGTGAGATTCGAGCCTATCCCGTTTTGCGAGCTTTTTAAATCATTCCGAGTTAATTGTTAACTCAAAGTTTTTTTTAGCGCTTAATAAGTTGTCAAGGATCTCAATCCTTTCATTTTGATCGGTTTTGAAAAATGTGTGCAATATTGCCTTGAAAAGCGTGCCAAATTAGTCTCTAAACTTAAATTCACCTCGAAACACATATGGTAACACAATTGGCATTTTGGACAATGAAGTAGGCCATCGTTTGTCACCCCAAAAATATTGTCCAGAAAAAGTAGCTAAAAATTACCCTTTTGCAACCCAAATTGAGTCGAATAATTTTCCCTTTCGTTTGACAACTCGAAAAACCCAAAATAGCCGGAATTGTGAAAAAAAAAAAAATCAGCATTTAAGTCCGAAAAGTGCAACAAAAAGGGGCAAGAAAAAAAAAATAGAAGAATGCTTAACAAAAATAGAAAAAGAAAAAAAATGAGCAATAGCCCGGAAAATGCACAAATGGACATCACGAATGACTTTTCCAATTCCAACCTTCCATACCTCCGTCATTTTACCCAATGCAACCTTCAACCCGAAAAAGTCCTAACCGAGTCCAAATTGCGAAGATTAATTACCGCGTGGAGAGTTAAGACACCAAAAGATAATATAAGAGGTTAAGTGCGCGAAATAGAGGCAATGTTCCCGTTTTTAAAATCGTAATCCGTTGAAGAGATCCTTTCGCCATAAAATTTCCGTCTTTCTAATTGCATGCGTGAAATTGCTTCAATTACATTTACTCTTTATATCACGCATGCCGAGAGAAATGCCATAATCCGAGAGATTCGTTTGTGAGAGCGTTCCGTGAGAAATTGAAATCAAAACGAATTTTCGGATAAGTAACGTAATGATCAATCAGTGAAAATTGGCGGTTACATTTCCGGCTTCGCACACACACTACGGTTTGAGACTCGTAAATATGACTTAATGATGATTATTTTCTGGAAAAGTTTGAATTGCTCAATTTTTGCGTATTTTGAATTTTCTTTGAGTCGAATTTTGTGGGTATATTCACTGCAAACCCTCACGAGACACAACTCGTCCTACTAGGGTAACCTAGAGGTTTAAAGGCTTGTTGCATGCGCTAAATGCAATCGCTTGCCCGCGAAATAGGTGCTCTATCCTAATAAAGTATTTGATGGATCCTTAACTCATACTCTCATTATTTTACATTGCTCGGGATGCGCAAAGTTCTAAGTTAGGGGAGTTTGATTGGGCATAAATATTGTATATTTATTCCCCTAATTTCGGTACATTTGTGAACCCGAGTGATGTAACATATATGGATTTGATTCACATTTATGCTACTAACCTTCGTGGCGAGTATTTCGTGTTCCGTGCTTCTCTTATTGGTTTTACAGGTTAATTATGCAAGCAGTGCAAAAGAATAAGCAAGACAATGCTAGAAAAGCTAATAAGGCAAGTTCAAGGGCAAATTGGTAATTTTCAAGCCAGATCCGGAAAGAGAAGTCAACTGGAAAGTTGAAGATCTCGGAACAACGAGAACACTGGAAGAAACGACACCCAAATCCGAGCTACGGTTGAAAAGTTATGCTCAGTTGAAGTTGAAGAAAAATCCAAGAAAAGAAGAGAAAAGCCAAAAAAATCCTAAGTGTTGAAATCCAGGCCATCATACATTCGCGAACCCCAGGCCGAACCTGTTTGGGGGGGCGAACCGGTTCGCATGTACACCCGAACCGGTTCGGGGTACCTGATGCGCGAATTTTGTCTTTTATGCTGATTGGTTCCCAAGACTCCTATTAGGTTTTTAACACTCCAAAATTGTGGGGAACGGGGGCAGCAGCTTAGGAACAACTATTAGGGCTAGTTTTAGAGAGTTTTTGAGAGAAAGAAAGGAGAGGAACATCTAGGAACATCAAGGGATTATATTGCTTCAAGATTTCATTGTTTCGGGTTTGTTTTTCAAGTTTTAATTCAAGATTCAAGATTTTTGTCGTTGTTCTTGCATGTTTAGTTTTCGTAGTCGATTCAACTTGTTTTCGAATTCATAGTACATCTTTACATGTTTCAATCTTGCTTCATCATGATTTCATACACATGCTATGTTATCATTTCATGCATTAGTCCAATTAACATGTCCGGCTAGGTTTTAAAGGTTGGGATGCATGAACCCAACCTGATGTGTTAGTGTATGTGTACAACGTGAATCCGATAAATTTAATGATTGATTTTGATCGTATCGCATAATTACATAATAATTGTGGATCTTTATATCTCGTTTTCCTCTAGGTACTCGTGATGATTTAGAGTACAATTTGAATGCAATTACTGCGATACCAATTTACTCATCCTCAGATTAGGTATGACGCGGGCTTGAACCTCGTATACATAATGCTTGGGAGTCCTAAATTCCGGGTTGGATTAATCGGATAAATTTATGATTGACGTTGTCACTGCACTACACTACACTAGGGTTGGGGGATTGTATGCCCATCCTATTTTCTCATCATTTAAGTTTAACAGTTTCAATTTAATTCTTCATTCCTCATTTAGATAATTTAGTTAGTTGCATATTTCATCATAACTTCATAATTGCATTTAGTTTAATCAATCCCAAAAACCAAAACCAAATCTTTTCCTTCCTTTTAGAGTCATCGTTAGGATTCCTCTGTCTTATCTCGTCGTCACAACTCCGTTGTCCTTTTTCCCTGAGGATCGATACCCGACTTGTCGGATTATTACTTGAGCGACAGGCTTGCACTTGAGCCTAGAGAGTACACACTTTAGAGACACATTCTGAGTCGTGTCAATAGGCCTCGTACACAATGCTAGATAAAAAAAAATCAATATCTAAGAAAGGCAGTAATTTGGGTATATCCTGGAAAACATTCTCGAATTCCCTCACAACTGGAATCGAATCTAATGAAGCTACCACCTCCTGTGAGGTCTCCTCCTTAACGTAATATAGATTAGTGCTCGACCCTCCCTCGAGAAGAGGCATTGCTACTAAGAACGTCTCATGTCCTGGTATCGCAAATACAATACTCCTCCCGTAACAATCTACCATCGCCCGCTAACCCTCTAACCAATCCATCCCCAAGATAACATCATAACCCTCTATATCCAATACAAGAAGATCGGTATATAAACACAATCTACCCACCTCAATATCCACACCTCTATAAATCTAGTGTATAAGCGACCCACTACCCATCGGTGACTCCACACACATAAGGAGACTATCAGTTGTCTCTAATAGACCGACAACTCATGAAACTCTAGTCACTATAAAAGAGCATAATGTCCCTATATCAAATAAAACCCTATCCTTACACTTATGAATATGAAACATACCTTCATAGAAATTCTACAGTGCCCGTGTCATGACTGCATACCAGACATTATAGGCATATCAATACTGTAGTTGCCCCTGTAGTGGTGGTGAGGGTGGGGTTGGTGCCGTAGGTGACCTCTGTGCCTGCTGCTCTTGTGGGGCACCCTGCTGCTATGGAGCTCTCCCATGTTGTGGGCAACCCCTCCTCTTGTGGCTCGTCTGTCCATAATTAAAACACTAGTCTAGGAACTCCCTCTGACACTGTCCCTGATTACCATGATGGTACTGACCTTGTTATAGGCACTGGTATGGACAATACTTCTTTAATTGACTCACCTCCCCACAAATATAACGACCAATGAAAATTTTGCTTTTGACCCTGTTGGTCTGATTGAGGTTTCTCCTTAGCTCACTGTGGACAAAGTTGGTGCTTGTGGACACCCTTTCCACATGTAAAACATCTCCCGTAGAAATATCCTTACTCCTAGCCGTGTTGGCCCTTGTTTCTTTCACTCCACTAGCCATCTCTATGGTTCTCTTAGCCCTGGCGGCCTCGGGTATCCTGTCATTATTGCTTTGGTGTTACATTGATATTGTATCTTCCTGACTTGCTTGACTGACTAGGCTCCCTTGCTCTTTTGGTTCCTATCAACGGGACACTAAGCTCTCGATAGTGTAATAATACGTCAGTAACTGCTTGTCTTATAATATCAGCCACCTTTGTGACGGTTACCATACCTTGTGGTAATAAAGGTACTCATTGATCCTTTCTATCATCACCACTTTCGACGATACCAGTCTGTTGTTCCCTCCTAGGTGACATCTGAACATAGATATAATTGTATGACTTCACCGTCAATACAAATATAACCATAGAATAACTTAAGCTCAAATATGTGATTATGAATACAACAGTCCTAATAATAGGGCTCTAAGTCAAGGAATGTTACATTGAAATTTTAGTATGCCGTACAGATGCTATGGACACTAGAACCTGATGCTCTGATACCATCTATGATACCCCACCTTAATTAATCAGAGGTGATCAGTCCATTATTAAATTAAATCAAAATCAGTAATTGTTTCAATTTTAGCATCACTCTCGAAAACTTTTTAATTACTAATCACCTATGTAAAATTAAGTTGGTCCTAATTTGTTTTAGGCAACAATAATGTAACTGAATTAAACCAATCACACATGCATATAATCTGAACAATCTCACGACAAATATAAATAATTAAATATGGGAGGCCGAATAAACCGTCGATTTCTCAATCTAAAATAATCTAACCACAATCTAAAATAAGTAATTAAAATCTGAATATAGTATGATGCATAACTAAAATAAATAAATAGTCTGTAGGCAACATGTCCAGATGAACTGATAATGCAATCTCATATCTCGAAAGAACAAGATGAAGCATATAAGAAAATATCCTTCAAGCCTCTGCACTGCTGCTGCTACTTGTCACTGGATAGGATCTCTAAGTTAGGCATCCCTATGACTGGACACCGAAAATGTTTTAAAAAATATTTTGACACTAGTCAGAGCCCAAGTAAAATATTTTGAAAATATTTAGCAAGTATTTAAATCAGTCATTTATTATACATGTATTATTCACGTACACTCACCTGAGATTCTCACCCGTCAACTAATGTGCACGCCTAACATATTCTACCTAACTAGTATCCCCTGCCCAACTAGCTAAGGTGACTACTCTTGATAAGCCCAATTCTCACGTATATCCCCATACTATATGGTACTACAGTTTCACTAATAAATTATTTATTCTCACTTTATTATTGAGCCACTTATTTAAATTTCACCATTTAATATCCTAGTTAGATATTCATCATCTATCAATTCTACTGTTTCACATAAGTAGGTATATTACACGGGTATATATATTCATCACACATACAATATACACACACATATTGCATTCCCGAAATGGTCCCTCGTGATGCTGGCATACTCAGCTATCAAGTCCATGTACCTCTCGTACTCAATAAAGGACTATTGGTTTGGCATGTTTCCTCGAAACCAAAATAAATCAACATCATAGTGGAGGCGAATATGGTTCTAATCCTTTGGGATACACACATACCTAACGTACCAAAATGACATGCCAATCCTATTAATACACGACACATAGTGGATCGTCCTAATTTCTATGCTTTGGGGCACTAATCCAAACCTTACTGGAATCATCAAGGTCGGATCACCCTCTACGCGTAAACCTCCTGATAGTATGTAGTGTAGGTATGTTCACACACATAATCCAATCATATCTATAGGTATTCACACAATCTATTTATATATTATTCAGTAGGTATACGCACAACCTAATTTCATCAACTCGTAGGTAGTATATATTTCACTTGTATATTCAACGTACCATAATTTTCAATTAACTTCCATGTCATATAATTTTGAATATCTCTCACTACTCTAAGGGTCCTATTTACCCCTTACTTAATATCACTAGTTTAAAATACGAAACTGACGGCCACGCATTCGTAACGAAAAGATCTTTCTCCAAGACCTAAAACCTAGGGTCGTTCAAATGGCACACCAATCTCATTAGAATGACTTACACCTTCTTGAGGTTTAAACCCTTTTTAAAATAAACTTGTAGTTCATCATCCAAGTATTGAACAATAATCACAATTGAGAAACGTGTGTGCTCGCGTTCAAATGATCAAATTATATATAAAACCCTAAACATGCAACAGTATGTGATTGAATAAATTGATAATCTACGTAAGAACATTAAAACACATGCAATTAAGGAAAAATCCCCCAAAGGGGCAAAACTATTTATTTTCACTATAATTTGTAAGAGAACGGCTTACAATCGGATTACAATGAAAATACAAGTTGACTAAGAATTACCCTCGGGTATCGGATTCTGTAGTCGCGGCTGGAATTATCCCTTTCCAGTAGGGCTGCAATGAAGAAGAAGAACGGTCTCCTCCACAAGGGTTGAACAAACCAAAGTTGTGTTCTTGGGTTGCTAAAGGATTCACAAAGATATGGCAATGATATGTGAATCAAACCATGAGTTTGGGAACTCAAAAATATGAAGACTAGATGTATTTGGACTCTCAAATTCGTCTCCTAAAGTCTTGCAAAACAACTCCCCCGAAGTTGGTATTTATAGGAAAAAATATGAAGAGTCCCATGTTCTTAAAACTCTAAAATTCTATCCAGCGTACAAAAAAAACAGCATTCTTTAAGGAATTTTCTCTATCTTCAAAAGGTCATAACTCCTTCACCGTAGCTCGGATTGAGGTGCCGTTTTTTCCAGTATCTTCGTTACGGCGAGATCTTCAACTTTCCAGTTGACCAGACCTCCGAACTATGGATGTAAAATTACGAAAATGCCCTTGAACACTCCTATCGTGCCTTTTTTCACTGTTTTGACTTCCTTTGCGTACCACTTGCATTAAGTCCCTAAAATCGTGGACCGTGAAGTCGTTGAGGCAGATGTGGGACATATTAATGGAGATGTTGAATGCTTGATTCCCCGAATTCGGATTGAGGCCGTCGAGTGACATCTTGAGGTGACGTGCCAAATGTAGCGGCGTACGACATACACAAATGAAATATGCTGGAAATGAGAAAAATGTCCTTACAAATCTCCCCCTATGTCTATGCCGGTACATACATAAAAAATCCGAATTATCAAATACGAAATTGCCTATACAAATCTACCCTCCCATGAACCCAAAACTGGAAAAGGTACAAATGAATAGTCTTCATCGTTTGTTCTTCAAATCTTCAGGAATCTCAAATCTTTTCTCATCAGGGTGTGCAATTCAGAGATCATCAATGTAGTAACTACACACATGAGATAAAGAAAAAAATACCAAGTGACGTATCGAGTTTGAAATGAGATAAACATAGATACCAATATATGATAAGCATACGTCAAATCTCAAAACTCCCCCATAAAATGATAATTCTTTTATCCCCCTTTTTATGATGTCCCCAAATAGACAAATAAGAAGAATGAATCAAACAAGCAAAATCGGGGTGTCACGGTATACAAAAAATACACAAACTATTTTTTATTTTTTTCAATTTTTTTTATATACAAAAATAGATACCATTTTGAAAAAAAATGTAAAACATAATACAAAAATCACACCATGGATTTAAACTCAAACAACCAAGTCATGGGAACGGAATGTATGGGTGTGAACACATTCGATAGGTAAATCAACTCAATCAATCATATGTGCACGATGCATATGTGTACCCCTAACGAATGAGCATCAAAAGTATCCTTAGGTGTAAAAAATTTGTTGAATTTAGATGACATCGTCTTATGCAGATCAACAAATCAAAGTCAAAGTGATTTCCACACCAATAACGTCCAAAACTATATAGCGCATTTTCAAGAATTTCAAGGACGTGCAAACCCGTTTTAAATTCTCCAACCAAACTCCCTCATATATATTTTCTTTTAGAGGTAATCTAAATTCTCAAACTTTGGAGAATTGGTGCAAAAACCTAAATGGCCCATATTTTGGCATGAATATCTTTTTATTGCCTTTAATTTTTTTCGGGCTCTTTTAACCTCTTTGGACCTCGGATAATAAAATTCCTCAATTTTTTAGGTCCTTTTTAACGGTGGCTTTTGCGCAAAAGATAGATGATTACCTTTCACAGCCCCTCCCCGTTATCAAACAAATCACACAAACTCACAAAACGGTTTTTATATGCACAATTTCCTTATAAAAATTATCGCGCTTGGTTCGTTTTAAAGACAGGATTGGAGTGAAAACACCCAACCAACATGTGATAAGACAAGCACAATAATCAAACAAATCCGTGTATGTGTGCAATAAAGGAAATATGAGTCAAACATGTAGGAAGTAACACTTAATTACATCTTAATGACTCCAAACATTATAAAGCACATGGATGAATTGACCTATTGTCTCAAAACACTATCAAATAGTCACATGAAAAAATGGAATGATGTTGTGACTCGGTCATCCAAAGTGTTCATCCATAAACGGTGCAACAAAAAAAATCTTTTTGTATTTTTCAAAATTTTTCAAAAAAATATATACAAAAAGTACATGTCACAACACTAGCAAAAATATATCAAAAAGCATAACTAGCGTATGACAAACATGCAAACACAATCATCTATATGATATAGCAAGAGAAGAATCATGTGCAAGAAAACGGGAATCAACTTGTCTAAAATCTAGTTCCTCCAAAAGTGATTTCCTAACCCAAATGGATGAAACACGTCGACAAGGGGTTTTGGGAACCAACAAAATACTAGACTTCGAATTCCTAGGACCTCTTCCAAGATCAAAATAAAATCGCCTAAGGTGACCATTCCTACCACAATATGAGCATGTGTAAACAGGTGGGATGACACCGAAAGTGTGATCTTTTCTAGCGTCCTTGGAATTAGTTGACCCTCTAAAACAAATAATGGTTTTGGCTTTAGCATTAGAAGCATGAGAACACGATGAGCCATTACCATCACTATCAAACCTACTTGAGTATGTCAAATCATTTTCTAATTTCAAAATTTTTGACTCAAGAAAAGAATTAGACTCTTCCAAATTAAGGGACGCCTTTTTCAAGTTTTCAATAATTCCTAAAAGCGTATCTCTCTCTCCCTCAATTAAAGCAAACTTTTTCCTAAGAGTCTTTTCACGTGCCACAAACTCATTGACTAAAATATTTTTCTCCTCTTTGGCACAAACACAAACCATCGAATTTTTAAGGTCCTCCAATTCTTTTTCTAAAAATAGAACCCTTTCATCACTTTCCTTCTTGGACAATTTTAAAGAATCAAATTCAGTACACAAATTACCAAAGTGCTCACGACAAATATCACTTTGAGTTTGAAACTCTTGCAAATATTCAATCTTACTTTTAAAGAGATAATTTTCATTTTCCAAAACTTTAATTCTTTTGCAAAGTTTAAAATTCAAACTTTTTAATTTTTCAGCACGGTCGTGAAATTTTTCAAAAATAGGCTCCTCATTAAATGGGCGTTCCATTGAAAAATTGCGAATTTTTACACAACTGGTTTTTCAAAAAAAAATCAATATCACACAATTTTGCGGAAAAAGGAATACGCGATAGATTAGCGTAACCTGCTCTCATACCAATTTGAGAAACGTGTGTGCTCTCGTTCAAATGATCAAATTATATATAAAACCCTTTAGACCCTAAACATGCAACAGTATGCGATTGAATAAATTGATAATCTACGTAAGAACATTCAAACACATGCAATTAAGGAAAAATCCCCCAAAGGGGCAAAACCATTTATTTTCACTATAATTTGTAAGAGAACGGCTTACAATCGGATTACAATGAAAATACAAGTTGACTAAGAATTACCCTCGGGTATCGGATTCTGTAGTCGCGGCTGGAATTATCCCTTTCCAGTAGGGCTGCAATGAAGAAGAAGAACGGTCTCCTCCACAAGGGTTGAACAAACCAAAGTTGTGTTCTTGGGTTGCTAAAGGATTCACAAAGATATGGCAATGATATGTGAATCAAACCATGAGTTTGGGAACTCAAAAATATGAAGACCAGATGTATTTGGACTCTCAAATTCGTCTCCTAAAGTCTTGCAAAACAACTCCCCCGAAGTTGGTATTTATAGGAAAAAATATGAAGAGTCACATGTTCTTAAAACTCTAAAATTCTATCCAGCGTACAAAAAAAACAGCATTCTTTAAGGAATTTTCTCTATCTTCAAAAGGTCATAACTCCTTCACCGTAGCTCGGATTGAGGTGCCGTTTTTTCCAGTATCTTCGTTACGGCGAGATCTTCAACTTTCCAGTTGACCAGACCTCCGAACTATGGATGTAAAATTACGAAAATGCCCTTGAACACTCCTATCGTGCCTTTTTTCACTGTTTTGACTTCCTTTGCGTACCACTTGCATTAAGTCCCTAAAATCGTGGACCGTGAAGTCGTTGAGGCAGATGTGGGACATATTAATGGAGATTTTGAATGTTTGATTCCCCGAATTCGGATTGAGGCCGTCGAGTGACATCTTGAGGTGACGTGCCAAATGTAGCGGCGTACGACATACACAAATGAAACATGTTGGAAATGAGAAAAGTGTCCTTACAACAATGAATCAATCGAGACAACCTCCAACGGAACAACAAATCAAGAATAGCATTTTTTAAAATTTTCCCCACGAATCTTCCTAGATATTAAAATGCAGTTTTGAGGCATTTCGGAGCCGGTTATGGATAAAATGTATCAGTTCAAAAAATATAGAAAATAGGATTTTCTACGAGGCATCTCAACAGAATCGCCATTTTCAGAACCAAAACAGCACAAAACAGTTTTTAAGATGACGGTTTAAGTTTTAATTGATTCCTAATTTACCTAATTTCATAGACTACTCATATTCAAGAACTTGTTCTACGATTCAATCCCTAGAATGATGTTATTGCATTTGTATCTAGATGGAGGGTCCCATGATCTAAATCTCATAACTTATGATTTCGTTTTGTTTATACAAGTGGATTCGTTTTACATGCAATTATATTCCCAATTATGACTTATATTCATCAAATCACAAAATATCATCAATTTTACTAAATTCAAAAGCCCTACTCTACATGGGTATTATAAATCATAAAAATTTGCAAGATAAATACTTGCCTTATATTGAAGTGGTCTGACTTGATCCTCTTTGATGAAGCTTCTCTTTTAATCCTTCCTCCAATAGTGATTGTGATGCTAAAATGAGCTTGTATTCTCCCTAAAACCATTTATTGATCTCCAAGAAACTCTTAATCTCCTCTCTACTAGACTCCACTTATTTTTTAATCTCTTTACCCTAGCCTCACATCACCACAACTATATATAATATTCAAAATCCCAAAATTTCTTTGACCCTAAGTTATAAAATGACAAAAATTCCCTTTCGGATTGCCAGTTATGTCTAAAACTATCCCAGGACCCAAACTACACACCTGAGTTTACTATTTTGACTTTTTCAACCCTTATGGACTCAACCACCACCTCAAAATATCATATGAGTTACCTAATATTTATTTTCTCTCTCTACTTTATTTATTCCACTTGTGACATCCGGTTGAGATATCATATTATCACGTCACCATCACTCGTTATGACATCAATTATGTAATTACTATTCACTTAGTAATTTTATTCAATAAACATTAATCATTTCTCTCCGATTAATAATTTAATCAACCCATCATATTTAATTTTTATTAAATTATGTCACACGTGTATTTTTAATTTTTAACTGAATTAATTCATTTTTAATTCTTTAAAAATATGGGTTATTACAAGTGTCTTTGATGCACAAATTATGCCTACTGAAAAGATCGCATGAAAAAGCAATTGATGAACGTGTCTGGACTGTTTGTGAAAGAGTGTGGACTCCTCCCACTATCACCGTCGATAATATCACCAATCTCAAACTTGTGTCAGATTGGACTCAGGAAAAGTTTAAATGGAGTACCTATAATTCCTGTGGCCTTAACACTATTTCCGGAGCCATCACCCCTGATGAGTTTTGCCATATTATGACGTGCACCGCATCTAAAGAGTTATGAGATATCTTCCAATTGATACATGAGGGTACCAATGCTGTTAATGCGTATAAAATTTGACCACTCAGTTTGAGACTATCACCATATCAGAGTCTGAATGTTTTGACGAGTTTTATGCTAGGTTATTGTACATAGTCAACACGAGTTTTAATTTGGGTGAGAACATTGACGATACAAGGGTTGTTAAAAAGATTTTGATGTCACTCCCATCCCATTTTATTTCTAAGGTCACCATTTTAAATTCTTTGGGGATATTAGATACACTTATGGTAGAAAAACTCGTTGAAGATTTTTAAACTTATGGGATCGATATGTGTTCCAAAATTGTTAAGCCTAAGGACAGAGGGATTGCACTTAAGGCACAATCTAAAAAGAGTGAGGAAGTGTCTAGGAATAAAGAGAAGAAGAAAGAGAGAGTTTGATTTTAATGATGTGACCATGTTTGCTAAAAAATTTAAAAAGTTTATCGAATTTTCCAAAGAAAATTCTTCCAATAAAAAGAGTTTGAGAAAAATAAAAAGAAAGAAGAGGCCATTAAAGCGGTGAGAAAGAGAAAAGGGAAGAGGATAGATGTTTTTAGTGCGAGGGCAAAGGGCACAAATCATTTGAATGTCACACTATGCTAAAGAGATGGGCAAGAAAGTTTCTATGCCAACCGCTCTTAGCGATAGTGATGAAGAGGTGAATGATTCCGGGGATGTGTCATCACATGGTATGGGTGTCACCTTTATGCCAAGTCACGTGAGAACACCTAGTTTGTCACATAATGATGAGGATACTTGTGGATGTGATACCCCCGATGATGATTTGAGTGTGTCGAGTGAGGGTGAAAGCGATCTCTAAAAAGCATTTATAGATTTGTACGTTGAGACCTTAAATACTTCCCAATTCTTTTATGAATCATTTGTGGAACCCAAAATACTTCTATTGAAGTTTATCTTTGTGGAGTGCCATCTCTATTGCTGGATTGGTGGTTCTTAGAGGATCTATTTGCTAATGACTACGGTCATTGAGGTTCTCGAGGGAATCTTTGTTGGAACTAGGTTGCGGTCTATGTGGGTTTACTACGGTAAATTCATTTCAGATTTCATTGTGTAATTTATAAGTTGCGATTTACATTATATAGTGAAGTAAAGGTTTTACCCGTAAGGTTTTTTTTCTTGAACCTTGAGATTTGTGAATGTTTAAATTTTCATATTTGATTTATAAAACATAGAAGCATGATTAGGGTTTAATTTATTTGGATAAAAGATTGACTATAATTAAATAAGTTCAAATTTGGAAATTTGAAAATTAAATTGTAATCGATATCGCAACATTCTCATTATGTAACGAAATTTAATTTAATTAGTGAATAATTAAATATTTAAGAGTTGGGGATAGACTCGTGACTTATAGTCTAGTGCTTTGAGTGTTAGGCACGTATTATCTGGACTCGGGAAATATATATGCGGGAGCATATATATATATATATATATATATATATATATATATATATATATATATATATATATATATATATACGAGTATTAATATCTCTGTGCATGATATTTATGTGAAAAATACCCATCCTAGCGGATATGCTATTGGTGTAGGTTGCGCACCATGGGAGGTCATTTTGACGAATCTCAGCATAGGTAGTACTATTTCCTGTGGGTCATAGGTCTACGCATGCCCATGTTGTGTAGGGTTGGAATCCTGTAGAATAATGTGGTATGGTTATTACTACGGACTTATGGAGATGACTGCCTCCAATCTTTGTTACGTTCGTGGGTTCGATGGTGAGATTCCAATATGGTTTCCCAGGTTGTAGTGGACTCCCTAGAGATTGATAGCATGCTAGAGATTTTGCATCCAGCAAGGTAAAGCTCGAAGGGATAGCGGTTACATATTGTGAGAGATATATCTATTTATATCCATTTGACGTGTTTCGATTATATATATAAAGAGGTGGATAATTATAAATGGACATGAGACACTAATTGTGAATATTATTAATAATCCGAGTAAGGTTGTGAGAATGAATAATAATGAAAAAATGAATTAGGCAGAGAATTGAGTTAATTAATAAATCAGTGATAAACAATACTCAAGGCAGGGTAATACGTTACATTGAAATTAGTGATGAGGCTAGTAAGGTGGGGTAGCATAACTGGGAGAGTTAAGAGTATACATTAGGTGCACACAATAGATAAGGGGAGAGGATTATCTCATGCGAGTGCACTACCACTTTAAATATAAAAATTGATTTATGTTTTCAATACTACAACTTGTACACTTGCTAAATATTTTTCAAAGGTTTTGGGTCTCTGAACCATATCAAATATTTTCAAAACTTTTAGGTGTCCAGCCGTAGGCATGCCAAGGATGATTATTCTTTCCAGGGACACGTAGCCGCAGCTGATGTGAAGGCTTGTAGGAATCAGAATAGCCACTTCATATATTTCTATCTAGATTAGGTTCTCTGTTTCAGTCACTAGTCGGGTGTCTTGCCCGTTTTATTTAGACTTATGCATTTTCGATTATTTTAGGCAATTAGGTTGAATGTAGTGGATATTTACCCGATGGTTTATTCAGGGATTTTATTTATTTATCTTAGCTTCAGACTTTATATTGTGATCTCGTCTATTTTTATTATTACGCATGGCATTATGGTTGATTGGTTAATATTTTTGTATGTTAATGGAAGATAAAAATTGACACCTCCTGTTAAATTAATTAGGTGGTTAGTAATTAATCATATTTCGACAGTGATGGTAAGAATGAGCCTTATGAAACTACCGTTTTATTTTGGTAGTGGGTTGGCCACCCATTATTTTAATAGGAAGGGTGTAATTGCGGTCTTCGTCTTAAGTCAGTGGGTCATAACCTTAACACAGTACTCCGCTTAGATTCTAACCTCACAGAGAGTGGGCATTAACAGACCCATGACCCTGGGGATCGATACTACACCTACTGGGATTTTCCAAGAAAGATTGCCCACTATACAAAACCTCCACCGATAGCATCCCTATGAGTAAGTATGTTTCACATATATATCACACACAATTATATTCGTACAAATATATATTCTCTCTCTCTCTCTCTCTCTCTCTCTATATATATATATATATATATATATATATATATATATATATATATATATCTGTGTGTGTGTGTGTGTGTGTGCAATAACACCTGCAACCGTTCATGTCACACATAACATTAGCCTATAATCTTTGAGTCTAAATTCGACTCCTAAATCGATAAGTGGTCTTTTACATAATTTTATATCACAATTATAATTTATTCTGGATAATAAGCCTATCTCAATCCCTCACGTATCACAATTTCATTCGAAATTCCCGTTTAAATCCATCAATATATTTTCGAGTGCCGTTCATCTTATACACTCCTAATTCTATCCCGAATTTATTCTCGACTAACCCAATGAAATTTAAGTATAAATCAACTCTCCATAAGTCCTAAACTTCATTTACGGACCATATATATATTCACAAAAAAAACCCAAACCGTTCATGGGAAATCAAATAAACAATCTATGCAAAATGCAAGGCCTAACTCGTTCACCCTTATAACCGGAACCGATTCATCCTGCGAATTGATTCAACCCTCGGCCTCGAATCGGTTCGAGTCTAGGAAGTGTTCTTGTTTCTTTTGATGGGATTCCTTAATTTACCATTAACCTTCTTAATATCTATCATCATTTTACCCCAATATTTTTACTCTCCATCAATTTTAAGCCCAAGCATAACCATTCCCACTTCTGAATTCATCTGATAGTCAATTAATTTATGAGATTCAATCATTAATTCAAGAATCGATAACTTTATTAATATTTCCATCAAGATTTCATAATTCCACATATTTGTTCTTAAAGATCACATTTTTATATTACAAATCCTATCAGATTTAATCACATAATTATTTTCAAGTTTATTACTTAATTATTTCAATCCCCAAATCCCGTTTTTCACATGTAAATCCCATCGAAAATTTCATATTTGTTTCACGAGTTATAATATGAATTAAACACAACATATAATATCAAATTAAGTTAAGCACTTGCCTCTAATGACAGAAATTGTGATTTTTCTTATTGAGATCCTCTACACGCAATGATCCAAGCCTCGAAATTATTAAATCTCCTCCCAAGATGGTGTTCTTGAGTTCCCCATCTCTATTTATCTCTGTCTCAAGCTTAGGTGGTTCAAGATGATCAATCGGTTGCCTCGCTCATCTAAAACTTTTTTATTTTCCCTTAATCCCAAAATTAGGTTTAATTATAACATTAAAATGACCCGAATACCCCCGTACGGGTTCTGTATAGCTTACAAAATCCTCAGAACCTGATTATATCCCCTCAGTACCTAATTTTGACATTATCAACCTAACCCGGATCATCCGTGCACTCGAAATCACCATCCGAGTCACATATCATCAATTTACCATCTTATTCTCAATATAACCCGATACATGCGTCCCATATATGATCCTGTTAACCCATCATTTTTACCCACATACGATATAATACAAATAATACAATTTCATTTACTTATCACAAAAATAAATATAATAACACATAAATATCAATCCAATATTCGCTAATTAATATTTATTCAAGACACTTTCTTTCTCAAATTAATTAAATTATGAGTACACATGTAATTTAAGTAATTCCAAAAATACGGGGTGTTAAAATATGATAAAGGCTATGATGGGCTTGGAGTTTCTACCACATAGGGAGCACCTGTTAGGTTGCCCAAAAAAAATTTCTTTAAATGTTTGTTGCTTTTTACTGATCAACCTAATTTTCCATTCATATCACTTTCTATATACCAAATCGTCCAACTACCATGTTAACCTTGGCAATTTGGAGAAGACAGAACACTCCTGGAGTTCTCCTCGCTAGAGAGCGGCCTAAGTTTTACTTGGATACGATCCCACCTACCATTCCCTCACCCACTTCACAGCCATCCTTGACATTTATGTATTTTATTACACTGTAGTCGGTGATAATTCCATCTTAACTTCCACCCCTGCCCTTAGATAGGATGATGCAACAGTTTATATAGGGGAATATGCCCCATATATTATCACAACAGACTCTGACTCAAACTAGGGGAAGAAGAAGAAGAAGAAGAAGAAGAAGAAGGAGGAGGAGGAGGAGGAGGAGGATCTTGGAACATTTTTAGACGATCTTAACCCACTCTTCTCCTACGAATCTAGCTTTTTGGTCATTATTGGGAGGTTGTAAAGGCCAAAGAGGACTTCTCTTTTCAAGACTTCTCACTCATGTCGATCCCTTATAATATTGAGGAGATGAGAAATCGATTAAGAAAGCTAGTCGGCCTAATAATTTCTAGGGAAAATTTGATTAAGTAATCAATTGCTACTATAAGGGTTGGTCAAGTCCTTTCGTTGACGAGAAGCGAAAGAAAAAATTAATCACCCTTAGGGATAAATAATCCCTGGAGTTAGAACGCCAATAGGAAGAGGACAAATAGTCCAAGAAGAAGTGGAATGATAAGACACTAGTCAATGGTGATTCAAAACTCAACCTTCTCATTCCAACCGATCAATTACCATTAATGATCTAGGTAAGAGGCAAGAGAATCGATCAAGAACCCATACCCCAAACCAGTTGCAATTGGCATTGGGGTATCTTCTTTCACAAAAGGAAGGAGCCTGTAATAGAGGCCAATTCAACCCGTAGGGACATTGATGTGGCTTACTTCATCGCCCAGGAGACCATATTATCATCTGAAATGATGGAGCTTAGGAACTTCACCTTAGAAAAACTTTATAAGGAGGGCTTATGCTACCGTGTATTGGTAACTCACATACTTCTAATCAGTAAATTCGTACTTTGTTAAAAAAATTCACGACTTCTTCCCTCATTGTGCAGAGTATGCAGGTAGTCGAATCGACGCATATTATAGGGCATTGAAGTCATACTCCAAAGAGAATGTTTCCCTCAACGAGCAACTCACTAGGAAGAGTAAAGACCTTGAGAATTTGGGCGAAAAGCTAAAGGAGGAGGATACAGCAAATATAAAGGCAGTGAAGGAAGCTAAGTGGACCCAAAATAAGTTCATCTAGGTGGACACCGAATTATCCAAGCTAAATTCTTGTTACCAATGCACAATTTTGGAGAAGCTCATCCTCCAGATGATGAGGGTCTAGATGGAGAAGGCCTGGGAGAGTGATCTATAGAATTTATATGATGAGGGTTGTGAAGCATCTATTTAGGAGGTTATTGCCCAATTGGACTATTATGAGTCCATCGCCTTCAATGAAGGCTGGGTGGCTAGCCTTTAATGGGGAAACATAAAAAAAGGTGACCCATCCTATGCCGACCATCCCCCATTGGCCAATCCCCTAGCATATCTACTTGTTTACACTTTAGCCTAAGCCTCCACTAATCTTCCTGCCCTTGTTCCTGAAGGCGTTTCTCTTGAATCTGTTGATTAGCATGCAACGGCTGACTAGTCTTATCTCGATGAATTTTTATTTTTTTTATGTATTTTCTCTTTCTTCTTGACCCTTAGTGGTCACTTTATAGACCCTAGGCTATTATTTAATTATTAATTAAAATTTTCCTTAGTTTCTTTACCATTACTCTCCTATTCTGTAAGTACTATGGACTTACTGCCAAGTTATCCAGTTAAATAATATTTGTTTGCTTGTTTTGTGTTATTTATTCACTTAAGGTCCTTTCCTTATTTAAAAGGGAAATAATTAGCGACTAAGCCTGGTTGATCTTGGTTACTTGATTGTCTATTAAGGTTGGCCAAATGTACTTGATTCAAGCTAGTCTAAAGAAAATTTTAGAAGGTTAATTTTTCTTTAGATCACACCATTTCTATGTTGGATCTTACCATTGATTGGGCCGATTTGTTTTGGATCGTTCTATATATTTTAGTTTTTAAACAAAATCTTTAGTGCTTAACCTTAGAAAACGGTTATTGACTTAGTTTTTTCACATAGTTTTCACTTGGAGTTTTAACCAACCTTTAGACTTTACTTTCCTTTTGGGTTTTGATTTATTAGCTCGAGATTCTACCACCAGTCAAGTGAGTTTTATCGCCACAGGTTGAAAACCACATAATCCTTGCATGGGTTTTACACCACTACTAGGCTTCTCTACATTCGATCATACCACTTTGTGGATTTTTAA
Organism: Sambucus nigra; assembly: GCA_949130495.1. Taxonomy (NCBI): domain Eukaryota; kingdom Viridiplantae; phylum Streptophyta; class Magnoliopsida; order Dipsacales; family Adoxaceae; genus Sambucus; species Sambucus nigra. The sequence goes on from OX422214.1 coordinate 92,748,343, forward strand.
CGATCCACCTCAGATCGTACCAATATTCAAGTGGGTTTCAACGCGACAGGTTGGTGACCACATAAACCTTACGTGGGTTTTGCACCTTTTCTAAGCATATCTACTTTAGATCATACAACTTTTTAAGTGGGTTTCTACCAATCTTCCTCAGATTAGATTATAACGTTATTATAGTGGGTTTTAATGCCACAGGTTCACGACCACATAATCCTTATGTGGGTTTTGTGCCTCTTTTAGTCTGATCTGCTTTAGATCAACCCAATTTTTGAGTGGGTTTCTACCACTTATTCAAGTGTATTTTTAGATAACTGATAAATTTAATCAAGAAATAAAACAATGTTGACAATCACTTACATATAATTTTATTGTGCATTAAGAAAAAGGGATAAACTTTGACCTTTTATCTTATGATAGAACTTTATGGGTTACCGACATTCTATGATCTTAGAACTGATCTCCTATCTAACAGTTCTAAAATATATGACCCCACTACCCCCTTTTGAAGCTATGTGGTAATATTCCATCTAGTTCGGTGCTAGCTTCCCATTTGACGGCTTCTTTGCAACGGGCAAGAGCTTTCCGAGGACTAAATTTCTAACTTAGAATTCTTTGACTTTGACCTTCTTGTTATATTTCTTATCGAGTTCTTGTTGATAAGAAGGAAATGTATCAAAGCCTAATCTCTTCTTCCCTTAGTGAGGTACAACTCGTGGGCTATTCGGTCATCATTATGACCGTCCTCAAATTCTTCGAATGCGAGTGTTATAAGCTTAATCTCTAAAGGGATGACTACCTCCATACCTTAAGCTAGGGAGTACGAATTTTTCATTGTTGGTTTTTTTAGATTTGTTCTACATGACCAACGAACTGATGGGAGCTCGTCCGCTCGATAACCATTGGTACTTAATTAAAGTTCGTTGGTTATCTTTACAGAGCTTGATACTTAATTAAAGTTTCTTATTGGTTATCTTTACTTATTCACTTCATTGAAGGAAGACTACTGGTGTATAATGGATCTGAATCCCGTATTCGGTGCAAAAGTTGCAAAAAGAATCATTGTCAAACTGAGTTTCGTTGTCTATGACCAATGCTCTTGGAATACCAAACCTTGTAATGAGATTTGTCCAAAACAATCCTCTGGCATCCAGTTCTGTGATATGGATTGATGGTTCGAATTCAACCCATTTTGTAAATTAGTCGGTTGCCATTATCAGGTACCTTCAATTTCCTAGTGCGGCTAGCAATGATCCCACTATGTCCATGTCCTATTGGGCAAAAGACCACGCACTTGTGAGGGGGATCAAATCTCTCTTAGGCTTTTTTATTATCGGTAAAAATATTTGACACTTGGGTCACTTCTTAGAGAGCCTTTTAGAATCCTTCAGCATGGATAGCCATCAGTATCCTTGAGAGATCGCCCTGTAGGAAAATAATCTTCCACCCGTATGTGCTCTGCAGCTACCTTCGTGAATTTTTCTCAAAATTCCTTCCACTTGACCTCGGTGAACGCACTTCAGTAGTGAGCCGATAAATGATCTCTTGTATAGCTTCCCAACGGAGTTAAGGCAGAACCTTACCAATTTGACCTTCAGTTTGTGCGCTTCCTTATCATATGAGGGTAGCCCGTCAGTTTTTAATTAGAAGATTTTGGGGTCCATCTAAGATGGATCTAATTCCACTTGGAGGATGCTCAAATCCTTTTTTTAATCTTTAATGCTTGGTCGGTCTATATATTCCACTTAAATTGTTCTTTTTAAATCGGTATCTACGATGGAGGCCAACATGGAAAGAACATCCATGTGGCTATTTTCATTCCTTAGGAGCTGCTCAACTGAGGCCGAATTGATCCATTAGAGGATTCATTTTGCCTTGTCTCTGTAAGCTATCATTCTGGGATCCCTTACTTTATATTCCTCATAAAGTTGGTTACCGATTATCCTGGAATCACAGTATACAAGAATATTTTGGGAACCTAATTTGAATGCCCTGGTGAGGTCAAGCGCCATGGCTTCATACTATGCTTCATTATTTGAACCTTTGAACCCGAGTATGACAGTCTACTCAATGAGACCACCTTGAGGCATCGTCAATTATATTCCCATGCTAGTGCCTTTCTCATTTGATTCCCCATCCACAAAGAGCTTATAAACCTATTTCTCTTCGGCAATTTCTAGTGACTCAAGAGTTAAATGTTACGGTTCGTCTCTCCTTTGGGGTCTATTGAGAACTCTGCCATTAAATTTTGCTAAAACCTATCCCTTTATCTCCATGTTGAACTAGGCTAGCTCAGGGAACTATTTGTTCATTTTGTTAGAAAGGTCAGCCTTCTTGAGAACGTGCCTTAGGGGGTAAATTATTAGGATGATTATCGTATGAGCATCAAAATAGTATCTCAACTTCCTTGTTGTGGTCACTAATGCCAAAACCATTTTATTTATGGGCATGTACCTAGTTTTTACTTCAAGAAATGTGTGGATTACGTAGTAGATCTACCTCTATTCTAAATCATGTAGACAAATCAATGTTGAACTAGTCACTTTCCTTGAGATAGATAAGTAGAGGTACATATTTTATCTGTCTTTAGTAGTTGATAACAAGGGAGGTGATACCAAGTGTTGTCGAATCCCTTCCAAAGCTTCAACATATTCTTTGATCCAGATGGTGGAGCTTTCCTTGTTTAATGCTTGGAACAATGGTCGATACTTGTCAGGCGATCTTAAAATAAAGCAATTCATGTCTAATAACATTCCAAGAATAACGTGGATATCTTTGATAGTGGTTGGCCTTTTGATATCATGTATAGCATATGATCTGGGTTCCCCTTTACTCCCCTCTGAGTTACCAAGTAACCTAGAAACTTGCTAGATCTCACACTAATTACACATTTGGAGGCATTGATCTTCATCATAAATTCTCTGAAGATATTGAAGGTATTTTCTAAGTCCCTAATATGATCGGCTGAATCTTTTATTTTGATGAACATATCATCAATATATACCTCCATAGTGGAATGAGTCAGTTTCTTAAACATCCTTGTGACCGGTCTTTGATAAGTTGCCCTATTGATCAATGAGGTCTTAAAGTGATTTGGGTCGAACATGGGTATCTAGTGGTATGCGGAGTATGTATCTATAAATCTCATGCACTGAAGTCTCACAATGGAATCCACAAACTGGTTTATCTGAGGCAGTGGGAAACTATCTTTCAGCAGTGTTTGTTGAGATCACTGCAGTTTACACACAACCTATAATTTTCACTACTCTTCTTAATGACAACATTATTAGAGATCGAATTAGTAAATTAACATCTTTCATTGTCAACTTCAACTTCTACAACATTCACCTTCTCTGATGCTGACTTTCTGGGCTTTTTCTTGATCAACTTCAAACTTGGATTCATGCGCAATTGATGGCAACTAAGTTTTGGTTATATTTCTTGGTGGTCATAGGGATGTTATACGAAGACGTATGCATTTGTTCTGAGGAAGTGATAAAGCTTCTCTGCTTTATCATTGGGCATCTCTGATTTGATGAGGAAAATCCTCTCCGATTATGATGCATAGAGAAGTCGAGTTTCTTTAACTTTTGGTCGAACACCCTTTGGTTTCTATTTAGGATGATCGTCTTCTGAGTTATTCCCATTATGATCACTCTTAGACTGAGTCTGCATTTATTTAACTACTGAAACAAAACATCTTCACGTCACTTCTTGATATCTTTTGATCTTTATTACTCCTTGGTCGGTCCCGAATTTGAGCTTCTAGTGGAGGGAAAAAAGGACAACCCTCATTTCATGTAACCATCCTTTGCCCAGGATATTGTTATAGGGTGACTCTAATTGGATCAAATGGAACTTTACTTCTTTATGGTTGTACTGATCTTGATCGAAAACTTAATTTTCCCTAAAGGGATATCTACATCTCCGTTAAAATCGACTAACGGGACGATTTTGGTGCCCAAGTCCTTGATCTGAAAATCAAGCTTGTAGAGAATTATTAGGTTTATGGTCTCTAAAGATCTTACTTGGCCTATCGGTACTCTCCTTACTTCAAAATTTGTAATTCGCAATTTGAGCATTAAGGCATCCTTATGAGGCCAATTGACACCGACTAGATAGTCATTGGTGAATCGATTAGTATCTAGGTCTTTCCTTTCCCTCTTGGTGAGAACTATCTTAGATAAGTCTACTTAGAACACTTGTTGGACGCTTGCTACCATTCTCACTTTCTCCCTAAGCTTTTTATTAGTGTTCTGGATGAAGGCGACTAACCATGTTGTGGTATGTCTTCCTCAACCTTCTATACAGTGTTGACCTTTGTCATTGATTTTGGCTTTGTTATGATGATATATTCCTTGAGATGCCCCAATTGGATGAATTCTTCTAGATACTTCTTGAACATCTTTCATGTCTCTGTGAGGTGTATATAGTCCTGATGGTAGATGCATATGAGATTGGCATACCTATCGTTTGGGTCACTAGTTATCTTTCGAGGCCTATTGAAAAAATATTTACCCTAGATCAGTGGAATGAGTTTATAAATAGGCTCCTTGAAGACGATATTCAATGCTTTATAGATGCTCTTGCTAGCCTGGGATTTAGGGCGACCCTTCTAGCCATCATTTTTGGGTTTTTGTTGGACGAGGAGGATTGATTTCTCTTCTTTAGAACCTTCTTGGATTCGTTCTTCCTATGTCTGGGTAGAGCTTCTTCTTTAATGAGTTCATCCACCTCTTTTTCATATTTCTCTATACATGACATGAGATCATCCATTGTAAAGGCTGGATTTTTCATTAGTGATTAGTAGAGATCGTCCATCGCTCCAGCCCAAACTTGAATGAGGAGATTACATGCTTTCCCTTAAAGTCGTTTATCTCATTGTAGAGCTTTAATATCTCTGAGCACATTTCCTAAGATATTCTCCCTTGTTCTTCTTGAGGTAGATTAGGGAATCAACCTTCTTGGTAACCTTGTTTTTTGTAATGAACTGATCCATTAACTGCTCAACCAGGTCTTTAAAAGAGAAGATGATCTAGGGGATAAATTTTTGAACCACTTAAGTCTTCTTTCTCCGAAAGTGGAGGGGAAAACTTGACACACCAGAGCATTTTGGTGGCTCCACAGAGACATGGTATGTTGATAATGCCTTATGTGGTGAGCCGGTTCTGCCTTTCCATCATATATTGCCACCTTTAGTATGGAAAACTTCTTTGAGGGCTAAAAAAGTCTCATGCTATTTGATAAAGGGTTACACTGAATCGTTCCCCACATATTTACTATCTAGGTCTTTCCTAGCAAGGTCTGGTTTCATGTTTCCTTCCATCTCCTTTCGAATGATCTCCCCTAAATCTTCGCTCCTTATTTTATTCATCTGCTCATTTGGGTGGGCTGGTTTACTGCTTTGAGATGAGTTCGTATGCTAGGCTATACGATGACGGTTGTTGATATAATTCCTTCTAGGAGAAGGATCACGTCGTTAGTGATGACATATTGTATGAGGGCTTCTTAAACGAGAAGCCCTGTTATGTTGATACAATTTGTGTGTCTTTCGAGAGCGAGGTCTCCTCCTATAGTGGTGCTAGATATGAGAGTTTGATATATGATCTTCTAATTTCCGCGTCAACTCCCTCCTCAGATGGTCAATCTCCTGATTCTAGTCATCCAACCTTTCTTCATAAATACTGGACGACCGAGAAATAGTTTCTCCCTCTGGTCGGTCAATCAGCGATGTGCTTTATCATCGACTGGGCCCAAATCTTGTAAGTGAATGCCCTCTGGGAAGTTTCTAGAGGGATGCCAGCAGGATAGGAGTGTGATCCCTCTTTATAATTCATATTTTAGAATAAACGTGACTCCTTGTGTGAGTGGGATGAGACTGGTTTGCATTCATTATGAACTTCAGGCTTTGTTGGCTTTAACAATGGTGAGAAGTTTAGCCTCCCACAGACGGTGGAAAATTATAGGGGTTAGTGAGCCAGAATAAATGCTAGAATTTCATATTATCTCTAAAAAAATTAAGAGCGCAGAAATAATAACATGACGGGATATACGTGGTTTGGCTATGAGGTCGGCCTACTTTTATGAGGAATGGGAGGGAGATTGGCTTATTAACGTCCAAAAGGATGGTAATAGTTAGAGTTCTAGGGATGCTAGCTGAGAGTCCAAGCTATCACATGGAAGTTACAATTCAAATTTTACATGAGCCAGATCGTCATTATTTACAAACCTAGGTGTCCTATGTCTTTAGGCCTCTTTATGTCTATCTTGATTGGGTTACAGAGTCCTATGGGTGACGGTCTTTCGATTTGTTAGTGTAATCCTCAAGATTCGTGTATATTTCTTTACGGAACATGCTTTCCCTTATCCTATTCGCCCACCATGTGCCTCTTACGTAGTGTTTCATGCGTTCAACCACATGGCGTCAGTTCGGTCATATTTCCTCCAACTCTCATTTTCAACCTTTATAAAAGTCTTTAAGATCATCAATTTCCCCCTCGTCTTCATCAAAACTCTATAACCAATATTCCATAAGAAAAGTCTCACCTTCTCGTTTGAGCCAAACATTTTTATCTTTATCCAAACATCACTTGGAGATTTTGAGTCTCCACTATCCTTTCAATTATTTTGCACAATCATATGTGCTTTTTCCCCCTCTTTTCTTGAAATCATTTGGGGAATTCAGCGTTTCATTCTTCATAAAACACACCATTATTGGATTTTAAGGGAAAAAAGAATTTGGAAATAAAAGAATACAAGTGGAGATCTTTGGTTCTCACATTAATTGAATTAATCCTATCAACATTACAACTACTAGGTGTAAACCCACGCAGTGTATGGGCTGGACTATTGTGATAGTCATCTGACACGTTAAATTATTTACTTTGTGTCATGGTAGATCAATATAAGTATTTTTGGAATATTAAAAATATAGTTATTTTAGGAAAAAAACTATTTGAAAATTACGATATAATAATAGTTATGATGCCCAGAAAAATATTGAAGATGGAAATGAATTTTAGTTGTCAGATAAAAATTGTACTATGTTAGTTATATATAATATTCAAGTAAGTATCCAAACAAATTACATTATGAACAAAGTTGAAGCAATTTGATGTAATAATAATAAAACGAAATCCTTACTAAATTCTCTATTACAATACTATGATATATAAAAATGAGGTCCAAATCCAACTAAGGAGAGAAAATAGGAACGCAAACAACTCAGTTATTAAAGCTAGGAAAATGCTAGGGGAAGAGTTAATATGCTTTAGAAAGAAAAAAAATTAACCGGAGGTTCACACTGAGAACTTATTCACCCTCATAAATTCATATATTTGTTATATCCAACCATAAAAAGTCGACACTCAATTCAATAATAATTTTTTTTTTTTTGATAACCCTGAACCTCCACACGAACGAGCCCTTTGGACTCTCTCGTGCAAGCTAAACAGGGGGGGCACTGCGCATGTCCACCTCACACACGAGCCCCGCTTAAATACTGGTAAACCCTGCGGGGGATCGAACCCACGACCGTGCGCCTAACCACACAGCCCTGAGGAAGCCCTCCAACAGGGGTAGGTATCCGTGGGGAGGGATCGAACTCATGACCTATGGTCAGAGTGAAGCCCATCCTTACCACTGGACCAAGCCAGGGTGGATTGATAATAAAAATTTGATATTATCAATAAATGTTAATACAACTGACTAAATGAGTAAAACATCAAACATCAAACATCAATAAGTAAAAGTGAAGGAAAATTACTAACTAATTGATGCATATATATATATATATATATATATATATATATATATATATCTGTGTGTGTGTGTGTGTGTGTGTGTTCTTGCACACCAACATAAGAAGTTCCACCTACTAAAGTCATTTGAGGGTTAGGAGTAAAAAGAACCAATATGAGTGGATATGATAGATATGTGCAAACACTATCACCGATTTATAGCTTTCTAAAAAATAACAATATAATACAGAGAACTAATTCAATGATTGTTTGAGATGTCTAAGAGAAGAATGTATTTGTGCTTGATCAAGGTTAAAAGCAATTAATCGAACAATTGAGTTAATATACTTCAAGGGGTTAGGAATTTAGTTATATTTTCAAAGACCATATAATAAAATTTGGGAGTAATTGAGAAAGAAGATGAAAGTGAATGGTAAAACTAATCAAGGGCATCTTTTGATGCTTTTACTACACAAATATGTACCCGTTGAACATAACCATTTATTACTCCATTCTACAGGTGATTCAATATATATATATATATATATATATATATATATATATATATATATATATATAACAATGCTCCTGTGTGGACTAGTCCGCATTTTAAGAATGCGGACCGGACATGTGTCACCTAACGGTGCGCCTAAAAATTATCGCCTAAATTATAGGCACACTCTCTCTCTTTTCTGGGCGCACCGCCAGGGGACACATGTTCGGTCCGCATTCTTAAAATGTGGACTAGTCCGCATAAGAGCAGAACTGTATATATATAAATATATATATATATATATATATATAGAGAGAGAGAGAGAGAGAGAGAGAGAGATTCATTAAAAATGTTAAAGGAAAATTCAAAGCAATTTTAAAAACCTATCAACAAAATGGCAAAAAAATGATAGATATCAGAACCAAGTATAATGTCATTAATGGGACCTCCACAATTTCTTAGAAAACCTAAATTTGATTTGAGAAATAATACATGAGTGTGTGTTAACTGTAAATAAAAAGTTCACAACGAAAGAAATCTAAAACTTCAAAGAGATACGTGGACAATATAGAGAAAGAGGTTTACAATATTCATTGGAGTTTGTAATCTTTGATATCGGGTTTGAAATATTTACCGGAATGCAAGCGTCAATCTCTTATATGAGGGGGGAGTTAAGAATCTTCATCGGAGCACTAACTAAATGTAGGGTTCGTCAATATTCGCCATAGCTGAAGATGCTGGTGCAGGTTCAGTATATATGTATGTCTATCGAAAATTTACTTGTTAAGATTATACCGAAAAATCAATCTATCAAATAAAGAATCATTCATAAAGTGTTCCAATTTTTATATTAGTATTTTATAAAATTGTGGTTTAATTGACACGGATTAAATAATATAAATTCTTTACAGTGAGAAATTAAACTTCTCTCTAAATGTATGAATAAGTAACATAAGAAGAAGAAAAAATTAATGCCAACTTTATCGAAATTACATTTTACAGAGCCACCCAACCCATCAACAAACAAAAATAAGAAATAAAAAGAGATACTTTTAGTCTTGGTACTTTCACCAAATATAACAAAATTTTAAAAATGAAAGGATATACTTAAGCCTCTAATGTATATGCCCTCGTAATCTTCTTCATGGATTTTTTTATCAAATGGTTGATATGTGCTATAGGAAACTTTAAAGATATAAATTTAATGGACATATGAAAATAAAAATTTATTAAATTAATAATTAATTTAATATTGAATACAAATAGGTCATGGAAAGATAAAAGGAATCAAATTTATATGAACAAAATATAGGTCGTTTAAAATTCCCTAACCCACTACACAAAAAATGTCAAACTATCACCTTTCAACCGATCAGACTTGTAATGGTTATTGACCGTGATAAGACTTTGTCACGGTCAATGACCATGACAAGTCCGTGACAATCACAACCAATGGCCGTAACAAAAAAGGCAAGTTTTTTTCACGGACTTGTCACGGTTATTGACCGTGACAATCTTATCACGGTCAATAATCGTGACAGGTCTGTTACAATTTCCCCAGTTAAAAAAAATCCTACCCCTCCTTTTTTACCCACCATTTTGTTTTCCCTCCCTCTTTCTCTCTCTAAGCGGCTGCTCTTTCTCCCTTTCTCTCTCTCGCTACGATTTCAGGTTACTTTCTTTCTCTCTTTATCTTTCCTTTGTACATATGTGTGTGTGTGTGTGTGTATATATATGTGTGTATACGTGGGCGTGGTGGGGAGGAGGTAGTGTGCGTGTGTGCGTGGTGGGGGGAGGGGCAATGAGTGGTGGTGGTGTGTGTGTGTGTGTGTAAGGGTGTGTATGTGTGCGTGTGTGTGGTGGGGGGGGGGAAAGGGGGCAGTGGGGGGTGGTTGAGCAGGGGTATGGTGGGGCGGGGGTGGGGGGGGGGGGGTCCGTGGAGGGGGGGGGGGGGGTGAGTGGGTATATATATATTTATTTAGGTTTTAAATTGGTAAGAAATTGTTTGACATTATAATATTGTTTGTATATACTTATTTAGGTTTGAAATTGGTTAGAAATTGTTTGACATTATAAATATTATTTGTATATTCTTTTTTAGGTTTGAAATTGGTTAGAAATTTTTAATGTTGAATTAATTGAGTAGATGAATTAAACGGAGTACGGGATACATATTTGTTCGTTTGTTATTGCTGTTGGAGTATATTGGACGGATGTGGTTGATATAGAAGTTGGTTGTTTAATATATTTTTAAATCCTTAATTTAATTCACACTAATAAATCCTTAAATAATTATATTGTCTTAATTTGTTAGGTTGGTTACTTTAGAAGTGTCACAACCACTGGATTATTGTCAAAATCGGGGGAGGGGGAGTTTTCAACTTTTTTCTAAAATTACTTCGTGTCACGACCCGTTCGAGAGTAGTACAGCCACAGACTTATGATAATTAAATTAAACATACTTGAAATTACATATAGTGTGCATAGATACTAGCCTTCTGGTTCTTAGGCGTATACATTCAATAGACCTTAGACCCGTTCGAAAGTCAATTACCATGTAATGAGATCTCTCGAATTGTCCCATTTAGGCAGTTTGGGACTATATAGTTTCTATATAATAATATTCTTACTGGATGAAACTTATTACTATTGGAGGATATTTTTATATCATATCTTAATGTTTTCTAGGTACATACTAGATGATGCGATGTTAAGTGTTATTTCAATTGATAAATTGAAATAACACTCACACTTGTGAATCTACGTCGTGTACTTGGAGAACTATGGGGATATGCTACCGAATTTTTCTCACATCTTAATATGTGCATGAGCAGTTAAGTATATTACCGAAATATGTGGTCTTGAATGGGATAGAACCACTCACCCTTTAGAGGAGATGGAAGAAATAAGAATTAATATTATAAATTGAATTCGAATTTAAAATTTAAAAATCGAATATAAATAAGACATAATTTGATGAAACATACTATAAATCTAAGTTTTGTTTATACTAATCCATGAAAATGGGCTCATTACCTTTAATTGGTGATTGTTTGTAGTAGTTTTGATCGGGATATCCTAAATACAAAGAGTGGATGGGTGAGACGAATAGATTGGGGGTTGTGTTTCGCAGAGGTGCTAATGAATTTATGAAATACATAAAGAGATGTCATAATAATGAAGATTTTTCTTATGCGTGTGCTAGGTGTGATAATGGTAAGGTGTTTGACTGGAAAACAGTTGAACTACATTTGTTAAGATGGGGTATGCAAGATAATTATCTATTTTGGAGTTTTCACAGGGAATTAAAAGTTCATTTTAACCCTGAGCAACCTTCACAACAACCTTCAACAAGTAGGATAGACGTAGAAGGGGACAACGTAGATTGTAATATGTTAGATGATTTAGTTGATGGTGTGTACGGAGTTTATGAAGTGGAAGAGAATGAGGTCACTAACGATGTAGAAGATTCAGGTGCTCATGAAGATATTAGGATAAACCTTGACGATGACTGCTAAAGTTTAAAATTTAAGGCGACCCACCCGTTATACTCTAGATGTGAAAAAGATCAAACAACTTTACATGTCATGGTTGACGCATAGTTTGAAGACCCAATACGGTTTATCTGGAAATAGAGTGACATGAATTCTGAATTGGGTGAAGGGCTTGCTACCCAAACAGAATATGCTTCAAAATAGTTATCATGTTATAAAGAATAGTTTGAAAGGTTTGGGAATGAAGTATAAATCGATTCATGCTTGTGTGTATGAATAAATACTATACTGAAAGGAGTATGAAAATCTCGATTGGTGTCCGGCATTCGATGAACCTAAATATGTCCAATCTACTAACAAGGAAGGCACAAGCTCAAAAGTACCTCAAAAAGTGTTGAAATATTTTCCCGCTGGGCCTAGATTAAAGAATTTTTTCATAGTACCATGGATAGCGGAGGCAATGACTTGGCATGCTAGGGAAGAAGTATGGGATAATCTCATGTGTCATCCTATTGATTGTACAACTTGGAGGAGGATGAGTTATGAGTATCCCGATTTTTCTCGAGAATAGCGTAACGTACATTTGGATATATCAACAGATGGTTTCAGTCCATTTTAAAATATAAGCACCAATCAGAGTATAAGGCTAGTGATCCTAACCCCACTCAACCTCCCTCCTTCACAGTGTATGAGACCTGAATTTTTGATTCTGTCTTTGTTGATACTTGGGCCAAAGGCACCAAGTGATGACATCGATGTCTACCTGGCCCCTTTGGTAGAATAATTAAATGAGCTGTGTGAAGAGGGTGTGCAAGCATTTGACTCTTTTAGATTAGAAAAGTTTACGCTGAAAGCTATATTGATGTGGGTAATTCATGATTTCCAGCTTATGGGACATTATCTGGTTGTGTAGTACATGGTTATTTGGGGTGTCCTATTTGTGGAGAGGGGACTGAATCTCTTCGTCTCCCTACTAGATAAAAATGTATATCATTGCCATAGGAGGTTTTTACCCACCCACCCACCCCACCCCCCGCGCTCATAGTTTCAGATTTGAGAAAGGTTCTAATTTTTTATCGGGAGGGGTTGAACATAGGCTACCACCGAGAAAACTTACAGGTTTAGAAATTGAAAGTAAATCTTTTGATTGTGGCCTTAATATGCCAGGTAAAAATCCTAAATTTACGAATGTCAAACATTAGAGGACCCGAATTGAGAATGAAACTGAGATAAGAAAGACATGGTCTAGGAGGTAAATTTTATTTGACTTGCGTTATTGGAAGAATAATATGGTGCGCCATGTATTGGATGTGATGCACAGAGAGAAGAACATCGATGAACATATTTTGCGAACATGCCTTGGGGGGAGTCATTCGAAGGATAGAGAAAAATCACAAAAAGACCTTAAATCATTGAAGGTAGGATGGAGAAAAATTACGCCTTCTTTCTCCAAGCATAAGGATTTTTAGAGGGCTATAATGCAAATTAGTATCTTCTTCTCACTTTTGTTTGAGAAGGTAGTCAATCAAGAACACATAGTGGCTGTAAAATTGGCAGTGATCGAAATGATTTGTGTGTTGGATAAGTAGTTTCCCCCCATCATTCTTTGACATAAGTGTTCACTTGTTGGTACACCTATGCAACGAGGCACTTCTTTGCAGTCCAGTTAGATATCGGTGGATGTATTCGTTTGAAAGATTGATGAAAGTTTTCAATGATTACGTCAAGAATACACTATACATTGCAGGATCAATTGCATAGGAATACATCATCGTGGATTCATCAATCTATACTCTGGAATATATGCCTGACTCGACCAGCGTTGAAGACATTGATGAGTTCGTCGATGAGGGTGACCATGTGGTGGGCAAATGAGTGAAATTAACGAGTTTGCAACATGAACAAGTAGCTTGTTATCTATTTGACACACATGAAGATGTCAAAGAATGAAAAAAGTAATTTTAAATTATTTTAAGTGTTACATTATTTTAGATTATTTTATACATAATTAATTTTCTAATACGTTCATCACATTAATTTTATGCAAAAAATATGAAGCCCGTGAGAGCAATAAAAGATGAAAAACAATGGCACAATCAGACAATAAATTTAGATCGTGGTTGTCACATGAGGTAATTATGGAAATGGTCGGTATTAAATGTGACATTACAATAAAACTTTACAACTAACATAATTAATTCAAAATCAAGGCTTGCTCTTCTAGCCCCTAGACCCTTGTTCATGGAATAAGAGTACAAAAAGTATCGATTGAACGGTTACGCATTTGGCGCAAGGGTGTATGAGGAAAGTACAAATGTAGAGAACTATGGAATTTCATACAAGGCTCTTACTTTCTTTCGAATGAGCGCAAAAGATAAGAACATCGTTGAAGCTAAAATGACTTACTATCAATCCCTTTTTTTATGATAACCCAAATTTGAAACAATTTTTAGATTTTTAATAAGTATTCCAATTATCAGACAATAGTTTAATGCTTTTAATTCATTTGTGCTTGATCAGTTTAGTGCATGTAATATTTAGATTTAATTTGTAAGCATTAATTCAAAGTCCATGTCCAGTGGGTGTATTATTCTAGTGTTTTATTATTATCAGACATCAATTTAGTGCTTTTAATTCATTTGTACTTGATCATATTCTCTCTTTCTCTCTTTCATTTTGTATATGTGTGTGGGAGGGGGGGAGTTTTCAACTTTTTTCTAAAATTACTTCATGTCACGACCCATTCGAGAGTGGCACGACCACAAAAAATATTTGTATGTCTTTTTTAGGTGTGTGTGTGTGTGCAGGTGTGTTTGTATTCTTCTAATTCATTTGGATTTGTACTAATAACAATAATTTTTACAGAAAATTCCTTCTTCATGGATTAAGGAAAGGATGATGATGATGATGCTAATGATGATGTCTTCTTCAGGGCTCGGTGGTAGCGGAGACGACGAGGGCTCATCGCCCCCTAGGCTCCCTAAATGGGGAAAATTGGGAATGGTCGTTGAGAATAAGACGGACATATTGACTAGATCCCTCGAGCCGGTGAAGACGATTATCGGCCCGGGGTACACCAGTTGGAGGGAAGTGCCAAATGAGCTCAGGTTAGCTATTTGTGCGGCATTACATGTAATGTATTTCAATTTCAATTTCAATTTCAATTTCAATTTCAATTTCAATTTCAATTTCAATTTCAATTTCAATTTCAATTTCAATTTCAATTTTTTATTTATATTTTTATTTATATTTATATTAATATTAATATTTATATTTATATTTATATTTATATCTATATTTATATTTATATTTATATTTATATTTATTCTCAACTAACACTTACTTTTTCTTTGTTTTGTATTTGTTTGAGAGGAAGAATTCAGTCGGCCCCTAGAACTCCGCGATTCTATGTTGGAGCAGTTAAGGGAGCAACACAAGACATGGAAGAAGAATTTGTGGGCCTGGTACTTTGGGAAGACTAGGGACTCTATTCTCAGAATGCGTGAGTATGTCCTGCCGAAGGAGCTGATCGCATTGGCACAATGGAAAAAGTTCATTGACAATAAGATCGAGGAGAGGCAATTAGCATCCTGCCAATCGAGGAGGGAAAATCGGGCAAAAAAATGGATGTGCAGTACTCTGGCCGGACGTCTTACGCCGAGGTGGAGCACAAGATGGCAAGTTTTTATTTTTCTAAAATTATAGAAATATGTTATTCTGCATTATTTTACTTTGCGTTACATACTAATTTTGCATTATTTATTTTAGGGGATGGGCAATGGCCCTGGGGGTAGGCCACATAGGCTCGATGCCTATGTGGCAATTCGGACGAAGAAAGGAAAATATATGGAGGTGTCCCCAAGCGTCGCGACCACGATTGTAAGTAATCCAACAATTTAATTTTTGTAAATTACGTTATAATTTTTTTATTAACTTATTTAACGCAACGTGTGCTTTTTGTCGTTTCAGGAAAAGCTTATGGAATTGCATAAGTCACAGTCTGAAGGCGACAAGGCATTTTTGTCCACGGACGTACTCAGCCAAATGCTTGGCACTGATAGCAAGGTGAGGACTAGGGGGTGACCTCAGGGGTGGGAAAATCTAGGATCATCGGAATGGATACTAGCAACACCGGGTTCGCTCGTCAGGTGGACACGCATGACACAAAGCTATCAAGGTTGGAGGTGATGGTCCTAGATATGTATGCATTTATGAAGCGTGAGTTGGGCGTAAAGGCCAAGGTCAAGGGGAAGGAGAAGGTTGCGGAGGAGGAGGTGGAGGAGCACAAGGACGTGGGAATCGCTTCTTCATTGTCGATACGTGCGGACTCACCGCTTGATGATCCAGTCCCCTACTTGGCTCCCATCGAGTGGCTTATGTCAACAATCAGTTGGTCGAGCATGTTTTTACGCAACATATTTGATGGCAAGCGGATAGAGAGGGGGTTGAAGGATTCGAATACAGTCCCGAGTGTGCCGGTTCATAACCGTATTCTTCAAAGCATCGAGGCCAATATGCTTATCACGCATGTGATAACCACCAAGGAGAACTACGCAGAGTGGTTGCGCGAATAATGCGGCGTGACGCATACTGAGGGGTGTCTCAATGCGTATATCATGTGGCCTTCCTTCCTTCTCGAACCTACCCCATACACTATGGTGTGGCATTATTTGTATTTATTTTTATTTGGATACTTGCATTATATTTGAATTGTTTTGAGTTATTACATTTTTGTTTGGATATGGGTTGTATTATTATTTTATTTGGATATTGAATTATATATGGGATGATTTGGTGCATTATTTCTATTTTATTTGGATATATGTTGTTTGAACATGTATAATTTTGCTATAATAGGTACAAATATACTGTTGGGCAGTGGTAGTGGCTAAACTTCCCAACAGTTTTTTTTTTAAATTCTGCCCTGATTTGTCATGGTCATTGACCGTGACAAGTCACAACAAAGGAAAACTGTCATGGTCAATGACTGTGATAATTTTTAAAAGTTTTTCAGGGTCTTTAACCATGACAAACCTTGTCAAGGTCAAAGACCATGACAGAACCGTGACAAGTCTAACGAACTTGTCACGTCAATGACCGTGACAAGTCTGTGACAGTAAAAGTTGTCACCCCCAGGCTTATCACGGTCATTAACCTTGACAAGTAGGACTTGTCACGGTCAATGACCGTGATAATTTGACAGTTTTGGTGCAGTGACCTCCTACCATTCCCCCCATTGGCTCGGGTGTACCCTTATGAGTATCCATAGCTCGTAACTAACCTGCGTACAGAGATATAATGCACATAGAAATCAAGAAGAAATGCTAGATAACATAGCTAAATGTAACACCCCGTGTTTTAATTATTTGATTTTAATTAATTTGGAGTAAAATAAAATTTTGGATTTAATGGCCTTTAAGAATTTAATTGGGTTTTTAGTAAATTTTTCAATCGGGAATTAATTCGGGTCTTTTATAAAAGTCATAAGTTTTTTTTAACATTTAACTAGCAGGTGCGTATTTGTTCAACAAATGGATTTTTATCAGATAATTAAGTCGGATTTTAAAAGATTTAATTTTGGGATTATGGGGCTCGTTCGAACGGCAGGGAATGTCATTCGAACAACGTCGCAGTATCATTCGAACGACAGGGGTTCTCGTTTGAACGACAGGCGGTTGATGGAAATATTAGAGTCATAATTATTTTTCAATGCTTAAACCCTTTATATACTAAACTAAGACAGGGCTGGGATTTCACAAATCATTTTTCTCTCAAACCTTGTCTAGAAACCTTTTCCCAAAACATATTTCTCTCATCTTCTACCCCTAGCCCCTACTTTGCACAAGTTTTCAAGATTCAATTGATATTTTCTTAAGAAAAGTTCAACCTTCTACTCAGATTTTCATTCAACTAATCACATACATGAATACTATATTCTTTTCCTTTAGTATTATGCGTTTTAAGTGTTGCCTAAACCTTAATTTAATACTTTCTTAAAATTAATTAGAAATCTAATTAGAGAAAGTGGACACATAAAAATTGGGGCCATTTTTATGAAATCCTTTAATATGATTAATATTCATAACCCTTGGGTACGTAGGATTTATGAGTGAATTTTGGGTCTTATTGGGGTAGGCTGCATGTACAAAAACCCTAGTTTTGTAATAAATGAATTTAGCGTCGTATAATTCACGTAATTTAATGAAATTGGGATTTTATGGTATTAATGATGAAACCTCGATGTATTTAATTTAAAATAATTATATGAGATTAATTTGGGTGCTTATGAAGATGTGATAATTAAATTAAGATTTCATTGAATTGGACTATAATGCGTAGTTTTATACGTTGATTAATTACGATTGTTTGTGTGACTTGTTGATATTATTTAATTGCCTTTGTGATGACGGGTTGTTGGGTATTTTTGCTCTCCCTAAATTTTAGGGTTCCTTCTAAGTATGGGACTAATGGGTAGGCGTTTTGATGATTTACGCCTTCTAGGTAGGGGACTAGTGAGGGTAGATTATTACGACTTTATTATATCTAGGTGGGATGATTGTTGATACTTTATCATCATTATGCTAGCCTAGACGTGAGACTAGGTCGAAGTTTGTATTATAAATTCATCTTATACATAGGGTAGGACGTATTGATAACTTGGGGATCCTTAGGTATGGGACTAAGGGTTATTTTTTTAGGATCTCACATCGATAAAGGGTGGGGTGATTTGAAATTATGAATTGAGAAAATTGAGAATTAATGACTAAGATAATAAGACGGACATTAAAATATATTAGCGACATAATCAGCGAGGGCCAACAGTTTAAACGGTCCAGACGACATTTTATGTCATGTCGTGTGTGGAACCTTGTCAATCAGCGAGGACCGACAGTTTAAACGAGCCAGTCGACGTTTTGACGAGGGGATGTATATTTTGGTGGAGAAATCACCCGAGGCGGGACGACCGCCATAATAAATTGAGGATATAAGAAAAGTTGGCTAATTTAATTAAATTAACGATCGTGGGACTTGGGAATTTAAAATCATATTGGTGTGCCTTTTTAAATGGGGATTGGTACGAGTAGTTAATGATTTATATTACGCACGTTTCATTATTCCGATTAATTTAAAATATTCTATTGTGATATTTATTGAGTATAATTCTACTGTCTGGATTCAAGGATCCTAATTGAGGGTATTAGTGTGTATTCATGCTCGGGGCTCTGACCTCGTGCGTTGACTAACTTTTCAAGAATTAGTTATTGGAGAAGCTGCATAGAGTTATTTGAAGATTTTCTTAGAGGTGCAATTGGAGTTGCTCTACCTTATGAGTGTTTATTTAGTTTAGTTCCATTCCTTCGTACTTACTTTGAGACATAGTTTATGGTTTTGATCCATTCGGTTTCAAATTTGTATGGGTTTTATTCCATTGTTTAATTGGATTCAGTTGGAGATTATTCAGTTTTATATTATCGGAGATTAGTTTATTATTTGGAGTTTAGCACGTGATGGATCTCTTAGCGTTTAGTTGTTGTTATCAATTGAGTTTTATTCAATTATTTATCTTGGGGATTAATTTATTTATGTCTCATATCTGTCTCAAGCTAAGAATGGTATTTTTTGACTCACACCGGCTTAGTTTTGGTGGCGATCGACGCCAGAATTAGGCGGGGTGTGACAGATGGTATCAGAACATGGTCTTAGGTCTCATAGGTTATGAGTCCGTTTTAGCTTTCGCATCACCTATCTTCGATTCCCTTTGTTGATTCGTAATCCTTAAGGTAGAAGGTCTAGCATACGTGTTAGATGTGTTTCTTAGAGATATATTGTTTTGTGCTAAGGACATTGTAAGCATTGAGTTTAGAATTAGTAAGCTTGATGTGAGAATCCTTAGAATGGATTGTGGTAACGATAATTATTTTGGAGATTTTAGAGCAAATGTTAGGTATCATATGTTTCGATTTTGGGGGCTAAGATTTAATTGAGGACGTTCGCATTTTGATGACTGCTGGAGATAGGATCGAGTGGGGATTTGTGAGAACGTGTGGTACACCCATATTTTCATAGTTATGAGTATGTATGTAGGCAATATATATTATTTTATTATTTGTGGGGTAGGTGTGCGTAGGATTGGGTGTATGGGCGCCCAATTATGGCATTCTACGGGTAGGCTTATGTGAGCCTTATTTTCTTTTGCGAGATTTAAGCGTTGATGTGTACGTTTCGTCTAATTTTGAGGACAAAATTCTTTACTAGTGGGGAATTATATAACACCCCGTGTTTTAATTATTTGATTTTAATTAATTTGGAGTAAAATAAAATTTTGGATTGAATGCCTTTAAGAATTTAACTGGGTTTTTAGTAAATTTTTCAA
Source organism: Sambucus nigra (assembly GCA_949130495.1). Taxonomy (NCBI): domain Eukaryota; kingdom Viridiplantae; phylum Streptophyta; class Magnoliopsida; order Dipsacales; family Adoxaceae; genus Sambucus; species Sambucus nigra. Next base: position 92,768,437 of record OX422214.1, read on the forward strand.
TCGAAAATTAATTCGGGTCTTTTATAAAAGTCATAAGTTTTTTTCCCATTTAACTGGGAGGTGTGTATTTGTTCAGAAAATGCATTTTTATCAGATAATTAAGTCGGATTTCAAAATATTTAATTTTGGGATTATGGGGCTCGTTCGAATGACAGGGCATGTCGTTCGAACGACGTCGCAGTATCATTCGAACGATAGGGGTTCTCGTTTCAACGACAAGCGGTGGATGGAAATATTAGAGTCATAATTGTTTTCCAATGCTTAAACCCTTTATATACTAAACTAAGATGGGGATGGGATTTAACAAATCACCTTTCTCTCAAACTTTCTCCAAAAATCTTTTCCCAAAACATATTTCTCTCATCTTCTACCCCTAGCCCCTACTTTGCACAAGTTTTGAAGACTCAATTGGTATTTTTCTTAAGAAGAGTTCAACCTTCTACTTAGATTTTTATTCAACTAATCACATGCATGAATACTCTATTCTTTTCCTTTAGTATTATGCATTTTAAGTGTTGTCTAAACCTTAATTTAATATTTTCTTAAAATCAATTAGAAATTTAATTAGAGAAAGTGGACACATAAAACTTGGGGATATTTTTATGAAATTCTTTAATATCATTAATATTCATAACCCTTCGGTACGTAGGATTTATGAGTGAATTTTGGGTCTTATTAGTGTAGGTTTCATATAGAAAAACCCTAGTTTTGTAATAAATGAATTTGGGGGCTTATAATTCACGTAATTTAATGAAATTAGGATTTTGTGGTATTAATGATGAAACCTCAATGTATTTAATTTAAAATAATTATATGAGATTAATTTGGGCGTTTATGACGATCTGATAATTAAATTAAGATTTAATTAAATTGGACTATAATCCGTAGTTTTATACATTGATTAATTATGATTGTTTGTGTGACTTGTTGGTATTATTTAATTGCCTTTATGACGACGGGTTGTTGGGTATTTTTTCTCTCCCTATATTTTAGGATACCTTCTAGGTATGGGACTAGTGGTTAGGCCTTTTGATGATTGACGACTTCTAAGTAGGGGACTAGTGTGGGTAGATTATTACGACTTTATTATGTCGGGGGTGGGCTGATTTTTCATACTTTACTGTCATTACGCTAGCCTAGACGTGAGACTAGGTCGAGGTTTGTATTAGAAATTCATTCTATACATAGGGTATGACGTATTGATAACTTAAGGACCCTTAGGTATGGAACTATGGTTTTTTTTTTATGATCTCACATCGATAAAGGGTGGGATGATTTGAAATTGTGTATTGAGAAAATTGAGAATTAATGCCTAAGATAAGACGGGTATTAAAATATATTGGCGACTTTTTTCAGCGAGGGCCGACAGTTTAAATAGGCCAGTCGGCGTTTTGACGAGGAGATGTGTATTGTGGTGGAGAAATACCCGAGGCGAGAGGACTGCCATAATAAATTGAGGATATAAGAAAAGTTGGTTAATTTAATTAAACCAATGATCGCGGGACTTGGGAATTTAAAATCATATTGGTGTGCCTTTTTAAATGGGGATTGTTGCGGGTAGTTAGTGATTTATATTCCGCACGTTTAATTCTTTCGTTTAATTTAAAATATTATACTATGATATTTATTGCGTATAATGCTACTGTCTAGATTCAAGGATCCTAATTTAGGGGAGTAGTGTGTATTTATGCTCGGATCTTTGACCTCGTGCATTGACTAACTTTTCAGGATTTAGTCATTAGAGAAGCTGCATAGAGTTATTTGAGGATTTGCTTGGAGGTGCAGTTGGAGTTGCTCTACCTTATGAGTGTTGATTTAGTTTAGTTTTCCATTCCTTCGTATGTACTTTGAGACACAGTTATTGATTTTGATTGGTCCATTTGGTTCCAAAGTTGTATAGGCTTTATTCAATTGTTTCACTGGATTCAGTTGGACATTATTAAGTTTTATATTATTGGAGATTAGTTTATTATTTGCAGTTTAGCATGTGATGGATCTTTTATCATTTAGTTGTTTTTATCAATTGAGTTTGATTCAATTATTTATCTTAAGGATTGATTTATTTATGTCTCATATTTGTCTCATGCTAAGAATGGTATTTATTGACTCATGCCAGCTTAGTTTTGGTGGCGACTGATGCCAGAATTAGGCAGGGTGTGACACCAAATAGAGAGAATGTAATAAAAATAGCTAAAAAATGTATACCCAAAATTATCGTGAGACATTAAAGCTCATTGAGAGTTGGCACAAATTCATGAAGAACTCATTCTTGGGTCCAAACATTAACTATATTGGTAGGTCCATCTCCACCACCACCACCATAACCCAACCAAAACTACAATAAACACACATCATATCTACCACACCCCTAACTAACACCAGGATTAGAATCGATTGAGATTGTTTATCATTTCAGATTAGAGATGAATGGAATGGAGAATGAAATTCGAAAGATATATGAATTTGCAAACATATTTGTTTCATGTTTGTTTTGGGTCTACACTATTTTTCTTGGGAACCAACATGAGAGTACTTGATGGAAAGGAATGACTCCTAAATAGTCAATAAAAGAGTAAGGGAGGAGGGAGAAGAAGTGTAGGAATAGGAAAAGATCGAAGATAGTTGAGAACATTGAGAAGATCGAAACAAAGACTAAGGCATAAGTTATGAAGTTTAGATGATTTGAAAGAGTCGTAAAATGGTGTCTCTTTAATAATTAGGTGAAAATTAACTCGGAGGAGAGACATAAAGAGAAAAGAGAAATATTATAATGTGAGGGAAATTGGGTGATTATAGAGTCCATGTGAAGGGATGAATCAACAGGAGCATTAACTCACAACTTTCGTTTTATAATATTAGTATAAATTTTTGTGAGTGCAATTAATCACAATAAGGTAATTCTAGAAAATAAAGGAATGAAAAAAAATACAAAAATTCTCATAACACACAGATATACGTGGTTCGTTAACTGCCTACATCTATAGAGAGAGTTTTTTAGTTTTTATTATTGTCCCTTAAAGTTCGAGAATTACATCGCCTTTGAACCTAGGGTAAGAATTATATTTAAAGTAGTGTAAAGTGGTTACATTGCTCAAGGAACTTTTCCAGCTTGTTATTGGCTAGTGTGATGACTCCTAATTATCTCATTCGAGAATGTAGGTAACCAAATAAACCTACCAATATTTAAATGATAAGTGTTCGTATTTATTCGCGAGATAAACATTCGTGTTAATCTTTCTATTACTGGACCTGACTTGGGCAGAGTGGTAATCCTGTTGGGTATGATCGGACCAGTCATAATTAGGATTTTATGGTTTGTACCCCACAATTGCCCCAAAAAAATTTAGCCCAAATTGGGTCAGAGTTGGGCCAAAGAATTTTAAATCCTTTGTAGACCCAAAATATTGATTTAAATAATGCTTAAAAATATTGGTCGGATATTTTCGTAATTAGATACAAACCGGCGGGGGTACGCTAGTCATTACTGGAAATATGAACCACCAAAACCCATTCTTGAGCCTCATTCAATATGATAGTTTTCACGTAATTCAGACGTCACTCTGTTTCAAACTTTGTGCCCGTCACTTTGTTCATCATTTCTAGCTAAAAAAGATTTTGAAGCTCCTGTTTGCTTTACTTTACCAATAAGTTCTTCCTCACTTCTTCTTTCATCTTGTTCTTTGTAGTTCTCTTTTGCAAGCATATGTTACTACTTCTTATGTTGTTTTTCTATTTTTAATAAAAATGGTGAACACTCTTCATGGGAAAAACTTTGACGATTTTAGGTAGACTCCCTGGGTCACAATTGAAGGTGCCCGCTTGTCCAAAAATGCTATTACAGTTAATGGGGACCATTCGATCCATACTTTAACTGTAGTTTAAGGAGAACTAAACTTTCCTCTAAACCATTTTTTTAGAATTTTGTGAATATTTTGGGTTCGTCCCCGCTCAATGTGCTCCCAATACTTGGAGTATTATCAATGGGGTGTACGGGATTACCGAGTTGTATGGGATCAATCTGGGTATCTAAGAGATTAAGTATTGTTACTCTTGGTCTCACAATAATGATGATCTTTCTTACCTAAAGGTGAGGAAGGCCAACAAGGTCCTCATAGTGAACCTTACTAATTCTAATAATGAATAATGGTATTAAGGTTTTATTCTCGAGAATCAGCAACATTTGTCTCTCCCGAGGGTGAAGAATACACTGGGTATTTAAGCCCAACTTGGGTGGGTAACGTAGGTTGAAACTTACTCCTTATACGTTTTTTTATTGATTCCCACGTGTTGAATTGTTTTTACCAATGGAATTTTTCTTTCTTGGATTTTAATAGCTCGCTCGAAGAAGAAAGAACCTTCTCTTTCCCACATCATCAGGGAAAAATTACTAAAGGCTTGGAAGATGAGGGATTATTTCGCTGGTGGTGAACATCCCTGTTCAACCTCATTCCTTTTTTTGTAAAAGAATACTACTAGAAGCTTCACCGCCTGCCTAGTGGATGGTATTCCTGACTGTCTCCTCTTCCTTTAAATCTCCCGACATAAAATCTATACCTACTAAGAGGAAGATTCCATGGCACTCGGGAAGAGGATTTTGTTGATCGATGATGATGATGTGGAGGTTGGGGCCTCCTCTCACAAGATGAAGTCCTTGAAGAGGAATGAGACCGAAGGCCCCAAGGCCACTCATTCGAATTTAGCTATTCGAGAGAAAAATAATAAAGATAAAGGACCATTGGACCCTCAGCCTTCTAAAAAGGGTGATCTTCCACCTCTTATGAGGACTTCACAGCCATATTTGTAGATAATAACCCCTCCCTAGCTTATGGCCTTTTGAGGGGGGGCTGTGTTCGTATCTTATTGTGAGCGTCTCAAGTAGCTTTCCCTATGAGCAATTATTGACTCGTAATGCTCAAACTATGTCACCTGTAACAAATTTCACTTTCTTGCTTCCTCTTTACTTATTTCTTTTATTCTGAGATAGACTCATCTAACAACTACCTTGTTTTTCTATTTGCAGTTTATGGAAGACTTTGTTTAACTCTTGGATGGTCATCTGGACTGGTCCAAGATTAATTATGAGGTTAGTGAGGCTATGATAATATTGTGAGAGACAATATATGAAGCCTAAAAGGCATATGAGAATACGTATGCGAGTGACACCATAAATGCGCTAAAGATCGCGGTCGAACAGCTGAAATTTTAGAATACTAAACTGAAGGCCAATCAATCCTAGTTGGCCAAGGAGGCAGAGGAATTCCTTACGACCAGGAGGCCAGTTATAAGAAAGGCTACAATGAAGCCTTTAAGGATGCTAAATGCCAATCGGCGTTCATTCATAAACCTAACATCAAGAAAGGTTAGGACGTAGCCATGGTAAGGACTAACATCCCAGTTGAGTCTGACCTCTTTAATGAGCACAAGACTAAATTCCATTGATCGTTGAATATGAGGCTACTACCAGTGTCCTGACTGACCAGACTTAGGATAAGGTGTCCAAGGACAAAACTAAAAAAGTTAAGGGTAGGTGAAGAAATAAGATTGATAGACTAGGAATTGTATTTCTTGTACCTTTTCTTACTTTTCTATTTGTAAGGGTTATCACCATTTTGGAGTTTATTAATGAAAAAAATTCTCTTTAATTTCAAAATTGTTCAACTATCTTTGCTGAACTTTTTTGTTTGTTTGTGTTTGCTCTGTATGGTCTGTTGTCGAGGACGATCAACCCTTGTTTGGTGATTTAAACATCCTTCTTAGTAAGAATGCCATTTCTCAGACACGTCGAGCATTTATATCTATTTGAAAGTCATTTGAGAAACTGATTGGTGCCTGTAAAGACCAGTCGACCTTGGTTACAAAGCTGAAGGATGACTTAAAAGTCGTAGGGGATGTGAGAGCCCTAATACTAGAGGAAGTGAACATTCTGAAGGCCCATCTTGCCACGGCAAAGGATATTAGCCTTTCTCATGTTTGAGAACGATAAGCTTAGGAAGAAGCTCCTTGATGCGAAAGATAGTAGCCAAAGAGCTCATGTCATGATGATGGGACTTAGCCGTGATATGACCATGCTTCACTATCTGTTTAAGATGGGACCACGAGTGCCCTGATTGGCAGGCTATGATGAAGGTTGGTTAGATGCTCCAGTTAAGATGGAGTAGGCCAAGAGTGTGTCCTACAAGCATAATGCTTAAATTCCTTGGTAATATTAAAAGTTTCAAAGGATTATCAACTTTGGTATATGTACCAGGTTGATTGTCCGATATACATGCATCCTCTTTTTAGCAGTGAGGAGAAGTAGTCGTTATTACCCTTCATCTCTTTAGGAGTTAATTAAAATCTCAGTGATGACGAATTCTGACAAAATCACAATAGTAGCCTAATAAGACTAATTGCATAATTTATTGCTCCCAACCATAGGTAGTGGTAATTTTTATTGTTTGTGGTGGTCTTTTATAATTTGCACTTTTTGTAACTTATAATTGAATGTTACAGTAAAGTAAACTTGAAACCAATCTCATAAATTTATCCATTCCTTTATGCCAAGTATGTCTTGTATTTGTCTTGTTTTACCTTTTAGGTTGTGTCGTCACACTATCTTATGCCTAGAACAGACAATGGAAAAAAACGTACCTAGTATAAGGGAAGCACGCCCGTTTACAATTTTATCCTACCAACTCGAGTTAGTCTAATGCTTAAGAATCCCACGTAGAAATTTTGCTTACTTGGGCAATTCATGAGGCCGTTTGTGTTTGTATTGACAAAGACCTGAAGACCTTAAGTTTAATTATAATAAGCAAGATTGACATTGTAATTAAAATAAGTTATGATCGGTGTTTAAAAGTTAATGCCGAGTGTGATCCTATTACTTTGGAACAATGCTAATCAATTGAATAGCTAAGTAATTCAGCAAATAACCACGGTCTTTATTAATAACTTGAATATGAACTGGGAGCGTCCTAACTTATTGTAATGAAAATTTGCAAAAACTAAATACGTTGGTAATAAAATTAAAAATAAAACATCTTGAGGTTGGACTCATTCCATGCTCGCGGTATCTCCCTGTCCTCCATTATTTCAAGTGATAGGCTCCTATCAAATCATCCATGATGACATTTCACGAACCTTCCTACTTAGGCCCTAACTTGACTTCTGATGGCGTTTTGGCATTGCCGAGGACTTTTTAAAGAGCGTAGTCCTCGACCTAAAATTTCCTCAGATTGACCCCTATGTTATACTATTTTTCCAATTATTACTAGTTGGAAGCAACCTTGATCATGACTTATTCCCTCCATTTTCTGCTAGGTTGAGTTTAGCGCTAAGGGCTTCATCGTTTTGTCCTTGTTTAGAAATGTTTCTCCTCACGGTTGGTAGACCAGCTTCGAGTGGAATCACGACTTCTATTCCTTAGGTAATAGATTCCCTAGTAGGTCTTCTCGGTGTAGTACGATATGCCCAGAGGACATGAGGAATCTCGTCTACCCAAGCACCATTTTCTCTTTCCAACCTCTTTTTCAAGTCGTCGAGCATTATTTTTTTAAAGGTCTCGACTTGGCCATTCCTTTGGGGGTTTGCCACAAAACTAAAGTGGTTCTTAATTCCATGCTCATTGTAAAAACCTTGAAAAGGCCACTCTTAAGTTATGTGTCGTTATCCGTTATGACTGTCCTGGATACCACAAAGCGAGTTATAATGTTCCTCCAGATTAACCTGATCATATAAGCATCTTTTATGTTCACAAGTGGTTCTACCTCAATCCAACTAGTAAAATAATCCATGATGAGTAACAAGTACTTGGGATATCCTGGTGCAATAGGGAGTGGCCCAATAATATCCAACCCCTACTATGCGAACGACTATGGGCTGGTTATGGACTTTAAGTCATTGACCGATTGATGAAACATATTATACACTTTTGAGCATCATTACTTGTGTCTTTTTTCATGTATGGACATCAGTATCATTCCTTAATTTCTTGGAATGCCAAAGGTCTTCTTCCCGCGTGACTCCCACAGATTCCATCGTAAAGCTCATAGAGAACTCGATCGACATCTTTTGGGTGTATGCATTGGAAGTAGGGGCCTATGAAAGATCTTCTGCAAAGTTTTTCCACGGGTCCTAGGTAAAAACAAGCGGCCTTCACCCTAATTTGATGATCTTACATTTTATCAATCGGGAGTGCATCATTTTATAGGTAAGCGATGATTGGATCCATCCATCTTGGGCCTTTTTAATAAAAAGAATGTGCTCGTAGGCCATAACATTATCAATGCTAGGCTTGGCGAGGAACTCCACTTATATTGTTCTCAAGAGATTGGAATCTACTGCAGAGCTTAAGGCTGTTAAAGCATCTATATGACTATTGTGCCCCTGGGGGAACTATTAAATTTGGACTTCCTCAAACTTTGATATCTGCTCGCAAACCACCTGTAGATATGTTGCCATTTATTTATCTTTAGCATTGAAGTCTCCATTGACTTGGTTGGATACTATCATTGAGTTATAATATACTTCGAGGTGGTTTGCCCCCAGTAAGTGAGCCTCACGCAATCTAGCTATAAGTTCTTTGTACTCATCTTCATTGTTGGAGGCCAGTCTGATTCCTTATTCGATCATGGAATTTGTTTTATTATAAAAAAAACTCTTACTACTTCCCCTTTAGAATTAGAGTCAACATCCACGTATAGTATCCACTTTTGGGATTTATCCAACTCATAATCCTTAAACTGGTCGGACACTTATTGGTCGGTAGGTGCCTCCTTGCTTATAAATTCTTTTATAAACTTAGCCAATACCTATCATTTAATTATTATTCTTGGTTGGTAATATATCAAATCTCCTGAGCTCTATGACCACTTGGACATATGTCCAGATAGGTCATCTCTATAAATAACATAACATCTTTAAGAGGGAAAGATGTGATCAGTGTAATAGAATAGGCCTCAAAGTAATGCTTCATCTTTTGGGAGATTTTCACCGGAGCGTAAGCCAATCTTTCTAGTGGTAGGTAACACTACTCGACATTCAAGAGCATTTTGTTGGCATAGTAAACACGAAATTATTTTGCCACTTTCTCATAGACTAAGGTCGAAATAACCGCATGGATTGATACTGCATGGTAGAGGTAGAGAGGGTCCCCTCGATTGGGAATCACCAACAGTGGTAGTTTGCTCAGGTACAATTTGATCTCCTTAAGAACCTTTGAACATTCATCATTCCAAGTGAGGCCTTTTTCCTTGTTAAGCAATTGACAGAACGATTTGCAATGCTCGGATGAGTTTTAAATGAAGCGATTATGTGCTGTGAGCATCCTAACGAGATTTTAGATTTTTTGTAGTGTCTTCTGTGGCTGAATGCTATTAATCGCTTCTATTTGATCGAGGTTTTCTTCAATTATCCTTTTACTAACTAGATTGCCTAGTAACTTCCCTGACTGGAGCTTGAATGAGAACTTACTCGCATTGAGCTTCATTCAGTAACGCCTAAGGATTTTGAAGGTGTTTGATAAGTCTTTGAAGTGGTCTTCCTTACACTTGCTTTTGACGAGAATAGCATCAATGTACACTTCTATTATTTCCGCCATTTATTGCTTAAAATTTTTTGTGACTAGTCTCTAGTACGTGGCTTTGGCATCCTTAAGGCCAAAAGGCATGACCTTATAACAATATAAGCCCAACGGTCTTATGAATGAAGTTTTGTCTTAGTTGGCTCTGGTGGTACCCGAAGTAAGCGTCTAGAAAACTCATTCATTCGTGGGATGCCGTGGCGTCTACCAGTTGGTCTATCTTTGGTAGGGGAAACTATCCATTGGGCAAGCCCTATTAAGATCGGTAAAGTTTGTACAAACTCTACATGTACTATTTCTTTTACGGACCACCACTGGAATTGAGAGCCACTCTAAAAATTGAACTTCTCTGATGGACCTTGCCTCCCGAAGTTTTCCTACCTTCTATTCCACCGCCCTTGCATTCTTTAGGACAATGCAACGAGCTTTTTGTGTGATCGACTTAAATATTGGATCCACGTGAAGTGGATGGTAAGAGACCGCATAATCAATTCCCACTACACCAAAAATAGGAAACTGGCACGGTTTAAAACAGTGCTAGACGCAATCTGGCACGGTTTAAAACCGTGCCAGAATCAGGGGTGCCAGATTTTCTGGCGCGGTTTGAAATCGTGCCAGATTTCCCAAAATGGCACGCTTTTAAACTGTGCCAATTTTTTTATCTGGTACGCTTTTAACACGCTTTTAAACCGTGATAGATGTTAAATCTGACACGCTTTTGGCACATGCCGAAACCGTGTCAAATTGTCTATTTTCTGGCACGCTTTGGGCATGGTTATAAAGTGTGCCATATTGTTTTATAAGCGTTCTCATTTTTATACATTGGCACGGTTTAAAATCGTGCCAGATTTTTCGGTTGATTAAAAAAATAATAATAGGAAACAAATCTGGAAAATCTGCAAATTCCAAATCCGGTAGGAAAAATATTTCTTATTTGCAAAAACAAAATCAAGAAAATTCATAAATTATGAATATTGCAGGTTGTTGATAAACTAATGTGCATACAAACTTAAAAAAATTACAAGAGTTAATACCAATATAAAGTCGCACATGACCATAAAAGTCGACAATAACTTCAAAAAATTACAATGGTTAATAGTTCCCATACCAAAAAAAAAATTGGGCAAAGTTTCCTCTATTTTCTGAGCATTCCAAAACCTGCTAACATAAAATCTGCCCATATAAACACTACACCAAAACACTTTTTTAGTAACAGACTAAATTTTGGATTACTAACATTATTCTACCGTTACTATTTCTCACAAGAATTTACCGTTAGTAAATCAACATATGTGTTACTAATTTTAGTTCACAATTTTAAAAATGAATATTAAAAATGGAGAAATTTTTATAAAACTTCACTGCGCACAAAAATTGGACTGGGGATTTTCCCTCCCAAATGACCTGACCTAAAATATGACCCATTCTCCCAAATGCAACTCCCATTCATTGTTTTATCTCTCCATGTTGCAGAAAAAATGAGTTTGACCTAGATGCCGCCAACGACGCTCTAAACACCATCTCACTCTCACACCACCCCCTCCCCCCCAAACCCTAGCACTGCCAATTTAAAGAAATCACGGGAGAATGAGCGGCATAGGAGGCAACGCAAACAAAAGAAGCGAAAATCAGTAGATGCCTCCACCCCAGACCATGTTGATGATAATTTTAGAGGCCTTTTTTAAAGGATAGCAAGAACAACCAAGGGATGATATTTCTCTTAAATTTTTATACTATGTTTTTTATTTTGCTTTCTAAAATTGAAGTTTGAATGTCACATTTCAATCTTGCTTTGATCCATAGCTTTTTCTAAATATATTGTACTTAATTTCATGTCAAACAAGCTAATGTTTTAGTTTTTATAATGTAGTTAGGAGATTAACCTACAATCTAATTTCATGCCAAACATTTTGTCTCATGTGAGTATGATTATATGTCAGGATGGAAGCAAATGGAAAGAAAAGTTGAAGAAGTATATGTGGCAAAGTGAAATATTGGGATTTATTAGTTACAGGTGTAGTGGACATATTTCTTTAGCTAAAAACTTATCTTAGAGGAAGAGATGGATATGCCTTATGTTGCTAAATTTTAATACCTATGATTGATTTTTACACTTAAATTTACAATGAAACTATTATGATTGCAAATAACTATTAGGTACTATGACTCAGTTGTTAGATTATCATCCGTCGTTTTGTGATGCCATTAGTACTCTTGGAAAACTGTTTTCTTCGTGTGCTATATTATTGCTATAGATCGGGGAGTTTGGATGGGCCAAGTTTGATGGTTTCCAACTACTCATTGATGAGCAGGGAATTATGATATTCCTTTATGTTTTGAGCATGTGTGGTAGGTTGGGGGTGTGGGGTCTGAGGTGTGTGTGTGTGTGTGTGTGTGTGTGTGTGTGGTGATCGTGTCAAGAAGATGTAGATGGATTTAATTACTGTTAGATATTATGACTCTATGACTCTGTTCTTGCTATCCTTTTTTTCTCCTCCAATTTTATTTTATTTTATTTTATTGGAGGTGCTTTCGTGTTTTACATTTCGATTTATAAACCAACGTTAATGTTTTGTGCATTTCGCCAATTTATTAGTACATAGCTTATATTTGATTTCAGTTAGAGCTGAGTTGTGATCTACTTGTAAGATGAGAATGTGAGAAATTATTAGGTTTGTGTGTCTGAATGATTATCATACGAATCTTGGTGCATATAAATTAATTTATTTAATTTTTCCTTTTGGAATGGTTTGGAGCAAGTTGAAGTGGAGTACATCCCTGAGAAGGAAGAACTAGATAGAGTTTTGAATGAGAAGTTTAGGAAAGGCTTTGAGAAATTCAATTTTAGCCTTTTTAACATAAGCTAAAATTGATGGAGATTTGGTTCTGAGGTAAGAGTTTCAAGAAGCATAAGCTATTTCTATAAATTTTTCCTTTTAACATGTTTATTTCTCTTTACTCGTTTCCATTTAATTTATTATTTAGGAGAACAGTAAGAAGGATGAGACTTGCAATCGAAAACCTTAACCCTAGCTACTACAAGAGAGCTTCAATGGTGTAATTTTCTCACTTACCCTCATGTCTGCGATTCGAATCTCACGGGTATTTACCCTCATGTTTCCTTGTTCTTGTACTGAACTACTCTAAAAGGTTCCTCTATGCATTGAGGATTGGATGGGATTGGCCTAAGAGATAAGTTGAGTATCTTTTCCACCTCTTGGATATGTATTGTATCTTCCCAAATCTCTCCTTCCTTACTCATATAACCAACTTATTTATCTTATCTATACATTTAATCACTTTCTACTTTCACTGCTTGATTCTTTTCTTCATTTCTTTGGAGTTTATAATTGGTTCTTGAGTCTACAACACCAGTTTCCCCTATAGATCAATAAATTGGTTTGCAATGCCCTGTTCCCCTTTGTCATTCTTTTCTCTAGTTTGAATATGAGTATACTCCCTAGATACATACACAACAAGACTCCCCTGTCCACTGTTGTATTGTCTTTCTCGGTTATTTACTATTGTATTTATTTCCCTTATAACTGGTATTGCATGAGGCTGTTTTATTCGATTAACTGACTTTGATCAGTTGTGGTCCCCTTCTCCCCTTTATCTTTCTCTTTAATAAATATTTTTTAACTTATGTCACTTTATTATTGGTTCTTCCCTATATCTACTACTAGGATTTGTAATTCACATTGATTGTTTCCTTATATAACCAAGGTTCTTTTAACCAATTCTTTTTTTCTTTGGTTGGCATTTTATATTCTTTCTTGTTGTTAAGTTTCTCACGTAGATCCTCTTGAACTGCTGCTCCTATGTTTCCATAGTCTTCCCCCTTATTTAACAAGAGTTCTTTTTTATCATACCCGTGTTTCTAGCATATATTGCAGTAGTGAGGCATGATTTCATAGTTAGTTAATTGCCAGAATCCTTCTCCCTCATTTCAATGGCTTATCCACACTCTTTTAATTAAACTCTTTGTTAAATTCAATTCCTCGTGTGTGTGCTTTTCTGCTTCTGTTAGTAATATGATATCTGGGGCAGAGGTAACTTATTGATTTTATGTCTTTGTTAAACTCTTTGTTAATTTTCTTTCTAAATGTTTAGACGTTACAAATGTTACTAATTTTATGTCTAAATGAATCGTAACAGTTATCAGTAGCAACTTTACGATTCATTTAGACAGAAAATTCGTAAAGCTGATCATTAATGCCTCATTTCTATCTAAATGGGGCATTAATGAATCGTAACAGGTGTCCTAATGAATTTAGCATCAATTTGTTACTTCCTCAAGATAAACTCCTTACTAGTTCACTTATAACACAACTCATTATGTTACCTAACAAATCTAAATGCTAAAAATTATAAAAAAAATCCCCCGACAATATTTGAATCCAAAAAAGAGTTTTAGCGTTGGGATTTGCAACAACTTTGGATACATAATTGACCTCTTTTATTTCTTTTGGATTAGGAACAACACAAATATTAGCATTGGTTTATATGAGATATCAATTGGGTTATAATTTTAAGAAATCTGTCATCTGTAGAAATGCTGACAGCACCTTCTGTAGAGAATTGATGTTTTAAAAACTTCACTGCTTCTTTATAAATAGTTGTTTCCTGTGTAATGAAATAACCTTTCTCATCTTTTATTTCTTTTATGCTAGGTTGCCTTGTTTTAATCTTGACCAAATTAAAGGAAAATTTTGAATTTTTATTTCCTTCTTTAAGCCACTTTTCATGTGGCTTTTGTCTCCAGAAAGTGTCTACAATATTCAACTTTTGAATGCTCCTAGCTTGAGCCAAAGATAAATTTTCTCTATTAACTTCAGATGAATCTAACTCAAATTTTACCTCATTTACAAGAAGAAAATTTTCAGCATCTCTAGCTTCTTAGAAAATGTCTCTATAAGTGGTTTTACTCCAAACTGAGAAGTGTTTTCTCAAGGCTCTGAATTTTAAGGCAATAGAGGTGAAGGGGTTTTGATGAGATATATAATTCCAAGAGTTTGAGATTACTTCTCTGATACTGATATTTGAAAACCAGATTTGGGAAATTTTAAAGGTCTGGGTTTATAAGAAAAAGTTTTAGATAAAGAGATGAGAAGAGGACTATGATCAGAATGAAGATTATTCAGGTGTTGAATATCAAAAGAGACACAATCAAGAATGTTAAGATTGGAAAAAAACTTTATCAAATCTGCATCAAATTCTTTTATCACCATCTCTTCTATTGAACCAAGTGTATTTAGAGCCTTTATAACCCACGTCAATGTGTTCGTTTCTCTCCATAGCTTTTAAAAATTTGAAGGCTGCATCCATGTTTACTTTAGTTCCTCAAGGTTTTTCTTTATTGTTTGGGGGACTTGAAAGACACTTTTTGGTGATCATTGATAGGCAAAGTAGAAGGATTATTGGACTTCGGAACATTTTGAGACTCTTTTTGAACTTTCTAGAATATTTTTCTGACCCATTATTTCGTATATTCTTTTCTTGTTTCAACATCTGTATCCAACATTTTATGGTGATTGACTATAGTCGCATTTCTAGCTTCCATTGCAGGCTTTTCTTTTTTGAACAAGCAACTTTCTTCCAAATGACCTCTTTTTTCACAGTGTAAAGAATAGTTAGGAAGATCTTCATAAATAAACAACTGCCAAAACCCACGACCAATCTCTTTGTTTGCAATCCAAATCCTCATAGGTAAATCTTTCTTAAGATCCACCTCTAAATAAACCCTATCTAAGCTAGTTCCACCTAAAGAGGCTTTAGCACTATCCATCTTAAGAGGTTTATCGGCTGTGCCACAGATAGAAAAAAGACTATCTCAATTGTAAAGATGAATAGGCAGAAGAGGATGGTTTACCCACACAGGGACCACTGGAGTTTCACTTTAAGGATGGAATTCATCTGTCCATTAAAGACTCTCATAGGAAGACGATTAATATACCATGTTTGTCTTAACCAATTCCTGTAGAAATCTCCTTTAGTATAAAGTCTAATTATGACATGTTTGAAATCAAAGAGTCCTACATTAAGTATGCTTTCAACCCTATTGATGTCAACATTTTTCTAATGTCCTCGGTAGGAGGTTTTCCGTTCGTGAACTTTCCAACTAATGAATATTTGAATGGTTCTGAGATCTGTTCTATATAATCAGTTTAAAAAAAATGGCAGGCTCTCCTTTTTAGGATTTTATCTCGTGGAGAATAGGAGTTTTAGGGTTGGGATTTCGTGGCTTAAAAAAACCAATAGAATAGTGCCCTTCCATAGATTTCCTTTACAGTAACATATCCTGTGAATTGCTCCAAATTCACCGGAGGCTATCCTGGTAGTCAGATGACTTGGTCAACTTCTTGTTGAGATAAGGCATCGCTGCCGAGTCGACTTGGTTGCTGCCTCGCGAAAGCCACATCAGCTAAGCTTAAAATCAGCAAAAGAATAATTTTCTGTCTAAATGAATCGTAATAGTTATCAGTAATCATTTTCATAAATGATCAGCTTTACGAATGAATCGTAACAATTGTTACTTAACACCTATAACGTCTAAATGTTTTCTATCTCATTTATTTGATAAAAGAAATGTGTAGTTGATAGGGTTTAAAGGAATTAATAAAGAATAAAAATATGAGAGACAAAAGACATTAAGTCAAGGAACATAAAAAGAAAATGAAAAAAAAGGTCAAAAACGATAAGTGGGACGCCCATGTCCCTACCTTTGGTTATTGCCACATTTCTTTCATGGAAATGTGGCATTCTCATGTTCTCTCGCCCTCTCCAAAATTGTGATGGTCTGCCACACCAGATTCAAAATAAAATTCTGGTCTTCGTATCTCTCCTGGAAAAAAACAGATACATCAATGAACCACCCCACGTAACACCCACTATTTTATTCTCCGTCTTTGATAAAATAATCATATACAACAACCTAACATTGCTACTTCTCCACACTTTCTTTTTTGAAAATTCTCTCTCCTTATATTTATTAGGTACTCATCTGTATTATTTAACAAATAAATGAGACAGAAAACATTTAGACGTTACAGATGTTACTAATTTTCTGTCTAAATAATCATCTTTACGAATGAATTGTAACAGTTGTTAAGTAATCAATTAATGCTAAATTCATTAGGAACTTCTTTAATGCCCCACGATTTTTAAAACATTGTTTCCATTTATGAAAATGATTTATCCATGGGTGCTCAAATTCGACCTCAAATTTAAATAAAGACGTAGATTTATTATTCCGATTGCTGATAACACTGATGCCAATAATGATTCATATGTTCTAAATATTTTGATGTTGTTCCTTTGTTGCTTCAGTGGGAAAGAGATGGTTGATTTATGCCTCCACATAAGGAAGTGTTAAGACAACTGCACTGGGTTGCAGGGCTTCTTGGTTTTCCATGCCGGGTTGCAGGGCATTTGTTGTTGATCCTTACAACAGTGTCTTGTCCACTCACTCTTTTCTTGAGCATACTGATGTCGCAGTACTCCTTGACAATGAGGTCATTTATGACATTTGTCACCGCTCACTTAACATTGAAAGGCCAACTTATACAAATCTCAACAGATTGGTCTCACAGGTATGAAATCTATTGAACTGAAACATAATGGCATATAATGTATTTTCTTTTGGTTCATATTTCTAATGTTATTTCAGCGCTCTTACTTTTTTAAAAGAGTACACAACTATTTCTATTTTTTTACTGGAAGGTTTTGGAAATTGCAAGTTTCTTCTATAAAATGGACACTAACGAAATAATTCGTATAAATTGTATACTTGATAACATTATGACATTTTCCTCATTTATAAGTCATATTTTTCTACTTTTGAATCTCTATTTGTGTGCATCATGAACTATTTTTATTGGTAAAAGAAAATGAAGTATTTCACCAGGTGATCTTTAGTTATGTTGGCTTATAGTGAAGATTGAGTCAAAAGGCGACTATACTTTTACTTTTGAATCCTTCTTCCTATGTCTAACCCAGATTTGAAATTCATTATGCAGATTTGATATTATAACTAATATGATAATTTTCTTTTGTTTGACAGAATATCATTTTTGGATCCTCGTCAAGTTTACAACGTTGCGGGTTGCGACATTGATGGCGATGATAATAGAACGAAAGTTGATAGTCAACAACAACGGACATCTTTTGTATATTTTATTTGATTGGTTATAATATAAAAATATCTCATTTGGGGATGATTGTATTAGGATGTTATATTAGATGCTTTTATTTAAATAATGTAACTTTTGGGGCTATTGTATTATTACGATGTTTCATTTGTTTGGTTTAAGCTTATTTTGTAAATAAAGAGTGGAGGCTTATATAAAGGTAAATGTTGAATATAATGCCCTTGTCTTTGTAGACTATTTTGTATATGTTGTTAGGATTTAAATACTGTGGTAAGAATGAATAATCAAGATATTGGATCTTGATTTTTTTAAATATGTATTAATATTACTAATAGAATTCTACTGTTACTAATTCTGAATTTTACCGTTGCTAATAGCAACAGAATTTACCGTTACTAATTCTGAATTTTACCATTACTATTAGCAACATAATTTTTCGTTACAAATTCTGAATTTTACCGTTACTATTAGTAACATAATTTTTCGTTACTAATTCTGAAATTTACTGTTACTATTAGTAACATAATTTTTCGTTACTAGCTTCGTGCCCCACACCTTTTTTCTAACGAAAAAAATGTGTTACTAATATTTTTAGTAACGGTAAAATTGTGTTACTAATGGCGTGTTTTGGTGTAGTAAAAGCCCGCACGGCTATAAAAGTCAAGAATAAAACTACTACAGCCAGCACGGCCATAAAATTAAACCATAAAACTACTGAAGCATGCTCGGCAATAACACAAAAAATAGAATCCTGAATATTAACGACACTAAATAAACAATCCCCCTATTGTAAAGCATTGACTTCTTCCTGCGTTCAAAGTGGATAAAAGCTATCGATTGAATGTCATCCTACAAAAAAAATAAGACACCAAAAAGATACAATATTAGTAACAAAGTCATTTTAAAAAAAATCATATTCAAGTAGAAAAATTGCATACACAAGTAAAAAAATTGCATATACGACTACGCGGTTAGTTCGTACAAGTTACATTGGTCCCGTGCGAGGTGTTCATGCCTCTTACGGGACTGTTTGGGAGTTGGTTTGGGTTTTCACCCTCAAACGGCCTGTTCTTAAGTGTTATTTTTACAAATTCAAATTATCGTCATACTCTCAAACCGGGAGACCTGGGACTAAACGGTGAGTTCCTACAAGTTACATTGGTACCGTGCGAGGTGTTCGTGCCTCCTACGAGGTCGTTTGGGGGCTGGTTTAGGTTTTCACCCTTTACCGGCTTGATTTTAAGTCTAAGTGTTATTTTTGCAAATTATCATCGTACTCTCAAACCGAGAGACTCGAGACTGCACTGTCAGTTCCTATAAGTTACATTGGTCCCGTGCGAGGTGTTCGTGCCTCATGTGGGGTCGTTTGGTGACTGGTTTGGGTTTTCGTCCTTTAACGGCTTGTATTTAAGTCTAAGTGTATTTTTTACAAATTATCGTTATACTCTCAAATCGGGAGACCCGGGACTACACGGTCAGTTCCTACAAGTTACATTGGTCCCGTGCGAGGTGTTCGTGCCTCCTACGGGGTCATTTGGGGGTTGGTTCGGGTTTTCACCCTTTAACGACCTGTTTTTAAGTCTAAGTGTGATTTTTGCAAATTATTGTCAAACTCTCAAACTGGGAGACCCGGGACTACGCGGTCAGTTCCAACAAGTTACATTGGTACCGTGCGAGGTGTTCGTGCTTCCTACGGGTTCGTTTAGCGGCTGGTTTGGATTTTCACCCTTTAACGGCCTGTTTTTAAGTCTAAGTGTGATTTTTGCAAATTATCATCATACTCTCAAATCGGGAGACACGGGATTACGTGGTCAGTTCCTACAAGTTACATTGGTCCTGTCCAAGGTGTTCGTGCCTCCTACCGACTCATTTGGCAGCTTGTTTGGATTTTCACCCTTTAACGGCCTGTTTTTAATTCTGAGTGTATTTTTGTAAACTGGGAGACCCGGGACTACACAGTCAGTTCCTATAAGTTACATTGATCCCGCGCGAGGTGTTCGCGCCTCCGACGGGGTTGTTTGGTGGTAGGTTTGGGTTTTCACCCTTTAACGGCCTATTTTTAAGTCTAAGTGTGTTTTTTATAAATTGTCATCATACTCACAAACCGGGAGACCCAAGACTATGCGGTCAGTTCCTATAAGTTACATTGGTCCCGTGCGAGGTGTCTGTGCCTCCTACGGGGTCGTTTGGCGGCTGCTTTGGGTTTTCACCCTTTAACAACTTATTTTTAAGTCTAAGTATGATTTTTGGAAATTATCATCATACTCTAAAATCGGGAGACCTGTGACTACGCGATCAGTTCCTAAAATTTACATTGGTCCCGTCCGAGGTGTTCGTGCCTCCTACGGGGTCGTTTGGGGGTTGGTTCGAGTTTTCACCCTTAAACGGCCTGTTTTTAAGTCTAAGTGTGATTTTTCCAAATTATCGTCATACTCTCAAACCAGGAGACCCGGGACTACGCGGTCAGTTCCTATAAGTTACATTGGTCCCGTTCGAGGTGTTCGTTCCTCCTACGAGGTCGTTTGGTGGCTAGTTTGGGTTTTCATCCTTTAACAACCTGTTTTTAAGAATAAGTGTGATTTCTACAAATTATCGTCATACTCTCAAAATGGGAGACCCGAGACTACGCGGTCATTTTCTATAAGTTACATTGGTCCCGTGCGAGGTGTTAGTGCCTCCTACGGGGTCGTTTGGGTGCTGGTTTGGGTTTTAACCCCTTTAACGGCCATTTTTTAAGTCTAAGTGTGTTTTTTGCAAATTATTGTCATACTTTCAAAACCGGGAGACCCAGGACTACGCGGTCAGTTCCTGCAAGTTACGTTGGTCCCGTGCGAGGTGTTCGTGCTTTCGACGGGGTCGTTTGGGGGCTGGTTTGGGTTTTCACACTTAAACGTCCAGTTTTTAAGTCTAAGTGTTATTTTTGCAATTTATTGCCATACTCTCAAATCAGGAGACCCAGGACGACGCGGTCTGTTCTTACAAGTTACATTGGTCCCGTGCGAGGTGTCCGTTCCTCCTACGGGGTCGTTTGGTGACTGGTTTGGGTTTTCACCCTTTAACGGCTTGTTTTTAAGTCTAAGTGTGTTTTTTGCAAATTTTCGTTATACTCTCAAACCTGGAGACCCGGGACTATGCGGTTAGTTCCTGCAAGTTACATTTGTTCCGTGCGATGTGTTCATTCCTCCTACGGGGTCGTTTGGGATTTGGTTCGGGTTTTCACCCTTCAATGACCAGTTTTTAAGTCTAAGTGTGATTTTTGCAAATTATCGTCATACTCTCAAATCGGGAGACCCAGGACTACGCGGTCAGTTCCTACAAGTTACATTGGTCTCGTGGGAGGAGTTTGTGCCTCCTATGAGGTCGTTTGGTGGTTGGTTTGGGTTTTCACCCTTTAACGGCCTGTTTTCAAGTCTAAGTGTGATTTTTGTAAATTATCGCCATAATATCAAACCGGGAGACCCAGGACTACGCGGTCAGTTCTTACAAGTTACATTGGTACCGTGTGAGGTGTTCGTGCCTCCTACGGGGTCGTTTTGGTGGCTAGTTTAGGTTTGCACACTTTCATGGGTTGTTTTTAAGTCTAAGTGTGATTTTTGCAAATTATCGTCATATTCTCAAACCGGGAGACTCGGGACTACGCGGTCAGTTTCTACAAGTGACATTGGTCCCGTACGAGGTGTTCGTGCCTCATACGAGGTCGTTTGGGGGTTTCATCCTTTAACGGCCTGTTTTTAAGTCTAAGTGTTATTTTTGCAAATTATCATCATACTCTCAAACCGAGAGACCAGGGACTACGCGGCCAGTTCCTACAAGTTACGTTGGTCCCGTGCGAGGTGTTCATGCCTCATACGGGGTTGTTTGGTGGCAGGTTTGGGTTTTCACCCTTTAATGGCTTATTTTCAAGTCAAAGTTTGAATTTTACAAATTATCATCATACTCTCAAATCGGGAGGCCCGGGACTACGCGATCAATTCCTAAAATTTAAATTGTTCCCATGCGAGGTGTTCGTGCCTCCTACGGGGTTGTTTAGGGGTTGGTTCGGGTTTTCACCGTTTAACGGCCTTTTTTTAAGTCTAAGTGTGCTTTTTTAAAATTATCATCTTACTATCAAACCGAGAGACCCGGGACTACGCGGTGAGTTCCTACAAGTGACATTGGTCCCATGCGAGGTGTTTGTGCCTCCTAGGCGGTTGTTTGGTGGCTGGTTTGGATTTTCACCCTTTAACGACCTATTTTTAAGTCGAAGTGTGATTTTTGCAAATTATCGTCATACTCTCAAATCGGGAGACACGAGACTACGGGGTCAGTTCCTGCAAGTTACATTGGTCCCGTCCAAGGTGTTCGTGCCTCCTACCGGGTCGTTTGGCAGCTTGTTTGGGTTTTCACCCTTTAACGGTTTGTTTTTAATTCTAAGTGTATTTTTGTAAACGCGGAGACCCGGGACTACGCAGTCAGTTGCTATAAGTTACATTGGTCCCGTGCGAGGTGTTCGTGCCTCCGATGGGGTCGTTTGGTGGTAGGTTTCGGTTTTCACCCTTTAACGGCCTGTTTTTAAGTCTAAGTGTGTTTTTTATAAATTGTCGTCATACTCACAAACTGGGAGACCCAAGACTATGCGGTCAGTTCCTACAAGTTACATTGGTCCCGTGCGAGGTGTTCGTGCCTCCTATGGGGTCCTTTGGGTATTGGTTTGGGTTTTCACCCTTTAACGGTCCGTTTTTAAGTCTAAGTGTGATTTATGCAAATTATCATCATACTCTCAAATCGGGAGACCTGGGACTACGCGGTCAGTTCCTACAAGTTACATTGGTCCCGTGCGAGATGCACGTGCCTCCTACGAGATCGTTTGGTGGCAGGTTTGGGTTTTCACCCTTTAACAGCCTCTTTCTAAGTCTAAGTGTGATTTTTGTAAATTATCGTCATACTCTCAAACCGGGAGACTCGGGACTACGCAGCCAGTTCGTACAAGGTACATTGGTCTCGTGCGAGGTGTTCGTGCCTCCTACGGGGTCGTTTAGGGGCTGGTTTCGGTTTTCACCCTTTAACGGCCTATTTTTAAGTCTAAGTGTATTTTTTGCAAATTATCATCATACTCTCAAACCGGGAGACCCGGGACTACGCGATCAGTTCCTACAAGTTACATTGGTCCCGTTCGAGGTGTTCGTGCCTCCTATGGGGTCGTTTGGGGGTTGGTTTGGGTTTTCACCCTTTAACGGCCTATTTTTAAATCTAAGTGTGATTTTTGCAAATTATCGTCATACTCTCAAACTGGGAGACCCGGGACTTCGCGGTTAGTTCCTACAGGTTACATTGGTCCCGTGCGAGGTGTTCGTGCCTCCTACGGGGTCGTTTGGTGGCTAGTTTGGGTTTTCACCTTTTAACGGGATGTTTTTAAGTCTAAGTGTGATTTTTGCAAATTATCGTCATACTCTCAAATCGGGAGACCTGGGACTACGCGGTCAGTTCCAAAAAGTTACATGGGTCCCGTGCGAGGTGTCCGTGCCTCCTACGGGGTCTTTTGGGGGCTGGTTCGAGTTTTCACCCTTTAACAACCCGTTTTTAAGTCTAAGTGTGATTTTTCAAAATTATCGTCATACTCTCAAACCAAGAGACCCGGGACTAGGCGGTCAGTTCCTACAAGTTATATTGGTCCCGTTCAACGTGTTCGTGCCTCCTACGAGGTCGTTTGGTGGTTGGTTTGGGTTTTCATCCTTTAACAGCCTGTTTTTAAGAATAAGTGTGATTTCTAAAAATTATCGTCATACTCTCAAAATGGGAGACTCGAGACTACACGGTCATTTCCTACAAGTTACATTGGTCCCGTGCGAGGTGTTCGTGCTCCTACGGGGTCGTTTGGGTGCTGGTTTGGGTTTTAACCCCTTTAACGGCCTGTTTTTAAGTCTAAGTGTGTTTTTTGCAAATTATCGTCATACTCTCAAAACCGAAAGACCCGGGACTACACGGTCAGCTCCTACAAGTTATGTTGGTCCCGTGCGAGGTGTTCGTGCCTCCGACGGGGTCATTTCGGGGCTAGTTTGGGTTTTCACCATTAAACGTCCAGTTTTTAAGTCTAAGTGTTATTTTTACAATTTATCATCATACTCTCAAATCAGGAGACCCGGGACTACGCGGTCTGTTCCTACAAGTTACATTGGTCCCATGCGAGGTGTTCGTTCCTCCTACGGGATCGTTTGGTGACTGGTTTGGGTTTTCACCCTTTAACGAATTAATTTTAAGTCTAAGTGTGTTTTTTGCAAATTTTCGTTATTCTCTCAAACCTGGAGACCCGGGACTATGCGGTCAGATCCTGCAAGTTACATTTGTCCCGTGCGAGGTGTTCGTGCCTCCTACGGGGTCATTTGGGGTTTGGTTCGAGTTTTCACCCTTCAACGACCAGTTTTTAAGTCTAAGTGTTATTTTTTCAAATTATCGTCATACTCTCAAATCGGGAGACCCGGGACTACGCGGTCAGTTCCTACAAGTTACATTGGTCCCGTGTGAGGAGTTTGTGCCTCCTATGAGGTTGTTTGGTGGCTAGTTTGAGTTTTCACCCTTTAATGGCCTATTTTTAAATCTAAGTGTGATTTTTGCAAATTATCGTCATACTCTCAAACTGGGAGACCCGGGACTTCGCGGTTAGTTTCTACAGGTTACATTGGTCCCGTACGAGGTGTTCGTACCTCCTACGGGGTCGTTTGGTGGCTAGTTTGGGTTTTCACCCTTTAACGGGATGTTTTTAAGTCTAAGTGTGATTTTTGCAAATTATCGTCATACTCTCAAACCGGGAGACCTGGGACTACGCGGTCAGTTCCAGAAAGTTACATTGGTCCCGTGCGGGGTGTTCGTGCCTCCTACGGGGTCTTTTGGGGGCTGGTTCGAGTTTTCACCCTTTAACGGCCCGTTTTTAAGTCTAAGTGTGATTTTTCAAAATTATCTTCATACTCTCAAACCAAGAGACCCGGGACTACGCGATCAGTTCCTACAAGTTACATTGGTCAGGTTCGACGTGTTCGTGCCTCCTACGAGGTCGTTTGGTGGTTGGTTTGGGTTTTCATCCTTTAACAGCCTGTTTTTAAGAATAAGTGTGATTTCTACAAATTATCTTCATACTCTCAAAATGGGAGACCCGAGACTACGCGGTCATTTCCTACAAGTTACATTGGTCCCGTGCGAGGTGTTCGTGCTCCTACGGGGTCGTTTGGGTGCTGGTTTGGCTTTTAACCCCTTTAACGGCTTGTTTTTAAGTCTAAGTGTGTTTTTTACAAATTATCATCATACTCTCAAAACCGAAAGACTCGGGACTACGCGATCAGTTCCTACAAGTTACGTTGGTCCCATGCGAGGTGCTCGTGCCTCCGACGGGGTCGTTTGGGGGCTGGTTTGGGTTTTCACCATTAAACGTCCAGTTTTTAAGTCTAAGTGTTATTTTTACAATTAACGTCATACTCTCAAATCAGGAGACCCGGGACTGTGCGGTCCGTTCCTACAAGTTACATTAGTCCCGTGCGAGGTGTTCGTTCCTCCTACGGGGTCGTTTGGTGACTGGTTTGGGTTTTCACCCTTTAACGAATTATTTTTAAGTCTAAGTGTGTTTTTTGCAAATTTTCGTTATACTTTCAAACCTGGAGACCCGGGACTATGCGGTCAGTTCCTGCAATTTACATTTGTCCCGTGCGAGGTGTTCGTGTCTCCTACGGGGTCATTTGGGGTTTGGTTTGAGTTTTCACCCTTCAACGACCAGTTTTTAAGTCTAAGTGTTATTTTTATAAAATATTGTCATACTCTCAAATCGGGAGACCCGGGACTACGCGGTCAGTTCCTACAAGTTACATTGGTCCCGTGTGAGGAGTTTGTGCCTCCTATGAAGTCGTTTGGTGGCTGGTTTGAGTTTTCACCCTTTAACGACCTGTTTTCAAGTCTAAGTGTGATTTTTGTAAATTATCGTCATACTCTCAAATTGGGAGACCCAGGACTACGCGGTCAGTTCCTATAAGTTACATTGGTACCGTGCGAGGTGTTCGTGCCTCCTATGGGGTCGTTTTGGTGGCTGGTTTGGGTTTTCACACTTTCATGGGTTGTTTTTAAGTCTAAGTGTGATTTTTGCAAATTATCGTCATATTCTCAAACCGGGAGACTTGGGACTACGCGGTCAGTTTCTATAAGTGACATTGGTCCCGTACGAGGTGTTTGTGCCTCCTACGGGGTCGTTTGGGGGTTTCATCCTTTAACGGCCTGTTTTTAAGTCTAAGTGTTATTTTTGCAAATTATCATCATACTCTCAAACCGAGAGACCAAGGACTACGCGACCAGTTCCTACAAGTTACGTTGGTCCCGTGCGAGGTGTTCATGCCTCCTACGGGGTCGTTTGGTGACTGGTTTTGGTTTTCACCCTTTAACGGCTTGTTTTTAAGTCTAAGTGTGTTTCTTGCAAATTTTCGTTATACTCTCAAACCTGGAGACCCGAGACTATGCGGTCAGTTCCTGCAAGTTACATTTGTACCGTGCGATGTGTTCGTGCCTCTTACGGGGTCGTTTGGGGTTTGGTTCGGGTTTTCACCCTTCAACGACCAATTTTTAAGTCTAAGTGTGATTTTAGCAAATTATCGTCATACTCCCAAATCGGAAGACCCGGGACTACACGGTTAGTTCCTACAAGTTACATTGGTCCCGTGTGAGGTGTTTGTACCTCCTACGAGGTCGTTTTGTGGCAGGTTTGGGTTTTCACCCTTTAACGGCCTGTTTTCAAGTCTATGTGTGATTTTTGTAAATTATCATCATACTCTCAAACCGGGAGACCCGGGACTATGCAGTCAGTTCCTACAAGTTACATTGGTACCGTGCGAGGTGTTCGTGCCTCCTACGGGGTCGTTTGGGGGCTGGTTGGGGTTTTCATCCTTTAACGGCCTATTTTTAAGTCTAAGTTTGATTTTTGCAAATTATCATCATACTCTCAAATCGAGAGTCCAGGGACTACGCGACCAGTTCCTACAAGTTACGTTGGTCCCGTACGAGGTGTTCATGCCTCCTAGGAGGTCGTTTGGTGGCTAGTTTGGATTTTCATCCTTTATCGACCTGTTTTTAAGTCTAAGTTTGTTTTTTGCAAATTAACGTCATACTCTCAAACTAGGAGACCCGGGACTACGCGATCAATTCCTACAATTTAAATTGTTCTCGTGCGAGGTGTTCGTGCCTCCTACGGGGTCGTTTGGGGGCTTATTCGAGTTTTCACCCTTTAACGGCCTGTTTTTAAATCCAAGTGTGATTTTTGGAAATTATTGTCATAATCTCAAATCGAGAGACTCGGGACTACGCGGTCAGTTCCTACAAGTGACATTGGTCCCGTGCGAGGTGTTCGAGCCTCCTACGAGATCGTTTGGTGGCTGGTTTGGATTTTCATCCTCTATCGACCTGTTTTTAATTCTAAGTGGTTTTTTTTTCAAATTATCATCATACTCTTAAATCGGGGGACACGGGACTACGCAATCAGTTCCTACAAGTTACGTTGGTCCCGTGCGAGGTGTTCGTGCCTCCGATGGGGTTGTTTAGGGGCTGGTTTGGGTTTTCACCCTGAAACGTCTAGTTTTTAAGTCTAAGTGTTATTTTTGCAAATTATCGTCGTAGTCACAAATCGAGAGACCTGGGACTACGCGGTCTGTTCCTACAAGTTACATTGGTCCCGTGCGAGGTGTCCATTCCTCATACGGGCTCGTTTGGTGGCTAGTTTGGGTTTTCACCCTTTAACGGCCTGTTTTTAAGTCTAAGTGTGTTTTTTGTAAATTATCGTCATACTCTCAAATCGGGGGACCCGGGACTACGCGATCAGTTCCTACAAGTTACGTTGGTCCCGTGCGAGGTGTTCGTGCCTCCGATGGGGTCGTTTGGGGGCTGGTTTGGGTTTTCACCCTTAAACGTCCAGTTTTTATGTCTAAGTGTTATTTTTGCAAATTATCGTCATACTCACAAATCGGGAGACTCGTGACTACGCGGTCTGTTCCTACAAGTTACATTAGTCCCGTACGAGGTGTTCATGCCTCCTATAGGGTCATTTGGGGGTTGGGACGGGTTTTCACCCTTCAATGACCAGTTTTTAAGTCTAAGTGTGATTTTTTCAATTTATCGTCATACTCTCAAATCGGGAGACCCGGGACTACACGGTCAGTTCCTACAAGTTACATTGGTCCTGTGCGAGGTGTTCGTGCCTCCTACGAGGTCGTTTGGTGGCTCGTTTGGATTTTCACCCTTTAGCGGCCTGTTTTCAAGTCTAAGTGTGATTTTTGAAAATTATCATCATACTCTGAAAATCGGGAGACTCGGGACTACGCGGTCAGTTCCTACAAGTTACATTGGTCCCGTGCGAGGTGTTCGTGCCTCCTACGAGGTTGTTTGGTGGCTGGTTAGGTTTTCACACTTTAACGGGTTGTTTTTAAGTCCCAGTGTGATTTCTGCAAATTATCGTCAAAGTCTCAAACCGGGAGACCCGAGACTACGCGGTCACTTCCTACAAGTTACATTAGTCTCGTGCGAGGTGTTCGTGCCTCCTACGGGGCCGTTTGGGGGCTGGTGTGGGTTTTCACCCTTTAACAACCTATTTTTAAGTAAGTGTTATTTTTGCAAATTATCATCTTACTCTCAAACCGAGAGACCAGGGACTACGCGACCAGTTCCTACAAGTTACATTTGTCCCTGCGAGGTGTTCGTGCCTTCTACGGGGTCATTTGGTGGCTGGTTTGGGTTTTCACCCTTTAACGGCTTGTTTTCAAGTCAAAGTGTGACTTTAACTAATTATCATCATACTCTCAAATCGGGAGACCCGGGACTACCCGAACAGTTACTACATGTTATATTGGTCCCGTGCGAGGTATTCGAGCCTCCTACGGGGTCGTTTGGTGGATGGTTTGGGTTTTCACCCTTTAACGGCCTGTTTTTAAATCTAACTGTTATTTTTTCAAATTATCATCATACTCTCAAACCGGGAGACCCAGGACTTCGCGGTCAGTTCCTACAAGTTAGATTGGTCTAGTGCGAGGTGTTCGTGCCTCCTACGGGGCCGTTTGGTGGCTAGTTTGGGTTTTCACCCTTTAACGGCCTGTGTTTAAGTATAAGTGTAATTTTTGCAAATTATCATCATACTCTCAAACCGGGAGACCCGGGACTTCGCGGTCAGTTTCTACAAGTTACATTGGCACCGTGCGAGGTGTTCGTGCCTTCTACGGGGTCGTTTTGTGGCTGGTATGGGTTTTCACCCTTTAACGGCTTGTTTTCAAGTCAAAGTGTGACTTTTACAAATTATCTTCATACTCTCAAATCGGGAGACCCGGGACTACCCGGTCAGTTCCTACAAGTTACATTGGTCCCGTGCGAGGTATTCGAGCCTCCTACGGGGTCGTTTGGTGGCTGGTTTGGGTTTTCACCCTTTAATGACCTGTTTTTAAATCTAACTATTTTTTTTTCAAATTATCATCATACTCACAAACCGGGAGACCCGGGACTACGCGGTCAGTTCCTACAAGTTACATTGGTCCCGTGCGAGGTATTCGAGCCTCCTACGGGGTCGTTTGGTGGCTGGTTTGGGTTTTCACCCTTTAACGACCTGTTTTTAAATCTAATTGTTTTTTTTTTCAAATTATCATCATACTCTCAGATCGGGAGACACGGGACTACGCGATCAGTTCCTACAAGTTAAATTGGTCCCGTGGGAGGTGTTGGTGCGTCCTACGGGGTCGTTTGGGTGCTTGTTTGGGTTTTCACCCTTTAACGACCTGTTTTTAAGTCTAAGTATTATATTTGCAAATTATCGTCATACTCTCAAACCGGGAGACCCGGGACTAAGCGATCAGCTCCTACAAGTTGCATTGGTCCCGTGCGAGGTGTTCGTACCTCGTACGGGGTCATTTGGTGGATGGTTTGGGCTTTCACCCTTTAACGGCTTGTTTTTAAGTCTAAGTGTGTTTTTTGCAAATTATCGTTATACTCTCAAATCGGTAGACCCGAAACTACGCGGTCAGTTCCTACAAGTTACATTGTCCCGAGCGTGGTGTTCGTGCCTCCTACGGGGTCGTTTGGTGGTTGGTTTGGGTTTTCACCCTTTAACGGCATGTTTTTAAGTCTAAGTGTATTTTTTGCAAATTATCGTCATACTCTTAAATCGGGAGACCCGGGACTACGCGATCAGCTGCAACAAGTTACATTGGTTCCGTGCGAGGTGTTCGTGCCTCCTATGGGGTCATTTGGCTGTTGGTTTGGGTTTTTACCCTTTAACGACCTATTTTTAAGTCTAAGTATGATTTTTGGAAACTACGCGGTCAGTTTCTACAAGTTATATTGGTCCTGTGCGAGGTGTTTATGCCTCCTACGGGGTCGTTTGGGGGCTTGTTTGGGTTTTCTCCCTTTAACGTCCTGTTTTAAAGTCTAAGTGTTATTTTTGCTAATTATAGTCATACTCTCAAATTGGGAGACCAGGCACTAAACGGTCAGTTCCTACAAGTTACATTGGTCCCGTGCGAGTTGTTCGTGCCTCCTACGAGGTCGTTTGGTGGCTCGTTTGGGTTTTCACCCTTTAACGGCTTGTTTTCAAGTCTAAGTGTGATTTTTGAAAATTATCATCATACTCTCCAAATCGGGAGACTCGGGACTACGCGATCAGTTCCTACAAGTTACATTGGTCCAGTGCGAGGTGTTCGTGCCTCCTACGAGGTTGTTTGGTGGCTGGTTAGGTTTTCACACTTTAACGGGTTGTTTTTAAGTCCCTGTGTGATTCTGCAAATTATCGTCAAAGTCTCAAACCGGGAGACCCGAGACTACGCGGTCACTTCCTACAAGTTATATTAGTCTCGTGTGAGGTGTTCGTGCCTCCTACGGGGTCGTTTGGGGGCTGGTTTGGGTTTTCACCCTTTAGCAACCTATTTTTAAGTAAGTGTTATTTTTACAAATTATCATCTTACTCTCAAACCGAGAGACCAGGGACTACGCGCCCAGTTCCTACAAGTTACATTTGTCCCGTGCGAGGTGTTCGTGCCTTCTACGGGGTCGTTTGGTGGCTGGTTTGGGTTTTCACCCTTTAACGGCTTGTTTTCAAGTCAAAGTGTGAATTTTACAAATTATCTTCATACTCTCAAATCGGGAGACCCGGGACTACCCGGTCAGTTCCTACAAGTTACATTGGTCCCGTGCGAGGTATTCGAGCCTCCTACGGGGTCG
Organism: Sambucus nigra; assembly: GCA_949130495.1. Taxonomy (NCBI): domain Eukaryota; kingdom Viridiplantae; phylum Streptophyta; class Magnoliopsida; order Dipsacales; family Adoxaceae; genus Sambucus; species Sambucus nigra. Next base: position 92,799,346 of record OX422214.1, read on the forward strand.
TTTGGTGGCTGGTTTGGGTTTTCACCCTTTAACGGCCTGTTTTTAAATCTAACTATTATTTTTTCAAATTATCATCATACTCTCAAATCGGGAGACCCGGGACTACGCGGTCAGTTCCTACACGTTAGATTGGTCTAGTGCGAGGTGTTCGTACCTCCTACGGGGCCGTTTGGTGGCTAACCATTTAACGGCCTGTGTTTAAGTATAAGTGTGATTTTTGCAAATTATCATCATACTCTCAAACCGGGAGACCCGGGACTACGCGGTCAGTTCCTACAAGTTACATTGGCACCGTGCGAGGTGTTCGTGCCTCCTACGGGGTCGTTTGGTGGATGGATTTGGTTTTCACACTTTAACGGGTTGTTTTTAAATCTAAGTGTGTTTTTTGCAAATTATCGTCATACTCTAAAATCGGGAGACCCAGGACAACACGGTCAGTTCCTACAAGTTACATTGATCCCGTACGAGGTGTTCGTGCCTCCTACGGGGTCGTTTGGGGGCTTGTTTGGGTTTTCACCCTTTAACGACCTGTTTTTAAATCTAAGTGTAATTTTTACTAATTATCGCCATACTCTCAAACCTGGAGACCCGGGACTACGCGGTCTGTTCCTACAAGTTACATTAGTCCCATGCGAGGTGTTCGTGCCTCCTATAGGGTCATTTGGGGGTTGGTTCGGGTTTTCACCCTTCAATGACCAGTTTTTAAGTCTTAGTGTGATTTTTTTAATTTATCGTCATACTCTCAAATTGGGAGACCCGGGACTACACGGTCAGTTCCTACAAGTTACATTGGTCCCGTACGAGGTGTTCGTCCCTCCTACGAGGTCGTTTGGTGGCTCATTTGGGTTTTCACCCTTTAACGGCCTGTTTTCAAGTCTAAGTGTGATTTTTGAAAATTATCATCATACTCTCAAAACCGGGAGACTTTTGACTACGCGGTCAGTTCCTAAAAGTTACATTGGTCCCGTGGGAGGTGTTGGTGCGTCCTACGGGGTCGTTTGGGTGCTTGTTTGGGTTTTCACCCTTTAACGACCTGTTTTTATGTCTAAGTATTATTTTTGCAAATTATCGTCATACTCTCAAACCGGGAGACCCGGGACTACACGATCAGCTCCTACAAGTTGCATTGGTCCCGTGTTAGGTGTTCGTACCTCCTACGGGGTCATTTGGTGGATGGTTTCGTCTTTCACCCTTTAACGACTTGTTTTTAAGTCTAAGTGTGTGTTTTGCAAATTATCGTTATACTCTCAAACCGGCAGACCCGAAATTACGCGGTCAGTTCCTACAAGTTACATTGTCCCGACGGTGGTGTTCGTGCCTCCTACGGGGTCGTTTGGTGGTTGGTTTGGGTTTTCACCCTTTAACGGCATGTTTTTAAGTCTAAGTGTATTTTTTGCAAATTATCGTCATACTCTCAAATCGGGAGACCCGGGACTACGCGATCAGTTGTAACAAGTTACATTGGTTCCGTGCGAGGTGTTCGTGCCTCCTACGGGGTCATTTGGCTGTTGGTTTGGGTTTTAACCCTTTAACGACCTATTTTTAAGTCTAAGTGTGATTTTTGCAAATCCGGAGACTCGGGAATACGCGGTCAGTTCCTACAGGTTATATTGGTCCCGTGCGAGGTGTTCATGCCTCATACGGGGTCGTTTGGGGGCTTTTTTGGGTTTTCTCCCTTTAACGTTCTGTTTTAAAGTCTAAGTGTTATTTTTGCTAATTATAGTCATGCTCTCAAATTGGGAGACCAGGGACTACGCGGTCTGTTCCTTCAAGTTACATTGGTCCCGTGCGAGATGTTTGTTCCTCCTACGGGGTCGTTCGGTGGCTGGTTTGGGTTTTCACCCATTCACGACTTGTTTTTAAGTCTGTGTGTTTTTTTCAAATTATCGTTATACTCTCAAACCGGGAGACCCGGGACTACACGGTCAGTTCCTACAAGTTACATTGGTCCCGTGCGAGGTGTTCGTGCCTCCTACGAGGTCGTTTGGTGGCTCGTTTGGGTTTTCACCCTTTAACGACCTGTTTTCAAGTCTAAGTGTGATTTTTGAAAATTATCATCATACTCGCAAAATCGGGAGACTCGGGACTACGCGGTCAGTTCCTATAAGTTAAATTGGTCCCGTGCGAGGTATTCGTGCCTCCTACGAGGTTGTTTGGTGGCTGGTTAGGTTTTCTCAGTTTAATGGGTTGTTTTTAAGTCCCAGTGTGATTTCTGCAAATTATCGTCAAAGTCTCAAATCGGGAGACCCGAGACTACGCGGTCACTTCCTACAAGTTACATTAGTCTCGTGCGAGGTGTTCGTGCCTCCTACGAGGTTGTTTGGTGGCTGGTTAGGTTTTCACACTTTAACGGGTTATTTTTAAGTCCCAGTGTGATTTCTGCAAATTATCGTCAAAGTCTCAAACCGGGAGACCCGAGACTACGCGGTCACTTCCTACAAGTTACATTAGTCTCGTGCGAGGTGTTCGTGCCTCCTACGGGATCGTTTGGAGGGCAAGTTTGTGTTTTCACCCTTTAACAACCTATTTTTAAGTAAGTGTTATTTTTGCAAATTATCATCTTACTCTCAAACCGAGAGACCAGGGACTACACGACCAGTTCCTACAAGTTACATTTGTCCCTGCGAGGTGTTCGTGCCTTCTACGGGGTCATTTGGTGGCTGGTTTGGGTTTTCACCCTTTAACGGCTTGTTTTCAAGTCAAAGTGTGACTTTAACTAATTATCTTCATACTCTCAAATCGGGAGACCCGGGACTACCCGAACAGTTACTACATGTTACATTGGTCCCGTGCGAGGTATTCGAGCCTCCTACGGGGTCGTTTGGTGGATGGTTTGGGTTTTCACCCTTTAACGGCCTGTTTTTAAATCTAACTGTTATTTTTTCAAATTATCATCATACTCTCAAACCGGGAGACCCAGGACTTCGCGGTCAGTTCCTACAAGTTAGATTGGTCTAGTGCGAGGTGTTCGTGCCTCCTACGGGGCCGTTTGGTGGCTAGTTTGGGTTTTCACCCTTTAACGGCCTGTGTTTAAGTATAAGTGTGATTTTTGCAAATTATCATCATACTCTCAAACCGGGAGACCCGGGACTTCGCGGTCAGTTCCTACAAGTTACATTGGCACCGTGCGAGGTGTTCGTGCCTTCTACGGGGTCGTTTTGTGGCTGGTATGGGTTTTCACCCTTTAACGGCTTGTTTTCAAGTCAAAGTGTGACTTTTACAAATTATCTTCATACTCTCAAATCGGGAGACCCGGGACTACCCAGTCAGTTCCTACAAGTTACATTGGTCCCGTGCGAGGTATTCGAGCCTCCTACGGGGTCGTTTGGTGGCTGGTTTGGGTTTTCACCCTTTAACGACCTGTTTTTAAATCTAACTATTTTTTTTTCAAATTATCATCATACTCACAAACCGGGAGACCCGGGACTACGCGGTCAGTTCCTACAAGTTACATTGGCACCGTGCTTGGTGTTCGTGCCTTCTACGGGGTCGTTTTGTGGCTGGTATGGGTTTTCACCCTTTAACGGCTTGTTTTCAAGTCAAAGTGTGACTTTTACAAATTATCTTCATACTCTCAAATCGGGAGACCCGGGACTACCCGGTCAGTTCCTACAAGTTACATTGGTCCCGTGCGAGGTATTCGAGCCTCCTACGGGGTCGTTTGGTGGCTGGTTTGGGTTTTCACCCTTTAACGACCTGTTTTTAAATCTAACTATTTTTTTTTCAAATTATCGTTATACTCTCAAACCTGGAGACCCGGGACTACGCGGTCTGTTCCTACAAGTTACATTAGTCTCGTGCGAGGTGTTCGTGCCTCCTATAGGGTCATTTGGGGGTTGGTTCGGGTTTTCACCCTTCAATGACCAGTTTTTAAGTCTTAGTGTGATTTTTTTAATTTATCGTCATACTCTCAAATCGGGAGACCCGGGACTACACGGTCAGTTCCTACAAGTTACATTGGTCCCGTGCGAGGTGTTCGTCCCTCCTACGAGGTCATTTGGTGGCTCATTTGGGTTTCACCCTTTAACGGCCTGTTTTCAAGTCTAAGTGTGATTTTTGAAAATTATCATCATACTCTCAAAACCGGGAGACTCGGGACTACGCGGTCAGTTCCTAAAAGTTACATTGGTCCCGTGGGAGGTGTTGGTGCGTCCTACGGGGTCGTTTGGGTGCTAGTTTGGGTTTTCACCCTTTAACGACCTGTTTTTATGTCTAAGTATTATTTTTGCAAATTATCGTCATACTTTCAAACCGGGAGACCCGGGACTACACGATCAGCTCCTACAAGTTGCATTGGTCCCGTGTGAGGTGTTCGTACCTCCTACGGGGTCATTTGGTGGATGGTTTCGTCTTTCACCCTTTAACGGCTTGTTTTTAAGTCTAAGTGTGTTTTTTGCAAATTATCGTTATACTCTCAAACCGGCAGATCCGAAATTACGCGGTCAGTTCTTACAAGTTACATTGTCCCGACGGTGGTGTTCGTGCCTCCTACGGGGTCGTTTGGTGGTTGGTTTGGGTTTTCACCCTTTAACGGCATGTTTTTAAGTCTAAGTGTATTTTTTGCAAATTATCGTCATACTCTCAAATCGGGAGACCCGGGACTACGCGATCAGTTGTAACAAGTTACATTGGTTCCGTGCGAGGTGTTCGTGCCTCCTACGGGGTCATTTGGCTGTTGGTTTGGGTTTTTACCCTTTAACGACCTATTTTTAAGTCTAAGAGTGATTTTTCCAAATCCGGAGACTCAGGAATACGCAGTCAGTTCCTACAAGTTATATTGGTCCCGTGCGAGGTGTTCATGCCTCCTACGGGGTCGTTTGGGGGCTTTTTTGGGTTTTCTCCCTTTAATGTCCTGTTTTAAAATCTAAGTGTTATTTTTGCTAATTATAGTCATGCTCTCAAATTGGGAGACCAGGGACTACGCGGTCTGTTCCTTCAAGTTACATTGGTCCCGTGCGAGATGTTTGTTCCTCCTACGGGGTCGTTCGGTGGCTGGTTTGGGTTTTCACCCATGCACGACTTGTTTTTAAGTCAGTGTTTTTTTTTCAAATTATCGTTATACTCTCAAACCGGGAGCCCCGGGACTACACGGTCAGTTCCTACAAGTTACATTGGTCCCGTGCGAGGTGTTCGTGCCTCCTACGAGGTCGTTTGGTGGCTCGTTTGGGTTTTCACCCTTTAACGACCTGTTTTCAAGTCTAAGTGTGATTTTTGAAAATTATCATCATACTCGCAAAATCGGGAGACTCGGGACTACGCGGTCAGTTCCTATAAGTTAAATTGGTCCCGTGCGAGGTATTCGTGCCTCCTACGAGGTTGTTTGGTGGCTGGTTAGGTTTTCTCAGTTTAATGGGTTGTTTTTAAGTCCCAGTGTGATTTCTGCAAATTATCGTCAAAGTCTCAAACCGGGAGACCCGAGACTACGCGGTCACTTCCTACAAGTTACATTAGTCTCGTGCGAGGTGTTCGTGCCTCCTACGAGGTTTTTTGGTGGCTGGTTAGTTTTTCTCACTTTAATGGGTTATTTTTAAGTCCCAGTGTGATTTCTGCAAATTATCGTCAAAGTCTCAAACCGGGAGACCCGAGACTACGCGGTCACTTCCTACAAGTTACATTAGTCTCGTGCGAGCTGTTCGTGCCTCCTACGGGATCGTTTGGGGGGCTGGTTTGGGTTTTCACCCTTTAACAACCTATTTTTAAGTAAGTGTTATTTTTGCAAATTATCATCTTACTCTCAAACCGAGAGACCAGGGACTACGCGACCAGTTCCTACAAGTTACATTTGTCCCGTGCGAGGTGCTCGTGCCTTCTACGGGGTCGTTTGGTGGCTGGTTTGGGTTTTCACCCTTTAACGGCTTGTTTTCAAGTCAAAGTGTGACTTTTACAAATTATCTTCATACTCTCAAATCGGGAGACCCGGGACTACCCGGTCAGTTACTACAACTTACATTGGTCCCGTGCGAGGTATTCGAGCCTCCTACGGGGTCGTTTGGTGGCTGGTTTGTGTTTTCACCCTTTAACGGCCTGTTTTTAAATCTAACTGTTATTTTTTCAAATTGTCATCATACTCTCAAATCGGGAGACCCGGGACTATGCGGTCAGTTCCTACAAGTTAGATTGGTCTAATGCGAGGTGTTCGTGCCTCCTACGGGGCCTTTTGGTGGCTAGTTTGGGTTTTCACCATTTAACGGCCTGTGTTTAAGTATATGTGTGATTTTTGCACATTATCATTATACTCTCAAACTGGGAGACCCGGGACTACGCAGTCAGTTCCTACAAGTTACATTGGCACCGTGCGAGATGTTCGTGCCTCCTACGGGGTCGTTTGGTGGATGGTTTTGGTTTTCACAGTTTAACGGGTTGTTTTTAAATCTAAGTGTGATTTTTGCAAATTATCGTCATACTCTAAAATCGGGAGACCCAGGACAACGCGATCAGTTCCTACAAGTTACATTGATCCCGTACGAGGTGTTCGTGCCTCCTACGGGGTCGTTTGGGGGCTTGTTTGGGTTTTCACCCTTTAACGACCTGTTTTTAAATCTAAGTGTAATTTTTACTAATTATCGTCATACTCTCAAACCTGGAGACTCGGGACTACGCGGTATGTTCCTACAAGTTACATTAGTCCCGTGCGAGGTGTTCGTGCCTCCTATAGGGTCATTGGGGGGTTGGTTCGGGTTTTCACCCTTCAATGACCAGTTTTTAAGTCTAAGTGTGATTTTTTCAATTTATCGTCATACTCTCAAATCGGGAGACCCGGGACTACTCGGTCAGTTCCTACAAGTTACATTGGTACCGTGCGAGGTGTTCGTGCCTCCTACGAGGTCGTTTGGTGGCTCGTTTGGGTTTTCACACTTTAACGGTCTGTTTTCATGTCTAAGTGTGATTTTTGAAAATTATCATCATACTCTCAAAACCGGGAGACTCGGGACTACGCGGTCAGTTCCTACAAGTTACATTGGTCCCGTGCGAGGTGTTCGTGCCTCCTACGAGGTTGTTTGGTGGCTGGTTAGTTTTTCACACTTTAACGGGTTATTTTTAAGTCCCAGTGTGATTTCTCCAAATTATCGTCAAAGTCTCAAACCGGGAGACCCGAGACTACGCGGTCACTTCCTACAAGTTACATTAGTCTCGTGCGAGGTGTTCGTGCCTCCTACGGGGTCGTTTGGGGCTGGTTTGGGTTTTCACCCTTTAACAACCTATTTTTAAGTAAGTGTTATTTTTGCAAATTATCATCTTACTCTCAAACCGAGAGACCAGGGACTATGCGACCAGTTCCTATAAGTTACATTTGTCCCGTGCGAGGTGTTCGTGCCTTCTATGGGGTCGTTTGGTGGCTGGTTTGGGTTTTCACCCTTTAACGGCTTGTTTTCAAGTCAAAGTGTGAATTTTACAAATTATCTTCATACTCTCAAATCGGGAGACCCGGGACTACCTGATCAGTTCCTACAAGTTACATTGGTCCCGTGCGAGGTATTCGAGCCTCCTACGGGGTCGTTTGGTGGCTGGTTTGGGTTTTCACCCTTTAACGGCCTGTTTTTAAATCTAACTGTTATTTTTTCAAAATATCATCATACTCTCAAATCGGGAGACCCGGGACTACGCGGTCAGTTCCTATAAGTTAAATTTGTCCCGTAGGAGGTGTTGGTGCGTCCTACGGGGTCGTTTTGGGTGCTTGTTTGGGTTTTCACCCTTTAACGACCTGTTTTTAAGTCTAAGTATTATTTTTGTAAATTATTGTCATACTCTCAAACCGGGAGACCTGGGACTACGCGATCAGCTCCTACAAGTTGCATTGGTCCCGTGCGAGGTGTTCGTACCTCCTACAGGGTCATTTGGTGGATGGTTTCAGCTTTCACCCTTTAACGGCTTGTTTTTAAATCTAAGTGTGTTTTTTGCAAATTATCGTTATACTCTCAAACCGGCAGACCCGAAACTACGCGGTCAGTTCCTACAAGTTACATTGTCCCGACGGTGGTGTTCGTGTCTCCTACGTGGTCGTTTGGTGGTTGGTTTGGGTTTTCACCCTTTAACGGCATGTTTTTAAGTCTAAGTGTATTTTTTGCAAATTATCGTCATACTCACAAATCGGGAGACCCGGGACTACGCGATCAGTTGCAACAAGTTACATTGGTTCCGTGCGAGGTGTTCGTGCCTCCTACGGGGTCATTTGGCTGCTGGTTTAGGTTTTTACCCTTTAACGACCTATTTTTAAGTCTAAGTGTGATTTCTGCAAATCGGGAGACTCGGGAATACGCGGTCAGTTCCTACAAGTTTCATTGGTGTCGTGCGAGGTGTTCATGCCTCCTACGGGGTCGTTTGGGGGCTGGTTTGGGTTTTTTCCCTTTAACGTCCTGTTTTAAAGTCTAAGTGTTATTTTTTCTAATTATAGTCATACTCTCAAATTGGGAGACCAGGGACTACGCGGCCTGTTCCTACAAGTTACATTGGTCCCGTGCGAGATGTTCGTTCCTCCTACGGGGTCGTTCGGTGGCTGGTTTTGGGTTTTCACCCATTGATGACTTGTTTTTAAGTCAGTGTGTTTTTTTCAAATTATCGTTATACTCTCAAACCTGGAGACCCGGGACTACGTGGTCAGTTCCTACAAGTCACATTGGTCCCGTGCGAGGTGTTCGTGCCTCCTACGGGGTCATTTGGGGGTTGGTTCGAGTTTTCACACTTCAACGACCAATTTTTAAGTCTAAGTGTGATTTTTACAAATTATCGTCATACTCTCAAATCGGCAGACTCGAGACTACGCGGTCAGTTCCTACAAGTTACATTGGTCCCGTGCGAGGTGTTCGTATCTCCTACGAGGTCGTTTGGTGGCTGGGTTGGGTTTTCCCCCTTTAACGGCCTGTGTTTCAAGTCTAAGTGTGATTTTTGCAAATTATCATCATACTCTCAAATCGAGAGACCCGGGTTTACGCGTTCAGTTCCTACAAGTTACATTGGTACCGTGCGAGGTGTCCGTGCCTCCTACGGGATCGTTTGGTGGCTGGTTTAGGTTTTCACACTTTAACAGGTTATTTTTAAGTCCAAATGTGATTTTTGCAAATTATCGTCATACTCCCGAATCGGGGGACCCGGGACTACGCGGTCAGTTCCTACAAGTTACTTCGGCCCCTTAGGAGGTGTTCGTGCCTCCGACAGGGTCGTTTGGGGGCTGGCTTGGGTTTTCACCCTTAAACGTCCAGTTTTTAAGTCTAAGTGTTATTTTCGTAAATTATCATCATACTCACAAATTGGCAGACCCGGGACTACGCGGTCTGTTCCTACAAGTTACATTGGTCCCGTGCGAGGTGTTCGTGCCATCTACGGGGTCGTTTGGTCGCTGGTTTGGGTTTTCACCCGTTAACGGCTTATTTTCAAGTCAAAGTGTGATTTTTACAAAATATCGTCATACTCTCAAACCGGGGGACCTGGGACTACACGGTCAGTTCCTACAAGTTACATTGGTCCCGTGCAAGGTATTCGTGCCTCTTACAGGGTCGTTTGGTTGTTGGTTTGGGTTTTCACCCTTTAACGGCCTGTTTTTAAGTCTATGTGTGATTTTTGTAAATTATCAAAATACTCTCAAACCGGGAGACCCGGGACTACGCGGTCAGTTCCTACAAGTTACATTGGTCCGGTGCGAGGTGTTCGTGCCTCCTACGGGGTCATTTGGGGGTTGGTTCTGGTTTTCACCCTTCAACGACCAGTTTTTAAGTCTAAGTATGATTTTTGCAAATTATCGTCATACTCTCAAATCGGGAGACCCGGGACTACGAGGTCAGCTCCTACAAGTTGCATTAGTCCCGTGCGAGGTGTTCGTACCTCCTACGGGGTCATTTGGTGGCTGGTTTGGGCTTTCACCCTTTAACCGCTTATTTTTAAGTCTAAGTGTGTTTTTTGCAAATTATCGTTATACTCTCAAACCGGGAGACCCGGGACAACGCGGTCCGTTCCTATAAGTTCCATTGGTCCCGTGCAAGGTGTTCTTGCCTCCTACGGGGTCGTTTGGGGGATGGTTCTAGTTTTCACCCTTTAACGGCCTGTTTTTAAGTCTAAGTATGATATTTGTAAATTATCGTCAAACTCTCAAAGCGGGAGACCCGGGACTACGCGGTCAGTTCCTACAAGTTACATTGGTCCCTGCGTGGTGTTCGTGCCTCCTACGGGGTCGTTTGGTGGTTGGTTTGAGTTCTCACCCTTTAACGGCCTGTTTTTAAGTCTAAGTGTATTTTTTGCAAATTATCATCATACTCTCAAATCGGGAGACTCGGGACTACGCGGTCAGTTGCTACAAGTTACATTGGTTCGGTGTGAGGTGTTCGTGCCTCCTACGGGGTCATTTGGCAGCTGGTTTGGGTTTTCACCCTTTAACGGCCTATTTGTAAGTCTAAGTATGATTTTTGCAAATCGGTAGACTCGGGACTACGCGGTCAGTTCCTACAAGTTACATTGGTCCCGTGCGAGGTATTCGTGCCTCTTACGGGGTCGTTTTGCGGTTGGTTTGGGTTTTCACCCTTTAACGGCCTATTTTTAAGTTTAAGCGTTATTTTCACAAATTATCGTCATACTCTAAAATCGGGAAACCCAGGACAACGCTGTCAGTTCCTACAAGTTACATTGATCCCTTACGAGGTGTTCGTGCCTCCTACGGGGTCGTTTGGGGGCTTGTTTGGGTTTTCACCCTTTAACGACCTGTTTTTAAATCTAAGTGTTATTTTTGCAAATTATCATCATACTCTCAAACCCGGAGACCCGGGACTACGTGGTCAGTTCCTACAAGTTACATTGGTCCCGTGCGAGGTGTTCGTGCCTCCTACGGGGTCGTTTGGGGGTTGGTTCGGGTTTTCACACTTCAACGACCAATTTTTAAGTCTAAGTGTGATTCTTACAAATTATCGTCACACTCTCAAATCGGGAGACCCGAGACTACGCGGTCAGTTCGAACAAGTTACATTGGTCCCGTGCGAGGTGTTCGTATCTCCTACGAGGTCGTTTGGTGGTTGGTTTGGGTTTTCACCCTTTAACGGCCTGTTTTCAAGTCTAAGTGTGATTTTTGCAAATTATCATCATACTCTCAAACCAGGAGACCCGGGACTACGAGGTCAGTTCCTACAAGTTACATTGGTGCCGTGTGAGGTGTTCGTGCCACCTACGGGATCGTTTGGTGGCTGGTTTAGGTTTTCACACTTTAAGGGATTATTTTTAAATCCAAATGTGATTTTTGTAAATTATCATCATACTCGCAAATCGGTGGACTCGGGACTAGGCGGTCAGTTCCTACAAGTTACGTTGGTCCCGTGTGAGGTGTCCGTGCCTCTGACGGGGTCGTTTGGGGGCTGGCTTGGGTTTTCACCCTTAAACGTCCAGTTTTTAAGTCTAAGTGTTATTTTTGTAAATTATCGTCATACTCACAAATTGGCAGACCCGGGACTACGTGGTCTGTTCCTACATGTTACATTGGTCCCGTACGAGGTGTTCGTGCCTTCTACGGGGTCGTTTGGTGGTTGGTTTGGGTTTTCACCCGTTAACGGCTTGTTTTCAAGTCAAAGTTTGATTTTTACAAATTATCGTCATAATATCAAACCGGTAGACCCGGGACTACGCGGTCAGTTACTACAAGTTACATTGGTCCCGTCCAAGGTATTCGTGCCTCCTGTGGGGTCGTTTGGTGGTTGGTTTGGGTTTTGACCCTTTAACGACCTATTTTTAAGTCTGTGTTATTTCGTAAATTATCGTCATACTCTCAAATCGGGAGACCCGGGACTACGCGGTCAGTTCCTACAACTTACATTGATCCCGTACGAAGTGTTTGTGCCTCCTACGGGGTCGTTTGGGGGCTTGTTTGGGTTTTCACACTTTAACGACCTGTTTTTAAGTCTAAGTGTTATTAATGTAAATTAACGTCATACTCTCAAACTGGAAGACTCGAGACTACGCGGTCAGTTCCTACAAGTTACATTGATCCCGTGCAAGGTGTTCGTGCCTCCTACGGGGTCATTTGGGGGTTGGTTTGGGTTTTCACCCTTCAACGACCAATTTTTAAGTCTAAGTGTGATTTTTACAACTTATGGTCATCCTCTCAAATCGAGAGACCTTAGACTACGCGATCAATTCCTTCAAGTTACACTGGTCCCGTGCGAGGTGTTCGTATCTCCTACGAGGTCGTTTGGTAGCTGGTTTGGGTTTTCACCCTTTAACGTCCTATTTTCAAGTCTAAGTTTTATTTTACCAAATTATCATCACACTCTCAAACCAGAAGACCCGGGACTACGCGGTCAATTCCTAAAAGTTACATTGGTACCGTGCGAGGTGTTCGTGCCTCCTACGGGATCGTTTGGTGGCTGGTTTTGGTTTTCACACTTTAACGGGTTGTTTTTAAGTCCAAGTGTGATTTTTGGAAATTATCGTCAAACTCTCAAATCGGGAGACCCGGGACTACGCAGTCAGTTCCTACAAGTCACATTGGTCTCATGCGAGGTGTTCGTGCCTCCTACGGGGTCGTTTGGGGGCTAGTTTGGGTTTTCACCCTTTAATGGCCTGTTGTTAAGTAAGTGTTATTTTTGCAAATTATCAGCATACTCTCAAACCGGGAGACTCGGGACTACGCGGTCAGTTCCTACAAGTTATATTGGTTCCGTGCGATGTGTTCGTGCCTCCTACGGGGTCATTTGGCGTCTGGTTTGGGTTTTCACCCATTAACGGCCTATTTTTTAGTCTAAGTGTGATTTTTGCAAATCGATAGACTCGGGACTACGCGGTCAGTTCCTACAAGTTACGTTGGTCCCGTGCGATGTATTCGTGCCTCCTACGGGGTCGTTTGGGGGCTTGTTTGGGTTTTCACCCATTAACGTCCTGTTTTAAAGTCTAAGTGTTATTATTGCAAATTATCATCATACTCTCGAATCGGGATACCAGGGACTACGCGGTTTGTACCTACAAGTTGCATTGGTCTCGTGCGAGGTGTTCGTTCCTTCTACGAGGTCGTTTGGTGGCTGGTTTGGGTTTTCACCCTTTAACGGCTTGTTTTTAAGTCTATGTGTGTTTTTTGCAAATTATCGATTTACTCTCAAACCGGGAGACCCGGGACTACGCGGTCAGTTCGTACATGTTACATTTGTCCCGTGCGAGGTGTTCGTGCCTCCTACGGAGTCGTTTGGGGGTTGGTTCGAGTTTTCACCCTTTAACGGCCATTTTTTAAGTCTAAATGTGATTTTTACAAATTATCGTCATACTCTCAAACCGAGAGACCCGGGACTACGTGGTCAGTTCCTACAAGTTAGATTGCTCTTGTGCGAGGTGTTTGTGCCTCCTACGGGGCCGTTTGGTGGCTAGTTTGGGTTCTCACCCTTTAACGGCCTGTGTTTAAATATAAGTGTGATTTTTGTAAATTATCATCATACTCTCAAACCGGGAGACCCGGGACTACACGGTCAGTTCCTATAAGTTACATTGGCCCCGTGCGAGGTGTTCGTACCTCCTACGGGGTCGTTTGGTGGTTGGTTTTGGTTTTCACACTTTAACGGGTTGTTTTTAAATCTAAGTGTGATTTTTGCAAATTATTGTCATACTCTCAAACCGGGAGACCCGGGACTACGCGGTCCGTTCCTACATGTTACATTGGTCTCGTGCGAGGTGTTCGTGCCTCCTACGGGGTCGTTTGGGGCAGGTTTGGGTTTTCACCCTTTAACGGCTTGTTTTTAAGTCTAAGTGTTACTTTTGCAAATTATCATCACACTCTCAAACCGGGAGACCCGGGACTACGCGGCCAGTTCCTACAAGTTACATTGGTCCCGTGCGAGGTGTTCGTGCCTCCTGCGGGGCATTTGGTGGCTAGTTTGGGGTTTTACCCTTTAACGGCTTGTTTTCAAGTCAAAGTGTGATTTTTATAAATTATCATCATACTCTCAAATCGGGAGTCCACGGACTACGCGATCAGTTTCTTCAAGTTACATTGGTCCCGTTCGAGGTGTTCATGCCTCCTACGAGGTCGTTTAGGGGCTGGTTTTGGTTTTCACCCTTTAGCGGCCTATTTTTAAGTCTAAGTTTTATTTTTTGCAAATTATCGTCAGACTCTCAAACCGAGAGTTCCGGGACTACGCGATCAGTTCCTCTTGTGCAAGGTGTTCGTGCCTCCAACGGTGTCGTGTTTTTTGCTAAATTATCGTCATAATCTCAAATTGGGAGACCCAAAACTACGCGATCAGTTTCTATAAGTTACATTGGTCCCGTGCGAGGTGTCCTTGCCTCCTACGAGGTCGTTTAGTGGCTGGTTCGGGTTTTCACCCTTTAACGATCAGTTTTTAGGTCTAAGTGTGATTTTTCTAAATTATCATCATACACTCAAACCAGGAGACCCGGGACTAAGCGGTCAGGTCCTACAAGTAACATTGGTCTCGTGCGACGTGTTCGTGCCTCCTACGGGGTCATTTGGCGTCTGGTTTGGGTTTTCACCCTTTAACGACCTGCTTTCAAGTCTAAGTGTTATTTTTACATATTATCGTCATACTCTCAACCCGAGAGACCCGGGACTACGCGATTAGTTCCTACAAGTTACATTGGTCCCGTTCAAGGAATTCGTGCCTCCTATGCGGTCGTTTGGTAGTTTGTTTGGGTTTTCACACTTTAACGGCCTATTTTTAAGTCTAACTGTGTTTTTTGCAAATTATCGTCATACTCTCAAATCGGGAGACCTGGGACTACACGGTCTGTTCTTAGAAGTTACGTTGGTCCTGTGCGAGGTGTTCGTGCCTCGTATGGGGTCGTTTGGGGGCTAGTTTGGGTTTTCACCCCTTAGCAGCCTGTTTTTAAGTCTAAGTGTTATTTTTGCAAATTATCGTCATACTCTCAAATCGGGAGACTCGGGACTACGCAGTCTGTTCCTACAAGTTACATGGGTCCCATGTCAGGTGTTCGTTCCTCCTACGGGGTCGTTTGGTGGTTGGTTTGAGTTTTCACCCTTTAACGGCTTGTTTTTAAGTCTAAGTGTGTTTTTTCCAAATTATCGTTATACTCTCAAATCGGGAGACCCGGGACTACGCGGTCAGTTCCTACAAGTTACATTGGTCCCGTGCGAGGTGTTCGTTCCTCCTACGGGGTCGTTTGGGGGATGGTTCGGGTTTTCACCCTTAAACGGTCTGTTTTTAAGTCTAAGTGTGATTTTTACAAATTATCATCATACTCTCAAACCGGGAGACCCGGGACAACGCGATCAGTTCCTAGAAGTTACATGTCCCGTACGAGGTGTTCGTGCCTCCTACGGGGTCGTTTGATGGTTGGTTTGGGTTTTCACCCTTTAACTGCTTGTTTTTAAGTCTAAGTGTGATTTTTGGAAATTATCATCGTACTCTCAAACCGAGAGACCCGGGACTATGCGACCAGTTCCTACAAGTTACGTTGGTCCCGTGCGAGGTGTTCGTGCCTCTTACGGGCTCATTTGGCGGCAGGTTTGGGTTTTTACCCTTTATCGGCCTATTTTTAAGTCTAAGTGTGAATTTTGTAAATTATCGTCACACTCACAAATCGAGAGACCCGGGACTACGTGATCAGTTCCTACAATTTACATTGGTCCCGTGCGAGGTGTTCGTGCCTCCTACGGGGTCGTTTAGGGGTTGGTTCGGGTTTTCACCCTTTAACGGTCTGTTTTTTTATGTCTAAATGTGATTTTTGCAAATTATAATCATACTCTCAAACCAGGAGACCCGGGACTACGCGATCAGTTCCTCCAAGTTACATGTCCCGTACGAGGTGTTCGTGCCTCCTACGAGGTCGTTTGATGGTTGGTTTGGGTTTTCACCCATTAATGGGTTATTTTTTTAGTCTATATGTGATTTTTACAAATTATCGTCATACTCTCAAACCTGGAGACCCGAGACTACGCGGCCAGTTCCTACAAGTTACGTTGGTCCCATGCGAGGTGTTCGTGCCTCTTATGGGATTGTTTGATGGCTGGTTTGGCTTTTCACCCTTTAACGGCCTATTTTTAAGTCTAAGTATTATTTTTGCAAATTATCATCATACTCTCAAACTGGGAGACCCGGGACTACGCGGTCAGTTTCTACAAGTTACATTGATCCCGTGCGAGGTGTTCATGCCTCCTACGGGGTCGTTTGGGGGATGGTTTGTGTTTTCACCCTTTAACGGCCAGTTTTTGAGTCTAAGTGTTATTTTTGCAAATTATCATCATACTCTCAAACTGAGAGACCCAGGACTACGCGGTTAGTTACTACAAGTTACAATGATCCCGTGCGAGGTATTCGTGCCTCCTACGGGGTCATTTGGGTGCTGGTTTGGGTTTTTACCCTTTAACGACCTATTTTTAAGTCTAAGTTTGATTTTTGCAAATTATCATCATACTCTCAAACCATGAGACTCGGGACTACGCGGTCAGTTCCTACAAGTTACATTGATCCCGTACGAGGTGTTTCTGCCTCCTACTGGATCGTTTGTGGGCTGGTTTGGGTTTTCACCCTTTAACGACCTGTTTTTAAGTATAAGTGTGATTTTTGCAAATTATCATCGTACTCTCAAATCGGGAGACCCAGGACTATGCGGCCCGTTCCTAGAAGTTAGGTTGGTCTCGTGCGAGGTGTTCGTGCGTCTTACGGGGTCATTTAGCGGAAGGTTTGGGTTTTTGCCCTTTAACGGCCTATTTTTAAGTCTAAGTGTGATTTTGGCAAACCGGAAGACCTGGGACTACGTGGTCAGTTCCTACAAGTTACATTGGTCCCGTGCGAGGTGTTCGTGCCTCCTACGGGGTCATTTGGTAGCTGGTTTGCGTTTTCATCCTTTAACGGCCTGTTTTTAAGTCTAAGTGTGTTTTTTGCAAATTATTGTCATACTCTCAAACCGGGAGACTTGGGACTATGCGATCAGTTCCTACAAGTTACATTGGTCCCGTGCGAGGTGTTTATGCCTCCTACGGGGTTGTTTGGCGGCTGGTTTGGTTTTTCACCCTTTAACGGCTTGTTTATAAGTCTAAGTGTGATTTTTGCAAATTATCGTTATACTCTCAAATCGGGAGACCCGGGATTACGCGGTCAGTTCCTACAAGTTATATTGGTCCCGTGTGAGGTGTTCCTGCCTCCTACGTAGTCGTTTGGAGATTGGTTCCGTTTTCACCCTTTAACGACTTGTTTTTTAAACTAAGTGTGATTTTTGCAAATTATTGTCATGCTCTCAAACCAGGATACCCCGGAGTACGCGGTGAGTTCCGACAAGTTACATTGGTCCCGTGCGAGGTGTTCGTGCCTCTTATGGGGTCGTTTGGGGACAGGTTTGGGTTTTCACCCTTTAACGGCCTATTTTTAAATCTAATATGTGATTTTTGCAAATTATCGTCATACTCTCCAACTGGGAGACGCGGGACTTCGCGGTTAGTTCCTACAGGTTACATTGGTCTCGTGCGAGGTGTTCGTGCCTCCTACGGGGTCGTTTGGTGGCTACTTTGGGTTTTCACCCTTTAACGGGATGTTTTTAAGTCTAAGTGTGTTTTTTGAAAATTATCGTGATACTCTCAAACCGGGAGACCCGGGACTATGCGATCAGTTCCTACAAGTTACATTGGTCGAGTGCGAGGTGTTCGTGCCTCCTACGGGGTCCTTTGGGGACTGGTTTGGGTTTTCACCCTTTAACGACTTATTTTTAAGTCTAAGTGTGATTTTTGCAAATTATCGTCATACTCTCAAATCGGGAGACCCGGGACTACGCGGTCAGTTCCTACAAGTTACATTGGTCCCGTGCGAGGTGTTCGTGCCTCCTACGTGGTCGTTTGGTGGCTGGTTTTGGTTTTCAACCTTTAACGGGATGTTTTTAAGTCTATGTGTGATTTTTGTAAATTATCGTCATACTCTCAAACCGGGAGACCCGGGACTACGCGATCAATTCCTACAAGTTACATTGGTCCCGTGCGAGATGTTCGTGCCTCCTACGGGGTCATATGGGTTTTCACCCTTTAAAGTCCTGTTTTTAAGTCTAAGCATTATTTTTACAAATTATCCTCATACTCTCAAACCGGGAGACCAGAGATTATGCGGTTAGTTCCTACATGTTACATTGGTCCTGTACATGGAGTTCGTGCCTCCTACGCGGTCGTTTGGTAGCTGGTTTGAGTTTTCACACTTTAACGGCCTGTTTTTAAGTCTAAGTGTGTTTTTTTGCAAATTATCAGCATACTCTCAAATGGGGAGACCTGAGACTACGCGGTTAGTTCTTGCAAGTTCGTTGGTCCCGTGTGAGGTGTTCGTGCCTCCTACGGGGTCGTTTTGGAGCTGGTTTGGGTTTTCACCCATTAATGGGTTATTTTTAAGTCTAAGTGTGATATTTACAAATTATCATCATACTATCAAACTGGGAGACCCGGGACTACGCGGCGAGTTCCTACAAGTTACATTGGTCCCGTGCGAGGTGTCCGTGCCTCATACGGGGTCCTTTGGGGGCTGGTTTGGGTTTTCACCCTTTAACGGCCTGTTTTTAAGGCTAAGTGTTATTTTTGCAAATTATCATCATACTCTCAAACCGGGAGACCCGGGACTACGCGACCAGTTCCTACAAGTTACATTGATCCCGTGCGAGGTGTTCGTGCCTCCTATTGGATCGTTTGGTGGCTGGTTTGGGTTTTCACCCTTTAATGGCCTGTTTTGAAGTCTAAGTGTTATTTTTGCAAATTATCATCATACTGTCAAACTGGGAGACCCGGAACTGCGCGGTCAGTTCCTAAAAGTTACATTGATCCCGTGCGAGTTGTTCGTGCCTCCTACGGGGTCGTTTGGGGGATGGTTGGGATTTTCACCTTTTAACGGCCTGTTTTTAAGTCTAAGTGTTATTTTTGCAAATTATCATCATACTCTCTAACCGAGAGATCCAGGACTAAGCGGTTAGTTCCTACAGGTTACATTGATCCCACGCGAGGTGTTCGTGCCCCCTACGGGATCGTTTGGGTGCTGGTTTAGGTTTTCACTCTTTGACGGCCTATTTTTAAGTCTAAGTGTGATTTTTGCAAATTATCATTATACTCACAAACCGGTAGACCCGGAACTACGCGGTCAGTTCCTACAAGTTATATTGATCCCGTACGAGGTGTTCGTGACTCCAATGGGGTCGTTTGGGGGTTGGTTTCAGTTTTCAACCTTTAACGGCATGTTTCTAAGTATAAGTGTGATTTTTTCAAATTATCCTAATACTCTCAAATCGGGAGACCCGGGACTACGCGGTCAGTTCCTACAAGTTACATTGGTCCCGTGCGAGGTGTTCGTGCCTCCTACGGGGTTGTTTGGTGGTTGGATTGGGTTTTCACCCTTTAACGGCCTGTTTTTAAGTCTAAATGTATTTTTTATGAATTATCGTCATACTCTCAAACCGGGAGACCCGGGACTACGCGGTCAGTTCCTACAAGTTACATTGGTTCCGTGCGACGTGTTCGTGCCTCCTACGGGGTCATTTGGCCTCTGGTTTGGGTTTTCACCCATTAACGGCCTATTTTTAAGTCTAAGTGTGATTTTTGCAAACCGATAGACTCAGGACTACGCGGTCGGTTCCTACATGTTGCGTTGGTCCCGTGCGATGTATTCGTGCCTCCTACGGGGTCGTTGGGGGGATGGTTTAGGTTTTTATCCATTAACGTCCTGTTTTAAAGTCTAAGTGTTATTATTGCAAATTATCATCATACTCTCAAATTGGGAGACCAGGGACTACGCGATTTGTACCTACAAGTTACATTGGTCTCGTGCGAGGTGTCCGTTCCTTCTACGAGGTCGTTTGGCGGCTGGTTTGGGTTTTCACCCTTTAACGGCTTGTTTTTAAGTCTAAGTGTGATTTTTGCAAATTATCGTCGTACTCTCAAACCGGGAGATCGAGACTTTGCGGTCAGTTCCTACAAGTTACATTGGTCCCGTGCGAGGTGTTCGTGCCTCCTACGGGGTCGTTTGGGGGTTGGTTCGAGTTTTCACCCTTTAACGACCTGTTTTCAAGTCTAAGTGTGATTTTTGCAAATTATTGTCAAACTCTCAAACCTGGAGACCCGGGACTACGCGGTCAGTTCCAACAAGTTACATTGGTCCCGTGCGAGGTGCTCGTGCTTCCTACGGGTTCGTTTGGCGTCTGGTTTGGATTTTCACCCTTTAACGGCTTGTTTTTAAGTCTAAGTGTGATTTTTGCAAATTATCGTCATACTCTCAAATCGGGAGCCACGGGACTACGCGGTCAGTTCCTACAAGTTACATTGGTCCTGTACGAGGTGTTTATGCCTCCTACGGGGTCGTTTGGGGGCTGGTTTGGTTTTTCACCCTTTAACGGCTTGTTTATAAGTCTAAGTGTGATTTTAGCGAATTATCGTTATACTCTCAAATCGGGAGACCCAGGACTACACGGTCAGTTCCTAGGAGTTACATTGGTCCCATGCGAGGTGTTTGTGCCTCCTACAGGGTCGTTTGGAGACTGGTTTCGATTTTCACCCTTTAATGACCTATTTTTAAGTGTAAGTGTGATTTTTTCAAATTATCGTCATGCCCTCAAACCAGGAGACCCGGGACTACGCGGTCAGTTTCTATAAGTTACATTGGTCCCGTGCGAGGTGCTCGTGCCTCCTACGAGATCATTTTGTGGCAGGTTTGGGTTTTCACCCTTTAACATCCTCTTTTTAAGTCCAAGTGTGATTTTTGCAAATTATCGTCATACACTCAAAACGGGAGACTCGGGACTACAAAGTCAGTTCGTACAAGTTACATTGGTCCCGTGCGAGGTGTTCGTGCCTCCTACGGTGTCGTTTGGGGCTGGTTTAGGTTTTCACCCTTTAACGGCCTATTTTTAAGTCTAAGTGTATTTTTTTCAAATTATCGTCTTACTCTCAAACTGGGAGACCCGGGACTACGCGGTCAGTTCCTAAAAGTTACATTGGTCCCGTTCGAGGTGCTCGTGCCTCTTACGGGGTCGTTTGGGTGCTGGTTCGGGTTTTCACCCCTTAACGGCCAGTTTTTAAGTCTAAATGTTATTTTTACAAATTATCGTCATACTCTCAAACCGGGAGACCCAGGACTACGCGGTTAGTTCCTACAAGTTACATTGGTCTCGTTCAACGAGTTCGCGCCTCCTACGCAGTCGTTTGGTAGCTGGTTTGAGTTTTCACACTTTAACGGCCTGTTTATAAGTCTAAGTGTGATTTTTAAAAATTATCCTCATACTCTCAAACCGAGAGACCCGAGACTACGCGGTCAGTTCATACAATATACATTGGTAACGTGCGAGGTGTTCGTGCCTCCTGCGGGGTCGTTTGGCGACAGGTTTGGGTTTTCACCCTTTAACGGCCTATTTTTAAGTCTAAGTGTGATTTTTTCAAACTGGGAGACCCGGGACTCAGCAGTCAGTTCGTGCAAGTTACATTGGTCCCGTGCGATGTGTTTGTGCCTCCTACGGGGTCATTTATAGCTGGTTTGGGTTTTCAACCTTTAACGGCCTGTTATTAAGTCTAAGTGTGTTTTTTGCAAATTATCGTCGTACTCTCAAACCGGGAGACCCGAGACTTTGCGGTTAGTTCCTACAAGTTACATTGGTCCCGTGCGAGGTGTTCGTGCCACCTACGGGGTCGTTTGGGGGCTGATTTGGGTTTTCATCCTTTAATGTCCTGTTTTAAAATCTAAGTGTGTTTTTTGCCAATTATCGTCATACTCTCAAACCGGGAGACTCGTGACTATGCGATCAGTTCCTACAAGTTACATTGGTCCCGTACGAGGTGTTTATGCCTCCTACGGGGTCGTTTGGTGGCTGGTTTGGTTTTTCACCCTTTAACTGCTTGTTTATAAGTCTAAGTGTGATTTTTGCAAATTATCGTTATACTCTCAAATCGGGAGATCCGGGACTACGCGGTCAGTTACTACAAGTTACATTGGTCCCATGCGAGGTGTTCGTGCCTCCTACGGGGTAGTTTGGAGACTGGTTCCGGTTTTCACCCTTTAACGACCTGTTTTCAAGTCTAAGTGTATTTTTACAAATTATCATCATGCTCTCAAACTAGGACACCCGGGACTACGCGGTCAGTTCCTACATGTTACATTGGTCCCGTGCGAGATGCTCGTGCCTCCTACGAGATCGTTTGGTGGCAGGTTTGGGTTTTCACCCTTTAACGGCCTCTTTTTAAGTCGAAGTGTGATTTTTATAAATTATCGTCATACTCTCAAACCGGGAGACTCGGGACTACGCAGTCAGTTCGTACAAGGTACATTGGTCCCGTGCGAGGTGTTCGTGCCTCCTACGGGGTCGTTTGGCGACTGGTTTGGGTTTTCACCCTTTAACGGCCTATTTTTAAGTCAAAGTGTATTTTTTGCAAATTATCGTCATACTCCCAAATCGGGAGACCCGGGACTACGCGGTCAGTTCTTACAAGTTCGTTGGTCCTGTGCGAGGTGATCGTGCCTCCTATGGGGTCGTTTGGTGGCTGGTTTTGGTTTTCACCCATTAATGGGTTATTTTTAAGTCTAAGTGTAATTTTTTTACCAATTATCGTCATACTCTCAAACTTGGAGACCCGGGACTACGCGGTCAGTTCCTAAAAGTTACATTGGTCCCGTGCGAGGTGGTCGTGCTTCCTACGGGGTCGTTTGGAGGCTAGTTTTGGTTTTCACCCTTTAACGACCAGTTTTTAAGTCTAAGTATTATTTTTACAAATTATCGTCATACTCTTAAACCGGGAGACCCGGGACTATGCGGCCAGTTCCTACAAGTTACATTTGTCCCGTGCGAGGTGTTCGTGCCTCCTATGGGGTCGTTTGGTGGCTGGTTTGGGTTTTCAGCCTGTAACGGCCTGTTTTTAAGTCAAAGTGTTATTTTTTTAAATTATTGTCATACTCTCAAACTGGGAGACCCGGGACTATATGGTCAGTTCCTACAAGTTACATTAATCCTGTGCGAGGTTTTTGTGCCTCCTACGGGGTCGTTTGGGGGATGGTTTGGGTTTTCACCCTTTAACGGCTTGTTTTTAAGTCTAACTGTTATTTTTGCAGATTATCATCATACAATCAAACCGAGAGACCCAGGACTACGCGGTTAGTACCTACACGTTACATTGATCCGTGCGAGGTGTTCGTGCCTCCTACGGGGTCATTTGGGGACTGGTTTGGGTTTTCACCCTTTAACGGCCTGTTTTTAAATCTAAGTGTGATTTTTGCAAATTACCGTCATACTCTCAAATCGGGAGACCCGGGACTTCGCGGTCAGTTCCTACAGGTTACTTTGGTCCCGTGCGAGGTGTTCGTGCTTCCTACGGGGTCGTTTCGTGGCTGGTTTGGGTTTTCACCCTTTAACGGGATGTTTCTAAGTCTAAGTGTGATTTTTGCAAATTATCGTGATACTCTCAAACTGGGAGACCCGGGACTACGCGATCAGTTCCTACAAGTTACATTGGTCCCATGCGAGGTGTTCGTACCTCCTACGGGGTCATTTGGGTTTTCACCCTTTAACGTCCTGTTTTTAAGTCCAAGTGTTATTTTTGCAAATTATCATCATACTCTCAAATCGGGAGACCCGAGTTTATGAGGCCAGTTCCTAAATGCTACGTTGGTCCCGTGCGATGTGTTCGTGCCTCCTACGGGGTCGTTTGGTGGATGATTTTGGTTTTCACCTTTTAACGGCATGTTTTCAAGTCAAAGTGTTATTTTTACAAATTATCATCATACTCTCAAGTCGGGAACCCAGGACTACGCGGTCAGTTCCTACAAGTTACATTGGTCCCGTGCGAGGTGTTCGTGCCTCCTACGGGGTCATTTGGTGACTGGTTTGGGTTTTCACCCTTTAACGACCCCTTTTTAAGTCTAAGTGTTATTTTTGCAAATTATCGTCATACTCTCAAATCGGGAGACTAGACACTACGCGGCCAGTTACTACAAGTTACATTGGTCCCGTGTGAGGTGTTCATGCCTCCTACGGGGTCGTTTGGTGACTGGTTTGGGTTATCACCTTTTAACGGCTTGTTTTCAAGTCAAAGTGTTGTTTTTACAAATTATCGTCATACTCTCAAATCGGGAGACCCGGGACTACACGGTCAGTTCCTACAAGTTACATTGGTCCTGTGCGAGGTGTTCGTGCCTCCTACAGGGTCGTTTGGTGGCTAATTTGGGTTTTCACCCTTTAGCGGGCTGTTTTTAAGTCTAAGTGTTATTTTTGCAAATTATCGTCATACTCTCAAACCGGGAGACCCGGGACTACGCGGTCAGTTCTTACATGTTACATTGGTCCCGTGCGAGGTGTTCGTGCCTCCAACGGGGTCGTTTGGTGGTTTTTCATCATTTAACGGCCTGCTTTCAAGTTTAATTGTTATTTTTACAAATTATCATCATACTCTCAAACCGGGAGACCCGGGACTACGCGGTTTGTTCCTACAAGTTACATTGGTCCCCTACAAGGTGTTCGTGCCTCCTATGGGGTCGTTTGGTGGCTGATTTGGGTTTTGACCCTTTAATGGATTTTTTTTAAGTCTAAGTGTGTTTTTTTAAAATTATCGTTATTCTCTCAAACCGGGAGACCTGGGACTACGCGGTCAGTTCCTATATGTTACATTGGTCCTGTGCGAGGTGTTCGCGCCTCCTATGGGGTCGTTTGGGGGCTGGTTTGAGTTTTCACACTTTAACGGCCTGTTTTTAAGTCTAAGTGTGTTTTTTGCAAATTATCGTCATACTCCCAAATCGGGAGACCCGGGACTACGCGGTCCGTTCTTACAAGTTCGTTGGTCCCGTACGAGGTGTTCGTGCCTCCTACGGGGTCGTTTGGTGGTTGGTTTTGGTTTTCACCCTTTAATGGGTTGTTTTTAAGTCTAGGTGTAATTTTTACAAATTATCATCATACTCTTAACCCGGGAGACCCGGGACTATGCGACCAGTTCCTACAAGTTACATTGGTCCCGTGCGAGGTGTTCGTGCCTCCTATGAGGTCATTGCTGGGTGGTTTGAGTTTTCACCCTTTAACAGCCTGTTTTTAAGTCAAAGTGTTATTTTTCTAAATTATTGTCAGACTCTCAAACTGGGAGACTCGGGACTACGCGGTCAGTTCCTACAAGTTACATTGATCCCGTGCGAGGTGTTCGTGCCTCCTACAGGGTCGTTTGGGGGATGGTTTGGGTTTTCACCCTTTAATGGCTTGTTTTTAAATCTAACTGTTATTTTTGCAAATTATCACCATACTCTCAAACCGAGAGACCCAGGACTACGCGGTTAGTACCTACACGTTACATTGATCCCGTGCGAGATGTTCGTGCCTCCTACGGGGTCGTTTGGGGACTGGTTTGGGTTTTTACCCTTTAACGGCCTATTTTTAAATCTAAGTGTGATTTTTGCAAATTATCGTCATACTCTCAAATCGGGAGACCCGGGACTTCGCGGTCAGTTCCTACAGGTTACATTGGTCCCGTGCGAGGTGTTCGTGCCTCCTACGGGGTCGTTTGGTGGCTGCTTTGGGTTTTCACCCTTTAACGGGATGTTTTTATGTCTAAGTGTCATTTTTGCAAATTATCATGATACGCTCAAACTGGGAGACCCGGGACTACGCGATCAGTTCCTATAAGTTACATTGGTCCCGTGCGAGGTGTTCGTGCCTCCTACGAGGTCATATGGTTTTTCATCCTTTAATGTCCTGTTTTTAAGTCTAAGTGTTATTTTTGCAAATTATCGTCATACTCTCAAATCGGGAGACCCGAGACTACGTGGCCAGTTCCTACAAGTTACATTGGTCCAGTGCGAGGTGTTCGTGCCTCCTACGGGGTCGTTTGGTTGCTGGTTTGGGTTTTGACCTTTTAACGGCTTGTTTTCAAGTCAAAGTGTGATTTTTACAAATTATCGTCATACTCTCAAATCGGGCGACCCGGTACTACGCGATCAGTTCTTACAAGTTACATTGGTCCCGTGCGAGGTGTTTGTGCCTCCTACGGGGTCGTTTGGTGACTGGTTTGGGTTTTCAACCTTTAACGGCCCGTTTTTAAGTCTAAGTGTTATTTTTGCAAATTATCGTCATACTCTCAAATCCGGAGACCCGGGACTACGCGGTCAGTTCTTACCAGTTACATTGGTCCCGTGCGAGCTGTCCGTGCCTCCTACGGGGTCGTTTGGTGGCTGGTTTGGGTTTTCACCTTTTAACGGCTTATTTTCAAGTCAAAGTGTGATTTTTTCAAATTATGGTCATACTCTCAAATCGGGAGACCCGAGACTACGCGGCCAGTTCCTACAAGTTACATTGGTCCAGTGCGAGGTGTTCGTGCCTCCTACGGGGTCGTTTGGTAGCTGGTTTGGGTTTTGACCTTTTAACGGCTTGTTTTCAAGTCAAAGTGTGATTTTTACAAATTATCGTCATACTCTCAAATCGGACGACCCGGTACTACGCGATCAGTTCTTACAAGTTACATTGGTCCCGTGCGAGGTGTTCGTGCCTCCTACGGGGTCGTTTGGTGACTGGTTTGGGTTTTCAACCTTTAACGGCCCGTTTTTAAGTCTAAGTGTTATTTTTGAAAATTCTCGTCATACTCTCAAATCCGGAGACCTGGGACTACGCGGTCAGTTCTTACCAGTTACATTGGTCCCGTGCGAGCTGTTCGTGCCTCCTACGGGGTCGTTTGGTGGCTGGTTTGGGTTTTCACCTTTTAACGGCTTATTTTCAAGTCAAAGTGTGATTTTTTCAAATTATGGTCATACTCTCAAATCGGGAGATCCGGGACTACGCGGTCAGTTCGTACAAGTTACATTGGTCCCGTGCGAGGTGTTCGTGCCTCCTATGGGGTCGTTTGGTTATTGGTTTGGGTTTTCACCCTTTAACGGCCGTTTTTAACTCTAAGTGTTATTTTTACAAATTATCGTCATACTCTCAAACCGGGAGACCCGGGACTACGCGGTCAGTTCTTACATGTTACATTGGTCCTGTGCGTGGTGTTCGTGCCTCCTACGGGGTCGTTTGGTGGTTGGTTTGGGTTTTCACCATTTAACGGCCTGTTTTCAAGTCTAAGTGTTATTTTTACAAATTATCGTCATACTCTCAAACCGGGAGACCCGGGATTATGCGGTTAGTTCCTACAAGTTACATTAGTCCCGTACAAAGAGTTCGTGCCTCCTATGATGTCGTTTGGTGGCTGATTTGGGTTTTCACCCTTTAATGGCTTATTTTTAAGTCTAAGTGTGTTTTTTGGAAATTATTGTTATTCTCACAAATCGGGAGACCTGGGACTACGCGGTCAGTTCCTATAAGTTACATTGGTCCTGTGAGAGGTGTTCTTGCCTCCTACGGGGTCGTTTGGCTGCTGATTTGGGTTTTCACCCTTTAATGGCTTGTTTTTAAGTCTAAGTGTGTTTTTTGAAAATTATCGTTATTCTCTCAAACCGAGAGACCTGGGACCACGCGCTCAGTTCCTATATGTTACATTGGTCCTATGCGAGGTGTTCGTGCCTCCTACGGGGTCGTTTGGGCTGGTTTGAGTTTTCACACTTTAACGGCCTGTTTTTAAGTCTAACTGTGATTTTTGCAAATTATTGTCATACTGCCAAATCGGGAGACCCGAGACTACGCGGTCTGTTCTTACAAGTTCGTTCGTCCCGTGCGAGGTGTTCGTGCCTCCTACGGGGTCTTTTGGTGGTTGGTTTTGGTTTTCACCCATTAATGGGTTGTTTTTAAGTCTAAGTGTAATTTTTACTAATTATCGTCATACTCTCAAACCTGGAGACCCGGGACTACGCGGTCAGTTCCTACAAGTTACATTGGTCCCGTGCGAGGTGTTCGTGCTTCCTACGGGGTCGTTTGGGGGCTAGTTTTAGTTTTCACCCTTTAACGGCCTGTTTTTAAGTCTAAGTGTTATTTTTACAAATTATCGTCATACTTTTAAACCGGGGGACCCATGACTATGCAGCTAGTTCCTACAAGTTACATTGGTCCCATGCGAGGTGTTCGTGCCTCCTACGGAGTCGTTTGGTGACTGGTTTGGGTTTTCACCCTTTAACGGCCCATTTTTAAGTCTAAATGTTATTTTTGCAAATTATCGTCATACTCTCAAATCGGGAGACCCGAGACTACGCGATCAGTTCTTACAAGTTACATTGGTCCCGTGCGAGCTGTTCGTGCCTCCTACGGGGTCGTTTGGTGGTTGGTTTGGGTTTTCACCCTTTAACCGCCTGTTTTCAAGTCTAAGTGTTATTTTTACAAATTATCGTCATACTCTCAAACCGGGAGACCCGGGACTACGCGGTTAGTTCCTACAAGTTACATTGGTCCCGTACAAGGAGTTCGTGCCTCCTACGGGGTCGTTTGGTGGCTGATTTGGGTTTTCAACCTTTAATGGTTTATTTTTAAGTCTAAGTGTGTTTTTTGAAAATTATCGTTATTCTCTCAAACCGGGAGACCTAGGACTACGCGATTAGTTCCTATAAGTTACATTGGTCCTGTGCGAGGTGTTCGTGCCTCCTACGGGGTCGTTTGGTGGTTGATTTTTGTTTTCACCCTTTAACGTCCTGTTTTTAAGTCTAAGTGTTATTTTTTCAAATTATCGTCATATTCTCAAATCGGGAGACCCGAGACTACGCGGCCAGTTCCTACAAGTTACATTGGTCTCGTGCGATGTGTTCGTTGGTGGCTGGTTTGGGTTTTCACCTTTTAACGGCTCATTTTCAAGTCAAAGTGCGATTTTTACAAATTATCATCATACTCTCAAATCGGGAGACCCGAGACTACGTGGTCAGTTCTTACAAGTTATATTGGTCCTGTGCGAGCTGTTCGTGCCTCCTACGGGGTCGTTTGGTGGTTGGTTTGGGTTTTCACCCTTTAACGGCCTGTTTTCAAGTCTAAGTATTATTTTTACAAATTATCGTCATACTCTCAAACCGGGAGATCCGGGACTATGCCGTTAGTTCCTACAAGTTACATTGGTCCCGTACAAAGAGTCCGTGCCTCCAACGGGGTCGTTTGGTGGCTGATTTGGGTTTCCACCCTTTAATGGCTTATTTGTAAGTCTAAGTGTGATTTTTGAAAATTATCGTTATTCTCTCAAACCGGGAGACCTGGGACTACGCGGCCAGTTCCTATAAGTTACATTGTCCTGTGCGAGGTGTTCGTGCCTCCTACGGGGTCGTTTGGTGGCTGATTTGGGTTTTCACCCTTTAACGTCTGGTTTTTAAGTCTAAGTGTTATTTTATCAAATTATCGTCATATTCTCAAATTGGGAGACCTGAGACTACACGACCAGTTCCTACAAGTTACATTTGTCCCGTGCGAGGTGTTCGTGCCTCCTACGGGGTCGTTTGGTGGCTGGTTTGGGTTTTCACCTTTTAACGGCTTATTTTCAAGTCAAAGTGTGATTTTTAAAAATTATCGTCATACTCTCAAATCGGGAGACCCGGGACTACGCGGTCAGTTCCTACAAGTTACATTGGTCCCGTGCGAGGGGTTCGTGCCTCGTACGGGGTCATTTGGTTATTAGTTTGGGTTTTCACCCTTTAACGGCCCGTTTTTAAGTCTAAGTGTTATTTTTGCAAATTATCGTCATACTCTCAAATCGGCAGACCCGGGACTATGCGGTCAGTTCTTACAAGTTACATTAGTCCCGTTCAAAGAGTTCGTGCCTCCTACGGGGTCGTTTGTTGGCTGATTTGGGTTTTCACCCTTTAATGGCTTATTTTTAAGTCTAAGTGTGTTTTTTTAAAATTATCGTTATTCTCTCAAACCGGGAGACCTGGGACTACGCGGTCAGTTCCTATAAGTTACATTGGTCCTGTGCGAGGTGTTCTTGCCTCCTACGGGGTCGTTTGGTGGCTGATTTGCATTTTCACCCTTTAATAGCATGTTTTTAAGTCTAAGTGTGTTTTTTGCAAATTATCGTTATTCTCTCAAACCGGGAGACCTGGGACTACGCGTTCAGTTCCTATATGTTACATTGGTCCTATGCGAGAAGTTCGTGCCTCCTACGGGGTCGTTTGGGTGCTGGTTTGAGTTTTCACACTTTAACGGCCTGTTTTTAGGTCTAAGTGCGATTTTTGTAAATTATCGTCATACTCCCAAATCGGGAGACCCGGGACTACGCGGTCAGTTCTTACAAGTTCGTTGGTCCCGTGCGAGGTGTTCGTGCCTCCTACGGGGTCGTTTGGTGGTTGGTTTTGGTTTTCACCCATTAATGGGTTGTTTTTAAGTCTAAGTGTAATTTTTACTAATTATCGTCATACTCTCAAACCTGGAGACCCGGGACTACGCGATCAGTTCCTATAAGTTACATTGGTCCCGTACGAGGTGTGCGTGCTTCCTAGGGGGTCGTTTAGGGGCTAGTTTTGGTTTTCACCCTTTAACGGCCTGTTTTTAAGTCTAAGTATTATTTTTACAAATTATCGTCATACTTTGAAACCGGGAGACCCGGGACTATGTGGCCAGTTCCTACAAGTTACATTGGTCCCGTGCGAGGTGTTCGTGCCTCCGATCGAGTCGTTTGGTGGCTGGTTTGGGTTTTCACCCTTTAACGGCCTGTTTTTAAGTCTAAGTGTTATTTTTGTAAATTATCGTCATACTCTCAAACTGGGAGACCCGGGACTACGCGGTCAGTTCCTACAAGTTACATTGATCCCGTGCGAGGTGTTTGTGCCTCCTACGGGGTAGTTTGGGGGATGGTTTGGGTTTTCACCCTTTAGCGGCTTGTTTTTAAGTCTAACAGTTATTTTTGCAAATTATCATCATACTCTCAAACCGAGAGACCCAGGACTACGCGGTTAGTACCAACACGTTACATTGATCACGTGCGAGGTGTTCATGCCTCTTACGGGGTCGTTTGGGGGCTGGTTTGGGTTTTCACCCTTTAACGGCCTGTTTTTAAGTCTAAGTATTATTTTTGCAAATTAGCGTCATACTCTCAAACCGGGAAACCCAAGACTACGCGGTCAGTTCCTACAAGTTACATTGATCCCGTGCGAGGTGTTCGTGCCTCCTACGGGGTCCTTTGGGGGCAGGTTTGGGTTTTCACCCTTTAACGACCTGTTTTTAAGTCTAAGTGTGATTTTTGCAAATTATCCTCATACTCTCAAACCGGGAGACCCAGGACGACGCGGTCAGTTCCTACAAGTTACATTGGTCCCGTGCGAGGTGTTCGTGCCTCCTACGGGGTCGTTTGGCGACTGATTTGGGTTTTCACCCTTTAACGGCTTGTTTTTAGGTCTAAGTTTGATTTTTGCAAACTGGGAGGCCCGGGACTCCACAGTCAGTTCCTACAAGTTACATTGGTCCCGTGCTAGGTGTTCGTGCCTCCTACGGGATCCTTTGGTAGCTGGTTAGGGTTTTCACTCTTTAACGGCCTGTTTTTAAGTCTAAGTGTGATTTTTACAAATTATCGTCGTACTCTCAAACCGGGAGACCCAGGACTTTGCGGTCACTTGTTACAAGTTACATTGGTCCCGTGCGAGGTGTTCGTGCCTCCTACGGGGTCGTTTGGGGGCTGGTTTGGGTTTTCATCCTTTAATGTCTTGTTTTTAAGTCTAAGTATGTTTTTTGCAAATTATCGTCATACTCTCAAACCGGGAGACTCGGGACTATGCGATCAGTTCCTACAAGTTACATTGATCCCGTACGAGGTGTTTGTTCCTCCTACAGGGTCGTTTTGTGGTTGGTTTGGTTTTTCAACCTTTAACGGCCTGTTTTTAAGTCTAAGTGTGTTTTTTGCAAATTATCGTTATACTCTCTAACTGGGAGACCCGGGACTACGCGGTCAGTTCCTACAAGTTACATTGGTCCCGTGCGAGTTGTTCGTGCCTCCTATGGGGTCGTTTGGGGGCTGGTTCAGGTTTTCACCCTTTATCGGCCTGTTTTTAACTGTAAGTGTCATTTTCATAAATTATCGTCTTACTCTCAAACCGGGAGACCCGAGACTACGCGAACAATTCCGATAAGTTACATTCGTCCCGTGTGAGGTGTTCGTGCCTCCTACGAGGTCGTTTGGCAACTGGTTTGGGTTTTCACCCTTTAACGGCCTATTTTTAAGACTAAGTGTGATTTTTTCAAACTGGGAGACCCGGGACTCCGCAGTCAGTTCCTACAAGTTTAATTGGTCCCGTGCGAGGTGTTCGTGCCTCCTACGGGGTCGTTTGGTTTTCACCCTTTAACGACATGTTTTTAAGTCTAAGTGTGTTTTTTGTAAATTATCGTCGTACTGTCAAACCGAGAGACTCGAGACTTTGCTGTCAGTTCCTATAAGTTACATTGGTCCCGTGCGAGGTATTCGTGCCTCCTACAGTGTCGTTTCGGGGCTGGTTTGGGTTTTCATCCTTTAATGTCTTGTTTTTAAGTCTAAGTGTGTTTTTTGCAAATTATCTTCATACTAATAATCGGGAGACTCGGGACTATGCGATCAGTTCCTATATGTTACATTGGTCCGGTACGAGGAGTTTATGCCTCCTACGGGGTCGTTTGGCGGCTGGTTTGGTTTTTCACCCTTTAACGGCTTGTTTATAAGTCTAAGTGTGATTTTTACAAATTATCGTTATACTCTCAAATCGGGAGATCCGGGACTACGCGGTAAGTTCCGACAAGTTACATTGGTCCCATGCGAGGTGTTCGTGCCTCCTACGGGGTCGTTTGGAGACTGGCTTCGGTTTTCACCCTTTAACTACCTGTTTTTAAGTATAAGTGTGATTTTTACAAATTATCGTCATGCTCTCAAACCAGGAAACCCGGGACTACGCGGTCAGTTCCTACATGTTACATTGGTCCCGTGCGAGATGCTCGTGCCTCCTACGAGATTGTTTGGTGGCAAGTTTGGGTTTTCTCCCTTTAACGGCCTGTTTTCAAGTCAAAATGTGATTTTTACAAATTATGATCATACTCTCAAATTGCGAGACCCGGGACTACGCGGTCAGTTCCTATAAGATACATTAGTCCCGTTCGAGGTGTTCGTGCCTCCTATGAGGTCGTTTGGTGACTGGTTTGGGTTTTCACCCTTTAACGACCCGTTTTTAAGTCCAAGTGTTATTTTTGAAAATTATCATCATAATCTCAAACCGGGAGACCCGGGACTACACGGTCAGTTCTTACTAGTTACATTGGTCCCGTACGAGGTGTTCGTGCCTCCTACGGGGTCGTTTGGTGGTTGGTTTGGGTTTTCACCCTTTAACTGCCTGTTTTCAAGTCAAAGTGTTATTTGTACAAATTTTCATCATACTCTCAAACCGGGAGACCCGGGACTACGCGGTTAGTTCCTACAAGTTACATTGGTTCCGTGCAATGAGTTCGTGCCTCCTACGGGGTCGTTTGGTGGTTGATTTGGGTTTTCACCCTTTAATGGCTTATTTTTAGTTTAAGTGTGGTTTTTGAAAATTATCGTTATTCTCTCAAACCGGGAGACCTGGGACTACGCGGTCAGTTCTTATAAGTTACATTGGTCCCGTGCGAGGTGTTCGTGCCTCCTACGGGGTCGTTTGGTGGCTGATTTGGGTTTTCAACCTTTAATGGATTGTTTTTAAGTCTAAGTGTGTTTTTTGAAAATTATTGTTATTCTCTCAAATTGGGAGACCCGGGACTACGCGGTCAGTTCCTACAAGTTACATTGGTCCCGTGCGAGATGCTCGTGCCTCCTACGAGATCGTTTGGTGGCAGGTTTGGGTTTTCAACTTTTAACGACCCCTTTTTAAGTCCAAGTGTGATTTTTATAAATTCTCATCATACTCTCAAATCGGGAGACTCGGGACTACGCAGTCAGTACGTACAAGGTACATTGGTCCCGTGCTAGGTGTTCGTGCCTCCTACGGGGTCGTTTGGGCGTTGGTTTAGGTTTTCACCCTTTAACGGCCTATTTTTAAGTCGAGGTGTATTTTTTATAAATTATCGTCATACTCTCAAACCGGGAGACCCGGGACTACGCGGACAGTTCCTACAAGTTACATTGGTCCCGTTCGAGGTGTTCGTGCCTCCTACGGGGTCTTTTGGGGAATGGTTTGTGTTTTCACCCTTTAACGGCCTGTTTTTAAATTTAAGTGTGATTTTTCCAAATTATCGTCATACTCTCAAACTGGGAGACCCGGGACTACGCGGTCAGTTCCTACAGGTTACATTGGTCCCGTGCGAGGTGTTCGTGCCTCCTACGGGGTCGTTTGGTGGCTAGTTTGGGTTTGCACCCTTTAACGGGATGTTTTTAAGTCTGAGTGTGATTATTCCAAATTATTGTGATACTCTCAAACTGGGAGACCCGGGACTACGCTATCAGTTCCTACAAGTTACATTGGACCCGTGCGAGGTGTTCGTGCCTCCTACGGGGTCATTTGGGTTTTCACCCTTTAACGGCCTGTTTTTAAGTCTAAGTGTTATTTTTGCAAATTATCGTCATACTCTCAAATCGGGAGACCCGGGACTACGCGGTCAGTTCTTACAAGTTCGTTGGTCCCGTGCGAGGTGTTCGCGCCTCCTACGGGGTCGTTTGGTGGCTGGTTTGGGTTTTCACCCTTTAACGGCTTGTTTTTAAGTCTAACTCTTATTTTTGCAAATTAACATCATACTCTCCAACCGAGAGACCTAGGACTACGCAGTTAGTTCCTATACGTTACATTGATCCCGTGCGAGGTGTGCGTGCCTCCTACGGGGTCGTTTGGGTGTTGGTTTGGGTTTTCACCCTTTACCGACCTGTTTTTAAGTCTAAGAGTGATTTTTGCAAATTATCATCATACTCTCAAACCGGGAGACCCGGGACTACGCGGTCAGTTCCTACAAGTGACGTTGGCACCGTGCGAGGTGTCCGTGCCTCCTACGGGGTCGTTTGGTGGTTGGTTTGGGTTTTCACACTTTAACGGGTTGTTTTTAAATCTAAGTGTGATTTTTGCAAATTTTAGTCATACTCTCAAACCGGGAGACCCGGGACTACGCGGTCAGTTCCTACAAGTTACATTGGTCCCGTGCGAGGTGTTCGTACCTCCTACGGGGTCGTTTGGGGCAGGTTAGTGTTTTCACCCTTTAACGGCCTGTTTTTAACTCTAAGTGTGATTTTTATAAATTATCGTCATACTCTCAAATCGGGAGACTCGGGACTACGATGGCAGTTCGTACAAGGTACATTGGTCCCGTGCGAGGTGTTCGTGCCTCCTATGGGGTCGTTTGGGGGCTGGTTTGGGTTTTCACCCTTTAATGGCCTATTTTTAAGTCAAAGTGTATTTTTTGCAAATTATCGTCATACTCCCAAACTGGGAGACCCAGAACTATGCGGTCAGTTCCTACAAGTTACATTGGTCCCGTTCGAGGTGTTCGTGCCTCCTACGGGGTCGTTTGGGGACTGGTTTGGGTCTTTTGGGTTTTCACCCTTTAACGTCCTGTTTTTAAGTCTAAGTGTTATTTTTGCAAATTATCGTCATACTCTCAAATCGGGAGACCCGAGACTACGTGGCCAGTTCGTACAAGTTACATTGGTCCCGTGCGAGGTGTTCGTGCCTCCTACGGGGTCGTTTGATGGCGGATTTGGGTTTTCACCTTTTAACGACTTGTTTTCAAGTCAAAGTGTGATTTTTACAAATTATCATCATACTCTCAAATCGGGAGACCCGGGACTACGCGGTCAGTTCCTACAAGTTACATTGGTCCCGTTCGAGGTGTTCGTGCCACGTACGGGGTCGTTTGGTGACTGGTTTGGGTTTTCACCTTTTAACGACCCGTTTTTAAGTGTAATTGTTATTTTTGAAAATTATCGTCATACTCTCAAACCAGGAGACCCGAGACTACATGGTCAGTTCTTACAAGTTACATTGGTCCCGTACGAGGTGTTCGTGCCTCCTAAGGGGTCGTTTGTTGGTTGGTTTGGGTTTTCACCCTTTAACGGCCTGTTTTCAAGTTTAAATGTTATTTTTACAAATTATCGTCATACTCTCAAATCGGGAGACCCGGGACTACCAGGTTAGTTCCTACAAGTTACATTGGTCCCGTGCAATGAGTTCGTGCCTCATATGGGGTCGTTTGGTGGCTGATTTAGGTTTTCACCCTTTAATGGCTTATTTTTAAGTCTAAGTGTGTTTTTTGAAAATTATCATTATTCTCTCAAACCGGGAGACCTGGGACTACGCGGTCAGTTCCTATAAGTTACATTGGTCCTGTGCGAGGTGTTCGTGCCTCCTACGGGGTCGTTTGGTGGCTGATTTGGGTTTTCACCCATTAATGGCTTGTTTTTAAGTCTAAGTGTGTTTTTTGAAAATTATCGTTATTCTCTCAAACTGGGAGACCTGGGACTACGCGGTCAATTCCTATATGTTACATTGGTCCTGTACGAGGTGGTCGTGCCTCCTACGGGGTCGTTTGGGGGTTGTTTGAGTTTTCACACTTTAACGGCCTGTTTTGAAGTCTAAGTGTGTTTTTTAAAAATTATCGTTTTACTCTCAAATCGAGAGACCCGAGACTACGCGGTCAGTTCTTACAAGTTCGTTGGTCCCGTGCGAGGTGTTCGTGCCTCCTACGGGGTCGTTTGGGGGCTGGTTTGTGTTTTCACACTTTAACGGCCTGTTAATAAGTCTAAGTGTGTTTTTTCCAAATTATCGTCATACTCTCAAATCGGGAGACCCGGGACTACGCAGTCAGTTCTTACAAGTTCGTTGGTCCCGTGCGAGGTGTTCGCGCCTCCTACGGGGTCGTTTGGTGGTTGGTTTGGGTTTTCACCCATTAATGGGTTGTTTTTAAGTCTAAGTGTAATTTTTACCAATTATCGTCATACTCTCAAACCTGGAGACCCGGGACTACGCGGTCAGTTCCTACAAGTTACATTGGTCCCGTGCGAGGTGTTCGTGCCTCCTACGGGGTCGTTTGGGGGCTAGTTTTGGTTTTCACCCTTTAACGGCCTGTTTTTAAGTCTAAGTGTTATTTTTACAAATTATCGTCATACTCTTAAACTGGGAGACCCGGTACTATGCGGCCAGTTCCTCAAATTACATTGGTCCCGTGCGAGGTGCTCGTGCCTCCTATGGCGTCGTTTGGTGGCTAGTTTGGGTTTTCACCCTTTAAGGGCATGTTTCTAAGTCTAAGTGTTATTTTTGCAAATTATCGTCATACTCTCAAACTGGGAGACCCGGGACTACGTGGTCAGTTCCTACAAGTTACATTGATCTCGTGCGAGGTGTTCGTGCCTCCTACGGGATCGTTTGGGGGATGGTTTCTGTTTTCACCCTTTAACGGCTTGTTTTTAAGTCTCACTGTTATTTTTGCAAATTATCCTCATACTCTCAAACCAAGAGACCTAGGACTATGCGGTTAGATCCTACACGTTACATTGATCCCGTGCGAGGTGTTCGTGCCTCCTAAGGGGTCGTTTGGGGGCTGGTTTGGGTTTTCACCGTTTAACGGCCTGTTTTTTAGTCTAAGTGTGATTTTTGCAAATTATCATCATACTCTTAAATTGGGAAACCCGAGACTATGCGACCAGTTCCTCAAGTTACATTGGTCCCGTACGAGGTGCTCGTGCCTCCTATGGCGTCGTTTGGTGGCTGGTTTGGGTTTTCACCCTTTAACGGCCTGTTTCTAAGTCTAAGTGTTATTTTTGCAAATTATCGTCATACTCTCAAACTGGGAGACCCGGGACTACGCGGTCAGTTCCGACAAGTTACACTGATCCCGTGCGAGGTGTTCGTGCCTTTTACGGGATCGTTTGGGGGATAGTTTGGGTTTTCACCCTTTAACGGCTTGTTTTTAAGTCTAACTCTTATTTTTGCAAATTATGATCATACTCTCCAACCGAGAGACCTAGGACTACGCAGTTAGTTCCTATACGTTACATTGATCCCGTGCGAGGTGTGCGTGCCTCCTACGGGGTCGTTTGGGTGCTGGTTTGGGTTTTCACCCTTTAACGGCCTGTTTTTAAGTCTAAGAGTGATTTTTGCAAATTATCATCATACTCTCAAATCGGGAGACCCGGGACTATGCGGTCAGTTCCTACAAGTTACATTGGCACCGTGCGAGGTGTTCGTGCCTCCTACGGGGTCATTTGGTGGTTGGTTTGGGTTTTCACACTTTAACGGGTTGTTTTTAAGTCTAAGTATGATTTTTGCAAATTTTTGTCATACTCTCAAACCGGGAGACCCGGGACTACGCGGTCAGTTCCTACAAGTTACATTGGTCCCGTGCGAGGTGTTCGTACCTCCTACGGGGTCGTTTGGGGCAGGTTAGAGTTTTCACCCTTTAACGACCTGTTTTTAACTCTAAGTGTGATTTTTATAAATTATCGTCATACTCTCAAATTGGGAGAGACTCGGGACTATGATGGAAGTTCGTACAAGGTACATTGGTCCCGTGCGAGGTGTTCGTGCCTCCTATGGGGTCGTTTGGGGGCTGGTTTGGGTTTTCACCCTTTAACGGCCTATTTTTAAGTCAAAGTGTATTTTTTACAAATTATCGTCATACTCCCAAACCGGGAGACCGGGAACTATGCGGTCAGTTCCTACAAGTTACATTGGTCCCGTTCGAGGTGTTCGTGCCTCCTACGGGGTCGTTTGGGGACTGGTTTGGGTTTTCACCCTTTAACGGCCAGGTTTTAAATTTAAGTGTGATTTTTGCAAATTATCGTCATACTCTCAAACTGGGAGACCTGGGGCTTCGCGGTCAGTTCCTACAGATTACATTGGTCCCGTGCGAGGTGTTCGTACCTCCTACGGGGTCGTTTGGTGGCTAGTTTGGGTTTTCACCCTTTATAGGGATGTTTTTAAGTCTAAGTGTGATTTTTGCAAATTATCTTGATACTCTCAAACTAGGAGACCCGGGACTACGCGATCAGTTCCTATAAGTTACATTGGTCCCGTGCGAGGTGTTCGGGCCTCCGATGGGGTCTTTTGGGTTTTCACCCTTTAACGTCCTGTTTTTAAGTCTAAGTGTTATTTTTGCAAATTATCGTCATACTCTCAAATCGGGAGACCGGAGACTACGCGGCCAGTTCCTACAAGTTACATTGGTCCCGTGCGAGGTGTTCGTGCCTCCTACGGGGTCGTTTGGTGGCGGATTTGGGTTTTCACCTTTTAACGGCTTGTTTCCAAGTCAAAGTGTGATTTTTACAAATTATCATCATACTCTCAAATCGGGAGACCCGGGACTACGCGGTCAGTTCCTACAAGTTACATTGGTCCCGTTCGAGGTGTTCGTGCCTCGTACGGGGTCATTTGGTGACTGGTTTGGGTTTTCACCTTTTAACGGCCCGTTTTTAAGTTTAGTTGTTATTTTTGAAAATTATCTTCATACTCTAAAACCAGGATACCCGAGACTACATGGTCAGTTCTTACAAGTTACATTGGTCCCTTACGAGGTGTTCGTGCCTCCTTCGGGGTCGTTTGTTTGTTGGTTTGGGTTTTCACCCTTTAACGGCCTGTTTTCAAGTCTAAGTGTTATTTTTACAAATTATCGTCATACTCTCAAATCGGGAGACCCGGGACTACCAGGTTAGTTCCTACAATTTACATTGGTCCCGTGCAATGAGTTCGTGCCTCCTATGGGGTCGTTTGGTGGCTGATTTAGGTTTTCACCCTTTAATGGCTTATTTTTAAGTCTAAGTGTGTTTTTTAAAAATTATCATTATTCTCTCAAACCGGGAGACCTGGGACTACGCGGTCAGTTCCTATAAGTTACATTGGTCCTGTGCGAGGTGTTCGTGCCTCCTACGGGGTCGTTTGGTGGCTGATTTGGGTTTTCACCCATTAATGGCTTGTTTTTAAGTCTAAGTGTGTTTTTTGAAAATTATCGTTATTCTCTCAAACTGGGAGACCTGGGACTACGCGGTCAATTCCTATATGTTACATTGGTCCTGAGCGAGGTGTTCGTGCCTCCTACAGGGTCGTTTGGGGGCTGGTTTGTGTTTTCACACGTTAACGGCCTGTTAATAAGTCTAAGTGTGTTTTTTCCAAATTATCGCCATACTCTCAAATCGGGAGACCCGGGACTACGCAGTCAGTTCTTACAAGTTCGTTGGTCCCGTGCGAGGTGTTCGCGCCTCCTACGGGGTCGTTTGGTGGCTGGTTTGGGTTTTCACCCATTAATGGGTTATTTTTAAGTCTAAGTGTAATTTTTACCAATTATCGTCATACTCTCAAACCTGGAGACCCGGGACTACGCGGTCAGTTCCTACAAGTTACATTGGTCCCGTGCGAGGTGTTCGTGCCTCCTACGGGGTCGTTTGGGGGCTAGTTTTGGTTTTCACCCTTTAACGGCCTGTTTTTAAGTCTAAGTGTTATTTTTACAAATTATCGTCATACTCTTAAACTGGGAGACCTGGGACTATGCGGCCAGTTCCTCAAGTTACATTGGTCCCGTGTGAGGTGCTCGTTCCTCCTATGGCGTCGTTTGGTGGCTAGTTTGGGTTTTCACCCTTTAACGGCATGTTTCTAAGTCTAAGTGTTATTTTTGCAAATTATCGTCATACTCTCAAATTGGGAGATCCGGAACTACGCGGTTAGTTCCTACAAGTTACATTGATCTCGTTCGAGGTGTTCGTGCCTCCTACGGGATCGTTTGGGGGATGGTTTCTGTTTTCACCCATTAACGGCTTGTTTTTAAGTCTAACTGTTATTTTTGCAAATTATCCTCATACTCTCAAACCAAGAGACCTAGGACTATGCGGTTAGTTCCTACACGTTACATTGATCCCGTGCGAGGTGTTCGTGCCTCCTAAGGGGTCGTTTGGGGGCTGGTTTGGGTTTTCACCCTTTAACGGCCTGTTTTTAAGTCTAAGTGTGATTTTTGCAAATTATCATCATACTCTCAAACTGGGAGACCCGGGACTAAGCGGTCAGTTCCTACAAGTTACTTTGATCCCGTGCGAGGTGTGCGTGCCTCCTACGGGGTCCTTTGGAGGCTGGTTTGAGTTTTCACCCTTTAACGGCCTGTTTTTAAGTCTAAGTATGTTTTTTGCAAATTATCGTCATACTATCAATTCGGGAGACTCGGGACTATGCGATCAATTCCTACAAGTTACATTGGTCCCGTACGAGGTGTTTGTTCCTCCTACAGGGTCGTTTTGCGGTTGGTTTGGGTTTTTAACCTTTAACGGCCTGTTTTTAAGTGTAAGTGTATTTTTTGGTAATTATCATTATACTCTCTAACTGGGAGACCCGGGACTACGCAGTCGGTTCCTACAAGTTACATTGGTCCCGTGCGAGTTTTTTGTGAATCCTACGGGGTCGTTTGGGGGCTGGTTCAGGTTTTCACCCTTTAACGGCCTGTTTTTAACTGTAAGTGTGATTTTCATAAATTATCATCATACTCTCAAACCGTGTGACCCGAGACTACGCGAACAATTTCGATAAGTTGCATTGGTCCCGTGCGAGGTGTTCGTGCCTCCTACGGGGTCGTTTGGGGGCTGGTTCAGGTTTTCACCCTTTAACGGCCTGTTTTTAACAGTAAGTGTGATTTTCATAAATTATCGTCATACTCTCAAACCGGGTGACCCGAGACTACGCGATCAGTTCCTACAAGTTACATTGGTCCCGTGCGAGGTGTTCGTGCCTCCTACGGGGTCTTTTGGGTTTTCACCCTTTAGCGTCCTGTTTTTAAGTCTAAGTGTTATTTTTGCAAATTATCATCATACTCACAAATCGGGAGACCCGAGACTACGCGGCCAGTTCCTAAAAGTTACATTGGTCCCGTGCGAGGTGTTCGTGCCTCCTACAGGGTCGTTTGGCGACTGCATTAGGTTTTCACCCTTTAACGGCCTATTTTTAAGACTAAGTGTGATTTTTTAAAACTGGGAGACCCGGGACTCCGCAGTCTGTTCCTAAAAGTTTAAACCGAGAGACCCGAGACTTTGCGGTCAGTTCCTACAAGTTACATTGGGCCCGTGCGAGGTGTTCGTGCCTCCTACGGGGTCGTTTGGGGGCTGGTTTGGGTTTTCATCCTTTAATGTCCTGTTTATAAGTCTAAGTGTGTTTTTTTTCAAACTATCGTCATAATCTCAAATAGGGAGACTCGGGACTATGCGATCAGTTCCTATATGTTACATTGGTCCCGTACGAGGTGTTTATGCCTCCTACAGGGTCGTTTGGCAGCTGGTTTTGTTTTTCACCCTTTACCGGCTTGTTTATAAGTCTAAGTGTGATTTTTACAGATTATCGTTATACTCTCAAATCGGGAGATCCGGGACTACGCGGTCAGTTCCTACAAGTTACATTGGTCCCATGCGAGGTGTTCGTGCCTCCTACGGAGTAGTTTGGAGACTGGTTCCGATTTTCACCCTTTAACGACCTGTTTTTAAGTCTATGTGAGATTTTTAAAAATTATCGTCATGCTCTCAAACCAGGAGACCCGGGACTACGCGGTCAGTTCCTATAAGTTACATTGGTCCCGTACCAGATGCTCGTGCCTCCTACGAGATCCTTTGGTGGCAGGTTTGGGTTTTCTCCCTTTAACGACCTCTTTTTAAGTCTAAGTGTGATTTTTATAAATTATCGTCATACTCTCAAATCGTGAGACTTGGAACTACGCAGTTAGTTCGTACAAGGTACATTGGTCCCGTGCGAGGTGTTTATGCCTCCTACGGGGTCGTTTGTGGGCTGGTTTGGGTTTTCACCCTTTAACGGCCTATTTTTAAGCCTAAGTGTATTTTTTGCAAATTATCGTCATACTCTCAAACCGGGAGAACCGGGACTACGCAGTCAGTTCCTACAAGTTATATTGGTCCCGTTCGAGGTGTTCATGCCTCCTATGGGGTCGTTAGTGGACTGGTTCTGGTTTTCACCCTTTAACGACCTATTTTTAAATCTAAGTGTGATTTTTGCAAATTATCGTCATACTCTCAAACGGGGAGACCCGGGACTTCGCGGTTAGTTCCTACAGGTTACATTGTTCCCGTGCGAGGTGTTCGTGCCTCATACGGGGTCGTTTGGTGGCTAGTTTGGGTTTTCTCCCTTTAACGGAATGTTTTTAAGTCTAAGTGTGACTTTTGCAAATTATCGTGATACTCTAAAACTGGGAGACCCGGGACTACGCGATCAATTCCTACAAGTTACATTGGTCCCATGCGAGGTGTTCGTGCCTCCTACGGAGTCATTTGGGTTTTCACCCTTTAACGTCCTGTTTTTAAGTCTAAGTGTTATTTTTGCAAATTATCGTCACACTCTCAAATCGGGAGACCCGAGACTACGCGACCAGTTCCTACAAGTTACATTGGTCCCGTGCGAAGTGTTCGGGCCTCCTACGGGGTCGTTTGGTGGCTGGTTTGGGTTTTCACCTTTTAACGGATTATTTTCAAGTCAAAGTGTGATTTTTACAAATTATCATCATACTCTCAAATTGGGAGACCCAGGACTACGCGGTCATATCCTACCAGTTACATTGGTCCCGTTCGAGGAGTTCATGCCTCGTACGGGGTCGTTTGGTGACTGGTTTGGGTTTTCACCCTTTAACGACCCGTTTTTAAGTCTCAGTGTTATTTTTGAAAATTATCATCATACTCTCAAACCGGGAGACCCGGGACTACGCGGTCAGTTCTTACAAGTTACATTGGTCCCGTACGAGGTGTTCGTGCCTCCTATGGTGTCGTTTGGAGGTTGGTTTGGGTTTTCACCCTTTAACGGCCTGTATTCAAGTCTAAGTGTTATTTTTATAAATTATCATCATACTCTCAAATCGAGAGACCCGGGACTACGCGGTTAGTACCTACAAGTTACATTGGTTCTGTGCAATGAGTTCGTGCCTCCTACGGGGTCGTTTGGTGACTGATTTGCGTTTTCACCCTTTAATGGCTTGTTCTTAAGTCTAAGTGTGTTTTTTGAAAATTATCATTATTCTCTCAAACTGGGAGACCTAGGACTACGCGGTCAGTTCCTATATGTTACATTGGTCCTGTACGAGGTGTTCGTGCCTCCTACGGTGTCGTTTGGGGGCTGGTTTGAGTTTTCACACTTTAACGGCCTGTTTTAAAGTCTTAGTGTGATTTTTACAAATTATTGTCATACTCCCAAATCGGGAGACCCGGGACTACGCGGTCAGTTCTTACAAGTTCGTTGGTCCCGTGCAAGGTGTTCGTGCCTCCTACGGGGTCGTTTGGTGGCTGGTTTGGGTTTTCACCCATTAATGGGTTGTTTTTAAGTCTAAGTGTATTTTTTATCAATTATCGTCATACTCTCAAACCTGGAGACCCGGGACTACACGATCATTTCCTAGATGTTACATTGGTCCCGTGCGAGGTGTTCGTGCCTCATACGGGGTCGTTTGGGGCAAGTTTTGGTTTTCACCCTTTAACGGCC
This sequence comes from Sambucus nigra, assembly GCA_949130495.1. Taxonomy (NCBI): domain Eukaryota; kingdom Viridiplantae; phylum Streptophyta; class Magnoliopsida; order Dipsacales; family Adoxaceae; genus Sambucus; species Sambucus nigra. The sequence goes on from OX422214.1 coordinate 92,843,496, forward strand.
TATTTTTTAAGTCTAAGTGTAATTTTTACAAATTATCATCATACTCTTAAACCGGGAGACCCGAGAGTATGCGGCCAGTTCCTACACGTTACATTGGACCCGTGCGAGGTGCTCGTGCCTCCTACGGGGTCGTTTGGTGGCTGGTTTGGGTTTTCACCCTTTAACGGCCTGTTTTTAAGTCTAAGTGTTATTTTTGCAAATTATCGTCATACTCTCAAATTGGGAGACCCGGGACTACGCGGTCAGTTCCTTTAAGTTACATTGATTCCGTGCGAGGTGTTCGTGCCTCTTACGGGATCGTTTAGGGGATGGTTTAGGTTTTCACCCTTTAACGGCTTGTTTTTAAGTCTAACTGTTATTTTTGCAAATTATCATCATACTCTCAAACCGAGAGAGATAGGACTATGTGGTTAGTTCCTACATGTTACATTGATCCTGTGCGAGGTGTGCGTCCCTCCTACGGGGTCGTTTGGGGGCTGGTTTGGGTTTTCACCCTTTAACGGCCTGTTTTTAAGTCTAAGTGTTATTTTTACAAATTATCATCATACTCTCAAACTGAGAGACCCGGGACTACGTGATCAGTTCCTACAAGTTACATTGATACCGTGCGAGGTGTTCGTGACTCCTACGGGGTCCTTTGGGGGCTGGTTTGGGTTTTCACCCTTTAACGGCCCGTTTTTAAGTCTAAGTGTGATTTTTGCAAATTATCATCATGCTCTCAAACAATGAGACCCGGGACTACGCGGTCAGTTCCTACAAGTTACATTGGTTCCGTGCGAGATGCTCGTGCCTCCTACGAGATCGTTTGGTGGCAGGTTTGGGTTTTCACCCTTTAACGACCCCTTTTTAAGTCCAAGTGTGATTTTTATAAATTCTCATCATACTCTCAAATCGGGAGACTCGGGACTACGCAGTCAGTACATACAAGGTACATTGGTCCCGTGCTAGGTGTTCGTGCCTCCTACGGGGTCGTTTGGGCTTTGGTTTAGGTTTTCACCCTTTAACGGCCTATTTTTAACTCGAGGTGTATTTTTTATAAATTATCGTCATACTCTCAAACCGGGAGACCCGGGACTACGCGAACAGTTCCTACAAGTTACATTGGTCCCCTTCGAGGTGTTCGTGCCTCCTACGGGGTCGTTTGGGGACTGGTTTGTGTTTTCACCCTTTAACGGCCTGTATTTAAATTTAAGTGTGATTTTTCCAAATTATCGTCATACTCTCAAACTGGGAGACTCGGGACTTCGCGGTCAGTTCCTACAGGTTACATTGGTCCCGTGCGAGGTGTTCGTGCCTCCTACGGGGTCGTTTGGTGGCTAGTTTGGGTTTGCACCCTTTAACGGGATGTTTTTAAGTCTGAGTGTGATTATTCCAAATTATTGTGATACTCTCAAACTGGGAGACCCGGGACTACGCTATCAGTTCCTACAAGTTACATTGGACCCGTGCGAGGTGTTCGTGCCTCCTACGGGGTCATTTGGGTTTTCACCCTTTAACGGCCTGTTTTTAAGTCTAAGTGTTATTTTTGCAAATTATCGTCATACTCTCAAATCGGGAGACCCGAGACTACGCGACCAGTTCCTACAAGTTACATTGGTCCCGTGCGAGGTGTTCGTGCCTCCTACGGGGTCGTTTGGTGGATGATTTGGGTTTTCACCTTTTAACGGCTTGTTTTCAAGTCAAATTGTGATTTTTACAAATTATCATCATACTCTCAAATCGGGAGATCCGGGACTACCAGGTTAGTTCCTACAAGTTACATTGGTCCCGTTCAATGAGTTCGTGCCTCCTATGGGGTCGTTTGGTGGTTGATTTGGGTTTTCACCCTTTAATGGCTTATTTTTAAGTCTAAGTGTGTTTTTTGAAAATTATCGTTATTCTCTCAAACCGGGGGACCTGGGACTACGCGGTCAGTTCCTATAAGTTACATTGGTCCTCTGCGAGGTGTTCTTGCCTCCTACGGGGTCGTTTGGTGGCTGATTTGGGTTTTCACCCTTTAATGGCTTGTTTTTAAGTCTAAGTATGGTTTTTGAAAATTATCGTTATTCTCTCAAACTGGGAGACCTGGGACTAGGCGGTCTGTTCCTATATGTTACATTGGTACTGTGCGAGGTGTTCGTGCCTCCTACGGGGTCGTTTGGGGGCTGGCTTGAGTTTTCACACTTTAACGGCCTGTTTTTAAGTCTAAGTGTGTTTTTTGCAAATTATCGTTATACTCTCAAATCGGGAGACCCAAAACTACGCGGTCAGTTCTTACAAGTTCGTTGCTCCCGTGCGAGGTGTTCGCGCCTCCAACGAGGTCGTTTGGTGGTTGGTTTGGGTTTTCACCCATTAATGGGTTGTTTTTAAGTCTAAGTGTAATCTTTACCAATTATCGTCATACTCTCAAACCTGGGGACCCGGGACTACGCGGTCAGTACCTACAAGTTACATTGGTCCCGTGCGAGGTGTTCGCGCCTCCTACGGGGTCGTTTGGGGACTAGTTTGTGTTTTCACCCTTTAACGGCCTGTTTTTAAATTTAAGTGTGATTTTTGCAAATTTTCGTCATACTCTCAAACTGGGAGACCTGGGACTTTGCGGTCAGTTCCTACAGGTTACATTGGTCCCGTGCGAGGTGTTCGTGCCTCCTACGGGGTCGTTTGGGGGATGGTTTGAGTTTTCACACTTTAACGGCCTATTTTTAAGTCTAAGTGTGTTTTTTGCAAATTATCGTTATACTCTCAAATCGGGAGACCCGAGACTACGCGGTCAGTTCTTACAAGTTCGTTGGTCCCGTGCGAGGTGTTCGCGCCTCCTACGAGGTCGTTTGGTGATTGGTTTGGGTTTTCACCCATTAATGGGTTGTTTTTAAGTCTAAGTGTAATTTTTACCAATTATCGTCATACTCTCAAACCTGGGGACCCGGGACTACGCAGTCAGTACCTACAAGTTACATTGGTCCCGTGCGAGGTGTTCGTGCCTCCTACCGGGTCGTTTGGGGGCTGGTTTTGGTTTTCACCCTTTAACGGCCTATTTTTAAGTCAAAGTGTATTTTTTACAAATTATCATCATACTCTCAAACCGGGAGACCTAGGACTACGCGGACAGTTCCTACAAGTTACATTGGTCCCGTTCGAGGTGTTTGTGCCTCCTACGGGGTCGTTTGGGGACTGGTTTGTGTTTTCACCCTTTAACAGTTTCTTTTTTAATTTAAGTGTGATTTTTGAAAATTATCGTCATACTCTCAAACTGGGAGACCCGGGACTTCGCAGTCAGTTCCTACAGGTTACATTAGTCCCGTGCGAGGTGTTCGTGCCTCCTACGGGGTCGTTTGGTGGCTAGTTTGGGTTTGCACCCTTTTACAGGATGTTTTTAAGTCTAAGTGTGATTTTTGCTAATTATCGTGATACTTTCAAACTGGGAGACCCGTCACTACGCTATAAGTTCCTACAAGTTACATTGGTCCCGTACGAGGTGTTCGTGCCTCCTACGGGTTCATTTGGGTTTTCACCCTTTAACGGCCTATTTTTAAGTCTAAGTGTTATTTTTGCAAATTATAGTCACACTCTCAAATCGGGAGACCCGAGACTACGTGGCCAGTTCCTACAAGTTACATTGGTCCCGTGCGAGGTGTTCGTGCCTCCTACGGGGTCGGTTGGTGGCTGATTTTGGTTTTCACCTTTCAACGGCTTGTTTTCAAGTCAAAGTGTGATTTTTACAAATTATCATCATACTCTCAAATCGGGAGACCCGGGACTACGCGGTCAGTTCCTACAAGTTACATTGGTCCCATTCGAGGTGTTCGTGCCGCGTACGGGGTCGTTTGGTGACTGGTTTGGGTTTTCCCCTTTTAACGGCCCGTTTTTAAGTTTAATTGTTATTTTTGAAAATTATCGTCATACTCTCAAACCGAGAGACCCGGGACTACGCGATCAGTTCTTACAAGTTACATTTGTCCCGTACGAGGTGTTCGTGCCTCCTACGGAGTCGTTTGGTGGTTGGTTTGGGTTTTCACCCTTTAACGGCCTGTTTTCAAGTCTAAGTGTTATTTTTACAAATTATCATCATACTCTCAAACCGGGAGACCCGGGACTACCAGGTTAGTTCCTACAAGTTACATTGGTCCCGTGCAATGAGTTCGTGCCTCTTATGGGTCGTTTGGTGGCTGATTTGGGTTTTCACCCTTTAATGGCTTATTTTTAAGTCTAAGTGTGTTTTTTGAAAATTATCGTTATTCTCTCAAACCGGGAGACCTGGGACTACGCGGTCAGTTTCTATAAGTTACATTGGTCCTCTGCGAGGTGTGCTTGCCTCCTACGGGGTCGTTTGGTGGCTGATTTGAGTTTTCACCCTTTAATGGCTTGTTTTTAAGTCTAAGTTTGTTTTCTGAAAAGTATCGTTATTCTCTCAAACTGGGAGACCTGGGACTACGCGGTCAGTTCCTATATGTTACATTGGTCCTGTGCGAGGTGTTCGTGCCTCCTACGGGGTCGTTTGGGGGCTGTTTGAGTTTTCACCCTTTAACGGGATGTTTTTAAGTCTAAGTGTGATTTTTGCAAATTATCGTCATGCTCTCAACCAAGGAGACCCGGGACTACGCCGTCAGTTCCTACAAGTTACACTGGTCCCGTGCGAGATGCTCGTGCCTCCTACGAGATCGTTTGGTGGCAGGTTTGGGTTTTCACCCTTTAACGACCCCTTTTTAAGTCCAAGTGTGATTTTTATAAATTCTCATCATACTCTCAAACCGGGAGACTCGGGACTACGCAGTCAGTAGGTACAAGGTACATTGGTCCCGTGCTAGGTGTCCGTGCCTCCTACGGGGTCGTTTGGGGGATGATTTGGGTTTTCACCCTTTAACGGCCTATTTTTAAGTCGAGGTGTATTTTTTACAAATTATCGTCATACTCTCTAATCGGGAGACCCGGGACTACGCGGACAAATCCTACATGTTACATTGGTCCCGTTCGAGGTGTTCGTGCCTCCTACGGGGTCGTTTGGGGACTGGTTTGTGTTTTCACCCTTTAACGTCCAGTTTTCAAATTTAAGTGTGATTTTTGCAAATTATCGTCATACTCTCAAACTGGGAGACCCGGGACTTCGCGGTCAGTTCCTACAGGTTACATTGGTCCCGTGCGAGGTGTTCGTGCCTCCTTCGGGGTCGTTTGGTGGCTAGTTTGGGTTTGCACCCTTTAACGGAATGTTTTTAAGTCTAAGTGTGATTTTTCCAAATTATCGTGATACTCTCAAACTGGGAGACGCGGGACTACGCTATCAGTTCCTACAAGTTACATTGGTCCCGTGCGAGGTGTTCGTGCCTCCTACGGGGTCATTTGGGTTTTCACCCTTTAACGGCCTGTTTTTAAGTCTAAGTATTTTTTTTGTAACTTATCGTCATACTCTCAAATCGGGAGACCCGAGACTACGCGGCCTGTTCCTACAAGTTACATCGGTCCCGTGCGAGGTGTTCGTACCTCCTACGAGGTCGTTTGGTGGCTGATTTGGGTTTTCACCTTTTAACGGCTTGTTTTCAAGTCAAAGTGTGATTTTTACAAATTATCATCATACTCTCAAATCGGGAGACCCGGGGCTACCAGGTTAGTTCCTACAAGTTACATTGGTACCGTGCAATGAGTTCGTGCCTCTTATGGGGTCGTTTGGTGGCTGATTTGGGTTTTCACCCTTTAATGGCTTATTTTTAAGTCTAAGTGTGTTTTTTGAAAATTATCGTTATTCTCTCAAACCGGGAGACCTGGGACTACGCGGTCAGTTCCTATAAGTTACATTGGTCCTCTGCGAGGTGTTCTTGCCTCCTACGGGGACGTTTGGTGGCTGATTTGGGTTTTCACCCTTTAATGGCTTGTTTTTAAGTCTAAGTGTGGTTTTTGAAAATTATCGTTATTCTCTCAAACTGGGAGACCTGGGACTACGCGGTCTGTTCCTATATGTTACATTGGTACTGTGCGATGTGTTCGTGCCTCCTACGGGGTCGTTTGGGGGTTGGTTTGAGTTTTCACACTTTAACGGCCTATTTTTAAGTCTAAGTGTGTTTTTTGCAAATTATCGTTATACTCTCAAATCGGGAGACCCGAGACTACGCCGTCTGTTCTTACTAGTTCGTTGGTCCCGTGCGAGGTGTTCGCGCCTCCTACGAGGTCGTTTGGTGGTTGGTTTGGGTTTTCACCCATTAATGGGTTATTTTTAAGTCTAAGTGTAATTTTTACCAATTATCATCATACTCTCAAACCAGGGGACCCGGGACTATGCGGTCAGTACCTACAAGTTACATTGGTCCCGTGCGAGGTGTTCGTGCCTCCTACGGGGTCGTTTGGGGGCTGGTTTGGGTTTTCACCCTTTAACGGCCTATTTTTAAGTCAAAGTGTATTTTTTACAAATTATAATCATACTATCAAACCGGGAGACCTAGGACTACGCGGACAGTTCCTACAAGTTACATTGGTCCCGTTCGAGGTGTTCGTGCCTCCTACGGGATCGTTTGGGGACTGATTTGTGTTTTCACCCTTTAACGGCCTGTTTTTAAATTTAAGTGTGATTTTTGTAAATTATTGTCATACTCTCAAACTGGGAGACCTGGGACGTCGCGGTCAGTTCCTACAGGTTACATTGGTCCCGTGCGAGGTGTTCGTGCCTCCTACGGGGTCGTTTGGTGGCTAGTTTTGGTTTGCACCCTTTAACAGGATGTTTTTAAGTCTAAGTGTGATTTTTGCAAATTATCGTGATACTCTCAAACTGGGAGACCCGGGACTACGCTATAAGTTCCTACAAGTTACATTGGTCCCGTACGAGGTGTTCGTGCCTCCTACGGGGTCATTTAGGTTTTCACCCTTTAACGGCCTGTTTTTAAGTCTAAGTGTTATTTTTACAAATTCTCGTCACACTCTGAAATCGGGAGACCCGAGACTACGCGACTAGTTCCTACAAGTTACATTGGTCCCGTACGAGGTGTTCGTGCCTCCTACGGGGTCGTTTGGTGGTTGATTTGGGTTTTCACCTTTTAACGGCTTGTTTTCAAGTCAAAGTGTGATTTTTGCAAATTATCATCATACTCTCAAATCGGGAGACCCGGGACTACGCGGTCAGTTCCTACAAGTTACATTGGTCCCGTTCGAGGTGTTCGTGCCTCGTACGGGGTCGTTTGGTGACTGGTTTTGGTTTTCCCCTTTTAACGGCCCGTTTTTAAGTTAGATTGTTATTTTTGAAAATTATCGTCATACTCTCAAACCGGGAGACCCGGGACTACGCGATCAGTTCTTACAAGTTACATTGGTCCCGTACGAGGTGTTCGTACCTCCTACGGGGTCGTTTGGTGGTCGGTTTTGTTTTTCACCCTTTAACGGCCTGTTTTCAAGTCTAAGTGTTATTTTTACAAATTATCGTCATACTCTCAAACCGGGAGACCCGGGACTACCAGGTTAGTTCCTACAAGTTACATTGGTTCCGTGCAATGAGTTCGTGCCTCCTATGGGGTCGTTTGGTGGTTGATTTGGGTTTTCACCCTTTAATGGCTTATTTTTAAGTCTAAGTGTGTTTTTTGAAAATTATCGTTATTCTCTCAAACCGGGAGACCTGGGACTACGCGGTCAGTTCCTATAAGTTACATTGGTCCTCTGCGAGGTGTTCTTGCCTCCTACGGGGTCGTTTGGTGGCTGATTTGGGTTTTCACCCTTTAATGGCATATTTTTAAGTCTAAGTGTGTTTTTTGAAAATTATCGTTATTCTCTCAAACTGGGAGACCTGGTACTACGCGGTCAGTTCCTATATGTTACATTGGTCCTGTGCGAGGTGTTCGTGCCTCCTAAGGGGTCATTTGGGGGATGGTTTGAGTTTTCACACTTTAACGGCCTATTTTTTAAGTCTAAGTGTGTTTTTTGCAAATTATCGTTATACTCTCAAATCGGGAGACCCGAGACTACACGGTCAGTTCTTACAAGTTCGTTGGTCCCGTGCGAGGTGTTCGCACCTCCTACGAGGTCGTTTGGTGGTTGGTTTGGGTTTCACCCATTAATGGGTTGTTTTTAAGTCTAAGTGTAATTTTTACCAATTATCATCATACTCTCAAACCTGGGGACCTGGGACTACGCAGTCTGTACCTACAAGTTACATTGGTCCCGTGAGAGGTGTTCGTGCCTCCTACGGGGTCGTTCGGGGGTTGGTTTGGGTTTTCACCCTTTAACGGCCTATTTTTAAGTCAAAGTGTATTTTTTACAAATTATCATCATACTCTCAAACCGGGAGACCTAGGACTACGCGGACAGTTCCTACAAGTTACATTGGTCCCGTTCGAGGTGTTTGTGGCTCCTACGGGGTCGTTTGGGGACTGGTTTGTGTTTTCACCCTTTAACGGCCTGTTTTTTAATTTAAGTGTGATTTTTGCAAATTATCGTCATACTCTCAAACTGGGAGACCTAGGACTTCGCGGTCAGTTCCTACAGGTTACATTGGTCCCGTGTGAGGTGTTCGTGCCTCCTACGGGGTCGTTTGGTGGCTAGTTTGGGTTTTCACCCTTTATAGGGATGTTTTTAAGTCTAAGTGTGATTTTTGCAAATTATCGTGAAACTCTCAAACTGGGAGACCCGGGACTACGCGATCAGTTCCTATAAGTTACATTGGTCCCGTGCGAGGTGTTCGGGCCTCCGACGGGGTCTTTTGGGTTTTCACCCTTTAACGTCCTGTTTTTAAGTCTAAGTGTTATTTTTGCAAATTATCGTCATACTCTCAAATCGGGAGACCCGAGACTACGTGGCCAGTTCCTACAAGTTACATTGGTCCCGTGCGAGGTGTTCGTGCCTCCTACGGGTCGGTTGGTGGCTGATTTGGGTTTTCACCTTTCAACGGCTTGTTTTCAAGTCAAAGTGTGATTTTTACAAATTATCGCCATACTCTTAAACCGAGAGACCTGGGACTACGCGATCAGTTCTTACAAGTTACATTGGTCCCGTACGAGGTGTTCGTGCCTCCTACGGGGTCGTTTGGTGGTTGGTTTGGGTTTTCACCCTTTAACGGCCTGTTTTCAAGTCTAAGTGTTATTTTTACAAATTATCTTCATACTCTCAAACCGGGAGACCCGAGACTACCAGGTTAGTTCCTACAAGTTACATTGGTCCCGTGCAATGAGTGCTTGCCTCCTATGGGTCGTTTGGTTGCTGATTTGGGTTTTCACCCTTTAATGGCTTATTTTTAAGTCTAAGTGTGTTTTTTGAAAATTATCGTTATTCTCTCAAACCGGGAGACCTGGGACTACGCGGTCAGTTCCTATAAGTTACATTGGTCCTCTGCGAGGTGTTCTTGCCTCCTACGGGGTCGTTTGGTGGCTGATTTGGGTTTTCACCCTTGAATGGCTTGTTTTTAAGTCTAAGTGTGTTTTTTGAAAAGTATCGTTATTCTCTCAAACTGGGAGACCTGGGACTACGCAGTCAGTTCCTATATGTTACATTGGTCCTGTGCGAGGTGTTCGTGCCTCCTACGGGGTCGTTTGGGGGTTGTTTGAGTTTTCACACTTTAACGGCCTGTTTTGAAGTCTAAGTGTGTTTTTTAAAAATTATCGTTATACTCTCAAATCGAGAGACCCGAGACTACGCGGTCAGTTCTTACAAGTTCGTTGGTTCCGTGCGAGGTGTTCGTGCCTCCTACGGGGTCGTTTTGTGGTTGGTTTGGGTTTTCACCCATTAATGGGTTGTTTTTAAGTCTAGGTGTAATTTTTACCAATTATCGTCTTACTCTCAAACCTGGGGACCCGGGACTACGCGGTCAGTACCTACAAGTTACATTGGTCCCGTGCGAGGTGTTCGTGCCTCCTACGGGGTCGTTTGGGGGCTAGTTTTGGTTTTCACCCTTTAACGGCCTGTTTTTAAGTCTAAGTGTTATTTTTACAAATTATCGTCATACTCTTAAACTGGGTGACCCGGTACTATGCGGCCAGTTCCTCAAGTTACATTGGTCCCGTGCGAGGTGCTCGTGCCTCCTATGGCGTCGTTTGGTGGCTTGTTTGGGTTTTCACCCTTTAACGGCCTGTTTCTAAGTCTAAGTGTTATTTTTGCAAATTATCGTCATACTCTCAAACTGGGAGACACGGGACTACACGGTCAGTTCCTACAAATTACATTGATCCCGTGTGAGGTGTTCGTGCCTCCTACGGGATCGTTTGGGGGATGGTTTTGGTTTTCACCCTTTAACGGCTTGTTTTTAAGTCTAACTGTTATTTTTGCAAATTATCATCATACTCTCAAACCGAGAGACCTAGGACTACACGGTTAGTTCCTAAACGTTCGATTGATCCCGTGCGAGGTGTTCGTGCCTCCTACGGGGTCGTTTAGGGGCTGGTTTGGGTTTTCACCCTTTAACGGCCTGTTTTTAAGTTTAAGTGTGATTTTTGCAAATTATCATCATGCTCTCAAACCGGGAGACCCGGGACTACGCGATCAGTTCGTACAAGTTACATCGATCCGTGCGAGGTGTGCGTGCCTCCTACGGGGTCCTTTGGGGGCTGGATTGGGTTTTCACCCTTTAACGGCCTGTTTTTAAGTCTAAGTGCGATTTTTGCAAATTTTCATCGTACTCTCAAACCGGGAGACCGAAGACTTTGCGGTCAGTTCCTACAAGTTACAATGGTCCCGTGCGAGGTGTTCGTTCCTCCTACGGGGTCGTTTGGGGGCTGGTTTGGGTTTTCATCCTTTAATGTCATGTTTTTAAGTCTAAGTATATTTTTTGCAAATTATTTTCATACTCTCAAACCGGGTGACTCGGGACTATGCAATCAGTTCCTACAATTACATTGGTCCCGTACGAGGTGTTTGGTCCTCCAACAGGGTCGTTATGTGGTTGGTTTGGGTTTTCAGCCTTTAACGGCCTGTTTTTAAGTCTAAGTGTATTTTTTGTAAATTATCATTATACTATCTAACTGGGAGACTCGGGACTACGCGATCAGTTCCTACAAGTTACATTTGTCCCGTGCGAGTTGTTCGTGCCTCCTACGGGGTCGTTTGGGGGTTGGTTCAGGTTTTCACCCTTTAACGGCCTGTTTTTAACTGTAAGTTTGATTTTCATAAATTATCGTCATACTCTCAAACCGGGTGACCCGAGACTACGCGAACAATTTCGATAAGTTACATTGGTCCCGTGCGAGGTGTTCGTGCCTCCTACGGGGCCGTTTGGCGACTGGTTTGGGTTTTCACCCTTTAACGACCTATTTTTAAGACTAAGTGTGATTTATTCAAACTGGGAGACCCGGGACTCCGCAGTCAGTTCCTACAAGTTTAATTGGTCCCGTGCGAGGTGTTCGTGCCTCCTACAGGGTCGTTTGATAGCTGGTTTGGGTTTTCACACTTTAACGACATGTTTTTAAGTCTAAGTGTGTTTTTTATAAATTATCGTCGTACTCTCAAACTGGGAGACCTGAGACTTTGCGGTCAGTTCCTACAAGTTACATTGGTCCCGTGCGAGGTGTTCGTGCCTCCTACGGGGTCGTTTGGGAGCTGGTTTGGGTTTTCATCCTTTAATGTCCTGTTTTTCAGTCTAAGTGTGTCTTTTGCAAATTATCATCATACTCTCAAACCGAGAGACCTGGGACTACGCGATCAGTTCCTACAAGTTACGTTGATCCCGTGCGAGGTGTTCGTGCCTCCCATGGGGTCCTTTGGGGGCTGGTTTGGGTTTTCACCCTTTAACGGCCCGTTTTTAAGTCTAAGTGTGATTTTTGCAAATTATCGTCATGCTCTCAAACCAGGAGACCCGGGACTACGCGGTCAGTTCCTACAAGTTACATTGGTCCCGTGCGAGATGCTCGTGCCCCCTACGAGATCGTTTGGTGGTAGGTTTGGATTTTCACCCTTTAACGGCCTCTTTTTAAGTCTAAGTGTGATTTTTATGAATTATCGTCATACTCTCAAACCGGGAGACTCGGGACTACGCAGTTAGTTCGTACAAGGTACATTGGTCCCGTGCGAGGTGTTCGTGCCTCCTACGGGGTCGTTTGGGGTCAGGTTTGGGTTTTCTCCCTTTAACGGCCTATTTTTAAGTCAAAGTGTATTTTTTGCAAATTATCGTCATACTCTATTGGTAGACCCGGGACTATGCAGTCAGTTCCTACAAGTTACATTGGTCTCGTTCGAGGTGTTCGTGCCTTCTAAGGGGTCGTTTGGGGACTGGTTTGGATTTTCACCCTTTAACAGCCCATTTTTAAATTTAAGTGTGATTTTTGCAAATTATCATCATACTCTCAAACTGGGAGACCCGGGACTTCGCGGTCAGTTCCTACAGGTTACATTGGTCACGTGCGAGGTGTTCGTACCTCCTACGGGGTCGTTTGGTGGTTAGTTTGGGTTTTCACCCTTTAACGGGATGTTTTTAAGTCTAAGTGTGATTTTTGCAAATTATCGTGATACTCTCAAACTGGGAGACCCGGGACTACGCGATCAGTTCCTACAAGTTACATTGGTCCCGTGCGAGGTGTTCGTGCCTCCGACGGGATCATTTGGGTTTTCACCCTTTAACGTCCTGTTTTTAAGACTAAGTCTTATTTTTTCAAATTACCGTCGTACTATCTAATCGAGAGACCCGAGACTACGCGGCCAGTTCCTTCAAGTTACATTGGTCACGTGCGAGGTGTTCGTGCCTCCTACGGGGTCGTTTGGTGGCTGATTTGGGTTTTTACGTTTTAACGGCTTGTTTTCAAGTCAAAGTGTGATTTTTACAAATTATCATCATACGCTCAAATCGGGAGACCCGGCACTACGCGGTCAGTTCCTACAAGTTACATTGGTCCCGTTCGAGGTTTTCGTGCCTCGTACGGGGTCGTTTGGTGACTGGTTTGGGTTTTCACCTTTTAACGGCCCATTTTTAAGTTTAAGTGTTATTTTTGAAAATTATCGTCATACTCTCAAATCGGGAGACCCAGGACTACACGGTCAGTTCTTACAAGTTACATTGGGCCCGTACGAGGTGTTCGTGCCTCCTACGGGGTCGTTTGGTGGTTGGTTTCGGTTTTCACCCTTTAACGGCTTGTTTTTAAGTCTAAGTGTTATTTTTACAAATTATCGTCATACTCTCAAACCGGGAGACCCAGGACTACGCGGTTAGTTCTTAGATGTTACATTGGTCCCGTGCAATGAGTTCGTGCCTCCTACGGGGTCGTTTGGTGGCTGATTTGGGTTTTCACCCTTTAATGGCTTATTTTTAAGTCTAAGTGTGTTTTTTGAAAATTATCATTATTCTCTCAAACCGGGAGACCTGGGACAATGCGGTCAGTTCCTATAAGTTACATTGGTCATGTGCGAGGTGTTCGTGCCTCCTACGGGGTCGTTTGGTGGCTGATTTGGGTTTTCAACCTTTAATGGCTTGTTTTTAAGTCAAAGTTTGTTTTTTGAAAATTATCGTTATCTCTCAAACTGGGAGACCTGGGACTACACGGTCAGTTCCTATATGTTACATTGGTCTTGTGCGAGGTGTTCGTGCCTCCTACGGGGTCGTTTGGGGGATGGTTTGAGTTTTCACACTTTAACGGCCTGTTTTTATGACTAAGTGTGTTTTTTGCAAATTATCGTCCTACTCTCAAATCGGGAGACCCGGGACTACGCGGTCAGTTCTTACAAGTTCGTTGGTCCCGTGCGAGGTGTTCGCGCCTCCTACGGGGTCGTTTGGTGGTTGGTTTGGGTTTTCACCCATTAATGGGTTGTTTTTAAGTCTAAGTGTAATTTTTATCAATTATCGGCATACTCTCAAACCTCGAGACCCGGGACTATGCGGTCAGTTTCTACAAGTTACATTGGTCCCGTGCGAGGTTTCGTGCCTCCTACGGGGTCGTTTGGGGGCTAGTTTTGGTTTTCACCCTTTAACAGCCTATTTTTAAGTCTAAGTGTTATTTTTACAAATTATCGTCATACTCTTAAACCGGGAGACCCGGGACTATGCGGCCAGTTCCTCAAGTTACATTGGTCCCGTGCGAGGTGCTCGTGCCTCCTATGGCGTCGTTTGGTGGGTGGTTTGGGTTTTCACCCTTTAACGGCCTGTTTCTAAGTCTAAGTGTTATTTTTGCAAATTATCGTCATATTCTCACACTGGGAGACCCGGGACTATGCAGTCAGTTCCTACAAGTTGCATTGATCCCGTGCGAGGTTTTCGTGCCTCCTAGGGGATCGTTTGGGGGATGGTTTGGGTTTTCACCCTTTAACGGCTTGTTTTTAAGTCTAACTGTTATTTGTGCAAATTATCATCATACTCTCAAACCGAGAGACCAAGGACTACGCAGTTAGTTCCTACACGTTACATTGATCCCGTGCGAGGTGTTCGTGCCTCCTACGGGGTCATTTGGGGACTGGTTTGGGTTTTCACCTTTTAACGACCTGTTATTAAGTCTAAGTGTGATTTTTGCAAATTATCATCATACTCCCAAACCGGGAGACCCGGGACTACGCGGTCAGTTCCTACAAGTTACATTGATCCCGTGCGAGGTGTTCGTTCCTCCTACGGGGTCGTTTGGTAGATGGTTTGGGTTTTCACCCTTTAACGACATTTTTTAAGGCTAAGTGTGTTTTTTGTAAATTATCGTCGTACTCTCAAACCGGGAGACTCGAGACTTTGCGGTCAGTTCCTACAAGTTACATTGGTCCCGTACGAGGTGTTTATGCCTCCTACGGTGTCGTTTGGGGGCTGGTTTGATGTCCTGTTTTTAAGTCTAAGTGTATTTTTTTCAAATTATCGTCATACTCTCCAACCGGGAGACTCGGGACTATGCGATCAGTTCCTATAAGTTACATTGGTCCCGTACGAGGTGTTTATGCCTCCTACGGGGTCGTTTGGCGGTTGGTTTGGTTTTTCACGCTTTAACGGCTTGATTATAAGTCTAAGTGTGATTTTTGCAAATTATGGTTTTACTCTCAAATCGGGAGATCCGGAACTACGCGGTCAGTTCCTACAAGTTACATTGGTCCCATGCGAGGTGTTCGTGCTTCCTACGGGGTAGTTTGGAGACTGGTTTCGGTTTTCACCCTTTAACGACCTGTTTTTAAGTCTAAGTGTGATTTTTACAAATTATCGTCATGCTCTCATACCAGGAGACCCGGGACTACGCGATCAGTTCCTACAAGTTACATTGGTCCCGTGCGAGGTGTTCGTGCCTCCTACAGGGTCGTTTGATGGCTAGTTTGGGTTTTCACCCTTTAACGGCCTCTTTTTAAGTCTAAGTGTGATTTTCATAAATTATCGTCATACTCTCAATCTGGGAGACCTGGGACTACGCGATCAGCTCCTACAAGTTACATTGGTCCCGTGCGAGGTGTTCGTGCCTCCTACGGGGTCATTTGGGTTTTCACCCTTTAACGTCCTGTTTTTAAGTCTAAGTGTTATTTTTGCAAATTATCGTCATACTCTCAAATCGGGAGACCCGAGACTACGCGGCCAGTTCCTACAAGTTACATTGGTCCCGTGCGAGGTGTTCATGCCTTCTACAGGGTCGTTTGGTGGCTAGTTTGGGTTTTCACCTTTTAACGGCTTGTTTTCATGACAAAGTGTGATTTTTACAAATTATCATCATACTCTCAAATCGGGAGACCCGGGACTACACGGTCAGTTCCTATAAGTTACATTGGTCCCGTTCGAGGTGTTCGTGCCTCGTACGGGGTCGTTTGGTGACTGGTTTGGGTTTTCACCCTTTAACGACCCGTTTTTAAGTCTAAGTGTTATTTTTGAAAATTATCATCATACTCTCAAACAGGGAGACCCGGGACTACTCGGTCAGTTCTTACAAGTTACATTGGTCTCGTACGAGGTGTTCGTGCCTCCTACGGGGTCGTTTGGTGCTTGGTTTGGGTTTTCACCCTTTAACGGCCTGTTTTCAAGTCTAAGTGTTATTTTTACAAATTATCGTCATACTCTCAAATCGGGAGACCCGGGACTACGCGGTTAGTTCCTACAAGTTACATTGGTTCCGTGCAATGAGTTCGGGCCTCCTACGGGGTCGTTTGGTGGCTGATTTGGGTTTTCACCCTTTATTGGCTTATTTTTAAGTCTAAGTGTGTTTTTTGAAAATAGTTGTTATTCTCTCAAACTGGGAGACCTGGGACTACGCGGTAAGTTCCTATAAGTTACATTGATCCTGTGCGAGGTGTTCGTGCCTCCTACGGGGTCGTTTGGTGGCTGATTTAGGTTTTCACCCTTTAATGGCTTGTTTTTAAGTCTAATTGTTTTTTTTTGAAAATTATCGTTATTCTCTCAAACTGGGAGACCTGGGACTATGCGGTTAGTTCCTACAAGTTACATTGATCTCGTTCGAGGTGTTCGTGCCTCCTACGGGGTCGTTTGGGGGCTGGTTTAAGTTTTCACACTTTAACGACCTGTTTTTAAGTCTAAGTGTGTTTTTTGCAAATTAACGTCATACTCTCAAATCGGGTTACCCGAAACTACGCGGTCAGTTCTTACAAGTTCGTTGGTCCCGTGCGAGGTGTTCGTGCCTCCTACGGGGTCGTTTGGTGGCTGGTTTGGGTTTTCACCCATTAATGGGTTATTTTTAAGTCTAAGTGTGATTTTTGCAAATTATGGTCATACTCTCAAACCAGGAGACCCGGGACTACGCGGTCAGTTCCTACAAGTTACATTGGTCCCGTGCGAGATGCTCGTGCCTCCTACGAGATCGTTTGGTGGCAGGTTTGGGTTTTCACCCTTTAACGGCCTCTTTTTAAGTCTAAGTGTGAATTTTATAAATTATCGTCATACTCTCAAACCGGGAGACTCGGGAATACGCAGTTAGTTCGTACAAGGTACATTGGTCCCGTGCGAGGTGTTCGTGCCTCCTATGGGGTCGTTTGGGGGCTTGTTTGGGTTTTCACCCTTAAACGGCCTATTTTTAAGTCACAGTTTTTTTTTTTTGCAAATTATCGTCATACTCTCGAACCGGCAGACCCGGGACTATGCGGTCAGTTCCTACAAGTTACATTGGTCCCGTTCGAGTTGTTCGTGCCTCCTACGGTCGTTTGGGGACTGGTTTGGGTTTTCACCCTTTAACGGCCTGTTTTTAAATTTAAGTGTGATTTTTGCAAATTATCGTCATACTCTCAAATTGGGAGACCCAGGACTTCGCGGTCAGTTCCTACAGGTTACCTTGGTCCCGTGCGAGGTGTTCGTGCCTCCTACGGTGTCGTTTGGTGGCTACTTTGGGTTTTCACCCTTTAACGGAATGTTTTTAAGTCTAAGTGTGATTTTTGCAAATTATCGTGATACTCTCAAACTGGGAGACCCGGGACTACGCGATCAGTTCCTACAAGTTACATTAGTCCCGTGCGAGGTGTTCGTCCCTCCTACGGGGTCATTTGGGTTTTCACCCTTTAACGTCCTATTTTTAAGTCTAAGTGTTATTTTTGTAAATTATTGTCATACTCTCAAATCGGGAGACCCGAGACTACGCGACCAGTTCCTACAAGTTACATTGGACCCGTGCGAGGTATTCGTGCGTCCAACGGGGTCGTTTGGTGGCTGATTTGGGTTTTCACCTTTTAACGGCCTGTTTTCAAGTCAAAGTGTGATTTTTACAAATTATCATCATACTCTCAAATCGGGAGACCCGGGACTACGCGGTCAGTTCCTACAAGTTACATTGGTCCCGTTCGAGGTGTTCGTGCCTTGTACGGGGTCGTTTTGTTACTGGTTTGGGTTTTCACCCTTTAACGGATAGTTTTTAAGTTTAAGTGTTATTTTTGAAAATTATCGTCATACTCTCAAACCGGGAGACCCGGGACTATGCGGCCCGTTCTCACAAGTGACATTGGGCCCGTACGAGGTGTTCGTGCCTCATACGGGGTCGTTTGGTGGTTGGTTTGGGTTTTCACCCTTTAACGGCTTGTTTTTAAGTCTAAGTGTTATTTTTACAAATTATCGTCATACTCTCATACCGGGAGACCCAGGACTACGCGGTTAGTTCTTAGAAGTTACATTGGTCCCGTGCAATGAGTTCGTGCCTCCTATGGGGTCGTTTGGTGGCTGATTTGGGTTTTCACCCTTTAATGGCTTATTTTTAAGTCTAAGTGTGTTTTTTGAAAACTATCATTATTCTCTCAAACCGGGAGACCTGGGACAATGCGGTCAGTTCCTATAAGTTACATTGGTCATGTGCGAGGTGTTCGTGCCTCCTACGGGGTCGTTTGGTGGCTGATTTGGGTTTTCACCCTTTAATGGCTTGTTTTTAAGTCTAAGTGTGTTTTTTGAAAATTATCTTTATTCTCTCAAACTGGGAGAGCTGGGACGACGTGGTCAGTTCCTATATGTTACATTGGTCTTGTGCGAGGTGTTCGTTCCTCCTACGGGGTCGTTTGGGGGCTGGTTTGAGTTTTCACCCTTTAACGGCCTGTTTTTAAGTCTAAGTGTGATTTTCGCAAATTATCATCATACTCTCAAACCGGGAGACCCGGGACTACGCGGTCAGTTCCTACAAGTTACATTGATCCCGTACGAGGTGTGCGTGCCTCCTACAGGGTCCTTTGGGGGTTGGTTTGGGTTTTCACCCTTTAATGGCCCGCTTTTAAGTCTAAGTGTGATTTTTGCAAATTATCGTCATACTCTCAAACAGGGAGACCCGGGACTACGCGATTAGTTCCTACAAGTTACATTGGTCCCGTGCGAGGTGTTCGTGCCTCCTACGGGATCGTTTGGTAGTTGGTTTGGGTTTTCACCCTTTAACGGCCTATTTTTAAGTCTAAGTGTGATTTTTGCAAATTATCATCATACTCTCAAACCAGGAGACCCAGGATTTTGCGGTCAGTTCCTACAAGTTACATTGGTCCCGTGCGAGGTGTTCGTGCCTCCTACGGGGTCATTTGGCGACTGGTTTGGGTTTTCACCCTTTAACGGCCTATTTTTAAGACTAAATGTGATTTTTTTCAAACTAGGAAATCCGGGACTCTGCAGTCAGTTCCTACAAGTTTAATTGGTCCCATGCGAGGTGTTCGTGCCTCCTACGGGGTCGTTTGGTATCTGGTTTGGGTTTTCACCCTTTAACGACCTGTTTTTAAGTTTAAGTGTGTTTTTTGTAAATTATCGTCTTACTCTCAAATCGGGAGACCCGAGACTTTGCGATCAGTTCCTACAAGTTGCATTGGTCCCGTGCGAGGTGTACGTGCCTCCTACGGTGTCGTTTGGGGGCTGGTTTGGGTTTTCATCCTTTATTGTCCTGTTTTTAAGTCTAAGTGTATTTTTTGCAAATTATCGTCATACTCTCAAACCGAGAGACTCGGGACTATGCGATCAGTTCCTATAAGTTACATTGGCCCCGTACGAGGTGTTTATGCCTGCTACGGGGTCGTTTTGCGTTTGGTTTTTTTTTTTACCATTTAACGGCTGGTTTATAAGTCTAAGTGTGATTTTTGCAAATTATCGTTATACTCTTAAATCGGGATATCCGGGACTACGCGGTCAGTTCCTACAAGTTACATTGGTCCCATGGGAGGTGTTCGTGCCTCCTACGGGTTCGTTTGGAGACTGGTTCCGATTTTCATCCTTTAACGACCTGTTTTAAAGTCTAAGTGTGATTTTTACAAATTATCATCATGCTCTCAAACCAGGAGACCCGGGGCTACGCAGTTAGTTCCTACAAGTTACATTGGTCCCGTGCGAGATGCTCGTGCCTCCTACGAGATCGTTTGGTGGCAGGTTTGGGTTTTCTCCCTTTAACGGCCTCTTTTTAAGTCTAAGTGTGATTTTTATAAATTATCGTCATACTCTCAAATCGGGAGACTCGGAACTACGCAGTCAGTTCCTACATGGTACATTGGTCCCGTGCGAGGAGTTTGTGCCTCCTACGGGGTCGTTTGTGGCCTGGTTTGGGTTTTCACCCTTTAACGGCCTATTTTTAAATCTAAGTGTGATTTTTGAAAATTATCGTCATACTCTCAAACTGGGAGACCCGGGACTTCGCGGTAAGTTCCTACAGGTTACATTGGTCCCGTGCGAGGTGTTCGTGCCTCCTACGGGGTTGTTTGGTGCCTAGTTTGGATTTTCACCGTTTAACGGGATGTTTTTAAGTCTAAGCGTGATTTTTGCAAATTATCGTGATACTCTCAAACTGAGAGACCCGGGACTACGCGATCAGTTCCTACAAGTTACATTGGTCCCGTGCGAGGTGTTCGTGCCTCCTTCGGGGTCATTTGGGTTTTCACCCTTTAACATCCTGTTTTTAAGTCTAAGTGTTATTTTTGCAAATTATCGTTATACTCTCGAATCGGGAGACCCGAGACTTCGCGGCCAGTTCCAACAAGTTATATTGGTCCCGTGCGAGGTGTTCGTGCCTCCTACGTGGTCTTTTGGGTTTTCACCCTTTAACGTCCTGTTTTTAAGTCTAAGTGTTAGTTTTGCAAATTATCGTCATACTCTCAAATCGGAAGACCCAAGACTACGCGGCCAGTTCCTACAAGTTACATTGGTCCCGTGCGAGGTGTTCGTGCCTCCTATGGGGTCGTTTGGTGGCTGGTTTTGGTTTTCACCTTTTAAAGGCTTGTTTTCAAGTCAAAGTGTGATTTTTACAAATTATCGTCATACTCTCAAATCGGGAAACCCGGGACTATGCGGTCAGTTCCAACAAGTTACATTGGTCCCGTGCGAGGTGTTCGTGCCTCCTACGGGGTCGTTTGGTGACTTGTTTGGGTTTTCACCCTTTAACGACCCATTTTTAAGTCTAAGTGTTATTTTTGAAAATTATCGTCATACTCTCAAACCGGGAGACCCAGGACTACGCGGTCAGTTCTTACAAGTTACATTGGTCCCGTGCGAGGTGTTCGTGCCTACTACGGGGTCGTTTGGTGGTTAGTTTGGGTTTTCACCCTTTAACGGCCTGTTTTCAAATCTGAGTGTTGTTTTTACAAATTATCGTCATACTCTCAAACCATGGAGACCCGGGACTACGCGGTTAGTTCCTACAAGTTACATTGGTCTCGTACAAGGAGTTCGTGCCTCCTACGGGGTCGTTTGGTGGCTGATTTGGGTTTTCACCCTTTAATGGCTTATTTTTAAGTCTATGTGTGTTTTTTGAAAATTATCCTTATTCTCTCAAACCGGGAGACCTGGGACTACGCTGTCAGTTCCTACAAGTTACATTGGTCCCGTGCGAGGTGTTCGTGCCTCCTACGGGGTCGTTTGGTGGCTGGGTTGGGTTTTCACCTTTTAATGGCTTGTTTTCAAGTCAAAGTGTGATTTTTACAAATTATCATCATAATCTCAATTCGGGAGACCTGGGACTACGCGGTCAGTTCCTACAAGTAACATTGGTCCCGTTCGAGGTGTTCGTGCCTCGTACGGGGTCGTTTGGTGACAGGTTTGGGTTTTCACCCTTTAACGACCCGTTTTTAAGTCCAAGTGTTATTTTTGAAAATTATCGTCATACTCTCAAACCGAGAGACCCGGGACTACGCGGTCAAATCTTAAAAGTTACATTAGTTACGTACGAGGTGTCCGTGCCTCCTACGGGGTCGTTTGGTGGTTGGTTTGGGTTTTCACCCTTTAACGCCCTGTTTTCAAGTCTAAGTGTTATTTTTACAAATTATCGTCATACTCTCAAACCGGGAGACCCGGGACTACGCGGTTAGTTCCTACAAGTTACATTGGTTCCGTGCAATGAGTTCGTGCCTCCTACGGGGTCGTTTGGTGGCAGATTTGGGTTTTCCCCCTTTAATGGCTTATTTTTAAGTTTAAGTGTGTTTTTTGAAAATTATCGTTATTCTCTCAAACCGGGAGACCTGGGACTATGCGGTCAGTTCCAATAAGTTACATTGGTCCTGTGCGAGGTGTTCGTGCCTCCTACGGGGTCGTTTGGTGGCTGATTTGGGTTTTCTCCCTTTAATGGCTTGTTTTTAATTCTAAGTGTATTTTTTGAAAATTATCGTTATTCTCTCAAACTGGAAGACCTGGGACTACGCGGTCAGTTCCTATATGTTACATTGGTCCTGTGCGAGGTGTTCGTGCCTCCTACGGGGTCGTTTGGGGGCTGGTTTGAGTTTTCACACTTTAACGGCCTGTTTTTAAGTCTAAGTGTGTTTTTTGCAAAGTATCGTCATACTCTCAAATCGGGAGACTAGGAACTACGCGGTCAATTCTTACAAGTACGTTGGTCCCGTGCGAGGTGTTCGTGCCTCCTACGGGGTCGTTTGGTGGTTGGTTTGGGTTTTCACCCATTAATGGGTTGTTTTTAAGTCTAAGTGTAATTTTTACCAATTATCGTTACACTCTCAAACCTGGAGACCCGGGACTACGCGGTCAGTTCCTACAAGTTACATTGGTCCCGTGCGAGGTGTTCGTGCCTCCTACGGGGTCGTTTAGGGGGCTAGTTTTGGTTTTCACCCTTTAACGGCCTATTTTTAAGTCTAAGTATTATTTTTACAAATTATCGTCATACTCTAAAACCGGGAGACCCGGGACTATGCGGCCGTTTCCTACAAGTTACATTGGTCCCGTGCGAGGTGCTCGTGCCTCCTATGGGGTCGTTTGGTGGCTGGTTTAGGTTTTCACCCTTTAATGACCTGTTTTTAAGTCTAAGTGTAATTTTTGCAAATTATCGGCATACTCTCAAACTGGGAGACCCGGGATTACGCGGTCAGTTCCTACAAGTTACATTGATCCCGTGCGGGGTGTTCGTGCCTCTTACGGGATCGTTTGGGGGATGGTTTGGGTTTTCACCCTTTAACGGCTTGTTTTTTAGTCTAACTCTTATTTTAGCAAATTATCATCATACTCTCAAACCGAGAGACCTAGGACTACGCGGTTAGTTCCTACATGTTACATTGATCCCGTGCGAGGTATGTGTGCCTCCTACGGGGTCGTTTGGGGGCTGGTTTGGGTTTTCACCCTATAACGGCCTATTTTTAAGTCTAAGTGTGATTTTTGCAAATTACCATCATACTCTCAAACAGGGAGACCCAGGACTACGCGATCAGTTCTACAAGTTACACTGATCCCGTGCGAGGTGTTCGTGCCTCCTAGGGGTCCTTTGGGGGCTGGTTTGGGTTTTCACCCTTTAACGTCCCGTTTTTAAGTCTAAGTGTGATTTTTGCAAATTATCGTCATGCTCTCAAACAAGGAGACCCGGAACTACGCGGTCAGTTCCTCCAAGTTACATTGGTCCCGTGCGAGATGCTCGTGCCTCCTACGAGATCGTTTGGTGGCAGGTTTGGGTTTTCACCCTTTAACGGCCTCTTTTTAAGTCTAAGTGTGATTTTTATAAATTATCGTCATAATCTCAAACCGGGATACTCGGGACTACGCAGTCAGTTCGTACATGGTACATTGGTCCCGTGCGAGGTGCTCGTGCCTCCTACGGGGTCGTTTGGGGGCAAGTTTGGGTTTTCACCCTTTAACGACCTATTTTTAAGTGAAAGTTTATTTTTTCCAAATTATCATCATACTCTCAAACCGGGAGACCCGAGACTATGCGTTCAGTTCCTACAAGTTACATTGGTCCCGTTCGAGGTGTTCCTGCCTCCTACGCGGTCGTGTCGGGACTGGTTTGGGTTTTCACCCTTTAACGGCCTGTTTTTAAATTTAAGTGTGATTTTTGCAAATTATCGTCATACTCTCAAACTGGGAGACCCGGGACTTCGCGGTCAGTTCCTACAGGTTACATTGGTCTTGTGCGAGGTTTTCGTGCCTCCTTCGGGGTCGTTTGATGGCTAGTTTGGGTTTTCACCCTTTAACGGGATGTTTTTAAGTCTAAGTGTGATTTTTGTAAATTATCGTGATACTCTCAAACTAGGAGACCCGGGACTACGCGATCAGTTCCTACAAGTTACATTGGTCCCGTGCGAGGTGTTCGTGCCTCCTACGGGGACCTTTGGGTTTTCACCCTTTAACGTCCTGTTTTTAAGTCTAAGTGTTATTTTTGCAAATTATCATCATACTCTCAAATTGGGAGACCCGAGACTACGCGCCCAGTTCCTACAAGTTACACTGGTCCCGTGCGAGGTGTTCGTGCCTCCTACGGGGTCGTTTGGTGGCTGATTTGGGTTTTCACCTTTTAATGGCTTGTTTTCAAGTACGAGTGTGATTTTTACAAATTATCATCGTACTCTCAAATCGTGAGACCCGGGACTACGTGGTCAGTTCCTACAAGTTACATTGGTCCCGTTCGAGGTGTTCGTACCTCGTACGGGGTCGTTTGGTGACTGGTTTGGGTTTTCACTCTTTAACGGCCCGTTTTTAAGTTACATTGTTATTTTTGAAAATTATCTTTATACTCTCAAACGAGAGACCCGGGACTACGCGGCCAGTTCTTACAAGTTACATTGGTCCCGTACGAGGTGTTCGTGCCTCCTACGGGGTTGTTTGGTGGTTGGTTTGGGTTTTCACCCTTTAACGGCCTGTTTTCAAGTCTAAGTGTTATTTTTACAAATTATCGTAATACTCTCAAACCGGGAGACCCGGACTACCAGATTAGTTCCTACAAGTTACATTGGTCCCGTGCAATGAGTTCGTGCCTCCTATGGGGTCGTTTGGTGGCTGATTTGGGTTTTCAACCTTTAATGGCTTATTTTTAAGTCTAAGTGTGTTTTTAGAAAATTAACGTTATTCTATCAAACCGGGAGACCTGGGACTACGCGGTCAGTTCCTATAAGTTACATTGATCCTGTGCGAGGTGTTCGTGCCTCCTACGGGGTCGTTTGGTGGCTGATTTGGGTTTTCACCCTTTAATGGCTTGTTTTTAAGTCAAAGTGTGTTTTTTGAAAATTATCGTTATTCTCTCAAACTGGGAGACCTGGGACTACGCGGTGAGTTCCTATATTTTACATTGGTCCTGTGCGAGGTGTTCGTGCCTCCTACGGGGTCGTTTGGGGGCTGGTTTGAGTTTTGACATGTTAACGGCCTGTTTTTAAGTCTAAGTGTGTTTTTTGTAAATTATCGTCAGACTCTCAAATCGGGAGACCCGGGACTACGCGGTCAGTTCTTACAAGTTCGTTGGTCCGGTGCGAGGTGTTCGCGCCTCCTATGGGGTCGTTTGGTGGCTGGTTTGGGTTTTCACCCATTAGTGGGTTGTTTTTAAGTCTAAGTGTAATTTTTACCAATTATCATCATACTCTAAAACCTGGAGACCCGGGACTACGCGGTCAGTTCCTACAAGTTACATTGGTCCCGTGCGAGGTGTTCGTGCCTCCTACGGGGTCGTTTGGGGGCTAGTTTTGGTTTTCACCCTTTAACGGCCTGTTTTTAAGTCTTAGTGTTATTTTTACAAATTATCATCATACTCTTAAACCGGGAGATTCGGGACTATGCGGCCAGTTCCTCAAGTTACATTGGTCCCGTACGAGGTGCTCGTGCCTTTTATGGCGTCGTTTGGTGGCTGGTTTGGGTTTTCACCCTTTAACGGCCTGTTTTTAAGTCAAAGTGTTATTTTTGCAAATTATCGTCATACTTTCAAACTGGGAGACCCGGGACTACGCGGTCAGTTCCTACAAGTTACATTGATCCCATGCGAGGTGTTCGTGCCTCCTACGGGATCGTTTGGGGGATGGTTTTGGTTTTCACCCTTTAACGGCTTGTTTTTAAGTCTAACTATTATTTTTGAAAATTATCATCATACTCTCAAAACGAGAGACCTAGGACTACGCGGTTAGTTCCTACACATTACATTGATCTCGTGCGAGGTGTTCGTGCCTCCTACGGGGCCGTTTGGGGGCTGGTTTGGATTTTCACCCTTTAACGGCCTATTTTTAAGTCTTATTGTGATTTTTGCAAAATATCATCATACTCTCAAACCGGGAGACCCGGGACTACGCGGTCAGTTCCTCCAAGTTACATTGATCCCGTGCGACATGTGCGTGCCTCCTACGGGGTCCTTTGGGGGCTGGTTTGGGTTCTCACCCTTTAACGGCCTGTTTTTAAGTCTAAGTGTGATTTTTGCAAATTATCATCGTACTCTCAAACCGGGAGACCCAGAACTTTGTGGTCAGTTCCTACAAGTTACATTGGTTCCGTGCGAGGTGTTCGTGCCTCCTACGGGGTCGTTTGGGGGCTGATTTGGGTTTTCATCCTTTAACGGCCTATTTTTAAGTCTTATTATGATTTTTGTAAATTATCATCATACTCTCAAACCGGGAGACCCGGGACTACGCGGTCAGTTCCTACAAGTTACATTGATCCCGTGCGACGTGTGCGTGCCTCCTACGGGGTCCTTTGGGGGCTGGTTTCGGTTTTCACCCTTTAACGGCCTGTTTTTAAGTCTAAGTGTGACTTTTGCAAATTATCATCGTACTCTCAAACCGGGAGACCCAGAACTTTGTGGTCAGTTCCTACAAGTTACATTGGTCCCGTGCGAGGTGTTCGTGCCTCCTACGGGGCCGTTTGGGGGCTGGTTTGGGTTTTCACCCTTTAACGGCCTATTTTTAAGTCTTATTGAGATTTTTGCAAATGATCATCATACTCTCAAACCGGGAGACCCGGGACTACGCGGTCAGTTCCTACAAGTTACATTGATCCCGTGCGACGTGTGCGTGCTTCCTACGGGGTCCTTTGGGGGCTGGTTTGGGTTTTCACCCTTTAACGGCCTATTTTTAAGTCTAAGTGTGCTTTTTGCAAATTATCATCGTACTCTCAAACCGGGAGACCCAGAACTTTACGGTCAGTTCCTACAAGTTACATTGGTCCCGTACGAGGTGTTTGTTCCTCCTACAGGGTCATTTTGTGGTTGGTTTGGGTTTTCAACCTTTAACGGCCTGTTTTTTATACTCTCTAACTGGGAGACCCGGGACTATGTGGTCAGTTCCTACAAGTTACATTGGTCCCGTGCGAATTGTTCGTGTTATCTACGGGGTCGTTTGGGGGCTGGTTCAGGTTTTCACCCTTTAACAGCCTGTTTTTAACTATAAGTGTGATTTTTATAAATTATCGCCATACTCTCAAATCGGGTGACCCGAGACTACGCGAACAATTACGATAAGTTACATTGGTCCCGTGCGAGGTGTTCGTGCCTCCTACGGGGTCGTTTGGCGACTGGTTTGGGTTTTCACCCTTTAACGGCCTATTTTTAAGACTAAGTGTGATTTTTTCAAACTGGGAGACCCGGGACTTCGCAGTCAGTTCTTACAAGTTTAATTGGTCCCGTGCGAGGTGTTCGTGCCTCCTACGGGGTCGTTTGGTAGCTGGTTTAGGTTTTCTCCCTTTAACGACATGTTTTTAAGTCTAAGTGTGTTTTCTATAAATTATCATCGTACTCTCAAACCGGAAGACCCGAGACTTTGCGATCAGTTCCTACAAGTTACATTGGTACCGTGCGAGGTGTTTATGCCTCCTACGGGGTCCTTTGGGGGCTGGTTTGGGTTTTCATCCTTTAATGTCCTGTTTTTAAGTCTAACTGTGTTTTTTGTAAATTATCATCATACTCTCAAACCGGGAGACTCGGGACTATGCGATCAGTTCCTATAAGTTACATTGGTCCCGTACGAGGTGTTTATGCCTCCTACGGGTTCGTTTGGCGGCTGGTTTGGTTTTTCACCCTTTAACGGCTTGTTTATAAGTTTTAGTGTGATTTTTGAAAATTATCGTTATACTCTCAAATCGGGAGATCCGGGACTACGCGGTCAGTTCCTACAAGTTACATTGGTCCCATGCGAGGTGTTCGTGCCTCCCACGGGGTAGTTTGGAGACTGGTTCCGGTGTTCACCCTTTAACGACCTGTTTTTAAGTCTAAGTGTGATTTTTACAAATTATCGTCATGCTCTCAAACCAGGAGACCCGGGACTATGCGGTCAGTTCCTACAAGTTACATTGGTCTCGTGCGAGATGCTCGTGCCTCCTACGAGATCGTTTGGTGGCAGGTTTGGGTTTTCACCCTTTAACGGCCTCTTTTTAAGTCTAAGTATGATTTTTAAAAATTATCGTCATACTCTCAAATCGGGAGACTTGGAACTACGCAGTTAGTTCATACAAGGTACATTGGTCCCGTGCGAGGTATTTGTGCCTCCTACGGGGTCTTTTGTGGACTGGTTTGGGTTTTCACCCTTTAACGGCCTATTTTTAAGTCTAAGTGTATTTTTTGCAAATTATCGTCATACTCTCAAACCGGGAGACCCGAGACTACATGGTCAGTTCCTACAAATTACATTGGTCCCGTTCGAGGTGTCCGTGCCTCCTATGGCGTCGTTTGGGGACTGGTTTGGGTTTTCACCCTTTAACGACCTGTTTTTAAATCTAAGTGTGATTTTTGCAAATTATCATCATACTCTCAAATTGGGAGACCCGGGACTTCGCAGTTAGTTCCTACAGGTAACATTGGTCCCGTGCGAGGTGTTCGTGCCTCCTACGGGGTCGTTTGGTGGCTAGTTTGGGTTTTCACCCTTTAACAGGATGTTTTTAAGTCTAAGTGTGATTTTTGCAAATTATCGTGATACTCTCAAACTGGGAGACCCGGGACTACGCGATCAGTTCCTACAAGTTACATTGGTCCCGTGCGAGGTGTTCGTGCCTCCTACGGGGTCATTTGGGTTTTCACCCTTTAACGTCTTGTTTTTAAGTCTAAGTATTATTTTTTGCAAATTATCGTCATACTCTCAAATCGGGAGACCCGAGACTACGCGGCCAGTTCCTACAAGTTACATTGGTCCCGTGCGAGGTGTTCGTGCCTCCTACGGGGTCGTTTGGTGGCTGGTTTGGGTTCTCACCTTTAAACGGCTTGTTTTCAAGTCAAAGTGTGATTTTTAAAAATTATCATCATACTCTCAAATCGGGAGACCCGGGACTACGCGGTCAGTTCCTACAAGTTACATTGGTCCCGTTCGAGGTGTTCGTGCCTCGTACGGGGTCGTTTGGTGACTGGTTTGGGTTTTCACCCTTTATCGACCCGTTTTTAAGTCTAAGTGTTATTTTTGAAAATTATCGTCATACTCTCAAACCGGGAGACCCGGGACTACGCGGTCAGTTCTTACAAGTTACATTGGTCACGTACGAGGTGTTCGTGCCTCCTACGGGGTCGTTTGGTAGTTGGTTTGGGTTTTCACCCTTTAACGGCCTGTTTTCAAGTCTAAGTGTTATTTTTACAAATTATCGTCATACTCTCAAACCGGGAGAACCGGGACTACGCGGTTAGTTCCTACAAGTTACATTGGTTCCGTGCAATGAGTTCGTGCCTCCTACGGGGTCGTTTGGTGGCTGATTTGGGTTTTCACCATTTAATGGATTATTTTTAAGTCTAAGTGTGTTTTTTGAAAATTATCGTTATTCTATCAAACCGGGAGACCTGGGACTACGCGGTCAATTCCTATAAGTTACAATGGTCCTGTGCGAGGTGTTTGTGCCTCCTACGGGGTCGTTTGGTGGCTGATTTGGGTTTTCAGCCTTTAATGGCTTGTTTTTTAGTCTAAGTGTGTTTTTTGAAAATTATCGTTATTCTCTCAAACTGGGAGACCTAGGACTACGCGGTCAGTTCCTATATGTTACATTTGTCCTGAACGAGGTGTTCGTGCCTCCTACGGGGTCGTTTGGGGGCTGGTTTGAGTTTTCACACTTTAACGGCCTATTTTTAAGTCTAAGTGTGTTTTTTGCAAATTATCGTCATACTCTCAAATCGGGAGACCCGGAACTACGCGATCAGTTCTTACAAGTTCGTTGGTCCCGTGCGAGGTGCTCGTACCTCCTACGGGGTCGTTTGGTGGTTGGTTTGGGTTTTCACTCATTAATGGGTTGTTTTTTAGTCTAAGTATAATTTTTACCAATTATCGTCATACTCTCAAACCTGGAGACCCGGGACTACGCGGTCAGTTCCTATAAGTTACATTGGTCCTGTGCGAGGTGTTCGTGCCTCCTACGGGGTCGTTTGGGGGCTAGTTTTGGTTTTCACCCTTTAACGGCCTGTTTTTAAGTCTAAGTGTTATTTTTACAAATTATCATCATACTTTTAAACCGGGAGACCCGGGACTATGCGGCCAGTTCCTACAAGTTACATTGGTCCCGTGCTAGGTGCTCGTGCCTCCTATGGGGTCATTTGGTGGCTGGTTTGGGTTTTCATTCTTTAACGGCCTGTTTTTAAGTCTAAGTGTTATTTTTGCAAATTATCGTCATACTCTCAAACTGGGAGACCCGGGACTACGCGGTCAGTTCCTACAAGTTACATTGATCCCGTTCGAGGTGTTCATGCCTCTTACGGGATCGTTTGCGGGATAGTTTGGGTTTTCACGCTTCAACGGCTTGTTTTTTAAGTCTAACTGTTATTTTTGCAAATTATCATCATACTCTCAAACCGAGAGAGATAGGACTACGCAGTTAGTTCCTACACGTTACATTGATCCCGTGCGAGGTGTGTGTGCCTCGTACGGGGTCGTTTGGGGGATGATTTGGGTTTTCACCCTTTTACGGCTTGTTTTTTAGTGTAAGTGGGATTTTTTGCAAATTATCATCATACTCTCAAACCGAGAGACCCGGGACTACGGGATCAGTTCCTACAAGTTACATTGATCCGGTGCGAGGTGTTCGTGCCTCCTACGGGGTCCTTTGGGGGCTGGTTTGGGTTTTCACCCTTTAACGGCCGTTTTTAAGTCTAAGTGTGATTTTTGCAAATTATCATCTTGCTCTCAAGCCAGGAGACCCGGGACTACCCGGTCAGTTCCTACAAGTTACATTGGTCCCGCGCGAGATGCTCGTGCCTCCTACGAGATCATTTGGTGGCAGGTTTGGGTTTTCACCCTTTAACGGCCTCTTTTTAAGTCTAAGTGTGGTTTCTATAAATTATCGTTATACTCTCAAACCGGAATCTCGGGACTACGCAGTCAGTTAGTACAAGGTACATTGGTCCCGTGCGAGGTGTTCGTGCCTCCTACGGGGTCGTTTGGGCGCTGGTTTGGGTTTTCACCCTTAAACGGCCTATTTTTAAGTCAAAGTTTATTTTTTGAAAATTACAGTCATACTCTCAAACCGGGAGACCCGGGACTATGCGGTCAGTTCCTACAAGTTACATTGGTCCCGTTCGACGTGTTCGTGCCTCCTACGGGGTCGTTTCGGGACTGGTTTGGGTTTTCACCCTTTAACGGCCTGTTTTTAAATTTAAGTGTGATTTTTGTAAATTATAGTCATACTCTCAAACTGGGAGACCCGGGATTCGCGGTCAGTTCCTACAGGTTATATTGGTCCCGTGTGAGGTGTTCGTGCCTCCTACGGGGTCGTTTGGTGGCTAGTTTGGGTTTTCACCCTTTAACGGGATGTTTTTAAATCTAAGTGTGATTTTTGTAAATTATCGTGATAATCTCAAACTGGGAGACCCGGGACTACGCGATCAGTTCCTACAAGTTACATTGGTCCCGTGCGAGGTGTTCGTGCCTCCTACGGGGTCATTTGGGTTTTCACGCTTTAACGTCCTGTTTTTAAGTCTAAGTGTTATTTTTGCAAATTATCGTCATACTCTCAAATCGGGAGCCCCGAGACTACGCGAACAGTTCCTACAAGTTACATTGGTCCCGTGCGAGGTGTTCGTGCCTCCTACGGGGTCGTTTGGTGGCTGATTGGGGTTTTCACCTTTTAACGGCTTGTTTTCAAGTCAAAGTGTGATTTTTACAAATTATCATCATACTCTCAAATCGGGAGACCCGGGACTACGCGATCGGTTCCTACAAGTTACATTGGTCCCGTTCGAGGTGTTCGTGCCTCGTACGGGGCCGTTTGCTGACTAGTTTGGGTTTTCACCCTTTAACGGACCGTTTTTAAGTTTAAGTGTTATTTTTGAAAATTATCGTCATACTCTCAAACCGGGAGACCCAGGACTACGCGGTCAATTCTTACAAGTTACATTGGTCCCGTACTAGGTGTTCGTGCCTCCTACGGGGTCGTTTGGTGGTTGGTTTGGGTTTTCACACTTTAACGGCCTGTTTTCAAGTCTAAGTGTTATTTTTACAAATTATCGTCATACTCTCAAACCGGGAGACCCGGGATTACTCGGTTAGTTCCTACAAGTTACATTGGTCCCGTGCAATGAGTTTGTGCCTCCTACGGGGTCGTTTGGTGGCTGATTTGGGTTTTCACCCTTTAATGGCTTATTTTTAATTCTAAGTGTGTTTTTTGAAAATTATCATTATTCTCTTAAACCGGGAGACCTGAGACAACGCGGTCAGTTCCTATAAGTTACATTGGTCATGTGCGAGGTGTTCGTGCCTCCTACGGGGTCGTTTGGTGGTTGATATGGGTTTTCACCCTTTAATCACTTATTTTTAAGTCTAAGTGTGTTTTTTGAAATTTATTGTTATTTTCTTAAAACTGGGAGACCTGGGACTACGCGGTCAGTTCCTATATGTTACATTGGTCATGTGCGAGGTGTTCGTGCCTCCTACGGGGTCGTTTGGGGGCTGGTTTTGAGTTTTCACCCTTTAACGGCCTATTTTTAAGTCTAAGTGTGATTTTTGCAAATTATCATCATACTCTCAAACCGGGAGATCCGAGACTACGCGGTCAGTTCCTACAACTTACATTGATCCCGTGCAAGGTGCGCGTGCCTCCTACGGGGTCCTTTGGGGGCTGGTTTGGGTTTTCACCCTTTAACGACCCGTTTTTCTGTGATTTTTGCAAATTATCCCTATACTCTCAAATCGGGAGACCCAGGACTACGCGGTCAGTTCCTACAAGTTACATTGGTCCCATGCGAGGTGTTCGTGCCTCCTATGGGGTCGTTTGGCGACTGGTTTGGGTTTTCACCCTTTAACGACCTGTTTTTAAGTCTAAGTGTGATTTTTGCAAACTGGGAGACTCGGGATTCCGCAGTCAGTTCCTACAAGTTACATTGGTCCCGTGTTAGGTGTTCGTGCCTCCTACGGGATCGTTTGGTAGTTGGTTTGGTTTTTCATCCTTTAACGGCCTGTTTTTAAGTCTAAATGTGTTATTTGCAAATTATCATCGTACTCTCAAACCGGGAGACCCAGGACTTTACGGTCAGTTCCTACAAGTTACATTGGTCCCGTGCGAGGTGTTCGTGCCTCCTACGGGGTCGTTTGGGGGCCAGTTTTGGTTTTCATCCTTGAATGTCCTGTTTTTAAGTCTAAGTTTGTTTTTTGCAAATTATCGTCATACTCTCAAACCGGGAGACTCGGGACTATGCGATCAGTTCCTACAAGTTACATTGGTCCCGTACGAGGTGTTTGTTCCTCCTACAGGGTCGTTTTGTGGTTGGTTTAGGTTTTCAACCTTTAACGGCTTATTTTTAAGTCTAAGTGTGTTCTTTGCAAATTATCGTTAGACTCTCTAACAGGAGGCCCGGTACTACGCGGTTAGTTGCTACAAGTTACATTGGTCCCGTGCGAGTTTTTCGTGCCTCCTACGGGGTCGTTTGGGGGCTGGTTCGAGTTTTCACCCTTTAACGGACTGTTTTTAACTTTAGGTGTGATTTTCATAAATTATCGTCACACTCTCAAACCGGGTGACCCGAGACTACGCGATCAATTCCAATAAGTTACATTGGTCGCGTGCGAGGTGTTCGTGCCTCCTACGGGGTCGTTTGGTGGCTAGTTTGGCTTTTCACCCTTTAACGACCTTTTTTTAAGTATAAGCGTGATTTTTGCAAATTATCATCGTACTCTCAAACCGAGAGACCCGGGACTATGCGGTCAGTTTCTACAAGTTACGTTGATCCCGTGCGAGGTGTTCGTGCCTCCTACGGGGTCATTTGGCGGCTGGTTTGGGTTTTTACCCTTTAACGACCTATTTTTAAGTCTAAGTGTGACTTTTGCAAACCGGGAGACTCGGGACTACATGGTCAGTTCCTACAAGTTACATGGGTCCCATGCGAGGTGTTCGTGCCTCCTAAGGGGTCATTTGGTAGTTGGTTTGGGTTTTCATCCTTTAACGGCCTGTTTTTAAGTCTAAGTGTATTTTTTACAAAATTATCGTCATTCTCTCAAACCGGGAGACCTGGGACTATGCGGTCAGTTCTTACAAGTCACATTGGTCCCGTGCGAGGTGTTTATGCCTCCTACGGGGTCGTTTGGCGGCTAGTTTGGTTTTTCACCCTTTAATGGCTTGTTTATTAGTATAAGTGTGATTTTTGTAGATTATCGTTATACTCTCAAATAGGGAGACCTAGGACTACGCGGTCTGTTCCTACAAGTTACATTGGTCTCGTGCGAGGTGTTCGTGCCTGCTACAGGGTCGTTTGGAGATTGGTTTCGGTTTTCACCCTTTAACGACGTGTTTTTAAGTCTAAGTGTGATTTTTACAAATTATCGTCATGCTCTCAAACCAGGAGACCCGGGACTACGCGGTTAGTTCCTACAAGTTACATTGGTCCCGTGCGAGGTGTTCCTACAAGTTACATTGGTCCCGTGCGAGGTGTTCGTGCCTCCTACGGGGTCGTTTGGGGGTCGGTTTTGGTTTTCATCCTTTAATGTCCTGTTTTTAAGTCTAAGTTTGTTTTGTGCAAATTATCGTCATACTCTCAAACCGGGAGACTCGGGACTATGCGATCAGTTCCTACAAGTTACATAGGTCCCGTGCGAGATGCTCGTGCCTCCTATGAGATCGTTTGGTGGCAGGTTTGGGTTCTCACCCTTTAACGGCCTCTTTTTAAGTCTAAGTGTGATTTTTATAAATTATCGTTATACTCTCAACTCGGGAGACTCGGGACTACGCAGTCAGTTTGTATAAGGTACATTGGTCCCGTGCGAGGTGTTCGTGCCTCCTACGGGGTCGTTTGGGGGATGGTTTGGGTTTTCACCCTTTAACGACCTATTTTTAAGTCAAAGTTTATTTTTTGCAAATTATCGCCATACTCTCAAACCGGGAGGCCCAGGACTATGCGGTCAGTTCCTACAAGTTACATTGGTCCCGTTCGAGGTGTTCGTGCCTCCTACGGAGTCGTTTGGGGACTGGTTTGGGTTTTCACCATTTAACGGCCTGTTTTTAAATTTAAGTGTGATTTTTGCAAATTATCGTCATACTCTAGAACTGGGAGACCCGGGACTTCGCGGTCAGTTCCTACAGGTTACATTGGTCCCGTGCGAGGTGTTCGTGCCTCCTACGGGGTCGTTTGGTGGCTAGTTTGGGTTTTCACCCTTTAACGGGATGTTTTTAAGCCTAAGTGTGATTTTTGCAAATTATCGTGATACTCTCAAACTGGGAGACCCGGGACTACGCGATCAGTTCCTACAAGTTACATTGGTCCCGTGCGAGGTGTTCGTGCCTCCTACGGGGTCATTTGGGTTTTCACCCTTTAACGTCCTGTTTTTAAGTCTAAGTGTTATTTTTGCAAATTATCGTCATACTCTCAAATCGGGAGACCCGAGACTTCGCGGCCAGTTCCTACAAGTTACATTGGTCCCGTGCGAGGTGTTCGTGCCTCCTACGGGGTCGTTTGGTGGCTGATTTGGGTTTTCACCTTTTAACGGCTTATTTTCAAGTCAAAGTGTGATTTTTATAAATTATCATCATACTCTCAAATCGGGAGACCCGGGACTACGCGGTCAGTTCCTACAAGTTACATTGGTCCCGTTCGAGGTGTTCGTGCCTCGTACGGGGTCGTTTGGTGACTGGTTTGGGTCTTCACTCTTTAGCGGCCCGTTTTTAAGTTTAAGTGTTATTTTTGAAAATTATCGTCATACTCTCAAACTGCGAGACCCGGGACTACGCGGTCAGTTCTTACAAGTTACATTGGTCCCGTACGAGGTGTTCGTGCCTCCTACGGGGTCGTTTGGTGGTTGGTTTGGGTTTTCACCCTTTAACGGCCTGTTTTCAAGTCTAAGTGTTATTTTTACAAATTATCGTCATACTCTCAAACCGAGAGACCCGAGACTACGCGGTTAGTTCCTACAAGTTACATTGGTCCCGTGCAATGAGTTCGTGCCTCCTACGGGGTCGTTTGGTGGCTGATTTGGGTTTTCACCCTTTAATGGCTTATTTTTAAGTCTAAGTTTGTTTTTTGAAAATTATCTTTATTCTCTCAAACCGGGAGACCTGGGACTACGCGGTCAGTTCCTATAAGTTACACTGGTCCTGTGCGAGGTGTTTGTGCCTCCCGCGGGGTCGTTTGGTGGCTGATTTGGGTTTTCACCCTTTAATGGCTTATTTTTAAGTCTAAGTGTGTTTTTTGAAAATTATCGTTATTCTCTCAAACTGGGAGACCTGGGACTATGCGGTCAGTTCCTATATGTTACATTGGTCCTGTGCGAGGTGTTCGTGCCTCCTACGGGTTCGTTTGGGGGCTGGTTTGAGTTTTCACCCTTTAACGGCCTGTTTTTAAGTCTAAGTGTGATTTTTGCAAATTATCATCATACTCTCAAATCAGAGACCTGGGACTACGCGGTCAGTTCCTACAACTTACATTGATCCCGTGCGAGGTGTGCGTGCCTCCTACGAGGTCCTTTGGGGGCTGGTTTGGGTTTTCACCCTTTAACGACCCGTTTTTCTGTGATTTTTGCAAATTATCCTCATACTCTCAAACCGGGAGACCCGGGACTACGCGGTCAGTTCCTACAAGTTACATTGATCCTACGTGAGGTGTTCGTGCCTCCTACGGGGTCGTTTGGCGACTGGTTTGGGGTTTCACCCTTTAACGACCTGTTTTTAAGTCTAAGTGTGATTTTTGCAAACTGGGAGATCCGGGACTCCGCAGTTAGTTCCTACAAGTTACATTGGTCCCGTGTTAAGTGTTCGTGCCTCCTACGGGATCGTTTGGTAGTTGGTTTGGGTTTTCACCCTTTAACGGCCTGTTTTTAAGTCTAAATGTGTTATTTACAAATTATCATCGTACTCTCAAACCGGGAGACCCAGGACTTTACGGTCAGTTCCTACAAGTTACATTGGTCCCGTGCGAGGTGTTCGTGCCTCCTACGGGGTCGTTTGGGGGCCGGTTTTGGTTTTCATCCTTTAATGTCCTGTTTTTAAGTCTAAGTTTGTTTTTTGCAAATTATCGTCATACTCTCAAACTGGGAGACTTGGGACTATGCGATCCGTTCCTACAAGTTACATTGGTCTCGTACGAGGTGTTTGTTCCTCCTATAGGGTCGTTTTGTGGTTGGTTTGTGTTTTCAACCTTTAACGGCTTGTTTTTAAGTCTAAGTGTGTTCTTTGCAAATTATCATTATACTCTCTAACACTACGCGGTTAGTTGCTACAAGTTACATTGGTCCCGTGCGAGTTTTTCGTGCCTCCTACGGGGTCGTTTGGGGGCTGGTTCGAGTTTTCACCCTTTAACGGACTGTTTTTAACTTTAGGTGTGATTTTCATAAATTATCGTCACACTCTCAAACCGGGTGACCCGAGACTACGCGATCAATTCCAATAAGTTACATTGGTCGCGTGCGAGGTGTTCGTGCCTCCTACGGGGTCGTTTGGTGGCTAGTTTGGCTTTTCACCCTTTAATGACCTTTTTTTAAGTATAAGCGTGATTTTTGCAAATTATCATCGTACTCTCAAACCGAGAGACCCGGGACTATGCGGTCAGTTTCTACAAGTTACGTTGATCCCGTGCGAGGTGTTCGTGCCTCCTACGGGGTCATTTGGCGGCTGGTTTGGGTTTTTACCCTTTAACGACCTATTTTTAAGTCTAAGTGTGACTTTTGCAAACCGGGAGACTCGGGACTACACGGTCAGTTCCTACAAGTTACATGGGTCCCGTGCGAGGGGTTCGTTCCTCCTTAGGTGTCATTTGGTAGTTGGTTTGGGTTTTCATCCTTTAACGGCCTGTTTTTAAGTCTAAGTGTATTTTTTGCAAAATTATCGTCATGCTCTCAAACCGGGAGACCTGGGACTATACGGTCAGTTCTTACAAGTCACATTGGTCCCGTGTGAGGTGTTTATGCCTCCTACGGGGTCGTTTGGCGGCTGGTTTGGTTTTTCACCCTTTAACGGCTTGTTTATAAGTATAAGTGTGATTTTTGTAGATTATCGTTACACTCTCAAATAGGGAGACCCAGGACTACACGGTCAGTTCCTACAAGTTACATTGGTCTCGTGCGAGGTGTTCGTGCCTGCTACGGGGTCGTTTGGAGACTGGTTCCGGTTTTCACCCTTTAATGACGTGTTTTTAAGTCTAAGTGTGATTTTTACAAATTATCGTCATGCTCTCAAACCAGGAGACCCGAGACTACGCGGTTAGTTCCTACAAGTTACATTGGTCCCGTGCGAGGTGCTCGTGCCTCCTACGAGATCGTTTGGTGGCAGGTTTGGGTTTTCACCCTTTAATGGCCTCTTTTTAAGTCTAAGTGTGATTTTTTCAAATTATCATCATACTCTCAAACTGGGGGACTCGGGATTACGCGGTCAGTTCCTACAAGTTACATTGGTCCCGTGCGAGGTGTTCGTGCCTCCTACAGGTCGTTTAGTGGTTGGTTGGGGTTTTCACCCTTTAACGGTTTGTTTTTAAGTCAAAGAATAATTTTTGCAAATTATCGTCACACTCTCAAACCGGGAGACCCGGGACTACGAGGCCAGTTCCTACAAGTTACATTGGTCCCGTGCGAGGTGTTCATGCCTCCGACGGGGTCGTTTGGTGGCTGGTTTGGGTTTTCACCCTTTAACGGGATGTTTTTAAGTCTAAGTGTGATTTTTGCAAATTATCGTCATACTCTCAAACCGGGAGACCCGGGACTACGCGGTCAGTTCCTACAAGTTACATTGGTCCCGTGCGAGGTGTTTGTGCCTCCTACGGGGTCGTTTGGTGGTTGGTTGGGGTTTTCACCCTTTAACGGTTTGTTTTTGAGTCAAAGTGTAATTTTTACAAATTATCGTCACACTCTCAAACCGGGAGACCCGGGACTACGTGGCCAGTTCCTACAAGTAATATTGATCCCGTGCGAGGTGTTCATGCCTCCTACGGGGTCGTTTGGTGGCTGGTTTGGGTTTTCACCCTTTCACGGGATGTTATTAAGTTTAAGTATGATTTTTGCAAATTATCGTCATACTCTCAAACCGGAAGACCCGAGACTACGCGATCAGTTCCTACAAGTTGCATTGGTCACGTGCGAGGTGTTCGTGCCTCCTACGGGGTCATTTGGGTTTTCGGCCTTTAACGTCCTGTTTTGAAGTCTAAGTGTTATTTTCCAAATTATCATCATACTCTCAAATAGGGAGACCCAAGACTACGCGGTCAGTTCCTACAGGTTACATTGGTCCCGTGCGAGTTGTTCGTTCCTCCTACGGGGTCGTTTGGTGGCTGGTTTGTGTTTTCACCCTTTAACGGCTTGTTTTCAAGTCAAAGTGTGATTTTTTCAAATTATCATCGTACTCTCAAATTGGGAGACCCGAGACAATGCGGTCAGTTGCTATAAGTTACATTGGTCCCGTGCGAGGTGTTCGTGCCTCCTACGGGGATGTTTGGTGGCTGGTTTGGGTTTTCACCCTTTAACGGCCTATTTTTAAGTCTAAGTGATATTTTTGCAAATTATTGTCATACTCTCAAACTGGGAGACCCGGGACTACGTGGCCAGTTCCTACAAGTTACATTGGTCCCGTGCGAGGTGTTCATGCCTCCTATGGGATCGTTTGGTGGCTGGTTTGGGTTTTCACCCTTTTACGGCCTGTTTTCAAGTCTAAGTGTTATTTTTACAAGTTATCATCATACTCTCAAACCGGGAGACCGAGGACTACGCGGTTATTTCCTACAAGTTACATTGGTCCCGTGCAAGGAGTTCGTGCCTCCTACGGGATCGTTTGGTGGTTGATTTTGGTTTTCACCCTTTAATGGCTTATTTTTAAGTCTAAGTGTTTTTTTTAAATTACCATCATTCTATCAAACCGGGAGACCCGAGACTACGCGGTGAGTTCCTATAAGTTACATTGGTCATGTGCGACGTGTTTGTGCCTCCTACGGGGTCGTTTGGTGGTTGGTTTGGGTTTTCACCCTTTAACGGTTTATTTTTAAGTCTAAGTGTTATTTTTGCAAATTATCCTCATACTCTCAAATCGGGAGACCCGAAACTACGCGATCAGTTCCTACAAGTTACATTGGTCCCCCGCGAGTTGTTCGTGCCTCCTTCGGGGTCATTTAGGGGCTGGTTTGGGTTTTCACCCTTTAATGGCTTATTTTTAAGTCAAAGTGTGATTTTTGAAAATTATCGTCACACTCTCAAACCGAGAGACTCGGGACTATGCGATTAGTTCCTACAAGTTATATTGGTCCCGTGCTAGGTGTTCGTGCCTCCTACATGGTCGTTTAGGGGTTGGTTTGGGCTTTCACCCTTCAACGGCTTGTTTTTAAGTCTAAGTGTTGATTTTTGCAAATTATCGTCGTATTCTCAAACTAGGAGACCCAGGACTACCC
Organism: Sambucus nigra; assembly: GCA_949130495.1. Lineage (NCBI taxonomy): Eukaryota > Viridiplantae > Streptophyta > Magnoliopsida > Dipsacales > Adoxaceae > Sambucus > Sambucus nigra. Next base: position 92,883,674 of record OX422214.1, read on the forward strand.
GGTCAGTTCCTACAAGTTACATGGGTCCCGTACGAGGTGTTCGTGCCTTTTACTGGGCCGTTTGGAGAATGATTTGGGTTTCACCCTCTAACGGCCTATTTTTAAGTCTAAGAGTTATTTTATCAAATTATCGTCATATTCTCAAATCGGATGAACCGCGATTACGCGGTCAGTTCGTACAAGTTACATTGGTCCCATGCGAGGTGTTCGTGCCTCTTACGGGTCCATTTGGGAGTTGATTTAGGTTTTCGACCTTTAACGTCTTATTTTTAAGTCTAAGTGTTGATTTTTTTAAATTATCTTAGTATTCTCAAACCGGGAGACCCGCGACTACGCGGTCAGTTCCTGCAAGTTACATTTATCCCGTGTGAGGTGTCTGTGCCTCTTACCGGAGCGTTTGGTGGCTGGTTTAGGTTTTTACCCTTTAACGGCCTATTTTTAAGTTTAAGTGTTGATTTTTGCAAATTATTGTAATATTCTCAAACGGGGAGACCTGGTACTACGCGGTCAGTTCGTACAAGTTACATTGGTCCCGTGCATGGTGTTCGTGCCTCTTACGGGTCCGTTTGGGGGTTGGTTTACGTTTTCACCCTTTAAGAGCTTGTTTTTAACTCTAAGTGTTGATTTTTACAAATTATCGTCGTATTCTCAAACCGGGAGGCTCGGGACTATGCGGTCAGTTCCTACAAGTTAAATTTGTCCCGTGCGAGGTGTCTGTGTCATTTACTGGGCCTACTATGATAACTAGGTCCCCAAGTGCAAAACCATTATTTAACTAAATAAAAAGTACTATTTATATGCATAGGAGATGGAAATTAATATTTCATAATTATGTTATACGTTACCTTGATGAATTCTTGATTAAATATAACCTCTGCCTCAAAATCTGGGACTGAATTTCCAACTAGTTGAAGTTCCCCCTCTGCAAAATGATTAGAAAAATCAACATGAGCACCAAAATAACATACCAATAGTATCTACTAAATCAATAAAATGTAACTATACTATCCAAGGAGAAAAGCACAACCGATAGATATTGTTTGTCACAAGTGGAATTACTCATCTGCCACACTTTTTCATACTCGATAGATATTCCTTGTGGTTGAACACTATTTTTGTGTTTTCAATGACAGAAAGATGTTTGGGTGCATGAACTATCAATCAAAACATTGGAGTCCATTCCACATTTTACACTCGGTTGAACAAATGCATTAAAATATTTCTGTTACAATCGATATTTATTTGGTTCCCTTGGCAAGTGTCCCATAGGACTTGTGCATCCTTGAAGATCACTTCCCTACGTCAACACAGGGAAGTGATTACAATTTAACCTATATAAGTTATTTAATTTCAACATAAATATAAAAAAATCAAAGCAAAAGCAATCAAAGCATAAACATACATAATAACAAGATAATCTGATAAACGATTCTTAATACTCACATTACATAAGTAGACAGTCCTTGAAAACGAAATGACTTTTGTATCCAAATTTCCAGTAGAAGTTTTCACTTGAGAGGAATGAACCATGACGAGTGGGGGGTACCAATACCAGGGCGTCCATGCTTGACTGACTTATACGATATCGAAAACTCAACCAAATAGTGCCCAATCATTGCAGGCTTGATTTTAATCTGATTGAAAGTCTTGCCATTGTAAACACCAACCATGATTCCAATCATCTTGGGTACAATAATCATATTACGCAGGTGAGTTTTCACAAGTTATGTCTTCTCACCAGGTGGGGCCTCCCATTTCTGATTCAAAAAGACCAGTATAACAAAACATTTTCACAGTATTGTTAGAGCATGAGGAACTGAAAAGGATATTAAGGAACTATAAACTATTACAGAATAAAAGCCAGTTCAAATGGGAAGTAGTCAATGAAAAGAACCCAAGCACCCTGAGTTTCGCATGAAGACATGTGTTATAGCCTCTCCACCGACCACTATATTTAGCAACCCAAGCACCTTGCTCATTTCGAACAAGACCCCCAAAGTTACTAGTCCCAAGTTTCCATTTGAGCTCCCATATGTAATGATCTTTAATTGACATGCGCAAGGGGATTTCCAATTAATAAGTGTGTTCTCCACATGCCTCGCCTGGTTGTTTGTTTCCCCATAAGCTTGGACTATTTCTTTAGCATAATTTGTGCTTTTTTATGCAATCAACTGAGGATTGGAGTTAATTCTGTTAAAACAAAATACATTTATAGATTTTCGAATCATCCATAAGGTAGCAATAAAAACAACATACCATGAGAGACCCAACATACCATGCTATATCAGTTATAACATGTTAGATCAGTTATAACTGTTATATCAGTTATACAATTATAACTGTTAGATCAGTTATAACTGTTATATCATTTATCAGTTATACCATCATTTTGTATGCACCAGACATAAGAGATGTTACAAACAGACAATAATTTCAGTATACTCAAATTACAATAATTTCATTCAGCAACTAATTTTAGCATACTAAAAAAAATAACTAATAATTTTATTTCAGCAACAATTTGAGCAACATTTAACAACTAATTTCAGCAACAATGGCAATTACAACAACTAATTTCAGCAATAATTACTAAAAATTTCAGCAATAATTACACCAAAAATAACAAATAAAAACTATTAAACTTTAAAATTATGAACTAAAAATAATTTCAGATTTAATGAAACAATAACAACTAATGAAATTTATTGGGAAAAATTTCACTCACCGCCGTCCTAGTGACAGCACCACGAGGTATACCTATTTTGTGCGATTTCTTCGCTCGTGCAGATGGTGGATGATATTCGTTCGTTAATAAAGGTTTATGGATAGAGGTCTGTGGATGATGACAGTTCATGGATGATGAAGGCTCCGGAGAGTGTGGACTCTTGGAGGAGTCGATAGGCAGCGATGATGAATCACGGGTAGTGTGGATCGTGGAGGAGGCCGGGTAGTGTGGGGTAAGAGAGAGAGAGAGAGAGAGAGAGAGAGAGAGACTTAGGTTAGAATGATTTAGTCCCTCTTGAAATTTTAGGGTGTTGTTTTTTTAATGAAACGTACCCATATTTTGCACGATTTTAACCCGTGCCAAATTATGCTTAAACCGCGCCAGATTCTAGCACGATTTTAAACCGTGCCAGAATCTCCTTGCCTCAGCGTGCCAGATTATCATTTTTGGTGTAGTGTCCTAGCATGTCGTATTGATCCCATTTAAAAATGTATAGGTTCTACTTTAGAAAGGTGATCAACTCCCTCCTTTTGTGGTCAGACAATGTGGTGTCGTTCATAAACTTCCTCTCTTGTTGACTTTGGTAAAAAACTACCTCTACGACCCTATTAAAAGGGTAGATCTTGGTCTACTCCAACCCTAGTTATCCATGCCTTAGTTTCTATTTAGAAGGAGTAACCTCATCCTGAAAGTTTTGGGGAGGACTTATTCATCCTTTTTTTCCTCCTACTTGGGTCTAATGGCAACGATGTAGCATTTTTTAGCAATGGCTTGGTCGCCTCTTATCTCCATTATACCTCGATCTGTGAAACACTTGAGTTTCTAATAATAAGTTGAAGGGATGGCTCTTATAGCATAAAGCCACCCTCTATCGAGAATGACATGATATGGTGAATCGATGTCGACCGCTAGAAACTCAATGAGGTTCAAAATATTCCATTCCCTCATCGGCAGGACAACCTTCCCCAATGGCATGGTCATTTTTTCTATGAATCTGACTAAAGAGACAGTCGCTTCCCTAAAATTAGACATCTTTAGTTTGATCTTGTAGAGGAGTTCTAGGTATATTATCTTTGAGGAACTCCCCTGATCCACCAATAACTTATCCACATCCGAGTATGCAATCTTAAGAGTGATTACTAATGCATCAAGTGTTGGGTTCTTACCTTAACCAAATCTTCCTTCGTAAACACTATGTGTTTATTATAATTCAAGTCCTTCGATCATTTGTGCTAGACAACTTAGCTCTTGGCATGATCTATTTGAAAGGCCTCCATCATGGCTCTATCCTTCTTGAGTCCCACTCCATTTCCCTTGATCTGTTTGTTATCAGACGCCCCATGTATCATAACAAACTCATGTCCGACCTCATCATCCAGGATATTATTTGGTTTTTAATCTCTATTTATGACGACATGATCAGTCTTCTTCTCAATGTATTCATTTAAGTTCCTTGTCTGGGATAACTCCTCCTGATGAGCTTTGAGGGCCTTGCAATTTGTCATCTTGTGTTTGTTTTCCTTGTGGAAGGCACATCAAAGTGTGTTGTTTCTCACGGTTGGATCTCCTCCCATTTTTTTGGCCATTTTAGGAATTAGTTGTCCTTGATCTTCCACGAGATCTTGTAATTTGGCCCTTCAAAAATTATGTTGATGTCTTGAAAAGCTTTGGAGGAATCCACTTTGCCCCCATTCTTGGCTCCATTTTTCTTTTATTCCTCTTCTTAGGGGCATTCTCCTTATCGTTCGCCTTAGCGCCACCAGTCTCTATTTGGCTGACATTGACCACATCCTTTACTTTAGTGTACTTTTTTTATGCGCAACATGAGGTTTTCAATGATGTTTGTTTCCTTATTGGTAAGGGATTATCGCAGCACAGAGGTAGGGGCAAATCGATCTTAAAAAAGATGTTATGTCAACCTCCTCCGAGTAGTCTTCTACCTCATTAAAAGTCTCACAGTAATACTTGGTGTAGACACGTAGGGTCTCATATGGCTTTTTCCTCATCATGAGCAAATAGTTTATCCTCTTCTAATGTGAGTTACTAGTTATGAAGCGAGTAGTGAAGGCCTTAACGAGAGCCTTGAATCTCTTAACCGACCTATGATGTTCATGGCTCTTCTCAGAATGCTGCTCCTCCGAACGAAATCTTGGATTCCCATCTTGGCGAACTTCAGATCTAACCCTGGGTGGATCTAAGTCATCTTACAGGTCAGTAGGCTGGGTGCACTATTTGGGCAGTGAGACATTTGTGACTATTCTTTTGTATGGGATGCTTTTATAAAAAAGAAGATGGTTTCTTATAGACAAATTCATTTGTGAGTGAAATTAATCATAATGACGTAAATCTAGAAAGCAAGGTAATGAAAAGAATATAAAAACCTCACAACATATAGCTATACGTGGTTCGACAGCTGCCTACGTCCACAAAGGGAGTTCTCAGTTCTTATTAATGTCTCTCAAAGTTTGAGAATTACATCTTCTTTTATCCTAGTACGAGGGTTGTATTTATAGCAATGTAAAGTGGTTGAGTTGTTCAAGGAACTCTCATAGCTTGTTATTGGCTCGTGTGGTGACTCCTGATTATCTCATCCGAGATTATAGGTAACCAACTAAGCCTATTAATATTTAAATGATAAGTTTTCGTATGTATCCATGTGAAAAACATTCGTATTAATCTTTCTGTTGCTGGACCTAACTTGGACGAAGATAATCTTGTTGGGCCTGCTCGGACCAGTCAAAATTGGACTTTTGTGATTTGGTCCCCATAATTTTGTATACTATGTGTTAAATAATACATGTGTGACTCTTGAACTCTCTAATTAGTGAAATTGCCCAAAAGGCCATGACTCTCGAACTCTCTTAATTTCGCCCACATGATAATAAATTAAATATTTTCAAATTCCATGAGGATTGAATGTGATCATTTATTTAACTTAAAAATAGATCTTAAGAGTTTTTTAGCAGAATGACTCTGTTATTTTATATTCTATGTGGAGACTAAACTACCCCTTAGGAAAATAACAGACGACAATATCACTCGTATAGTTCGCTCAGTTTTATCAAGGTGTACATTACACAATTTTTTTTATCAATAGAAAAGTCCTTTAATTTATTGTGATTATTTTTTCCTTGTTTAATAGAGGCTCTCCAATCCATATTATTGACACTCTCATGAAAATATGTAGGAAGGCCACATTTTCCAAGGTGAAGGTGTGTCCGGTAATAAGAGATGGGTACATACGGAGGAAACATGGACAAATTGAAGATGGGTAGTGTTAGGAAGACATATTTTGGGGACATAATTTGAGAACCCGTGGCACTGTTTTCGTGTCATCGGTGAACCCCTTAAGTGAAACACACTCCACTCAAGTGTCCACAAACGATACAACGACGCGTGTCCTGTATCCCCAAATGTTTCCCCAAAGTGTGTTGCTCTTGTCCAAAGAAGATATCCAATGCCAAATATCAAACGTTTCATTTATGTCATTAGGCTCTGTCAATTTCTTCTTATAAAACATTGGCCGATCCACTTAACTAAACCAAATTTTCCTTATATGGTCCCAAGTATCAATATCTTCTTCTTATTTTGTTTCTTCAATATGGTACAATATGACACTTTAACTGACACATAAACACATATACACACATAATATAAAAAGTAATACTGAGTACAGTTGGATCGATATACATACCTAACTTGATGTATTTGTAATATATGGATTATGTGTTGGTTGACGTGCGATCCGTTAAAAGCATCACTCAATGTATTGAGGACACCTTACCATATTTGTTTTTAGGTTCAGTTTACGTGTGTACCTAATATTAGTTTAAAATAGATTGCAAAAAGACCTTGAAATTTCATTTTTTTTTTTTTGCCAAAATCACCCCGAACGAGTTTGTTGCAAGAAACCTTTTTGGCACATGCTGTTCACAACAAAGACTATCATGTCAACGAGTTGAGTCCCATTTCTATCAAAATTGGTAGACTCATACTCAATTAATTAAGAGTCCTTCTTACTTTGTGTTTTTGTCTATGTCGTGTTTATTTGGGGGGGGGGGGGGGGGGTGTATATATATAGGGCTTGTGACGTGTAAGACTAAATTTTGTATGTCTAACTAGTCAGTCTGTTCTAACCCAATATCCATTATGTGGCGCCCGTTAATTAAAAAATTTGTGCCTAACCATGCGATGTTATTCTGGCATGTCTCATTTTTGTGAAACCTAACGAAAGACTTATTTACACTAAAACACGTCGATTTGGACTATTTGCAACTGAATACATAATTAAAAATTCAGGGGGTTTCTTGCATACGTCAAGGGGTCAATTCGCAAAAGAATACTCTCCGTCCCAAATTAAAAGTTCATTATTTTTTTAGGGTTGTCTCAAATTAATAGTTGAGGCATATACCAAATAGTCCCTCAAACATTTTTTAATACACGTTTAGTCCAAACCTCCAAAAAGTTCTTTACTATGCCGCTGCGCGCGGACCTTTATAAGTAAGAGAATAAGAGATTTTTTGATACAAAATAAAAAACTTGGACTAAATGTGTATTAAAAAAATATTTGAGGGACTTTTTAGAATTTGATCCTTAATAGTTTGTTTTTCTTTTTTAGACATAGTTAACAAACCAAATTTAACGCTAACATAAAAATGTTGATTTTGATTATTAATTGAGTGTATTATTAATTTATATAAAAAAAATTAATAAAAACTTTTAACTTGGACGAATTAAGTAAAACTTTAGGAAGTTTTTGAACTTTAGCCTCTTTTTCAAGTGGTCCCGGTAGCTATTTTCAATTTTCTTTCTAAGTTTTTCATTATATGAAATTGTTATACACATCGGGTGATACTATTGATTTAGTACCGATATTAATTTATTTATTTTTATTATGATGTGAATTCTGTCAAAAAATATTATAAATCCTACCCATATAAAATAAAATACATTTGATATTAAATCAATATTTGAACCGATAAGACTATTACTCTTCCGTATAATATTAGTGGAGTTGCTGTATACTATTTTCTCTCTCTAATTTTTATTTCTGTACCAACAAAAGTCACCTTTTCTGACTTTCTGACATTTATTTTTATTTTTAAATTTAATCTTTTTGTAATTGCTAGGATAATTGGGGTTGCCTGACACTTTAACAACTTCAACAAATCGAAGAGGACGACAACATGTATCACATCACATATTTTGGACACCATGCATTTAAATATAGAAAAACGATGTATGCATCGAAATTGGGTGTCGAAAAATTATCGAATGTGCTTTAAAAGTATTATACTATGGCGTGGATCCCGTCAGGACACAACCCCTTAAAGCATAATTTCGATAATTTTGGGATAAATTTGGTATGTGTCTATCATTACTCTTAAAGATACCCTCAAGTTCCCACAACCCTTTTCACACTTGCAACATTATGTAAGCTTTCAATCAAATAAGAACAAAGTGAGCTGTCTAATAACACACCGTCGTTGGATTTAACTATATAGAAAAATCTAATGGCTGAGTCTGCATTGAAGATGATGGGATTTGATCTCTAGTGTTCATTCGATTTTTAGAGCGCTTTTTAGTTTGGTGAGATTGAGTTCTTTTAAATTTCGTCTCAAGTCCAACTCCTCCACATGCTCAGTTTTATATCCACTTTTATACTTATTAAATAAAATAAAACAATAAAAATTAATATTTTATATTTTAACAAAATTCACAATAACAAAATACAAAATACAAAATTTTAATACATTAAATATGAAAAATAGATATAAAAACGTATCAACATAGTTTTATCCTTCTTGTTAATGTTATATTTCGTCTGCTTTTCCAAAATGAAAGCTGTCAAAAACATATCACATTTGATTCTTTTCCTTTGAACGAGACATTTGACTCTTTCGTAAATTTTACTTCTCCCAAACGAAATGAAGTATCCCCACCTCTCTTTCTACCTTGGTTCATGAACTCATCTCTCTCTCTCTCTCTCTCTCTCTCTCTCTCTCTCTATATATATATATATATATATATATATATATATATATATACAGTCCTGCTCTTGTGCGAACGAGTCCGCATTTTAAAAGTACGGACTGGACATGAACATGTATCACCAGACGGTGAGCGGAGAAAAGAGAGAGTGTCTATAATTTAGGCGATAAGAGTATTATTATTATTATTATTATTATTATTATTATTATTATTATTATTATTATTATTATTATTACTAGTCCGCACAAGAGCATTATATATATATGCTTCTTTGCACATCAAAGTTTGTACATCATTTTTTTTAAATATCAAAAAAAATATTTATGAATTGATTTGATATATAAACATTTCAAATGACCCATATGAAAAAGCAGCTCCAAAAATATTTTTTTGGCTATTTTAAAGGAATTGGTCAAAATTTCGCTACTTTTAAAGCACTTTAAAAATTGTGAAAGTTTGACTATTTTTTTAAAATAGAAAAAATGGTTTTTTTTCAGCTGATTTTTTTTATATGGGTCACTTGAAATGTTTATATATCACATAAAAACATCAATTTAAAAATATTTTTAATATTTAAAAAAAATAAGTGTGCTCCAACACATATCCAAACTTGGTGTGCACATGAGCCTTTCTTATATATATATATATATATATGGGGTTAATGGTAATTTTAATATATCATCGGATTGGTTGGTAGGAGGCTCTTCTAGCTTAACCAAGGTCCTCAGTTCGAGGCTTGGGAATGTAGTTGTATTAAATACTCGGTGGGAGAGCTTTGACACCCTTATGGTTCTACTCGGTTCGAGCGATGATTAATCGAGGTGAGCAGAAATGCTTCTTTGAACACCCCCAGTGATTCTTAACTAAAATATTAGTGATTTTAATATAATATTTTCTTTGTTGCATGCATTTTTTTTGCTTTGTTAAAACCTTTTTTTACCTAGATGAAGGATTCTAAGTGGGTTTGCCTTCCATTAGACCACTTTCAAGGTTTGGAATCAAATTTGCGCACCAAAAATATGGAAATGCATTTTTATTCCTCCAAACATTAAATTTTGTGCAAGGCAGGTGTTATGTGAGTCTTTTTCATGCTATGACATCCTTGTTCACATCATAATTGGAATGTCGTGACAATAATCCATACAAATTATCTCATTCACAAGTTGGGAGTCATTTCATCATCCATCCATCCTTCGTTTCCTTTTCTCTGTAATTTATACTCTCCTAGCCCTTGCCATGATGTCGAGGAGGTTTGTTAGTGGTCGACGCAATGACTTTCATGGTGCGGGTTCATCACATGTGACCAGGCGTGCCATCGTAGAGGAGGAATACCAGACGCGACTATGCTCTCACATTCTGAATGACCATAAGCTGATAGAGGGGATGTAGAATTAGACGTATGATCGATACCACCACATAGAGTCTACGCACGAGAAACTGATGAAAATTATGCAAGATTTTTCTGCCACGTGTATTAACCCAAAGTTGACTCAAGTGGAGCATGATATCCTATAACAAATATTCGACAATGCGAGAAACGCGACGATCAGGAAGAGCCATAATCATCAACTCATTCGAGAAGGCATAAACCACGTCTTATTTGCCAGGGTAGCGCATCTTGGGGGGTTTTATTATTTTTTTTCGTCAAACATTGTGATACGAACAATTGTCTTATATTATTGAATTTTAATATTTTAATTTTAATTTGTGTAATATTATATCTTTGTTTTATTTTTATACATTTTCAAATTTCAAGTAAGTTTTGTTAATCATAAATTCGAATATGAATCATAAGGTTGCATCATGAATAAAAGAGTTTTGACATGAATCCAAGATGTTTATCTTCATGTAATCACATAATCGAAAATTCCTTATAACTACGATTTAAAAACTGACCTCTGTTCATCGTTGCTGAACAGATTAAAGTGATTCAAATGCTCCTTTAATTCCTTTCTTGAACAACCCGGAATATGAGAAAAATGAATTTTGGATTTTTTCTCCCTCCTTAGAAATAGTGTGTATTGAGATGACTCTAGATGGTGTAGAGGTCTCTATTTATAAGGGGAAGAGGGCCGAAATCCTAGTGGAGGTGGGACTCTATCAAGTCTCCCACTAATGCCACTAACCATCATTTGACTAACGGATAAGGTTTACCCAAATATTTTAATATATTTATTTATCACATTCCTAATTAATTATCTGACATTTATTAAAACAACATAAATGGGAAATTCGAAATTAATACAATTGAAATTAAATTATTAATTTCATCACTTAACATTAATTTCCAACAGTCTCCCACTTGGTCTTGATAATTCGCATAATTAGATTAGGTATCATAAGGTGCACAATCATTGATAAATTTATTTTGCTGAATCAAATGATTCACGAATGCGAGTCATGGCGGTTCCATACTATTCAAGAGCGTGGTTCCTTCCATGTACCACAATACCAATGTTTCATTCAACTGAGCCTTTAATATTAGGTATCATAATGGCCTCATAATGTCCTTTTGAATGAGGACTATTGATGTCAACAATAATTCATAATTATATGCATGCATTCACAAAGGAAAAAATAATAGAAATCAAAAACACTTTTATTGAATTCAAGCAATAGTGTTAAACAACCAAGCCAAAATAGCAATCATAATCTAACTAATTGAAACCCATCTCTTTGACATGTTCCATAAAGGTCTTCGGAGATAGTCCTTTCGTAATAGGATTTGCTATGTTATCACGCGTACTAATGTGATCAATTGACACTCTTTGTTTCTGAACTTCTTCTTTAACTGATAGGTATTTCATCTCAGTATGCTTAGTAGCCTTATTATATTTATCGTTCTTCGAGAAGAAGACTGCTGCGATATTATCATAATAAATTTTTAGCGTCTTAGATATTGACCCCATAATTCTAAGTCCTGAAATAAAGTTTCACAGCCATAATCCATTATTTGTAGCTTCGAAGCAAGCTACGTATTCAACCTCCATAGTAGATGATGCAATGACGCTTTGCTTAACACTTTTCCATGAAATGGATCCTCTAGCCATAAGGAAGACTTAACCCGAAGTGCTCTTCCCACTGTCAAGGCATCCCCCAAAATCTGAGTCTGAATAACCAATCACCTCAAGGTGATCAGTCTTCTGATATGTGAGCATGTAATCCTTGGTCCCTTGCAGGTACCTCAGCACTTTCTTTGCAGCTTTCCAATAGTGAATTCCCGGATTGTTTTGATAACTGCCTAGCATCCTAATGAAAAAACTGATATCCGATTTAGTGCGGACTTGTGCATACAACAAGATCCCTACGAGTGAAGCATAAGGCGTGCCTTTCATGTACTCCCTTTCTAAATCACTTCTAGGGCATTGACTTAAGCTGAACTTATCCCCTTTTTGAAGTGGAACATTGATGGGATTGAAACTTTGCATGCTAAATCTTTCTAAAACTTTGTTAATGTAAGCTTTCTGAGGCAATCCCAAAATTCCTCGTGATCTATGATCATGAAGGATGCCTCACCTAAATCTTTCATTTCAAAGTTTTTATAAAGGTACTTCTTGGTTTCACTTAATAAACCAAGATCACTATTGGCAATAAGTAATTCATCAACATATAGTACTAAAAACACAAACTTACTCCCACTGATCTTCAGGTATATGCACCGATCAACAGTGTTTTCCTTAAACCCAAAGGATGTAATGGTATCGTGGAACTTAATGTACCATTGACGAGAAGCTTGCTTCAGACCATGTATTGATTTCTTTAACATACATACCATGTTTTCCTTTCCTTCCTTTATGAAGCCTTGTGGCTGTGTCATGTAGACTTCTGCTTCTAAACTCCCATTTAGAAAAGTTATTTTTACGTCCATTTGGTTCAACTCCAAATCATAATGAGCCATCAACTCTAATATGATTCTTAATGAGTCCTTCTTTGAAACTGGAGAGAAGGTCTCATTATAATCAATGCCTTCTCGTTGATTAAAACCTTTTGCAACAATTCTAGCTTTATGTCATTCGATATTGCCTTTTGAGTCAAGTTTGGTCTTAAAGATCCACTTACACCCACCTCGTTTTTGTCCTTCTGGAAATTCGACCAACTCCCAAAATTTTTTATCATTCATGGATTTTATTTCTTCATTTATGACATCAATACATTTATCAAAATCATCACTATTTACATCTTTTTCATAAGAAACTGGATCATTAATATTCCCTATGTTAAATTCGGTCTCTTGAAGGTATACCACATAATCATCCGGAATTTTCGATCTCCTTTCTCTCTGAGATCTTCTTAATGGCACTTCTTGTGGTGCTTCAAAAGTTTCATCGGTTATAGTTTCATTATGTGGTTATTCAGTTGGTTGATCATTCTCTTATTGTTCATTGTTATTTATTGGGTCAATGACCGGTTCAACAACTATATTAGGAACAACGGGTATATTATGAACTCTGGGTATAGGAATTTGTACCTTGACTTCTCGAATGATTACCTCCCTTTCTTTTATACTCCCACTTACTTCACCTTCTTCAATGAATTTAGCATTTCCAGTTTCTATGATTCTAGTTGTATGATTTGGACAGTAGAATCTATATCCCTTCGACTTTTCTGGATACTCAATGAAATGACAAGATAATGTCCTAGGATCCAATTTATTTTCATGAGGGTTATAGATTCTAGCTTTCGCTGGGTAGCCCCACACATGTAAATATCTTAAATCGGGTTTCCATCCTTTCCAAAGTTCAAAAGGGGTTTTTGAAACTGACTTACTAGGAACCCTATTTAAGATGTGTACATCGGTCTTTAATGCATGTGTCCACAAAAATGTAGGCAATTGAGTACTACTTATCATACTTCTAACCATTTCTATAAGTGTACGATTACGCCTTTCAGCTACACCATTCTGCCAAGGTGATCCTGGAATTGTGCATTGGGTGCAAATACCTAATTTTTCAAGGAGTTTAGCAAATTGGACAGGATGTTGCTCTGACTCGTCATATCTACCATAATATTCACCACCTCTATCAGACCTAATAATTTTCACCTTTTTGCCTAGTTGCCTCTCAACCTCATTAATGTATATTTCAATGACGTTCATAGACTGAGATTTATCATGCAACATGTACAAAATGAAATAACATGAAAATAATCTATAAAGGTGATGAAGTATTTTTCTCCACCAATGGATGGAATATCAAAAGGTCCACATATGTCTGTATGTATTATTTCAAGTAGTTGGGTGCTTCTTGTGGCTAATTTCTTTGTATGTTTGGTCTGTTTTCCTTTAATACAGTCCACACATACATCATAATTAGCCCAATCCAGGTTATGGAGTATTCCATCTTTAATGATCCTTTCAATTCTCGGCCTGGCTATGTGCCCTAATCTTTTATGCCACAAATAAGCATATTTTTCATCATTAAGTGTACTTTTCGTACCAACATTAGGATGCAGGGTCACAAGGGTTTCAGAAAAATTCTTTTCAAGATTCAATCGATATAAACCATCTAATAAAAATCCAGAACCAACATTATTAGAATTTTTAATCAAATCAAAACCATTGTTCTTAAATTCAATTATAAAACCATTTAAAGCGAGTTTAGAAACAAAAATTAAATTCCTAGAAACTGTGGGAATATAAAAAGTTTCTTGCAAATCTAAAATAAATCCAGTGCTTAAAATCAGGCGAAAGACTACAATAGATTCTATTTTAGCCTTTTCCTTATTTCCCATGTAGAGAAAATGTTCATTTGGATTTATTTTGCGGATCGAAATGAAGCCCTGCATCGAATTAGAAACATGACACATAAAACCAGAATCAATCCACCAAGTGTTAGAAGGAGCGTTAATAAAGTTTGATTCGAAACAAACATAAATAAAGGGCTTACCCTTTTTCTCGAACCAGGCCTTTCGTTTATGACAATCCCTCTGGAAATGACCCTTCTTTTTACAGAAGTGAAACTTGTCGTTCCTTTCCTTCTTCACAACAGTAGTTGATGGTTCAGCTTGATGAGACGGCCCAGGACCTTTCTTAATGCCCTTGCCGAACTTTTTCTTAAAACCAACTCCTTTGACTGTAATATTTGCCACTTGTCCTTTAGTCACATGGTTATTATGTTCCTTAAGCCTTCCTTCCTCTTGTACTAACATGCTTTGCAAATCATTTACATTCCACTTATCTTTTATAGTGTTGTAATTGATTTGGAAAGGCCCATACTCGAGAGGTAGGGAGTTTAGGACGAATTGGAGGCAAAAAGACTCATCCACTGTCATGCCCAAAACTCTAAGTCTAGTAGCCAGATTGGTCATTTCTATAATGTACTGATTAATGGTTCGAGTACCATCGAACCTCATAGTGGTCAGGTAAGCCATCAGTTTCCCAGCAAGGGATTTATCAGCAGTGCGAAAGCGTTCCTTAATGTTGTTCAAATACTCTTTCGCTTTCGTAGTTTCAGGTAGGGAGGTCTTAATGTTAGAAGCAACACACATTCGCATAAACATTAGGGCCAACCTATTTGATTGAGACCATGCTTCATGGACAACAATTTCATCATCACTACTGGTATCAGTAATAACAGCGGGTTCATCACACATAATTGCTATGTCCAGGTCAAGAACCCCTAAGCTGAACTCAATTTGCTCATTCCATTCAGAAAAATTAGTTCCATCAAATTTGGAATAGGACTGAGCTTGCGAATACAGGTTAAGGGGAACTGCAATTAATAACAATGTTCACAAATTAAATTTTCGTACACAACAAAAATTGCAAGGGTCGAATATTGAATTATTGACAAAAATTTTGGCATATTTTATTTACATTCTGAATATCACAGAATGTGTGTTAATCATCGGATAATGTTCAGATTGTAAAGATATATTACCCTATAATTCATTTATCATGGTCCCATAATTTTGGCATTTGTGTTTGTTGCCTAATTATTTAATAATATGATTAATGGACTTAATGTCAACTATTCTATTTTTATAAAACTAGTTCTAATGTTGTTCAATTCAGATATTAGCATGTGTTGCGCCTCAATCCAATTTTATAACTGACATTAGAATAAGTCTTTAATGAATGTAAGTATATTATTCGTACATGTAGTCTCAGTCTGTGTTTGACCTTTGACTTAACTCAAATAAATAATTGTTTACATGTCTTAACTTAAATATAGTTAATCATGCATTAATATTAACTATAATACGTAATCAATCAGTAATTACAAAGATACCAATAATAACCTAAATGCCTCAAAACAGAATTGCCGAGGTATAGTAAAAATACATAATTAATGAATTTTTGCTAAAAATGGCAAAAAAGAATTTTCACCGTAGAATTGAAGTAAAATATGCCAGAAAACCAAAACCTTTTGCGGAACGTTAATATCAATTTTCTGTAAAGAGTTATGAGCCCCGAGATTATTTCCTAAAATGACAAAAATGAGATTTTGAGGGCCTTAGCGGACTCGGATTACTGAAAAATACATTACATCATGACCAAAGGCGGTGAAATTTGATCGTTGGCCCGTTTCCAGTCAACCTACTAAGTTTCAAGTCAATAGGACACCGAAAAATTCAAAAAACATTATTCACCACGCCAAAAAAAAAATCTCCCGGAATCTGTTTTGCGTTAAATCACTGTTTTCACTTAATTAATCTTAAAACAGATACGTTTTCTTATTATGATTAATAAAAATGTTTTCTAGAATACTAATACAACTTGAAATGATAAAATATTCCTAACGACAAATTAGGTCTTCAATAACACGAAAAGGGGTTGAACAATAATGGGACAGTTATCATAAGATAAGGATAGTATGCAGTAATCTCATTCTTAATATCATACATAACACAAATTCGAATTACCATATGCATGATTACCAGATTGCTTAAAATTCCAGATTTCTAGAAAAATAAAATTTCCAGATTTCCAGATTTACCAAAAATTCGAGATATCCAGATTTACTAAAAATTCCAAATTTCCAGATTTACCAAAAATTCCAGATTTTCAAATTTTCAAAAGATCATAAATCACAATTGTTATAATGGACTTTTCATTAACGAAATTCATGAGATTATAAATCGAAAGCTCTGATACCACATGTTAATTAATATTATTTTGTTAATCATAAATTCGAATATGAATCATAACGTTGTACCATGAATAAAACAGTTTTGACATGAATCCATGATGTTTATCTTCATGCAATCACAGAATCGAAAATTCCTTATTACTATGATTTAAAAACTGATCTTTGTCCATCGTTGTTGAACGGATTAAAGTGACTCGAATGCTCCTTTAATTCCTTTCTTGAACAGCCCAGAATATGAGAAAAATGAATTTTAGATTTTCTCTCCCTCCTTAGAAATGTAACACCCCGCCTAATTAAATACCGTGTGGCCAGTCTCATACCAAATTAAAACTAAATATACAGTTGGCTCATTCTTAGCATCACTGTCAAAAATATTTACAACTCACCCAATACCCAATTAAGCTGGTGTTAAAAACTTTCCAAATTTTAATTCAACAAAATCCATTTTTTAGTTTAAGAATAACATAACACATTTTATTCTAAAACACTGATAACCGAACTGTTAACACAAAATAATTTAAAAGTAATTGTAATAAACATTCCCACATAATAATCCAATACAGTAATCCATCAATAGTAAATGTATTAAAACGACACTACTACAAGAGTATTCGATTCAAATAGAAAAGAGATAATTGAGTTCCTTTGGGTGACATGCCCTTACTAAGAGAATACTGTGAATCAAATGAAGATAAGCGTCTAAGAAATACTCTATAGCTCCATAGCTCGTCAAAATCAACTAAGGCTGGCGTCCCTGCTGCTGGACACCTGATATAGAAGATACAATAGAAAAGAGAATATGCAAGGAAACGGGTTAGAGCCCGATTGTAAAAATGATTTTTAAAACAGTAAGTATTTAACAAGTGCAATAAAGCATTTATTATGTACATGTTAGCATCCCACTCTCACTTGCTATTCTCACCCCTCAACTAGAGTGCACACTTAACATTTCCTATTAACCTCCTAGTTAATGGTTCCTCTTTTCTAGTTTCCAAAACATGATTCCATTCCCATATCATAACCCCATATGTCCCATACCATACGTCACATAATCATTCATTTACGTTATTAATTTATATGAATCGTTTCTCATTAATATGAATTAAGCTTTTCAATTCTATAAGAATAAACATTCATTAACTTAATTCCATTCTCTTTCTCTATTCACCGTTATCTACAATTATCACACAGTAGATTATTTAACCACAATATATCTATTCATTCATTTAATTCCTTATATATATATATATATATATATATATATATATATATATATATATATAATACGACACCCTGAGTTACAACTACGGTGCAATGCATTACTCTGCTATCATGTCCCATCATCTCCGGTCGCCGAATAGGGGATTAAATATTCGGTAAGTATCTTGGAACCACAAACAACAACATACAATTTAGAGGCGAACATAGTTCTCGTATCCATGGGTCACTCAAGTACCTATGTTCCCACAGTTAGCGGACTTATCAACTCCCCGATAAGTCTTTCATAGACCTATGTTCTCGAGCGACGAATCAAAGATCTCATGGATTCATCAGGATATGACTGCCCTCATGCTCAAACCTCCCGTCGATAGCAAGTAAGCTAGGTATGTCATACACATAAATCATCAATCAATCAAATAGGCATTATTATTGTAATACCCCGTATTTATGACGATTTAAATAATTATGTGATTAATTATTATTGTGGGAATAAGTATGCGATTAATTATTGTTGTTGGATTAATTAAATTAAAATTTGAGAAATTAATTTGTTCTTAATCCGGATTAAAATAATTATTTACTAGCGTGACAAGGGTTAATACTTATTATTGTGAACTATTGAATATTATTGTGTGATAAGTAATATGCAATTATGATATTTGATAAATTATCGAAAGTGAGAAATACGGCAGTTTGGTAATTTAAGTTTGTCACGCGTGTGAGTCGTGTCGGGATTAATTGAATGGAATAAAAAGAGAATTTATTTTTATTAACTCGCATGGTCATTTCTAGTGTGCCGTTGAGTCTGGAAGGGTCGAGATAGTCAAAATAGTATACCTGGGTGTTTAGTTTGGGTCCCAGGGTGATTTTAGGCCTAACCGGCACCCCGAGAGGGCATTATGGTAAATTGTATTTTTGGGATAAATTAATGGACGAAAATTGGGATTTATTATATCAGCCAAGAAATTCCATTAGGGTTAAGAAGTGATAGGAAGTTAGAACGGCCATGGAGGGTGTGAGGGAGAACCAAATTCCAAGAGAGAAGACTTATTTGACATCACCTTGCACAACCGTGACCATCAACGCGTAGATCGAGAAGAGAGGAACGCGTATGTACCAACATCACCAACGAATCAGACCATCATATTCGAGGCAAGTGTTTATTACTTGCTTTCATTTAGCAATAAGCATACTCATGTTAGTATAGGTGGAATTAATCATGATTTATATGTTAATTGGGTGAAAATTTGAGATTTAGATTATGATTAAGGATTGGTTTAATTAGTGGTTGGAATTCCTTCATGCACGTAGAGTATTAATCACAGAATTTGATTATATATTGATGAACTAATCTCGGTGGATTAGGGTTTGTAATTGAAAATTTTGGAAACTAGGGTTGATATGAATTAATTTGGGGATTTTACATATTTAGGATGATTTATGACGAAATAATGATCATAGGAAGTTAGGAATGATTTATAACATGTTAGGTGTTGATGGGTATTGATGATGAGTTGTTGGGAATTGAATCTTAGAGGTTTTTAGGTTAAAAAACGGTGAAAAAACTGAAGTTTGGCGAAGAAGACGAACAGTGCAAGCTTGCGCGAAGTGGTTCAAACTAGATGGGGATCTCGCGTGAAGTGGTTCGAACGACATGTGGAAGTTATTCGAATGACATTGGAAGTAGTTCGAATGACATGTCATTCGGGTTGGAACGACATGTCATTCTGGCTCAAACCACATGTCATTCTGGTTCAAACCACAGGGTGAATTTCTGGGAATTTGCTTAGAGCCCAGTTTGGAGTTTATTGGTTTATTGGAGTGAGAGAAACTATCAAATAGTAAATTCAAATAAGAAGCAATTTTGGGAAAAAGCAGGTGGGAATTAATACTTTAATTATTTCGGTATAGAGAGAATGTACCTTGGAGATTACGAGAGATATAGTAATCTAATTACTTATACTATACATAGTAATGAGGTTAAAATACGTATGGGGAGTATATATGTAGGTTGGAGAAATACCTATAAATTATAATAGGATGTGTGTATGCCTATTATGTGATATTATTGTTAAGAGCACTAATGGGGATAACCTGGGGGTGCAGGAACCTTATAATTAAGCGCACTAATGAGTGATAACTCGGGGGTGCAAAAACTCTATTGATAAGTGTACTAATGGGTGATAACTCGGGGGTACAAGGATGACTATTGTTAGGCGCACTAATGGGTGATAACCCGTGGGTGGTAGATTAATATCGATAGGTGCATTAATGGGTGCTAACCCGGGGATGCAATATTCTATTGTTAGGCGCACTGATGGGTGATAACTCGGGGGTGCTGAATTATTATTGATAGGTGCATTAATGGGTGCTAACCCCGGGATGCATGATTTTCTGGAGATATGCACTAATGGGGCTTAGCCGGGGGTGCATGATTAGTATATATATATGTATAGGGATGATGTGACTATTGTATATATTTGGACTTGTGAATATTACTATTGTGTGAAATTAGTAGACTTGTTAATAATAATTATTATTACATTGCACCAAGCGATCTTAAACTAAGGGTGCAAGATTTGTGTATATATATAGGGATGATGAGACTATATATATGTATGAGTGTACTTGGGTGACTTTCTACTTTGTGAGACTAGTAGATAAAATGAAAATGAGAAGTAAAATGATCTTAGTGAATAAAAGATTAACCATTCAAACGGTGAATAATGAAATTTAGTATGTGATATAACCTATCTGAATAGCGTATTGTATGGACGATACGAGAATACTACTAGTGAGCATAGTTAGTATTAGTATGGTTTCTGATTAGTTAGACTGTGAGGTATAACTAGGGGAGATTAGATGTACGTTAGGCGTGCACAATAGACGAGAGGTGAGAAACTCATGTGAGAGTTCGATAACTAACATGCGTATAAGACTTGTTTTAAGAACCATTTTTAAATACTTGCTAAATAATTTTTACACATTGGGCTCTGACCCGTTTCTTGTATCTCTTCTCGCTTTTGCTATATATATGTATTATATCAGGTGCTCAGTCACAGGAGTATCAGATTCAGAGATTTGGATTGCTTGACGTGCTGCAGTTGTTGTGGAAGCTGTAGGTCCTTGCAGTAGACGCATCTATCCTTTCCTTTCAGTCTCATCTAGACTTCTTGTTTAGGGAATATGTCTCCCACTTCTAGTTCTTTCATCAGAGATATTGTATTCAGTTTATTGTATGGTTTGGAGTTTTGAACTGGGAGGTTTTATCCAGTCTTATTTATTTCAGTACTTAATTCATGTTCAATATTTATTTACATTCCTTTGTGTGGTGAATGGTTTATTTTTTAAGATGGAAAGAGATGGATTTACTTGGTTTTACTAAATTGGAAATGTTTTGACACCTAGCTTAATTTTATATCAGGTGATTAATATGTTAAAAAAAAATTCGACAGTGATGCTGAGAATGAACCAACTGAATATCCTGCTTTAAATTGGTAGAGGACTCATCACCCTATATTTAATTGGGAGTGGTGTCACAGGTGGTATCAGAGCATCAGGTTCTAGTGTCCTTAGGATTTTCATGGCTTATTACGTTTCAGCGTATCGTTCTTTGATGTAGAGCCTCATGATAGGATTATTGTGTTCCCATACGTATGCGACTTACGTTCTCCTTCTACAAATTATAATGGATGTGACTCATTATATGAAATTCAATGTGATTCGAACACCGAACATTTTAAATGATCAGCGAGGGCCGTAAGAAGAACTGTGGAAGGAGAAGCTTAACCGAAGACATAGAGTAATCGGGGAAGAGTGATCGGGGCAGAAATCACAATGAGAATTACATAAGTAAGAGGTAGTAAAAAAAATTGTCACTCAAAAACTGTGGGTTCCCAGGACACAGTCATAGATGACGGTGGAATGATTTCAAGACCACCTACCATAGTCGATAAAGGGGAAATCAGAGGGACTCTTTTGAAAACCCATCGGTGAAGATGCAGAAAAGAAAATGAAAAAGTGTAACAGACCAGCGGAGGTAGAAAATCGAAAGGCAATTGTGTAGAGTGGGGCGTGACGATACTCAGAATTTAATTTGGAGGTAAAAGTTATAGCTCTTAGGAGCATCGTGTAGTAATTAGAGGCAATCACCATATATGAAGAAGTGTGTTTGAAATTTAGAGAGAAATTTGGGTACGATTTGACTTTGAAGTCTTCCATTCTGTGTGGTAACAAAATGTGAGTGAAATTTTGATGTTTAGCATAATGGGTAAGATAGAAACCGATCGTGAGAGAAAGGTTGAATTGCATAATGAACTTCGTACTTGGCATAGGGGTATAAATTATCTAAAGGGTTTATAGTTGATAAAGGACCCGTGAGTAGAATACCAGTATGGATGAGAAATCCATCTAGGATGACTAATGTTTATGTCATCAAAGTTATACGATTTCTAGTGATTGCAGTCCTTCTAAGAGAAGGGAGTAAAGAGGGTTAACGAACCTACTGAAGAGCAGAAACTGAATTTAACGGTGTTAGTGAAACCCCACGTGAGAGTATACCCAATTGGGAACTCGATTAGATGATTTTAAGTGATTACCTTCAAGATGAAGATGAAGTGAATCAGGCTGTAGAGGCCAACCATAGTTCCGAATAGCTAGCGTATCTAAAGGGATAATGGAAGAATAATAGTGAGTTGAGACTATCGGTCCGAGAGAGACTGTCGGTCCGAGAGAGGACATTCCCAAAATGGTCAATGGGACTAGTGACGGAAAAATAGTTTGTGAAGTTTTCCTTATGTGAAGGAAGTAGAACTACAAGTATTGAAGGTTTCCACAATTGAGAAGTGAGACCGAAGAGATTAGAAATGGTATACCGTGCCAGTTAAGCATAACGACTCGAGGAGCGAGACTTCCAGCGAAAGAATTTGGGGTCAAGAGAATTAGGCCCAGGAAATTTACAACCCAAGAATGATGGGTTCAGGATGGACCAGTAGAGTCCTCGTTAATAGTAGCATATAGTATGTCAGAGTCTACGGGACCCGGGATGTAAACGGGAGTTTTATAAAGCTATAATTAAGACCTGGAGAGTTTGGGCCAACGTTTTAATAATGGGCGTGAAATCCACAAGATGGAATAAATTGTTCATGATGAAAGAGGACAACTACAGGATGAAATCCTAGGATGTATGAGGATTGTAGATGTTCATGGGTCGTGACGGCAGCCACGTTCTGAGACCCTGTGATTGGGCGAGACTGGTGAGGTTTTGCTTCTTCCTTGTGAGTAAAGGATAGATTGTAATGACATGGGTGTGCCATAACTTTTATGTAAATTGGAAACCCTAAACTTCCCGTGCGGGTCGAGTTTAGTGGGAATGTTAGTTTTAACAGTCTTGTTATAAACGTATTTCTCGTTGTTAGCAGGGCATTTTGATGATTGCTCGTGAGGGAACCGGGCGGGCCCTAAGAATGTGTTTTGTTGTTATAATTTACTACTGCATTGAGTCAGCTTTAGTTGAGTTTATTATGGTAATGTGTAGTGATTAATCACCGTATGGTTAAACGCTAGTAAATATGTAGTGTTATGACTGTCGTGTCGGATACTCCGGGAAGAGTGATCTTAGTTTTGTGTGGCGCCACCTGAAATAGGATTGGGCCCAGATATGAGTATATATATGAAACTTTTATGGTATTATAGACCTTAGCGAGTATAGTGTCTAATTATATGCGATTACCAAGCATAGGGATTTATTTGTCTGTTAAGACTTAAAATACATTGTGTTCTTATCGAGCGGCAAAATATAGCTCCTTATATATTTATAGCGCCAAGTACTTGGGATAGTTAGGGCGCCATGCTTCATGTTAAATTTTTAGGGACATGAGAGTGGATGAGTAAACTTGAATGTCACAATACGTAGATTGTGGGAAAGTACATAGTATGTACTGAAGGCCTTACGGACCTCAACAACCGACTAGGTTAGATAGTAGTGTATCGGAGGGGTTCCTTGTTTGGATTTTGCTTTGCGAGACGTCCCACACATGAAACTAGCGAACGTTGGGAGTTGGAGAGAAGTTTGGTCGATAGTACATAGGTTTTGTCTGTTGGTTATTGTACCTATAGGAGAATATATTTGAGAGTTGATAATTCTTTTATAACTTAAGGCCAATAGAGTAGCCTGGCCTTAGTATTTTTCGAAATAGATGAATGATGCCATTAAAGGATTGATTAAGTTTTAATTAGTGGGGGGGTTGAGTGCACCCCTACCATATCAGCATACCGAGTGTGCAAGAATTGAGGTAAGAAAATTTATGTCTTCGTATAATGATGCGCGAGGCATAGGGTGTATGGGCGCCCTGGGTGATTGAATCAGGTAGTGGATTATGATTAGCATGTGAATTCGATAACATGTAGTCGGGTAAGCCGAAGCTTATTCATGAAGTTTTATCAGAGACTTACGTTTCAAGATAAATTGAAATTTATTCAAGAAAGATGAAAGTATCAGAATACAAACAACAGTGGTGATGGGTTACGAAGTAAGTTGATATTGTAAGGATAGTCTTGCAGTGGGTCACCTGACGGATTAAAAAATGGTGGACAATTCGAAACTGGTAGGGGCTCCTTCCACTAGAGAATGGAAGAGTATCCCCAAGGATCTTCTCATGTAGCTGAGACGGTGAGATTATAGGTACTAAGATGCAATTGAGTACGGCCTAATACCCACAGAGGGATGGGAAGGATAAGCGGTCTAACCGGATGCAGGAGAGAAAATTTTATGTGAACCCTAAGATCTTAGGGGAGGACAAGAGTAGTTACTTCCACTAGTGGAGTTTGTGTTCAAATAACTCCTACAAGTTCACCTTCGGCAGAGTGCCAGTAGAAGTATGGCATGGTAAACTTTGTTGTTGTCTTACTTGATAGTTAAAGGTGGGAGACCAGTTATGATTACAAATGTCGAAGGAGAATCGATATTATCATACATATTGTGTGTAAAATATATATTGCACAGCCAATTTACTTATATGAACGACATGAGACGAAGTCGTATGTATATAAAAAGAGGATAAATCTACTAAGGTGCAAATAGTAGAAGGCTAGATAGTGAAAATCTAAAATAAAGTTGAAGTAGTGAAACTTAAGTAGAAAGACTTGGGAAAGAGCCTATATGACAGGGTAACCTGGAGTTTAAAGCAAACACATGTGAAGTGTTCATTATTAAGGGTATTCGATAGCATACTATATGGGTGGTACAGAGTAGCTTACTTGTGAGCGCCGGGATGCGATGCGCAATATTTTTATAGCATTGTCTGTACCTGGTATACTTTTTCTGAATTTCGGGATGAAATTCCATTGTAAGGGGGGGGGGGGGGGGAGTATGTAATACCCCGTATTTCCGACGATTTAAATAATTATGTGATTAATTATTATTATTATTATGGTAATAAGTATGCGATTAATTATTGTTGTTGGATTAATTAAATTAAAATGTGAGAAATTAATTTGTTGTTAATCCGGATTAAAACAATTATTAACTAGCATGCCAAGGGTTAATACTTATTCTTGTTAACTATTGAATATTACTATGTGATATGTAATATGGAATTATGATATTTGATAAATTGTCGGAAGTGAGAAATACGGCAGTTTGGTAATTTAAGTCTGTCATGCGTGTGAGTCGTGTCGGGACTAATTGAATGGAATAAAAAGATAATTTATTTTTATTAACTCACATGGTCATTTCGAGTGCGTCGTTGAGTCCAGAAGGGTCGAGATAGTCAAAATAGTATATCCATGTGTTTAGTTTGGGTCCCGGGGAGATTTTAGGCCTAACCGGCATCCCGAGAGGGCATTATGGTAAATTGTTTTTTTGGGCTAAATTAATGGACGAAAATTGGGATTTATTATATCATCCAAGAAAGTCCATTAGGGTTAAGAAGTGACAAGAAGTTAGAACGGCCATGGAGGGTGTGAGGGAGAACCAAATTCCAAGAGAGAAAAGTCATGTGGCATCACCTCGCACAACCGTGACCACCAACGCGTAGATCGAGAAGAGAGGAATGCGTATGTACCAACATCACCAATGGATCAAACCGTCATATTCGTGGCAAGTGTTTATTACTTGCTTTATTTTAGCAATAATCATGCTCATGTTAGTATATGTGGAATTAATCATGATTTATATGTTAATTGGGTGAAAATTGGAGATTTAGATTATGATTAAGGATTGGTTTAATTAGTGGTTGGAATTCCTTCATATATGTAGAGGATTAATCACACAATTTGATAATATATTAATGAACGAATCTGGGTGGATTAGGTTCTGTAATTGAAAAATTTAGAAACTAGGGTTCATATGAATTAATTTGGGGATTTTACATATTTAGGATGATTTATGACGAATTAATGATCCTAGGAAGTTAGGAATTATTTATAACCTGTTTGGTGTTGATGGGTATTGATGATGAGTTGTTAGGAATTGAATCTAAGAGGTTTTTAGGTTCAAAAATAATGAAAAATGCTGAAGTTTGGCGAAGAAGACGAACAGTGCAATCTCGCGCGATCTCGCGCGAAGTGGTTCAAACATGATGGGGATCTCTCACGAAGTGGTTCGAATGACATTGGAAGTGGTTCGAACGACATGTCATTCTGGTTCGAACGACATGTCATTCTGGTTCAAACCACATGTCATTCTGGTTCAAACCCCAGGGTGAATTTCTGGGAATGTGCTTAGAGCCCAGTTTGGAGTTTATTGGTTTATTGGAGTGAGAGAAACTATCAAATAGTAAATTCAAATAAGAAGGAATTTTGGGAAAAAGCAGGTGGGAATTAATACTTTAATTATTTCGGTATAGAGAGAATGTACCTTGGAGATTACGAGAGAGATAGTAATCTAATTATTTATACTATACGTAGTAATGAGGTTAAAATACGGATGGGGAGTATATATGTAGGTTGGAGAAATACCTATAAATTATAATAGGATATGTGTATGCCTATTATGTGATATTATTATTAAGAGCACTAATGGGGATAACCTGGGGGTGCAAGAACCTTATAATTAAGCGCACTAATGAGTGATAACTCGGGGGGTGCAGAAACTCTATTGATAAGTGTACTAATGGGTGATAACTCGGGGGTACAAGGATAACTATTGTTAGGCGCACTAATGGCTGATAACCCGGGGGTGGTAGATTAATATCGTTAGGTGCATTAATGGGTGCTAACCCGAGGATGCAATATTCTATTGTTAGGCGCACTAATGGGTGATAACCTGGGGGTGCTGAATTATTATTGATAGGTGCATTTATGGGTTCTAACCCTAGGATGCATGATTTTCTGGAGATATGCACTAATGGGGCTTAACCGGGGGTGCATGATTAGTATATATATATGTATAGGGATGATGTGACTATTGTATATATATGGACTTGTGAACATTACTATTGTGTGAAATTAATAGACTTGGTAATAATAATTATTATTACATTGCACCAAGCGATCTTAACCAACGGGTGCAGGATTAGTGTATATATATAGGGATGATGAGACTATATATATGCATGAGTGTACTTGGGTAACTTTCTACTTTGTGAGACTAGTAGATAAAATGAAAATGAGAAGTAAAATGATCTTAGTGAATAAAAGATTAACCATTCAAACGGTGAATAATGAAATTTAGTATGTGATATAAACTATCTGAATAGCGTATTGTATGAGCGATACGAGAATACTACTAGTGAGCATAGTTAGTATTAGTATGGTTTCTGACTAGTTAGACTGGGAGGTATAACTAGGGGAAGATTAGATGTACGTTAGGCGTGCACAATAGACGAGAGGTGAGAAACTCATGTGAGAGTTCGATAACTAACATGCGTATAAGACTTGTTTTAAGAACAAGTTTTAAATACTTGATAAATCATTTTTACACATCGGGCTCTGACCAGTTTCTTGTATCTCTTCTCCCTTTTGCTATATATATGTATTATATCAGGTGCTCAGTCACAGGAGTATCAAATTTAGAGATTTTGATTGCTTGACGTGCTGCAGTTGTTGTGGAAGCTGTAGGTCCTTGCAGTAGACGCATCTATCCTTTCCATTCAGTCTCATCTAGACTTCTTATTTAGGGCATATGTCGACACTTCTAGTTCTTTCATCAGAGATATTGTATTCAATTTATGTAATGGTTTGGAGTTTTGAACTGGGAGGTTTTATCCAGTCTTATTTATTTCAGTACTTGATTCATGTTCAATATTTATTTACATTCCTAGTTGTGGTGAATGGTTTATATTTTATGATGGAAAGAAATGGATTTACTTGGTTTTACTAAATGTTTTGACACATAGCTTAATTATATATTAGGTGATTAATATGTTAAAAAAAAATCGAAAGTGATGCTGAGAATGAACTAACTGAATATCCTGTTTTAAATTGGTAGAGGACTGATCACCCTATATTTAATTGGTCGGGGTGTCACAATTATAACTATATTATACTATCAACATGGTACTCACATTACCCTAAGATAGTTCTCATACGTAGCATTATATCTCTTTAAATCCCTCGTATTAAAATATCATAACTTTACTTCTTAATTTAATTATCCCCGAGCCTCACTCAATACTCAAGGTTCAAATAGGTTTTTCCTCAAAATTATATTCAGTAAGATTCACTAATCTCCTACTGGTCTATATCATCATGTCTCTCGAATTATGACAAATTAAACTCTCCCTTTAGTTAGGGTTAAAACCGATAGTTTCAAATCACTTATAAACACATCTTTTTCACCTAAGATTAAACCCTCTTGTAAACTTAAGGGTACCCAGGTGTTATATTCAATCACCCCTACTGGTCCTATCTTTAATCCTCATGCATACCAATTATAATCCAACAAATGAATCTAGCAACCGAAATTCGTTTACATTAATTATCATTATTCTAATCAATTGAATCCCAATCACATTAATTCAAATCTTAGCTAGGGCTTACTGATCTTTTCTAAGTCCCATAATATCCAATTAATAATCACCAAGATCTACCAAAATGTTTGGGATAAGAATCAACATTAAAAAGAAACAACTTTAGGAATTATGGGAAGGTCGATCGATCGAAGGCAGGGGGTAGGTAATAACCCAGTTTTTCTGCATTTCTTCTACTACGGGTTTAACTATTTTTGATTAATCAAACCTTCATATTATCAACCCCAAATGACTTATAAATCTTACTACATGATATATCAACATATACAAATGATTTCTAATGATATAATCATTAAGAGATTGAATTAAAAGCATGTTTCTATCCTCTTTCTCCAGAAAATTATCAACATAATATCTTCAAGAACACAACAATGGTTTTCAGCATTTCTTCAACAGATTCATGATTATTTAATGGATTACTAACTACCTACAACCTGAGTTCGATTCTATATATATTCATATTTCCAGAATTCCATTTCAACTCCATCTTTATCTTCCAAACATGAAAAATCATCTCTTTTTACAACTATTCTAACATGGACAATATACAAACTTAGATTGCCATTATCAAACACTTTCCTATAATGAAGGTCTGATCCTTTGGTGTAGTATATTATAGGTGGTTCTTCCTTCTCCGGTGTACTTCCGGTGGTGGTGACCTTTGGTCTTTGGTTCTTCTCCTTCCCAAATAAGCTTTTCTCTTCCCAAGCAACCTTTCACTCTCTCTAGGAAGATGACTTCTCTATTTTGTGTAGAGGAGATGAATAATCCACGTACACTTAATCTCCAAATACTTATAATAGGACAAAATCCGAAATCACTATTCATCCCCTTGTAAAAATGACCAAAATGCCCTTTTAGGTTGTCTTTTCATTTCCAAATGACCCGCGACCCAAATCCAACATCCAAATAGACTTTTCTGACTATTTCAAACCTTCCGGACGCAATGACGTAGTCAAAATGACTATAAGGTCGATAGAAAATAAATTTCCTTTTTAATTTAAACAAATTAGTCCCGACACGTCCCATACCGCGTCCAACAAAAAATCCAAATTACAGAATTAATAACACATCGCCATATCAATAGCATCACATTCATATATTACCTAAATATCTTTAAGTAATATTCTGAATCATACGTTTTAATATCCACAATTTGGATAAAACCCAAATGAATTAATTAATAATAAAATCCAATTAATCCATTAATTTAAAATATAACCCATTTTAAAAATCATTTAAAATTACGGGGTATTACAAGAAACAATGTGTATTGAGATAACTCTAGATGGTATAGAGGTCTCTATTTATAAGGGGAAGAGGGATGGAATCCTAGTGGAGGTGGGACTCTATCAAGTGTCCCACTAATGCCACTAACCATCATGTGACTAACGAATAAGGTTTACCCAAATCTTTTACTATCTTTATTTATCACATTCCTAATTAATTATCTGACATTTATTAAAACCACATAAATGGGAAATTCGGAATTAATACAATTGAAATTAAATAATTAATTTCGTCACTTAACATTAATTTCCAACTACACATTCCAATGGTGATTAAACAAAATTAGCATTGGAATTAAAATTAGAAATAACCAAAACAAAAAATGAACTTCCACAAGATTTGAATTAGAAGTAGAAATAAGAAAAAAAAATAATGGGCCTTCCATGACATTAGAGTTATCGACATATTTGAATTAATATATGTTAATTTTTAAGGTGTTGAAAACTGACATATATTTGATCCATTTTTTAAAATAGCAAACAAAATGCATTTTGTAAATTTTTTCAGGTCCCTGAAATGCATAAACAATACAAGATAATAATAATAATAATAATATTTGTTTTCTTTTTTTTAAAAATGATTGATATTTATAAATTTATTTAATTTATGAACCAGATCCTCCTATAATTTTACTTAAAACCTTCAGGTATGATGCGAACCTTCTCATGATGATCCCCATTTAAGAAAGCGATTTTTACATTTATTTGATGGGTTTTAAGATTTTAATGGGCCAGCATCGCCATCATAATTCTAAAAGATACCTTCAATGAGACAAGAGAGAAAATTTGTATTATGGTAAATTCATTCCCAATTGTAGATTTAGTCTCAAAATAATTTCATTTCTTCCCACATATATAGAGAAGGCAATGTAGTAGCTGATTTATTATCGAAAATGTATGTGAACAATCATAAGCTCAAATGTTGATGGTCCTCTCCTTCATAACTTCATACTTTAGTTGCAAGGATATTTCTACTTCTCATTACACATTTTCTTAGGTTAATTGTTATGTTATCTTTTAGTTTTTGTTATTGGTGGTAAGGGTTTGCCCAATTCCATAGTTTGGAATAACCATTTGGCTGTATATAAAGTCAACTGGTTGTTTTACTTTATTTTTCCTATTAGAAGGTCAAGGTTATCATGCCTTCCTTCCTTTAATATAAGTCACTAGATGACCTGTTTTCCTTTTTTTCGTTTATTTCAATAATACTTGTGCGGGTTCTGCCCTTCTTACTTAAAAAAAGTCAATGGCCTCCCATGTGTGAACCCCTTACCACTAACGTAGATTTATGCCTTTTAATAGTTTCTTTTACATATAATTATATTTTGAACGCCCATTTGTTACAATGACTATAGGGAACACAATAACTTACCATGCATTATTGTGTTTAAGTGACATTAATTTATCATTCATACTATAGGTATCTAATCGTGCAAATTCCATACCAATGTTTTTCGGTAATTTTGGTTTTTAATTTCTAAAATTCATATACCAATACCAAACCATGAGGTACATCCGTTTTTTTCAGTATTTTCGTTAATTTTGGTATCGTTAGTTTTGGGTTTTTCGATATTTTAAATTTGTTTTTCCAATATTTATTTTTCTTATAGTTTTTTAGTAGTTCAATTTCTTAATGGATTAACTAAACTACCAAATAACCTACATGTTTACTTATACATTACATCATAGTTATCAATTAACAGTTACACAATTTTCTAAATAAATAATTGAAAACAAAACTCATATTAAAGACAAAACAGACAAATAAGTACATATTCTTAATTTGAAAAATTACTACAATACTTTGGTAAAAACTTAATATGTTTATTGAAAAATTATGTGAGATCTTCTACATGAGAAAGAAAATTAACGTTTGATATCATTTTTAATATTAAAAGTTGTGATAATTAAGTAATGATTGTTGTAAAATAAAAGCGATACAAAGAGAATTTAAAGGGAAAAACTTTTCATTTCATTGGTATATAAATACTCAAGGAGTATGCCCCCTATTTATAGTACACAATAAGATAACCCGATAAACCCTTAATAGTTATTGAATACCACTGGATATCCACATAATACATATTTTATAACACTCCCCCTTGAATGAACACTACATCTAACATTCAATGATTGTTGTCTCATTAAAACCTTACTAAGCAAAAACCAAGTGAAGGAAAAAGAATTTAGCTTTTCTGATCATTGAATTGGTGTTGGACGCGCTTAGTGTTGCTTAATTAAACACTTTAAATGAAAAATCAAATGGGAAAAAAACTAGTGTAAAGGAAAAAGAGTACAATGTGCATATGTCCACAATATCATGTTCTTAAATTCTCTACCTGATCAAATTCTCCCTTGATTGGATACTACACCCAATTATGTCATTTATTTGATAATTGAGTCGATGCATATCAGTATCATACACAATCTTAAACGTTGCTTTTATGTGGTGAATATATTTGACAAGTTGTTATTTCAATTTTATTTTTTTATAAACTGGACTTCTATAATACTTAAGTGAAGAGGGATTGACATGTCACTTTATCAGATCTATTTAATTTTAATAGCATAACTCTTATGGAGTTTATGTATTGCATAACTCTTCTTGAGTTCATGCATGTGTAAGAATTAAAATGTGTTAGGCATATCTAACTCGATGTATCCTCTTTGAGTTAGAGCTATACAAGCACCATTGCCTTCATACATAGTATTATGCCCATATGTCGTTCAAGGGAAGTTATAAGTGCTTTGATTGTTCCTTGTGAGGATCATGGAGATAATCCATATATACATTACTAATTTGATGTAGATCATTAGATTTAAAAATATTTCACCAATAATTCCATGAATGGATCACATAGTGTTATATTCATTCTATGCTTTGAAAGTCAATGATATTAATTTATTTCCAAGTTATTGACTGCAATTATAATATTTAGTATGGTGCATTATATCATGTATAAAGATATACTAATAATACACAAGTATGGTACTCCTGGACCAAATACTATAATAACACATGCATATGTCACTTAAGGACCAAATATATATTTGTCATCCACTTTAGGATAATGTGGATAATTTAATATCCAAATAATAGAGACTATGGTTTTACTAAAATTGTATGATTACTATGTGTTAAAGCACTACAAGATTTTCAATCAATTTGACTAATGGACCTGAGTTTAACAAAAATGATCCTCGATTTATAGGCCGATACAATAACCAGATAGATTAAGGCCATTCACTTTTGAATTCTTTATTAGGATAGTTCGCATTTAAATTAAGATTTTCAGGAGCACATCCATTTAAGGATATTTTATAATGGAACATTTGTATATATGATTGTTTTCATGCCCCTCCTTAGAAAAATATTTACTAAAACAGTTGTTCCTAAATCCATTTGGATTGCTTGCAGTACACTGAACTTTTTTATGCATTTGAGTACGTACTCTTTATCTTTGCTTCTGGAAAAGAAAGTTCATGTAGAATATTTATATGTATTATTTTTCTAAGTCCCATATAGATATAAGTAGTCAAAATATTCACTAGTATTATATAATATATTTCAAAAAACTATTAAGCTAGGCAAATAGCTGAAAAGTATTTACATCCATAATAGGATAGTATGTTCATATATAATAAATTTTGATTTATTAAAAAAATCTTGTGTTATAGATCATTCACTTTTTAGTGAGTTATAAAACGCCGAATTCTTATAAATAACCATTCTTAACCTTCATGGTTAACATATATTGGGATTTTTATAGTAGGCCAAAATACAAAATGTATATTAAGAGACTTGATTTATGCCATTCTGGAATTTTCTCAATACATTCTTTGTTGACATTCATTTATAATACGTGGATTCGTATTTTTGTAGCTACAAAATATATATTTATATCATCGATGATCATCTTTAGCGATCTCACTTTTCTCTTGTATATGTATAAAATATAGAGATCGCATTTAATATTAAGTACCTTTACCAACTTCAGGGGATTTATAGTTACTTCAGGGACTTGTGTCTTTTCATAGACAATAACCCATTTCAGGATTTTAGAGGAAGTGAATATTTTGTTCATAAACTCTGCTATAGTGCTATGCATAACCTATTATAGAGCATTACTTGGGCATAATTTTATTTAACCTCCACTATTAAGGAGTTAAGTAGTTGGGACCTATAAGTTTTTCACGTTTCTAGTGTGCAATAAATTTATTTGATGCTGAATTTATTTCATCCTAATGGGCCAAGGGTTTCGACAAGCACATTTTCACCTAGTCTATGTGACTACATCTCATTTGATGTTTTAATAATATTATTAACTTCATTTTTTCATTGAGCGATACAGGGAATTGGATGAGACAAAATAGAAGTATTCCCGGATAATTCTCTTCGTTCTTTTAGAATAAACCGTTCTTAATAAACAATTTGCACCTTAGGTATACTTTATCCTCCCTAACGACAGGAAGATTGTCTCATAAATAATCAAAGGTATAAAATATATAATAAACATTGTATTTGCCAATGGTTCAATAGAGGTTGAATCATAAGCATCATATATATACCCTTATGCTAAATATCATTTGAATTCACAAAGTCTTATAGAAATAATTAAGGTGACCAAAACAGTTATTGTATAATAATAAATAATTGAACCAACCATGGAGCTTTAGGCTCATAACTAAGTGAAATTTTGCAATAGTAAATGTTCTGTAATAAAACCCCTTGAATAATATAATGATTATTTGCTAGTTTAAGCTTCTCGCTTATAAAACTATAAGTAATACAAAATTACTTTTCACTCTCTATTTCAATATGGTAATCATGTATTCTTATGCCCATAAAATGTAGATAAGTTCTTTAGGATTATCTTTCATAAACCTCATGTAACACCCCGTATTTTTAATGACTTTTAAAATGGGATTAAGTAGAATTAATTGTGGGATAATTGAAAATTAATTCGGATTTAAATATTACTCGAGAATAAAGTAATATGTGATTTATGTTGAATATTACTTTTGATTAAAAGTAATATTTATGATTATGACTTTACATATGATTAAGATTTTATAAAATTATCGCGAGTGATTAATACGACAATTATGGTAATTAAGTCGAGACACGCGTGTGATTCATATTGGGACTATATTTAAACGAAATGAAAAGTAACTTATTTTTATGTCATCCAAATGTTCGTTTTGACTTCGCCAAAGTTTTTAGAAGGTTTTAATAGTCGAAAAATTCTACCTGGGGGATTACTTTGGGTTTGGGGGCAATTTGAAGCCAAACAGACACCCTAGAGGGCTATTTTGGTCATTTTTCAAAATGGGCGAATAGTACCCACGAAATTTTGATAATATTATGTAAGTGTAGAAGTGGTGGGATTTAGGTTCATTCACCAAAGATCAAAAGAAAAGACTTAGGGGAGAGTGAGAGATTTCTCTGAGAAAGGATGAGGCATCTATAGGAGACCAAATGCCAAGAGTCATCTTACACCACGATCACCGCTGAAAGTTGGTCGAAAATGGAGGAATACGAGTAGAGTTATCTTCACTAATAGTTCAGACCTACGAATTGGAGCTAAGTGATTAACTATTGCAAATTTTAGCTTGTATATTGTCCAATTTAAGATGTTTAGAAAATTCTAAAAAGTTTTATGGATTAAGATGATTTTTTATGAATCCTTGAAATGTGAATTGTGTAGGATTGATCTTTTTCTGAGTTTAGAATCAACTCCATGAAATATGTGAATTATTTGGTGAAGAAATCTAGGATTTACATGTTTAATTGATTATAAAGTCAAAAAATAACATTCTTGAGATTGAATATGAAATATAGGTAAATCTGTACATGTTGATAATGTTTAATTGATTTGGATACGTTAGAACTTGCCCATATATCTTAATATTTGATCTGGGTTACATGAATATAAATTTGGAGATATTTAAATATGATTTTGGTGGTTAAAAAGTATGAAACCCGTAACTGTCAAGGAAACTCTGGGCAAATATCTGGTCGATTCGATCGACCCAAGAATGTCGATCGATCGACCAAATTCGTTGATCGATCGACTACCCTCGAAAATGTGATTTGTTTCCTTTTTAAATTGTGATTAAATCCCAAATTTAGAAATCTTTGGTGTTGACTAATGGAATATAATGGGATTTGGGGAAGGGTAATAGGACATACTTAAGACCCAAAAATATATCATTATCTGTGGGATTTAATAGGAGGAAATTAACGAGTGTTAATTGAATGAGCTACATTGGAGAATTATATAAATTGGGAATCGGGTAAATGATTATTTAAGATTAGTACTAGTAGTAAAAGGGTCATGTGTGGTACTAACCCTTAGAGATGAAATAAAGGGTTAGTATTGAATTAGGGATTGTCGAGAAATAAACCTAATTGACGATAATTCAATTCATAGAAATTTGGGAGTTGTGAAGACATGGGCTAGTAGGGCGTAGATGTTTACCTACTGAATTTATATGACAAAGAAAGGATAACCCTTTGAGCGATGAGAGAAAATTGTGAATATAATTTGTTAAGTAAAGTCATAATCTGTAAACATGCAAGATTTTAGAGATAAATATACTATGTATGGAACTATTTATATGGGTTGTGTGTGTGCCCTATTGTTATTGTATATAGGTGGGGGGGGGGGGGGGGATACCTATATTATTATTTATTGTGTGTATGACATACCTACGCTGCTTGATATTGGGGTGGATGTTTCGCGTTGTGGATGATCTTATCCTGATGAGCTCATTTTGGGGATTTTAGATTCGTACCCTGAGCATAGGACCTTGGACACGAGCTATCGGTGTGAATGATAGTTTCAATGATTGAATGGGAACGTAGGTATGTTCATGACCTGGTTGGATGAGGAGCATGCTCACCTCCAAAATGTGTGTTATGTTATTTATGGCTCATGAGAGACGTCGAACCAATATGTGACACCCCACCCAATAAAATACTGGGTGATCAGTCCTATGCCAAATTAAACAGGAATCTCATATGGATCATCCTTAACATCACTGTCGAAAACCTTTTTAAAACTTACTAACCACCTAGTATTCAAAAAGATGGTGCCAAATTTTATCTTTATTAATCCAAAACAAAATTAAGTGCGGAATTAAATAAAACATTCAATGCTGATAGAATCAATCATCACAAGGAATAATAAAAGTCTTGCCAAATCAACCACCGGCCAAATCCAAAACCAAACCAAACTAACAGAGAGTAATAAATCCCATACAATCTGAAAAGAAACTGAATAAAATTATGAGCGACATGCTCGAGATAGACTGATATGAATCCCTACACTAAGATTAGAAAAATACACTCGTCTATCCAAATCATGCAACATCCACATATGCTGCAGCAGTAAATCCCTAGAATGAAGTCATACCTCGCGCCCCTTTGGCTGTACAACTAAAAGGTTTGAAAATATTTGATAGTAAGGGTTAGAACCCAAAACATTTTGAAAATATTTAGCAAGTGATTAAATTGTAATAATTTAAAATGCATGAATTCTCTTCATATTTAAGTCAGTGTCGCACTCCCTTGAGGACAGACTCACTCCTCAACTAATGTGCATAGCTAACGATTTATTTATATCCCCCTTAGTCATCTACCCCGTAACTAGAAAATTGATATAACTTCTTTCCACCACCCTACTCAAACCCGAGTATGCTTAATATATAAGTTGTTATTCACATTAACTTAGTTAATTATTTTTCCTTATTCAGTCCATATAACATTCACACCCATTATATAATTAATACAATTCACTTCATGTATTTAATTACCCATATATAACTATTTATCCCATTATATACGTAAAACCACAGTACAACATTCATACATATATTAAATATATAAATAATCTATCCTTCCGATTAATACCTCACTGGATGTATTCTCTAAAGTGCAATCAACCCAAGCTACTCAGTCCCACCTAGAGTTCCGAGATAACTATGGTCCACCAGATCGCAACATAAATAATAAACGTAATGGAGGCGGTCATATCCCCCTGAGTATGACAGCATCATCTCAATGCCCCACCTCTGAAATTGGACGCTATGATTTGGGGATATACTCTCCCTACTCCTCAAGCTAGGGGATTCACCCACATCGCGCAACCTCCCTTGATAGTACTAGAGTATATAATTTAAATAAATATCTACTGACTGATATTTATAAGCACACAATATATATATATATATATATATATATATATATATATACACACACACACACACTATCACACACTGTATATATATAATTTAAATACCGACTTTATCGTGTACAAACATACGTAGCACTAGCCTATATTTTCTCGAGTCTATGGTCCGACTCTAATTTAATTAATTTATCCATTAATTAATTTATTACCTTCTTGAGTCTATGGTTTGACTCTAATTTAATTAATTTATCCATTAATTAATTTATTACCTTGATGTCACTCAACTAATATACCCGAACTCGCTCACTAGGCTCGTATCTTAATATTTCCCGAATATATATTTCGACTCCAAATTAATATATTTATACATCAATTTATTTAATAATTTAGTGTCACTCAGCTACTATGCCCGGATACACTCACATGGCTCGAAATTAAATACTTATGAATTTTGTCTCACCAAATTCTTTCCGTAAGATTCACACCCTCACTTAACTTTTAAATTTCCTTAACACCATATTCCCAAAGTCCTAGGTATTAAGTTGTGTGTAATTTTCACTAATTAATCCACCTTAAAAGTTTCCCGAAAGAATTAAGGATAATTAAAGAAAATAAGTATCACTGCCAAAATACCTGCTGAGTCGATCGATCGATCGAGCAGTTCATCTTCTCCAATTTCCAGTTTCCACCATTGTTAAATAGGTAAGATTTTCATTCACTCTCAAACCTTTACCCAAACACAATCAACATTTGATCCTTATAAGAATAGGTTCTAATCATCCTATAGACCTTAATTTATCAACTAATTTACGTACCAATCCATGTATTTCCGATTTGGGTTTTCATTCGAGTTTTATTTAATCGATTCAAATTCATCATTCTCAATCAAAATTAATCATCAAAACATACTTAATTTCACCCTGCAATCCTATTACCGCAGTCCCTTATCATAGTCTATCATCAATTGAGTAATGAATCTACACATATTACCCAAATTCAGAAAACCCATTTTTATTCTCAACACATACCCCAAATGGATTTTTGATACACCCGTTGTGATATGAATTGATTATCATATTATGAAAATCACAGCTAGTTAACCACTTACCTCTAATTGTTCGTAGACTCTAATCCTTTGAGGTAGAGGATGGTTTGATGAATAACATCCAAATCTCTCTCTTGATTTGTCTTCAAAAGATCCTCAATTGCTCCCCAATTGCTCCTTTTTCCTTCCCTCGAAGATTTGGGTTTATAATTTATGTTTTTCTGCCATTTAACACTCTTAGATTTAGGTTTAATACGCAAATCCCATTTTTATTCTAATGGTCCAAGTCCAAATGACCCGAACACCCCCGTGTGGGCCCGATTATGCCTAAAAACATTTCTAGACCCTTTTACCGCCCCCGAGTACTCTTTTTCGACTATCTCGGCCTATCCAGACTCAACTGTGTACTCAAAATTGTCATCCAAATTAATTTACTAAAATTCCTTTTCTCATAACCAATCTAGGCCCGGTTGAGATAATACATGCCACATCACTAATACACGTTATGACGTAAATAAATTATTACTATTCACTTCGTAATCTAGTTTCCATAAAGATTAACCATTTACTCTCCTGATTAATATTTAAACAAATGTTAACATAATTAATTAAATTAAATTATGACACACAAGTAATTTAAAATTTACCCAAATTAATTAAGTATTTAAATGCACAAAAATATGGGGTGTTAAACAATAGTCTTTATACAGTGAGAGATGTATCAGGACATGATAGCAGAATATGCATGCACCGCAGCTGTGTCTGGGAGGAACTATATTAGTATATATATATATATATATATATATATATATATATATATATATTGATGTAATCTAGTGTGTGATATTGTAGATAAAAATGAATAATGAGATCTGAAGATCTGATTGAATTAAGTAATTGAGTACTTAATCATAAAGCTGTGAAAGCCTAATTCATATTAAAGAGAAATGAACATGTTTAATTATCATACGTATTATGTGGGAAATACGGGGAAATGATGTGGGATAGAATCATAACTGAAAACCTTAATTTGAGAGATGATAAGGTACGTTAGGCGTGCACACTAGATGAGTGGTGATAATTCTCAAGCGAGAGACCGAGAAACTAACATGTACATAATAATTCCTTAATTGCACTTATTAAGAACTTGCTATTTTAAAAATCTTTTGCAGTTGGGCTCTGACCCATTTCCTTGCATTTTCTCTTCTCTATTATATCTTGTACATCAGGTGTCCAATATCAGGGGTGCCAGCATAGAATATTGATATCTCGACGGGTTATAGTTGATAATGGAGATGCAGACTTTGTTAGACTCTTCCATTCTGTTGATTCACACGCCTATAGTATCTATTTTCATTTAGGGCATGTCGCCTTGGATTTTAGTTATTTCACTTCTATTCCAGAGATTGTAGTTACTTATGTCAGTATTGTCAATATCAATTTTAGTTTGTCGGTAATGAGACATTTTAACTGGAGAGTTATTCTCATCACATTTATTCTTGTTATATGTAATTCAGTTGTGATGTAATGTTGATTATTATTATTCCGTATTGTGGAATGGTTTTAATTAAATTTAAAATGAAAATGTGTTGACACTAGCTTAATTATTTGTTAGGTGAATTCATTAAGAAATTATTTTTCTTTAGTGATGGTGAGAATGAACCAACTGGATATTCTGATTTAATTTAGTAAATAACTGATCACCCGATATTTAATTAGGCGGGGTGTCACAAGAGGTATTAGAGCATCAGGTTCTAGTGTCCATAGGATCTGTACGGCTTTCTACATTTCATCGTAGTGTTCTTTGATGTAGAACCCTATTATTAGGATGTTGCATTTGTCTGCGTATTATGACTTACGTGCTCCTTCCAAGAAATATAAGTGATGTAATTCTTATACGAGCTCGATTGGGCATCGATGACTAGCAAGGGTCGTTAGAAGGACAACACGAGGAGGACTCGGCCAAAGATATAGAGTGTTTATGAAATGGTATTTGAGATAGAACTCACTAAAATTGTTATTCAAGATTAGGACAATATAGAAGACGTTCGGGAGCTGTAGTTTCTCAAGAACCGTCATGGATGACGTTTTTGCCGTTCCAAACTTACCCAGCACCGTTAGTGAAGGGTGAGAGAGTCAGAAGGACTTTTGTGAAGGAAGAAATGCAAAGGAAATTATGTAGGTTGAAGTGTAGTCACACCCAGGACTTGAAAATTTCTAGTGAACTTTCTTGCTCATGGGAGGAATCTAAAGTAATGAGAGTCAGACATCTCATATAAAGAAGTATAAGTGAAGATAAAACGAGAAATTTGGGTACAGTTCGACCGTGAACTTATCCATTTGATGTTTTAATCAAATTATGAATGGAATTTCGAAACTTATTTAATATGGGCATGAAAGAAAGCCCAATGTGATAGAGTAGTCAACTTACTTAACGAACTCCTTACCCAGTGACTAAGGGGTATATCGAAGATAAGAAGAGTTAATTGTTGTGAACGTACTCATGAGTTAAATACTCAAGTGCGAGTGAGAAATATGACGAAGACGACTAGGGTCAATGTCATAAAGAAATTTATAACCTCTTCGAGAAGAAGGGGAGCATGGAGGGTTGGTAACACCTAGCCGAATGGTAAGATTGAATTCAATGGTGATAGTGAAACATTATCGAAAGGTATACCCAATAGGGGACCTATTTAAATCCATACTAAGCGGCGATGAATTCATCCAAGACCAATAAGTTTGACTATGTGTTTCATAGGACTAGTAGAGCCAAAAGAACAACGGAAAAGACTACTAGGTCCGAGAGAAGGACATTCCAAAATGGTAAGTGGGACCAGTGACGGGGAAATGGCTCGGAAAATTTCCTTATATGTAGAGAATGGGGCTACTAATTTTGATTGTGTCCATATTGAGAAGTGAGACCGATAAGATTGGAAATGGTAAACCGTGCCAGTTAGGCATAATAACCGGAGGAGTAAGATTTCCAGCGGAGGAATTGGGTCAAGAGAATTGGGCCCAAGAATTTACAACTCGAAAGTGGTGGATTTATCTAGAACTAGTGGAGTCCTCGATAACAGTAGCATACCGTATTTCAGGGTCGATGAGGCCCAGGAAGTAAAAGGGAGGCTAGGAATGCCATAAGTGAGGCCTAGAGATTTTGGGCCAACGTTTCAGTGATGGGTGTGAAAGATGCAGAATAAAATAATTTTCCCACTACGAGGAGGGGAAACTATTGGATGAAATCCTAGATATATAACGATTGCGTATGCTCATGTATCATGTTGGCAGCTACGTGATGGGACCCTATTATTAGACGAGACTAGTGAAGTTTTATTTCCTCCTTGTGAGTAAAGGATTAATTCAAGTGATATCTGTGTGTCACAATATATATATATATATATATATATATATATATATATATATATAGTGGGTACGTTAGTTTTAATAGTCAGATTACAAGCGTATTTATGATTGATAATCGGGCTTTTTGATGTCACCCATGAAGGATTCAGGTGAGAACTGCGAGCATATTTTATCGTTATAATTTACTACTTCTTTGAGTTAGCAAGTAGAGCTTATTATGGTAATGAGTAGCGATTAATTATCGAATGTTTAAACGATAGCGGATTGAGTGATAAGACTATCGTGATGGATACTCCGGGTGAGTAATAATTACTTTTGGAGGCGCCACCTAAAATATGGTTAGGCCTATATATATGTATATATTTCATGGTATCGTAGACTTCAGTAAGTGTGTTGTCTAGTTATATGTGATCTCGATGCGTAGGGATTTATTTACTGATGTGACTCAGGATACATTGTGTTCTTTATCGAACAAATAGATATAAATCATCAAGAACTTGAGATAGTGAGAGCACCATGTTTCATGTTATTTTTAAGGTACATAAGTATATTTTTATGTCAACTTATGGAGAATATGGGAAGGTA
The DNA here is from genome assembly GCA_949130495.1 of Sambucus nigra. Classification (NCBI taxonomy): domain Eukaryota; kingdom Viridiplantae; phylum Streptophyta; class Magnoliopsida; order Dipsacales; family Adoxaceae; genus Sambucus; species Sambucus nigra. The sequence continues at coordinate 92,927,148 of OX422214.1, forward strand.
TATACTATGGACCGAGGGACTTACGGATCTCGACAATCGACTATATTAGGTAGTAGTGTATTGGGGGGGGGGGGGGGGTCCTTGTCTGGATTTCACTTTGAGAGACATCCCACGCTTCAAACTAGCAAACTTCGGGATTTGGGGAGAATTTTGGTCAATAGTACATGGGTTTCATACTTTGGTCATTGTACATTTACAAGAATATAACTGAGAGTTGATAATTACATTATGACTTGAGGCCGGTAGAGTCATCTAGACCTGGTATCATTATGAATAGAACAATATTTCCACCAAAAGAGTTATTAAGTTATGACTAGTGGGGTGGTTGAGTTTACTCCTACCATATTAGCATGCCAAGTGCGCGATAATTGATTTAAGAGTGGTATATGCCATTGGTGCAATAATGCATGAGACATAGGGTGTATGGGTGCCCTAGGTGATTGAATCAGGTAGTGGATTATGATTGTCATGTGAATTCGACAACATTTATTCGGAAAAGTCAAATCTTATTTCGTAAGATTTGGTAGAGGCCTACGTTTCATGAGAAACTGAATTTTTAGAGCGGGGGAAGTACTTGTGACACGCAGTGAGGAAATGTCACATGGATCACGATAAGAGGTACATTTGAGAGGATATAAAATGTATCATGTTATAAATGACATTGGTGATGGAATTTAATGTATAGAAATATTGCTAAATTCGTTTTGCAATGGGCCACTTGTCTTTTGGTAAAGGGTGGGACCATCCGAAACCAGTAGGGTTTTCTCAACCAGTAGAATGGGAGAGCATTCCAATAATTGTCTCGCTAAGGTAACTACTTCCTAGAGGGTTTAAGATCTGATATGGGTGATAGTGTATCGATTGACCGAAGTATCTCACGTTATGCCAATTAGGACTGATCGTACTACGGGACAGGGACAATATGTGCCGATATTTATAGTCGAGAGTGTGAGGTTACATGGGGTACCGCTTGATATCGTATCCGATTGGGATAAGATCTTTAACTTTTAATTTTGGAAAAGTGTTCACAAGGCCATAGGTAGCGAGTTGTGATTGAGTATGACCTATCATTCGCAGACGAATGGGCAGAACAAGTGGCATAATCATATGTTGGAGAATAAAATATATGTGTACCCTGGGATCTTAGGGGAGGACGAGAGAAGTCCCTTCCACTAGTAGAGTTTGTGTAGAATAACACATCTAAGTTAACTTTTGGGCATGGTTCTAGTTGAGGTATGGCACAATAAGGCTTATTGTTCTCCTGCTTGTTAGTTAAAGGTGGGGGACCAAGTACTATTGTGAAGATCAGATATGAACTGATACTTATAGTATATAATGTGCGTAAAATATATACTGCGAAAATAACGTAGTTGTGTGAGATCATTGCGAGACAAGGTCGTATGTATCTAAAGAACGCTTAATCTACTAAAGTACGAATAGTAGAAGGATAGATAATCAATATCTAAAATAATTTAAGTAGTGAAACTTAAACGGTAAGGCTTGGGCAAGAACCTACGTGATAGGGTAACCTGGGGTTTAAATAGAACATATATGAGGTCTTCATTATTAAAGTTATTTGATAGCGTACTGTACGGTAGGTACAAAGTAGTTTACTTATGAGCGCGAGGTTACGATGCACAAAATATATCCGAGTTGTTCTTATCTGGTATACTTTTTTTTCTGAATTTCAAGACGAAATTTCATTTTAAGGGGGGGAAGTATAACACGTATTTTTAATGACTTTTAAAATGGGATTAAGTAGAATTAATTGAAAATTAATCCGGATTTAAATATATATATATGAATATGACTTTACATATGACTATCATTTTATAAAATTATCACGACTGATGAATACGACAATTACGATAATTAAGTCGAGACGCGCATGTGAATTGTGTCGTGACTATATTTAAATGGAATGAAAATTAACTTATTTTTATGTCATCTGAATGGTCATTTTGACTGCACCAAAGTGTCTGGAAGGGTTTAAATAGTCAAAAAATCTACCCGGGGATTACCTTGGGTTTTGGGGCAATTTGGAACAAAACAAGCACGCTAGAGGGGTATTTTAGTCATTTTTCAAAATGGGTGGATAGTACCCACAAAATTTTGCTAATATTATATAAGTGTGGAGGTGGTGGGATTTAAGTTCATTCATCAAAAATTAAAAAAAAAGACTTAAGAAAGAGTGAGAGACTTCTCTGAGAAAGGATGAGGCATATTTAGGAAACCAAAAGCCAAGAGTCATCTTACACCACCACCAGTGCCAAAAGTTGGCCAAAAAATGGAGGAATACGAGTAGATTTATCTTCCCCAATGGTTTAGGCCTACGAATTAGAGGCAAGTGATTGAATATTGCAAATTTTAACATGTATATCGTCCATGTTAGGATGTTTAGAAAATTATGAAAAGTTGTTTAAATTAATATGTTTTTTTATGAATCCTTGAAATGAGAATTGTGTAGGATTTATCTCTTTCTGAGATTTGAGCCAAATCCATGAAATATGTGAATTATTTGATGAAGAGATCTGGGATTTACATGTTTAATTGATGATAAAGTCAAAAAGTAGAATTCTTGATATTAAATATGGAATCTGGGTAAATCTATATATATTGATGATGATGAATTGATTTGGATACGTTAGAACTTGCCCATATATGTTAATAAAGGATATGGGTTACATGAATATAGATTTGGAGATGTTTAAATATGATTTTGGTGGTTAAAAACTATGAAACCTGTAAATGTTAAGGGAAATCTCGACAAATATCTGATCGATTGATTGATCGACACAAGAATGTCGATCGATTGACTCCCCTGGAAAATGTGATTTGTTTCCTGTTTAAATTATGATTAAATCACAACTTTAGAAATCTTTGGTGTTGACTAATGGAACACAACAGGACTTGGGGAAGGGTAGTAGGATATACTTAAGACCCGAAAAAATATCATTATGTGTGGGATTGAATGGGGGGAAGTTAACGAATGTTAATTGAATGAGTTACGGTGGAGAATTATATAAATTGGGGTTTAAATCGGATAAATGATTACTTAAGATTAGTACCAGTAGAAAAAAGTTCATGTATGGGATTAAGATTGAATTAGGGTTTGTCGCGAAATAAATAATTTCAATTCACAGAAATTCGGGAGTTGTGATGACATGGGCTAGTAGGGCGTGGATGTTTACCTACTGAATTTATATGAGAAAGAAAGGATTACCCTTCGAGTGACGAGAGAACCTCGTGAATACAATTTGAGAAGTAAAGTCATAATTTGTAATATGTAGAATATTAGAGATAAATATACTATGCATGGAAATATTTATATGGGTTGTGAATGTCCCCTATTGTTATTGTATATATGTGGGGAGAATACCTATATTATTATTATTATTATTATTATTATTATTATTATTATTATTATTATTATTATTATTATTATTATTATTATTATTATTATTATTATTATTATTATTATTATTATTATTATTATTTACTGTGTGTATGACATACGTACGCCGCTTGCTATCGGGGTGGAGGTTTCGCGTTGTGGACAATCTTATCCCGATGAGCTCATTTGAGGGATTTTAGATTCGTACCTTGAGCATAGGACCTTAGACACGTGCTATCAGTGTGAATGACAGTTTTAATGGTTGAATGGGAACGTAGGTATGTGCGTGACCCATTTGGCTGGAGAGTATGCTCGCCTCCAATATGTCTGTTATGTTATTTATGGTTCAGGAGAGATGTTGAACCAATAGTTCTTTATACAACGAGAGATGTATTAGGACATGATAGCGGAGTATGCATGCACCGCAACTATGTCTGGGAGGTGTCATATTAGTATATATAACAATGTGATATATATATTTATATACTGTGATGTAATCTACTATGTGAGAATTGTAGATTAAAATTTATACGGTGATGTAATCTACTGTGTGAAATTGTAGATAAAAATGAATAATAAGATTTGATTGAATTAAGTAATTGAGTAATTAATCCTAAAGTCATGAAAGCCTAGTTGTTAAAGAGAAATGAACATGTTTAATAATCATATGTATTATGTGGGAAATACGGTGCAATGATATAGGATAGAATTGTAATTGAAAACCTTAATTTAGGAGATAATAAGTTACGTTAGGCGTTCACACTAGACGAGAGGCAAGAATTCTCAAGCGAGAGACTGGAAAGCTAACATATACATAATAATTGCTTAATTGTACTTGTTAAGCACTTGCTACTTTAAAAATCTTTTACAATCGGGATCTGACCCGTTTCCTTGCATATTCTCTACTCTATTATATCTTGTACATCAGGTGTCCAGTATCAGGGATGCCTTCATAGAATATGGATGTCTCTATGAGTTATAGTTGTTAATGGAGATGCATACTTTGTTAGACGCTTTCATTCTGTTGATTTACACATCTGTAGTATCTATTTTCATTTAGGGCATCTCGCCCAGGATTCTAGTTATTTCATTTCTATTCTAGAGATTGTAGTTACTTATGTCAGTATTGTTGATATCAATTTTGGTTTGTTGGTAATGAGACATTTTAACTGGAGAGTTATTCCCGTCACATTTATTCTTGTTATATGTAATTCAGTTGTGATGTGATATTGATTATTATTATTATTCCGTATTATGGAATGGTTTTAATCAAATTATAAATGGAAATTTTTTTGACACTAGCTTAATTATTTATTAGGTGAATTAATAAATAATTTTGTTTGGATAGTGATGCTGAGAATGAACCAACTCGATATTCTGATTTGATTTAATAAAGGACTGATCATTCGATATTTAATTAGGAGTGGTGTCATAACTCATCACATATGAATGGGCGGGTGCCACATAACAACATCACAAAGGATCTTCTAGATCTTTTTTTTCTATATTAAGTTTGAAAAAACTTCTAATTTTTCATAATAGTGTAAGTTGTTAATTGTTTATATAATGACTGTTAAAAATTGTCAATGAAAAAATTCAATAGAGATTGTGAAGTCAGTGTGAGTCCAAATATATATATGAACTATAATAATTTATGTTACGATATAGGGTGACCAAACTTAAACAAATGAAAGTATTTATAAAACTCATATAATATAATTATTAGATATTCAAATAATGTGATAGGTAAAAAAAATTTAAGTTTTATAGAAATGAATATTTGGATACTTCATAATCTCAAAATAATTTCTTATTTGAAGATATAGATTGACCAATTAATGTATATAACGTTGGGTTCATATATGACGAATCAAAAATCCATATTCTTATCATACGTCAAAGACTTCAGTCTCAGAAATAAGAAACTTTAGGTTTTTAATATAGAACTAGAGAATAAATCGTTAGGTTCTGCCAAAACTTCGGGCTTGGCCTAATATTAATTCATTTTTTAAACTATAAAATAAATAATTGAGGATATGTTATAGATCATTAAAATAATTATGACTAATATTCCATACAAAAGGTTAATGGAAAATCTAGGTACTACATTTAAGCACCAATTTTATTTACATAATAAATAGAACTTCATGTTATGAATTTATGATGATTTAGAATTTCTCTTTCCTAGGATATGATAATAAAGTTTACCTATTTAAAAATGAGGGAATTATTTTTCACATTCTCAAGACTACAGTGTATATTAAATGATTCTAATGTGAATGATAGTTAAAATTAAATGCCATTAATAGGATAAATTAATATTCAAATTAAGTGAAAGGTCAAGAGGCAAAAGTTTAGTGGAGAAACCATTAACAAGATAGTTAAAGGGATATATAAACATTAAAAGAGTATGTAAAAAGGTCTTTCATTTAATAAATAAAATAAAAAATCAAGAATTTGAAAACATATGTTTAGATATCCAATTTATTATGAAACTAATCCTACAATAAATGATATATATGGAGGTTCATGTCCATATTATAAATAATTATTTGAGAACATTCAAAATTCATATCCCATGAATGATCAAAACTTCAAGTTTAGAATTATAGTATACTTTTGTTAGAGCTTCAGATCTAGATAATTTGAAATATCGTGAGAATTTCAGGCCTCATATTTTCAAAATTAATTAGAAAAAAACTTAATCCCAATCGCAAATAATACTTTGTGAACTTTTAGTTACAATAATGATAATAGATCTTCATATCAAAAATATAATTGGGGGACTCTTGGTTTATACCCTATTAATTAGATAATCAAAACTTCGTATTTTATTGTGATATATTTTCTTTGGCCCAAATAATTTAAGTACTCCGCGTCTCAAAATTTGAATGGAGAAACTTAAATTTTCATATTTGAATAATTATTAGGGAACTTCAGGTCTCAAATATAAATAATAAGGCAAATTTATAGAACAACCTTAAATATTTAGGGACTTTGAATGCCCTACCCAATTATATCCAAACTTCAAGTTTGATAATGAGTAAAGTTGTTAGAAACTTCTGGCCCAAACTATAAATAATAATTGATAACTTTTAGTCTCCAATTTTAAATAGTTTGGGAACTTCGAGCCCCAAATAAAATATCTATATTGTGAGATTTATGAGTTAGCCATAATTTCAAAAATAATTTAACTTGAGGTTTCTCACACATATAGTTAGTGGTTCTACACTCATTGGAAGCTTCTCAACCTTGTTCCAAGATGTTGAATGAAATTTTTTTCTTCCATTTCAAAATGAGGATTGTTGTTTGTCGCATTGAAGAAGTGGTGTAACCAAAATAATGTTGGTTGTGAAGCATACTCTGGTTGTTGATGTCTTTTTGTAGTGGAAGATGTGGGGTAAAAACACATTTGGAGGAAGCTATGCATTAAGGTTGGAAGATATAGTTCCTGTTTGTAGGACTTACCATAGTTCATTTGTGGGTTTTTCCTTGTGGGCATTGGTGTTTTGCTATACTGTTTATATTTTCCACACTTAAATTAAGTCACCAATTATTTAAGCTAAAACATGTCTTGATATATTTGGTAAATAATTTGTCACATAGACCTTAGATGTTGTCCTTAATACTTTTGAAAAGGAATTGAAGTTAAACCTTGTATTTTTCTAGAGATGTGATTTTAATTAGGTACCTTTTCTCCGTTTTGGTTACGAGCACATACACTCAACTGGTATCACAGCTAGACCTAGAGGTAGATAAGGTGTGTAAATATGAACTTTTATGTTAATTACCAAATGCGTGAAATGACGGGTATTAGAACGGGTCATAACTCTACCAAACTTATCACACCATTCGATTTTTAGAGTCGCTCTAGCTCTAATATTTCCAAGATGCGTGTTAGTGATTTTGAGAAAATTATACATGTTCTTCTTTTGATGCAATCGTTTCTTAAAAGATGATTTTATCTAAAACCAGTATTAAACTTTCTGTGTGAGTGAAACATTTGGAGAGAGAAAAAATCATTAAAGAAAACTAAGATTGTGAATCTTCTGGGTTATATTTTGATAGGGATAGTTTACTTGATAAAATCAAACCCTAGAATTGAGAAATTCAAAGTTTTAATGCATTTACTTCTATTAAAGAAGAGAATGAATTTTTTCAATCTATAGATGCTCATGATCATTCTTTTTATCCTAATGTTAAAATGTTAGATTCAGACTTTAATTTCTTCTTAGGATTCCTTGATGAATTGATTGAAAACAAGGGGTTACCTTTTGTAGAGGATGATTGCATGTCCATCTTTGAAATAGTAAATAAATGAGTTGACCATCTCCCTGGACATTTTGAAAAGGGAATTTCAAAAGAGTATTTAATTTAGTGGCAAAATTTTAAACAATGTTGAATATGTTTGAATGGAACTAGGTTCTATCTATCAAGAAGAGGACAAACGTTGCATGTCAAAGCTTCAACATCAAACCATTCATCTAGTTTGAATCATTAGTCCAAAAATGTCACAGATAAAGGAATCATGATTGGATGAAAATTTTTAAGGAGATGAATGTTGTGTCTCCCATTTCTAGAAAAAAATATAATTTTCATGATTGAAGACCTAATAGAGATATTACTTGTTCTTATTATTGGAAATAATAACATGGGATTGACATTTAAAGCACGAAAAATTTCATTCATAAAGATCTTTTATTAATCATGCATTAAAAATAGAAAAGAACTATTTTTAAAGATCAAACATAAGGTTTAAGAATACAATACCATAGTGAATCGTGTTGTGATTCATATGAAGAGAGAAAATCCGAGTATGATGAAATCCTCGCTGCTTCCAAAGTCTCTGAAAAGCTTGTTTAATCTTCTGTAAATCCTAGATCTTCAAGTGTATGATCCTTTCGAAAGCTAAGTAGATATATGGGTACCTTTTGAGATTAAAAGACTTTCCATGTGAGTGAGATATAGTGGTATCTCTCTAGACCTCTTCACAAAAATATGAATAGTATTTTCTATCACCCCTATCAAACCCTAATGATGAATTATTCCTAATAAAACCCTTTTTTATATACAAATATAAAAGGTGAGCTTGGGCCAAACTGGGTCTTTTGAGAGTCTGGCCTTAATTACTTGGGTAAACACTAAATTAGCTCCAAATAAGTATTTAGAAATCCCAACTATAATTCTCATAATCTATTTCCTTTATCTATTTAATTATAATTAATTTCACTAAGTAATTATGATTGCACACCAATTCGTAGAAATCACTTGGATATAATGAGGACTTATTTTCAAAGTTGATTATGGTACATAATATGATTCCCCAAGTTAATTGCCTGATACTGGATTGGTCAAATAAATTTAGTGTCAATCGATTTTAACCGACATCTAATCAATTCCTTTATTATCAGACTTAACTTCTTTGCTACTCCATCGGGATTATAAAATAACTCATCATTCGACTTTTATTTTGTGGAAACAAAGCATATAAGTCTATCAAGGGTTATTAAAATCCACAGTATCCCTTACATGCAGATTCTTATGAATTATGATCTCAGATCTACTCACACAACTATTACCTAATGTGCAGGGATCATTTAACATGTTATAAAATCATGTCACACTATTGCAATTAAAGTGACATTTGCATAAGCCTTATGATCCTCATAATTATCGGTATCAAAAATCTATGAAATGTTTACAAATGGTGTGAAATTTCATGTGTCTAATCAAAATAATCCCTAGACTCAAATCTCATGGGTGACCCTGTACAATACATTTTTGGGATGTATTGATCATAATCCTTTGTCGAACTATTGAACCTGTTCTGGAAGCATCATCTAGGTTCTCCTAATTTGAGATAAACTACTCGGATTGCATCACAACTATTTTGATATGATGTTAACTTCCCATCGATGTTGTGAACATTTCACTAAGGCTAGAACCAGAATCCCAATCTCCTAGTGATCAACCAGAAGACGACTCACTAGAATCCCCACTGATCTCTATTGAACAATATGATTATAATATATTTGAACCAAATATAATGAATTATAGAGATGCTTTTTATTTCAAAATTATTTAATACACCTTTACTTAAAATTAAACTTCATACATGGTTTTAAGAATAAAACCCGAACAATCTTCCATTTAATTTTAAATCCTTGTATCTAACTTGAAACGCATCTACACGATAATTTTCTATAGATTGGTAGAAGAACTACTCGGATGTTATCCAATACAACCATTGTCATAAAAATATCACTTTCTTATTTGAATTCTCAAACTACATAAAACCTGCACTCAATTTGTTTAACCTTCTTTTGGGTCATCGGTTTTGTCGAACTGGAAATCATACCGCCATGAAGACTAGAAGTGTAATAGCTAAATGCACTTGTAGAAACTCACCCAAGTTACTTATAAAGTAACGAATCCATATTTCTTATTTAGTTTCCTCTGAATTGGTAACAACTTAGGTCCTCCTAGTGGATTTTTCAATCGCAAGATTGCTTCACACTTCTTCAACTTATAGCTCAACCTCCATGCATAAACAATACATTAAGGTAGAAAACTTGGAATTCTTATCCAACTGAAAGATTGGTCTTTGTGCTTAAAAGTTACAAGGCTATGAGACTAAAATCTATTGACCATGACAAAGTCATAACAAATTTTCTCCTTTATACACAATTTATAACATTAGTGAGCTTGCCCACTACTGAAGTATTATGTATATTTCTCATTCCTTCCATTTAATCAACTGTACTAAGACATTGATTTTCAGATATAATGATTCCATAGCTTCAAAGAGATCTTTTCATCGAATCTCGATGTTAATCTTGTGTATATAATATTGATATAAATGACTTGGGATAAGTCCAATATCCATTGCAACGGATTTAAGGAAATCTTGATCATAAAGATGTGTTTATCTTGTCCAAGGTACTTTATATTGAATATTCATATAACCGCACTCTTATATAATACAATACTCCCACTTCCTTACCCATTGGGAAAATATTATCCACAAGTTGTAATAGAAATACCACTTATGCACACAAGTGCTTTTCAAGTTTTGATAAAAATTAAGACTTGATTACCTGACCAAACTGAATGACCTAAGACATTGTTATTAGCTTGAATCCATAAATGGATGTCTTAATCTAAAATCACTTTTCTTTTCCCCAATTCTTACTATGAATATGTCAAGACGATTATTCAAGAATGCAGTCTTAAAGTTAAAAGAATCCTGGTAGACTTTATTATGGCTGCCATGATAAAGTTTATTCATATTCATTCCAATTTTTTCTGAGTAAAACCTTTCATAAGCCTTGATTTGAAGTTTTACACCTTTTCATCCATCTATATTTTAATAACTTATGGGACCACTTGTACTCAGTGGATTCTACCTCATTATTAAGTCCAGAAGCCACAAAACTTGGCTCGAATATATTAAATCCGTTTTGGTATCCATAGTCAAAAGTTAAAGAAAATGTCCTTGTATCTTAATGCCTGGTTATAGTTCCTGAAATCTCTTTTGTGTTTACCTTGGATCTCAACAAAGAAATCACCAAAACACTAACCATTCAGAATGACTCCTAATTATCTTACTTTGATATGACAACACTTACTATTTGGCATAAATGATACGTGTGACCTGATCATCAATAATGCTCCCACAATAATAAGGCAGTGTATTATAATATCATATTATATTTCATCTTGTACTAATGTTCTAGAAACATTGGCAATATAATGTTCCATTTAACCTTGTAATAATAATTTACACTTGGGACAATAGTTTATTACATAATACTCCGTGGCATTCAGATTGACATGTTTCATTCCAAAAACTTCTAGCAGCTCTATCCACTTTTCCCCCCTAATATATCTCTAACCCTGGTTAGGGTTGCAACTTGCATGAAAACCAATTCTCATGCACTCAAGCCTCCTGATCCTCTATATACTTGGAATAAGTCATTTGCAAGTGTTGTTAAAGGTACCTTCTCATCTAATGGCATATATTTAAGTAAAATCTTCTCATTCAAAGGTGAACTTTCCATTAAGTTCTCATTGGAAGATATCCAAAATCTTGCAGAACCCTTCAAATTTTCTATAGTTGGGAAATTCTCCCATGGTAGAACCCCTCTTGAAGACATATGTAAAACCATTCATACTATTAATCTCAAAGCATATTTTCATGTAGGACTGATTGATTAAAAACATATCTTCATTAGGCTCTTTGTTGAAGAAAAATTCACGCATTTGTGGATGAGGAACCCATGGGTTTTCAGCAAATATCCTATGAGAACCTTCAAATGATTTCCTGAATTGAAACCTAAAAGAAAAGGACACATATACCAAGTATGGATATCAATTCTCTCTCCCTATCCCATTTTTTTTATTATCTAAATCTTCCCTATATTCCATAACACGAGTTGTTGAAAAACCATTAAAGATTGATGGACCAACTATCTCTTATAACAGACCTAGTATTGTTAGAGTTTGTGTGGATATGGATCTCTTGTCTCAAAGACCTGATAGTGTTTGGATTTCATGCAGGTAAGATGGTTTCTTAAAGAAAATCAACTATGGGAGGACCCTAAAAACTGCACTGAGTGCTACAAACTTGGTCATGACAAATCCAAGTGAAGAAATTTCCCAAACCCTTTGGCGTCAATACTACCAAACCCAAAACCCCATGCAAAGTTGTTGTTTAAGAGTAATAAAAACCTTATCAAGAAACTGAACAATAAATTAATTCCATACTAACAACAACTTCAAATAAACTTCCCTCCTAAATATCCATTAATCCTAAAGAACCTATCACCCAAAATTTCCAAGAACCCATCCTAACTATCACCAAACCTTCTATAATTTCGTCCAAACTCCAAGAATTTATACACAAGATCTAAGATGTGGAAGTTGATGATCAAGAAACCAAGGCAATGAATAGTCTGATGCTTTATCCCAGGGCTAAAAAAATCCTTCCTCATGACAAGAATGATCTTCATGATAGTTTAGCATGGACTGATAATGATGAAGAAGATCAAGATGGAAATCCCCTAATGATTGAGGAACTGCTTCTATTTTTAAAAAGCCGTTTTAGAAAACCAAAAGCATACAGGAAAAAAAGTTCAAGAAGCAGTGAAGATAAAAGTCCCTCAAATTATTGAAAGGAATAAGTTGGACATGGAAAATTCCAATGCCAAACCAGTTGATCTAATTTTTAGAAGACTAAAAAGATCATCATCAAAGGTAATAATAGCTAACAGGCCTAGATTTCCTCAATGATTAATTTCTTTATCTTGAACATTAAGGGGTTGTCAAATAAGCCCTCAAGAAGGATTAAAAAAGATTTTTAAGATTTTAAACTCCCATTCACTCCTATTCTTGAACCAAAGGCCAATACTATAAAGATTAAAGATTTTAGAAGATTAATTAATTTTGAAGGCTGCCAATCTAACACTAATAATAAAGTTTGGTTTCTTTAGAGATTTGGATTAGTTACGAGTTAACCCAATCTGATGATCAGGTCATGCTTCTTAAAATCCATCATGATCAGTTTCCCTCTACTATTTCTTATTAATAATTTGTGCCAAATGCTCCAAAAGTGATCGACTAGTGCTTTGGGACTCTCTGATCGAACATAAAAGTATAGTTTTAGGAGAACCTTCATTATTAATAGGTGATTTAAATGTGGTTTCAAGTAGTTCAAAAAAGTCAGGAGGCAATGATATTTATATTCAAGTTGTTAAGGATTTTAACAACTTCATTGCTAATGTAGGCCTCTCAAAAGTGGGACTTACAAGTTCTGATTTTACTTGGCATAACTGTAGAGATCATGGGAAATTTTGGGCTAGACTAAATAGAGGATTAGCCTTTCCTGAATGGAACTCTCATTTCCTAAATTTATCTCTAAAACATCGTAATAAAACTTGTTCAAACCACTCTTCCCATATATTTTCTATCAAATCTCAACTAGACAACATTCTCAAATCTTTCAAATTTCAAAATATGTGGTGTTCTCACCCCAATTTCAGAGATATCATTGAAAACTCTTGGAATAAACCTCTGGAAGGCAACCCATTTAGGCGTTTCTCTGCTAACCTTCAAAGACATAAAAAGGATTTAACAAATGGAATAAAGCCTATTTCAACAACATTTTTAATCAGGTGGAGAACCTAGAAGGTCAAGTCAATGTTTGGGAAAATTAGTATGAGAATGACCCCTCTGAGGTTAGTAGGGAGAATTTATCCATGGCTACAACAAATCTTCTCAGATCTTTAAAAAAAAGAGTTATGGCAACTTAAAATGAAAGGGAAATGGATTTATGATGGTAAGTCCAACACTAAATTTTTCCATGCTTCCGTGAAAGAAAAGAAACCCAATCTATTGATTCACAGAATAAGAAAATGAAGGTGTTTGGCTGGAAGACTTGAAAAATATAAAGAAAGAATTTACTCTTCACTTCCAATGCATTCTCAAATCTAAGGATATCAAAGGTTAAGATGAAATTATTGATATCATTGAGCCTAAAGTCACTACATCACAATCCTAGTTTCTTGATGATTTTCCTACTGAAGAAGAAGTTTGGAAAGTAGTGAATGATCTCAGTGTAGAAACCAATGTAGGACCTGGCTTACATGGCTTTGTCGACTAAAATTTTTGGGAGATTATCAAATTTGACACCTTAAAATCCATCTATTTTTTTCCTCTGGAGGAGAAATTCCCAAAAGATGGACTAGTACTAATATCATCTTAATTCCAAAAATAAAGAATGACATCAAATGCTCAAGACTTCGAACCAATCAACCTTTGCAATTTTTTCTTCAAAATTATCAATAAGATTCTTGCAACTAGATAGGCCTCTGTTCTTCCTCTCATTGTTGATAAATATCAAGCAGGCATCATTATTGGTAGGAAGATTACTGAAAACATTATCCTAGCCCAAGAAATGATGAGTATGATTGGTATAAAAGTCCATGGATCTAATGTTGTAATTAAATTAGACATGTCAAAGTCCTATGAGTATCATGGATTTTTCTCATCAAAACTCTTAGAAGGTTTGGTTTCTCAGAGGTATCTAATGATAGAGTTTGGAGATGCTTATCTAATAACTAATTTTTTTACTATTGTGAATGGCCAAGTAATTGGTTTTTTCAAGTCATGTAAAGGTTTAAAATAAGGAGATCACCTATCTCCTGGTTTATTTATAATTTTGGCAGAGACTTGGAATAAAGGAATCCATAACTTTTTCTTGAAAGGTATTGTTAAGCCATTCTCCCACCCTAAAGTTTGTCCTTCAATTAGCAGTCTAAGCTTTATTGATGATTATATAGTATTCTGTAATTGTAGACATAGTAGCCTAAATAACCTCTTGATATTCTTAAAGAAGGTTGAAATAGAAACTCCGTAGGTAATATACTTTAAAAAAAGTACTTTTAATGTCCATGATTTAGTGAGTAGATGAAAAACAAAATCCATAGCTGATGAAACTTCTTTCAAGCTAAAGAAACTGCCCTTAAAATACCTTAGATGGCCCATTTTTCTTTGTAGAAGCACACACACACACACACACACACACACACACACACACACACACATATATATATATATATATATATATATATATATATATATATATATATATATATATATATATATTTAAGATCTCATTAAAAAAATCAAGTCCAAAATTGAGGGATGGCAATCCAAACTCCTGTCTATAGCAGGGAGGAGGATTCTAATAATTTTTATCTTATCTTCAGTTCCTCTTCATACTATTGCGGCCTTAAATCCACCTCAAAGAACCATAAACCAAATTTAAAAACTCCCAAGAAATTTCTTGTGTGTACCATATAAAGACTTTTGTCCTAAGCATCATTGGATCAGATGGGATAACCTATGCTTTCCAGTGGAAGAGGGAGGTCCAGGATTGAAATCCCTTCCAAACATTTATAAAACCTTCAGCGTGAAACTTAGGTGGCATCTAAGATCTTCTAATAACCGTTGGTCTGAGTATTTTTTGAAAAAGTATAAGCAATACAATAAGGAGTGTGGTACAAGTACTCTAAAAAGGATCTAGCTGATTAAAGAGGATACATATAATCTTTTCATAGATATTAATTGAAGCAAATACTAGACTTTTTCCCATGGAGTTAAATTCATAACAAACTAGGCCTAACATTATATTAGAAAATCCAAACCATCATTGTTTCTATGAAAATTCTTCTAGAAGTCTGAGTACCCTAATAAAATTTTTGTGTTCCTATGCAAATAATTCCATAAAATTGTTCCTATTGAAGAATTTATCCAGTCGAAAGGAGTTTACCTTGATTTTAAATGCAACTGCTGCAATAGTCATATAAAAACCTTCAATAAGCTCTTCTTAGTTCATCTAGCTATTGTTACTATATGGAATCACTTTGATAACCACTTTGGCCTTAAAGTGTCATTGGATTCTCTCAATCAAATTATCATGCCTTGGTGGATTAGAAAACATAACAAAGATTTCATCCAATACCTGATTTATATGCTTCATAGGATCATCATGTGGGAAATTTGGGTATATAGAAATCAAAGTTTTTATGAATGTACTCAAATGGATAGTAAGAGGATCATCTGCAAGGTTGTCCAACTTATCAATTATTGTTCATCAAAGTATTATTTCAAGTCTCAGAGAATTAACCACGTAGACACCATTCATATATTTATGCTTAAAGTTCATCCAGTCCCTAATTACTTTCATCTGGTCAATTGGATTAAACCTAAACCTGAGTTCTTTAATCTCAATACAGATGGAGCTACCAAAGGGAATTCAAGTATATTAGGTCCAAGAGGTATAATTAGAGATCATATAGGTGGTTTATTCATGCTTTTTTATCATTTGAAGGCAAGATCTCAAATAGTAGTGCTGAGTGTATAACTATTTTAAGGGGGTTAAGAATTTGTGTTTCTCTCAATCTCAATAATATCATTATGGAATCAGATTCTTAATTTGTGATTGATGTTTTTGAAGATAAAATTCAAAAAAATCCTTGAAACCTTATAGATCTAATTAATGCAATTAGAGACACTGGAATTATAGCTTTCAATTATCACTGTTGGAAAGTAGCAAATTTTGTTGCAGACAATCTTGCTAATCATGGTATAAAAATCATTCACCTGCATTAATTAAGTCATGGATCTTTCTAGATCATAAAGAAGATTCTTTATAGTGGATTTTCAAGGCCTCCCTTCCATTATATTAGTTAAATAGATTAGTCTTATATTTTCTTATTCAGTTTCATGGCATGGATTTTTCTTATTTATTTTTCCTAGTCTTTTATTTGTATGTTTTTTTTAGAAAAAATCCATGAATCATTTAGTGTATAACCCACCATGGTCGGTATTTTATACCTAGTGTTTTTATAAATTTGGGGGTGTTTTCCCTTTTATTTTGAAAAAAATGCAATACTCTTACAAGAAATGTGCATTGATGCAATCAATGACCTTCTTGTACTTAGGAATACGATATAAACTATTGTTGTAACCTTTGGGATAACCAACAAAGAGACATACATTTATCCGTAATTTCAATTTCCTTGACTCATTCCACATCATGAGTGTCAGGCACCCCAAATAAAAACATACCCTAAAATGAGCTTGCGCCCATCTCAATGTTAAATTAGAGCTAAAGATATCGATTAAGAAAAAACTAAATTAGAATCTATACGTATGTTTGTTACACAAAAATATCCCATTAATATTGTTGTAGTCCTAAATAACTAACCATGAACCTTATCATATATAAAAGAGCCTTATTCCTTCATTTTGCCTACACGATTCCTAAGTGTAATACCTGGTATAGACCAATTGGGATAAAATCCTACACATCCGATAATTGATCCCTTAACTATCCTAAGAGGTAAACATGTCTACGATCAAATTGTATAACTTAGATTAGTATACCTCACCCATGATCTACCTTTACATTTCACACTTTGAACTACTTTAAAGTCTTCAAACTTATAGTGTATGAGATTAATATGTCCACATCTTTGAATGATCATCAATGAAATCGATAAAGAACTCAAAACCACCTCATGGTTGGATAGTCACCAAATCACACTCATTGAAATGAACCATTTCCAACACATTACAGTCCACAATAATATTCTACAAATTTGAGGCGTAATTGACATCTTGGGAGGGTACTATAGACATTTTGTATTTTTGGATAATTAAACCTACGAATTTTCTTAGTATATATCAGCCATTTGGAGTTGTCTTCTAGGGTTATCAAACGCAAAACCTAAGAATAGACATTAGAGAAGAAGGTGAAGAGTTTTCCAAGCAATCCAAGGCTAAGAACTCACCCGATTGCACCACCACCAAAACGTAGATCGTAAGACGAAGAACGCAACCATATCATTTTCATCAAAAAATCAGATCCTTGAATTCCAGACAAGTATCTATCTTGCTTTGTTTTTAGTTAATGTTCCATCATTGTTAGTTTAGGATTGTTAAGAACATGTTTTATGGAAGAAATTGATAATTTAGAGACTTTAAATCGCATGTTTTAGAGGAACTAAATATACTCTGGACATCTAAATCATATATAGAGGATTACCCACGAATTTTTATGGACTTAGAAGTAAGAAATATGGAAAAGAATTAAAAGAATGGACATTTCATAAAAAATTAGGGTTCTTGGTAAATATGGTAATTTTTCTCCACTAATCCAATACCTTTGATGAATTTGGACATGTTTCATGTAAGAAATCATGTATATAGGTATATATAACTATTAGTAATCTTCTTTGGGAGTTTGGGGATCATAAATGGTGTTTTAGAGAAGAGTTTTTGATGAAACTCATAGGTTGGATTTTGCAGATTCTGGGCAAGAACAGCTTTATCGATCGATCGACCAAGAGCATCGATCGATCGATGATCGATCAATCGACCCCCTTTCCTCGATTGATGGATCCCACCTGGAAAACTGCATATTTTTCCTCTTTTTGTTTAATCCAAATAAAATGCGTAGGAACCCTTGATTATTATTGATAGAGTATAATGGGTTATGAAGAGGACCACTAGGGTCTCGGTAGACTCCGATAAGTGAAATTTAATATGGAATGAAATTTTGGGTTAACGCAGAGTTATTCATACATAGGAAGTTGTGCGTACGTTTACTAAAAGATTGAGAATCGTAAAGGATTTAGACCAGAAAGTAAGGGAGTGTATACCAACTGAAATTATACTTAGTGAGATAGAATACTTCGAGAGATGAGAAGTAAGTATGAAATAAATTATAAACGAGAATAAAATACGAATCCGTTATGTGAGATAATTGAGAAATTTAATGCTAGGAACGGATAATTATAATTATGGGTTGTGGGCGCACCTAATTTGAAGAATGTGAATATTTATATATATGACTGTGTTATTGTGCATATATTATGTATCTATGTAAAAATCATACCTGGGCTACTTGCTGTCACGGAGGTTTCCGCACTGGGACAGTCTTATCTCGAATGGACCTTTATGGGGGATATTGACTCGTACCCTATAAGATAGTATCCTGGATACAAGCTATCTGAAAATGATAGTCAAATGCTCTAAGAGACGTGAGGGTATGTGCTGACCTCTTAGGAATTGGAACTATACTTTACCTCCATTTGTATGTGTATTGTGTTAATACAGTTCAGGAGTGATTCCGAACTAGTATTTCCCTTAATACGAGTGATACGGGGACTTGATAGCAGAGTATGCCATCACCATAGATTTTATGTGGGGTGCCAATAGTATATATGTATTATATGATTGCTTGGTATATATATATATATTTATATATATATATATATATATGGAAACTTTCTAGTATGTGTATAAGTAGTTAAGTAATGAATAAATGCTTCAACTTTATAACAAGTGCTTCGAGAATGTTGTAACGATACTGAGTGGTTCTAAGTAACGTAAGAAAATGGAAGAGATTAATGTTTTAAAACTAAATATAATAGCCTTAGTATTTCTCGAGATAAACTTCATGGGTATAAGTTAGATAGACTTATGAGATCAGTAGAATGGTAGGCGTGCACACTATATGAGAGATGAGAATTCTCAAGAGAGTGTCGCATACTAACATGGTTGTCACATTAGCCGGTAAGAATTTTAAATACTTTCTAAACTATTTTAAACTATTTTACACTCGGAATCTGAATCGTTTCCTGTTATTTCTCTTTCTGTTGTATATATATATGTATTATAGGTGCCCAACCACAGGGGCGTCATGCATAGATCCATTGGACTGGACGTGCTGGAGTTTATGTGGGAGTTTTTGGCCCTTGCTTTAGACGACCTCGTTATTGATTCTATTCTTACTTTAGTTCTACTTAGTTAGGGCATGCGTTGCCCGAATTCCTCTATTTGGATTTTTCAGATATTTATGTTCATTTATATTTCTAGCATTCAGTACTCCTTGGGAGTTAACTATTATTAGGATGATTTCATTTATGGTTCTTAAACTTGGTTTGGATTATGTAGATGTTTTAATTCTTGTGTGTTAATTTCCATCCTTAGTATTTATGTGATTCTTAAACTGTTGGTTATTAATAAAGATTTTCATATTGGAATTTAATAAAATGAAAATAAGACTTTAAATTGTTTTGACACTTAGCTTAATTATTTAGGGTATTCAAATTGGAAATATTATTTTAGGACAATGATGCAAAGAATGAATCAACCGTTCACCTTGATGTTAATTTAATAAAGGACTAATCACCCAGTATTTAATTAGGCGGGGTGTTACAGGTGGTATCAGAGCATCAGGTTCTAGTGTCCTTTAGGATCCGTACGACTTATTTCATTTCCAGCTTTGTGTCTTTTGATTTAGAGCCCTATTTTTAGTACTGTTGTATTCTTGTACTTTCGCTTACGTCTCCAGCTATTTGAGATTTGATAATAACTGTAGACTAATAAAATTTCTCCTCATTTCAGATGCCTCCGAGATAAGCACCCCGAGAGAGGAATGCCCAGTCCGAGCAACCAGTAGCTCTGGCTCAGGGAATGATGAATGCAACTGAAGTTACCTCCATCATTGCTCAGGCGGTGAATGCCACATTAGCGGTGATGACGCAAGCTCCACCCCAGGTTCAAGAAGTGGAGCTAGTGGCAGCACAACTCCCCACTGTATGGGAGCGTGTCAGGGATGCCTTTCAGAAGGTGCATCCCCCAGAGTTCTCGGGTAGTTCGGATATCGTAGTCGCCAGCCAATGGAAGAAGGATATCCAGAGGCATCTGTGTATGTATGAGTGCACTGACGTGCAGAGACAGTTACTGACCTCATTCAAGCTTGTGGGGGCCTCTTTTCAGTGGTAGGAGTCCATTACCACCTTGGAGGAGAGGGACAACATACCTTGGGTGCGATTTGATCGCAAGTATTTCCCATCCGCTGTGCAGACTAAGATGAGGCGGAGGTTACTGAATCTCAAGAAGGAGAGTATGACTGTTGCTGAGTATGATGAGGACTTCACTAGAATTCTCACTATAGTTTCGGATGAGGCACCTATGAAGGAGAAGAAAATACTATTGTTTTCAGACGGATTGGCCTGGAGGATTCGTCATCACCTCATAAGTAATCTATCATTGAGTACTTACATGGACATACTTAATGCTAATTTGTTGCACTGTCTGGATCACTGCTTCCCTTAGAAGGGGACTCCATCCAGCAGAGCAGAACAAGTGGCAGTAATGGTAATGGTGGGGCACCAGCAGCCCAAGGTTAGACTCGTCACAGTGAGCAGAGTTCCCATCAGGGGGACCCTTCCAAGATATTCCGATCAGGTGATTCTAGGAAGGTATTTGGGGGATTTAGAGAGGGCCAGCAGGGCCAGTTCAGTCATCAGGGCTAGCAGGGCCAACACTTTCAATAGTAGGGTCAGCAGTAGGGCCATCAAGGCCAACAACATTTTCACCAGGGACAGCAGGGCCAATAGCGAGGTGGTAATGGACAATAAGGTCGTGTTCAGCAGTGACAAAGGGGAGGAAATTTTAGGGGTAGATGTTTTGGATGTGGTAAGAATGGCTATAAGCGTCAGGCTTGCCCAGAGGGGATAGGGACCCACAGTAGCAGGGTGCCCGTAATGAGCCACAAAGGCCACTCTTTCCAGCCGCCCTCCTAACACCAGCTCAGCTGCCAACTCTACCAGCTATCCCAGCAGCCTCAGTTCAGCAGGGGAAATTACAGTATGGATGTGTCTATAACGTCCACTAGGCAGAACAACCTCAGGCACCACTCGCGATTGAGGGTACGTTTCCTATACATGGCAGTATGGGTTGAGTTTTAATGATACTGGGGGCGACGCATTATTCTATAGCTACTCATTTTTCACGGGCCTTAGGGTTATTAGACACGCCAGAGAGTACAGTGACATGCGTAGACTCACCATTGGGGAATGGGTCTTTGATTTTCTTTATATGTCGGGGTGTACATATAGAGATTGGTAGCTTGATTTTACCTGCAGACATGCTAGTGTTAGATATGCATGAGAACGATGTCATTATTGGCATGGATTGGCTCGCGGCGTATAGGGCCACGATAGATTATTTTGGTAGGAGTATTTTCTTTGCCATTCCGGGGCAGGAAATATTTTTGGTGGCGATGCCTCGCCCAGAGGGAGAATCTTCCACCCATTTGTATTACATAGGGGAGGATACCTCTAAGGAGATTGTGATTACCCTGGATTCGATTCCAGTCGTTTATGCGTTTTCAAATGTATTTCAGGAGATACTGAGCCTACCCCCCACTCGAGAGATATATTTAGTCATAGACTTGATTCCAGGTACTCGGCCAATAGTGTGTGCACCCTAACGTATGTCTCTATCGGAGATGAGGGAGTTACGGGATCAGATAGCGCAGCAGTTAGGCCAGGGCTTCATTCGTAGGAGCACCTCGCCTTGGGGCGCTCCGGTGTTGTTTGAAAATAAGTGATATGGTTCACTAACATTATGCGTGGATTATCGGGAGTTGAACAAGGTCACGATACGGAATAAATATCCGTTGCTCCGAATCGATGACCTATTCAACCAGCTGAGAGGTGCAACTTTCTTTTCGAAGTTAGATTTAAGATTGGGATATCATCAGCTACGGATTAGGGAACAAGATGTGTCGAAGACTTCTTTCTAGACGAGATATGTATCCCATGAGTTTAGAGTTATACCGTTTGGACTGACAAATGCTCCAACCGTATTCATGGATTTGATGAATCAAGTGTTCAAAGAGTTCTTGGATCTGTTTGTAATTATCTTCATAGATGACATCCTGATTTACTCACAGACTGAGGAGGAGCATGCCAAGCACTTAAGACAGGTTCTTCAGACTCTACGAGAGCCCTAACTGTATGCTAAGTATGAGAAGTGAGGATTTTGGCTATGGGAAGTACAGTTTTGAGGCATATTGTGTCAAAATTAGGAATATCGGTTGACCCAAGCAAAGTGTCAGCAGTGAAGGAGTGGGGACAGCCCACGACACCAACAGAGGTGTGTAGTTTCTAGGGGTTAGCCGGGTACTACAGGAGGTTCATCAGAGTCTTTTCAAAGATAGCGGGTCCGATGACGAATCTGACTCGTAAGGGAGTACCGTATGTTTGGCATGATGCTTGTCAATTGGATTTTGATGAGTTAAAAGATAAGTTAACTTGGGCGCTAGTTCTTAATTTGCCCAAGATGGGAGTGGAGTACCTGGTGGATACTGATGCCTCTTTACGGGGACTTGGGGAAGTAGTTCAGCAGGAGGATCATGCTATATCTTTTGCCTCCCATAAGCTTAAGCCTCACGAAAGGAATTACCCCACCCATGACCTGGAGCTAGCAGCGGTCGTATTTGCATTGAGGATTTGGAGGCATTACTTATCGGGGGAGAAATTTTTCTTGTTCATAGTCCACAAGTCACTGCAATACTTGTTCACTCAGCGAGAGTTGAACATGCATCAACGTAGGTGGTTGGAGTTTGTGAAGGATTATCAGTTCGAGATACAATATCATCCGAGTAAGGCTAACGTAGTTGCTGATGCGTTAAGCCGTAGATCGAAGGGTGACATAGGGGAAGTATGGAGAGCGAAGTGGAAAGAATTGGGTCACCAGGACACGGTAGACCATTCCTTTATATCAGCTATGTCAGTTACACCTGAGATTGTCACGAGGGTGATACAGGAACAGGCAACAGATACGTTTTTCCAGGATAAAATTGTACGGCTCTTAGCTGAGGGTGCTGAATCCTATTCAGTGAGCTCTGATTGGGGTTTGAGATTTAATGGGAGATTGGTGGTCCCAGAAGGAGAAGACTTACATTATGCAGTGATGACACAATTGCACGGATCAAGATTTTTGGTACATCTCAGAGGGGATAAGATGTACCAGGATATGAAGAGACAGTACTGGTGGAGTGGGATGAAGAAGGATATTGCTGAGTTCGTATCAAAATGTTCTACCTGTCAGATGGTAAAGGTAGACCACCAAAGATCGCCAGGGTTACTTCAGCCGTTGGAGATACCTACGTGGAAATGGGAAAGTAGTTCCATGAACTTTATTACTGGATTGCCTACCTCCCAGTGGGGTCACGATTCCATATGGGTTATAGTGGATCGATTGACCAAGGTAGCTCATTTTCTTCCAGTACGGATAGACTACACCACGGGCCAGTATGCACAGTTATTCATTACCGAGATTATTAGGCTATATGGGGTGCCCTTGAATATTGTTCTGATAGAGATAAGATTTTCATTTTGCACTTCTGAGAAAGCTTTCAGGAGGCCATGGGTACAGAGTTGAGATTGAGTTCAGCTTACCACCCACAAACATATAGACAAACAGAGTGTACCAATCAGATGTTGGAGGATATGTTACGCATGTGCGTCCCTGATTTTGGAGGAAGGTGGGAGCCTTATCTTCCACTAGTGGAGTTCGCTTATAATAACTCCTATTAGTTCACGATTGACATGGACCCATTTGAGGCATTGTATGGTAGGCCTTGTCGTTCTCCCACTTGTTGGCTAGAGGTGGGGGACAATAAGCTGCTTAGACCAAAGGTGATTCATGAGACTTCATCTAGGATTGAGCTTATCAGGAGTCGCATTCGGGTAGCCCAGGACTGACAGAAGAGCTACGTTGATGCGAAGCTGTCCTTTCGAGAGTTTAGCGCGGGGACTATGTATTACTGCGTGTATCTCCTATGAAAGGAGTAATGAGATTTGGGAAGAAGGGAAAGTTGGATCCGAGGTACATGGGCCCATTTTCCATTATCTAGAGAATTGGGTCAGTGGCATACAGATTGGGGTTGCCAGAGCATTTGCGCTGTATTCACGATATATTACACATCTCGTTGTTAAGACAATATCTTCGGGATGATATGGCCCACACTCACATCGCGATAGAGGAGGTTGACTTACAACCCGACAGTTCTTAGGAGGAGAGACCAGTGGATATTCTAGACCATAGGGAGAGGAAATTGAGGTCGAAGGTAGTTCCACTTTTACGGGTCCAGTAGGAGCATCACAATGTGGAGGAATCCACATGGGAGCGCGAGGCAGATATGCACGAAATATATCCAGATCTATTTTTACCAGGTATGCCTTAGTTTTCTAATTTCGAGAAAAAATTCTGTTATTAGGGGGGAAGTATGTAATACCCCGTATTTTTATGGCTTTTAAATTTGAGGATTTATTAAATTTAATTTGAGATATTAATTTAATATTAATCCAAAAAATTATTTTAATATTTACTAGCATGACGTGAGTTAGTAATTATTGGAAATTTGTTGAATATTACTAGATGAGTAAAGTAATATATTAGATTGATTTTATTTGTCACGAGTGAATAAAATTACAATTATGGAAAATTAAGTTCGGACGCACATGTGACGTGTCAGGACTAAATTATTATTATAAAAGTGAATAAGTTATAAGACGCATGTATGGTCGTTTTTAGTGTGCTAAAGTGTCCGAAAGGGTCGAGATAGTCAGAAAAGTGTACCCGGGGGTTTACTTTGGGTCTCGGGGCGTTTTTAGGAATAATTGACATCTCGGGAGGGTATTATAGATATTTTGTATTGTTGGGAAATAAAACTCACGAATTTTCTTAGTATATATCAGCCATTTGGAGTTGTATTCTAGGTTTATCAAACACAAAACCTAATAATAGCCATTAGAGAAGAAGGTGAAGAGTTTTCCAAGCAATCCAAGGCCAAGAACTCACCCGATTGCACCGCTGCCACCACCAAAACGTAGATCGTAAGACGAAGAACGAAACCATATCTTTTTCATCAACAAATTAGATCCTTGAATTTTAGGCAAGTATCTATCTTTCTTTGTTCAGTTAATGTTCCTTCCATGTTAGTTTAGGATTGTTAAGAACATGTTTTATAGAAGAAATTGATAACTTAGAGACTTTAAATTGCATGTTTTAGAGGAGCTAAATATATTCTGGACATCTCAATCATATGTAGAGGATTACCCATGAATTTTTATGGATTTAGAAGTAAGAAATCTGGAAAAGAATTAAAATAATGGATATTTCATGAAAAATTAGGGTTCTTGGTAATTATGGTAATTTTTCCCCATTAATCCAATACCTTTGATGAATTTGGACATGTTTCACGTAGAAAATCATGTATATAGGTATATATATATATCTATTAGTAATCTTGTTTAGGAGTTTGGGGATCATAAATGGTGTTTTGGAGAAGAGTTTTTGATGAAACTCGTAGGCGGGATATTGTAGATTCTAGGCAAGAACTATTTGATCAATCGATCGATGATCGATCGATCGACCTCCTTTCCTTGATCGATCGATCCCTTCTGGAAAACTGCATATTTTTCCTCTTTTAGTTTAATCCGGTTAAAATATGTAGGAACCCTTGATTATTATTGATAGAGTGTAATGGGTTATGAAGATGACCAGTAGGGTCTAGGTAGACTCCGTTAAGTAAAATGTAATATGGAATGAAATTTTGGGTTAATGGGGAGTTATTCATACATAGGAAATTGTGCATACATTTACTAAAAGATTGAGACTTGTAAAGGATTTAGACCAGAAGGTAAGTGAGGGTATACCAACTGAAATTATACTTAGTGAGATAGAATACTTCGAGAGATGAGAAGTAAGTATGAAATAAATTATAAACGATAATAAAAAGACGAATTCGTTATGCGAAATAATTAAGAAATTTAATGCTAAGAACAGAGAATTACAATGATGGGTCGTGGGCGCACCTAATTTAGAAAATATGAATATTTATATATATGACTATGTGACTGTGCATATATTATGTATCTGTGTAAAAATCATACACGGGCTACTTGCTATCACTGAGGTTTTCACGTTGGGACATTCTTATCTTGATTGGACCTTTATGGGGGCTATTGACTCGTACCCTAGAAGATAGTATCCTGGATACAGGCTATCTGAAAATGATAGTCAGATGTTCTAGGATACGTGAGGGAATGTACTAACCTCTTAGGATTTGGAACTATGCATCACCTCCATTTATATGTGTATTGTGTTAATACAGTTCGAGAGTGATTCCGAACTAGTATTTCCCTTAGTACGAGTGATACGGGGACTTGATAACAGAGTATGCCAGCACCATAGATTTTATGTGGGGTGCCGATAGTATATATGTATTATATGAGTGATTGGTATATATATATACTTATATATATGGAAACTTTCTACTGTGTGTATAAGTAGTTAAGTAACAAATAAATGCTTTAACTTTATAACAACTGATTCGTGAATCTTGTAATGATACTGAGTGGTTCTAAGTAACGTAAGAAAATGGAAGAGATTAATGTTCTAAAACTAAATATAATGGCCTTAGTATTTCTCGAGATAAACTTCATGGGTATAAGTTAGATAGACTTATTAGATGAGTAAATCGGTAGGCGTGCACACTAAATGAGAGGTGAGAATTCTCAAGAGAGTGTCGCATACTAACATGGTTGTCACATTAGTCGGTAAGAATTTTAAATACTTGCTAAACTGTTTTACACTTGAGCTCTAACCCGTTTCATGTGATTTCTCTTTCTCTTGTATATATATGTATGTATTATAGGTGCCCAGCCACAGGGGCATCATGCATAGATTCTTTGGACTGGACGTGCTGAAGTTTATGTGGGAGTTGCAGGACCTTGCTTTAGATGACCTCGTTATTGATTCTATTCTTACTTTAGTTCTACTTAGTTAAGGCATGCGTCGCCCGAATTCCTGTTCTATTTGGATTTTTCAGAGATTTATGTTCATTTATATTTCTAGTATTCAGTACTCCTTGGGAGTTAACTATTGTCAGGATGATTTCATTTATGGTTCTTAAACTTGGTTTGGATTATCTATATGGTTTAATTCTTGTGTGTTAATTGCCATCCTTAGTATTTACGTGATTCTTAAACTGTTGGTTATTAATAAAGGTTTTCATATTGGAATTTAATAAAATGAAAATAACACTTTAAATTGTTTTGACACTTAGCTTAATTATTTAGGGTGTTCAAATTGGAAATATTTTTTTATGACAGTGATGCTGAGAATGAACCAACTGTTCACCTTGATGTTAATTTAATAAAGGACTAATCCGCCGGTATTTAATTAGGTTGGGTGTTACAACCTTCCCTTTGGCTATTTCACTATTAATAAGGAATATCAACCTTTCTTAACCCAAACCATTATATCCGAGACTTAGCCTTAACCTCCAACTTCCCTTTTAGGAAATAATAAAGACTTCATCAAGTAACTAACACCAACCTTTTGTGGCCGATAGTTATCACTCCTAGACTACAAAATGGTATTGGGCTTCCCTACCATTTGTGATCTAGAGAATTCTTTATTCAACCAATGATAAAATCATTCATAGAACATGATTCTTAATATAGTTTGTTGCTTATGCTAATGAATTCTCACATTGGATCTGATTCATGTGAAAAATAACAAATAAGACACTATAATACGTTGTGTAACAAATTATGTAGGGCATATGACATTCATTTCCAACTTCATAAATAGTTTCTAAGTTTTTTATTAAATTAGTTTATGTTATTCACTAAATGGGCAAATATATTAATATTGACGTTGTCTCACTTTATTGCATATACTAATGTACTTTTTATTAGTTGCTCTATGTGCCAATGGAATGCCGCTGGCAGGAGCCATGACAAATAATAGAGTTCAGTAGATTATGTGAAACAATTACGTCATAGACATATCACTTTCTCATATCATGTTTCACACAATCAACTGAATCGTGTTAGTTGTTGTGGTCCACATCAACGTCATGCTGTTGGCACAGAGCACAACTGAAAAGGCAATAAATTTGTAAATCTATTTATCTTCTTCACTGAACTTTATACCAATTTTATTCTGAATATCATTGACATTTGTTAATGTTTTTAGTAAACTAATCTATGCTCTTTAGTGAATGTGCAAAGCCTTTATACTTTTTGTGTATATATATACGTAGGCTCATATGTTGTATGGTTATATGGTTAACAAAACAATATGTAGTGGACTATAATATGTAGGAGCATAATGAATAGGTAGAAGATTATTGAAGTTTGTTGCTTATGATAATGAATTCTAATATCGAATTTGATTTTTGCGAACAACAAAAAATCAGAAACTTTAATCCATAGTTGGACACATCATATAGGGCATACGACATTCATTTCCATCTATATGGACAATTATTAAAGTTTTTGGTACATTTGTCTATGTTATTCACCGAGTGGGCAAAGACATTAATAGTTACATTGTCTCACTTTGTTGCATATACTTATATACTCCATTAACATTGTTATCCGTGCCAACGGGATGCTGCTAGTGCGGACCATAGCAATTAGGAGAGCTCAATAGATTTTGTGAAATAATTACATCATAGACATAAAACTTTCTTTTATAATGTTTCACACAATCTATTCAACTATGTTAGTTATTTTGGACCGCGTCAAGGTCAACTCATTGGCACAGAGCATACCGAAAATGAGTATACATTAGTAAATATATCTATGTTCTCCACTTCATTTTAAACATAATTAATAAGTCTTATATTTTTAAATAAATTTATGTATGTTCTTCGTTGAATGATCAAAGCCTTTAAAATTTTAGTGTGTGTATATATACGTATATGTTGAATGTATGTGATGTTTTGGTTAAAAACAATATATGTAGTGGACTGTAATGTGTAGGAGTATAATGACAAAGTAGAATATTATTGAAGTTTGTTGCTTATGCTAATGAATTCATGTATCAGATCTTATTCGTGCAGAAAACAAAAAATAAGACACTTGAATACATTGGTTGACACATTATGTAGAGCATACACCAGTCATTTCCAATTGCATAAACACTTGTTAAAGTTTTTAGTAAATTTGTATATGCTATTCACCAAATAGGAAAAGACATTAAGAGTGTTGTTGTCCAACTTTGATGCATATGCTAATGTACTATGTCATTAGTTGCGCTCCATGCCAACGAGAGGCTGCTGGAGTGGATCATTACAAATAAGAGAGTTTAATGGATTGTATGAAACAATTACATCATAAAGATAACACTTTATTATATAATGTGTCACACAATCTATTAAATTGTGTTAGTTGTTATTGTTTATTCCAACAACATCCCGTTGACATAGAGCACAACTGAAAATAGAATACATCAGTGAATCTCTCCATGTTCTTCACTGAATGTGCAAACCACCCTTATTTTGAACATCATTAACAGTTGTTAAAGTTTTTAGTAAGTTTATCTATGTTCTTTATTGAATGTGCAATGACTTATAATGTTTGTGTATATATATACATAGGAAAATATGTTGAATGCATATGATCTTGTAGTTAACAAAGCAATATGCAGCAGGTTGTAATATGTAGGTGTACAATTAATACATAGAATATTGCTACATTTTTTTTCTTATGATAATGAATTCTCTTATTGGTTTTGATAAATAAGAAACTTGAATACATCGCATGACACATTATGTGGGGCATACGACATTCATTTCCAACTTCATGAACACTTGTTAAGGTTGTCAGTAAATTTATCTATGTTCTTGACCGAATGGGCAAAGACAATAACAGTGATGTTTTCACAATATGTTGCATATACTAATGTACTATGTTATTTGTTGTGTTTTGTTCCAACGGGATGTCACTAACGCGGAAGAGAACAAATAAGAGAATTCAAAATATTTTTTATAATAATTTATCCATGTTCATTGTATATTTTACATTATAATAAATACATAGTATGTTGATAAATTTTATTTTTTATAGTAATGTAATATTTTGTTAGCTTTTGTTCATTGTGCTATATGCCAACAGAATGTTGTTGGTGCAAACCACAAAAAATAGAAGAGTTTATGTCACATCCCGGTTTCTTGAGTGTGAGGTTTATCTTAATAAATACTAAAACAAAATGAAAACTATCATTTCATTCAAAGAGAGGAAACTGTATTGATATTCCACTGTGTTATAACCCATAGTTTCAACTGCATAGTACTACCTTACTCTATGTAAAGATAATTCCTTGCTTGACTAACCACCATTTTCATATGACTATTCTCTTAGAAAAACTATTCCCGATCTTCATATAATCCTATCTTGAACTAATTGACATCGCTTATAGGTACCTATTACAAAACACTATATGCAAGCAGTCAGCAGAGTTGCTGAGCAGGAAATTATAAATCTATAACTAGTATATGTATATGATTTGGAGTAGTGTATGTAAGGAATATATTTTTAAAAAAATACGCATAAACGAACGCAACATTATTGTATGTAAATTTCACAGTTTATAAAGAAAGGATGAAAGAAAGAAAAAAGATAATCCCATACTTACCTATTGCCAAAGGTTCAGACAAATAGTCAACAAGACATTCATGATTATCATCAATCCAAAACCTTTGGATATATAAACCTAAAACTTTGGATAAAATAAATAGCTAAACCCACTAATCAGAGGGGAACTCATACGTATGTAGCAACAAAACAAGGCATTTGGACATCTAAGTCCTATGACTAGTAATAGTAACACTCCGTGGAATAACAAGAAAGTCTATAGCCCAAATTACAAAGTATGCTCTTCGAACTATTAATCGGGTATATATATAGTATAAGAGTAACATTTGTTTAAAATTTACTATAACGGAATTAGTATGAAAAACATATTTTTCCTTTATTCAATCAATAGATCTTTTGATTTATCAATAATAGTCACATAAATGTTTATATATAAAATGGTGTAAAATCATATAAAACCATTTTATACGGAATAACATATGGGCTATCATAGACATGATACGAATAGTGCAGATGGCCAAGGAATGCGAATGTAATACTGAAGTAGAATATCCTACCAATGTTTATGAGGTTTTTTATTGATATTCAAGGAAGTTACTCTGATACCCCACTTAATATATACCGGGTGATCAACCCTATATCAAATTAAACAGGAATCTTATTTGGTTCATTCTCAGCATCACTGTCGAAAACTTTTTAATACTTACTAACCACCTAGTATTAAAAAAGAAACGGTGTCGATCTTTATCTTTATATCCAACAACAACAACAACATGCGATTGAATAGAATTTAAACCATTCACACAATCACTGAGTCAAAAAGTACCGAAAATGAATAAATACAATATATACTGAGAAAACCACTGGAAACAAAACCTAAATATAAAAATATAAAACACTAGAATAATAATCTGAGTACATCAACTGACTGGAACAAATGAAATAACTAGGGAGACATGCCCAAATGAAATACTGGCTGCATCCTACTCTAGGAATGAAACGACTGAAGTGACTGAGTCAAAATCCTATAACATCCACATATGCCGCAACTGTGTATCCCTGGAATAGAAACAATCCTGACATCCCAGTGTCGGACACCTAAAAGGCTTTGAAAATATTTTATAGCAAGGGTTAGAACCCAAAACATTTTGAAAATACCTAGCAAGTGAATTAAATTGCAGCAAATAAAAATGCATGAATTCTCATCATATTTAAGCTAGTGTCGCACTCCCCTTATGATAGGCTCACCCTTCAAGTATTATGCACACCTTTCGTTTTCTACATAACCCACCTAGTTCTCTACCCCGCGACTACTTCTCGATAATATCCTCCCTGGAACACTACTCTATCCCGAGTATGTTTCATATCTACTTTCTAAGTTATATATCACATTAAATTAACTAATCATTATTTTCATTTGAGACCATATAACATTCTCACAAGTTATATATTATCAATACAATTCACATCATGTAATTTTTACCCGTAAATAAATATTTACACCATATATACGTATCATCATATTACAACATTCACACACATATCATAAATATATAACCATCCTCTTGAGTAGGCACTCACCGGATGTTATCTACAATGCTATCAATCCAGGTATACTCATCCCCCCGGACACCCTGACATGATTAGCTCCTCGAATTAGTGAAACAAAATAAACGCAGTGAAGGCGGTCATAGTTGTCTTCGAAAATGAGACCGAATCATACCCAAGATATATCATCTCTAAATACGAACGCTATGACTTGGGGACTATACTCAACTTTCTCCTCAATCCAAGGGATTCACCTATATCGCGCAACCTCCCATGATAGCACTTGAGGGGTATGTATTCCTATAAATATTATTCACACTAATATATATAAAGCGCACAAATATACACACACACAAACACTACACTGTCACCCCATATATATATTTAATTAATCCAGGTTGTTCCGTGCATAATTTACTGCAACACTAGCCTAACATTCCCAAATCTATATACCAACTTGTAATTTAAATATTAGTCCCACATTTATTTATTTATCACTCAAGTCGAGACACCCAACTAAATTATCCAGACTCGCTCCTTTGGTCCCAAACTTCATCTTGTAGAACTTATTCCTCAAATTCCACTTATTAAGATTAATTCCTTTTTTTATTGTGAATATTCCATAATTTATTTTATAACCCTATAATAAATTAATTCAACCAAATCCATGCCTAAGCACTCGTAGTACTTAGTCACAAAATATCCTTGTCAATTTCCCTGACTCCAAACTTTAATCAACTACACATTAATTAATTAAATATCTTGGCATCCCTCAATCAATATATCTAAACTCGCTCACTTGGCCCGAAAATATAATATTCAGAATTTATTATTCAAATTCTCCTTAACATTTCTCACAAAAAGTCGAGACCTCATAACTATAACCATTAAAATATCACAAAAAATTAAGGGCCTATTTGGTTATCAACTATAAAAATTCAACTTTAATTATGTTTTATAATTTTTTTTTTATAAAACTAGCCTTTAGAGAGGAACATATTTTGACATTTTATTATGGGTTCATCAAGTATCTCTCTGATATATTCCACACCCGTTAGAGAGGGTGTATGGTAAGATGACCTTTCTTGGGATAATAGTAACTGGAGTGTCATAAATGTCTCCATCTCATCATCCGAGGATGATTCCACACCATTGTTCATTTAAAACCGAAGAGTACACATAGATAACTAGCAACCTACATCACAAATACATTAGTACACATAGATAACCACCAGCAATAGAATTATGCATTAGTATACAACAACGACGACATTATGCATAGACAGTTACATTCGTACACATATACATTAGTACATAGCAGCAACATTATGCATCAACAACAGCAACAACATGCTTAGATAATCCATAAACATTTGCAGCAATAATAGATGATAAGGTGATAATGTCCTGATAAGGAATAGAAGCAGCATTAGATAAGATGACAAGGTGATAATGTCCTAATAATCCATAAACAGAAGCAGCATTAGATAAGGAATAACAACAACAAATAGTCCCAATAAGGTGATAATGTCCTAAACAGCAGCAATAAACTCTCCTAAAAAACAACAAGTGGTAAATTGTCCTTAACAACAACAAGAAATAGTAGTCCTAGCTAAGCAAACTCCCCAACCATGTGCGCCTACCACCTTCTCTAATACCAACAAATGCCTCACGATAGACCTCATATTTGGCGAATGCATCCAATGAATTAAGATACTGATTAGGCAGAACATCTTCCATACTTTCAAGCACGGACAAACAATTTATTATACTGAAAGGATTGGGTGTAGTTTGCTCCTTCAACTTCTCGGTTCTAGCACGTGAAGCTTCATTTAATGCCTCCATGCAATTTTCCAGAAAAATAGTCTTTGGGGTTTTTTATGGTAGACTATTCGAGTTACTAGTGCTCTTACAGCGGCGAGACCCTTTCGATATTTCAACATTATTAACTTCCTCACACATCTCAGTTGTGCAAACTCAGAATTAATTTCTCTTTCCTCATCTGAATCAATTGGTCCTTGAGTAGATGTCCTCCCTACTATACTAGTGGCAATGGATTGCTTAAAAATCTTGCACAACGCTTCATACTCCAAACAACCCTTGGTCTTGAACACATGGGAATTAGGGTTTGCCTATAATAAAATTAAAATCAAGTTCATTGACATGTATTGAATGTTCAAAATAAATTTACAAAGTTATAAGTGAACCTTTATATAAGTTTCCCAAACTTCTTCCTCAGCTGTAACGGTTTGAGTCTCACTGTCCAAACCAAATCCGGAAGTATTTATGATCTTTGTGAAACCAGTGCACTTGATCCTTAACCTACTATGCTTACATTTTACTTGTGCAAGTTAAAATGTACTACCCGTATCCACTTTAATCTGATCCACAAAGCCTAGCCAAATTCGTAGAAAATGTGTAACTTCTCAAAGTATTTTATAGACTAAAGCCTCCATCATCAAAATGAAGGCATGCTCGACACTTATCGACCAAAAATTAGTTGCTTCATTCTTACCAGACATCTATAGTGATATAGAAAAATAAAAAAATTCATTTGCAGAACATATATTGGAACCAATTCATATACCTACCATATATTGGAACATATATTGGGACCAAATCAAATACCTACCATACATGTTTGGAATAATACATTGGAACGAAATAAAAAATACAAACAAAAACCTACCATATATTGGGGCAAATCTAAAATTGAAAATACAAACAATTTATTGGAACAATATATTGGAACCAAATAACTACCAAATATTGGGGCAAATCTATAATAGAAAAATATATTTGAACCAAATCAAAAACCTAACATATATTGGAACTAAATCCAAAATACGAACAAAAACGTATATTTGAACAAATCTACAAAGAAGACTACCTTCACAAATCACTTGGAGAAGTTATCACCGGAGGATTCACACTATTTGGCTCGGAGTGAAGGGTTTTGATATCTTGAGATGCGTTGGTTTCATCTTCTATAGACCATTGATGGAAGCTTAGGGAGAAGAGGAACGGGTTTTTGTAGGTAGAGGTTAGAGGGAGCTGTGGTTATGGAGGTAGTTGATATTGTACTCAGCTTTGAAGAAGGATAAGATGGGTAACGACGCAAGGACGTCGCTGAGAAGAATAGACAGGGAAAGATAATTTAAAACAGAGTTTTAAAAATGGGTATGAGATGTTTTTAAAAAAGAGCCATTTAAACACTCCAACTACCAATATTCAACTATAACGAAGTTTTGTAAGTTAACATCCAAACGTGTATTTATCAAGTCTTTAAGTTTAAACACAAAAAAAAACAAGGAACCAAACAGGTCCTAAGACCCCATATCTGAAATCTCTAAAATGGAAACCTAATTCCGAACAAGGGCAAAGGAAAAAGGCTACTGGAGATCCCATCTCGTTTGAATGGCACGCTTATTTTTCGAACGATGATGATGTCGCTCGAATGGAACCCAGGTCATTCAAACGACTTTGGGTTCCCCCTTCTCCTGCATCATCCAATCTGAACCGCCATCGACAAAATTTATCGTGACACCCCACCAATTTAAATACCGAGCGATCACTCCTTTAATAAATTAAAATCAAGGTGAACAGTTGGTTCATTCTTAGCATCACTGTCGTAAAAGTAAATTTTCCAATTTAAACACCCTGATTAATTAAGCTAACTGTCAAAACCATTTTTAGACATTACTTTCCAAATTTTATTTTATGTAAACCAACGTTTAAAACTTTACGAAATTCATAAATAAAGAATCACACAACAACTATACTAGAACAAACAATCCAACTATTAAACATCCAACTAAATGAATCCAACACTTAATACTTAAATGAAAACATCTGGACAATAACAAAACCCCAAAGAGTAAAATACTGGAAAAATAAATGGGTCACAATGTCCAATAAAACAACTGGATAATGGAAACGGGTGACACATGCCCAACTGAATAAATATGCTACGAGTGGAATCAAATAAATGAAGTCGTCTAAGAAAGAGGCCTGCAACTCCCACCTAAGCTGCAGCGTGTTCTTTCCAAAGGATCCTATGCAAGACGCCCCTGTGGCTGGGCACCTGTAATACATACATATATATATACAAGAGAGAAAAGAAAATGGAAACGGGTCAGAGCCCGATTGTAAAACTGATTTAAAATTTATTTAGCAAGTACTTAAAATGTTTACAGGTCAATGCAACAACATATTAGTGCGACACTCCCTTGAGAAATTCTCACCTCTCTTCTAATGTGCACACCTATCGCACTAACCTTCCCAACGGTCTAACTTATCTTATCTTAGGTTACTCGTAAGATTTAGATTGATAATTTCAATTGGTTAAGAAGTAAATTCCGTTTAACACCAAAGTTCTCATTTACGCTTTATTTACTAATAAAGTCTCTCAACAATATATTATACTTTTCAAACACTTTTTCTCAAATTGAAATAATTATTCATATCTTACTTACCATAAACACAGTAGGTAGTTCCCAAATTCCAGAATTTAATATATATATATTAAATACACATATAATATATATATTCTAACAACACCCCACATAATAATTATGGTGCGGGCATACTCTGCTACCCAGTCCCCGTATCTCTCGTACTAAGGGAAATACAAGTTCGGAATCACTCTCGAACAGTATTAACACAAACAAAAACAATATTGAGGCGAAGCATAGTTTCCAAGTTCAAGAGGTCAGTACATACCCTCACGTCTCTTAGGTCTGTCTGACCATCGATCCGATAGCCCGTACCTAGGATTCCTATCTTCTAGGGTACGAGTCAATATCCCCCATAAAGGCCCATTCGAGATAAGACTGTCCCAACGCGGTAACCTCAGGGATAGCAAGTAGTGTGGGCATGATTTTTACACGTATATAGTATATGCATAATCACAGTCATATAAATATACTACTATTACCATATCAACTTTAGGTACATTTCGTAACCCATAATTATGACATTTGTCCTTATTAATCGTTGTTTAATTATCACTTATAACAGTTCGCCTCTTACTTTAATTTGTGGAATTATCCCAACTTATTAAGTGACACCCGTGGATTCCTCTCCTCCCAAGTGTAATTTCAGTAGGTACTCATTTATTTTCCAACGTAACTACCTTACGCGTCTCCCTCTTTAATACATAGTTCCATCATCACTTATATGTAAACATTCTCGAAAATGTAAATCTCGTCTTACATTAAAGGTTTCATATTTTTAATAAGTCCTACTGATCTTTATGTTCTCCCAAAATATTTTAATAAGGATGTCCAAAGATTATTACTCATATAAATTGAAATCAACTAATTAGAAGGGGAAATGTGAGTCTACCAGGAGGGGTCGATCGATCGAACCTTCGATCGATCGAAGCTCTTGGCTCGATCGATCGATCGAAGCTCTTGGCTCGATTGATCGATCAAGCAGGTATGGCGAATTCTGCAGGAAACCAGTTACGGGTTTTGTCATCCAACCTCATCCAAATCCAGATTTTTCATTCCCAATCTCCCAGAAATTTGTACTACTAACAGTATAAACCCATATTGTACATCTTCTACGTAAAGAATGCCAATTTTCATCAATAACCATGGATTAATAGGCCAAAAACTCATATTAATCTCATGAACCCTAGGATTTCTTTAACTTGGTTCTAATCAGTATTTTTCCATAATTTCTACTTCTAATTCATCATAAATCAGTGATTAAACTTCTACATATGAAAGGAGTTTCCAGATTATCATTCATATCATTACTACATGCGATTTTCTTATCTCCAACATGGGTTTTCTTCTACCAAACTCATCCTAATCACCCTAGACTAACATGAACGATGCATTAACGAAAATAAGCAAGATAAATACTTGCCTGGAAATTTTAGAGTTCTGATTTGTGGACGAATTTTGTGTGGTTGCGTTCCCCATCGCGCGATCTGCGCGTTGGTGGTGGTGGCGGTGCAATCGGATGACTTTTTGGCCTTGGATTGCTTGGAAAGATTTCTCCTTCCCTCTCCTATGGCCGTTCTAAAGTTTTGAGTCTCATAACCCTAAAGGACTATTACAAATGGCTGATATAGCATAATAATTTTCGTGGGTTTAATTACCCAAAAATGCAAAATGCCCTCCCGGGGTGCTAAATAGGCCTAAAAACACCCCGAGACCCAAACTAAACCCCCGAGTATACTTTTCTGAATATCTCGACCCTTCCGGAAACTTTTGCGCACTCAAAATGACCATACAAGCAACTTATAATTTATTCACTTTTATTAATCAATATTTAGTCCCGACGCGACACGGGTGCATCCCGACTCAAATTTTCCAAAATTGTCATTTTATCCACTATTGACATTTAATAAAACCAATATTATATATTACTCTACTCATTAGTAATATTCAATAAGTTTCCCATAATTACTAACTCACATCACGTTAATAATTATAAAGTAATTAATTTTCGGATTTATATTAAATTAATAACTCACGTTAAATTTAATAAATCCCCATTAATTTAATAAATCCCCAAATTTATAAAGCATAAAAATATGGGGTATTACATACTTCCTCCCTAATAACTAAATTTTGTCCCGAAATTCAGAAAATAAGGCATACCTGGTAAGAATAAATCTGGATATCTCTCGCGCATATCTGCCTCACGCTCCTAAGTGGATTCCTCCACATTATGATGCTCCCACTGGACCCGTACAAGTGGAACTACCTTCGACCTCAATCTCCTCTCGCTATGGTCTAGGATAGCCACCAGTCTCTCTTCGTAAGATCTGTCAGGCTGTAAGTCTATCTCATCTATCGCGATGTGAGTATGGACCATATCATCCCGAAGGTATCGTCTCAATGACGAGATGTGGAATACATCATGGATGTGATGCAAATGCTCTGGTAGACCCAATATGTATGCCATCGGCCCAATCCTCTCGATAATGGGAAATGGTCCCACGTACCTCGGGGCCAATTTCCCTTTCTTCCCGAACCTCATCACTCCTTTCATAGTAGATACTCGTAGTAATACTTGGTCCCCCATATTAAACTCTCAGAAGAACCGTTTCGCATCGGAATAGCTTTTCTGCCTGTCTTGGGCTACTCGGATACGACTCCTGATCATCTCAATCCTCGCGGAGGTTTCCTGAATCACCTATGGCCTTAGCAACTTGTTATCCTCCACCTCTAGCCAAAAAGTTGGGAAACGACAAGGTCTGCCATACAAAGCCTCGAATGGAGCCATGCCAATCGTGAACTGATAAGAGTTATTATAAGCGAACTCTACCAGTGGAAGATGTGGCTCCCAACCTTCTCCAAAATCAAGGACACACATGCGTAGCATATCCTCCAGCATCTGATTAGTACGCTCCATTTTCCCATCTGTCTGTGTGTGATAAACTGAACTCAACCTCAACTCCGTACCCATAGCCTCCTGAAAGCTCTCTCAGAAATGCGACACGAAAATTTTATCTCTATCTGACACAATATTCAGGGTCACCCCATGTAATCTGACAATCTCAGCAATGAACAACTGAGCATACTGACCCGTGGTATAGTTTGTCCGTATAGGCAGAAAATGAGCCACCTTGGTCAAACGGTCTACAATCACCCAGATAGAGTCGTGGCCCCGCTGTGATGTAGGCAACCTTGTAATAAAGTCCATGGAAATACTCTCCCACTTCCACGCGGGTATTTCCAATGGTTGAAGCAACCTTGACAGTCTTTGATGGTCCAACTTTACTAGCTGGCAGGTAGAACACTTGGACACGAACTCAGCAATGTCCTTCTTCATCCCACTCCACCAGTATTGCCGCCTCATATCCTGGTACATCTTATCTTCTCCAGGATGTACCGCAAATCGGGACCCGTGAGACTGGGTCATCACTGCATGACGTAATTCTTCTCCTTCTGGGACCA
Organism: Sambucus nigra; assembly: GCA_949130495.1. Lineage (NCBI taxonomy): Eukaryota > Viridiplantae > Streptophyta > Magnoliopsida > Dipsacales > Adoxaceae > Sambucus > Sambucus nigra. Next base: position 92,967,830 of record OX422214.1, read on the forward strand.
CCAATCACCCATTAAATCTCAAACCCCCATCAGAACTAATAGAATATGACTCAGCACCCTCAGCTAAAAGTCGTACAATCTGCTCCTGGAAAAACGAGTCTGCGGTCTGTGCCTGTGTCACCCTCGTAACAATCTCGGGTGTCACTATCATGACAGATACGAAAGAACATGCTATTGCATCCTAGTGATCCAACTCTTTCCACTTTGCTTTCCAGATGTCCGCTACATCGTCTACCGGTCTACGGCTTAACGCATCAACAACTACGTTGGCCTTCCCCAGATAGTATTGTATGTCGAACTGATAGTCCTTCACAAACTCTAACCATCTGCGTTGATGCATATTCAGCTCTCGTTGAGTGAACAGGAACTGCAGTGACTTGTGGTCTGTGAACAAGCGAAACTTCTCCCCCAATAAATAGTGCCTCCATATCCTCAATGCAAAAATTACCGTTAATAATTCTAGGTTGTGGGTGGAGTAATTCTTCTCATGCGGCTTAAGCTTGCAGGAGGCAAAAGATATAGCCTTCTCCTCCTGCTGAAGTACTCCTCCAAGTCCACGTAAAGAGGCATAGGTGTAGACTAGGTACTCCACACCCGGCTTAGGTAAAGCAAGGACTGGTGCTGAAGTAAGCTTGTCTTTCAGCTCGTCGAAAGCCAATTGACAAGCATCATTCCAAACATATGGTACCCCTTTGAGAGTCAGGTTCGTCAATGGACCCATTATTTTGGAGAATCCCCGAATGAATCTCCCGTACTATCCGGCTAACCCCAAGAAACTACGCACTTCCATCGGTGTCATGGGTTGTCCCCACACCCTCACCGCTGACACTTTACTCGGGTCAACTGCTACCCCCTGTTCAGAAATAACATGTCCCAAGAACTGTACTTCTCGCAACCCGAATACCCACATCTCATACTTAGCATACAACTGATGCTCTCGTAGAGTCTGAAGAACCTGCCTCAAGTGCTCGGCATGCTCCTCCTCGGAGTGTGAATATATCAAAATGTCATCTATGAAGACAATGACAAACTGATCCAAGAACTCTCTGAACACTCGGTTCATTAAGTCCATGAACACGACTGGAGCATTTGTGAGGCCAAATGGCATCACTCTGAACTCATAGGATCCATATCTCGTCAATAAGGCAGGCTTTGAAACATCCTGCTCCCTAACACGTAACTGATGGTACCCTAACCTCAGATCTATCTTAAAAAAAAAGTTGCTCCCCTCAGCTGGTCGAACAGATCATCGATTCGAGGCAACGGATACTTGTTCCGTATCGTGGCCTTGTTTAGCTACCGGTAGTCCACACACATCCTCAGTGAACCATCTCTATTTTTCACAAACAAGACTGGAGCACCCCAAGGTGAGGTACTCCTGCGAATGAAGCCCTAACCTAACAGCTTCTCTATCTGATCTCGTAACTCTCGCATCCGATAATAAATCTATGATAAAGTCTATCTATCGACTGTGGGGTAGGCCTGGTATCTCCTGAAATACATCGGAATACTCACGAACAACTGGGATCGAGTCTAAGGGAATCACAACCTCCTTAGAGGTATCCTCCTCTATGTAATACAAATGAGCGGTCGAGCCTCCCTCTGGGCGAGGCATCGCCACTACAAACATCTCTTACCCCGTAATGGCAAAAATAATACTCCCACCAAAACAATCTATCATGGCCTTGTAAGCAGCGATCCAATCCATACCGATAATAACGACATGCTCATGCATATCTAAGAATAACATGTCTGCAGGTAATACCAAGATACCAATCTCTACCCCCACACCCCGGCATATAATGAAAATAAGCGAACCATTTCCCAGTGGTGAGTCTACACACGTCACAGTGCTCTCTCTTGTGGCTAATAACCCTAAGGCCTTCGCAAAATGGGTAGCTATAAAATAGTGCGTCGCCCCAGTATTAAATAAAACTCGACCCATAGTACCATGGATAGGAAACATACCCTCAATCGCTGGTGGTGCCTGTGGAGCTGCTGCCTGGTGGACGTTATAGACACGTCCATATTGTAACGGCCCCTGCTGCACTGGAGCTGCTGGAATGGCCGGTACCTGGGCTGGTGCTGGGAGGGTGGCTGGAAAAAGTGGCCTATGTGGCTCATTACGGGCACCCTGCTACTGTGGGGACCTATCACCCTCTGGTCAATCCTGGCGCTTATGGCCATGCTTGACGCACATAAAAAATTGGCCTCTGAAGTTACCTCCCCTCTGACCCTGCTGACCACGGCCCTGCAGGTCGTTACCACCCCGCCATTGGCCCTGTTGGCCCTGATGAAAACGCTGTTGGCCCTATTGGCCCTAATGCTGACCCTACTGCTGTCGGTGTTGGCCTTGCTAGCCCTGCTGACCCTGCCTATAACCCCCAAATCCCTGCCTGGAATCATCTGATCGGAAGCGCTTGACAGGGTCCTCTTGATGGGAACTCTGCTCATGCTGTCGAGTCTGTCCCCGGGATGTCGGTGCTCCACCAGTGCCACTACCCCCTGTCATGCCCAGCTGGCTGGACTCTCCTGCTCGCTTGCTTCCTTGCAGATGGAAGCAGTGATCCTGGCAGTGTAGTAAAGCATCATTGAGTACATTTGTGAAAGTTCTCAGAGATAAATTCCCTATAAGGTGCTGACGGATCCTCCAAGCTAACCCGTCCATAAACAAAAGTATTTTCTTACCCTCAGTTGGTGCCTCATCTGGCACTATGGTGAGAAGTCTCGTGAAATCCTCCTCATACTCAGCAATGGTAGAATTTTCCTGCTTCAAGTTCAGTAACTTCCGCCTCATCTCATTCTGCACGGCGGGTGGAAAGTACTTACGGTCAAACCGCTCCTAGAATACCTGAATCGGAATAGTATCCCTCTCCTCCAAGGTGGTGGTGGATTCCCACCACTGTAAAGCGGCCCCCACTAACTTGAAGGAAGCCAACAACTATTTTTGCACATCTGTGCACTCATACATACGAAGATGCCGCTGGATATCTTTCTTCCATTGGCTGACGATGATGATATCTAAACTACCTGAGAACTCAGGGGGATGAGCATTCTGAAAGGCATCCCTAACCCGCTCCCATGCTGATGGAAGATGTGCAGGTACTGGTGCCACTGCCTGAATCTGGGGTGGAGCCTGCTGTACTACCGCTAACGCGGCATTCACTGCCTGAACAACAATAGTGGCCACCTCATTAGCATTCATCGTTCCCTGAGCCGGAGCTGCTGGCTGCTCGGCTTGGGCACGCCTATCCTTTGGTTCACGTCTCGGAGGCATCTGAAATGTGAAGAAATTTATTAGTCTACAGTTATTATCAAATCTTTAAATAGCTGAAGACATAATCGTAAAAGTAAGAATACAACAATCCTAAAATAGGGCTCTATAGCAAAAATGTTAAGCTGAAAGTGAAATAAGCCGTAGAGATCCTAAAGACACTAGAACCTGATGCTCTGATACCACCTGTGACACCCCGCCTAATTAAATACCGGGCGATCACTCCTTTATTAAATTAAAATCAAGGTGAACAGTTGGTTCATTCTTAGCATCACTGTCGTAAAAGTAACTTTTCCAATTTAAACACCCTAATTAATTAAGCTAAGTGTCAAAACCATTTTTAGACATTACTTTCCAAATTTTATTTTATGTAAAAAACATTTAAAACTTTACGAAATTCATAAATATAGAATCACACAACAACTATACTGGAACAAACAATCCAACTATTAAACATCCAACTAAATGAATCCAACACTTAATACTTAAATGAAAACATCCTGACAATAACAAAATCCCAAAGAGTAAAATACTGAAAAAATAAATGGGTCACAATGTCCAATAAAACAACTGGATAATGAAAACGGGTGACACATGCCCAACTGAATAAATATGCTACGAGTGGAATCAAATAAATGAAGTCGTCTAAGAAAGAGGCCTGCAACTCCCACCTAAGCTGCAACGTGTTACTTCCAAAGGATCCTATGCAAGACGCCCCTGTGGCTGGGCACCTGTAATACATACATATATATATACAAGAGAGAAAAGAAAATGGAAACGGGTCAGAGCCCGATTGTAAAACTGATTTAAAATTTGTTTAGCAAGTATTTAAAATGTTTACAGGTCAATGCAACAACATATTAGTGCGACACTCCCTTGAGAAATTCTCACCTCTCTTCTAATGTGCACACCTATCGCACTAACCTTCCCAACGGTCTAACTTATCTTATCTTAGGTTACTCGTAAGATTTAGATTGATAATTTCAATTGGTTAAGAAGTAAATTCCGTTTAACACCAAAGTTCTCATTTACGCTTTATTTACTAATAAAGTCTCTCAACAATATATTATACTTTTCAAACACTTTTTCTCAAATTGAAATAATTATTCATATCTTACTTACCATAAACACAGTAGGTAGTTCCCAAATTCCAGAATTAATATATATATTAAATACTCATATAATATATATATTCTAACAACACCCCCACATAATAATTATGGTGCGGGCATACTCTGCTATCCAGTCCCCGTATCTCTCGTACTAAGGGAAATACAAGTTCGGAATCACTCTCGAACTGTATTAACACAAACAAAAACAATATTGAGGCGAAGCATAGTTTCCAAGTCCAAGAGGTCAGTACATACCGTCACGTCTCTTAGGCCTGTCTGACCATCGATCCGATAGCCCGTACCTAGGATTCCTATCTTCTAGGGTACGAGTCAATATCCCTCATGAAGGCCCATTCGAGATAAGACTGTCCCAACGTGGTAACCTCAGGGATAGCAAGTAGCGTGGGCATGATTTTTACACGTATATAGTATATGCATAATCACAGTCATATAAATATACTACTATTACCATATCAACTTTAGGTACATCTCATAACCCATAATTATGACATTTGTCCTTATTATTCGTTGTTTAATTATCACTTATAACGGTTCGCCTCTTACTTTAATTTGTGGAATTATCCCAACTTATTAAGTGACACCCGTGGATTCCTCTCCTCCCAAGTGTAATTTCAGTAGGTACTCATTTATTTTCCAACTTAACTACCTTACGTGTCTCCCTCTTTAATACATAGTTCCATCGTCACTTATATGTAAACATTCTCGAAAATGTAAATCTCGTCTTACATTAAAGGTTTCATATTTTTAATAAGTCCTACTGATCTTTATTTTCTCCCAAAATATTTTAATAAGGATGTCCAAAGATTATTAATCATATAAATTGAAATCAACTAATTAGAAGGGGAAATTTGAGTCTGCCAGGAGGGGTCGATCAATCGAACCTTCGATCGATCGAAGCTCTTGGCTCGATCGATCAATCAAGCAGGTATGGCGAATTCTACAGGAAAACAGTTACGGGTTCTATCATCCAACCTCATCAAAATCCAGATTTTTCATTCCCAATCTCCCAGAAATTTGTACTACTAACAGTATAAACCCATATTATACATCTTCTACGTAAAGCATGCGAATTTTCATCAATAACCATGGATTAATAGGCCAAAGACTCATATTAATCTCAAGAACCCTAGGATTTCTTTAACTTGGTTCTAATCAGTATTTTTCCAGAATTTCTACTTCTAGTTCATCATAAATCCGTGATTAAACTTCTACATATGAAAGGAGTTTCCAGATTATCATTCATATCATTACTACATGCGATTTTCCTATCTCCAACATGGGTTTTCTTCTACCAAACTCATCCTAATCACCCTAGACTAACATGAACGATGCATTAATGAAAATAAGCAAGATAAATACTTGCCTAGAAATTTCAGAGTTCTGATTTGTGACGAATTTGGTGTGGTTGCGTTCCCCGTCGCGCGATCTGCGTGTTGGTGGTGGTGGCGGTGCAATCAGATGACTTTTTGGCCTTGGATTGCTTGGAAAGCTTTCTCCTTCCCTTTCCTATGGCCGTTCTAAAGTTTTGAGGTTGATAACCCTAAAGGACTATTCCAAATGGCTGATACAGCCTAATAACTTTCGTGGGTTTAATTACCCAAAAATGCAAAATGTCCAAAATGCCCTCCCGGGGTGCTAAATAGGCCTAAAAACACCCCAAGACCCAAACTAAACCCCCGGGTACACTTTTCTGACTATCTCGACCCTTTCGGACACTTTGGCTCACTCAAAATGACCATATGAGAAACTTATAATTTATTCACTTTTATTAATCAATATTTAGTCCCGACGCGACACGGGCGCGTCCCGACTCAAATTTTCCAAAATTGTCATTTTATCCACTATTGACATTTAATAAAACCAATATTATATATTACTCTACTCATTAGTAATATTCAACACGTTTCCCATAATTACTAACTCACATCACGTTAATAATTATAAAGTAATTAATTTTCGGATTTATATTAAATTAATAACTCACATTAAATTTAATAAATCCCCATTAATTTAGTAAATCACCAAATTTATAAAGCATAAAAATACGGGGTATTACATTTATAATGCTTCGCCCAGATTTTTCTTGCATAATTCCCTTTAAATCTTACACAAAATCTAAATTCTCACAATTTCCCCAATCATCATTAGAATTACACACAAATTAAAGCCTAATAAATTACTTCTCAAATCTTCTACATATATGAATCTAAATTTATTGAAACCCCATTTTTTATATCAACTAACCCAAAAACCATATCATCTTATCACACCCACTATGATATGAATGGAAATCTGCAATTAATTTAAAATCAAGTTTAACCACTTATCTTAGGGTTTGTAGGGTCTCAATCCGTTGGTGTAGATGATGCTTATTTGATGAAGAATACACACATTTTGTTCTTGATTTTGGCTCCCAGAGTTTCTCCAATTGCACCCATTTTTTTCTCTCTCAATTGGGTTTCTAAAATGTGTTATAGCTACCATACCCTCTCACTTTTACGGTTTAGTAACTCAATTTCTCTTTTAGGCTTGTGGGCTTTATAAAAAGGGCCCAAACACTCCTATATGGGGTTTAATATGCCTAAAAATACCTTGAGGCCCATTTACTACCCATGGGTACTCTTTTTTTACTATTTCGACCCATCAAGACTCAACCGTGCACTCAGAATTGTCATCCGAATTACTTTATAACGTTCTCAATTTTTTTGACCCAAAAAATGCGACACAAAAATTCGAATAATTAAATCTGAATTTGCTAAATTAAATAAATACGCCAATTTAAATAATTTCTCCAAATCAGATAATTTACTCCATCTCATAAATTTGAATTTCTCCAAATTAATTTTTTTCAATTTCACCCAAAAAAAAAATTTTAAACCTCAAAATTACTGGTTGTTACATACTTCTCCTCTTAGAAAGGAATTTCTTCCTCAAAATTCAGACATGCCTATTACTCCCAAGCCTCAACTAGCTCCTTAATCACTTACCCTTAGGATCACTACACATATTTCTCCCACTTCTAATCGGGAATTATTTGTAAAATGAAATTAGTTAACTAGAGCGCCCATATACCCTGTACCCATGCTTATCCGCACAAAATAATACCCGACTTTCACTAGCCTTAAATCGTGATATAACTCCTATCTCATAGTTATAACTATATCCATGAACAATAACCGAGGTAACCAACCCATGTACTAAAGACCAAACATCTCCCTACTTCCAACATTGCGCCAAGTTTCATGCGTGGGACGTCTCGCAAAGTGAAATCCAAACGAGGAACCCCCCGATACACAATTACCTAATGTTGTCGGTCATTGAGATCTATTATACCCTCATTCCATAGCATGCACCCCCTAAATACCCGTATCTTAACATTAAAGTATACACATCCACTCTTATGCTACAAAAGACAACACACAATACCGCGCCCTTACTATCACTAGTTCCTTTTGCACAAAATAAACCCCGAGCTATTTCTCCTCACTCGACAATCAGTCTAACCACCTTGAATCACATCAGTAACGTCCCTACTCCCCAAGATTATAATTAATAATATTAACATATTATTATGCAACAAATTTTATCATATAGACTCGGATATATACACTAGACCCTATCTCAGGGGAAACCTATCAAGATAATTCATACACTGGTACCACGAACACTCAGTCATACTATAATTATCCATTATAGTCCCCAAACTATCGCTAACCAGTTGAAACTTAAATCATCCACCCTTATCCCATAATTATTGAAAGCAATAATATCTTGTGTAATGCAACCATCCTCTTAGTGTACATCCCACTCTTTCATGGTTAACACCAAAGAACCCTGCTACCCCACGGTACTTATATGTATAATATGGATATTACGCCCAATGCACCCACTAAATCTATCTCACTCACGAATCCTAGTGATAAAAATCTTAGGTTGTGATGCACCCAATGCCAATACAAACATACCCACGCTCAGTGTTTCACATTTCGAGGGACAACTTATTCCCCTTTTTTCGTAACATACCCAAAATCATTGCCCTTGCGTTTGCTCCCAAAACTACGAGGCATATAACTAGGTGAGATTCTGGATCCACCTAAGGTGCCCACACACCCTCTATCCAGTGAATATGTGCGAAAACCTCAGATTATCACCTACGTAACATGTTTATCTCAAGTTCAACCCCTGTATTCTCGACGTGGATACACCATCCGGGTATTTTTTATCACCCCAACAATTAATATTATATTCTTCCCGATATTTCCCCACTCATTAAATTATGGTGAAAATCTTCCCAGTGTTCCTTTCACAAACTTTCCGGCTCGATTGTCCATATATATCACAAAAGCTCTCAGCTAAAGTGTTTTCTTTACACTTTCAATAATTATCATAAAATTCAATGTTCTAGCATCCAACGATGTTTCTCCACTCTAAAGGTTTATTAAGGCCTATGCGTATAACATCTCACAGAAAATTCCAAACAAACTTTTCCCAATGCACTATTCCTCAGCATTGTCAGTACTTGATTTTCGTACAACCCAAAGCATACACCCGGGACACTCAAACCCTGCCCCTATAGTCACAAGTCTAATCAGTGACTCTTTCATCTCTAAAGGAGTCATGTATTACTGCGCTCGCACTATCACTAGGTCCTCAACATTAGATTAATAACGACTTAAATCTCTCCGCTCCAAGGTAACCTGACATACCCTGAATCTCATCAGTAAGAGTCCTTACGCACCGAGATCCAATATAACTAGAGAACGGTACACTCTGAAGTCTAGTTCACAAAATATCATCGCGAGCTCGGACCTCTTTCAGGTGAGATATTATAATAATATACATCCTGCCCTGGAACAACGAACACGATAGTTTTGCAATAACCATCCACCATCGCTAACCCGTCCATACTCAGGATAAAATCATAAGCGCATAATTAGTTATCAAGAATAAAAAAAACTCGTAGTTTTAATTTCCCATAACACTGGCAGCTCAAATGGTTCCTGGACATGCCCCTCTCGTCTTAACTGAACTAAAACTTCTATAACTATTGTCCCTCTTAGGCATCCTACTCCTGTCCCCTGACTCACTGCGGACAAGACTCGTTGTGACTTTCCCCTTTGTTTGTCCCCACCATCCATATCGGGGTTGTCCTTCTCGCGGACCTGGTAATCTTGACCCTGATTGCAACCCCTATTGTCCCTTTGGCTCTGCTAGTCCAATAGAACTTGTTGATGGTCTTGACGGCCCTGACGGAACCCAACGTCACTTGGTAGAAATTACATTGATCTCGATTATAAATTTGGGTCCTCTATTGGGTATCTCTTCCCTTGGTGCCTCACTAGCACTGAAAAAATCCAGTCTTGCCCTTCGATTAGGTTCTCTAACTCCCTTAGCTCATTTCTCATGTGAGCATTGATATAAATTTTTAAATATACTCCCTGGATGAAAACAAACCCAACCATCCTAAACGGATCTCCTATCCACGCTGGTATATTCCACCCTTGGGTCTATTATCAACTTACGAACCCCTTTTTGAATCCTCGTATCCCTCTCATCGGGTATGAATTTTGCAAATTTCATCAACTTTCTTCACATTTGGCCACTGTCCGACCCCTTTTAGAAAAGTACTGAAATGTCCCTTTCCTCTCTATTTAAACAATTGGTGAGAGGATTAGTAATAATACGCACCCTAAATTCCTTGTTATACGTGGTAATTTTCCCATAGCTATGGTGATTGAATCACTTAACCCTACGTTGCTCCTATGAGCAAACATATTTTCCCAAAATTTTGACTTGAGTGTCACTACACTCCCCCACATGTGATTCCCGTTGGATGTTCTCCATCCATTGGTAAATCACCCTTCCGTACTTTTCTTGAATTCTAGCAGATTGTTCTTCTGAAATAAGAATCTTCTCAGACCCTCGTCCCTTGTCGTGTACACTTAGTGTTTTAACTTTTCACCATCGCCTTTCATGATGGTTCTCGGGGAAACTACTACGCCCCAGCGATTACTCCATCTTTAATTTTTTGAACAATAATCATAGTGACTCCTACTGCATCATTATTTTCAGAATACTCTATGGATTTTGTTGAATCCTCCATCCTTTAATCCTTCCAATGTTCCAGGCTTGTCATTTTATAATGTTCGATCTTCCCCGCTCGATCGAAACCGTATATGTATCACATCAATAGCAGGAAAATGTAAGTCGCATACGTAAAGGAATACAACAATCCTATAATAAGGCTATATATCAAAGAACGTTAAGCTGAATCGTAAAATGCCACACAGATCCTAAGGACACTAGAACCTGATGCTCTGATACCATCTGTGACACCCCGCTTAATAAAATACCAGATGATCAGTCCTATATCAAATTAAAAAGGAATGTCATTTGGTTCATTCTCAGCATCACTGTTACAAACTATTTAAAACATAATAACCATCTAGTACTAAAAAATTAACGGTGTCAAAATTTATCTTTGTATTCAACAATAACAACAACATGCGGATGAATAGAATTTAAACCATTCAAACAATCACTGAGTCAAAAAATAATGAAAATGAATAAATACAATCTATGCCGAGAAAACCACTGGCAACAAAACCCATATCCAAAAGTATAAAACACTAGAATAAGCACAATCTAATTGTACCAAAGGAAGGGATGGCTTATAATAAAGGAGATAGGTGCCCCAGCACGCAACCAGATGGTGAAAATGGTAACAGTAGATGAAAGTAACCAGGGGGTGTGGGCTGGAGAACTAGAAAATGGATGGCTGTACAGGACAGTGGCTGCCCAATAGCATAAACTCCATGAAGTAGTAATATCAGATTCTTTCTGTTAGCTGAACCATGGGAGGCAAGAAAGATTGGAATTCCCTTTGAGTAGTAGGCTCGGCTAGAAGGATTGTTCGAAGGGAAGGAAGGTCGGATGAAAGTAACAAAGGAAGGATGGTCGGACTAGAGAACTATCTTTCTATCTTGTCATAAGGAAGCAATATCAACGACAACCGTAAGTTGGGGCTCCTTTTCGGACTTCTGGAGTTGAAGAGAGAAGTAGGGGAGGAATGGGACTCATGCATACCACAGTGGCAGGTGAGGAATGACTCGTGGACAAAGCTAGAAGCTGAAGGGAGGCACAAAAATATAAAACACTAGAATAATAAACTTAGTACATCAAGTGACTAGAACATATGAAATAACTAGGGCGACATGCCAAAATGAAATACTGGATGCATCCTACTCTAGGAATGAAATAACTGAAGCGGCTAAGTCAAAATCCTACAACAACCATATATGTCGCATTTGCGTATCCGTGGAATAGAAACAATCCTAACATCCCTATGGATGGACACCCAAAAGGTTTTGAAATTATTTTATAGCAAGGGTTAGAACCCAAAACATTTTGAAAATATTTAGAAAGTAAATTACATTTCTGTAAATTAAAATGCATGAATGCTCTTCATATTTAAGCTAGTGCTGAACTCCCTTGATGATCGGCTCACCCCTCAACTATTGTGCACACCTAATGGTTTCAACATAACTTACCTCGTCCTCTACCCCGTGACTAATTCTCAATAATATCCTTCCCGGCACACTTCTATAGCCCGAGTATGTTTCATATATGATTTATAAGTTATATATCACATTAACTTAACTAATCATTATTTTCATATGAGATCATATAACATTCTCACAAGTAATATGTTTTCAATACAATTCACATCATGTATTTTTACCTGTAAATAAATATATGTACCATATATACATATCATCCTATTACAATATTCACACACATGTTGTAAATATATAACCATCCTCCCAAGTAGGCACTCACCTGATGTTCTCTATAATGCTATTAATCTAGGTATACTCATCCACCCGGACACGGTTAGCTCATCGAATCAGTGAAACAAAATAAACGCAGTGGAGGCGATCATAGTTCCCTCCGATAATGAGATCGAATCATACCCAAGATGTTTCACCCCTAAATACGGACGACATGACTTGGGGACTATACTCGCCCTGCTCCTCAAGCTAGGGGATTCACCCGTATTGCGTAACCTCCCATGATAGCACTAGAGGGCTATGTATTACTATAGGTATTATTCACATTTATATTTATAAAGCGCACACAAATATATATATACACACACAATCAGCGCATATGTATATATTTAATTAATCCAGGTTGTTTTGTGCCTAATTTAAAGTAACACTAGCCTAACATTCCCAAGTCTATATACCGACTTGTAATTTAAACATTATTCCCACATATATTTATTTATCACTCGAGTTGAGACATCCAACTAAATTAACCAGACTCGCTCCTTCGGTCAGTAACTTCATCTTGTAGAACCTATTCCTCAAATTCCACTCATTAAGGTTAACTCCTTTTTTTTATTGTGAATATTCCATAATTTATTTTATACCCTAAAATAAATTAATTCGGCCAAATACGTGTCTAAGCACCCGTAGTACTTAGTCCCAAAATATTCGATTCACTTTTCCTAAATCAAAACTTTAATTAAGTATGCATTCATTATTTAAATATCTTGGCGTCGCTCAACCAATATATCCAGACTCGCTCACTTAGCCCGAAAATACAATATTCAGAATTTATTATTCAAATTCTCCTTAATAAATTTTGCACACTTATTAAAGTAAGGTTTTCAATTTACTCAATTTCAACCTTAATTTCCCCTTTGGATTATTTTTCCTAATTGTCCCTGTTGATACCAAATTTAGTCTACTGACGTGGATCAATTATGTGGAGACACATGTCAATCTACATAGCACCCACAAACACTTTTTGGACAAAACACTGACTCTGAGGAGCTTAATATCCCCGGCCAATTAAAGGGTTCCGAGTAGCAAGAATTGATCGAGGAACTTCATTTAACCGAGCTACTTAAACCCACGAGGAACTCAGAGGCCCGAGCAGTTCAAGCGTGTAGAGCTACTAAGTCGGTCCGAGCTATTAAGTCGGTCCGAGCAACTTAAATACCTCTGGCGTACCACTTTAAAATCTTTTGTCTTATAATTATATATTCATTTTTTATCTGTGATTAAATAATTAGATCAAATCTAGTTTTTTACATCAACAGTCCCATTAACATTTCTCTCCAAAAGTCAAGACCTCATAACTATAACCATTAAAAGATCACAAAAAAATAAAGACCCCATATCTGAAATCTCCAAAACAGAAACCCAGTTCCGAAAAAGGGGAAAGGAAAAAGGTTGTTTGAGATGCCATCTCGTTCTAATGGCACGCTTGTCATTTAAATGATGGAAAAGTCGCTCAAATGAAGCCCAGGTCATTTGAATAATCCTGGGTTCTCCCCTTCTCCCGCATCATCCAATCTGAACCACCACTGACGAAATTTATAACCCTTCGCCGAGATTTTTCTTGCATAATTCCCTTTCAATCTTACACCAAATCTAAATTCTCAAGGTTTCCCAATCATCATCAAAATTAAACACAAATTAAAGCCTAATAAATTACTTCTCAAATCTTCTATAGATATGAATCTAAATTTATTGAAATCCCATTTTTTATATCAATTAACCCCAAAACCATATCATCTTATCACATCCACTATGATATGAATAAAAATCTAGAGTTAATTTAAAAGCAAGTTTAACCAGTTGCCTTAGGGTTCGTAGGGTGTCAATTAGTTGGTGTAAATGATGCTTAATTGATGAAGAACACACACATTTTGTTCTTAATTTTGGCTCCCATGGTTTCTCTAATTGCTACCACTTTCCTCTCTCTCAATTGGGCTTTTTAAAATGTGTTATAGCTGCCACACCCTCTCACTTTTAGGGTTTAATAACTCAATCTCATTTTCAGGCTTGTGGGTTTTATAAAAAGAGTCCAAACACTCGTATGTGGGCTTAAATATGCCTAAAAATACATTGAGACCCATTTACTATCCATGGATACTCTTTTTCGACTATTTCTACCCATTCGGATTCAACCGTGCACTTAGAATTGTCATCATAATTACTTTATAACATTCTTAAATTTTTCGACCCTAGAAAATGTGACACAAAAATCCGAATAATTAAATCTCAATTTGCTAAATTAAATAAATCCTCCAATTTACATAATTTCTCCAAATCAAATAATTTACCCCATATCATAAATTTGAATTTATCCAAAATAATTAATTTCTATTTCATCCAAAAATAATAAAATTTAAAACTCTCAAAATTATGGGGTCTTACAATGCCATTCTATTGTTTGTTGTATTCCAGTTGTCTTATTTTTTTCTCCAATTATTTATTGGAAATGGGTAAACATGTGTTTTGAAAAAAGGTTTTATGGTTATGATCTTTTACCACCTCTTAATAAAACTATTCTAATGATAATATGTGTTTAGGGGTTAAATTAATATATGGATCCCTACATGTCATTCTAAATGACGCTCTCGAGTTTACGACTTGAATTTCATATTTCTCTATATAATTAGTGATAAAAAAGACTTAAGATTATAAAAAGTATAGTATTGTTAAATCACAAAATAAAATAATATTTGTTGGGTATAAAACAAATATGATTATGATTTGAATATGTGATACTTATTTTGTATTGGAGAAAAAATGTTACGTACCTAAAATATGATTTAATCGATCTAAAGTGGTTTAAGGTGTGTTAGTATTCTTTGATGTTATCTTGGCCTCCTCGCACAATGTACACTATATATATTGACACAAATTGAGTTGAGTTGAACGCACAACATAGCTAATCCGAATACGTCATCGATCATACGTATAGACTCTTAGATGTCTTGAGTCGAGGTTGGTGAAATGGAATTAATTTTTTGAGCACCCGAAACGTGTTAAAATTGAGCCTAAACACACCCGAAAATTAGATTTTCATAAACTTCGTTATTTTTGTCAAACTTTCGACACTTCGAACGTCCACCTCGATTAGCATGCACAGGTGTGCAACAATCCATATGTGCTATCCATGGTTTGAAAAATATGTCGATTAGTGCGGGTACTATTTTTTACTATCCGATGTGTGCCAAAAATTAGTTCAAGCATGGTTCAACCACACTGCCACTTTGTTACGACTAGCGAAGGCCAAACTTTGGATGACTCGAAACCTATCTCGATGATCCTGAAATTATACCCACGCTTTCCGTATGTTAGCTCAGGTCTATGGATAGTTGTTACGATCAATCGGACCACATAAATGGTCACTCAATTGATCGTGCCATCTCGAAAAAAAATGCAACAAAGCTAAAATTTTCCTTCCCGTTCCACTACTGTTCATCATCTTCCTTCTTGATTACACAGTCTTTCTTCCAATATTACTCCCTAATTTAGTATCTTTTAACATCCCGAATAATGCAATTGCTATTGAATTATCTCGTTTCCATGATACTGACCCTTCTACATAGTTTGGCGAGTTTTGTGCTTTTTCTAGGTATTTTACAGGTATTTATTGCTAAGGAAAGAAAGTAAAAAGTCAAAGAAAAGGAATAATTCAAAGAAGAAACGTTAGAAGGGTAAAAGCGTAATTTCTATCCGAAATCTGGAAGAAAACCCAGCATGAAAGTTGAAGATCTCAATTCAACGAGTGCATAGGAAGAAACGACGTCCTATTCCAAATTCTAGAGAAGAAGTTACAGGGTTCTAAAGATGCGAGATATTGAAGAGAAATAGAGGAGAAATTGAAGAGAATTTAAAGATCTAAGCGAACTGATCCCTTTTCCAAAATAAAAGGACCAGTCCGGCTCCTCTAAACGTGCTGGCAAAAATCACAAAGCGGACCGTTCCCATTTCTTAGAAAAAAGGATCGATTCAGTGATAAGCACCCAAAACTGTACAATTTATACCCCAAATAGACGCACTTTAGTTGATAATTCTCGGCAATATGGGTCTTATACACTTAATTGTTCAATATGCAGGTTTAATTGCAGTTGCGGTGTCAAAAACTATATTTCGGAGCAATTTGCAGTTAAAATGGAGCGAATTACCAACCCCATAACCTTATTTTGATTTTGATTTTTATTAGTTTTTAGTTTTTAGTCTTATTTTATCAGTATTAGTTTTTTTTAGGAATGCACTTCTTTTTTTTTTAGTTTTATTTGATTTTACACTTATGTACGATTTTAGTTTTAGTTTTATTAGATTTTATTTTTATTTACTTTTTAGTTTCATTTTTATTTGAGTCTTTGTTTTATTTTAGAATAAGATTTTATATTTTTGGTTCTTAGTTTATTTTATTAATTTTATTTCAGTTAGTTAATGTTATATTTTTAGGGGTCACAATTTAAACACACACACTCACACCTTAATACTCAACACCCTCACCTATACCATAAACTAATCACTCACCCTCATCTAATTACCTTACACCCCCACACACCTTATCACCCCTACCTTCTTATACCTCCCAACACTCTCTCTCCTCTCTCCTCTCTCCTCTCTCCTCTCTCCTCCATAACCAAAACTCCATCTCACTCTCTCTCCAAACTTCATAAACAAACCATCACCTTCACCTCACCACCATCAAACCATCCCAAACCCAACCCCATCTCCAAATATCCAACCCTTCCGGTCGGTGACCTAAAACCCCCGGCAGCACCTCTCTCTTCACGACCCCATCAATGGCCCCTAACCCGCTGCCTGAACCAACTCCGCCGGCGGCGCCCCACTCTTCCGAACTAGAGTACCCCCTAGCGTTCCGACCCAAACCAGCGAGTTTTAACCCGAGTTCTCACCTAAACACCTCCGCCCAACCCATTTCCGACCCTGCTCCGCCACCTGCTCGGACCCCCATTCAACCATCCGAACCTGCCAACCCGACACCCAGATACCAGACAGAACCCTACCACAACCGGCCGTACCTGAACCACCTTCCAAACTATGACCCCATATCCGACCTAAGGCTGTCACAACCCGAAATGCAACCCAACACGACCCAATCACAACCATCCAAACCCAACCTTCCCATACCCATTTCCTATCTCCCATGTGAATTGCTCAACCAAGCCACGATTTTACCACCTGCATAAAATAAGACCAAAGACCAAACTAATACCCACATGCCAATTAAACCCATTTACCACTTTATTCCCTTTTTTCCATAATAACCCCAACAAACCACCCTTTACCTCAATACCCAAATTACCCTCATAAACCAAATCTGTTTTTTATACCCATTACCTCATGTGCTCACACCTCTCCCACATGTTCACCCTAGACAATTTCCAAAAATACCCCCTAGCCTCCATGTGCACCATATAAATTGAAGACTTGGGCTAATTTAAAGCGGATCTCAAATTTAGTTTTAAACTTGGTGTGATAAATTCTCTCCACCCCTTTATGTTAAGTATTTGCATTTTTAGCAAATACCTCAACATAGATGTGTGTAGTGAAAATTATCTCTAGGATAAATTTTACCCCACCCATCTATTATGAATTTTTGCATTTTTAGCAATGATTTCAAAATAGATTGATGCAGTTGAATTTATCCCTTATGGGAGGTAAATTCTAACCCATTCCTTTATGTTGAGATTTTGCATTTTTAGCAATTATCTCAATATAGATTAATGATCTAGATTTTATTTTTTTGGATGAGTTCTAATGTACAATTTTATAATGTTAGGATCTGCAAATCTCTTTTATTATTTAATTGTCCATTATGAATTCATCCACTATCCTTTTTATTTTTATTTTGTAATTTTTAGTTTAGATTAAAAATTAAGCTTGGTAGAGAGAATTATAGAGAGAGAAATTTTAGTTTAGAAATAAATTAGGATATATTTTATTTTGTAAATAGTTTTTATTTTTATTTCTCGATATTATTGAGAGATAAATGTGTGAGGATTAATTTGAGTGAAATTTTTATGTAATATTGTTTGGATCACTCAAGTTGATGAGTTATGAATTTCAACTCATGGATTGAAGATCAATTAAGCATATAGAGATTGGGGTTTGATTGTTCTCTTCTCTTCTCATTTATTTTATGCCTTTGATTATTAATTTTTCAAATCTTATACCATGTTAGGCTAAAACTCCTTTCAAGGGGTGGGGGAAAATCCTTATTTGATGTTATTTTAGTTTAATTAGTTTGATTACTTGAAAATTCCATTTGAATATTATTTTTTTATCCATCACTCTTAAATTTACGCCTCGAGAGAGGGTGAATGATTTTCGAGAGAAAATCGAAATTCTAGTTATAATACCCATTTTAGATTCGAACTAGAGATAGAGGTTTCTTAAGTAGGGTATTATAACTAGAATTTCAACTCTAAATTTATTTTCTCAGATTTACATAAATTTTAATTGATCGATCCTAGCATGTGGTTAATTAAATGGAGTGTAGATCTATTTTTCTAGAGTTGTGGGGTGTTAAACTTAATTTTCTAAAAGATTACTACTATAATCTTGCAATGAGAGTTGGTTTTTGATTTTGATATTAATTCGAGGGAATTCAAATAATTAAATTAATTAGAATAACTAAAATTTGTGGTGTAATCCCACTCCTTGATTGTTCTCACAATTATTTACCTCACTTAATCTCTTATTTTAGTGTTAGACTTTGTTTTCATTTTAGTCACTTTCTACTTAGTTATTTTCATCTTAGTTTAGTTTAGTTTGAAACCTCACCTCACCCTATTGTTTTAATATTGAAAAAGCAAAAAAAAAATAGAAAAAGTGAAAAAGCACAAAAAGAAAATAAAAAGTGAATTACAATTGAATTTATCTCTAGCTTACTCCCTTGGAAGTGGATTGATATCCTTACTTACCGCTATACTTGAGTTTATTATATTTTGTAGGTATTTGAGTTTTTGACTAACTTGGATTTCAACAACGACATACAAAAAGCTTAGTTATCAAATGGCACCGTTGCTGGGGAGGGGGTAGGTTCACCGCCGGCGGGGGGGAGTGGGATCACCGGGTTTAAGAATGCCGACGATCATTGTGTGCTACCCTAGCCATCCTTAAATTTAAAATCAATTAAACAGGTAGCCCACTAGGAGAAAATTTTGCAAAGGCGATCACTCAGATTTTCGTGATTTTTTTTTTATCTCCCGCAGATTTAATTAAAATTTGACTATCCTTTCACTAAATTTAAAGATAAAATTGGCTATGTGGTAGTTAGAAAATTTTCTTAACTTGTGTGTGTGTCCATATCTTCCTTATCCATCCAAACACACCATAGAACATGTGTATCCATATGACACTATTTCGGAACCCACCCCAGCCTATTATCCCGATATACATAATCCTGAGTTGTGTGAGTACCCGAGCTATTCGTGGAGGCCCGATCACCCTTCCATGCAATACAAATCTCAACCCGATGTTGTGGATCCTCACACGTTACCACAGTCGTCATGGCAACCTTGTGCACCCATTCCCGATCAATTACCTCACTACGCACCCCATGAGTATCAACCGATTGTCCATCACGAAAGAGATCCTTTCGTGTATGATGAACTTGGCCCCACACCACCCACTTCATATGAGTATTCTCCATATAGTCCCGATTATAGCGAGTTGTGTCCACCTCACCCACCGCCACCACCTTCATCCACATCCGCTCTCGAAACCCTCTTGCAAAAGTTCATACTCGAGAAATAGCAAGCCACTCAAATTCAAACTCAAGCTCTTCAAAGGCTTGAACAACGATTAAATGAATTGGAGTGTGAGAGAGAGTCAGACATTCCTATGGCTCCACCCATCATTGCAACCGAGTGTGACGATGATGTGTCCTCTTGTGACACATATTTTGAGTGTGACCAACCCTATACTCTTGCGAATCTCGAAGTTGAGACCATTCCATGGTCTGGGCCCCAAGTCGACAATTGTGTTGACTTCCCTTTCGATAGTGAGCCTGCTTAAATCTCACCATGTCCATCTGAGCCCCACTTTGAGTTTCATATTCCTTTTCCCGTCGAATCCAAAAAAATGCCCGAGTTTACACGTATTGAGCACATTAACGTGTGTTCCCGAGGAACCACTTCATTTTAGGTTAGCTCCGGCTACGAGTGCTCACCAATTTCTCGAGATAGAATCCGTGATAGTTCCTACCTATCCGGATATGGATTATATCCCACCATGCATGGCTCCCTTTGAGCCTGATATTTCTAGTGATTCCTCTATCTTAGATCTTGGTGCCTCGTCTTACCCACCCACCACATTCACCAATGCTACTCTAATGGAGAAGTTAACAACTCCATCTTTAGAAGCCACACTCCCTTGTGAGTATTGCTTTACTCCTCCCAATGAGTGTGTGTCTCCCACACTTGAGTTGGATCATCTTCCTCCACCTTTTATCCCACCCGTCCCACTCATTGTCCCTTTCACCCCACCACCTGGTTTGGATCTTGATTTTACACATTTCATGTTTCCATCTACATTTTTAGATCCTCACGTGAAACCATCCTCCACCATCTACGAGAGTATTTATGGTGATACTCTCCACTTCCGTGACACCGAGCTTGTTACTCTATGTCCGCCACTCTCTTGTGGTGTTTATTTTTTTCATCAACAACTCCCTGGTGTGTCACGGCGCGACCATTACCATCGCCCATATATAGAATGGTCGTGTGATTTTTCTGAGGCCCATTCAATTCCACTTAGCAAACCATTCCACCTCCCTCACCAACTAGAGCACCATGCTTATAGGGCCCAAGTCGCCCTCACCTTTAAGCTCAACAAGGCCCGTGGCCAATACCTCTTCACCCTTTCCACCCTCACCTTTACCTTAATCCCCACCCACCCATGGTCCACCGATGCTTTGCATCACGTGATGGACTTTGCCATACAGGTGCATTGACCACTTTAGCCTGTTTCTAGCAAGACTGACGCTTCAGTCTTATTTGGGGATAATTCTTGTCACCCCAATTTTTCTGTCACCCAACACTTTCATAGATCTTATTTTTAGGGTGAGATTTCATCGGTCTGGCTGAAGACATTAAACTTAGCGCTACCGAGAGGCAGCCCACGTTTCTAGTATGAGTCTGATCCTGTTTGGGGGTGGTGTTTCACATCACCCAATGCTTTACCATGTTATAGACTTGTACACCTTTATTTTTCTCTTATCATTTATTGAGGTTTATTCTTCCCTACATCTTTCCACTTCATTAGTGAGTCATTCTATTAATCTCCTTCCTACCTTATGCTCTCAATTTTAAAAATCATTTTACTTAACATCGAGGATGATGTTCCTTTTTGTTTGGGGGTAGGAAATTTATCAAAATCGTACGTCTTTTGAAAAATTATGATTTTTAAGCCTAATTTTTAAAATTTCATGCAGCTTCTTTCATCTAACTCATTGATGTGAATTGTCAATCATCCATCCTTTTAAGTCTAGGAATCAAGCTAGAGAATATTTTTTCTAAATAGCTTATGTAATACGTAACAAGGCATTTTGTACCATGAATTTCTAAATTCAACAAAATTTGTGCACTTATCATGTCCCTACGATTTAGAGTTGAGGAGTACTATAATTCTAAAGAGAACCTTAAGGATCACTAGTAGAGACTTTAGCCCATGAGATTCGTGCCTTTCACCTTTTTGAGAGTTTTACGCAATCTCCGAGTCACAAGTTGATTCAACATCTTTTGGGTCCGCATTTTAATTATTGTATGATCTCATTATTCTACAATTTTGGCTTGATCACTGAGAATGATATCTTTTTCGAGTTGTAAGAAGCGTGTGTCTTGAAATTTGTCCCGATCACTAGGATTTTCATCCATACACCTACCACTTTTTCCCATATCATATTCCCATTACATTCCCATGCTTTTCCATATTCCCCACATCATATATTCCCCATACCATCACCTATCATCTCCATATCATCTTTCATTTTCAAATAAAAGAGTGTTGATTTCCAAATGTAAAATTTCTTTAGTATTGAGAGTATAGAAAGAAAAGGAGAAAAAGAGAAAAAACAAAAAAAAATAGCAAAAGAAAAAATAGAAAAATAGCAAAAATAAAAGAAAAGAATAGAGAAAAAGAAAAAAAATCGGAAAAAAAAAGAGAGAGAAAAGAAAAGAAAAAGAGAGTTTGTAGTTAGTTGTTAGTTTTGAAATAAAGACATTTGTGCCTAAAGTGTATACACTCTTCTATCGCATCCATATTATATCCACCATCCATCCATCCATCATATCATCATCCCATCCCACCCTATCTCACCTCATCCACATATCCCATTTCATTTTCCCCTCACCCATATACATCCATATTTCCCTTAGGTGTTCGGGAAAATGAAAGTCGACGTGATGAATAACTCGACGCTCTCACTATTGTGATTAACATTCTTTCATGAGATCATTTTCATTTCTAAATGTTCGTTCTTTCTTATATGTGTGTGAGACGTTTGAACTTGCTTACATTTACTCACCTCCTCACAAACAAGAGCGATACACTAACCCAAATCTTGAGAGTTCGTTTGTGAGAGATCTATCCGTGAGATTTTGAAGTTGAAGCATTGATTCCGACAAGGCAATCTAGGAATTACCCTTGTGATACTCGGCCCGTTTTGACTGATTCACACTACACATGTAGAGTTCTAGGAAGGATGTGCCTTGAGTATTTTCTATTTTTTCTATTTCTTTTTATTTAGTGTAATCTAATTTTGATTTTGGTTTTGGTTTTTATTAGTTTTTAGTTTTTAGTCTTATTTTATCAGGATTAGTTTTTTTTTAGGAATTCACTTATTTTTTTTAGTTTTATTTGATTTACATTTATGTAGGATTTTAGTTTTAGTTTTATTAGATTTTATTTTTATTTACTTTTTAGTTTCATTTTTATTTGAGTCTTTGTTTTATTTTAGAATAGGATTTTATTTTTTTGGTTTTTAGTTTATTTTATTAATTTTATTTTAGTTAGTTAATGTTAGATTTTTAAGGGTCACAATTTAAACACACACTCACACTTTAATACTCAACACCCTCAACTATACCATAAACTAATCACTCACCCTCATCTAATTACCCTACACCCACACACACCTTATCACCTCTACCTTCTTCTACCTCCCAACACTCTCTCTCCTCTCTCCTCCATAACCAAAACTCCATCTCACTCTCTCTCTAAACTTCATTAACAACCCATCACTTTCACCTCACCACCATCAAACCATCCCAAACCCAACCCCCATCTCCAAATATCCAACCCTTCCGGCCGACGACCTAAAACCCCCGACAGCTCCTCTCTCTTCGCGACCCCACCGACGGCCCTTAACCCGCTGTCGAAACCAACTCCAGCAGCGCCCCTCTCTTCCGAACAAGAGTACCCCCTGGCGTTCTGACCCAAACCAACGACTTTTAACCTGAATTCTCGCCCAAACACCTCCGGCTAGCCCCATTTCCGACCCTGCTCCGCCACCTGCTCGGACCCCCATTCAACCGTTCGGACCTACGAACCTGACACCCAAATACCCGATAGAACCCAACCACAACCGTCCGGACCTGAACCACCTTCCAAGCCGCGACCCCATCTCCGACCCAAGGCTGTCACAACACGAAATGCAACCCAGCGCGATCCAATCGAAACCATCCAAACCTAACCTTCCCATACCCATTTCCCATCTCCCATGTGAACTCCTCAACCAAGCCACGATTTTACCACTTGCATAAAATAAGACCAAAGACCAAACTAATACCCACATGCCAATTAAACCCATTTACCACTTTATTCCCTTTTTCCCATTATAACCCAAACAAACCACCCTTAACCTCAATACCCAAATTACCCTCATAAACCAAATATGTTTTTTTTATATCCATTACCTCATGTACTCACACCTCTCCCAAATGTTCACCCTAGACAATTAGCAAAAATACCCCCTAGCCTCCATGTGCATCATATAAATTGAAGACTTGGGCTAATTTAAAGGGGATCTCAAATTTAGGTTTAAACTTGGTGTGATAAAATTCTCTCCACCCCTCTATGCTAAGTATTTATATTTTTAGCAAATACCTCAATATAGAGGTGTGTAGCGAAAATTATCTCTAAGATAAATTTCACCCCATCCATCTATTATGAATTTCTGCATTTTTAGCAATTATTTCAAAATAGATTGATGCACTTGAATTTATCCCTAATGGGAGGTAAATTCTAACCCATTCCTTTATGTTGAGATTTTTCATTTTTAGAAATTATCTCAATATAAATTAATGATATAGAATTTATTTCTTTGGATGAGTTCTAATGTACAATTTTATAATATTAGGATTTGCATTTTTGGCAAATCTCTTTTATTATTTAATTGTCCATTATAAATTCATCCACTATCCTTTTTATTTTTATTTTGAAATTTTCAGTTTAGATTAAATATTAAGCTTGGTAGAGAGAATTGTAGAGAGAGAAATTTTAGTTTACAAATAAATTAGGATAAATTTCATTTTGAGATTATTGAGTGATAAATGTTTGAGGATTAATTTGAGTGAATTTTTTATGTAATATTGTTTAGATCACTCAAGTTGATGGATTATGAATTTCAACTCATGGATTGAAGATCAATTAAGCATCAAGAGATTGGGGCTTGATTGTTCTCTTTTCTTCTCAATTATTTTATGCCTTGGATTATTAATATGTCAAATCTTATACCATGTTAGGCTAAAACCCCTTTCAAGGGGTGGGGGTAAAACCTTATTTGTTGTTATTTTAGTTTAATTAGTTTGATTACTTGAAAATTACCTTTGAATGTTATTTTTGATCCCTCACCCTTAAATTTACGCTTCGAGAGAGGGTGAATGATTTTTGAGAGAAAATCGAAATTCTAGTTATAATATCCATTTTATATTCGAACTAGAGATAGGGGTTTCTTAAGTAGGGTATTATAACTTGAATTTCAACTCTAAATTTATTTTCTAAGATTTACATAAATTTTAATTGATCGATCCTAGCTGGTGGTTAATTAAAAGGAGTGTATATCTATTTTTCTAGAGTTATGGGGTGTTAAACTTAATTTTCTAAAAGATTACTATTATAATTACACTTGCAACGAGAGTTGGTTTGTAATTTTGATATTAATTCGGGAAAATTCAAATAATTAAATTAATTAATTAGAATAACTAAAATTTGTGGTGTAATCCCACTCCTTGATTGTTCTCACAATGATTTACCTCACTTTATCTCTTATTTTAGTGTTAGACTTTGTTTTCATTTTAGTCACTTTCTAGTTAATTATTTTCATCTTAGTTTAGTTTAGTTTAAGACCTCACCTCCCCCTATTGTTTGAATATTGAAAAAGCTAAAAAAAAATTAGAAAAAGTGAAAAAGCACAAAAAGAAAATAAAAAGTGAATTACAATTGAATTTATCTCTAGCTTACCCCCTTGGAAGTGGATTGATACCCTTACTTACCGCTACACTTACTCAAATCTATAACTCATTGGAAAAATTGCCACAGCGAACCGATCCCATTTATTTGATAAAAGGATCGATTCGGATTCGAAAAAGGACCGATCCGCGACTGAAGGCACGGACTGGACTGCTAATGATAAACTTGATTTTTTTTATTCTGATTTTAGAGTTTTATTCAGCTACTACTCTGGATTTTTCGTGATGCATTTAATCTCTAGTTATTGTTAGACAAAGGAGTTCAATTTTTAGGTTAGCTAAGTAGGATTAGAGGGTTTTTGTAGTCAAAACCCCTAATTTTTCTTAAGAAGCTTTACTGTAAGGATTCAAGTTTTGGTTTCTGCAATTCAAGTAACATCTTTCTTTAATTTTTAATTGCTCATTAGTTTTAATTGCTGGTTCTGAATTTGAAATCTTCTTTTCATTTAGTTTCTTTAGATTTCATGTTTTCTTTATTAAAAATCATGTATTTCTCTAAGTGAATTATGTCTAGCTAATTTTCTAAGGGTTGGGGTGCATGAACCCCACCCGATGTAATTCACAATAGTGGAAATAGACTTTTGAATTAAAATCTTAGATGAATCGTGTTGTATAACTGGTGCAACCATCATAGGACTTTTAATCTCGTTTGCCCTGGGTAACCAGGATGCTTAAGAGTGCGATGCGAGTATTGGTTAATACGATACCGCTTTACTCGTCCTTTTCTTACATACTGTGCGGGCTATGATCCCTCATATGTGTAATACTTAGGAGTACTAAAGACTGTGTTCATTTAAAGTTCTAATTCTGAATCTAGTATCCTACGAGGAGAATTACTAGGGTGTGGGGTATTGTAACCCGACTTATTTGTTCTCATTTCATAGTTAAGTTTTTCAGTCCAATCGTAATCAGTTTTCATTTAATTAGTATAGTTGCATTTTATTCATTCTAGTTTCAGTAGTTAATCATTCTCAAACTTGCATTTAGTCGTAATTATTTTGTAATCTAAATCACCTTTTGGTTTCTTTTAGGGTCAAGTTAGGGTTCTCCTTCTTTCCATAATTCGTTACGACTTCGTTCTTCCTGCTTCCCTGAGGATCAAACCCAAATTATTGGTATTATTACTTGAGCGACAGGCTTGCACTTGAGCCTGCATAGTACCCACACTAGACACATTTGTGGTCGCGTCACTTCTTAAAATATTTTCCTGACCCAATCTTTTGCATGAAATCATTATTTAACTACACATACCCACTCCCTAGCATACCTATTCATCTACGTATATATGAAGTTATACACACATATAGTGTATATATCTACACTCACACACACACACACACACAAAAGAATGAACACATGAGTTTGTTGAGGGCGATGGAGGTGTATCTAAAAAATGAGTTTTAGATTCTCAATTTATAGGAAAACTTTTAGGGCTAGGGGTCGATTTACATGGGAGGGATAAGATTGTAGGAATGTGACGAGGCTTTGGATATTTGTTCAATTATTAGTTATTTTCACTTTAGTCCCCTAAAGTTGTAAAACATTATGTTTTAACTTTACACCTCTTAGATTTTAATCTAAATGTTGGACACATAAAATTGTATTTGGGTTAAGACTAAAATTCAAGATAGTGCTTCAAGATAACTTGGTACGTATATAAAAAGAATTAAGCATAAATTATATTTAAGTTTATAATGAATTTTTAGACAAAATAGATATGGTACTTAACGTCTTAATGAGGTCTGAAATATAAAAGTTTATTTTTTATTTTAATAAACATGTTATTCCGATAGATAAGTAACTCAACTTTAAATTTTAATTCAGAAAAAATGTGGGTTGTTAAATCCCACCCACCTTAAAGGAATTTTATCCTCAAAATTTATCGTATTTTTAGAGTGTAAGGCTCTCATGATGATTACTATATGTCTTAAAGGATACCCTATTTCCAAAAGAATATCTATTGACTTTGTAGTCTTGAATTTGTAATTTTTATCATGTAAAGTGAAGGCATTGGTAAAGTCCTTTCACTCCCTATTCGTAACTCTTGTAACATAACTATTTAAAGGATGATGATGTAACCAAGATTAAAAATAGTCAAAATTGAATTTTAGATAAATAATCGGCATTTTTATTAGCTTTGAATTGGTCACGTATCATAACAAAGGTTTTTTACGGGGGTTTATGTACAAGGTTTTTATAAAATGAGTAGAACAAACAACTAAGTTAAGGTATGAAATTTTACAAGTTGTACCATGGGTTGTATATCAATCTCGTGATAATGGTATTTTGCATCTATTTGCAATTATGTAATCATGAATCCGTACATAAGTCACTATAAGAAGGAAAGTACTTTGACAGTTACTCATATCTTCCTTGGTTGGATTTTCTCAATCTGATATACTTATTCTACGGTATATCTTCCCCTTGGTTATGTATATCAGTTGACGACTTAATAAAGAGGTTTATTTAGAATGCTCACATACTTTATGAAAGAGTATCTCAAAGATGTCACCTAAATGAAATTAAGGCATGGTAAAATACTATAGATATAACGTTGATTAAAGTACAATAATTGATGATATAAGTAAGAGAGTTTATACCCGGATATCCCATGAATATTAAGTTATAGAGGTTCAGGTAGTTAAAGTTTCTATAACCAGATAAAGTTACAGAGTAAGAAAGTTTATAATAATATATCCCATAAATATCAAGTTAGAGAGGTTTAGGTAGTTAAAGTTTCTATAACTGGATAAAGTTATAGAGGCTTGAGGGGTTAACGCCTATAACAATTATGACCAATAAATTCATGGTATTTCTAGGGAGAACAAATGGATGAGTTTTAATGTCGTGAAACAATTTTATGGAATCTACTATAGATGTAAAGTGGTAAAAGGATCATTTAAAGTATGTCGAGGCTACTTTAGATGTACCTGTTGATGTAAAAAACTAGATTGCTCTAATTATTCAATCACAGATAAATAAATAAGACAAAGATTTTTAAAGTGGTTCGGCTAGGAATAAAGCCTACGTCCACTGTTATGTTATTGCTGAGTGTTTGTGGAATTCTTGATTACAAGATCTCTCAAGAAATTTCGGTCCCCTTTGAATGAGGATGATACAAGGTATTTATAGCCTTGAGGCTGTACATGAAAGGTTCGATACATTAAATGACATACATATGAAAGGGTAATACATTTAATGCAGAGTGCGTGCCAAGAATATAAGCATTCAATGAATATCTGAACTGTTGATGATCTGGCAATTAATGATACGACCGAGATGCAGCTCGGACCGCCATAGCTGTTCGCTGATCAGGAGTTCCTCGGAACATTAGAGTACCTCGATGCGATAGAGTTCCTCGGTGCGTTAGAGTTCCTCGGTGTGATAGAGTTCCTCGGCGTATTCTCGTTGCTCGGAAAGAAGCATAGTTGGTCGGGAAATGATCTTCCTCGCTGCTATTGTGCCACGTAGATTGACACGTGTCTTCGTATTATTCGTCCACATCAGCATATTAATTTTGGTATCAACAGAAGCCCCCAATGTTTCATATTTCGAACTTTGAGGAGTATGGAACATTCTTTCTCGGTATATGGCAATATTAGATGTCCTTCCTGGGTTTCAGGAACATTGTATTCAAATTTCCTTCTTATTTCGCAGTTTCCGCCTTTTTTATAAGTGCTTCGATCTTCGTGCAAATTTTGTCCTCTTAGCCGCCGGAAGTTTAGTAATTTCTTTTTGGTAATCATTTCTTTCGCCGCTTACCAATGCAAAGTATTTAAACTTCTTTGGTAACCATACCGTCGTCTTCGTTCTTCATTTTCTGCATTCAAGCTTTCTATTCTCTTCTTCTCTTGTGCGTTCATCCTTGTTTCCGTTCGTTGTCAACACATCTCCTTTCTTTCTGTAAGATCTTCTTTCTTTCTTCTGTATCTCTTTTATTCAATATGGTTTATATTGTGGAGTCTATTGAGAAATTCCGTTCTGATTTTTCCATTCCTTCGTGGGTAACCCTAGAGGTTCTTTCTGAGCCTTTAGATTACTTTCGATTGGCTGAGGGACATTGGTTCCCCAGTCTTTTTGTTGCTGAATGCGGTTTTTCCTTTCCACCAAACCCATTATGTCTTGACTTTTGTCAATATTTTGATCTTGTTCCTGCAAAAATAGCCCCCAATTCGTGGAGAATAATTAACGGGGTGCATAAATTAAATCTAACTCATGGGACTCGTATTGGGATCCCTGAAATTATGTTTTGTTATAAATGGGTTGTTCTAGATAATATTTATTATTTAAAAACTAGGTATTTGAATAGGGCTCTTGTAGTTAATCTCCCTGACTCAAATAGGGATTATTTTGAGCATGGGTTGGTCATAAAAAATTGGCAACATGCGCCTTTATCTGGGAATGAAGTATACAACGGTCCCAGATGCCCCCCATACGGCAATGGGATAGGTTTATTTTTCATTTTATTTTACTTATGAAATTATGCTTTCATCATGTTTGACAAAATGTATGACTGATATCTCGACATGTATTTATTTGCAGTTGATAGCAAAAGAAAAACTCCAAAAGAATCAGAAGTGAATATTAAACATCTGAAACTTATCTGGGGTTTGCATAAGAACATTGCTGACGAGCATATTAGATCTGCTTCATATTTACTACAGTATAAGAGTTACACAACCTCTTATACTGCTCGCCCTGTTGAACCAGCTTCAACACCAGAAAGTTCATCTTCAGATTCTCATATCCCCTTATCTCAGAGAATGGGCAAGAAAAGAGCTCCTCCTGCTCTATTTGGTGAAATTTCTTCTGCTGTTGGAGCCCAGAAAGGCAAAATTGATGTCCCAGAGGGGACTAAAAAAGTAGATGCTGGTTCCTCCAAAGTTGCCGAGAAGCCCCCAGTGGCCCCGAGCAAGAAAAATGCTCTCGCTGATGTAATTACAATCTCTCCGACCAAGACTTCTTCCTTGGTTGATGCTGCTGACCCTCCTTTGAAGAGATTGAGGAAATCATCCTCAGTTAATCTTGCTGGAACTGCATCTTCTCTACCCGCTGGTGGTAGTAGTGTTTCAAACATCATTCTTCCGAGTTCTTCAATGAGCTCAGTTATACCCGAGGTTCTCGGGGTTGATGAAAAAATTCCTAGGGATACACTGACATCCCTAGCTGCTCGTCATCTTTCTTCAGTAAATTTCTCATACCTTTGGTATTTCTTTCTTTTTTTTTGAATTCTTGTATTTGTGTTGACTTTATTGTTTTTCTTATCTTTCAGCTGGTGAACTGCTTCAATACCATCGTGAAGAAAGATCAAGTTATTAAAGCTTCCAGTTCCTCGTCCGATGTTGACGATGCTTTGTTGGGTTTAGCCCAATCTGTGAAGGAATCTCGCCAACAGTACATCGAGGAGAAAACTGTTTGGGAGAAAAAGTTGGCTGTGGCTGAGGCTGATAAGATGAGGATGGCTGAAACCTCCAAGAATTTGGAGGAGAAAGTTAAAGTTTTGGAGGTTAAACATCAGGATTCTGATGATAAGTTGAAAAAGGCAGAGGAAGAATTATCTACTCTGCGAGATATCAAAGTCAAGAAAGAGGAATTGGAGGTGAAGCTCTCCTCGGAGAAGTCGAGGAGAAAAGTTGCAATCAAGAAACATTTCAGCGTTGGTTGGGAGAAAGGATGGGAGAGAGGGATAACTGCAATGACATCCCAAGTTCAATATGGGGAGTTGAAATACTTCCATGATGGCTGGGTAGCTGCTCTGCAAGAGCTAAAGGTCCAAGACGATTCTGAGCTATTCCAACGGCATCTCCCTGGTCCTCCTCCACCAATTGTGGAAGAAGAAGAAGATGAGCCTGCCTCAGATGAGTCTTCTATGGCTATGGGCGATCAAGTTTCTGCCTCTCAACCCTCTGCCACCGAGGACGTTTCTTCCATGCCTCCTCCTCCCGAGAAGATTCCTACCGATCAAGTTGTTGTTACCACCGAGCAACCGAGCTCCTCGTCCCAGCCTCCCGAGAAAGTCTTGGGAGACAAGGAAAAGGTGTGAAGTTGTTCGGTATCATTTCTATATTTCCTTGTAATCGAACAATGTAACTTTTTGATGATCTAATAAAATATATCTTTGCTCATCTCTGTTGTTGATAACTTGTTTTTGTTGATTGTTGTCTTTTTCTCGTCTTTAGTTTGTTGCTAGAATGGAATTGATCTCTTCACATGATACTGAGCTGATGCAGCAATGTCATCAATACTACAAGGCTGGTCATACAGACCTTAGTACATCGGAAATTGCTGATATCCTTGGTCATGGTGCTTCAGAACAGGCTATTGAGGCTTATCGATATTTGAAAGATTTACTCGACCGAGCTGTGGCCAATAATGTGGCGTATTATGAACTGATCGAGGAACTTCATGGTCCCATAGAGGATCTTCAAGGTCAGCACAATGAATCAATGGCTTTGTTACACAAAGATTATGAAAATAGATACCAACAACTTTCTTCTGAAACAGGCCATAAGAAGATCATTGCTGCATATGATATTAGGGAAAGGACCCTAAAAGGTGAAGTTGAAGCCTGCAGACAAATTGCCGAGATCCTGGAACAAGAAAATAATAATTTGCAGAAAAAATTGGCTCAATATGAATCTACTGCTTCATCTTCTACTGCATTAATACCAGTTATTGATGAAGGCTTCTCGTTCTTAGAGGTCGAAAACGCCAAACTAAGGCAAGAGCTGGAGGACTTAAGAAAATCTGCCATTTCTGGAACTGCTCGGGGACGAGGAAGAGGTTCTCGGGGGCGAGGAAGAATCCTCAGCCAAAATGTTGAAGAGGCTCGTACTCAGTCTACTCTGGAAACTCAAGCATTCCAGTTGAAAGTAAAAGACCGTGCTCTGACTGAAATGTCCAATAAAAATCTGTCTCTGGAAGATCAGCTTACATCGACGAAATCTGCCTTGCATAATAAGGATCTTTTTGCCAAAAGCCTTCATGAACAATTGGAGAGATTAACCTTCCAATTCCATAAACAGCCAAGGGAATTCTGGATGGCAGGATATAATGAAGCCCTTGTTCACCTGGATGCTCGTATTGAACATGCCAACAATGAAGGTTACAAGCAAGGATGGTTAAATGCATTGGGTGTATTAAAGTTGGAGCAAGGGCATTTTTTATGGGACTATCATGCTCCATCATTATTAGACCTGCCTGTACCACCTTTCAAATTGGATATGGCATGGATCCCAGCTCGTTCCATTCCTCGCAGCTTAATTTCAAAATACCTTGGTGATTATAGCCTTCATTCCCAAGTTGAATTATCTCGTCCTGAGCATCTCTTGGATACACCTTCTGTTATGAACGTCAGAATGCTCAGAGATGTTAATTTCATCAATTCTCCCCTTTGCCTAGAAGACCCTCCTGCCGGCGAGGAACCTGTTTCTAAAGCACAGGGCAAAAAACCAATAGAATAGTAATATCCATGTAACAATTTAGTACATTCTTGTAACTTGTAATTTATTCTAGATTAATGAAAAGATTTTCATTTTCTGTTTGCCAATTTTGTTAGTCTTGTGTTTATCAAACACCTTTATATTTGTACATAGGTATCTATGTATTTAAAAGGATGGCAATATCGTGCTATTTATCAACCAACTTAAAAATTTACAAGTATCAAGGTTGATCAATAAAGTAATGAATGTAAATTGTTCAAACTGTTTCCAATCAACCAAGGTAGTTGAATAATGTTTGTCGACCAATTACAGCTGATGGGTTTTTTATCCCCGACCAGCTATACTTGGTTTAATTATAAAATTGCGTCCGACCAACTAAGATCAATAATTTGTCCTCGCCGACCAACTACAGTTATTGGGTTTTTATCCCCGACCAACTATACTTGGTGTATTTTTTGAACATTTTGTTCTTCAAAGAACTCATTGTAATAATATTACCTCCCGACCAACATAAGTTGTAATATGAGAGTATATTTTTATCTTACCAACCGTAGTTGATCATGCTGGTGTACACTTTTTGGCTCCTTAAAGCTTTTGGCTCCTTAGAGCATTTTTTTGGCTCCTTAGAGCATGTCCTCCTAACCAAAGGAGGTTGGCTACTTATAGCACTTTTGCTCCGTAGAGCTGTCCTCCTAACCAAAGGAGGTTGGCTACTTATAGCACTTTTGCTCCGTAGAGCTGTCCTCCTAACCAAAGGAGGTTGGCTACTTATAGCACTTTTGCTCCGTAGAGCTGTCCTCCTAACCAAAGGAGGTTGGCTACTTATAGCACTTTTGCTCCGTAGAGCTGTCCTCCTAACCAAAGGAGGTTGGCTCCTTAGAGCACTTTTGTTGTGTAGTGTATTACACTAGTATTCCCCGAAAAATTTTCAACCAGAAAGAAAATGGCGAAACATCCTCGTTTTATTCATAATGAAAGAAATGCTTTACATTTGACATCATTGATAATACTTGCGCAGGTGTTCAGTATTCCATGCGTTTTTAAATTCCTCTCCTTCTAGAGTTGCTATTATGTAAGTTCCTGGTCGAACAACCTCTGTAACTCGGTAAGGTCCATGCCAGTTTGCTTCCAGTTTATTCTGCTTCTGAATGACCTTCTTTAGCACATAATCCCCCTCTTTTAGATCACATTTCTTTACCCTTTTGTTGTAAAACAGAGCTGTTCGTTGTTGATAAGCAGCATTCCTAATGGCTGCCTCTTCTCTGACTTCCTCGAGTATATCCAAATCCAGCCTTCTCATCAAATCATTGATCGGAGAATTGAAATTTAACACCCTGTGTGTTGGTAGGCCCAACTCGGCAGGTATCACAGCCTCACTTCCAAATGCTAGCATATATGGTGATTCTCCTGTTGCTGCTCGGGGAGTTGTTCGGTAAGCCCACAAAACTGACTGTAGCTCATTAATCCAATTTGCTTTAGCCTCACTTAACCTCTTCTTCAACCCATTTAGTAATGTTCTGTTCGTCACTTCAGTCTGTCCATTGCTTTGGGGATGGCCTGGTGCTGAATGAAACTTCAAGACGTTTGACTGATGACAATAGGCAGCAAATTCTTCATTATCAAATTGCGTTCCATGGTCTGTGATGAAAGCGTGGGGGAGACCATATCGACAAATGATATTCTTCCATATGAACTGATACACCTTCTCGTACGTCATATCAATTAGTGGTTCAGCTTCCACCCACTTAGTAAAATAGTCTACTGCCACGACGAGATACTTGAACCTTCCTCGGGTCGTCGGCAGTGGTCCAACCAGATCAATTCCCCACATGGCAAATGGCCAAGGTGATGTTATGGGTGTCAACAATGCCTGTGGAGTTCTTCGGATGGAGGAAAAACGTTGGCATTTGTCACACTTCTTAGCATAGGCTATACAATCAGCCCTCATCGTTGGCCAATAGTATCCCTGTGTCATTACCCTTTGCAAAAGTGTCCGACCTGCTACATGAGCTCCACAAGATCCTTCATGAATTTCTTCAATCAATTCTTTGACTTCTGATGGATGCACACATCTCTGCAAACCTGCCATAATTCCTCGTCTGTACAAAACACCATTAGTTAACACATACCGAGCAACTTTATACTTCAATTTCTTGGCAGCTAGTTTGTCCTCCGGCAATTCTCCTTCTTCAATGTATGCTCTGATAGGATCCATCCAAGATGGTCCTAAATCAAGGGTAATAATCTTCACCGTCAGATCTTCTTCTATGCTTCGACTTTCTAATACTTCAATTGGTATTGTTCTTCGCAGCTCGGTGCGCGTAGCTGACGCTAGTCGGGCCAATGCGTCTGCTCTAGCATTCTCCATTCTCGGTATCCTTACCAATTGAATAGCATCAAATTCTGTTAATAACTCCATCACTTTTGCATGGTACTTCACCATTAACTCTCCCTTCACTGCATATATTCCCATCATTTGATTCACAATTAATTGAGAATCACTGAAAACAATTACTTGTCGTGCCTCCATAACTTTCGCCAAATGAAAACCTGCTATCATAGCCTCATATTCAGCCTCATTATTGGAAGCTTTGAATTGGAATCTCAAGGCATACTCCATGTCAATATCGTCTGGAGAGTTTAAAACAATCCCTGCTCCACAACCAGCCGTGCAAGATGATCCATCTATATATAATCTCCATGTATGTAACTCGTCTTCAAATTTCTTATCTGTTAGAGTTCCTCGGTGAAATATCATCTGTTTTCTTTCATCATCCCCGGGTATCCTTCGTTCTTCATTGGTCATTTGTTCGCACCCTTCTACCAACCGAAGTTGGTCTAGGTTTGAATATGATGATTTTTCTACATCCACAAGTCCTTTTACCAACCTTGGTTGGTCTGGATCTGTGTCAGTTGATCCTGTATCGTCCACAGGTTGGTCAGCAAGCACCTTTTGCTCCTCGGGGGTATCGGGGTATGTGAACTCTGCTATAAAATCTGCCACGGCTTGCCCCTTCAACGATGATCTGGGTTCATATACAATATCATATTCACCGAGCTCTATTGCCCAGTACATCAATCTTCCTGATTTCTCTGGTTTGTGAAGGGCTTGTCTTAACGACATGTCGGTATACACAATGATGGTATGGGCCTGGAAGTATGGTCTCATTCTTCTACTTGCTTCAATTAATGCCAGTGCCAATTTTTCCAGCTTTGGGTATCTGATTTCCGCACCTCGGAAGGCCTTGCTTGTGTAATAAATTGGCTTCTGGACTCCATTCTCCAATCTGATCAACGCTGAGCTAACTGCATTTTCTGATACTGCCAAATACAAGTACAGCTTCTCTCCAGTTATTGGCCTAGACAACAATGGTGGGGCTCCCAAATACTTCTTCAAATCTTGAAAGGCTTTCTCACATTCATCAGTCCACTCAAAACTTTTTCGCAGTGTTTTGAAGAATGGGAGGCATTTATCAGTTGCTCGGGATACAAATCTGTTGAGTGCTGCAACCCGTCCGGTAAGACTCTGTACTTCTTTCTTCATCGTCGGAGATCGCAGCCCTAAAAGAGCCTTGATCTTTTCTGGATTTGCCTCAATACCTCGTTGGTTGACGATGTATCCGAGGAACATTCCTTCTCGTACTCCAAAGGTACACTTCGTCGGGTTAAGCTTCATCTGGTATTTATCCAGTTGATCAAAAGTTTGACTCAAGTCAACCAAATGATCTGCAGCTCTCTTGCTTTTGGTGAGCATGTCATCGACATAGACCTCCATATTGCGGCTGATTTGTTCGGTAAAAACCTTGTTCATCAACCGCTGATATGTTGCACCTGCATTTTTTAAACCAAAAGGCATAACATTATAACAATAAGTTCCCCTTGGGGTAATAAAAGAAGTACTTTCCCTGTCTTCAGGTTTCATTTTGATCTGGTTGTAGCCAGAATAAGCATCCATGAAGCTGAGTAGCTCGTGTCCCGAGGTAGCATCCACTAGTTGATCAATTCTGGGCAATGGAAAATGATCTTTTGGACATGCCTTGTTGAGATCAGTAAAATCAACACACATTCTCCATTTGTTGTTCTTCTTCTTTACCATCACCACATTTGCCAACCAATCTGGATATTTCACATCTTCAATGAATTGGGCTTTCTGGAGTTTCTCGACCTCCTCTTGTATGGCCTGGTTCTTCTCGAAACTAAACACTCTTCTTCTTTGCTTCACAGGCTTGATCTCCTTATTCACGTTGAGCTCATGACATAAAAAGTTTGGATCTATACCTGGCATGTCTTCATGACTCCAAGCAAAAGTATTCTTCCTGCTTCTCAAGAAAGTTATCAAATCTTGTTTTATTGAAACATCCAACGACGATCCTATTTGAGTTACTCGTTCAGGATGCTCGTCGTCCAGGATAACAATTTCTGTAGATTCCACAACCTGCCCTTTTACGAGTTGAGATTCATCCCTAGGGTCAAGAGTTTCAATTTCTGTGCTCTCCTCCACTTGATAAGTAGTAGTCTTTTTCCTTGATTCTTCAAGTTCTTCTTGCTCGGCAGACGAATAATAGCATTCCCGAGCTACTTTTTGATTACCTTTCATAATTCCTACACCAAAATTCGTTGGGAATTTCAAACATTGATGTACTGTAGATGGAACTGCTTCGAACTTCTTCAATACAACTCTTCCCATGATGATGTTGTAGGCGGACTGCACATTCTTATCCATCACAAAGAAGCGTATTCTTTCTGTTCGACAAGCAGGCCAAGTTCCAATGAGTATATCCAACTTGATCGTCCCAAGTGGAAAAACTTTCTCGCCAGCAAAACCCAGAAGGGGTCTGTGATAAGGTTCCAATTGAGATAATTTTAAATTCAAGCTATCAAAGCATGAATAGTACATGATGTCTGCCGAACTACCATTGTCTACTAACACCCTTGAAATGACCACATCCTTCATCCTCATTTTGATCACCAAAGGATCATCATGAGGGTAAAGAACACCTGCCAGGTCGTTTTTTGAAAAACCAATCACTAGCTTCTCTTTGTTTACCTTCCTCGGACGATCATCCTCGGCCAGGTTTATTCGCTGAATGTATGAACAAGCTTGAGCCTCTCCGAGGTAAGCTTTTCTTTCTGCAGTAAGGTCTCCTCCTCCTGCATCTCCTCCTGTAATAACATTACAATCAAATGACCCAAAACGTATGGAAAATACCTCTCGTTCAGGTTTCCTTGGCTTCTTGGGAAGATCGGGGTCATCATCTGGATCCTCTTCATGGTCCCTCCTCTTTTTCTCCTCTGCACGACGAGGAGATCTAGATCTCTCTCTAGTTCTATCATCATTCTTCCTTTCACCTCTGCGATCTACATACTTTGATAATTTTCCTCTTCGGATGAGTGTTTCAATCTCGTTCTGAAGGGCTATACAATTTTTGGTCATATGGCCATGATCTTTGTGAAACTCGCAATATTTGTCCTTATTCCTCAGGTCGGGATTTGTCTTCAGTTTTTCTGGCCACTTGATTTCCTCGTTATTCCTGATTTCTTCCAAAACATGATTAATACCCATTTTCAATGGAGTATAATTATCATACTTCTTTAGGACATCCAACTTCATCCTGTTATTCCTGGAATGTTTGTCACCACCATTACCTTTCTGATCTTTCTTCTTAGAATTGTCGACCTCCACTTTAACTTCTTTATCCATATTCTTCTTCGCAGCCATAGCCTCCTCGGCATTCATGATTTTGGCCGCCTTTGCCATCAACTCCGACATATTTTTAGGTGGATCTTTGGCCAAAGTGTAGTACAGCTTGTTAGGCAGCAAACCACTCATCAGAGCAGTGATTGCTGTCTTTTCTTCATAATCTATGACTTCCAACTTCTCGTTATTGAAACGAGTTATGTAATCTCTAGTACTTTCACCTGATTTTTGTTTAACACTTAGCAAGTGTGCTACTCGCTTTACCGGCTTTGCTCCAAAACAAAAATTGCCAATAAACAACTCGGCTAACTGAACAAAAGTTGAAATCTTACCCCGAGGAAGATTATTGTACCATATCTGTGCTGATCCGGTAAGAGTTCCCGAGAATGCTCTGCACCTCATCTCGTCGGGGACAGCGTAGATATCTGCAGCAGCTTGGTATTGTTCTATATGAAGTACGGGATCTGTCTTTCCATCGTACTTGGGGGTCACTACGGGTGCTTTAAATTTCGACGGTGTAGGGAAATCCACAATGGTTTGCACAAAAGGTGTTCCTTGAACAAAAGTTCTCTGTAAGGGGTTCCTCGCCTTAGCCATTTCTCCCAGTCTATCCTCCAACCGTTGAATGGAACCTTTCCATGCTTCATTCCCTTCCTCGGGCCGCTTAGTCCGAGCAACTGATTGCTCTGACGTAGCTTCCTGAGATTTATCTCGACGAGTAGTTGGTCGCGATTGTGCAGATCCTTATCTCAAACCTGGTGGTGGTCGAAAACTTCTTGATGGAGCCCTAGGTGGACTCATGTTCCTCCTTGGTCCTAACCGACTGAAAGGAGACACCCTGCTTAATCTTTCCAAAGCGCTAGTTCTTTCCGGAGAAAGAGTGATACGTTGATCTGTATCCGTAGCCCGTATCGATGAAGTTCGCCCAGGTTGATAAGAAGAATCATTAGACTCTTCATTGCGATATGACCCAGTACGTCTAGATTGCGATTGCCTATGATCACTCCTTTGCACTGAATTGGTAGGTGCACTGCCCTGAAGAGTTTGAATGAGTTGCCTCATAGATTCTTGCATGGCGGTTTGTCCTTGAGCCAGATTCGTCATAATTCCTGCCAGATCTGCGTATGCAGATGGATTTGG
The DNA here is from genome assembly GCA_949130495.1 of Sambucus nigra. Lineage (NCBI taxonomy): Eukaryota > Viridiplantae > Streptophyta > Magnoliopsida > Dipsacales > Adoxaceae > Sambucus > Sambucus nigra. Next base: position 93,007,836 of record OX422214.1, read on the forward strand.
AAGATTTCCAGTATTTCCAACATTTCGATTACTGGATTCGGGATTATCTGCCATTGATAACAAATGATTTTTGGTGAAAAACGATTGCAACAGTCGCTTCCCACAGACGGCGCCAATCTGTTGATGTAAAAAACTAGATTGCTCTAATTATTCAATCACAGATAAATAAATAAGACAAAGATTTTTAAAGTGGTTCGGCTAGGAATAAAGCCTACGTCCACTGTTATGTTATTGCTGAGTGTTTGTGGAATTCTTGATTACAAGATCTCTCAAGAAATTCCGGTCCCCTTTGAATGAGGATGATACAAGGTATTTATAGCCTTGAGGCTGTACATGAAAGGTTCGATACATTAAATTACATACATATGAAAGGGTAATACATTTAATGCAGAGTGCGTGCCAAGAATATAAGCATTCAATGAATATCTGAACTGTTGATGATCTGGCAATTAATGATACGACCGAGATGCAGCTCGGACCGCCATAGCTGTTCGCTGATCAGGAGTTCCTCGGAACATTAGAGTACCTCGATGCGATAGAGTTCCTCGGTGCGTTAGAGTTCCTCGGTGTGATAGAGTTCCTCGGTGTGATAGAGTTCCTCGGCGTATTCTCGTTGCTCGGAAAGAAGCATAGTTGGTCGGGAAATGATCTTCCTCGCTGCTATTGTGCCACGTAGATTGACACGTGTCTTCGTATTATTCGTCCACATCAGCATATTAATTTTGGTATCCACAGTACCCTATAAATTTGGATAATTTTTAGCCTGGTAAATGGATGGTGTTTATGTAATCTAAGGTGTACTAATGAGAATAAATGGTGGTTTCTTAAATATAAATAGTTTATACACCTATGTGAATGTGGTCACTAAAATCTATATCTTTTAACATGATGGTACTATTGTTTGAAGAACGTTTACAAGGGTATATAAAATCTAATTGGTTTATTAAATTTACATACTAAGTTTTATGAAGTCGTAGTTGATAATATTTGGAATCTCAACAAGGTTTATATAAAAGGATTGGTGTAGTCAAGATAGTACTAGATACATTGCTAAGTAGTAATGATGTTACATCTAAACTATTCATTTGGAATTGTTTGTGAAAGATAAAAGGACATGTATTTATTCCAATACTAGATTTCTATATACCTTTATTTTATTAAAATACAACTTTACTATGATTTCTAATAGTTGGTAAGTAAGAAAATATTACTGATAGATTATTGAGTTTTTCGTTTGTAAGGGAACATTTCAATCGAGTCAATTTGTAGTGTTGTCTTAATTCTAAACAAAACTCATTTAGTCATAGTATAGATGTTGGTTGTACCTCAATCCTATTTTGTTTGAAGAGTTGAAGACGTAGCGACCAAGTTTTTCAAATTTCATCTTTGTCGAGTTTCAAGTGCCATGTTTCGCATCATCAACTTTATATCAATTCAAGGTCTCAAATGTATGAATGCAATTATATATATTTAGGATCTTAGATATTTTAATTGGGTGCATTTTATAAAATATTTTTTAATGACTTTGTTTTTTCTCAAAAAATCATTTTAGATCTTTTTATAAATTTTTGGGCTTAAAATAAGAAATTGCATTTTCTGAAAAGTCATTCGAACGAACTGGACATCTCGTTCGAATGAGTTTTCCAGGTCGTTCGAATGAACTTCTAATGACCTTGTGCATAGTGTTTATGTTTTCTCGTTAGAAGTTTGTTTTGAACGAATTATCGAATCAAAATATTTCTGAAATCTCGTTATATATCTCGTTTGTAATATTGTTCGAACAGTGTCGTTCGAACGACATTAGAAAGTCGTTCGAACAACCCTTCGTCAGTTTGACAGTTTTTTTTAAACTTTTCTACTTTTCCACTATTCCACTAACTTTTCACCCGATAAAAAATAGTGCGAGAATAAATTTTCTGAGAAGACGCTTTTCATCCTTGAGAGCTTTTGAGAGAAAAATACTTCTAACAAAAAGTCCCTCTTATGTGTTGAATTTAAAGGTCAAATTTCTTACAGAACACGTGTTTACACCCATGTTTGTCTAAATCCAAGTATATATATATATATATATATATATATATATATATATATATATATATATATATATATATATATATATATATATATATATATATATATATCTTTGCTTGGAGATTGTTTGGAACCAGGTTTCTTCTCTACCCATCAAAGGAGTTTGTTTGGGTTTCTTCTCTACCCCAAAAAGGAGATTGGTTTCTTTGTTTATGGTGTGCATGCGTTGGAAAGGCCATCGTATGTTTTGAAGGTAGCTGTGCCCTACCAGTTGATGTCAAGATTACGGTGGGGTCCGTAGTTGTCGACTAGGCGGAGGTGGATGCAAGAAGAAGCATCGAGGCTTGGATGTAATCAAGTCGTGTGTCGTGTATTTGTAAACATACCACACTTAGTGTACTTGTAGGCAGGATCGTCCGAGGTTTTTCTCGTTGTGGATTTTCCTCATACATCGTAGCGTAGTGTGATTTATTTATTTTTATGTTGCAAAAATTCACTTAGATGCATGTGTAGGTTTAAAAAAAATGGTTTCATCATAAATTTTGTTTATTTTGGTGCTAATTAATCTTGGATAATGTTTAGGTTAATTTAATTCAAGTTGATTTAATTTAACTTGGCACAAATGCATGTTTAGTTTGTGTTACTTATTTTCTACCTTGAATTGAATTAATTTTGTTTAAGTGGAAATTAAAGTGTTAGTATAGTTTAATTTCAGTTGATTTAATTTTAATTTGTTGAAATTAAAATTTGAAGTATTTAATTGTTAAGTTTTAAAAAGTGATTATTAAAGTTGGTAGATAATTGAACCATCTCATAGTTTTAGTTTAAAATTTGGGGGTATTCACCTCTTTCGAGTGGTATCACAGCGAGAACGCTAATTTATTGTGTCAAGATCCTCAATTTTGTTTGGTCTAAAAATGGAAAATTATCTTTTCACAAAATTTCCTATTTTTGATGGTTCAAATTACACCTGTTGGCCCTCAAGTCATTGACCAGCCTTATGGTCTATCAACTAGCTAGCAACCTCAAGTCATTGACCAGCACACGAACTTTAGCCTAGTGGGGATTAGATATTGTAAGGCCAATGCCTACCACATCTGGAAATCCCAAGTACCTATTGGTTGGCACTGACTACTTCAACAAATGGGTAGAGGAAAAATCTCTTGCAAACATCCAAAACTCTGATATGATGAGATTCATATAGAAAAACATCATCACCCACTTTGGTACACCAAGAACGATCATTAGTGACAATGGCACACAGTTTGAAAGTGGATTATTCCAAGGCCTTTATGATTAGCATGTCATCAAGCACCACTTTAGTTCTGTAGCATATCCCTAGAGCAATGGCCAAGATGAAGCTTATAACAAGACAATGATCGACAAACTGAGAAAATGGATAGAAAGAGCCAAAGGCGCCTAGGTAGATGAACTACCTCATATTTTATGGGCTTATTATACAACTCCCAGGAGAGAGAGAAGTGGGAGAAACCCCCTCGCGCCTGCTTATGGAATGGAGGCAGCCATCCCATTGAAAGCTTGACTACCTACTATGAGGACCACCTTGGTTGACCAAGGCCGCAACGATGAAGCATTACTCAATGAACTTGACTTAGTTGATGAGCGACGAGAAGTGGCACTAGTTAAGTTGGCATCTTACCAACAACAACTGGCTAAATAATACAACCAAAAAGTCAATCGGAGGAAATTTCTAGTAGCGGATTACATCCTAAGGAAAGTCCTCGGTAGTGTTGTAAGACCATCAGACGACAAACTAGGACCAAATTGGGAGGGACCTTTCAAGATAATAAACGACGATTTACAGGGAGAATATCACTTAGAAATGTTGGAGGGTAGGGAGATACCAAAGGCCCAGAATGCCGCCAACCTTAAGAAGTCATACTTTTAGAAGTCTATATCTTTTATTTTTCAGCATCATTAGTTTAGGTGAATTTTCATTTACAAATTAATGTTGCCTTTATTTATTATTTTAGTCAATAAAGGTCGATTGGTTCGCGCATTCTAAACATCTTGGTTGTTTAATATCTCTTCATCGAATATTAATACGCATCTTTTCTAAGCATTATGATCCCCTCAAAACATAACAAAGTTCTAAGATTGTAGCAAGGTGATCAACTTTCTCCAGTCAAGGAATGAAGCTCATATATTTACAATAGTGTTCTAAACTTATGCCATTCAACGTTAAAACATGTGAAGCAAGGTTTACGATTAACCTTCCTCAGGCCTTTATTGAAAACACAATTGTCCTCTTGAGTTGCTTCGATAACAATGGAAGACCTATAGGGGAGCTTTAGGCAATAAAGCCAAATAAAGGTTGGTCGCCAACTTAGGTTGGTTGAAAAAATCATGTTCGGGCGGATGTCCCATCAACCAGGTATATTATCATCATCATCCTACCTAGGCCTAAGGAAGTGTGATGACACGACCTAAAAGGTAAAGTAGACGAAATGATATGGTTAAGGTATACTGGACTGGGAGAATGTTCAAATATGAGACAACAAAGAATTCAACATCATTTAGTCGGTGAAAAAACCTAAAATGATCAAAACTTTGTACTGATCCATTCATATTATGTTCAATCTTATTAAATATTTTCTATGTCAAAGCACTGATATCAAGCAATTAAATAAGATTAATACATGTTTAGTCAATAAATGCTCAAGACATAAATAATCAGCTTATCTGTCATTAGAAATCATATGGTTAAATTTACATAAAAAAAACCAATAAATATTTAAAGACCTACGATGGCCCATCACGACGATCAAGGTAGTCTTTTACTCGAGCTCTCTGACCATCATCATGATCAGGAACTAAGCCTTCTTCAATGCCCTCAGGGCATGGCTCTAGAATATGTACTTGTATAACATCTATTGGGATCCAATGGTCATCTCTTGAGAAGGGGTTTTGCACAGCAGATGAGAAAACGGTCTAATAGTTATACCATAGGAAGGAGTCCTTAGGAAATTTCAACTCCTTAAAAACATTCAGCTATCACCTAGAAAATATAAATTCTTCATCCTCTTTCAGTCTTATTGGGGCATCTGTCCAACCTTGGTAATAACCATCAGTCCAAGACTTACCGAGGACCCTTTTAAAATAAATGTATTAAACGTGTGACGTCCCTCTGGAGACCAGCTATGATCACATAAGTTCGTTGAAAGTCTTATTTTAGCTCGATAATCTCCCTCTTAGAAGCTTGATTGTCAGTTTGAGCAACTATAGCCGAGGATGAAGAGGATCCTCATAGCACCAAAGGGGGACCAGGTGGAGTGTTTTCTTTGAGTTGAGAAATTTCTTTTCTCAAGGAATCATTCTCCCTCAGTAAAAAATCCCCTACCTAGTTGATTTCGAACTCATCCAAAAGTTTTTCTTTCAAGGCGTCCATATCTTCCTGCATAGAGGCACCAATTACCTCAATATACTCAAGCCTATCTTTGAGCTTAGTGACTACCTCAGATTGATCTTTATAATCCTAGTTTCTCACCCTCATGGATTTATAGATCCTGACAAAAACTCGGTGCACTTGAGCGCTTATGTTCGGACTTTAGCCTAGACGGGATTTAGCATGAATATAATCATATAAATCAGTGAGCTATAGCAAATTAAACAAGCAACAAAGATAACGAGAATTAGTAATGGGATAAAAAGTTTGCTTTTCATTTAATCAAAGCAGGCCAGTTCATATGAATGGAAGAAGCAAAAATACAATAGATGAACACAAATAGAGCCTAAATGCCTTGGGGACCTTCACTTGGTCAGACGGAGGTGACCTTCCCCTTGTCAGTAGCTTGATCAATTGCGACCTCTCCTCCACCAGCACCTGAGGCAGCCTTTCTAATTGGAACAATGACCCCCTCTGGATTGACTGATGTAGCCCTAATAGCAAGAGTGATGGGCTCTATTCCATCCTGAGCATTAGGTTAGGTAGAAGGAGACACCTCAATAGGATTATGACCAGGATGATATTGGGAGAAAATAGGGAGTCGTCAGTAACCTCAATAGAAGTGAAGGCTTGATCCTAACCTTTCTTGAAGCATGCTCACTAAAGATAAGCAATCTTGTGCTTAGCATCGTCGTATGCCGCCTCCCAACCTTCATTATATCTTCTCTCTCGAATGGTCGCTACTTCCTCCTCCTACTGCTCCACCTTCGTGACTAACCCCTTATTACCTTCGCCACTGCCAACTTGTCTATGATCACGGTACTGTAGGCTTATCGAAGGTCAGATAACTCTTTAGAAAACTTCTCCCTCTCCTTATCAAAGGTAGCCTTCGTATCAGCCAGATCATTCTCGAAAGACTTTAGAGCTTTATCCATCTCTGAGCTTCTCCTCGACAGATCAACTCAACCATAGAGTAGCACCGTATAATCAGAGTCAAACTGCAAAATAGAAGAAGCACATGTTAAGCATGAGATGTTAAAAAAAATAAAAGAGAAAAGAAGAATAGAGATAGGAGTACTCACCAAAGCAAGCTTGTGGGTAAATTCAAAGGCTAACTGGTCTCCTCATGCTCGATGAGCACCCGCGGTCAGCCGTGAGCACTTCTTTCTCTAGTTGTAAAGGGGAAATTTAAGGAGCAGCAACCACTAAGGCCCTCTCAACAGCACCAATAGTGGGCACTATCGAGGCCTTTGAGGCCTATGCCCTTATCTTTTATCCTTCTCTCTATTACTTTTCTCCTATGTTTCTCTCTCTCTCTCTCTTTCTCTATCTCTCTCTCTCTCCTCCTCTTATCTCTTATATCTCTCCAACTCCTTCTCCTAAACCATCACCTTGGAACTACCAATAGAGTCTTCAGTATTCTACTTAAGAAACTTCATCCTGCTGGACAACATATCATCGTCATCGTCATCCTGGATCAAGTTTCTTCTCCTTGGAGGGTCCATCTCTTTTTCATTGGACTCTTCCTCATTGCTCTCACCTTCTCCACTTCCTTCCTCATCGCCTTCTACCAGTTCTTCTCCCGAGCTACTTTTTCCCTTATCCTCTACCTCAATGGGTTTAGAAGTATCGCTAACACCTTATTCTAGAACATCTAGATAAGGGATGGTGTATACCGAGCGAGAAATAAAGTTGGAAGTAGTATTTTTATATTCCAACAAGAATGCAGTAGATCAATGATGTTCCCCCTGAACAACAGTGATGATACGATAAATCGGCCATAAGCCGTTCTCATACCAGCAGGTCAATAGTAATGTGTGTGTTAAACGAGTAAAGCAAGCAAACAGAGAGAAGACAAGGTATAGAGTGGTTCGGCCTCTAAAATAGGCCTACGTCCACTGTGTTGCTTCGTTCTCATTATGTGCGTTGCATTGTACAATATAATCATGCCTATAGAGGCGTACAAGTATGAGAATAAAGGAGAGTACATGACAGTATTGGAGATTCCGGTAAGCCCGTGAGGTGGATGTGATGCAGATTCTTGGCCTCCAAAGCCTATGTTGGGGTGATGTAGAGAGAATCTGTGTTGTAGTGCCTCAAGTGTGTGTGTAACCGATCCCCCCTCCTTCTAGGTGTGGTCCTATATTTATGAGGAAATGTGTTGAGTCAGATGCCCTGAGCACGTGGCGTATACCAAGTTTGCGACAATTGTGGATAAAGGGGGGTGCGGCCTGCAAGGCAAGCGGTGTTGTAAGCTGGAGGGGTGCCGCATACCCTAAGGTGGGGTGTCGCGGCCTATGGTGGAGAGGGCCGCACCCTAAGTGAGTTCTGGCCGCGCCCTGAGTGAGGTTAGGCCGCAGCCTTTATGAGAGAATACATCCGCGGTAGGGTGCTATATTTGTACTATCAATAAGCCCCCAAGCCGTAGTGCCAAGGGAGATCAATTGGGACTGTGGCTAAGTAGTCTAGGTGCAGCGGTACTACCAAAGTGACGATTCGTCTTCCGCACTCCCTTATATATATTGTTTCTGGCCGTGAACTTCATTACGTTTCCAAAACTTTTGAGAGCACATCGAGAGTGAAACTCTGCACTTTCTTTCTTGCATATTCTGGCGACCTTCCGAGGCGGTGTGTGGCGGTTCAAGGTGGTCTGTAGCTGATCTTTGCAACTTTCTTCATTTCCAGGTGATTTTTCAACCACCATTTATAGTTTTCTTCCCTTTTGATACTTTTCCTGGTTCATTTGCTAGAAATATAGGGTTTTATTTGTTCATTTTGCTTTTTCCACATATGTTGCATATGAAATACATATAACTGTTCTTGATGTTCATAATCGAACACTCCGTATTCTTTGGGTTTGATCCTAAAAAATGATTAGATTTAGGTAATCAACTTGTTTAGGATAGAGGCCGTGACATGGTAGGATTTAAATAATCATTTCCGTGAGCTGGTACAATACTTCTGCGTCATACCGTGCCAAATGGCCGTGGTCCCTCAAACTATCATCCGCGGCATCAAATCACCACCCTTGGTAGTCTCGGAATAGACTTAAAACTTCCATGAATCCATGACATCCATGTTAAATAACTATAGTTGCTTCTAGAGCATACAGAGTGGACTAAAAATTTAGGAATGGCCGTGGCCAGGAATGCCCTAAAAGAAATTCTATCTTATTATCGCAACATCCTATGTTCCTCTGATATGGATGTGGCCGCGGCTTGTTGGGACAGTACGATCCCATAAGTAGACTTTTTAAACTCAAAAATACCCTTCTGCGGCTTCTTGAAGTCTTACAAATCTTACTGGCTGCGGCGCCTAACTGCGAACTCTGCTTTTCAGGTACTGCTGCAGCCATATGAGCTTTGACCCAGAAGAGTTCCTGAGAGGCTTTTGGGCAAAGAATTTTGGGACCTCTCCCCCCGAGCTTACTTCTGTGCCCCCTCTAAGATCAGTAGGGCCCTGCAAACTAAAATATTGCCCGAAGTGTGTAATACTCGACCCAGACTCAACGGATTCTGCATCTGGGAAGGATTTCCAATCTCCGCCGATGGAAGAGGAGGCCAACTCAAGTACTCATCCCATAGGTGAAGGAGATAGTGCCGCGGCTGCTAGAAATAACCCAGGAGGAACATCTGGGAGGGCTGAGAGACCCTTGGCCGCGCTTGATATCCGCGGCTCGATGACCCAAGATTGGGTTGAGCAGGTTGTTGAGGCCTTCGAATTTCCAGAAAATTTAATGTGCTCGGCCCCTGCCGTGAACCAAAGATCGTGCACAGTTCTATCCGATGATGGAATTTTCTTCCCGCTGCACGCCTTCATTTACAGGCTGCGGCTACCAGTCCCAATTCCTATCCGTCGCCTTTTTCAGGCAATGAACCTAGCCCCGGCACAGCTGGACCCTAATGGCTGGAGAGACGTTCTCGCTGCAATTATCCTTTGGGATATTTTATTCAAAAAGGACATCACTCTTGCGGAGTTTTTTCACTTCTACCGTCCAAAGGAGAACACAGTGAAATTCGCAGGGTATTATTACCTCTCTAGCCGCGGCAGGGACGAGACCCTTTACACTGGGAGACCGACCAGTGTGAAGAATTGGAAGGGGAAATATTTCTACATCTCCGGTGAAGGCTGGGAGATGCACCCCGAGGAGAATGAAAGAGAGAGAACATATAAAATGTCGCGGCAGTGGGGGTCACCCTCAAAATTAGGTATAAGATTATAGCCGCGTCCTTTTTATTTCACATGTAACTTCCAATAACCTGAATCGTCTTTTCTTTCTGCAGCCCTTGACAATCTGCATTTGAACAAGCGACAGGAAAAAAGAGTTGTTGAGTCCGCGAAAGTTCCTACTGAACACAAGAAGTTCAGCACACTTGTAACGTCAGCAACCATTTTTGAAGCAGGATTTTTCCCAAACAAATCCATTCCTCAACAAATGGGTGAGGAAGGTAACTAACTGCACAATAATTTTTACTCCGCGGTCATTTATTCTCTTGAACTCGAACTCATGCCATTCCTTTTCAGGCGAAGAAGTTGACAGGGAGTTGCTAGCGGCGCAGCTAGTGGAGATGGATGAGGACGCAGTCGTCCTAAATAATACTGCGCGGAGCAGAAAGAGGAAGAGGTCCAAGGCCAAGGGACCTGCCGCGGCTGCCTCTGGAGAAAATAATGCTGCCCCAACCGTGGTCGCTGCCGATAAGGCTACTGAACCTGCCGTGGATCAGGTGGTTAAGGATGAAAACCCTGTGCATGACCATTTTTATGATGACATAGGGGAAAACTTGGCCACGGATGGCCTGATGTCAACTGAAGTGCCCCTTCAATCATCCTCTCCTCCACCGCCAACTGTAGTGGCAATTAATGCGAACTTGCCACCTCCTTAATTGCGCGAAGAGTCTGGGCCTGATGGTAGACTGTGACACCCCGACTAATTAAATACCGGGTAGCTACTCCTTTATTAAATTAATTCAAAATGCCAAGTTGGTTCAGTTAATAGCATCACTGACGAAACATTTTAATAATTACTAACCACCTAGTATTTAAAAGTAAGTGCCAAATTTTAAGTTAAGTCTGATTAACATGCACTAAAAGAATAATGGAAGAACAACATAATCCTTTCACCGTAACGAAGTAATGAAATAACCAACAATAATAATAAGAACTCCGGAGGAAACTCCTCACCACAATCCCAACAAATGGAAATAATACTACAAGTCTGAATCCTGAATAATTACATGCCAAAAGACTGAATAACTGAAATAAATGAAAGCAAATGGGTCGGAGCCCGAAAGTGTCCTTGTGGCTGGGCACCTAAAATGGTTTTTACAAAAATAGATTTGAAAGCAAATGGGTCAGAGCCCGAAAGTGGAAAACATTTTGAAAACAGCAACTGTTTTAATAACATTAAAACATTAAATGCAAAATACATGTTAGGACGTGCACTCACATGAAATTCTCACCTCTCGACTACATGTGCACACCTAACGTACATTACCCATCTAAAAGACACATCTATCTAACCAAAACGTAATAAGTTCTACCTCTTACTACTCGATTCCCATATTACATTCTAACGTTATCAATATAAATAGAAGGCTTCACTTAAACTCAGATTCTCAATATGTAATACATTTCACTACTGGTAAACCCGTTATGTTTTCTCAAAACAATACCATAATTTTATTCACAATATTAACATGAAAATTCCCATTAATTAAGTGTATATTATCCACATCATAAATATACAATACAAGCACCCCGAGACTAAGCTGCGGTGCACACATACTCTGCTATCCATCTCGGTACATCACGTACATAAGGATCACGCATTCCGAATCTCTCAGGAATCGTTCAGATAACAACATCACAAATAATGGAGGCGAACACAGTCATATCACATGGGTCACGCACATACCTGCGCTCCCACGATCAACAGACTTATTAACATCCCAATAAGTCCTTCTCTGACCTATGTTCATCGAGGTAACCAGTCTAAATCCGGGCAACACAAGGATTAGAGGGCCCTAAGCGAACGCGAACCTCCCGTGATAGCAAGTATGGTAGGTATGTCATACACATAAAATCAATACATATACTAAGTATGCACACGTCTTAGTAATCACCATAATATATTGGTACATATCTCTTCTCGTACTGACATATAATACTACACCATTTATATGTTCCCGATTAATATAATTAATCAGGTCGTCAATAGCTCACATCGTAATAGACACTCACATCCTACTTCATATTTTCCTTTTGGTTCAAACTACACTTCTAGGTTTAACTCCTCATTATATCCCAAACATTCCAAATATCAATTACTCATCAAGGAAAGGCTATCTCTACCTATACACAAGGTTACAGGGCACTCGGGATCAAAACAGGATAAAAAGCCTAAACTGTCAACTCGTTCGAAGTCTCGTTAGAACGAGGCTGTTCGAACGAGACTTCGTTCGAACGAACTGAGTCTTCTAACGAGATCTCGTTTGAACGAAGTGGGCATTCTAACGAGATCTCGTTCGAACGATCTCATCGAACGAACTTCACCCTCGTTAGAAGTCAATGGTCAACTCATTAGAAGCTCGTTCGAACGAGGTCGTTCGAACGACCTGGGCAGGTCTTCTAACGAGCGACCAGATTCGAGCCCAGATTCCTTACTTTCATTTTTCCCATCTCTCTACACCTCAAATCTCATCCAAACATCAATCTAACAATTGTTTAAGGTTCCTAATCGTCCCTAAACATCCTTAGGAGACATATTAACATGTTTGGGGGTGTTAATTCATCCTAACATCATTCAAATATCAAATCTCTACATATTTTCCCCAATTTCAAACACATGAACCCTATAATTTATAAATCATCTAGAAGTCTAATTAAATCCGTTTTTGGTTTCACACTAATTGTAATATCATCAGAATAATCATCAACTACCAATCTACATGCAATTTCCTCATCAAGAATGTAATTTCTATTTCCAAATTTAATGGGTTTTCATTAACTCCCAAGAACAAATCAGATTTTTATCAATTCCTACACATGGAAGAAACATTATTTATAAAAATGAAATTAAATCACTTGCCTTAATGGTAACTCTGGACTTGATGACGAATTTGATGAACGGATCTTTCTCCTCTGCAGATTTCTCCTCTCCTCTCTTTCTACAAGGATAATGGTGGCTAGGGTTTGTGCTTTAGAAATTTTTAGGAACAACTTTCAATAACCTCCGTAGCCTATTTGGGTATTAGTGGGCTTAGTGGGTTAATGCCTAATCAGATATTAATTCCCAATTTTTGTAGCTTTTAATTCCTCAAAATTCAAAATTACCAAGCTACCCTTATACGTTGCCGGTATGGCCTAAAAATGCCCCGGGACCCAAACCAAACCCCCGGCTAGTGTTTTCTGACTATTTCGACCTTTCCGAACGCGTTGGCGCACTCAAAACGACCATACGGTTTATAGAAATAAAATTCACTTTTTAATTATCATTATTATATACCATGACGCGACTGTCACACGCGTCTCAACAAAATTTCCAAATTGTCGTATTTCAATCTCATGACAAATTTCATAATTCAATATTCATATATAATCATATATGCACATATAATCAAATACCAACTCGCATCTCGCTAGTATTTTAACCCGGATTAATTTCCAATTAATACGCATTTAATTTAATTAATCCCATAAAATAAATATCACAAAAATACAGGGTATTACATACTTCCCCCCTAATAACTGAATTTCGTCCCGAAATTCGGAACTAGAATGTAGCTGGTAAGAACAACTCGGGATAACGTTCGTGCATCTCATTCTCGTGCTCCCATGTGGACTCCTCGACATTATGATGTCGCCACTGAACACGCACTAACAAAACTATCTTTGACCGCAGTTTCCGCTCACTTCGGTCCAAAATAGCAATCGGCCCCTCCTCGTAGGAGTTATTAGGCTGGAGATCTATGTCCTCCAAGGCAATGTGAGAATGATCCAAATCGTCTCTAAGATATTTCCTTAGCGAGGAAATATGAAACACATCGTGAACCCGATGTAAATGCTCCGGTAATCCAAGCTTATACGCAACCGGTCCAATCCGCTCAATAATAGGAAATGGTCCCACATATCTCGGTGCCAACTTCCCTTTCTTCCCGAAACACATAATCCCCTTCATAGGAGATACTCTGAGAAAAACCTGGTCCTCCACTTGGGATTCTCTGAAGAACCTCTTCGCATCAGCATTGCTCTTCTGCCTGTCTTGAGCTACCCGAATGTGACTACGAATCAATTCTATCCTTGCTGAAGTATCCTGAATCACTTCCAGCCCAAGTAGTTTATTGTCCCCCACCTCCAACCAACATGCTGGGGAACGACAAGGTCTACCGTACAATGCCTCAAATGGAGCCATGCCAATGGTGGTCTGGTAGGAGTTGTTGTAAGCAAACTCCACTAGTGGAAGATACTGCTCCCATCCACCCCCAAAATCAATGATACTCATACGTAGCATGTCCTCCAACATTTGGTTTGTACGCTCCGTTTGCCTGTCGGTCTGCGGGTGATACGCCGTACTCAACTGCAATTCCGTGCCCATGGCCTCCTGAAAACTCTCCCAAAACCGTGAAACAAATATCTTGTCTCGGTCAGACACGATATTTAGGGGCACACCGTGAAGTCTCACTATCTCTGAAATAAAGAGCTGGGCATACTGTCCCGCAGTGTAGTCTGTCCTTACGGGTAGAAAATGAGCGACTTTGGTCAACATGTCCACAATTACCCAAATGGAGTCGTGACCTCTCTGTGACGTAGGCAGTCCCGTAATAAAGTCCATGGATATGCTCTCCCACATCCACATCGGGACCTCCAACGGCTGTAGCAATCCTGCTGGTCTCTGATGATCCACTTTTACTAGCTGACAAGTGGCGCATTTAGAGACAAACTCGGCAATATCTCTCTTCATCCCGCTCCACCAATACTGTCGTCTCATGTCTTGGTACATTTTATCCCCACCGGGATATACCACGAACCGTGAGCCGTGCGACTCTGCCATCACCTCATGCCGTACTTCCTCCCCTTCGGGAACTATCAATCTCCCGTTGAAGCGTAATCCCCCGTCTGAGCTAACGGTATAGGACTCGGCTCCCTCTGCTAGTAATCGAACTATCTTCTCCTGACAGAACGAGTCATCTGCTTGTGCCTTTACTACCCTCGTGATAATCTGCGGCGTAACAGTCATTACCGACATGAATGATCGGGACACTGCATCCTGGTGTCCCAATTCCTTCCACTTGGCCTTCCACACCTCTGCCACTTCATATGCTGGCCTACGGCTCAACGCGTCTGCCACCACGTTAGCCTTCCCCGGGTGATACTGGATATCAAACTGATAGACCTTCACAAACTCAATCCACCTTCGCTGTCGCATATTCAACTCCTTCTATGTGAATAGGTACTGCAGGGACTTGTGGTATGTGAACAATCGAAACTTCTCCCCCAAAAGATAATGCCTCCATATTCGAAGGGCAAAAATAACTGCCCCCAACTCCAAGTCATGAGTGGCATAATTCTTCTCATGAGTCTTTAGCTTACGGGAAGCATAAGCTATGGCCTGACTCTCCTGCTACAATACACCTCCAAGTCCTTGCAAGGACGCATCGGTGTAAACTAAATACTCAACTCCCGGTCTCGGCAATGCTAACACAGGTGCTGAGGTCAACTTATCCTTCAATTCATCGAATGCCAACTGACAGGCATCACTCCAGATGAATGGCACACCCTTACGTGTCAGATGTGTCAAAGGACCTGCAATCTTCGAGAATCCCCGAATGAACCTCCTGTAGTATCCTGCTAGGCCCAAGAAACTACGAATCTCCGTCGGTGTCGTGGGCTGTCCCCACTCCCTCACCGCGGATACCTTCCCCGGATCAAAAGATATTCCCCGGTCGGAAATAATATGTCCCAAAAACTGGACCTCCTTCAGCCAAAACCCGCATTTCTCATATTTTGCATACAACTCGTTCTGACGTAGTGTCTGCAAAACTTGCCTCAAATGCTCGGCGTGCTCCTCCTCTATCTGGGAGTAAACCAGAATATCATCAATGAAGACAATGACAAACTGATCTAGGAAATCCCTGCACACTCTATTCATCAAGTCCATAAACACGGCTGGAGCATTGGTCAAACCAAAAGGCATAACCCGAAACTCGTAAGAACCATATCTCGACAAGAACGCAGTCTTCGAGACATCCTCCTCCCTGATACGCAATTGATGGTATCCCGATCTCAAATCAATCTTCGAGAAGAAAGAAGCTCCTCTCAACTGGTTGAATAAGTCATCGATTCGAGGCAACGGATACTTATTCCGTATCGTGACCTTATTCAACTCTCGGTAGTCCACACATAATCTCAGTGAACCATCTCTCTTCTTCACGAACAACACAGGGGCAGCCCACGGAGAAGTACTCCTCCGTATAAACCCCTGACCTAACAACTGCTCAATCTGATCTCGTAACTCCCTCATCTCAGCTGGAGCCATACGGTACGGTGCGCGTGCTATAGGTCTCGTACCTGGTAATAAGTCTATCACAAAGTCTATCTCTCGACTGGGGGGTAGGCCTGGTATCTCCTGAAACACATCAGAATACTCCCTGACAACTGGGATCGAATCTAAAGGAATCACAACCTCCTTAGAGGTATCCTCCTCTAGGTAATACAAATGAGCGGTCGAGCCTCCCTCTGGGCGAGGCATCGCCATTACAAACATCTCTTGCCCCGGAATGGCAAAAACAATGCTCCCACTGAAGCAATCAATCATGGCTCTATAATCAGCGAGCCAATCCATACCGATAATCACATCGTGAACATGCATATCTAATACCAACATATCTGCAGGTAATACCAGACTACCAATCTCTACCCCCACTCCCCGGCATATAAAGAAAATAAGTGACCCACTCCCCAATTGTGAGTCTACACACGTCACTGTGCTCTCTGCCGTAGCTAACAACCCTAAGGCTTTCGCAAAATGTGTAGCTATAAAGCAATGTGTTGCCCCCGTATCAAACAAAACCCGACCCATAGTACCATGGATAGGAAACATACCCTCAATCACGGGTGGTGCCTGCGGAGCTGCTGCCTGGTGGACGTTATAGACACGTCCATACGGTAACTGTCCCTGCTGTACAGGAACTGCTAGAATGGCTAGAAGAGCTGGCACCTGGGCTGGAGCTAGAAGGGCTGGCGGAAAAAGTGGCCTCTGTGGCTCATGTCGAGCACCCTGCTACTGCTGCGGGGCCCTGCCCCTATCAGGACAATCCTGGCGTTTATGGCAAGTCTTTCCACAAACGAAACACTTTCCCGGGAAGTTTCCCCCTCTCTGTCCCTGCTGCCCCCGGCCCTGGTGGTCGTTACCATTCCTCCACTGGCCCTGCTGGCCCTGCTGAAACTGTTGTTGACCATTCTGACCCTGCTGGTGTTGATGGCCGTTCGGACCCTGATGGCCCTGTCGGAAACCTCCCTGTCTGTGCCTGAAATTTCCTGACCTGAACCTCTTGTGATCCCCATGCTGGGTACCCTGATCACCCTGCCTCTGCCCCTGAACAGATTGTGTCCCACTGGCACCATTTCCTCCAGTCCTGCCCTGATGGCTAGACTCTCCCGATCGCTTTCCCTCAACCATGTGAAAACGGTGATCCTGGAAATGGAGCAATGGAGCGTTAACCACATCAGAATAAGTGGCTAACGAGAGGTTCCCTAACAAGTGCTGACGAATCCTCCAGGTCAACCCGTCCGTGAATTTTTGTATCTTCTTTTCCTCAGTCGGTATCTCATCCGGAACAATGTTCAGAAGATCAGTAAATTCGGCCTCATACTCAGCCACAGTCTTACCCTCCTGTCGAAGGCTCATCAGCTTCCTCCTCATTTCCGTGTGAATAGCTGATGGAAAGTACTTTCGGTCAAACCGCACCCAGAACTCCTGAATAGTGAGAGTATCCCTCTCCTCTACGGTGGTAATAGACTCCCACCACTGCAATGCTGACCCCACTAACTTAAAAGTAGCTAGTATCTGCTTCTGGACATCTGTGCACTCATACAGCCTCAAGTGCCGCTGTATATCCTTCCTCCACTGACTCGAAACTACCACATCGGAGCTACCTGCGAACTCCGGAGGGTGTGCTTTCTGAAAAGCATCACGTACACATTCCCAAGCAGACGGGAATGCATGATCCTGAAATGGCACGGCTACTGGCGCCTGAGGTGGTGCCTGCTGAACTACATCTAGTGCGGCATTTACCGCCTGGGCCATAATGGTTGCAACCTCGGCGGCATTCATCGTGCCCTGAGCTGGTGCGGGCTGTGGTTCTGGCGTCGCATCCCTGGGAACCCTTCGTGCACGTCGTGGAGGCATCTGAAATAAGAATGAAGTTTATAAGTTCGCAGTTATAAACTTAAAATAGCTGAAGAACGTAGCATATACAAAAGAATACAACAGTCCTAAAGTATAGGGCTCTACATCAAAGGAAGCTCAGCAGAAACATAATAAGCTGTTCAGATCCTAAAGGACACTAGAACCTGATGCTTTGATACCGCCTATGACACCCGGACTAATTAAATACCGGGTAGCTACTCCTTTATTAAATTAATTCAAAATGCCAAGTTGGTTCAGTTAATAGCATCACTGACGAAAACATTTTAATAATTACTAACCACCTAGTATTTAAAAGTAAGTGCCAAATTTTAAGTTAAGTCTGATTCACATGCACTAAAAGAATAATGGAAGAACAACATAATCCGTTCATCATAAAGAAGTAATGAAATAACCAACAATAATAATAAGAACTCCGGAGGAAACTCCTCACCACAATCCCAACAAATGGAAATAATACCACAAGTCTGAATCCTGAATAATTACATGCCAAAAGACTGAATAACTGAAATAAATGAAATGTCTCTAAAAGAAATGGGCGACATGCCCTACAACTGATAACTGATAAATATCGAGTCAAGATCGATGAAGCGTCTACAAGCAAAGTCCTGTAACTTCCACAAACAGCTACAGCTCGTCACCTGAATCAGAATCCTATGCATGGTGTCCTTGTGGCTGGGCACCTAAAATGGTTTTTACAAAAATAGATTTGAAAGCAAATGGGTCAGAGCCCGAAAGTGGAAAATATTTTGAAAACAGCAAGTGTTTTAATAACATTAAAACATTAAATGCAAAATACATGTTAGGACGTGCACTCACATGAAATTCTCACCTCTCGACTACATGTGCACTCCTAACGTACATTACCCATCTAAAAGACACATCTATCTAACCAAAACGTAATAAGTTCTACCTCTTACTACTCGATTCCCATATTACATTCTAATGTTATCAATATAAATAGAAGGCTTCACTTAAACTCATATTCTCAATATGTAATACATTTCACTACTGGTAAACCCGTTATGTTTTCTCAAAACAATACCATAATTTTATTCACAATATTAACATGAAAGTTCCCATTAATTAAGTGTATATTATCCACATCATAAATATACAATACAAGCACCCCGAGACTAAGCTGCGGTGCACACATACTCTGCTATCCATCCCGGTACATCACGTACATAAGGATCACGCATTCCGAATCTCTCAGGAATCGTTCAGATAACAACATCACAAATAATGGAGGCGAACACAGTCACATCACATGGGTCACGCACATACCTGCGCTCCCACGATCAGCAGACTTATTATCATCCCAATAAGTCCTTCTCTGACCTATGTTCATCGAGGTAACCAGTCTAAATCCGGGCAACACAAGGATTAGAGGGCCCTAAGCGAACGCGAACATCCCGTGATAGCAAGTATGGTAGGTATGTCATACACATAAAATCAATACATATACTAAGTATGCACACGTCTTAGTAATCACCATAATATATTGGTACATATCTCTTCTCGTACTGACATATAATACTACACCATTTATATGTTCCCGATTCATATAATTAATTAGGCCGTCAATAGCTCACGTCGTAATAGACACTCACGTCCTACCTCATATTTTCCTTTTGGTTCAAACTACACTTCTAGGTTTGACTCCTCATTATATCCCAAACATACCAAATATCAATTACTCATCAAGGAAAGGCTATCTCTACCTATACACAAGGTTACGGGGCACTCAGGATCAAAACAGGCTAGAAAGCCTAAACTGTCAACTCGTTCGAAGTCTCGTTCGAACGAGGCTGTTCGAACGAGACTTCGTTCGAACGAACTGAGTCTTCTAACGAGATCTCGTTCGAACGAAGTGGGATTTCGAACGAGATCTCGTTCGAGCGATCTCGTCGAACAAACTTCACCCTCGTTAGAAGTCAATGGTCAACTCGTGAGAAGCTCATTCGAACGAGGTCGTTCGAACGACCTGGGCAGGTCTTCTAACGAGCGACCAGATTCGAGCCCAGATTCCTTACTTTCATTTTTCCCATCTCTCTACACCTCAAATCTCATCCAAACATCAATCTAACAATTGTTTAAGGTTCCTAATCGTCCCTAAACATCCTTAGGACACATATTAACATGTTTGGGGGTGTTAATTCATCCTAACATCATTCAAATATCAAATCTCTACATATTTTCCCCAATTTCAAACACATGAACCCTAGAATTTTTAAATCATCTAGAAGCCTAATTAAATCTGTTTTTGGTTTCACACTAATTGTAATATCATCAGAATAATCATCAACTACCAATCTACATGCAATTTCCTCATCAAGAATGTAATTTCTTTTTCCAAATTTAATGGGTTTTCATTAACTCCCAAGAACAAATCAGATTTTTATCAATTCCTACACATGGAAGAAACATTCTCTATAAAAACGAAATTAAATCACTTGCCTTAATGGTAACTCTGGATTTGATGATGAATTTGATGAACGGATCTCTCTCCTCTGCAGATTTCTCCTCTCCTCTCTTTCTACAAGCTTTCTTCTCCAAGGTTAATGGTGGCTAGGGTTTGTGCTTTAGAAATTTTTAGGAACAACTTTCAATAACCTCCGTAGCCTATTTGGGTATTAGTGGGCTTAGTGGGTTAATGCCTAATCAGATATTAATTCCCAATTTTCGTAGCTTTTAATTCCTCAAAATTCAAAATTACCAAATTACCCTTATACGTTGTCGGTATGGCCTAAAAATGCCCTGGGACCCAAACCAAACCCCCGGCTAGTGTTTTCTGACTATTTAGACCCTTCCGGACGCGTTGGCGCACTCAAAATGACCATACGGTTTATAGAAATAAAATTCACTTTTTAATTATCATTATTATATACCATGACGCGACTGTCACACGCGTCTCAACAAAATTTCCAAATTGCCGTATTTCAATCTCACGACAAATTTCATAATTCAATATTCATATATAATCATATAGGCACATATAATCAAATACTAACTCGCATCTCGCTAGTATTTTAACCCGGATTAATTTCCAATTAATACGCATTTAATTTAATTAATCCCATAAAATAAATATCACAAAAATACGGGGTATTACATAGACCAAAGCCTCAATTAAGGCAGCCTGACCCCAATTCTTCCTGGGACACTACCGCAAAGGCTGTGCGAAGAATGAAGCGAGCCTTGGATGCCGCTGACCTTGACAGACTAGTTAGAGAAGATCATGAAGATTTGGAGGACTGTGGCCTCCATAGCCTTCTGAGGGTACGTACCAGTTGTCATTTGACTTTGCA
Organism: Sambucus nigra; assembly: GCA_949130495.1. Taxonomy (NCBI): domain Eukaryota; kingdom Viridiplantae; phylum Streptophyta; class Magnoliopsida; order Dipsacales; family Adoxaceae; genus Sambucus; species Sambucus nigra. Next base: position 93,029,008 of record OX422214.1, read on the forward strand.
TCTCATATTTTTCCGTATTTTCTAATGTCTTTTCTTTCAGGCCGTGGATGTGATTGTGGTCCGGAAGAGGAAGTACGAGGCCTTGTATAGGTTAAAAGAGGTCGAGAAGAGTGCCCATACCGCAGACTTGCAAGCTGCACGTACTTCTTCTTTTGAGGGAGGGAAAAAGCCTGCTGCCGCGGCCCTTCAAGCAGCCCATATGGACCTTGAGAAAGTCGTCAAGGCGAGGGAGGAAGCGAAGGAGAATTTTAAACAGGCCGCGGAATCCCTAAAATCCTGGCAGGCCCAGACTGCGGAGGCCGCCCGTGTTGCAAAAATTTCAAATGCCAAGATTGCCCTACTCCAGTAGAAATATGAAGAGATGGAAGCCAAGTCTGCCCAAAAAGATGAAGATCATGCCGCGGCAATGAAAAAATTGGAAGAAAATCATGGTGACACCCTCCAGCTAGCCATAGATCATGCCGTGGAGTCATTCAAAGGCTCAAAGGATTTCTTCCTTATCAATAACAGGGCATACCTCCGTGGCTACCAGGAGCTGCGGCAAAGATTTATCAGGAGGTTCCCTGATGCCAAGGAGGATGTCCTTGCCTGGAAGTTAAGCGATGCCGAACATCAAGAGTGCATCGCTGAACTTAAGGCCGCGCCAGAAGAGAGAGCAAGGCTCAGGGCCCCAGGAAGAGGTAGACGCTGCGGACGGAGAGATCGAGACTACTGCGGGCGAAGAAAATAATGATGATGATGATGATGATGATGATGATGATGATGATGATGATGATGACGCAGCCTCTTGAACTTTTAATTTCTGTTGCATCATTAATATAGGGTTGTGTCCCTCCCTTTTGTAATCTTTAAACTTCTTTTGTGGCTGCGGCCTTCATTCTGTAATCTATGGCTATTAATACCAAGGTTGCGGCCATATTTTTACCACTACGATTGATTGCTTAATGTATTCCTTGCTCTTTTATATTTCATGTCTTACATTGCTTGCTACCGCAAACAGAGGTCGATTTCTTCGTAGTTTGATTTTTTGTCAATGTCTGCGTCCATACAAATGGTGTTAAATCCCTGGCATCGACTGCTACGTCACGTCAGCTGCATACAAGCCGCGGCTCATTATTATGTCGCGTCGTGTAAGCATCTTTGCCTGATTGCTGCGGACATGATTTCAAGGCTGGGACTTGCTGATTGCATGGATCTCCAACTGCTTTCATTGCACCCGATTGTCTGAACCGTTTATCTTTTCTTATCCCATAACCAACATGGAACATGTAGAGAACTCTTTCCTTAGACTTGGTACAACTTATTCTCTTCTACCGTCGCATTCGACATTATAGCTTTCTCATGCTTCAAGATGTTAGTGCCTCAGCATTTTCATGAATGAGTGTCTCCTAGAGCTCTTCAACCGTACCGGTGGGATGCGACACATTTCTGGTTTATCTCAATAATGCGCCTCTGTAGACATATGTTGGAGTTTCCAAGTCTTCTCGGGCTGGGTCATGTCACCAAGCCCTAACATGCGAGACACTATCAAGCCTCTCCAGGCTGGGTTACGTTATTAAGCCACCCACAGCTAATATGCGAGACACTATTAAGCCTCTCCAGGCTGGGTTATGTTATTAAGACACCCACAGCTAATATGCGAGACACTATCAAGCCTCTACAGGATGGGTTATGTTATTAAGCCACCCACAGCTGCTGATATATATAAAGCCATCCCTGGCTAGATATTATAAGCCTCCCGGCCCGATGACGCATCCCAAAAGCTGAGAACGGGCATTGTAAGCCCCCGTGGCTAATGAAAGCTCCTCTAATCATCAGATGCTTTCGTGAATATTATCATCATATGATAAGATGTAGTTGCACATATATAAAGGTCATAATCCCTCCATATGCGCATCCTGAAATAATAATAATCTTCCGAGATAATTTATTATTCTTCCTCTGGAATATGTTTAAGACACAAAGTCTTTTTGTGAGATAGCAGGTTATGAAACCAAGAGAAATATCAGATATGGAAAAAATTGCTAATTCATATTTTTATATATGTATGCTTAAGCTAATGACTTTGTTAATAAAACTTAAGGTCTTAAGTATTAAGGCTACAATGAGCGCCCCCCCCCCCCCCCAAAACATAAACAGGAACAGCTGAAATTGGAAAGACTAAGGATGAGATGCGGCATGCAGCCTCTGTCAGGTCCAGCTGAGTCTTTTATGCATTATTTAGGAATTGCCGCAGCATCCCTTGCCCAATTAGCCTTTCAACTTCATCTTTCAGAGCATAGCATTGCTCTGTGTTATGGCCGTGGTCCTGATGGAATTTGCACCAGGTATCTTTGTTCCTCTTGTGGGGTGGAGCTCTCAACTTTTCTGGCCACCTCAAAATCTTGTCCTCTTTGATAGACTCAAAGATCTCCTCAAGAGGTAAGGTCAACGGAGTATAGACACCTGATTTTTTCTCTGATTGCCCTGTTCTCCTTTTCTGGCCTCTGCCAGTTGATTCCACAGCTTCTTTAACTGCCGCGGAAGACAAGCCTGGCTTTGTTTCCTCCTCTTCTATACCTATATTCTTGGAGGCCGCGACCTCTAGCATTAGCACCCTCTGGGTTAGAAAATTGATCTGGGTCTGAAGTGAGGCATGGATGTCATAAAGGTGATTAAGGTGGTTGTACAGTTGCACAATCTCATCTTTGACTTAGGCGATCTGGCTAGATTCTCCTTCCATTTCTGCTTTTGTTAGTCTTTATAAAGTATATAGAATCTGAGACAAAACTAACAGAAGTGAGTAATCACAGAAGTATTGGGAAGGAGGGGATGAACTTCTCCATGATATGCTAAGTAGGCCGCGGTAAGTATGGCACACAAGTGCACTTCCGCAACCCTTTAACGTTGTTCACCAAGGTCAAGAAGAAGGCCACTTAAGTCCTTCCCACGGTGATTTTGAACTATTGTAATAGGAACGCACTAGTAGGGATCACGGCAGGAGATGCTGTTGAACTTACAGGCCGCACCCCTGTCTAGGCAGGGGAAAAATCCAAACTAAGTCTCCAAGGATTTGTTTGGGAAAAATCCAAACTGATGTCCAAGACAGGAACTGACATTTTCTCCCTAAATTATGTGAAGTAAACCTACTAGGGTCCATTGATGAGAGAATTCCCTTGTGGTGCGCAATACGGCACAACTTTAATGATAACCCCTAGATCATAGGTAGATGGAAACAAAAATGGGAGTAGATATAGCCCTTCCCTAATCATCCACCTTTTCGGGACAAAAGCCCACCATGCCTTTCAGCATTATCTAGATGGAGTGATATCACAGGGGTATGTAAAATGGATCCAAAGCCATCAAATGGAGATCCAAAGGAAGATCATGAAATATGAAATACCCGTTAAATGGGGCAAACGTAAAGCGTAGCCCAATAACCAGTAATCGATCCGTGAGAAGATGATCCATAGGACCCTCAGGGGTCGAATAAGGGGGTTTAAGAACTCTTATATGTAGAAAAACTGATTGGAACATCTCGGTTTCCCACAGACGGCGCCAAACTGATGATACGAGAAATCGGCCATAAGACGTTCTCATACCAGCAGGTCAAGAGTAATGTGTGTGTTAAACAAGTAAAGAAAGCAAACAGAGAGAAGACAAGGTATATAGTGGTTCAGCCTCTAAAATAGGCCTACGTCCACTGTGTTGCTCTGCTCTCATTATGTGGGTTGCATTGTACAATATAATCATGCATATAAAGGCGTACAAGTATGAGAATAAAGCAGAGTACATGACAGTATTGGAGATTCCGGTGAGCCCGTGAGGTGGCTGTGATGCAGATTCTTGGCCTCCAAAGCCTATGTTGGGGTGATGTAGAGAGAATCGTGTTGTAGTGCCTCAGGTGTGTGTGGAACCGATCCCCCCTCCTTCTAGGTGTGGTCCTCTATTTATGAGGAAATGTGTTGAGTCAAATGCCCTGAGCACGTGGCGTATACCAAGTTTGCAGCAGTTGTGGATAAATGGGGGTGCGTCCTGTAAGGCAATCAGTGTTGTAAGCTGGAGGGGTGCCACATACCCTAAGTTGGGGTGTCGCGGCCTATGATGGAGAGGGCCGCACCCTAAGTGAGTTCTGGACGCGCCCTGAGTGAGGTTAGGCCGCGGCCTGTATGAGAGAATACATCCGCAGCAGGGTGCTATATTTGTACTATCAAACGGTGTTTATTATCCTCCAAGCTTTCAGAAGTTCAATAGCTCTTATCTCGCTAGGAGCAGGCTCTTGATTTTTCGCTTTTGCTATAAAAGAAAAGGAAGGTAATATCAGAAGGAAAGCACACAGAGGTAAACAAATAAACAATAAAAAAAGGATGGTGATAATAACCTAGTACTCCTCCCTAAAGGTAGGGATTTAAGGTCCCCTGTACCTTATGCCCCTGATTGCAGAGGTTATTGCCAATTTCTGACAATAAAAGCTTCAGAACAATAGTCTTTATGGGAATGAGGTAGATTTACTACCAATGCCCTATCACGACTTCTTGCTTTCAAGTAAAGAATACCCCGACTAGTGCGAGAGAAGGTATAACAATGGCATATCTTAGCTGATCCTAAGTTGGTGCCATAGAGTTAATTTATCCTATGGACTCCATTAACATTCTTCCACACATTTGGAGAACATTGAGCAGGGACTATGTTGGAGTATTGAAAAAAATGTAAAAATAGAGGATTAGGGGGAAACGTTAAACCCCTTTGGGAAACTAACAGAACATGGATCCAGTGACCATTTTCTAGATCGTGAACATTTCTGGGGACTGAAGTACACTCAATATCTACCCAATCATGAATATTGTAACACTTTCTAAACTCAGGCAAGGACTTATTATCGAGCATCTCCATGTGAAAAACACAAAAACCCTAGCTACACTAGAAGAACGTTTCACGAAAGATGAAAACTAGAAGAAGAAGAAGAAGAAAGCTAAAAATTACGAGACAAAGATAGAGCTTGGAAATTCGAAAAAACCTTGATTTCGAAGAGCAAAAGTAAGGAATGAAGCCTAGTAACACAGTATGCGCAAAAATGACCGAAGATGATGAACTGGCGGTTAAGTTGTTGACAAACCAGTTTCAAACAATCAAATGACGCTTTACACTTCTCGAGAAAGATTTGACGCTTCAATATCTTATATAAAGATGAGCGCGCCCCTCCTATTTCGATAAATTATGAGTGTACCACTACAGATGATGTTGCACCCTTAGCCATATGTAAAATACATCGGCCCAAGCAATGGCCCAACCAATTTAGGGGTAAGTGTGGGGACCAATTTTATCTTCAACCCAATAGAGTAGCCAACCTGGCCCAACAAATCTAGAAAGCTGCCAGCCCAAATCGTGGAAATAAGCTACGAGTATGTGTTGTCCACATCACCTCAAAACCAAGTCAATCCCCTATAATCTCATAGAGATATTCAAAGGATCCATGGATCATCATGGACGTTGTGGAGTTACTTAAACAATTGAAATTCTACATATATAAATTATAACCCCTAACCCAGGGCATAAGCATGCAACCGAGCATATTGAGAGATACTTAATAAAATGGTAAACTTGCCCGTGGACATAGGCAAGTTGCCGAACCACATACATAGTTGTGTTGTGTGTGTGATTATATGCTTTCTTATTTGATTGTGATTATTCTTCGCAAAACCTCTATTATGATATTTTTTGATAGCATATGAATGATCCCACACGTTTTTTTAAAAGCAAATGAGCTGCACATAATAAGGAGCGTGCTAAGCTTGAATTTTTTTATGAAGTAATGAAAACTTATGTTTTTAGGTGAGTTTTATTTGTAAAGACGTAACTTGTCTTATTCCATCATATGGATATCATAACTAAAGTATGAGATTTGGATAATTATTTTATAAATAGGTTTGCTTTTAACTAGTTATTTTATGATGATTCATAGTAGTTTAATAAGGATAGGGATGAGTAACCTGATGCTAATGGTTTCAGATAAGGTAGGGTATGGTATAAAGATCTCGTTAAATAAGATAAATAAACTACTATGTCAGATAAGAACTTCGTTAGTTTTGATAATTTGTAAAAAGTCATTATCACGGGTTAACTGTATTTACATGAGTTACGTATATTTCACCCGGGCTCATAAAACCAAAGGAACCTATTAGAATCTCAAGATATTATTATTCTCCTGCCATAGGTGAAAAGTCATGCTTCTTACTAACAAGATTATTCGGGTTTCAGATTGGGGTTTCTTTTGAAAAATGGTTATAATGGAACCACATTTGTGGTATCAAGGTCATCTAGAGGGATTATGTAAGATTTCATTTCATCACAAATATACTAGTTTTTTATGGGTAAGAAATTACATTTCACTATGAAGCCCGTAATGTTTTTTGAGATATTAAATTTTCAGTGATATCCTGAATCACGGTGAATTTGGAAAGTAATTAACATTGGTTATGAATAGATGGTATCGGTTAATTAATCGAAAATCATATCCAATATTAGGTTCTATGGAACATGTTGTTATCATCTAGGATTTGGGGAAATTGTTGTTGTGTTATGGAATCCAGTAAGTTGCACCATTATGTACAAAAGAGTAGAACGGTTTAACTAATATTTATGACACCCCTAACTTTTGTAGAGAAATTTCTAATGCTTATTAAGGAATTATTTTAATTGTTTTCCTATATAATCCTATTTAGGTGCTATTCTAACATAAGTAGTTTTTTCTCGTAATCTAGAGGTGATAGTATACAATATAACAAAAGTACAATGCATAAAATGAAAATGAAAAGATCGATCGAAAAGTGTGATACCTTTCAAAGATGAAAAATGGGATTCCAAATGATAAAAATTTATTCTCAAGGAGAGTATGAGTTGAATAGTTTGGATAAAATGTAACAACCCGCGTAATTTTGGGGTATTTTCAAAAATATAGAGGAAAAATAAAGTTTTTGGTAAAATTATGTTTACTGCTCAAATGTGTTGGATTTTATTTTTAAAGATGAGAATTTCAAATGGTTTCGGAATTGGAATTAAAATGGAGTTTTAATTGAAATTTTATTATATAGAAGAGTCCTCAAAACATAAAACTCTATAACAAAAAAAAAAATATTTATAAATATTGAACGGTTCGATCGAGCTGAATTTTTTTGTATCTTCCTCTCGTCTTCAACTAGTTCTCTTTTAAATTTTATCGAATTCCAACGGTCCGATCGTCCGGAATAAATATTTTAGTGTTTATATCTGATTATAACTCTTTTCTTAATCAAACTCTTAATCCTTTATATATCAACTAATTCGTGGCTTGACTTTTCAAATCACTTTTTCTCAGACTTTTTAACCATAAGACCTTTCCAAAATTACTCCCTTTCATATACAAACCATAGTCCCAAACTTATTCAAGATTTCAACCTTAGATTAGAAGGCTTATTTGGTGTTTTCTCGAGTTTGGGCTAGAACGAGATTTGATTATTTTCGCGAGAAGAATGTGATGGTGTGATTAGATTTTGAGGTTGAATAATGTGATGATTTTGACGTATGGGGTTTTACACAATATGCTCCTTAATCTCGCGAGTGTTATTCCCTTTGGTTTCATGTGATTATTGACTCATATTTGAATTGATAAAGTCATTTGGAAATCTGGAAATATTTGTTGGAATCTAATTTCAATTCATGTGGTATTATATTTGGTGTCGAGCATGTTGTCATGAGATTTTAATATGAAACTGAGGTTGGGTACCCGCCAATATTCTTTTTCCGGATATGCTAGAAAAATGCATAGGCACGGTACGGTGGTGAGGCCTGGTGATACGGTTAATGTGTTGTTGAGAAATTATATTGATATAATTGCTATTGAGATTCACATTTGATTTGAATATTCGTACTCGTATTGTTACGCTTTATTCACCGCTAATATTTTTTGAGCATCTTTCCTGTCGTATTGTGTACTTCCCCATATTTTCTTTTAGTGGCAGGTTAGCACAGATTTTTGGGCGCTTTAGATTTATTTTGGAGATGGATTTTAGCGTGGATTATTTTTGGGAAGGATTTTTAATACAAGATAAGAAGAGTTGTATTTATTTTGATGTATAGAGCATTGGAGATTTATTTTAGTTGTTGCATTTATTCGAGAGACTTGGTTGTATTTGTATTTGAAGAGATTTTGGATTAGTGGTTTCTCTTTTGTTGTTGTGGGATTTAGATGTTCTATACCTTGTTATTGTGGAATTGGTTAGTTTTATCGACAGTAGCGCTTTGTTCGCTCTCCCCGGGCGGGCGGGGTGTTACATAAAAGAACCATGCTTTACATAAATACTTGTTGAGTATACTCTATACAATCCCTTCCTAAAACAAATTTCTTAGTATGCCCTATGTATTCTTAATCGCATCTCGATAATCCTAAAAATTCCTAATGGTTCTATCGGCCACATAAAATACGAATATTTGAATTAATGTCTTTACCACATATCTCAAAATTGTAGTTCAAGTTTGTATTCTCATAATCCTTATAAAAATATCTTTGCCGTGCAAACTACCACTTATATCCTTTAAAAAAGAACCTAAACAAATTCCTAATATCTCATTATGAATATCCATTATGTGATTCGAAAATGGATTTTTCTCAATTCATGTCTAAACATCTTATTCTCACCATCATTTTGATTTGAACCACTTTTCTAATAATAAGCTCAGCCCATGTCCCACATAGGCTAATTAACATTGGATGAGCTTTAATACCATGCTGTCACAACCCGATTTCAATGTGTGAGGTTTATCCTAATAAATACTAAATGATAAGCACTCAAAATTGTACATTTTATAACTTGTCTATTTTGTAGGTCGAATGCACGCTGCGGTGTTCAAACGCGTATTTCAAAGAAATTGTGCAGATTTTGGAGCTAATTACCAATCCCGTAACCCTAGCCTACCCTAACCTAACCTAAACTTTGTCCCGAGCCATGTGTTTTTTATTTGTTCCCTTCCATATTTTTTATATTTTTAATTTTTAGTTGAATCGTTTTTATTTTTAGGATTGATTTTTTATTTATTTTTATTTAATGATGTTTTATCTTGATTTTTAGTTTTTATTTTGATTTTGATTAGGATTAGTTTTTTAGGATTTCATTTATTTTTAGTTTTATTTGGCTTTACATTTTTTTAGGTCTTTAAAATTTATTAAATTTTTTATTTTTATTTTGTAGGTCTTTAATTTTAATTTTTAAGTTTTATGAATTTATTTTTTTTAGTTTATTTTTTTAGGACTTGATTTTTTATTTTATTTAAGTTTTTATTTTTATTTTTATTTTTAGGATTTAATTTTTAGTTTTATTAGTTTTAGTTAGATATTTTTTAGGGGTCATGAATTAAACACGCACACAACCCCTCACACCCTAAATACCTTATGCCATATATACACCCAAACACATTTACTCACCCTCTCCCACATTCCCATACACCCACCTACATACTAACCCCACCTAAGTCATCTTCAACCTCAAACACTTTCTTTCTCCTCTCCCCAAAACACCCACCTCTTTCCACCATTAAAACCCTCATCTCTCAAACTCCGACCATGGCAGCCCCTACATCTCAACCCTCCTGGTCCGTCGTCGATGACAGCAGCCTCGCCCCAGACCTGTTGCCCCACCTCCGGAACCACCTCACCTCTTAACCCAGGTGCTGCAACCTCTATACTCCACCTAGGTTTTGGCAGCGCTACATCCCTCTAACCTCCATTCCTAAAATCTGATCACCCCTACCTTCTAGTGAAACCCGAAAAAATCGAACCCGGAGCCCGGTTCAACCCCCGACCTCCAACCTTACCCTCAAACCCCATTCGCAGTTTCCCATCTCACCCTGATCCGACCACCTTTCGACCTGCTGAGGAGAATCGGACTCCAAAACCCGGTCCCTAAACCCGATGCTCTCCGGTCGAAATACCCCAAAACTCAACCCCATTTGAAAACCAAAGACCCATTTCTCCAAAGCCTGTAATGATTTTTACCTGTTACCAAATGCCAAATACAACCTCAAAGAACAAAAACCAAAATAAAAACCCACGTGTCCACTTAAAACCATTTACCTCTTTTAAACCCATTTCCTATTATACCCTTTTCAACCAAATCAGATTTTGTCACCCAATACCCTCATCCATATTCCTTCCTTACCTCACATAATCCATGCCACACCTCTCCCGAATTCTCACCCAAATATAAATTCCCAAAAATACCCCTTACCCCCATGCTCCATTCCTACTATAAAAAAAAATGAAGACCATTTTTAAGAAAAAGATAGAAACCCCATCTAGGGTTTTAGAGAGAGAAATACAATTTAGTGTAGGTTTTTAGATTAGAATTTTTATTTTATTTTTTTAGATAGTGAGGGAAAAATAAATTTTTATGAGGATTAATTTGAGTGAAGATTTTGATGTAATTTTGTTTGGATCATTCAAATTGAGGGATGTTAATTTCAACTCACGGATTGAAGTTCAATTAAGCAATAAGAAATTGGGTTTGATTGTTCTCTTCTCTTCTCATTTATTTTATGCTGTTGATTATTAATTTATCAAATTGCATACCATGTTACGTAAATCCCCTTTCAAGGCGTGGGGGGAAACCCTTATTTGATGTTATTTTAATTTAATTAGTTTGATTACTTAAAAATTCCTTTTGAATATTAATTTTGATCCCTCACCCTTAAACTTACGCCTCGAGAGAGGGTAAATGATTTTCGAGAGAAAATTGAAATTCTAGTTATAATACCCATTTTAGATTCGAACTAGAGATAGGGATTTCTTATGTGGGGTATTATTACTTGAATTTCAACTCTAAATTTATTTTCTAAGATTTACATGAATTTTAATCGATCGATCCTAGCGGGTGATTAATTAAAAGGAGTGTAGATCTATTTTCTAGAGTTGTGGGGTGTTAAAATTAATTTTCAAAAAGATTGATATTAAAATTACATTTACAATGAGAGTTGATTCGTAAGTTTGATATTAATTTGGGAGAATTAAATTAATTCAATTAATTAATTAAAATAACTAAAATTTGTGTTGTAATCTCACTCCTTGATTCTTCTCAAATTTATTTACTTCATTTATCTCTTATTTTTGTGTTAGACTTTATTTTTCATTTTAGTCACTTTTTAGTTTGTAATTTGATCTTCCTTATAGGTTAGTGTTATTTCACCTCACCTCACCTAATTGTTTTAATATTTGAAAAAGCTAAAAATAAAAAAAAAAAAGCAAAATCCCAAAAAGAAAATAAAAAGTGAATTACAATTGAGTTTGTCTTTAGCTTACCCCCTTGATGTGGATTGATACCCTTACTTACCTCTACACTTGAGTTTGTTATATTTTGTAGGTAGTTTGAGGATTTTGATTACAGGAGCTTTTCAAGCAACGAAGAAAATACATCGAAATGTTCACTTTATCACTAAACCATAATGAAAACCATCATTTCTTTCAAAAGAGGAAACTAGGTTGATATTCCACTATATTACAACCTATAGTGTCAACTACACAATACTACCTTACTCTATGTATACATAATTCCTTGCCCGACTAACCACCATTTTCATATGACTATTCTCCAAACAAAATTATTCCCGATCTTTATATAACCTTAGATTTAACTACTCATTAATACTTATAGGTTCTCATTACAAAACACTGTGAGGAAGAATCCAGTAGAGTTGCTGAGCAGGAAATTATAAATCTATAACTAGCTTATGCATATGATTTGTAGTAGTGTATGGAAGGAAGGTCTTTTAAAAACAATGCGTATAAAAGAATGCAATCTTATTGTCTGTAAAGTTCATGGGTTATAAAGAAAGGATAAAGGAAAGAAAATAGATAACACGATACTTACCTACTGTAAAAGGTTCAAAAGAATAATCAATAATACTTTCATAATTATCATCAATCAAAAACCATTAGGGCCCTAAATCTTTAGAGAAAAGAACCAGCTAGGTACACTAACTATAGTGACACTCATACATATATAACAATAAAGGTAGGCAATCAAACATTTGAGTCCTATGGGCCATAATAGTAACACTCCGTGGGATAACATCGGTAGTCTATACCCTAAATTATAAAGTGCTCCCTTCAGACTATTTATCGAGTTCATAAATATCCAGTAAAAGAGTAGCATTTGCTTAAAAAATTTTATAACAAAATTACTCTGAAAAATAGATTTTTCCTTTATTCGATTAATAAATCGTTTGATTTAACAATAATATTCAAACATATGTTTTTATATAAAATAGTATGATGTCACGTAAAATTATTTCATACGGAATAACATATGGTCTTTCATAAACATGATATGAAGGCTGCACAAGGACGAGGTACGCGAATGTAATACTGAAATAGAATATTCTACTGGTGTTTACGAGGTTTTCATTAATGTTCATGGAAGTTCCATTCGATTGTTTGTTGTATTCCAGTTTGCGCAGTTGTTTTGGTCCAGTGATTTAATAGAAGTGGGTAAATAGTTGTTTGGGGAAAAGGGTTTGTGGTTATGGTCTTTTACCTCGTTTGAATAAAGTTATTCAATGATAATATGTGTTTAGGTGTTAAATTAATAAATGGATCCTTACATGTCATTCTAAACAACGCTCTCGAGTTTATGACTTTAATTTCGTATTCCTCTTTATAATTAGCGATAAAAATTAATACTTAAGATTATAAAAGGGCTATTATTGTTAAATCACAAAATAAAATAATATTTGTTGGGTACAAAACAAATATAATTAAGATCTGAATACGTGGTACTTAATTTGTATTGGAGGAAAATGTTACGTACTTAAAGCATGATTTAATTAGTCTAAAGTGGTTTTATGTTTATTATTATTCTTTTATATTATCTTGACCTCCTCTCATAACACACACACACACACACACACACACACACACACACACATATTTGACACAACTTGAGTCGAGTAGAAATCACGTCTCGGCTAATTTGAGCGTGCTACCGATCATACATATAGACTCTTGGACATCCCGAGTCAATGTTGGTGAAGTCGGATTAATTTATTGAGCACCTGAGACATGTTAAAATTTAACCGAAACATACCCCAAAAATTTATTTTTATAAACATAGTTATTTTTCTATAACTTTAGACACTTCGAACACGTACCTCAATATGCACACAAAGGTGCGAAAAAACTCGTATGTTTTATCCATGGTCCAAAAAACATGTCAATTAGTTTGGTTACTATTTTTTACTAGCCAAATTATGTCGAAAATTAGTCCAAACATGGTTTGACAATGCTGCCACTTTGTTACGAATGGTAAAGGCCAAACTTTGGACAGCTCCAAGCAGTGGCGAATAAGGGGGGTAGGATTCCTGGGCCCTGCCAAAGTTTTCATTTTTTTTGCAACAGACGTTAATTTCTAGTGGGAGATTGAGTTTGGGTAAAATTAAAATATGGCTTGTTAATAGGTAGGCCCCCACAAATGCTCCAAACTTCTTAAACTAAAACAAAAAAACGTGGTTGGTGGAGGAGTTAACTTACGTGGTTGGTGGAGTTAAAGTTTTTAACAAAACAAAAGGATAAAAGCGACTTTTTAATGTTTAGGTTAAAAAAACAAACAAATCCAAATGGTTTACAGATAGCACCCATATACATACAACAAAAGAAAGATAAGGAAATTTTCAAAAACACAGTGATGCCACCAGAAGAAAATTTTCTTTGTGGACGTATTTTTTTTACTTTGCATTTTTCTTTCAGGTTGCGTTTTAAGATTCAATTTTTTTTATTTCATTCTTTCTTTCAATAAAACGAAAAAAGTAACAATAAAAACTAAAAGATGATTTCTGTAAATGCTCGGTGTTTAATAAAGTACTTTGAAATAGTATTGTTGATAAAAAAATAAATTTGTTTAGTTTTTTTAACAGTTTTAATTTTGAAACATTCATTTACAATTTAATTTTGCAACAACGGAACTGCATTTTCGACCATGAGTCTCATTAAGACTAAGCTATGGAACAAGATAGAGGATGAATTTCTTGCAAATTATTTGAGTACATATATCGGGAAAGAAATTGCTCGAGATTTTGAAGTTGATGACATTATAGATGACTTTTATGAAATAAAGGAATGTCGATGCGATGCCAAAAATTCCTATGTAGTTAGGGTCATTTTTTCATAATTATCCGTGTCAATGGTGTCTGTTAATAAAGATCTATCTAATGAATTTTTGGGATTATTTATTCATTTTCTTTACTTATTCATATTTATATTTTTTTACTTAATGCTTTGGCCCCCCATTATGAAAAACTGGATCCGCCACTGGCTCCAAGCCTATCCTGATGACCCCAAAATTATACGCGCACTTACCATTTGTCTACCCGGGTGTATCGATATTTATTACAATCAATCGTTCCACCTAAATGGTCACCCAATTACTCGCGCCATCCTGGGGAAAACCTTGCGACGAAGTTGAAATTTTCCTTCCTTCCCCACTACTACTCTTCATCTTCCTTCTTAAAATATTTTTTGATCTATTGCTTTGTATGAAATCATTATTTAACTCTGTATACCAATACATATACATATATAAAACACTACACGCACCTTTATACAATCCCACACAATATATATATATATATATATATATATATATTTTTACTTAATGCTTTGGCCCCCCATTATGAAATTCCTGGATCCGCCACTGGCTCCAAGCCTATCCTGATGACCCCAAAATTATACGCGCGCTTACCATTTGTCTACCCGGGTGTATCGATATTTATTACAATCAATCGTTCCACCTAAATGGTCACCCAATTACTCGCGCCATCCTGGGGAAAACCTTGCAACGAAGTTGAAATTTTCCTTCCTTCCCCACTACTACTCTTCATCTTCCTTCTTAAAATATTTTTTGATCTATTGCTTTGTATGAAATCATTATTTAGCTCTGTATTTAACTCTGTATACCAATACATATACATATATAAAACACTACACGCACCTTTATACAATCCCACACACACGATATATATATATATATATATATATATGTGTGTGTTTGTGTGTGTGTGTGTGTGTGCGCGCGCACACACAAGAATGAACACATAAGTTTGTTACGGGAGATGGAGGTGTGTCTCAAAAATGAGTTTTGGGTTCTCTATTTATAAAAAAATTGTTGCGGCTAGGGGTCGGTATAAATGGAATGGATAAGGTTGTAGGAAGGTGATGAGGCTTTGATATTTGTTCAATTCTTGTTATTTTCACTTTAGTTCCCTAAAATATCAAAACTGAATATTTAAACTTTGCACCTATTAGAATTTAATCCAAATGTTGGACACATAAAATTGTGTTTGGGTTGAGACTAAATTCAAGATGTAGTTTCAAGTTAAATTGGTACATATATAAAAAATATATATTTTAAGCATAAACAGTATTTAAGTGTATAATGAATTTTTAAACAAAATAGATTCGGTACTTAACGACTTAATGAGGTCTGACATAATAAAGTTTATTTTTTATTTAAATAAGAAAAATGCTATTCCGAGTAATAAGTAACTCAACTTTAAATGTTAATTCATAAAAAAATGTGGGGTGTTACAGTTTAATAGTTTTAAATACCCAAATATTACACAAATTTTTAAACATAGATATTTTTACAATTGATAAAATGGTTTCGCATTGTTTTGCAAGGTTTAAAAGAATGGTAAGCATGAGGAGTTCTGAGAAGTATGAGCTACGAGAGGAGAAAAGTATGGATCCCAAGTTTCATTGGATAATTTCACTTTGAGGTATAATTCTTCACATTATTAGTTAGTGTTATGACTTGTGGATGATACTGAATATTATGTTTTTTTTTTTTTGTGATTCGTTCTTGCGAGAAGATGTTGCATGAACTACAATCAATTATATGGTGTAATATAATTTTATTTGTGTAGTATAAACAATTATTACGATGTTGGGATCACACATAAAAGATAACTTTTCTTTGATATTGCAATAAATTTATCTGTTTTTTCTATAGTTATGCATCTTTATTCTAAAATAGTAAATATTTGTTAGAACTCAATTAGGAATTTATATTTCAACTTAGAGATGTTTACTATTATTTTCTATTATTGTGCAGTGTCTAAAAACAGTGTATTCTATTAGTGATTTTATTGGAATATATTAATTTTCTATTGATATGTCTAATGATGATGAAATGGTTTGCTATTATTATGTGTAGTTTGGTACTAAATCATGTTGATACGCAGTTAATGATTTTTATCGACATAGTTAAATGTGTGGTCTCCTACTAATTTCATTTTCTAATGCATGTGTGGTTTCCTACTAACATGTGATAATCAATAAAACCCTATTCGTATTTATTGGTTGAGACAGACTCCTACTGATTTGGTAGATATTGATATGTGCTCAAATAAAGAATTTTTTTATAGATACACAGTTAACTCGTGTAATACCAATGCGTTATTTCTCTATTTATATTAGGATCTATACAAATTACCTATATATAATACTTGTAAGGAATCATATACGAGATAAACTTTGCTTTGATATTGCAATAAATTTGTTTATTTTTCGCACGCACTCATGTACATCTTGCATATTACATAGTAAAAATTATTTGGAACTCAATTAGAAATTTATATTTTGAGATTAGATGTATATTCTACTTTTATTATGTTTTCTGTTGTTATGACTATAAGAAGTTCATAGTAATATAAATTTCAAAAGAGGCACAATGGAAAACTAATAGTTGAAAATTTACCTAAGAGACCGAGTTTCAAGCTTATTAGTGAGTCTTTCTTTGACCATCCAAATAAACCCTCTCTTAAGGCAACAAACAAAGTGAACAAGAAAAAAACAACCGCCAATAGTTACAAAGCCCTATTCTTAAAAATCCGTTTAATTCCGATCAAATTTACTAAGCATTGCTCATGTGTTACAAGAGTTCAAAATCAAGCCTTTCCACACGAAAGAGATGAAAAAATATTCATTTTGGAGTATATTCAATGTCTTTTTTTAGCAAAGCTATTACAAAAGAATAGTCACAAGTATGACCATAATGTTATAGCTGTAAATAAATTTTATGATGAGCGAAATAAGGGCTGCAAAATTGGAAAGGAATTAGTATGAATGACAATGAATGATGTCTCTCTCACATTTAAAATGCCAATCGGATAAAAAGAAGTCAACATGGGATATGGGTTCACTACCAAGACACTGTTTATCCGAATCGTATTTAAATATGCAAGTATCATCATTGCCACAACAATCCAAATTGAGTTAAGGACTATAATTAAAGGAAAGAAAACAAAAGCTTGTAGAGATGTTACAACCTTGTTATATCTATATCTATTTGCAACTATTTTCTTCACATCACTCGAGAATACATTCAAGTGGTTGATTGTGAAGTGCACTAAAAATATTGAAGGGATGAGAAACTTGAATTAATAAACTCTATTACTTTCTACTTTAATGTCGTATGTTTATCGAAATTTTTACAAAGAGCTAGAGAAGGTTTCTGATTGTGTTATGTTACTCCTTGTAAGTAGCAAAAAAGCATTACTATTTAAATTTATTAAATTGAAAACAAAGATAAATTAACTTTTTTTTTGTTTTATGGCTTAATAGTTGTAAGTATCACCATCATTTGCCTTAAATAAAATATATATATATATATATATATATATATATATATATATATATATATATATATATATATATATATTTCGTATCCTTATTCATTACAAGTTTTATACATCTTAAATGTTGGATTTTTTATGTTTTCAACTTTTATAATACTGGTTTTGTGAGCACACCACATTTTTGTAGTCCAAAAGCTCCATTAAATACACTCGTTTTGTGCAACGGAACCTTGCTACCTTGAATCGGGTAATGCAACGCAAACATTTTGAAACAATTCTCGCATAAGAAGTAATAATATATACTTCAAAGATCTTGTTATATCAAATTTATATGTGATAATTTAAGGATAGCAATATTGTATTTATGAACGTAATAAAAGGAGACTTAATTCAAAGTGAAGAAAAGTTAAGTTGATAAGGAGTGCACCATTGTCACTATTATGAGATTCTACTAAACAAGATATGGCATCACCACCTGATGCAAATGGGAAAAGAGATAAAGGCTAAGTTAATGACACTTACATTAGAAATGCAAGGCATTTGGATGATCTAATCGGAGAATTGGTAGCAAATTACATGTTAGACCATTATCTCATCGCAACATATATTCAATCTCTTATTGAATTGTAGGAAGCAGCTGAGCCAAAGTTAAAAAGGTTAAAACAATCCGAGCAAGAAATAATAACATTGAAATAGAAGAAAGGGGAGTTGAATAAGAAATTGAAAGTGAAAAAAGGGAGATGAAAATGAAATTTAAAGAGAAGTAATGGTGGTAAAAATGAAATTTAAAGAGAAGGATAGTGAAATATAATGGTGAAAATAGCAAATTCTTTCTGAAAAGGAAAAGTACATAAGTTTGAAAGAACGTATAATTTTTTTATCTGTAGTGGAACCTGAGAAATATGATAATTCTATCGAGGCTAATGAATCCATCCTCCATGAGAAGCCTAATGCGATTGTCACCAAAAAAGTGGAACCAGAAAATTTTAAGGAAACTCCTAAAAGTGAGCAGAAGAAAAGGAAACAAACGAAAACAGAAGACCTTGACATGATACATGTTGATTTTTCAAAGAAACCAAATTCAGTGGTTCTGAAGATAAAAATAAAAATTCATAGGAGGAAAAAAAAACTGATGGATTCGAGTATCTTCCTACAACAAGGATCATAAAGGGAAAAAAAGGCAATATTTTTGCCACAACAAGTAAAACAATTCCCATTAATGTTGACTTGTTAAATTCATCAACCCCCAATAAACCAAAATTGATGAAACCATCATTTACAAAAGAAAATCCATATGTTAAGTGTCTTTTGAAATTTGTAATCTTCTCACTAGACTTTATACCAAGGTAGGTGATAACACATGCAATGTTCGCTTTCATTGGCATAAACGTGTTTGCTTAATACTTACAATTAAATTTCTACTTTTAATGTCATTTTTTTTAACTTGTAAGGCAAGTACATATGGTGATCTCAATTTAGGAGGGATCAGAATCAAAGATATACAACAATTTATCAATATAGGGCCCCGTAGGGATAATATATTAGACATATGAATTTTATTTTATTTTCATATTACATAGAATCGATATGAAATTATATTAAAAATTAAAAATGTCTTTAATTAACAGGTCATTGATACGTACATACATATTCTCGAGCATTATCATAAAATGATAAAAGGCTATAGCTTAATTGTCCCCATCTCAAACACTATACGGTAAGAGGGACCAATTATTTATGGCTATTGCTTTAGTATGTATCTACTCTTTATTTTCTAACTTTAAAGATACAAAATAGAAATATTTTATTCTATATATTACTCAACTTCATATAAACAAACCATGATTAGAGATAACATATCATCTAAAATATTCATTCTCTATGTAATGCTATCCAAAGTAACAAATTGCACGTATGTCTCTTCCCTTACTAGTTAATTACTTTTACTTTGAGATAAAGATAAAGATAAATTCAAAGTATACTTTTATATGTCGTAAAAAGTTCTATTCTACGCTTATTGTGAAATTAGGTGTCGCCTCGTGTATGAAATTATGTGCACACACAATTTATGTGTGAAACTATGTGCAGTCTACACGAGTGTGTGTGTCTAGGAAGTTGTGCATCTGAAATGTGTAATACAATCCATGTCAGTGTGTGTGAAATGTGTAATGCATTACACAATCACTATATGCATGAAATGTTTGAATATATGTGTTAGTGTGTGTGAAATTTGTAATATTGTGTGCGATAACTGCGTGTGTGTGATATGAGTGAACCTATCAGAGTGTGAAGCAACATGTGTGTGGAATTATGTGCATTGTGTTTGTCTGAATTATGTGTGTGAAATGCGTGAATCTTCATCACTGTTTAAAACTTTGTTTGTGTGATACCCTATGTGCAATATATAGGTGGTAAGAACTATAATAATAACAATTGTATTAACATTTTGTAACACTGTTAAATTATTTGTGTAACATTTATTTTGACAATAAACATATAATATCTGTAAATATTCTATTCAATTCAATTTGAAATGTTGAAAACCTAAAAACTCAATGTTTATATGATGTAGAGAAATTATGTTGATGAATATTGACGAGGGTCACTTTTGAAAGATAAAGCGATTTTTAAGGATCTCGAGAAAAACGGACTCATCACTAAGAAAATAAAGCGTGAAATAAAGAAAATTTTGAATTATCCTCAACAACAACCTCGATCATTTGTATCTTCAAGATCAGTTGATATATGCAAAAAAATTAATATTAAAATATACTCATTTAATTATATTCTTCTTATTGTAGGCTTGACTGTGGTGTTCTTGTTTGTTACGTTACAAAGAAACTATCGGAATCCAATACGAGTTCAAAACTAACTAGATGACATTTTTTCGATCAAAGATGATGATCAAGAAAATTCTTGCCCAGGAGCAAGAAAATTCAAATCCTTCCTAGACTTCTGAATTTCAACAGTTACATGTGCACGAAAATCCCATTCACTTGCCAGTCACAATATGAACAAGTCTTATTTTTCAAATCAACCATCACATTATAATCTAAATGCACCTTAAATACAAATTCAGATACTAATTATCCAACTCTTGCCCCCTTGACAAATTACCAAGCCATTGATCAATTTGGGTATAAATTTCCATTTCTGCCCCTTGACATCTCTCTATGCTCATCTATCATCATCATGGTATGTCCTCGAATGTGATCAACAAGATATCTTTTTGGCAATTGACGAGCCTCGAGATTCCATGAATTAAATGATTCCACAATATTTGAGTACATTCGCCATACATTTGGCCCTCAAAATGAGAATTACTCTAATGATCGTTTTCCAAACTGTTCACCTAGTTATGAATTGGTTTATCCTTCCATAAGAAACAAATTCAAATTATGGTGGAATTTTCCATAGATCAATGCATATACACAATTCCCTAATATGCTCACAATCTTCTCCCTCGCTGACCTTGAAAATAACTTTGACAAATGGTCTCTAAAGCTATTTTTCAAGTATTACAAATAATAAAAGTGCAGAGAAGTGTAAAACACTTTGAGAGTATACTTTAACAATCCCTTGTTTGATCCGATATATATGTTATATTTTGGGAAAAAAACAACAACATGTCATAAATGCTCAAGAAACCAATCTCAGTTCTCTTTTGCGTCAGAGTCAACAATGGAAAATGCCAAAAGAAACATCATTTCTTCAAAAAAAATAAGACAGCACGCGGTAATTACTATAACAACAAAAGAACAGATAAATTATCTATCATATCCAAAAAAATACAACTACACATTTATTTCAATTCTTTCCAGTTGTAACAAGAAAAACTCCTCTATACCAAGACTTCAAGAATGTCCCATCAAGAAATAACAATGGCCTACAATAAACTACACTTTCAATGTATGCATATAAGGACACAAACAACCTCTTAAAATGCCACTATTAGAATCACAATCGATCTCAAAATAACTACCACGATTTAAAGTCATCAATGCTTCTTTATAACAACGATGCCTGAGAAAGAAGGGTTTATATAGAATATTCATATCTTAGGTTATGCACACAAAGACTTAATTTTTAACCAAATTTTTTCTTGATTAATAATTAGGTGTGCATGCGAGATAATGTCCAACACAAATTATGAAGCCAGATTCCAAACCACACAGAAGAAAAAAATAAAGAAAAACGCCTTTCAGGGAAAACCTAGATTTCAACACTGTTAAAGAGTTTGACAGACTCGATGACTTACATAATACTCATAGGCGGGTCGTAAAATATTTAAAAAATACATCACAATCCATCACAATCCACAATAAGCTTCTCTAGCCTCGGTATCCACCGATCAGCATCAGGAATTGCAATTCCATTCTTCTTCACCAGTAGAGCCTTGATTCTACAATTCAGCAGTAGAAAATCTCTACAAGGGTTAATGAAATTGGAATTTTTTCTTCTTGATTTGGAAAAGAAATCTTAAAAAATCCTACGGGTTTAGATTAAAAAAGGGTAGAGTTTGATCATAAAAGTAACTCTAAAATGGCTTCTTGAAAGATTGAAATGAGATAGTTAAAACTTTAGTCCCACATCTTAATTTATAGGGAAAATTGTTGCAAAAACATAAACATTAGACATTTACAAAGATATATTTAAAAAAATAAAGACTCACGTACTCGTTCGAACGAACTGTTACCTCTTTCGAATGTGGTATCTCATCTCGTTCGAACATCTTCCAATGAAACATTGAATGGCATTCTAGAGCATACCCTATAGGCGTCGTTTCAAATTTCGTTGGAACGTGGGAACTTGTTCTAATCGCATACCTGATCTCATTCAAACGAAATATACATCTTGTTCTAACGAGTTAGTGAAATTTCAAAAATTCTTATAAAAATCATTTTAAAATATTTTCAAAACCTTTTAATGCAAAATATTTTTAAGATAACCCCTGGACAATTGAAGTCTTTACGAAGCCACCTCATTACTCTTCTAAATATTTTTTAGACGAACAATTTTTAATCTTTTAAAAGTCATCAACTTCATTTCTTTGAATATGTGGAAGTTGTCTTGAAGGTGCAGTGGGTGTAACGAAATAAGCCAAAATAAAATAAAAATGAGAAATTATAAAACTTTCTCTTCAACACCCGTCAAATGACAATGTTTTATCCGCGTTAATTTGTTGCTTTTCTCTCTCATTAACCCACAAGCAATATGGTAATTAATAATCGACAAATAGTTACAATCTACGTGTTGAATGATGTCAATAGTACGTGTAAGTGGTATCTCCCAAATATAATCGACAATAAAATGATATAATCTTATAACTCAATCTGGGGTGGTTTGTAATCTTATATGTAGATACACGTGAATGCTTATTCACAGATCTCATATATAGGAAAAATAATTACCTTTCTCAACTCGACTATATACATATCATGGACAACTAGTTCCACCCATATAAAGACATTCAACAGTTTTCCTCACTCTTTCATTCTTTACATAGAGAAAGTTAAATTAAACCTTAGTCGAAAACATACATAACATGTTGTGAAAATCACACACACCACCTTCAAAATTTTGACCGACATGAGATAATTCTTTCGACCAATAAGAAAACATTAACACATTCTCTTCATAAGTTGAAAACAAATGTACCCAGTTGACTTCATAATCTTTCTCACTTTCAACATAAGACCAAACCATATGCCTGCCACTACATGCCAATTCATCACAACCACCAATAATTATCTTTGGAACTCATGGAAACAACAATACTACGAATAAAATTACACTCACAATACCAAATTAAATTCTATAAATCACCTTCACCATCATGCTCACAAAATGAATGACCAGTAAAAGTATATGAAAAGCGAACAAAATCAAACGATAACTCCTTCCATATCAAACATATATGTTGAACTAAATCTTCAAATTTCGTATTGTTCCCACACTTCATTAGATAACTCTTCTCACTAAACTTAAGCATCAGTATAACAAATGAATTAGTAATACCTATAACGACAATATATATATATATATATATATATATATATATATATAAAAGAATCTAGAAAACTATAAAAAAAGATTGATATTACATATGTCATTTAAGTTCAATTTTTTTAATAAACAAGGTAGTTAAAACTTATATGTTTCTTACATTAGAACTCGAAAAATATTCCCATAAAAAATTGAAATAACCTATTTAATTAAACCAAAGAATATACAACTATAATTGAAAGTACAACTAATTAAATAACCAAATGATAAATTTAATCAAACTAAATAACTTAAGCAATCATAACCAAGAACATAGAACTCTAATTAAGATCCAACTGATAAATGTTACAAAATTTCAAAAAATTTCATAAAAACTATATATATATATATATATATATATTACATTACAACACATAAATATTCAATCATATATTAACAAACAGGTACAACAACATTCAATTTTCAATCAACTATAACTTATTTTCGATCAACTACGCACAATTGCGTGGAAACAACTATCCAAATTTCAACTTAAATAAAAAAATAACAATCACTTACAAATTACACAAATAAACCCCAATTGAATAAAAATATCATCTTAAGTCAATTTCCAATCAAAACCATATCAAACGCATATTGTCGCAAATCAATCGCATATGGAATTAATCGATAATAAAAAAATACACTAATTAAATACGCAAATCACTATGCAAAGAAGCCTTTGACAAAAAAAGATGATATTTAACCCGACCTCTAGTGCTCATGCCTCCGTAACTAAGTCTCCCCCTCCTCCTATACTCGACTATCATTGATACCGCATCAGGGGCTTTGCTTGCTCAATACATTGAAGAATCCAGCAAGGAAAGAGCCACATACTACACTAGTAAAAAGCTAGTTGGGTACTAAGTCAATTACACTACCTTGGAGAAAGCATGTGCCACCCTTATCTGGGTTACGCATAAACTACGACACTATGTGCTTAAATTCCCCATCAAACTAGTATCCCGAATGGATCCCACTAAATACTTACTAGAGAAACCCGCTTTATCAAGATGAATTTCCCACTAATTGATGTTGCCAATCGAGTACGACATTGTGTACGTCACACAGTAATCCATGAAGGGAAGGGCCATCTATGACTACCTTACAAATTATCCTATGGGAGGAACCAAGGTTTGGCTGAATTTCTAGATGAAGACATCCTATGCACATCTCAGTAGGACCTCAGATGGAAGGTTGTCTTCAATAGAGCTTCCAATAAGAAAATGTATGACATTGGGATACTCTTGATCGCTCCTAATGACTCTTACACTCCCCTTGCCATCAATCTAAACTTCCCTTGAACTAATAACATGAGTGAATACGACGCATGCACCATAAGGATCAAGATCACCCTCGAGAAATAAATCAAGCATATGGACATCTATGGGGATTCTGCCCTCATTATCGAACAAATTCTTAGAAAATGGATAGTCAAAGACAAGAATCTCATACCCTTCCATGCCCACTTAGAAAAGCTCGCCTCCTAATTACAAGATATTACCTTCCATTACCTTCCTCGAGTGAAGAATAGCTTAGTTAATGCACTAGAAACCTTGGCTTTTATAGTTGACATGCCTGAGGGAATAACAATGGAACCTTTCCTAATTCAAAATAAGTTATGCCCATTCACTATTACCACATCAAGCTCATCATTGAAGAAGGATCTAACATGGAAGGATTATGATAATATGACATTTGGCGCCTTCTCAAATTACTAAGTATACTCGAAACATAGATAAGAAACACCGTGCGACCTTTCGTAAATTGGTTGCCCAATACATCATCCGCGATAAAGTGCTTTTCAAGAGAAACTTTGATAGGGCCAATTTAGATTACATAGCACGAACTAGAATTGAAGAAATGATGCTGAAAATCCAGAATGGGAAATGTGGACCCCATATGAATGGTCACATACTTGCTAAGAAAATAATTCATCAAGGGTACTATTGGACCACCATGATCCAAGACTTCACTGCCTATTTTTGGAGATGCCTCAAATGCCAATAGTTTGTCAACCTTCAGTACTTGCCTCCCCGAGAGTTGTACAACATGACCTTTCCCCATCCCTTCTCTAGCTGGGGCATAGACATCATAAGTAAGGTAACCCCCGATGCTTCGGACGAGCATGAATTCAAGCTGGTCTCCATTGACTACGTTACAAAATAGGTCGAAGACGAGTTATAAGCAATATTGAATGGAAAGAAAGTGGACAAGTTTATTAGAAAGATTATCATTTATCACTAGAAGTTTCCCCATGAGTTGGTATCATACAACAGATTACAATTCGAGGATGAGGTCACATAATTAGTAAACGAGTATGAAATTCAGAGACACAAGTCTTCTCCCCACCAGCCCCAAACCAACAATTCTATCAAAGCCACTAATAAGAGCCTCAAAACCATCATCATCAAGATGACTGAAAGCTTCAGAGACTGGGCTGATCAGATCCCATATGCCCTCTAGGTTTACCACACCTCTATTAGAACACCCAGTGGTGCTACCTCATATTCTCTGGTATATGGCATGCAAGCGAAACTCCTCGTCGAACGAGAAGTTCCTTTTATGTATCTCATGCTCGAAAGCAAGGTCAATGAGGAACACTGGCATAAAAATCGTTACAATGAACTCTCACTCCTAGATGAAAAGTGAGTCAAAACTTTGTACCATATATAAGGGTACCATCGCTGAATCGGGTGATCATTCAATAGGAAAGTCAAGGACCGTGGTACAAGAAGGAGAACTTTCCCTCAAAGAAATCATGAAACCCATCTGGGACCCTAGAGGGAAGTTTAAAACTAATTGGAGTAGCCCCTATATTGTGAATAAAATCTTGTCGGGTGGCAACGCTATGCTCATAGATCTTGATGGAGAAGAAATGGTGTGTCCAGTCAATCTGGACCATCTCAAGAAATTCTTCCATTAATCAAAACTATCGGCACTCTACGGATCTTCTCATCCCCTTCTATTCTAAAAAAATATCTTCATTTCCCCTACTCATAACTACGTGGGATTTGATCCTCTCAGCACCCTTTTTTAAATGAGGCTCACGATTTTCCAAAACCCACAGAGGTAGAAAGGCATCCCATAAAACACACATGGTCATGGTCCTTTCTTTCTCATAAAATGCTATTCTTTTCCCCCGAGGACGGCAGTCCATCTCATCATTTAAATTAACAAAAGGATTATGTATGACTTTGTGATTGATATAGACAATTCAAATACAAAATAAATCAAAAGACATTAAAAAAAATATACTAAATTTTAATCAGAATACGGTTGTTACACGAAATATCAGCGATGGGAGTCAAACAAACCGCTCCCTCCGAACCTTCGTTACACCCTATAAATCCCTACCAATATCCAACTTCACTAAAAATAAAAATAAAATATACCAAACACCTACCAAAACACCAATAAAAATTCCCCACAAAACACAAATACAAAACCGGCTTCACAAGACCTTGACCTCAGCTACCAGATGGGCGTGTCTCATCATCATTACCTTCTCCTAGAGGCCCATAAGTGTCCCACCCCTGATTTGTATTCCAAATTCGCACCATGCAATATTATGACTTGGTAAGCTTTGATGAACCACAACACCGATCTCTATGATATCAAAAATAAAAAGACACAATTGCCGAATCTCCTCCTCCAAAATCTTTCCAACCATTCATTTCCATAACCACTTCAAATAATCCCCGTATACAAACCCAACCCCTCTAATGGAATGTGACAGATGGGTGGAAGGCCGAAGACACTGCTACAGAGGCCCCAATATTATCCTTCAGGAGTCGGTCAAGTCCTCCATAAAAAAATTAGTTATGAAAAGAGGCACAATTTGCTCCCATCCCACTTAGCACAAAAGTCACCAAGGAAAGTAAAAAGAAGTCTGGAAAAGACCAACTAACCGCACATACTAGTATACCCCTAATTATAAAATGGGCTGCAAGTTTCTCCACCATGGTATAGACCAACGACGACATCAAACCTCGTGCTCCATAATCAAGTTAATCCAATCCTCCATCAAAGGACTGAAACTAAAGAAGGGTATAGTAAATAAAATTGAAACACTTGATAGAGAGTACTCAGGAGGCTCTCAAAAATACACATAAACATCATGACAGGTCTCCCCTGTAGAAAGTCATTCTGACATTCCTTCCAGGCATCCAGCCCATTTAAATTCTTCGCTAACACCACCGTCATATCACTACAATCATAGGACGACCACATCACTATCTTAGCTATCAGAGGATTAGTCGTTAGGTCACCTGTCATCAACAGAAGTGTAGAAGTTACACCCAAGGCTACAGCTACAGCATAGCCATTATCCGAAAAATCCCTCGGGTACACCGAATTCGTGACTGTCAGGATCATGATATATACTCCATGAACCCGTGGTCGAGCGATTAAGGGGGATATATGAAGAAAATCTACCAAAGACACCTAGGGAGAATAGTATGAATCTAGTATATATGTTTCTACAGTGGAGCTGATGACCAACATCGAACATAACTTTTTGTAGTTAGGGCACACCTCGTCTAGGCTAAAATAGAAAACATGATCTTTAGGGTTCCAAAACTGTACCGCTGCTTCTAAAGGCTTCGTAATCAGCATTGTACAGCCACATTGCGTTTAGACCATCGAGGTAGATGAAAAAAGGCCTCAAAGATTGGAAGAAGCATTTGCAAAGAGAGGAAGAAAGCTAAAAAGGATAGAAAATGGAATGGGGTGAAGAAAACACCTCCAAAATCCTTTTTATAATAAAAAATTCCCACAAGAAAATAATCCATTCAAAGCACCATCGGTTCCTTTGCTCCTAAAGTACGCAAAATGGCAATCAAAGCAAAAAAATTGATATTAACTTGACCCTCATGGCGATAGGCAGGCTAAGGGGTATGTCGATTGGCGCCCCCTTTTTTAAAAAATTTCCTCATTTCCTCTTTTACACAATAACAATTTCCAAAATAAAAATTTGGTTTGAAAAAGTCAATCTCTGGGTTGTCCCTTTTTGAAAAATTATTACTTTTCCCTTTGTACATAATTTCTGAAAATAAACATTTTCCTTTTATTTTGAGCCCCATTTTCATTTTTATCTCCACCTTTTTCAAATAAAGAGAAACCTCAGTAGAAAATTTAAATGAATATTGAGTAAGCCATTAAATCAAGATAATTAAGGAAAAGATGCATCATTTTTGCCTTTTTAAGTCTCGTTTCAGATACAAAAAAAAAGCCAATACATCAAGAATACAACATGGTCATGTTAAGATCCTCCAGTCACAATGACGAATCTATGAGAAAATGCCAAAAGGATAGAACCCGGAATGGATATCACCTCATCAGTCGCACCACTCTCTATCCAAGGTACCAGACATACCCAAACTCATGTTATAACAACCTCCTTATCTGCGCATGCATGCTCGTAGCCGTCGCGGCCATCGAAGATAAACTCCAAGCTAATTCCCTAGCAAAGAGTCATTAATCTACCCGAAAGCAAAATTTTGAAGCGACAGAAAAGATGCCTATCGTTAGTAAACCTTTCCCCTTACCTGAGAAGACCAGAAGTACGTGCCTTATGTCGATAGGCTCCCCCCCAGACTTGCCTATAGGTAGTCCCCTCAAAATTTCATCACAAAAAATAGCAAAAAAAATTCTATAATTACTCGAAAATTTTATAGAAATTCTCATAAAATCCCCGCAAAGTCAAGGATGTTCTTTCTCAGAGAAAAACTCACGGTGCAACACCAAATCAATTACAAACTCTCATAAATCTCTAGTGGGATTATTAAAACTAACTCTCATTGTCAACATATTCCCTAACATAACCAAAGGTGTGCCTAGACTAAAGCACTCTATACTTTCCCCGGCGAACCACAAGATAACACAGTCCCCATAAGTTACAACTTAAAGTCCTCAAAATTGACCTCGATCTATTGAACCAATCGCCCCAACTTTAGGTCGACAGAATTAACCTCGACTCGCCGAATTAATAGCCTCATATTTAGCTCTACAAAATTTAACTCAACCCGCTGAATCAGTCATATCAACTTTAGGTCCTCATAATTGACCTCGACCCGCAAAATTAATCATTTCAACTTTAGGTCCTCAAAATTGATCTCGACTCGCTAAATCAGTCACTACAACTTTAGGTCCATAGAATTGACCTCTACAAACTAAATCGATCGCCACATCTTCAGGTCCTCATAATTGAGTTCGACCCGCTGAATTGGTCATCTCAACTTTAGGTACTCAGAATTGACCTTGACTCGTTAAATCATTCGCTACAACTTTAGGTCCGCAAAATTAACCTCGACCCGCTGAATAGGTCACCACATCTTCAGGTCCGCATAATTGATCTTGACCCGCTGAATAAATCATCTTAAAATTAGGTCCTCATAACTGACCTCGATTCAAAAAATTGGTCATTTCAACTTTAGGTCCTCATAATTAACCTCGATCTGCTATATTGATCGCTATAAATTTAGGTTCACAAAATTAACCTCAACCCGATGTATTGGTCGCTACATCTTTAGGTCTTTATAATTGACCTTGACTCGTAGATTGAGTTATCTCATCTTTAGGTTCACAAAATTGACATCGACCCAATGAATCAACCGCTACATCTTTAGGCTTGCAGAATTGTCCTCGATTCGCCGAATTTGTCATCTCGACTATTTAGGTCCTCAAAATTGACCTCGACATGTTGAATCGGTTATTATGTCTTTAGGGATGTATAATGGACCTCAATAATCCTTAGGTATGAAGAATGGACCTTGACACTCAGAATCAATTACCTCCATCCCCTAGGTCTGTAGAATTAACATCAATCCTCTTTTCCAACATCGATGAGGTGTCTATCTTTTGATGGACTTCACTTGTTCCAAGCTCGCCCATCGAGGGTCTCTACATACCACCCATCACAGTACCCTCCAATACCTCCTTACATACCTAATAATCCTCCACTCACCGTAAACCCGAGGTCATACCCAGAGTACTAATTTGGAGGCCATAGGGTGATTTCGAGCCTCGTTTAACCTCGATTAACTCTCTAACTTGAGTCGAGATCAATAAAACCTTGAAGGTCTCTAAATTACCTTTCAAACTGTCCATTCCATTTGTGAATTGGCCTCACAGTTTTCATAAATGATACTGAGTACTATCAAGCCCCATTTGACATCGATCAACTCTTTGACTTGATCAAATCCTAATAAAACCTCAAAAGGATCTGAATTCCCTTCCCAGTGGTCCATTCCGTGCACGAATTGGCCTCACATTTTTCATGCATGATCTATTTCACCCCGAGTACTAATCTAAAGGCTACTCGATTCTCTTGAGCCCCATTTGACTTCGATCAACTCTTTTATTTGAGAGAATCTCAATGAAATCTATAAGGGATATGAATTCCCTTTTCAACTTTCTATGTTGTGCGTGAATCGGCCTCGCAGTTCGCATGAACGATCTATTTTGCTCTAAAAGGCCACCGAGTAGTTTCGGGCCCCGTTTGACCTTGGTCAACTCTCCAAATTGAGAAAATATCAATGAAATATTGAAAGGATCTACATTATCTTTCTAATGCTCCATGTTGTGGATAAATTGGCATAAAGGTTCGCACGAACAACTCATTTTCATCCAAAAACCCCTATTTAATGACCATTAGACGCTTTCAAGTCCCGTTTAACTTTTGTCAGCTCCCGAACTGGGAGTGACTCAATGGATTCTTAAGTGTCTATGAATTCCATTTACAAAGGTCCCGATCTTACTTGATTCAGACTTACAGTTTGCATTTTATGCCTGTTTTTCGGAAAAACTTCGTTTCGAAGTGCCTAGAGGCACCCTGGACCCCCTGCCTCCTTACACGGCAAGGCAGGCACTGTACGAATAAACAAGACTGGGGCCATACCGATTGGAACCCCATAACCCTAAATGTCACTATATAAAGGGCTCATGAACTCACTCCTGGGAGAGGTCGCTTTAAGCAGTTAACAAACATTCTCGCAAAATCAGGTCCTTCTCATTAACAGAAACCCCATTTTCCAACATCCTCCCACCTCACTTTCTTAGCACACTTAGTCATCCACCTCACCCTACCATATTATGTTCATACCAGTATAAAAACCAACCTACATACATTCTAAATTCAACAATAAAGATCTACAAAGAGGTCCATTCCTCACCCTTTTCCAGTTTATTCATTTAAGTGTTATTATTCACTTTATTCTCATTTTGTGACATCTACTAGTTTTGTTTCATTATCTCACATTAAGTAATCTTCACCTTTTTTTATCAGTATTTCACATAAATTTATTTTCATAAAAGCCCCCAAAAAGCTAAAAAGGGGGTTTACTGGTAAATTCCAAAAGTGAGACATCCTTTTTTTCTCACACTTTCACACTTGGACACATTTTCCTTTAAAACAACTCAAAGAGGAGTCCCGTAATTGAATTGATGGGTTGAACGCCACCCCTATGGTATTTTTGAAATACATGGACTTTGATGCCCCTTGGGCTTCATAGGCATCTTAGGCCATTCTCGAGATTCGAGTTTTCCATTTTCATTTGATGCCTTTTATATTCTATTATATATATTTTTTGAGTCTTGGACTCCTACATATTTGTGTCTCGTCAGACATGCTTGTTTGCTTTTTTCATAGCGATTCGTGATTCAGCGAACATTCACATCAAATATTTATTATTATTTTGGGGTACACTCCTAAGGATAACTTCACTCCATCCATTCCATGACGCGAGTCAGATTATTCCATTCTTCCATTATTTATATTATACACATGTACACACACATCACGAAGAAAAAGATAAGATCAACACAACCCATGAGAGTTTAAAAGGGCAGAATGGGTGCATAACATCTTCCTATTTCGTAACTTAGTCCATGAACCTTTGGATCACTTGGTTTTATATTCATTAATATGACCTTGATGCTTTTCTCTCAAGACGGCTACATTATTTTGCCTATTTTGAGTAAAATAAGATAGTGAATCCATCTCTTCGTGTTATCCCCATTTGACTAAAGGAATTATATATCCGAGGCAGACCATAAAACATCAACACGAGTGGTAAAAATAGGACCTCCATATCTTCGAATCACCCACATGCACATGGCAAAAAGGGAGAGAGGGGGACTCTTTCCCTTCTCCCCTCATCTCGACTTAAAGGTTGGCACGTACCGGAGGAATCCGACCCAGATAGCCAAAAGTATGTTTGGAGTTAAACACGGAATCAAATGTGTGATAATTATCTATATTGTGTGGGATTTTAGAGATGAAATTATAACATAGGGTAAAGAAGCTTCTAGATCTAGTAATATAACTCAAAAAATGGGGTTGAAACCAACTAAAAATGATAAGATTTATAGGTAATGGATTGGATGATGCTAATATGATCATATAAGGTAAGATTTGAGGTGTTAGAACTTTATCATAGTTTATTAATGTATTTTTGTATCTTAGAACATAGATCGTATTACGATGCTAATGTAAGACCATTAATTATTTTAATTTAATTACTTAATTGGGAGGTAAGTAAGTTAGTATTTGTCTAGTAGACTAGTAACCCTTAGTTGTGCATTACTACTTATATTGCGTGTTATTTATACGACATACCGAGTGTGCGTATTAGTGAACGACGTACTAGAGGGGGTATTCAAAAGGGCCTTGTGATAAACTATTATGATGATACCCTCATGATGATAATGTTCTTACCGATGCGATGGGTATGTATAACCCTGATGTGAGAGACGAGTCTAACCTCGGACACTACCTTCAGCTGGCTATTGTATTCGGTGTGAGATACTTGGTTGATCCTTTCATATGGCTTTGGGTATGGGGCATATGACTAGTGTGTTGGCATAGTGATTATCCATTTTGGATTTGATTTAATAGTTATAAGTGTGGGACAACCTATAACTATTCCTAGTACGTGCTAGTTATCCCCGAATACGGTAGGATTTTCCTTCATTATTGGGTTCTTGCGATGGTGCCTTACTTGCGGTTCATGATTTGGATTGTTCCAGAATTATGCGATGAAGTTGTAGAGTATTCATTGAGGTAGATATTTTCCTTTCATGTGATACATTTTTCAGACCGTACTAGTATGTGATGATAATGATGTAGATACTCATGGTGTTGTTATAGATACTTTCTTGTGATATTATACCATGATGATGCCCATAATAATAAATATGAAATTTTACTTAAAATTCGAGAATGATGTAAAAGAATTAATCATGAGAATGATGTAAAAGGCTTACAAGCATCTACTCTCGGATTAAGTCTGGCTCGAGAGTAGATGTTGGTAATATGTAGGGTTGTCTAGGTTGGGTAAATTAAAAAATCACTACAAGACCAGATGAAAATGCATAGTGACATCATGGTACAAATCCAATTATATTTTTATACTACCTGAACTTGTTGCTAACTTCTCCCCTCAAAATTTTTCAGGTTATAGGCCATTAGTGTAACCTCATTCTCGATCCAATTTTAAGCTACTCTCTATTGATGATAATATAATGTGTATGTGTCGAACCTACGCACTCACTCTCTTATTTTTATTTATTTATTTATCGAGCCGACTTATGTACATGTGGTACTTGTATTTAGGGTTGAATGTATATTGGAGATACAATTGGTGTCATTTTTGTATCGTGAGTTATATGGTATTTGAGTCGTGTTGTTTAACTCAATAGTTCGTTATCTCTTTATTGCACATGTTCAATCTTATTTATTTCGTTATACTTAGAATGTTACCATTTTTACGGGTTGTCACCTCGACATAGTGCATGACTTAATGTTTTGACACGAGAGATAGACAATTATATTATTATACAGATGTTTACATTTTTAATCTTCCTCTTTGGATATTCTGTGGAAGATTCCACGGAACATAAAATGTCTTGATTATGACAAGCAAACCTCACCCCGCATTATCCATATAATGAGAGAGGCTTCTTGTAACACACAAGTCCATATGACTACCTACGTGCAGAGATGTAATCTATTTGGTCATGTATTAAATGAGGCAAATCCTACGAAATCTGAAACAACAAGAAATAATTATTGTTGTCAAGTTTTATTTGTTATAAAACTACCGCAAGTGCACGGGCTATTGAAATATAGCGGGTGTAAGTACGGGTCGAACCCACAGAGATTTCGTCAACTTTTATAAAATATCGATTGTCCAACTAGACATATGAGTGTGTCAATGTGATTGAGTGATGGAACAAAATAAATAAATAAATAAATGCGTGACACAAATTATGTAACAATAAAAATAAAGACGGAATAAACGAACAAGTACAAGAGATAATATTAAATGTGGAAGAATCTAGGACGTCGGTTCCGTTTGTCAATTTTAATTAAATTAACACGTCAATTTAATTTCGTACTTCCGAATTTATAACACAAAATATACCGACTCTCGTCGCGTACATTTCGGAGAATATAACAATACATGCGCTCAAAATATTTTAACGTCTCTTAAATTAGACACCATAAATCCCTATTCCCTCGAAAATATCATGTTTAAAATTTTTAACGTGTATTTAAGCATGAGGTATCAAAACATCTAAGTGCAAGAATAACCCATCAAAAATGACAACTTAAAATTTTTTAAAGCATGAATTTATAATTAATTCGTTGAGGTTTAAAAATACACACTCGTGTAATTTTAAGCGAATACCGAATTTTTTATTTCAAATTAGAACACGTCGGAATATGTACGAAATTAAATTAACATGCGTGGTTTAATTAGTCATGATAAACATCACCTAAGTCCTAGTAATTAAACTACTCACACGACATAATTGACACACAAATATTGCAAGTTGAAAAAATAATTTTCATTAATAAATGTCAACTTACAAAATTTCGGGTCCAATACTTGAATTACAATACACAATATGCTCCTCCAAAGTGTGCCTCCAAAATACTCTCTACACAAATTTTTTTTCTCTCAAAGTGTGTCTTTTTTTTTCTTTCCAAAAGTATATTTTTCAAAGCCTCTCCAAGTCCCCCCCAAATGTCAAAATTCGTGTGTGATTTATACCCCAAAATGGGATATATAACGTGGGGAAAATAAGGTGGAGTTGTGGGAAATTTAAGTGGGAAGGTGGGGTAATGGGTTTAGTGGGCAAGTGGGTTAGTGTTTAGGGATTTTCACCAAAAAGAAATAGGGAGGCAGGGGTCGAACCCCTGACCTCATGCATGTCTGTCCTTCTCCTAACCAGCTCACCTAACAACTCTTTCTAATATAAATACACACCCAATTATATTTAACAACATATTAAAATCCAAATTTCCTAATTTGCACAATAGCTCAAATCACCATAACTTCTTCATTTCAACTCCGATTGATACGCCGTTTGAACCGACGTGACCCTCATTTCGGTGCCAACAATATTTCAGTAGTGTCCAGGTCTCGGGATTGACTTTGGGCATTGACATGGGGCTTTGACATTCTTTTGAATTCAAACTTCACACGGTCATAACTTCTTCGTTTCAACTCCGATTGATACGCCGTTTGAGCCCAGACGTCCCTTGATTCAAGGACTTCAATTTCCATGGTTGGTCCGAGTTCGAAATCAGCCATTTGAATTTACAATTTTGCCCCTGAAGGTGCGTAAGTGACCTTTTCATGCTCAATTTGCGTCCAGACATCACTGCTTTCTTTTTAAATCTGTCAATACTCAAAAACAACTTGAACAAGAGATTAGCAATGAATATAAGATGTGAGCTTGAAGTTTCCAAAATTGCATTATTAACCCCATTTATTCTTAAATTTGTATTTTTCTCTAAAATAATAAAAATATCTATAAAAGCTCTTTATTTATGATAAAATGGGAATAACAACACTTAGATATGGGTGTAAATAATACAAAATAATGCGCTCATCAAATACCCCCAAATCTAAAATTTGCTAGTCCTCGAGCAAAACTAAAATTTTAAAATCTAACTCACTTTCGTAGGAATCACGGTTGCACTTAGCATGTGCAACAAGCCGTTAAACCCCTAGGTTGCCCTAGTGGACGAGTTTTGTCTCGTGAGGGTTTGCAGTGAATATACCCACAAAATTCAAAAACTTGACTATATTTACAAAAGACTCAAAAGTAATATGACCAAGTTTGAATGCAAACTTCATAAATATAGCAGAATTTCACTTTTCAATCTCAACTTATCGTGCGTGTGTGCATGGCCAATATAACCGTCCATTTCAAAAGATTTGATCGTTACATTTCTTGGCCGAAAGTTCGTTTTGATTTCAAAGTCTCACAGAATGCACTCACAATTGAACACTCGAAAATGGGTTATTTTCTCTTGTTATATGTGAATAAAAGAGTAAATTTATATGAACAAATTTCACATATACATGATCAAGAACGAACTTTTTATAATGGATGAATATGATCTCATGAACGGAAAATCGATTACTTTTTGAAAACATTGAATCACACCATAGATCCTATTCATCTTCTATCCACACTTTAACTAACTTCACTTGAGATCGATTAGGACTTTCTTTGGTTTTATTGTAGGCTCGAATTTTGGCTAGAAATAATGACTTTTGGAGTTCAAAATTTCTGAAAATATAGAGGTTTTTCGGTATTTTGACTTTTAGGTACTTTTTCTCACCTCCATTTTTCTTTTCTAACTCACATTTTTTTTTCTTTTTTTTCTTTCTTTTCCTTTTTTTTTCTTTTCACACATCATTCTTGCAACCTCATTTTCTTTTGGCCTTTTTCCAACCGTAATTTTACCCTAGTATTCTCAGAGAATGGGCATGACTTCTTTTTATGGATTTTAAACTCCTAGTTGGAGTTGGGTAGGATAGTGGGTTTTCAACAAAAGGCTTATCTTTTCTTTTTTTTGGCTCAAATGGGCTTGCTATGTAATAATGTAAAAAAAAATGTTGGGCTTTCAAACGAGGGCCTAATCTCATTTCTCAAGTTTTATTAAGTTGATTTGTGTCTCAAGACGACTTACTAAGACTTCTAGTGCGTAAGATTCTGATTTTGACATTTTGTTTTCAGTAATCGAACAAAACAATGAATTTGAGATCATCAACGAATTTATCACTGAAGGAAAGTTTTAGTTATTTTAACTCGAATTGCTTTAAATCTCTCGAAAACGATGAATGGCACAATATCTCACCGGGCTAAAATCTCCACATTTATTCTTTAAGCATATTAACTTTCGCCTCAATATCCATTTTCGATCATATTATATGGCTAAGTGTAATATATTATAAGTTGAGAGATTTGTGAATTAATTCTATATTAAGAAATTGTTTCAAAACTCATTTATATTGAAAATCTTTTTGGATTTTGGATTTTTTTTTTTTAAATACTATCCTTACCCCCAAACCTAAATTTTACATTGTCCTCAATGTATACAAAAATCAAAATATGGACAAATAAAATAAAGTAGAGAAGTAAAATGAGGATATTACCTGTGAATTTCCACTTGTGTCATCGACTTACAAACTATAAAAGTGTATGTTAGCCATAAAATAAAGCTAAACAACCAAAAAAAATCTAAGGAGGGAAAAAAATTATATACAAAGTTGTGACAATTATCACCATCACCATAAATTAATAATCGAAATAGTTGTGGGTCATTCTAATTAATAATCTTTATAGTACTAAGTAAAAAAGTAGTATAAACTAGTGAATTTGACCGCACAACATAAATCCAAAAATTAAAGTCACGGTCATAATGGTGATCACCGACATCATCACAAATAACGAATTTCAAAGCACGTGAATCATGTGTCGATGCATCACATTGGGGTAACAAATCACAATAAGGATCCACATATTTACTATCCCTATTCTTAAAATAGTCATGTAAAATTGGAGATGCATACTCCAATCCTAAATGTGAGACTTTACAAAAAATACGGGACGAAGATGTATCCCGCGGGAATGTATTCTCTTCGTCAAAAATGGGAGGATCATCATAATCACTAGAATTATCGAGAAAATCGGGTAACAAATCCTCCACTAGATTTTCCCACAGATAAGGTGAAGTAGCAATTTTATCAATTGAAATATAAGAAGAAACTTGACAAAAGTCAACATCTAAATAATCACAATTATTACTTGTGTCAAGTTTGTCAATTTTCTTCAGACAAAATTGATTATCTTCAATTATTTCATGACTATTTTTAGAAATCTCGTCATTACAACGTCGGTTCACTTCTTCCCAGTTGATACACTTTGGTGGATAAATTGTAATTAAAGGAGTTGGACTTTCGTCCATGCCATCTTTAATTTCTTTAAAAATTATTACTGACCCATCCGACTCAAATCGAAATATGTAGTCATCCGGATTTTCAATATTTTCTAGCCACACATCCAAATGATCAATATAGGAATTCGAAAAATATGATGGGATAACAATATTGGGATCACTCATTGTTGTTATTACGTCAATCTCTTTTCTTTTTTTCTTTTTTTTTTTGCATTTATTTAGTGTGCTACAGAAAAATAACACAAAAATAAATACACCATTTGTAAAGTGCGACACACACAAAAAAAAATAGTGACAAGGAAAGAAAAAAAAAATAATACGACACGCGCACGAATGGTGTATTCAACACACAAACAAAAATGACCAAGCACACTTATGAAACAATTTTTTTTATTGCCGTTATTCTGAAAATTACTACTGATTTGTTTTTTTTTTTTGGATTTTTTTTTGGTAAAGTTTTTTTTTTTGGGTCCACTAATTAAAAAAATGAATCTGGAAATTTACATAAAAAAATAAAAAAAAAATTCAAGTTTTTTCAAATTTTTAATGTATTTTTGTGATAAACTAGTACTAAAAGCGCTATTTATAAAAGAAAACTTAATTCAGATTTTTATATTTTGCTTTTATTTTTTTATTTTTACAACAACAATAAATTCTGAATATTTCAGAAAAAAAAAATAATATAAATTTTTTTTAAAAAAATTTTTAGATAGCTTATTACAAAACTAGTGTCAAAACAACTATTTATTCACAAAAAGAATTAAATCTAATATTTTGATTTTTATTTTTTAAATAAAAAACAAGGCAGCAGGATTTTTTTTTTTTTAGGATTTTTCGATTTTTTTTTTGTATTTTTGAGTACTTTTATGACAAAACTAGTGTTAAAAACAACAAGTTATTCATAAAAGACTTTAATTCTTATTTTTTCTTTTTTTTTTTATACAAACTCGAAAATCTGAAAGTTTCCAAAAAAAAAAATTATTATTTTCAAAATTTCCAAAATTCTAAGTACTTTTGTGACAAACTAGTGTAAAAAACAACTAGTTTCTCATAAAACACTTAAAGCTTTTTTTTTATTTTTTATTTTTATAAATTACAGCAGTTTTGAAAAAAATTCGACGAAAAAAAAAATAATTACGAATTTTTACAAATATTTAGGTAATTTATGACAAAATTAGTGTCAAAAACACTATTTAATCACAAAAGACTTAACTTTGTTTTTTTTTTTATATTCTGAAAATAAAAAAAAAAATTGCTGCTGCATTTTGAACTTGTCGGATATTTCGTTTTTTTTTTTTTAAAATAAAACTAGTCCGAAAATTAATATTCTTAAAATCGACCGAAATCCCCGACAACGGCGCCAAAAACTTGTTGTCAAGTTTTATTTGTTATAAAACTACCGCAAGTGCACGGGCTATTGAAATATAGCGGGTGTAAGTACGGGTCGAACCCACAGAGATTTCGTCAACTTTTATAAAATATCGATTGTCCAACTAGACATATGAGTGTGTCAATGTGATTGAGTGATGGAACAAAATAAATAAATAAATAAATGCGTGACACAAATTATGTAACAATAAAAATAAAGACGGAATAAACGAACAAGTACAAGAGATAATATTAAATGTGGAAGAATCTAGGACGTCGGTTCCGTTTGTCAATTTTAATTAAATTAACACGTCAATTTAATTTCGTACTTCCGAATTTATAACACAAAATATACCGACTCTCGTCGCGTACATTTCGGAGAATATAACAATACATGCGCTCAAAATATTTTAACGTCTCTTAAATTAGACACCATAAATCCCTATTCCCTCGAAAATATCATGTTTAAAATTTTTAACGTGTATTTAAGCATGAGGTATCAAAACATCTAAGTGCAAGAATAACCCATCAAAAATGACAACTTTAAATTTTTTAAAGCATGAATTTATAATTAATTCGTTGAGATTTAAAAATACACACTCGTGTAATTTTAAGCGAATACCAAATTTTTTATTTCAAATTAGAACACGTCGGAATATGTACGAAATTAAATTAACATGCGTGGTTTAATTAGTCATGACAAACATCACATAAGTCCTAGTAATTAAACTACTCACACGACATAATTGACACACAAATATTGCAAGCTGAAAAAATAATTTTCATTAATAAATGTGAACTTACAAAATTTTGGGTCCAATACTTGAATTACAATACACAATATGCTCCTCCAAAGTGTGCCTCCAAAATACTCTCTACACAATTTTTTTTTTCTCTCAAAGTGTGTCCTTTTTTTTTCTTTCCAAAAGTATATTTTTCAAAGTCTCTCCAAGTCCCCCCCAAATGTCAAAATTCGTGTGTGATTTATACCCCAAATGTGATATATAACGTGGGGAAAATAAGGTGGAGTTGTGCGAAATTTAAGTGGGAAGGTGGGGTAATGGGTTTAGTGGGCAAGTGGGTTAGTGTTTAGGGATTTTCGCCAAAAAGAAATAGGGATGGCAGGGGTCGAACCCCTGACCTCACGCAGGTCTCTCCTTCTCCTAACCAGCTCACCTAACAACTGTAACAACCCGCCTAATAAGATACCGGGTGATCACTCCAATATTAAATTAAAACAGGAGTCACATATGGATCATCCTTAGCATCACAGTCGAAAATCCATTTAATTACTAATATCCTATTAGGTGACTGTTAAAAACTTTTACTAAACTACTCTTTTTAACGAATAAATTACAACATCCACAATTAAATGCGTAATGAACTGAAATGAAAAAGAAAGGAACTAAAATAACCGAACACTCGGTCCAAATATACAACCATATCGAATACTGTACTGAAAGAATAAATAAATGCAATTGGACCATTGGCCCGAATATTTATACAGTACCTCCTATCTAGAGTACAACGATGGAAGCGGCTATCAAAAACCTGCACGCATCCACAGCTGCTGCAGCTGACGTCTGACTCGAAAGAATTGTCATCCAGGCGTCCCTGTGTCTGGACACCTATGTACATGTATAATATAGCAAGAAAGGAAAAGTAGACAAACTGGTCAGGGCCCGAATGTTTTGAAAATATTTTACAAGTGCATAAATGCTTTATTTTTAGGAAAATAGTTTTATCTCATATTTAAGTTTGGTATCGCACTCCCATGAGATACCCCTCATCTCTCCGCTAATAGTGCACTCCTAGCGCATCTATCTAGAACATTCTAGTCAAGCTACCCTGCTAAACTAGTCTATCACCCAACCACTATCTATCCTAGATAGTCCAAGTAATGTACTAAGGGCTAAGCTTCACCCCAGTCTCAGCGCTATGCCATGTTCGTGTGTGGGGTGTCTCGCAAAGCGAAATCCAAACAAGGAACCCCCCCGATACACTACTACGCGGCACGGTCGATCGTCGAGATATGATAGTCCCTCAGTACAGAAAGATATATATAATTATATATACCATAAGAATTAATAATATAAGAGCACTAAGGATTAAACTTCTCCCCAGTCTCAACACGCTGCCATATTCGTGCGTGGGGTGTCTCGCAAAGCGAAATCCAAACAAGGAACCCCCCCGATACACTACTATACGGCAAGGTCGATCGTCAGGATCCATTAGACCCTCGGTATTCGATTCATCCATATATATATATTCATACTACAATATACATCCGGATCTATCTCCCGGACTGAGGATTTATATACAAGTATTTATCAATACTTTTCATTTTCTCAAAACTTTCCATTTCCCTTTTTTATACACAGGAAATGTAAATATAAAAGCCAATTCATTATCATGAATTGCTTTACCAAGTCATATGCTTTTTAAAAGCCAGTTTTATTATCATAAAAATGTTTTTCCTTTATATGTCATCCCCCAAAGCCGTTTCCATTATCATGAAAATGCTTTGATCAAATAATGCTTCCACATCCCTTCTTCCATCCGGGAGTGTTACCGAAGCTCAACCTTTATCCCATTTCCCTTTTTATACTCAGGAAATGTAAATATAAAGCAAATCCATTATCAT
Source organism: Sambucus nigra (assembly GCA_949130495.1). Taxonomy (NCBI): domain Eukaryota; kingdom Viridiplantae; phylum Streptophyta; class Magnoliopsida; order Dipsacales; family Adoxaceae; genus Sambucus; species Sambucus nigra. The sequence goes on from OX422214.1 coordinate 93,071,961, forward strand.
GAATTGCTTTAATAAATCTAAGACCGCCCCTCCGGGTTTCCCCACTGGACGCGCCCCTAAATGGCTATCATCTTCCAGGGCCTCCAGGACAATCTGGGAACCTAACAACGTCGGGAAGCGACCATGTGCCTGCGGGATAGTCAAGACCACACCCGGAATCTACTAACCAGCGCAAAAAAATATATATCAACAAACGCTCACATGGCCTAGGGACTATATCCAACCTGCTCAACAGTCAGGAAGGCTTCACCACAACGCGCGCAACTTCCCTTATGATAGCGATTTAGGGAGGTGTGTAACCATAATCCATAATTTATCAATTATGAAAAACATTTATCTTTCCATTTTGAAAATATTCATTTTTATATTTTCAAAATCATTTCCATCATATCATATATATATACATATATATATACTATAATCACATAATATATACACATACCATATATCCCTCCTAGAATATATATATATATGTACTTTATATGATGGCCATATTTGCCAAACCATCTATCGATGACCAAAAATCCCAAAGATTCTCTCAAAGAATCATTATCATGCGTTCATATATGCATAATACTAAACCCAAAGTATATTCTTACTTTAATAAATAAAACATACTTAAATCCCATCTACAGATTCATTTGGATATCTCCACTTATACTAATTCACTCTAAGTGAATACACGCATATATAAACTCCCAATTCCTCAAGTCCTTTAGGACATAACCCTCCATAAATTTCTAATTTGGAAGGGTTTAAACATAAACTCAAAAAGGAGAAATAATCCTAATCTCCAAAATCTTGGGCTGAAAATAGGGCACCGGTCGACCGGTCCTAGACCCCCGGTCGACCGTGGGTTGTAAATAAGCCTACGAAACAAAGCAGTAGGCACTTTCTCCTTGACGCGGTCGACCGGTCATATCAGGTCTCCCAAATAAAATTCCTCAATTCCCTTAACTAACAGCCCAAATTCATTTTCGGGGTTTCTAAACTACCCCAAAAATTATCCCGAACATCTATGGAAATAATTCTAGCCGTAATTTTTCCAATTCCCGATTTGATTTCCGAGTTGGAAATTCCAACCCGGAGCTGCCATCTTGTAAAAATCATATCAAATCGTAGAAAAATCAGAAAAATACGCGGTTGGTGCCCACGCGACCGTATCGAAAAGATATACAACTTTCGTGCTTTGGCCGAAAGCTAAATCAATTCTTTTCCTAGTCAAAATAACCCCACAAGATTACGGGTTACTATTCATTGTCTCTTCCAAAATCCCAAACTCCATTTTTCTCCATTTTTGTTGTTTCTAACCTCACCCAACAACTCAATAGACATCTAATCTATGTTTTACAACTAACACATCAATTATTTTGGGGTATTAAATCATTTCTCTTAGTTTTTGAATCTTAAAACCCCAAACCCTAGATTTGACATTTCTCCCATTTCAATTCCATCTATTACTCCATTAACATGGTTTTAATACTAGAAATCATTAAGAGTTTACACTACATCAAGGTGTAAACTCATAATCAACTTTTACCCAATTTATTTTAAGGGTTCTAACCCCAAAATCATATTTTTACCAACTATAATATGGGATTAATGCACAAAAGTAAATAAAGCAAGTAAACACTTGCCTCGTGGATAAAATCCGACGACCTCGAGTCGAATTCGGCAGAGTTTGGCCCAAATCTCCCTTTTCTCCCCTCTTTTCTCCTTTCTCTCTCTCTTCTCTCTCTTTTCTTTCATTCTTTCTTCTTTTCTCCCTCTCTCCCTCTTTATAAAGAAAGAAAAAGGGTTTAAACCCTTAAAACCCCAAAACGACTCGTTTACCCAATTACGAGTTACTTTTACCTCTAAAATCACCCGAAACTTATTTTCGACAATCGGACATTCTTTTCCGACTATCTCGGACATTCTGAGAATTATGGCGCAGTCGAAATTCCCATCCGAGGTATTTGACCGCAAATCACTATTCCAACCCAAAATAAATAAATGCGGGTTTTCTACTCAAAATCTTACCTCTTTTGTCGCAATACTCCATGGCGACATATAATTAAATTATTTCGACCTATATAGTCCCAAAATAATTTATAACATCCTTCGAAAATTATTAAATCCTCGAAAATCCCAAAAATCACTATTTCGAGAAATTCTCCAAATTGCCAATTTATATTTAATTAGGGAATTTAATTGTCTCCAAAAGGACGGGTTGTTACATACTCTCCCCCTTACAACGGAATTTCGTCCTCGAAATTCAGATACGACCTACACCACCAATCCTAGGATCACTCAAAATCCTAATACCTCAAAGGGAATGACACTAACCCAACGGTTCCCAACCATATGCTACACGACTATCACGATCGCAAAGTGACTCTTATACGTCACATAATACCCATCATCTATAATGCCTATCGGCATGAATTTCAACCTTATATACTACGTCCATTCTATTTCAGGCGGTATATAAACCAACTTACCAAGGTGCCCATACACCTTTCTAACTTGTGCACATCTGCACATCCGTAGTGAACGTCTAACATGTAACACTCTCTCCCAATAAGGATCTCGTTTCCTCGGTGTAATACTCATCTATGGGTCCTCCCGACCCTCGAAAATCAAACTCCTAATCTCGGCATTACTAACTCTAACGAGCCTACATCCTACAGTGCTACTGTCTATGCGTTACCCTACCTAAGCGAAACAAGTCTCCTAATTATCCCTAGTGCCCAAGGCCTCTCTCAACTCCCGACGTTTGATTGGTTTCGTGCGTGGGACGTCTCGCCAAGGCGAAATCCAAACAAGGAACCCTCCTGTTACACTACTCCCTCGCGTTGTCGGTCAAGATATAACGACCTAAGGCACACTAGCGGGACGTCCTAAATCCTACCTCGCTAACCTACGAACGCATTCCTACTATCTAATCCTTCCGCCCATACGAAAGGAAACCTAATTAACCAAAGTGCCTACTCTTTGTAGGAACACTACTAACATCACACCGAACAAAGATTTTCTCCAAATTTGCCTTCTTATTAAGGCTTGGCTATCATCCTCAAATCAATTCCTCTAAGTCCTACTCCACCCAACTATTTGTGGTGAGAGGACCACTTTAGTGCCTTTCCACAGCACAATATTTCCATAAGTGTACCATCATCACAGGGCTCATAGTCTATAGTGGTTCATCCACACTATAAGACTACCCCAAATCCTTGCATCCAATAACAGCTCTCCACGCCCGGCGCCGTTAAGAGTTATGTGTGGAGTGTCTCGCAAAGCGAAATCCAAACAAGGAACCCCTCCACACATTAACACTTGACTTCGTCGGTCACGGAGTCCCGTTATTTCAGACATGCACCCGGGATAATCCTATCCCTTAACATCGAAAGGTGGTCTGAACTCCTATTTCTAACTAAGAGTCACACCATGCAGCGCTCGCACTAATATTCAGTCCTCGCGCACACAAACCCTGAGCTTAATCTTACCGATCACTAATAATCCCGTGGACCTTAAATTATATCAATAAGGTTGCCACATATACAAACCAAAATAAGGAATCCTCTACTCATCGAGGTTCCATCAATCCATAATAATAAAGGTGAACTCGACCTTTATCAAGGTGAGACACCACAATAACAACCCGTCCCTTCCAGGAACTGCGGACACGATAGACTTGCCATCATTAGGCCGCTATCGCTCCGATCAACCAATACATTATACGTATATAAAAAAAATATAATCACCCGCCTCTATGGCGAGTGAAGGAAAACAAAATTCCGTTATCGCGGAAAACACATAGGCCTACATTATTATGTTATCGAGACCAAAACAAAACTCATATTACACACACGAGTCTAAGGCTATCGAACACCACAACTTCATCTAGCCACACCTCTTACCAAAATTTCTCGACTCTAGGCCCCATCTGGGCACCCTAACCTTGTCCTTTATTCCTATCGGAAAAGACTATCCGTGTGGCTTCGCACTCCACAACACCATCTGACTCTATAGCCTTGCTCCTTACAATCATCTTACTAATACTCTTAAGTCCTTCGTTAAAAGGAAATCCCACTACTGGTTCCAACAATCCTTCCTTGCAGAATTATGGGGTCTCACGGTTAAAACTATCCGTAAGATCCCTTTGGAATCCTTATCTCCACGGGGTAATCCAACTTGAGTACCACTTTCTATCACAGTAGTACTTGGTTGCTCATAACTACTATACTTTAGTAGTCGTCGCAGCAATCCTTAGCATTTGCCACAAGGATAGTGGCATCTACTAAGGTCCTCGTCCCCAACTTCTCCCAGCTCCCCCAGCTAAGCTCCAACTCCTGCTGCCCTCCGAGCTCCGCACACGATTCTCAACGAGCGCGTAAAAGATTTCTATAATCTTCTAATATGGCAGGAGATCGAAATCTCACAAGAGATATCAACAATCCTAATCCTGGGGCTCTATACAAATCGAGAGCAACGCTGAAAGCGTAGTACGTCCACACAGATTCCTAAGGACACTAGAACCTGATGCTCTGATACAATCTGTAACAACCCGCCTAATAAGATACCGGGCGATCACTCCAATATTAAATTAAAACAGGAGTCACATATGGATCATCCTTAGCATCACTGTCGAAAATCCATTTAATTAGTAATATCCTATTAGGTGGCCGTTAAAAACTTTTACTAAATTACTCTTTTTAACGAATAAATTACAACATCCACAATTAAATGCGTAATGAACTGAAATGAAAAAGAAAGGAACTAAAATAACCGAACACTCGGTCCAAATATACAACCATATCGAATGCTGTACTGAAAGAATAAATAAATGCAATTGGACCATTGGCCCGAATATTTATACAGTACCTCCTATCTAGAGTACAACGATGGAAGCGGCTATCAAAAACCTGCACGCATCCACAGCTGCTGCAGCTGACGTCTGACTCGAAAGAATTGTCATCCAGGCGTCCCTGTGTCTGGACACCTATGTATATGTATAATATAGCAAGAAAGGAAAAGTAGACAAACGGGTCAGGGCCCGAATGTTTTGAAAATATTTTGCAAGTGCATAAATGATTTATTTTTAGGAAAATAGTTTTATCTCATATTTAAGTTTGGTATCGCACTCCCATGAGATACCCCTCACCTCTCCGCTAATAGTGCACTCCTAGCGCATCTATCTAGAACATTCTAGTCAAGCTACCCTGCTAAAAATAGTCTATCACCCAACCACTATCTATCCTAGATAGTCCAAGTAATGTACTAAGGGCTAAGCTTCACCCCAGTCTCAGCGCTATGCCATGTTCGTGCGTGGGGTGTCTCGCAAAGCGAAATCCAAACAAGGAACCCCCCCGATACACTACTACGCGGCACGGTCGATCGTCGAGATCTGCTAGTCCCTCAGTACAGAAAGATATATATAATTATATATACCATAAGAATTAATAATATAAGAGCACTACTTTTCATTTTCTCAAAACTTTCCATTTCCCTTTTTTATACACAGGAAATGTAAATATAGAAGCCAATTCATTATCATGAATTGCTTTACCAAGTCATATGCTTTTTAAAAGCCAGTTTTATTATCATAAAAATGTTTTTCCTTTATATGTCATCCCCCAAAGCCGTTTCCATTATCATGAAAATGCTTTGATCAAATAATGCTTCCACATCCCTTCTTCCATCCGGGAGTGTTACCGAAGCTAAACCTTTATCCCATTTCCCTTTTTATACTCAGGAAATGTAAATATAAAGCAAATCCATTATCATGAATTGCTTTAATAAATCTAAGACCGCCCCTCCGGGTTTCCCCACTGGACGCGCCCCTAAATGGCTATCATCTTCCAGGGCCTCCAGGACAATCTGGGAACCTAACAACGTCGGGAAGCGACCATGTGCCTGCGGGATAGTCAAGACCACATCCGGAATCTACTAACCAGCGCAAAAAAATATATATCAACAAACGCTCACATGGCCTAGGGACTATATCCAACCTGCTCAACAGTCAGGAAGGCTTCACCACAACGTGCGCAACTTCCCTTATGATAGCGATTTAGGGAGGTGTGTAACCATAATCCATAATTTATCAATTATGAAAAACATTTATCTTTCCATTTTGAAAATATTCATTTTTATATTTTCAAAATCATTTCCATCATATCATATATATATACATATATATATACTATAATCACATAATATATACACATACCATATATCCCACCTAGAATATATATATGTACTTTATATGATGGCCATATTTACCAAACCATCTATCGATGACCAAAAATCCCAAAGATTCTCTCAAATAATCATTATCATGCGTTCATATATGCATAATACTAAACCCAAAGTATATTCTTACTTTAATAAATAAAACATACTTAAATCCCATCTACGGATTCATTTGGATATCTCCACTTATACTAATTCACTCTAACTGAATACACGCATATATAAACTCCCAATTCCTCAAGTCCTTTAGGACATAACCCTCCATAAATTTCTAATTTGGAAGGGTTTAAACATAAACTCAAAAAGGAGAAATAATCCTAATCTCCAAAATCTTGGGCTGAAAATAGGGCACCGGTCGACCGGTCCTAGACCCCCGGTCGACCGTGGGTTGTAAATAAGCCTACGAAACAAAGCAGTAGGCACTTTCTCCTTGACGCAGTCGACCGGTCATATCAGGTCTCCCAAATAAAATTTCTCAATTCCCTTAACTAACAGCCCAAATTCATTTTCGGGGTTTCTAAACTACCCCAAAAATTATCCCGAACATCTACGGAAATAATTCTAGCCGTAATTTTTCCAATTCCCGATTTGATTTTCGAGTTGGAAATTCCAACCCGGAGCTTCCATCTTGTAAAAATCATATCAAATCGTAGAAAAATCGGAAAAATACGCGGTTGGCGCCCACGCGACCGTATCGAAAAGATCTACAACTTTCTTGTTTTAGCCGAAAGCTAAATCAATTCTTTTCCTAGTCAAAATAATCCCACAAGATTACGGGTTACTATTCATTGTCTCTTCCAAAATCCCAAACTCCATTTTTCTCCATTTTTATTGTTTCTAACCTCACCCACCAACTCAATAGACATCTAATCTATGTTTTACAACTAACACATCAATTATTTTGGGGTATTAAATCATTTATCTTAGTTTTTGAATATTAAAACCCCAAACCCTAGATTTGACATTTCTCCCATTTCAATTCCATCTATTACTCCATTAACATGGTTTTAATACTAGAAATCATTAAGAGTTTACACTACATCAAGGTGTAAACTCATAATCAACTTTTACCCAATTTATTTTAAGGGTTCTAACCCCAAAATCATATTTTTACCAACTATGATATGAGATTAATGCACAAAAGTAAATAAAGCAAGTAAACACTTGCCTCGTGGATAAAATCCGACGACCTCGACTCGAATCCGGCGGAGTTTGACCCAAATCTCCCTTTTCTCCCCTCTTTTCTCCTTCCTCTCTCTCTTCTCTCTCTTTTCTTTCTTTCTTTCTTCTTTTCTCCCTCTCTCCCTCTTTATAAAGAAAGAAAAAGGGTTTAAACCCTTAAAACCCAAAAACGACTCGTTTACCCAATTACGAGTTACTTTTACCTCTAAAATCACCCGAAACTTATTTTCGACAATCGGACACTCTTTTCCGACTATCTCGGACATTCTGAGAATTATGGCGCAGTCGAAATTCTCATCCGAGGTATTTGACCGCAAATCACTATTCCAACCCAAAATAAATAAATGCGGGTTTTCTACTCAAAATCTTACCTCTTTTGTCGCAATACTCCACGGCGACATATAATTAAATTATTTCGACCTATATAGTCCCAAAATAATTTATAACATCCTTCAAAAATTATTAAATCCTCGAAAATCCCAAAAATCACTATTTCGAGAAATTCTCCAAATTGCTAATTTATATTTAATTAGGGAATTTAATTGTCTCCAAAAGGACGGGTTGTTACAACAACTCTTTCTAATATAAATACACACCCAATTATATTTAACAACATATTAAAATCCAAATTTCCTAATTTGCACAATAGCTCAAATCACCATAAATTCTTCATTTCAACTCCGATTGATACGCCGTTTGAACCGACGTGACCCTCATTTCAGTGCCAACAATATTTCAGTAGTGTCCAGGTCTCGGGATTGACTTTGGGCATTGACCTGGGGCTTTGACTTTGACTTTCTTTTGAATTCAAACTTTACACGGCCATAACTTCTTCGTTTCAACTCCGATTGATACGCCGTTTGAGCCCAGACGTCCCTTGATTCAAGGCCTTCAATTTCCATGGTTGGTCCGAGTCCGAAATCAGCCATTTGAATTTACAATTTGCCCCTGAAGGTGCGTAAGTGACCTTTTCATGCTCAATTTGCGTCCAGACTTCACTGCTTTCTTTTTAAATCTATCAATACTCAAAAACAACTTGAACAAGAGATTATCAATGAATATAATATGTGAGCTTGAAGTTTCCAAAATTGCATTATTAACCCCATTTATTCTTAAATTTGTATTTTTCTCTAAAATAATAAAAATATCTATAAAAGCTCTTTATTTATGATAAAATGGGAATAACAACACTTAGATTTGGGTGTAAATAATACAAAATAATGCGCTCATCAATTATACAGGACATGCAAATTAAGTAACTCTCCCTGATCGACAATCCTTCTAAACACAATGATATTAACAAATATAAATGATGTGATAAAGATATTTAAATGAAACATAATGCACTAAAACTCTCCCTCAATCAAACATATATATAATAAACAAACAAACAATTTTTTTTTTTATCAAACTCCTCTAAAGATCATACTTAAAGTATGTATTAATCAAGAATATGATAATAGCAAATCTCCCCCCCCCCCCCCCCCCCCAAAAAAAAAAAAACATGAAAGAAATAAAAAGTGATATAGCATTAGATCATCTCCCTCAAACAAGCATATTTCCCCTAAATGTACAATTAACACAAGCATAAATCACAAAGCAAAAATGAATATCATGAACTTCCCCTTACTAAACATAAACATAAAAATCATCTCCCCCTTTTTTTTTATGAAATAAGACAAAGTAAGTCATAAAATAAATGGGCACAATAGAGATATAGTGAGCGATAAAACATATGAAAGATGAGATACATAAACAATAAACAACAATAAAGTATATCGGAAGCAGTGGGGAATCCAAACAAATATACTAAAAATAGAGGACCGTGCATAAGAGGTTGAATTGAGTCGTGCAAATGGTAGCGAAAGCACAAAGATCTTTTGGTCGTGTGCACGAAACGACGTAGAAAGACTCAAAAATGTTATATGGTCATGATCATTCGAACGAGTCAATTTTAGGACCGTATGAACGGACAACCCAAAAAATTGTATTCAAACTCAGAAATTTCACCCATTATCAATAAACATAAGTACAAAGTAAATTAAACACCAACCTTATAAATCATTTGAAAATATTTTCTCCACCTTAATCACAAAAAACTTCTTAGCTTAAACCAACTCAACTCGACTACACCGATCATAATATGCACCCACCAACACACTCAAACAATAAATATCAAAGAAAGATCACTATTTCAAACCAAAAATACCAACATATATGGAAAACAGAAGGCAAAAATCACAAAACCAAGAAGTCAAGCAAATCATACAAAATTATATAAACGAGAATTTAATATCATTAGAGAATTGCCAAATCAAAATTGTTTACAAAATTTTTGAAAACTAAACATTTTTAAATCACATTTAAAACATAATGAGAGTAAGATAAGAATTTTATGATCTAGCACGTTCTTAAAAAAGGAAAATCACAAAGTCATCAATTAAATGCATTTCTTTACACATTTAAAAATAATATAGGAAAATGCAATATATGAGTTTTTCTCTAAGATCTAATCCATCTATAACCCCCCTCGGCATAAGTGTTGATGATTTCTTTTGAATAAAAAACTAAAAAATAATTTCTTCTGAAATGCTTAAGCCCAATATTCTTTTTGTTGTCGGTCAAACACTTATCATGTGGCTTTTTCTAAGATGTTGTCTTTGGCTATTAATTAGCTTTTCATACAACTAGTTGTCAGCTACCCAGTGATACTTAAATTCAAATCAGGCATTATCACACTTGTGGTAGTCCTTATCAAAGCTTCCAAAATAGTTCAGATTCAACTCAAACATGTTAAATTCTCATACGCTCACAAGTAGACAATGGAGTACTTATGAAACTCATGCAAGGTTGATTTTCCATTTTAAAATTTTAAATTCTTATAAAAATGATAATCTGTAACATTATTTTTGAATTCGTTCGGTGTAAATTGATTACAAGCTTTTAACTTATCAAAGTCATACTAAAGTCAGTATTTGTCATTATATTTTTGAAAGGTTCACTTTGACAAAACAAATTCAAACATTACATCAATAACAAACCATGAAACAAAACATCAATTATGCAATCATATAAACTTATCAACATGCTAAGGATGGGATTTAACCAAACATACATAAAATAAAAGAAAATTCTTTTTTTGCGAAATTTCAAACACCAAATTTTAATCTCATTTAATTAACCGAATGAGAAAATAATTCAATTTTAATTAAGAACCAATTAAACATACATTTTGAAAAATATTAGACAATTTTATCTTGCTTTAAGCATGTTGTGGCCATCCCTCCATTTTCCTCCCCTTTCCTTCCTCGGGGGCTTCGGAACTCATGCATACGGTTGGATGGAGGGAAGAAGAAGATCTCTTGCCCTTTCTAGGAGGAGCGCTTAGGCTGTCATCAATGCGGGGTGATGCAAAGAGATAGAGTCTACAAACTGTTTTTCACAGAACAGGCAAAATAAATGTTGTCGCCTTGAGAGAACGACATCAAAGACATACTGAAGCTTGAGAAAACAATTAGTATAAAGGTTAGGGGGCTAAATTATGAAATAGGAAGGTGTTAGGAAACCATTTCGTCCTTTCCGCCTTTCATGGGAATGTGTCATTATTCTCCTTAAAAAAACTCCGTAAAATGTGTACATATATATTTATAAAGGAAGAATGGAATTTCTCAATTCTCGTTATGGAGAAAGGCGGAGTGAGATCATCCGTATGAGTGTGTAAGGTACTGATTTTACATAGAGTATGTCGTATACCGCTACAACCATCAAGAAATGCTCACGATCATTTGTTGAAGACGATGAATCCGAATTTCAAGTATCTTTAACGTATACACGACATGACGCATAATTTCATATCGAATGTGTTTAAGTTTCGTAAATGCTTTAATTTAGTTTTGGGATATTTTTCAAAAATGTTTTTATCAAACCGAGGCATTTTTTCTAAGTCAAATTTAATTTTTGCAAACCTGTAGGCGAGATTTTTAAAATAAAAAAAAATCATTTTTGTAGTTCAAACGATATAGCAACGTCGTCCAAATGACTATTTCTAACGAGATAACATGTCGTTTGCTAGGTCGCTCGAAGGTTCATTTCTTTATTGCTTCAAATGACCACGTACTATTTTGTGTTTTTAAAGGTCGTTTCATAGGTCATTAGTAACGACATCTAATGTCGTTCAAACGATACTACAATGTCGTTTGAACGACTTTAATGACATCCACCGCCTTAAGATTTTTGTTGAGATATAAATACCTGTTTTGGAGACCTTTTTCATTGAGTCTTTTGATACAGAAAAATTGACAATCTGTAGACTTTTATTCTTCATTTTTTAAGGTTAAAAACCAAGTTTTTGATTCACCAAAACATCCCAATCCTTTTGTGAATCATTTGTGGAACCTAAACACTTCTTAGAAGTTTATCTTTGTGTAGTGCCATCTCTATTGCTGGATTGGTAGTTCCTAGGGAAGTCACTTGCTGAAGACTGCGGTCATTGAGGTTCTCGAGGGGATTTTTGCTGGTTACTAGGTTGCAGTCTATATGAGTTTTTTATGGAAAATTAATTGCAAATTATGCTATGTTATTGTAAGTTGCGATTTATGTTAGATAATGGAATAAAAGTTTTTTAGCCGAAAGAGTTTTTTCCTGAAATTGTTTGTCCTTCGATTTGTGATTGTTTGATTTGCATATTTGATTTATATCACATAGATGCATGATTAGGGTTTAATTAATTTGGATCAAAGATTGACTCTAATTAAATAAGTTTAAAATTGAAAATTTGCAAATTATGTAAATAATCGATATCACACATCTACAAATTGGTATCAAAGCAGGTTGATTCAAGTTAACAAGTGATCCTGATATTTAAATTTTTTTTTATCTAATACGTTTTAACTACTCATGTTGTCAAATTGGTATCAGAGCAGGTTACTCTAATTTATCGAGCGACCCTTTTTCCTCAAAATTTTTGTGATATCGATTTTTTTAAATCTAATTTTGAAAAAGTTCGCAATTTTTTTAATGGAGAACTTATATAATCGGTTGCCTGTCTTTGATGGCGCGATTTATGCCTATTGGGAAGCTCGCAGGAAATATGATTTAAAAGCAAGTGATGAACATGTCTGGATTGTTTGTGAAAGTGGGTGGACTCCTCCCACTGTCACTGTTGAAAATGTCACCAATCCCAAACTTGTGTCTCACTAGACTGAGGATGATTTTGAATGAAGTACTTATAACTCCCGTGGCCTGAGCGCTATTTCTGGAGCCATCACCCCTGATGAGTTCCGTCGTATTATGACATGCACCAAATCTAAAAAGCCATGGGATATCCTCTAATTGACACATGATGGTACCAACACAGTTAAGGCATCTAACTTACAAAATTTAACCACCCAGTTTTAGGCAATCATCATGCCAGAATCCGACTATTTTGATGAGTTTTATGCTAGGTTATCGGACATGGTCAGCACGAGCTTTAATTTGGGTGAGAAAATTAACGAGAAAATTTATGCTAGGTCGTTAAAAGATTTTGATCTTACTTCCATCACATTTCATTCTTAAGGTCACTGTTTTGACTTCTTTATGGATATTAGATACACTTAGGTTAAAAGAACTCGTAGGAGACCATCAAACTTATGAGATCGACATGTTTCCCAAAATCATTAAGCCTGAGGATAGAGGGATTTCACTTAAGGCACAATCAAGAAAAGGTGAGGAAGTGTCTAGGAAGAAAAAGAAAGAGGAGTTTGTGAGTTAAAGTCTGAGGGAGAGTTTGATTTTGATGATATGGCCATGTTTGTTAAAAAATTTAAAAAGTTTCTCAAATTTTCCAAAGAAAATTCTTCCAATAAAAAGATGTTTGAGAAAAATAAAAAGAAATAAGAGACCAAAGAGAGAGGTGAGAAAGAGGAAGAGGCGAGATGTTTTCAGTAAGATGGAAAAGGGCACAAAGCATTTGAATGCCCCACTATGATAAAGATAAACAATGAGAAAATTGCCGTGCTGGCTAGTTTTAGCGATAGTGACGAGGAGGTTAATTATTACGCGGATGAATCATCACATGGTATGTGTGTCGTCTTTATGACAAGTCATGTGAGTAACCCAATTTGTCTCATGGTGATGAAGACACTTGTGTACGTGACAACCCCGATGATGATTTGAGTGTTTCGAGTGAGTGTGAGAGTGAGACTAAAAGTGAGGGTGAAAGCAATCTAAAAAAAGCATTTAGAGATTTATATGCTGATACCTTAATGATGAAGAATTTAAATAAAGAGTTAGGTCTTAAGGTGTTAGATTCGGAGAGAGGGAGAGAAGTTTTAAGGGAATATGAGGCGTCAGTGAGTCAACTCGAGAAGTAAAGATTTGTTTAAGTGGCAGTTGATCGTCGTAGACCGAGAAAAGGGTGAACTTGAATCTCGTGTGTCCCAACTCGAGAGATATCTCGAACGAGCTTGGGAAGTCAAGGTTACTATAGAGGATACATCTAAGAAGTTTGGAAAGATGATCCTCGATCCCTCTTTGGGTAATGTCAATAGATTAGAAATAAGTTATGACGGTGCGTCTACTTCCCATTTTGAGCCCGAGCCAACTCTCGAGTTTTTGATAGATCCATATGGCTCTCAAACTAACTAACCTAGGTATATGTTACCCAATAGGAGTGTGCATCCGAGACTTTTGACAGAGGTGTTCTTAGGCCCCTGTATGTTTGCACCCATTGTAAGAAGAGAGGACACCTTAAAGAATTCTGTTTTAAGTTGAGTAGTGTGTCACACAAATTTTTCCCACGTGTTCCCACACACGCACCCACACATGATAGTTTGCTTTATCCTTCACATCAAATGAGAGAGTTTTCACACATTTGAGAGCAAGTTAAGTTTTTATTCAAAACTTCACATGATTTGATGGATATTTTTCATAGGATGTCATCACCTTTCGAAAACTCCTTCGCGCCTAATGGTTGAGGTTTAGACATGGTTTCTAGAATATGATGATTTTCATGATGATATTTTATTCCTATTGCTAGTGTTTACCACCTCTGTATTTTTTTTATTTTGATATATTTTTTGAAAAACCCAAAAAGATCTTTATTTTTGAAATTTTTTGAAAAATACAAAAAGATTTTCTATTTTTTGAGAAAAAATTGAAAAATCTAAAATGATTTTAATTTGATAAATTTTTTGGAAAAAGACAAAAAGAGTTTTGTATTTTGTTCTACACCGTTTATGGATGGACATTTAGGATGACCAAGTCACAACATCATTCTATATCCATGAGACTATTTGATAGTGTTTTGAGATGATACATCATTTCATCCATGTGATTTATAATGTTTGGAGTCATTAAGATGAGATTTGCGATAAATTTCTACATGTTTGACACTTAGTCTCCCATAATGCACACGTGCACGAATTTATTTTGTTATTGTAATTTTCTATCACATGTTGGTCGAAGTGTTTTCATCTTAATTTTGTCTTTAAAATGAACCAAATGCAATGAAACTTGGCAATCAAAGTAGTGCATATAAGAACCGTTGCCCGTGAGGAATTTGTTTAATTTGAAAAAAAATAATAAGTGAACATGGGAAAGGGCTATAAAAGTACCAATTAAACCTTTGTGTGAAAGCCACCATTCGAAAAGAGCCAAAAAGCGTGGAATTGTAAAAAATAGCCAAGGCCAAACAGATTAATTTGATATGATCATTCAAAAGAAAAAGAATTGAATAGAAATATATGATGATTCTTATATATGAGGGTGTTTGAATGGAAATATATCAATGGGTTTGTACGTCCTAACAAAGTCTTAAAAAAGCATTATATAGTTTTAGACGTTATTGGTGTGAGAATCATTTTAGACTTTTATGTGTTGATTAGATTAAGTCGATCTCATTTGAATTCAACACTTTTATACCTAAGGATGATTTTGAGTTCCTTTGTTATGAGTATCCATATTCATCGTGCACATATGTTATGTATGTTTGAGTTGATTTCCCTACCCAGTATCTTCACACCCATTCAGTAAGTTTCCATGATTTGGTTATCTTAGTGTAAATTCATAATGCGTGTTATTTTTGTATATTTTCTTTGCATAAAAATTTTAAAAATAAAAAATAGATAATGGATCCTTTTGAGTTTATCCTTGCATGAGCATAATTATTTTTATATTTTCTATGCTTTCAGTGACACTCCGTACTTATTTCCTTTTATTCTTTTTCTTGTCTATTTCAAACAAATAAAAAGGGAGATTACTAATTATGAATCATGGGGGAATTCAAGTTTGATTTATGGTGGATATTTGAGATTTACTTATTGATTTATGCTTTATCTCATTTCAAAATTGATACGTCATGAAGGTATTTGATTTTTTTATTGTGTGTAGGACTTTGATGATCATTTGAAAAGGACACAAAAAAAGAGCAAGGAAAGCAAATAGATTTGATTTGAAGAGATTTCGAAATTGAAGATTTTTGAAACATTTGAAGACATGAATTTTTAGTATCTTTCCGGCTTTGGGATTGCATATGAGGGTATTATATCTATATAGGCATTTTATTGATAATTTGGATATTTTTATTTTGTACTAGCATACTCATAGAGGGGATTTGTAAGGTGTTGATTTTACATAGAGTATGTCGTATACCGCTACATCCATTGATATAAGCTCGTGATCATTTGTTCAAGATGAAGGATTCGAACTTCAAATATCTTCAACATATGCGTGACATGAGGTAGAATTTCATTTAGAATGTGTTTAATTTTCGTAAACGCTTTACTTTAGTACTAGGATATTTTTCGAAATAATTTTTTATCAAACTATGGCATTTTTTCTATGTCAAAACTAATTTTTGAAGACCTGTAGGCAAGATTTTTCAAATAATTATTTTTTCGCTTATGTCGTTCAAAAGAATGCTTCTAATGAGATAACACGTCGTTTTATAGGTCGTTCGAAGGGTCATTTCTTTATTGCTTCAAATGACCACGTACTGTTTTGTGTTTTTAAAGGTCGTTTCTTAGATCGTTAGTAATGGAATCTAATGTCATTCAAACGACACAACAATGTCATTCGAATGACTTCTAAAAACATCTTACGCCTCAAGATTTTTGTTGAGCTATAAATACCTCTTTTAGTGACCTTTTTCATTAAGACTTTTAATACACGAAAACTACAAATCTGCAAACTTTTAATCTTCATCTTTTAAGATTAAAAATCTAGTTTTTGAGTCACCAAAACATCCCAATACTTTTGTGAATCATTTATGGAACCCAGACACTTCTTGGAAGTTTATCTTTATGGCGTGCCATCTCTACTGTTGGATTGGTAGTTTTTGCGAGAGCTTCTTGCTGACGACTGTGGTCATTGAGGTTCTTAAGTGTATCTTTGCTGGTTACTAGGTTGAAATCTATGTGAGTTTTCTGCAAAAAAAAATTATTGCATATTTTGCTATGTAATTTTAAGTTGTGATTTACGTCAGATAGTGAAATAAATTTTTTTTTACCCAAAAGGTTTTTTTTCATGAAATTGTTTGTCCCTCGATTTGTGATTGTTTGATTTACATATTTGATTTATATCACATAGATTCATGATTTGGGTTCAATTAATTTGGATCCAAGATTGACTCTAATTAAATAAATTGGAAATTGCAAATTTGTGAATTATTTAAATAATCGATATCACACATCTACATAGTGTTCCTAAAATAATAATTAAAAACACCATATATGCACTTATTGGGATATCGATCGTTATGGTGAAACGATGATATGTGTTAGATAAAGCGCGAATAAGAGTTACAAATATAACATATGAATCAAAATATGTAAGGAGGACTCGAGTCTAGGGTTTAACCCGAGACGCCTACGCAGCCTAAAAAGGTATCAAAGTCCACGTAATTCTCATGCAATATGAGGGTGGGTTTATCCATAAATTTGACAGGGGATTATATTTAGATGTGTGTGTGTGTGTGTAGGAAAAGGATGTTTTGATTTGAGAAAATGTGATGAGGAATCCCATTTGGAATTTATGAGTAAAACCCTCTTTTCCTTATTTTTGGGGTTTTAACAAAAAAAAATTTATGGGTAATATTACTAATAAAAAGTGAGATTATTATGGACTAACAAAGACGAAATTCCAAAATAAGGATTAGATAACTACTGCAAAAATAAGGAAATTAAATGAGAGAGAATAATATTTGGACCTTCTTTGGAGATTTGAAGATTGATCTTGATTGTTGTAAAGGCTAACCTTTCAAGTGGATGGAGTTTGTAGGAGGAGAGGGAAAGGATTTTTGCTAAATTAGGTGTGAAAGGTATGGAAGTGGAATATGGAGGCAAGATTTCAATATAGAAATCACGTTGACTTTGAGAGGATATTGCTGAGATCACTGAGATGGATGTTTCTGGAGTGCCTTTCAAAGTGATCTCATGCTCTCCTTATATAAGGTCAATGGGGTGCCTATCAGTATTGTCCTTGTCCGACCTATTGGTAGGCATCCCCAAACACACTGCCGATAAGCAGGAAAATGGGTTTCCCATTCGATAACCTCTTGCAGATTTCTCATAAAAATGGTTATGAAACGCAATATTAAAGTTCAATCGCACATGGTTCATACGTTGGAAAGGGAATTCAGACCCCTTTAAGAATTCATGGGATACTCTCGAGTTTGGGAATTGAATTTGGTCAATCGGGGATCGAAAGCGCCTAACGGTCTTTTGGACATGATATTTTTGGAAGAAAGTAGATCGTTCATCCAAACCACAAGGAAGATTCATGAACATAATGGACTATTGAAAAGGGTATTCATAGACCTTCAAAGATTCATTCAGTCTCGTTCGGTTAAGATAGTTGACCTTGGTCAAATGGAGCTCGAAAGCGATTGGTGATCCTTTGGAGTAAAATGGGTCGTTCGTTCGTACCGTAAGGCTGATTCGATCAGGTAGTGGATCGTTGCAAAGGTTATTCATTTGCTTTTAAGGATTCACTTAGTCTCTTTCAAGCTAAAAAGTTGATGGGGGTCAAATGGAGCCTGAAGGTGCCCGATGTCCACTAGATCAATTTTTAGGGGGAAAACAAATTGTTCGTCTAATTTGCACATGGGGTAGACCGTTGGAAAGGGAATTCATATCCTTTAAAAGATTCATTGAGATTTTTCTAGAGCGAGGAAGTTGATTGGGGTCAAAACGGGGCCCGCGAGCACCCGGTGGCCTCCAAATCGATTTTTAATAGTAAAATGGACCGTTCGTCCGAAACTTATGGCAAATTCGTGCACCTGGTGGATTATTGGAAAGAAAATTAAGAGACTTTCAAAAATTCATTGAGTTTTTTATCTTAAAAGGAAGTTGACCGACGTCAAATGGGGACCGAGAGCGCTCAGTGGCCTCGAGATCGGTACTTGGAGTATGATCTATGGTTTTCTAGTGAATGGGGAAGTGATAGGGACTGAAGGAGAGTCTTAGGATGTTTCTAAAATGTGATGTCTACATAAACCCTCGATGGGTGAGCTTTGAAAAAAGTGAAGGTCGTCTAATAAACACCACATAGATGTATGAAAAAGAGGTCAATTATGCTGACCAAAGGGATAAGAATTACCGGTTCAGATGGTCGAGGTCGATCCCAAGGACATATGGTTATGCTGGGGATGATCGATTCTATGGGTTGAGGTCAATTCTGAGGACCTAAATCTATGATGACCGATTCTACGGATCGAGGTCAATAACGAGGACTTAAAGTTGTGACAACCGATTGTGCGGACTGAGGTTAATTTCGAGGACCTAAAGATAGGATGCCAAATTCTGAGGGCCAAGGTCAATTCTGATGACCTCAAGTTGTAGTGACCAATTATATGGATTGAGGTTAATTCTGAGGACCTAAAGTTGTGATAATCAATTCTGCGAGCCGAGGTCAATTCTAAGGATATAAAGTAGGGATAATCGAATCTACAGGTCGAGGTCAACTCTGAGAACCTAAAGTTCTGGAGGTCGATTATGTGGACCTAGGTGAAAATCGATTTGGGTTAAGGTCAATTCAGAGGACTTAAAGTTTTGACGACTAATTCTAAGGGTCGAGGTCAATTCTGAGGACCTAAAGTTGGGATGACATTGACTGGGGAAGACATTGATTGAGGACCATATCCTCTTGAGTGGAAGTTTAGTCTTGAAATTTCGCTGGGAATTGGGAGGATATTATGTAATTCTGATGGGGAAGCATTTAATTTTGGGTTTCGCAGGGGAAATATTATAGCTTAAAATGGTTTTCTTGATGAAGAAATGTTTTAATACTTGTATGACATTTTTAGGAATTTTTGGATTTTTCTAGCATTTTTGTCTCTTAAGTAGATGTCGATTCTCTGTTAGGGATTGCAGGTGACATTCTATCCCTAGGGTATGACTCTATAAGGGCTATGAGCATACAGGTGCAGATGAGGAGGTTGTAGTCACATGATTTTGGGTACATCTGGTGCCTAGGAGAGATGATGATGTAGATGAGGTGACATCCAATTCTGGTTCTTTTCCTTCAGGATTTTCTTGTAGATTCATCATTGACCGTGGGATCTTGGCGATGACCATATCGCATGCTTGATGTAGTGGTATTGCACCTGAAAATAGACTAAAAAAGAGATTCATATTTTGTTTGATTATCTGAATTTAATGGCTCACTCTATATTCACTTTTTGTATGTTGAGTCTTTTCTTTAAGAAAGAGTACTAAAAGTTTGTTTTTTGCAAATTTGTGAAATATGTTTGAGCAGAAGAGGGCCTCAAAGGATTGGTTAAAAAAGATCTTCCCTTTTGAGGGGATTTATTTTGAGAAAAAGTAAGAAAAATGAGTATTTTGAAATTTTTTGAATAGAGGAAGGCCTTGGCGTCTTGGTTGGTATATGGACGAGGGGATAGAAAGCTTGGTTATAAAGTGGGGCTTATCGCCTTTGTTGGATTATACTGAATCTGGTGTTTTAAAAATACTGTAATGATTCTTGTTTTGTTGGAGTTGTTTCTTTGGATGATATGCCGCGTTCTACTGCGGTGTTATGCTCTTTATGAGAGAGGTGGTGGAACATTAACCATATTTTTCATCTTGGCTTTGAGGAAGTGACTGTTACTCCCATAGACATTCAACAGTTGTTGGGGATTGATTATGAGGTGTCTTAGTGATGTTGGCTTTGCTAGAGCTATAACTTTGGGGCTCTTGCAGGTGATAAGGGACTTAATAGTGGATCTTTATTTGGAAGCAATAATAGCGTGGATGTCTTATCATTGCAATCATGGGGTGGTGATGCTGGAGGAGACCCTGAATGGTCTAGATGCTTAGCGGGAAGGTCGTTCTGATTTTCTGAGAGAGAGGCTGATTATGCTATTCATGTGGATGAGAGATTCCATTTGGAAGTTCGATTTGAATATCCTTTGGTAGCCGTGCCGAATTTCTTTACTCGATATTCCATCAGTTTTAGCCCATCCATAGAGAAATGGGTAAATTGGTTTGTGGAGCATAGAGCTCGACGCCTTCGTTGGTCGGTACCCTAATGAGGAGAGTTGCAGCCTATTTTGGAATTGGAAGAATATCAGTACATTTAGTTAGTTGGCCTTCGAAAGATCTCATTTTATTTCCCTTGGCGGCTTTTGTGCCAAGTCGAATGGGAGCAGATAGTGCCTCCACGAGCACTATATGTTTTTTTTTGTAGAAGACTTAACTGAATCCATGCACATGAGGTTAGGTTCTCTATGGGAGAATCATCGATCATTGGCCCATTCATATTAATCTTTAGGTATGGTCTAACATGTGTCTGAAGACTGTCTAAAATGGATATGGAAGCGAGTTGTGGAGAAGATATTTATGAAGGAGACCGACCAGAGATGGTTTGTACTTTTTGACACCATGGAGGGGGGAGTAGTGGCTTTATCCAGGCTGATCATGGCATACCATTCTATGGAGAGCCTCCATAATACTAATATGATAGGGGAAGTTTGGGGGACTCAAGGAGCGGATGATGATGGGGATGGGTCTTTTGGCAATTGCAGATAGGGTCTTTGTGAAGCTGGTGTTCATTTATTGTGAAGATTTTGTGACTCAAATGTATTTATATGTTTTTGGTTGATTTTTGTTTTTTATTTGGGAATAATTTTGGGAAGGTATGTTTAGGCTAGTTTTATGGATAATTTAGTCAGCGGAGGGTGGTTGTTTGAACTCCCTACGCAAATATTGTGTAATTATACTGAATTCTCCCATTTGGAATAAAAAATATTTTAATTATGTTATTGTGCCTCTTGATGAGTTTTATATTTTAATTATCTATACCAATCTCTAAGTCATACATAATCCTTTTGTTCATGTAAATGATAAAATGAACGGTTATTTTAGGGGGTAAGAAAAGAATAGAATTTTGTGAAAAAAAGGGGACAGTGCCCATGTAAAGCGTATAAGTTGCCTACGTACCTTTGAGGGTTTTGAAAATTTTTCGAGTTTCATTTTGAAAGAAAAAAGTTTTTTCAAGGATCAGGCCCTATATAGTTCTGGGTAGAAGGAAATGAAGATTTTTTTTTATTTTTTATTTTTGTAGAGTAAAAGGGGGATGAGGGGAGTCGTAGCGCGTCAAAATTTTGTGGTAAGGGTAGAACATCTTGAGATGGTCTAGGTTGATTGGATGCCCCATCTCTTCTCCGTCCAGGTTGGTGAGCATAGCAGCGCCGCCTGACAGGATCTTTTTCATGATGTAGGGCCCACTCTACTTTGGCTTGAATTTTCCTATAGGGTCCCAGACGGGTTTTATGATTTTTTTAAGCGATAAATCTCCTTCTCAGACATCACGGTCCTTGATTCTTCTATTGAACGATCACACTTTTCGGTGATAGTATCCTTATATGTGGTATAGAGCCTTTAGTCTCTTTTCTTCAAAGAGTGACAATTCATCAAATAGGCTCTGTTACCAATCTTCCTACCTAATTTTGCTTTCAAGTATGACATGTAGTGAAGGTATTTCAAACTCAACGGGTAGGACTGTTTCCATGTTGTATACTAAAGAGTAAGGGGCAGCTCCAGTAAATGTCCTGACTAAAGTGTGGTAGCCCCAGAGGGTGTAAGGGATCCGCTCGGCCCAATCATGACAACTCTGGATCACTTTGTTGATGATGGACTTGAGATTTTTATTGGCGACTTCAACTGCACCATTGGTTTGAGGTCGGTAAGGAGAATATTTGTGCCTCTGAATCCCATCCTCATCGACTAGTTTCGTGACCTCAGCTTCGAAGTGTACCCCATTGTCTGATAATAACTTGTGAGGGATCCCATATCAACATATGATGTTCTTTCTAATAAACTTTGCTACCTTTTTGGCATTCAGTACCGCATATGACTCGATTTTGACCCATTTGGTGAGGTAATCAATGGAAATCAAGATGAACTCAAGCTGTAAGATACTGTGTGATGTCGATTTAAATAAATTCGCAAGTTTCCAAGTTAACCTTATTTAATTGGAGTCAATCTTTAATCTAATTTTATTTATCCCTAAAACATGCAAGTACATGTGGATAAATCAAACCAACAAAAATAATTGCCGACGCATAGATTTCAGGGAAAAAAAAACTTTCGGGTAAAACTTTTATTTCACTATAATACTTACAACGAAATATGCAATGGATTAACCTCTAGAAAATCCACATAGGACGTAACCTAAATCAACAATGAAATTCCACAGAAACTCCACACGAATCGCAATTCAATCAGCCCAGGAACACCTACGAGTACTCCCTATTGACGCGCAGTTAATTAGCCCAGTACCTCCCTCAAGTGGCACCTAGATCATCAGTAGAGATCTTCTCTACAAGAGAAACTTCAACAAAGTTGTGTTCTTGAGTTCCACAACAATTAACATAAACTATTACGATCTTGTGAATTGAAAAAAAAAGGATTAAAACCCTAAAAGTGATAAGACAATTATTTTGCCAAAGAAATTTTTGTATCTGATAAAAACACAGGTCTTCTTAAGAAAAACATAGTTGTTTAACATGCTATATATAAAAATTTAGGGTGACGTGTCGCTCGAACGAGTTGTCAGTGTCGCTCGAATGATGACACATATCGTTCAAACGACTTTGTGTGACATAGCCATATCGCTCGAACGAGATATTAAAAAATAAATATTTATTGTTTCGTCAGAAAATAGTCCGCCTCAACACTTAGAAAAAAAATTCTATGACGAAAAAAATCCGCTCCAACACTTCGAAAATATTTTGTAAAAAACATTCCAACACTCTAAGTGAAATGCTAAGGTACTTAAACACAACCTTACCAAAATTAATCTCGTGGATGTGATAATACGCAAATATTACGTATTTTATCAGTTGAACCTACGTATTTTAGCCCCCTCGGGTGCCTTAATCTCTATATTTAAGCCCGTTAACCAGACAACCTCGGTTTATATTATTAACATGCTATATGAGGTATAATTGGGCTTTTGTAGGTATTTAGGTACCAAGTATGGGATTCAGATGCATTCCGGTGAAGTTCTGTACGCAATCGCTCATTTTAGGGCAATCTGGTCATTTGACAACTTGGGCACCTGGACATCTACACGAAATTTTTATCCCTCCGTGCTAGCTTTGTGTGTCCATGAACAGTGCGTGAATCCGATTCATAACAAAGAAGTTACGGCGATTCCAGTGGAGGGAAAAACAAGGAAATCAAAAGAGGAGGAGAAAAGAGAATAAAAGAATGCAGAAGCTGCTGCTTGGTTGTACCATGCTTGATCGATCGATTAACCCTTTTGGTCGATCGATCGATCCTTCTGTTCAGCCGAAATTTTTCCTTGGTCGATCGATCGACCCCCTGTTTTTTGCAGATATTTTTCTTTCTTTTCTTTCTTCTTTTCTTTTATACCAACTTACTATATAAGCCAATTTGTTGTAATATCAGATATACTTAGTTTTATAATACATTTTTAGGTTAGGGTTTGGTTTGGAGAGCTCATTTTCTCTTCTTCTTGGGGTGACAACCAATTGGTTTTGTAAGATTGAACTATTCACTTCCATCTCCATTAATATAGCTGTGTTCTTCATTTTTTCTTTCTTTGTAGAATAATTTCCATGCTTCCTTAATTAGT
Organism: Sambucus nigra; assembly: GCA_949130495.1. Lineage (NCBI taxonomy): Eukaryota > Viridiplantae > Streptophyta > Magnoliopsida > Dipsacales > Adoxaceae > Sambucus > Sambucus nigra. The sequence goes on from OX422214.1 coordinate 93,096,453, forward strand.
TTAATTGCTTTATTTCTTGCTTTCCTAGTTTAATTAGTATAATTTAGCTTAGTTCATTATGTGCCCTTAGATAAATAGGGTCGGGATGTCATTCCTCCATTAACGGGCCCCGAGCTCAGAAAATTAGGTTTTGTGTGAAATTGCGTTTAATTGAACCTGCGCGAATTAAAGTCGGATTATTACGCGTTTAACTTTCTTTGTCATGCAACGTTAGTGTTTAAAGAGATTATCTGAGTTTAATCCGCGTATGAGCAATTTTCGATTAAATGTTTAATCTCGCAACTTTGGCTTAAATTCCTTATTGTGGGATGTTTATGATTAATTGATAATGCTCGATTAAATTGCTCTCGAGCCGGAATTCTGATTATTAGTTGTTTCGAGCCGTATGGATGGATGATATCCCTATCCTCGCTTTACTTTTATTTAGACATAACTTATCTCTTTTCTTTTATTTACATTTACACATCACCCTTTTTCACTTTTATTTTTGAATTAATAATTCATTACGATCTATCAAACATTTTATGTGGATTCGATACCCGACTTACCGCTATACTTGTATCACAAGTGTAGTCGTAGTTTAGGTTTCTTTTGAATTGAGGCGGTGAAACTAAAACAACGATTGGCATTTAACACACATCTCTTTTCGCGCGCTAATCAAAATGGCGCCGTTGTCGGGGACTGTTTTGTTATAGATTGTAATTGTCTTATTATTTTGTAGTATTCTTTCTTTTAACCTTTTTTATAGGACTTCTGCATTTGAGTGCCTAGAAACGCTTGAATTATCCCGCGTGCACATCTTCTTTGTGGAATTTGTCCTCTCGACCCTTTGTTGGGGTAAGCATGTCTTATTCTAACTTTTCTGGGAACCCTAATGATAACTCTCAAAATTCCGATAAACCATTGACTTTTGGTCAATACTTACAATCCCAAAAAGTTGCAACATCTAAAATGACATTGGGTGAGTATTACGAAAGTCAAAGCTTGGATTACAGTAATTTTGAGCGTGATCATTCAGATTCTAGGTCGCAAGATCCTTATAATAAGAATTTTGAAACCAATTGTAATCATTTTCAAAATTCTTATGTTATTGATTTTGATTGTAGTCCCGAGAACACTTTCCAAACTTCTAATTTTCAAGAATCCACTCCTCGTCGTATGACGTTCGATGAGGGATTGCGCATGCTTGGAATTGAGAGGATTGAGAACTGTTATCGGGAAGAAAATCGTTGTTGGGAACACGAGTTGGATTTACTATTTGAATCCGACGATGACTTTTCTTCGGATACTGCCGAAGTCGAGGACTGTTTTGAACCAAATGAGGACTTTGTTCCTACTTTGGAACAAATCATCCTTAACTTGACCCATGATGTAGTAGAGAATGAAAATAAGGATAAAAAGGGCATAGTATCCATTTTCAATGAATTCGTTTCTTCTTTGATTTTCAAAGAAGAAAGTTTCATTGTAAACGACCCTATTTCTTCTGAAATTAAATTTTCAAGCGATGATCACTCATCGCCTGAGATTGAATTTCTTTCATCCCCGTCTTTATTTTATACTGTCACACCAATTCTAGTACTCGATGAATCGGTTCAAAACTTTACTGTTCCAAACCGTTTCACCGACGAGGAGTACTCGCTCGAGCCGCTTTCCAAGACGACAATTTCACCCTCATGTGTGCCGCCTCCCATTGCAACTTTAAAATACTTGGGAGATGATTCAATTTTTCTTGGCCCGCATGTGTACTTGTCGCCCCTCCTATCAAAATTCCCCATCCTCCCTCCCAAAGTTTCAATTGGGGATGGTTCACTTTTATCGCCTTACACATGCCTTCTGTCGTTTGAATGGAATTCCTATTTTTCGGGAGGTATGCATATTCGGTAGGGTCCACTGTTGATCCGTCAATGTCAAATTGTGTTTTGGATGGACCCTCAAAAATTTCAACTTTTAGTATATAGCTAATTGGACATCCTATGTGTAGGTTGTATATACTAACTTCTTTATTTTTATTTTCTCTTAATTTAGCCTAGTGTAATTAGTTAATCTCTTTTTATTTTTATTTTGTATGCGTGGTTCTAACTCTTTTGTAGGTTCGACAAACTTGAATTCGCGAAGGCTATGCGCCCGGCACACACTTGTTAAGAAAACAATGAAAAAAAGTCACAAAAATATTTTTTCTTAATTTTACACACGCATTCTCACACATTAACATTTGTTTTTCTTTTATTTTATTTTTCATTTCTTTGTGAACATGCATGTATGTTGCTCATTGTACATATTTTTCAATTTTTGGTTAGCATAGGCCTATGTATGTGCATATTTTAGTCCAAGTCTATGTTATTTTGTTTTTTTTTTGTTTTTTTTTTTATTTTTTTTATTTTATATTTTTATATACCTATACTTATATATACTATATGTATACTTATATCTATTTATATTTACTTATCCCCCTCCCCCCCTTATACCCCTATAATTCCAATGCCCCCCCCCCCCCCCTAAATTGGAGGCAGTAGGTGATACGACGCAAATATTGCGTATTTCACCCGTTAACCTACGCCTTATTAGCCCCCTTGGGTATCTTAATCCCTATACTTATGCTCGTTAACCAGACAACCTCGGATTTCTATGTTAACATGTTTTGCAGGGGTTAATTGAGCTTTTGTAGGTATTTGGATGCTTAGTATGAAGTTCGGACGCTTTCCGGAAATGTTTCGTCGATTTTTGCAGCTTCGGGGGCATTTTAGTAATTTCAGCATTCGGGTTTGAATCCCGATCTCTTCACGAAAGTTGAAACCCTCTAATTTCTCTTCGCGTGGCCGCCGACGGTGCATGATTCTGAGTTGTATCGAAAGAGTTATGGCATTTTTAGGATGGTTTTTACTTCAAATTCACACTCAAGGTCACATTCAAGGGCATTTTAGTCATTTCATAATTTGGTTTTTTGGCCCAATGTCTTCTTTGATGTTGTAGTCCTCTGAGTTATCTTCGCGTAGCCTCCGACCGTGCCTCATTCCGAGCTATAACGAAGAAATGGTGGCATTTTCCGTAAAACAGGACAAAGCTGCAGAATTCAGACTTGTAGGTTGCGAATCGATTCGGCCCAAAACCGAATCGATTCGGAATTCTGCAGAATTGCAGATTCGAACTTCCCCTGTTTCCGAATCGATTCGGACCATTTCCGAATCGATTCGGCCCTCCAGATTTTGGGTTTTCTTCCCATTTATTACAAGTTTGACATGGGATATTTTGTATAAAACCAATTCTCTCTCATTTGAGAGCAATATATCAGTTTAGGAACGATTTTAGGTTAGGGTTTTGGTTTGGAGAGCTCATTTTCTCTTCTTCTTGGGTTGACAACCAATTGGTTTTGTAAGATTGAACTTTTCATTTCCATTTCCTTTAATATAGTTGTATTTCTTTATTTCTTGCTTAATTAGTTTTATTGCTTTGTTAATTAGTTTAATTCATTATGCACCCTTAGATAAATAGGGTCGGGATTGTGTTTCCGCCATTTTCGGGTTTGGACCTCGAAAACTAGGTTTCGTGCAAAATCGCATTTAATTGAAACCGCGTGTATTAAAGTTGGATTGTTATGCGTTTAACTTTATTTGTCACGCAACTTTAGTGTTTATAGCGACAATCCGAATTTAATCCGCGTGTGACCATTTTTCAGTTAAATGTTTTATCTCGCAACTTTGGCTTAAATTCCTTATTGCGTGATGTTTATGCTTAATTAAAAATGCTGGATTAAATGCTTTGGAGCCTTAATTCTAATTAGTAGTTGTTTCGATCCATTTGGTAGAATGCGATCCCGATCCTCGCTTTACTTTTGTGTAGCGTAACTTATTCTTTTGTTTTGTCACCATAACCACCCTATCACCTTTTCTTATTTCTTTTACACCATTTTTATTCCTGAAGTTATAAAACAATTAAAGTCTAAAATTCAATCACTCCCTATGGATTTTCGATACCCGACTTACCGCTTTACTTGCTTGTCAAGTGTAGTTGTAGTTTAGGTTCTTTTGTATCGCGGCGGCGAAACACACGACGACTGTGCACTTTACACGCACACACTTTTTCCGCCCGATCAGTAGGCAATTAACTGCTTGGTCAATCGATCGACCAGTTAATTGCCGAGATTTGCTTCTTCTTCTTCTTCTTCTTCTTCTTCTTCTTCTTTTATTCTCTCTTCTCTCCTCTTAATCGATTTCGTGCCCTAGTTTTTTGTGACACCCCGACTAATTAAATACCGGGTAGCTACTCCTTTATTAAATTAATTCAAAATGCCAAGTTGTCTCAGTTAATAGCGTCACTGCCGAAAACATTTTTATTATTACTAACCACCTATTTAAAAAGTAAGTTGTCAAATTTTAATTAAAGCCTGATTAACATGCAACAAGTGTAATGAAGAATAATAACACCATTCACCATAACGAAATAATAGAATAACCAACACATGATATAAATAAATCTGGAGGAAAACTCCTCACTACAAATTCCACGACTGAATTAAGTAACGAGAACTAAAATACTGAATTAATACATGCCAAAGTCTGAAAAACTGAAATGGAAATGTATCTGATAGAATTTGGGCAACATGCCCTACAACTGAGGAATAATGAGTATGGAATCCAAATGATATAAGCTTCTAAAAGCAAATCCCTGTAGCTTCCACAAGCAGCTACAGCTCGTCATCTGAGTGAGAATCCTATGCATGGTGATTTTGTGGCTGGGCACCTAAAATGGTTTTACAAAAAGATAGATTTGAAAGCAAACGGGTCAGAGCCCGAATGTGGAGATATTTTAAAAACCTGCAAGTGCTTTAAAAACATTTAAAACAGTATATGCAAAATACATGTTAGGACGTGCTCTCGCATGAGATACTCACCTCTCGTCTAACTGTGCACTCCTAACGTTCCTGTACCCATTCATGTGTTATCTTATAACTATCTAAAGAGTTTCTGACACTTCTACTCGGTTCACGTTTAAATTCCAACCTTAACAATTAAATAGAGAGTTCTACTTTAATTCCCGGATTCCCAATTATTAACGACACCATTTTGATAAAAGTCCGCTTTTTATCTTTTCATACAAATTACCATAACCATACTCACAATTTAACATAGTTAATTTCCTTCTCGTTTAACCGTATATTTTCACATCATAAATATACAATACAAGCACCCAAAGGCTAAGCTGCGGTGCACACATACTCTGCTATCCATCCCGGTACATCACTTACATAAGGGTCACGCATTCCAAATCTCTTAGGAATCATTCAGATAACAACATCAAAAATAGTGGAGGCGAACACAGTCACCATCACATGGGTCACGCACATACCTACACTCCCACGATCAGCAGACTTATTAACATCCCAATAAGTCCTTCTATGACCTATGTTCATCGAGGTAACCAATCTAAATCCGGGCAACACAAGGATAAGAAGGCCCTAAGCGAACGAAAACCTCCCGTGATAGCAAGTATGGTAGGTATGTCATACACATAAAATTATATACTAAGCATTCACACATCTTAGATATCTCGGTATTAATAAAGGTATACTCTACATCTTGATACCATTATTCCAAATTCATATATTTCAAGTGTTCCGATAATATGGAAATTAAATTGTCGACACCTCTCACGTCGTAGTTTCTTAAACTTAAAACCTATCTCAAATAGACTATTAAGTTCCCATTATTCCCACATATAACATCTTTATACCTAAGGTCTTTACTTCTGCCCCAAACCTTATTTCATCAACTTATTCAAATTTTCACTATTAACCCAAATATTATCTCACATATCGAATTTCATTAAATTAGAATAATTCCTCAAATTAAATTCCAATTAAAGTCCAACCTCATAATCATGCCTACTGGTCTTCCTTAAGGTTAAGGGTATTCACAAGGTCTCCAATAATATCATTCAAGGATTAACCTCATTAAAATTTAATTAAGGAAAAACTTTACTCATTCTGGGAAGGTCGATCGATCGACCTTTACCTTCGATCGGTCGATGGTGGTCGATCGATCGACTGAAGAACATCGATCGATCGAACGCACCAGGCCTGGTTACGGACTACTTCGTTTTGCAGTTACCAATTCGTCCCAAAACACCATTTTTAAGCATGAAACTCTAAGACAAGGTTACAATATCATCATACTAACATCCTACAACAGTATTAACATTCCAAATTCCATAATTCATCATTCCAAGGCTTAGTTTAGATCAAAACTATATAAAAAATTTCCAGAATTCTTCTTCATTCAAGAACATCAATAAACTTCTTCTAACTCCATTTTTAAATCATCAAAGGTTCTGTTTAGAACATATAATTCGTCCAGAATATCACTACATGCAATTCCTACATAGATCATGGCTTTTAACTTCCAATTTATGGGTCTAAATTATCTTCCAAAATCAGTTTCGAAAATTTCCTAAACATGGAAAAACATAGCTTGAATCAAATGAGTTTAAACCACTTGCCTTAATCTTTCTCTGAATTTGGTGTTGAATCTTGAAAGCTAAGTTGTTCTCCCTCTCTCTTTCTGCAGAATTTTCTTCCTTCTCCCTCTCTCTACAAGTTCTTCCCAAGGTTGAAGACAATGGAGGTGATGGAGGTGTGTTTGGTTTTTGGTAAGTTGGAATTATATTTCAACTTCTCCCGTATCCCATTAAGTCTCTTAGTGTAGTTAGTGGGTTTAGTGGGTTAAAGAAGAAGTCAGATTTCTATTTCCAATTTTCGTCACTTTTAATTCCCAAATTTCTGAAATTACCAAAATACCCTTATAAGTTACCGGTATGGCCCAAAAATGCCCCGGGACCCAAACTTAACCTCCGGCTAGTGTTTTCTGACTATCTCGACCCTTCCGGACGCGTTGGCGCACTCAAAATGACCATACGGTTAATGGAACTAAAATTCACTTTTTAATAAAATAATAAAATACCATGACGCGGCGGTCACACGCTTCTCAACAAAATTTTCGAAATTGTCGTATTTAAATCTCACGACAATTTCAATATTACCAATATTCATATAATGCCAAATATACACATTATAATTAAATATTAACTCACATCTCGTTAATATTTTTATCCGGATTAATTTCCAATTAATAAACATTTAATTCAATTAATCCCCAAAAATAAATATCACAGAAAATACGGGGTATTACATTTTTTTCCCACCCTTTTTGCTCAAATTAACCTCATTTCTCTACTCATTTCAGGTATAACACTTACTAACCACCTGATTTTGTCATTGATTTGTTGGTTTAATGTCACTTTCATATTGTTTACACATTTTTTGACATTGTTTGAGTCTTTCTCCATGTTTGTTGTTCCAACTACTTTTGTGCAACAATGTTGATTAAAATCCATTCATGAACACTTTGTGTTGATTGCTAAATGATTTTGATCATGAATGGGGCTTGTTTGTTGGATCAATGGCACTTTCGCACCCTCATTTCACATTGCACACGCCAAATGTTCCCTGAAACTCCACAAACAGTTTTCAATCCATTTTTTGGCGCACACTTGGGCGGTTTTCACTCCTTGTCACAGTTCGGAAAATTTTATCGCAATGTTTAATGTTTTTCCTCGATTTTGCGCACATGCACCACCATTTCAACTAGTTCATTAACTAGCCGTTTATTGCGCTTACAATTTTTTTGTGTTGCCTAATAAGTATTTTATAGGTTGAAATGGCAAACCTAAAGAAATACGATTCCACTCTGTGCGTTCCCACCCGAGGTTTCGAGGGGTTCCATTGCAAGAAAGAACGGGAGTGGTTCCAAGCATATTTTGAGACTGCTCAGAGGCCTTTGACCTACAATTTAGCCTGAAAGCTTGTTGATTTACCGGAGGAGGCGCGTGTTCTTTTGCGGTGCTAGGGATGGGAACCTTTGCTCGCCATTAATGGCCGCATCAATGAGGAGCTAGTCAGGATTTTTTATGCGACACTAGTGGTGGTAAAAGGGGACGGGCCGACTACATACGAGATCATGGTCCGAGGGGTGAGGGTACCATTCCGCTATTCTGATTTGGATGTCTTTATGAATATATCGAACCCCGAGGAATCAGTCAGTTTTACCGATGGGGATGTTTTGGACTCGGGACATTAATTGAGACCCTTGCACTGGGGGAAGAATGGAAAAAAATGGCCTTCCATCCGGCTGCAATGGAGGATTTACCGAGACTACTTCACTATATCAATGTCCACTCATTCATGGTGACGAGCAACCGGTCAAAGGTGCATCACAACCACATTTATCTACGCACTGATAAATAATTTGGGCGATACTATCTTGCCCAATATATTTCTGGATATGATGTGCGCGACGGCTAAGGAGAGAGCCATGACATTTTCCCTTCCTTTTCCTGTCCTCATCATGAGGATTTGTTTATCACACGGTTGCCCAGAATTCGACGCTGACCGCAAGCAGGACCCACTCAGGCCTCTCACAATAAATAATATTTTGAAAATTCTGAAACAACAGTGGGGACAACCGGGAAACAAAAGGCAGAGGGAAGAGGTAGCTGATGAGCCCAACGACGAGGAGACTGAGATTAGGATGGCAGAGCAGGGGCAGAGTTTGCAGGTGCCATCCATAGATTTTGATGCCCTCTTTGAGGTATACAGGCCATTGCAGGACCACCGCTGGGAGGAGACCCAACTCAGGTGGGCTATATGGGAGTCCCGCCTGGACCAGCAGTAGGCTGAGCAGCGGCATTATCAGGCCGAGCAGCGGTAGGAGTGGGCCGAGCAGAGGCAGAGCGCAGCACATGCATGAGTACCGGATGATGCAGTGGATGATGAGAGATCTTTATTTGTAGAGGCATGACATGGACACAGCGCTACCTCCTCATTTTCGGGATCCTTCTAATCCTAGTGGTTCCATCCACTAGGCTACTGCTGTACTAGGGCATTTTGTCATTTTCTGGGGCGGATATTATATTGTATTTTGTATTTTTTTTATTTATTTATTTCTTTTTCATAGTTGTAATGTATTAAGTTGTTTTGTATGGAACTTATGAAATGAGAAATGAAAATGTAATTTGTGGTTGTTTATTGGATTTTGATGTGTGTGACCTTCCATTTTATAAAATCAAAAAGTTCACCTTCAATTTATTTAGTATTTGCACTTCAGCCTCTCTATATTGTTGTGACTTGGACAGAGCTTCTCTTAACTTAATACATCGGTATATATTCTTCATATGCTTTGTACTAACTTGTTCTGTAGATTCATTTGGACTTGTACTTATGGAGATCGCCCCAAATGTGAGTAATATCATTCTTTTCCTATCTTTGTGTTGTGTTCTTTAATGGACGCATTGGGGACAATGCAACATTTAAGTTAGGGGTGTGGGATATTCTATCCATTTCATTTTTCGTCCTTGAATTTGACCATAATTTAGTTACAAAGCATGTTTTTGTTAAAAATTTTAAAAATTTCAAAAATAATTTCTCACTTTTTTCTCCTTTGTTGGGCATTTTGCCCTCGTTTTCGATGATAAATTTTAATAATTGCTCGATCCATTAGACAATTCAATGATGCATGTTCTTGATTTTAAAAGTTATTAGACTTTAGTCCTTAAATCATTAATATTATGAATAACTTCATGAATTAAACTTTATCCCTTGAGCACATGCACTTTTATTGCCTTATTGATTTGGTTTAAGATTTCTATAACTCGGTAATCTTTTGTTGCATTGTATATACTTAAACCGAGTGATATTAGAGACTTATCTTCATTTGTGAGTGTATACACTATTCTTTCCTATTTGAAAATGTTACAGTCGTTGGTAATCTCTTTATTCTTTCATTGACAGTTCATTAATTGAGTTCATACTTGAATGGATTACTTGAGCATGATTTTCATATATTGTTTTGACTCGAGAATTGCGTATACTTTTTGAAATGATCATAGGCCATCTTTGTATATCACCCATATGACCTTGGCCTCACCTTTTATATGCTCCCTAGTCAACCCATTTGATCCTAAATACTAGCCTTTCGTTTCATTACCCAAAATCCCATAACCAACTCCAAATTGGAGTTATATACCATACACATTACCTTACATACCCTTGTTTCGATTGTTATTCGGGATTGAATGCTATTGTTGTATTTTGTGGTTGCAATTTGAGCATGAAAAGAGTGAGAAAAGAATAAAGTATAATGAAAAAGAGAAGAAAAAGAGAAAGTTGAAAACAAAAGAAAACAAAAGAAAAAAATGAGAAAAAGAAGAAAAGAAAAAGAAAGAGAAAGTTGTATATAATGTTTGTAGTGATTCAGTAATCCTTGTTACTCTCTCGATTGTTATATCTAATGCTCGTTTGGAAATCATTTGTCCAATTTTGAAATTGCCCACTTTTTTCCATTATCCCGAGTTTCATCCCCAAACACTTTTGAATCCATATATACATCCATTACATTTCGTACCCTAGCCTAGCCTACATTACAACCCTATTAAAGTCCTATGTGATCTTAAGTAGATTTAATTCAAAGGTTTAAACAATTTTGATAATCTGTGAAAATACATTTCGCCTCCTTTAATGTGCGGTATCTTTCACTCAGATTACAGTTTTTATTTTCTATATAGCGTTCTTCATTTATGACATGTGCGCGGCTTAGTTTCCCTTTATATTTACTTCTTATGCCCGCATGTCCCGTGTGTTACCTCCCTGTTTCAAGTGAATTCATTTGATGAGTGTAATGCCCGTGAGGATTGACTTTTATGCATGCTTTGAGATTTAGTATCCGAGTTATTTAAGTTTTTGCCAAATAATATTTTGCATGTGCTCACTCCCCTTCCACATGTTAAAGTTTCAATTCATTGAGGTGCATTTGATATGTTAATAACTGCGGACTTTTCACGTGAATTCGTTTGCTATGCTAATAACATGTTGAAATCTTATTCATATTATTGAGTTTGTCGCATGTGATTGGGCATATTTTGAGGAAACTTTATGATGTTTGTGGGTATCATCACTAAAAACCCTCACGAGACGACACTCGTCCACTAGGGCAACCTAGGGGTTTAATGGCCTATTGCATATGCTAAATGCAATCATTCTCCGCGAAAGTTTCCTTATCTTTTATTGCTTTTATACCATATTTTTGTACCTATCCTACTTTTGGTTTACTTGTTCTTCTTGTTGTATCCTATTTCATTGCTAGCGACTAGCAATGTGTAAGTTAGGGAGTGTGATAATACGCAAATATTATGTATTTCATCCGTCGAACCTACACATTTTAGCCCCCTCGGGTGCCTTAATCTCTATCTTTAAGCCTGTTAATCAGACAACCTCGGTTTATATTGTTAACATGCTATATGAGGTATAATTGGGCCTTTGTAGGTATTTAGGTACCAAGTATGGGATTCGGATGCATTCTGGTGAAGATCTGTACACAATTGCACGTTCAAGGGCAATTCGGTCATTTCACAGCTTGGCCACCTGGCCCGACATCTACACATAAGTTGTATCCCTCCGCGCTAGCTTCACGTGGCCATGAACGGTTCATGAATCCGATTCATAACGAAGAAGTTACGGCGATTCTAGCGGAGGGAAAAATAAGGAAATCAAAAGAGGAGGAGAAAAGAGAAGAAAAGAATGCAGAAGCTGCTGCTTGGCTGTCCCCAGCTTGATCGATCGATCTACCCTTTTGGTCGATTGATCGATCCTTCTATTCAGCTAAAATTTTTCCTTGGTCGACCGATCGACCCCCTATATTCTACAGATATTTTTTTCTCTTTTCTTTCTTCTTTTCTTTTATACCAACTTACTATATAAGCCAATTTTATTGTAATATCATATATACTTAGTTTTAGAAGACATTTTTAGGTTAGGGTATGGTTTGGAGAGCTCATTTTCTCTTCTTCTTGGGGTGACAACCAATTGGTTTTGTAAGATTGAACTATTCACTTCCATCTCCATTAATATAGCTTTGTTCTTCATTTTTCCTTGCTTTGTATAATAATTTTCATGCTTCCTTAATTAGTTTAATTTCTTTATTTCTTGCTTTCCTAGTTTAATTAGTATAATTTAGCTTAGTTCATTATGTGCCCTTAGATAAATAGGGTCGGGATGTCGTTCCGCCATTAACAGGCCCCGAGCTCCAAAAATTAGGTTTTGTGCAAAATTGCGGTTAATTGAACCTGCACGAATTAAAGTCGGATTATTACGCATTTAACTTTCTTTGTCATGCAATGTTAGTGTTTAAAGCGATAATCCGAGTTTAATCCGCGTATGACCAATTTTCGGTTAAATGTTTAATCTCGCAACTTTGGCTTAAATTCTTTATTGTGGGATGTTTATGAGTAATTGATAATGCTCGATTAAATTTCTTTCGAGCCGAAATTCTGATTATTAGTTGTTTCGAGCCGTATGGATGGATGATATGCCGATCCTCGCTTTACTTTTATTTAGACTTAACTTCTCTCTTTTCTTTTATTTACATTTACACATCACCCTTTTTCACTTTTATTCTTGAATTAATACTTCGTTATGATCTATCAAACATTCTCTGTGGATTCGATACCCGACTTATCGCTATACTTGTATCGCAAGTGTAGTCATAATTTAGGTTTCTTTTGTATTGAGGCGGTGAAACTAAAACAACGATCGACGTTTGACACACGCCGCTTTTCGCGTGCTAATCAGGAGGCTTGAATGTTGAAGAACTTTGATATGCGGATATGTCTTGATTCTTGAATGATCTTGAATAATTCTTTGACGGTTGTAGCGGTATATGACATACTCACATGTAAGCCGGACAATAAAATAATTTCCTTAGACATGACTGTAATACCCCGTATTTTTATGCTATATTAATTTGGGGGTTTTATTAAATTTAATGAGAGTGAATTATTTAATAAGAATCCGGAAATTAATTATGTTATAACTATTAACGTGACGAGAGTTAGTAATTATATAAAATTGTCGAATATTACTAATGAGCATAGTAATATATGATATGGGTTATATTATAGGTCACGAGTAAATGAAGTAAGAATTTTGAGAATTTTAGTCGGGACGCGCCCGTGTCGCGTCGGGACTAATTATTGAGATATAAAAGTGAATATTTTTAAGTTGTTCGTATGGTCATTTTGAGTGCGCCAACGCGTTCGGAAGAGTCAAGATAGTCAGAAAAGTGTACCCGGGGGTTTAGTTTGGGTCTCGGGATGTTTTTAGGCTTAATTAGTGACCCGGGAGGGAATTTTGGTCATTTTACAAAATAGGGTAATTAAACCCACGAATTTCAGCCATCCTTAGCAGCCATTTAAGTCAGCCTTTTAGGGTTAGAACATTCAGAACCCTAGAACGGCCATTGGAGTAGAGAGGAGAGAGCTCTCAAGGTGATTCAAGGCCAAAACACCACCAATTGCACCACCGTCACCACCAACGCGTAGATCGCAAGGAGGAGAATGCAACCACACCAATATCAGCAGGAAACCAGACCTCTGAAATCCCAGGCAAGTGTTTAACTTGTGTATTTTCGTTAGTGCAATATTCATATTAGTGTAGGAATGATTAGGAGTGTAATCAATGGAAGAAAACCCCAAATTTTGATAAGAATTTGCATGTAGAAAACATTATAACCATATTCTAGAAATAGTATGTGAAGTAGATGATTAACCCACGAATTTTTGATGTTATGTTAGAAGGAAATTCTGGAGAAAACTGATGAGAAAAAAAGTTAAGAAAACATTAGGGTTCTTGATGTTTAAATGAGATTTTGGGTTGTTTAACCATGTTTAATGATGGATATACGCATGCTTAACGTTAAAAACATCTGGAAATATGTTATTATGTTTGTAGTAGGAGTTTTGGGACGATTAGTGTTGGAAAATTTTGATTTGGGTGAAGAATTTTGGTAAAACCCGTAACTGCACTTCTGCAGGATTTCGCAGACCTGCTTGATCGATCGATCGAGCCTAGAGCTTCGATCGATCGAAGGTTCGATCGATCGAGCCCCAGACCTCGATCGATTGACCCTTCCTGGAAGACTCTTATTTCCCATTGTTTAATTAATTGAACATAATTCATCGTGAAATAGCTTTTGGGCTTTATGAATAAAATGTTTTGGGATATAGGAGAGACCAGTAGGGCATATGATTAAGTGTCGAGAACTTTATTATGAGATGATAATTGTATTTTAGGGACAATTATTTAAAGGACGGGGAAACTACGAAATTCAAGTGAGAGATTACGTCAAATACTTACGATAGTGAATAGACGTTTACCTACTGATTTTGCTACTTGGATGGACAGAATCCACGAGTGTCACAGAGCTAGTGAGAAAACCCTTCGAGTTAAGGTTAGAGACGAAACCTTATACGTAATCATAATGAGAAATTAAGGATAAATGTTGTGACTATGGGTTACGAGAGGAACCTATTAATATGATGAAATGAGTATATTTATATGATTGTGTGTACATATATTATATACATGTGAAAAACGTACCCGCGCTACTTGCTATCCCTGAGGTTACCGCGCTGGGACGATCTTATCCTGTGTTGCTTTATGGGGGATATTGATTCGTACCCTAGAAGATAGAGATCCTAGGTACGGGCTATCAGATTGATAGTCGGACGGTCCTAAGAGACGTGTGGGTATGTACTGACCTCTTGGACTTGGAATCTATGCTTCGCCTCAACGTTGTTTTGTATATGTTAATACAGTTCGAGAGTGATTCCGAACTTGTATTTCCCTTTGTGTGAGCGATACGAGGATTGGATAGCAGAGTATGCCCGCACCATAGTTTAGGTGGGGTGCTGTTATATATATATATATATATATATCATACGAGTAGTTAATATATATATGAGGTTATAAACTTTAAACTGCCTACTGTGGTTTGATAAGTAGGACATAGTTGTTGACGCAATAATAAATACTTGTTTTGTGAAAGTATGAGAAGACACTGGGAAACTTTATAATTTAATGAAGCTAAAACGAGAGTAGTGCTACAAATTGAAAGTAACCTTTTTAAAACGTTGTCATCGTTTGGTTTTGAAAACTTATGAGTAAGTTAAGATAAACTAAATTATTTAGGAAGGTTAGTACGATAGGCGTGCACATTAGAAGAGAGGTGAGAATTTCTCAAGAGAGTGTCGAACTAATATGATTTGCATTGGCCTGTATCAATTTAAATACTTGCTTAACGTATTTTAAAATCAAACACACTTTCGGGCTCTGACCCGTTTCTTTTCCTCTCTCTCTCTCTCTCTTGTATATACATATGTATATTTTCAGGTGCCCAGCCACAGGGGCGTCTTGCTTAGGATCCCTTGAGAAGGACGAGCTGCAGCTTAGGTGGGAGTTGCAGGTCACTTGAGTAGACGGCTTCTGTTATTGACTCCACTCCTATTATTCTCATTTATTGGGCACGTGTCGCCCTTTTCATCATTTCAATTGTTGTTGGGATTTTGTATTTCTTTTATTTCCAGTATTGTTCTATGGGATTTATTCAAGATGGATTTGTGGTTTTAGTTCCATTTGTTGACATTCGATTGACGAATGTATTATGTTATTTGGTTTATTATGGTGTGATTCTTTATTGTAGAAATGTTGTTTTAAATTAAAATAAATCTTTTTCTTTAATTAAAATTTGGAAAGTTTTGTATGGAAAATGTTTTGACACTTAGCTTAATTATTTAGGGTGTTAAATTGGAAAATTATTTTTTTTTATCGACAGTGATGCTGAGAATGAACCAACTGTTTACCTTGATTTAATTTAATAAAGGAGTGATCGCCCGGTATTTAATTAGGCGGGGTGTCACAGGTGGTATCAGAGCATCAGGTTCTAGTGTCCATAGGATTTGTACGGCTTATTTCTCTTTCAGTTTAACGTTTTTGCTATAGAGCCCTATTTTTAGGATTGTTATATTCCTGCTTTTACGTTTAAGTCTTCAGCTATTTGAGATTCGATGATAACTGTAGACTGAAAAATTTTGTTCACATTTCAGATGCCTCCGAGACGTGCTCCGAGAGATAGACGTGCCCAGGCCGAGCAGCCAGCAGCTCTGGCACTAGGCACAATGAATGCTAATGAAGTAGCCGCCATAGTTGCTCAGGCGGTGAATGCCGCGATAGTAGTGATTCAGCAGGCTCCACCCCAGGTTCAGGCAGTGGCGCCAGTACCAGCACAGCTTCCATCTGCATGGGAGAGGGTTCGGGATGCTTTTCAGAAAGCACATCCCCCTGAGTTTTCGGGTAGCTCCGATATTGTCACGGTTAGCCAATGGAAGAAAGACATCCAGCGGCATCTTCGCATGTATGAGTGCACCGAGGTATAAAAGCAGTTATTGGCTTCCTTTAAGCTGGTGGGAACCGCGTTGCAGTGGCGGGAGTCCACTACTACTTTGGAGGAGAGGGACACGATCCCTATTCAGATGTTCTGGGAGCGATTTGACCGCAAGTACTTTCCACCTGCAGTGCAGACTGAGATGAGGCGGAAACTACTAAATCTGAAGCAAGATAATCTTACTGTACCAGAGTATGAGGAGGAGTTCACGATACTTCTTACCATTGTGCCAGATGAGGCACCTACTGAGAGCAAGAAGATTTTGTTGTTTGTCGATGGGTTAGCTTGGAGGATCCGTCAGCACCTTATTGGGAACTTATCCCTGAGTACGTTCACTGATGTACTCAATGCAGCGTTACTACATTGCCAGGATCACCGCTTCCATCTTCAAGGAAGCAAGAGAGCAGGAGAGTCCAGCCAGCAAGGCAGGACCGGGGGTAACGGTGCCGGTGGGGCACCATCTCATGGACAGACTCATCAGCACGAGTAGATTTCCCATCAGGGGGACCCTGCTAAGAGATTCTGTTCGGGTGATCCCAGGCAGGGAAATGGGGGTTATAGGCAGGGCCAGCAGGGCCAGCCTAATCAGTAGGGTCAGCACTGACAGTAGGGTCAGCAACAGAGCCAGCAGGGCCAACAGCGTGCACATCAGGGCCAACAGGGCCAATGGCGTGGAGGTAACGGCCAGCAGGGCCGTGGTCAGCAGGGACAGAGGGGAGGTAATTTAAGAGGCCGGTGTTTTGTGTGTATCAAGCACAGCCATAAGCGTCAGGATTGCCCAGAAGGCGATAGGGCCCCATAGCAGCAGGGAGCCCGTAATGAGCCACAGAGGCCACTTTTTCCACCTGCCCTTCCAGCTCCAGCCCAAGCGCCAGCCCTACCAGCCATCCCAGCAGCTCCAGTGCAACAGGGGAAATTACAGTATGGACGTGTTTATAACGTCCACCAGGCAGCAGCTCCATAGGCACCACCCGCGATTGAGGGTACGTTTCCTATCCATAGTACTATGGGTCGGGTTTTATTTGATACGGGGGCCACGCATTGTTTTATAGCTACGCATTTTGCGAAGGCCTTAGGGTTGTTAGCCACAGCAGAGAGCACAGTGACGTGTGTAGACTCACCATTGGGGAGTGGGTCACTTATTTTCTTTATATGCCGAGGAGTGGGGATAGAGATCGGTAGTCTGGTATTACCTGCAGACATGTTAGTTTTAGACATGCATGAGCACGATGTGATTATCGGTATGGATTGGCTCGCATCTTATAGAGCCATGATTGATTACTTCGGTGGGAGCATTGTTTTTGTCATTCCGGGGCAGGAGATGTTTGTAGTGGCGATGCCTCGCCCAGAGGGAGGCTCGACCACTCATTTGTATTACATAGAGGAGGATACCTCTAAGGAGGTTATGATCCCTTTGGATTCGATCCCAGTTGTTAGGGAATATTCCGATGTGTTTCAGGGAATACCAGGCCTACCCCCCAGTCGAGAGATAGACTTTGTTATAGACTTATTGCCAGATACGAGACCTATAGCACGCGCACCATACCGTATGGTTCCGGCAGAGATGCGAGAGCTACGAGATCAGATTGAGCAGCTGTTAGGTCAGGGCTTCATTCGCAGAAGTACCTCACCTTGGGGCACTCCAGTTTTGTTTGTGAAGAAGAGAGATGGTTCACTGAGGTTGTGTGTGGACTACCGGGAATTGAACAAGGTCACGATACGGAATAAGTATTCGTTGCCTCGATTCGATGATCTGTTCGACCAGTTGAGGGGAGCGAATTTCTTTTCGAAGATAGATCTGAGGTCGGGGTACCATCAGCTACGTATTAGGGAGCAGGATGTTTGAAGGACTGCATTCTTGACGAGATATGGGTCTTACGAGTTCAGAGTGATGCCGTTTGGCCTCACTAATGCTCCAGCCGTATTCATGGACTTAATGAATCGAGTGTTCAGAGAGTTCTTGGATCAGTTTGTCATTGTCTTCATAGATGACATCTTGATATATTCCCATTCCGAGGAGGAGCATGCCAAGCACTTGAGGCAGGTTCTTCAGACTCTGCGAGAGCATCAGTTGTATGCTAAGTACGAGAAGTGTGGATTCTGGTTGCGAGAGGTACAGTTCTTGGGCCATGTTGTTTCTGAGCAAGGGATAGCAGTTGACCCGAGTAAGGTATCAACAGTGAGGGAGTGGGGACAGCCCACGACACCGACAGAGGTACGTAGTTTCTTGGGGTTAGCCGGATACTACAGGAGATTTATTCAGGGATTCTCCAAGATAGCGGGTCCGTTGACGAATTTGACTCGCAAAGGGGTACCGTATGTTTGGGATAATGCTTTTCAATTAGCTTTCGACGAGCTAAAAGACAATCTTACTTCAGCACCAGTCCTTGCCTTACCGAAACCGGGTGTGGAGTACCTGGTTTACACTGATGCGTCTTTACGGGGACTTGGAGGAGTATTCCAGCAGGAGGAGAAGGCTATAGCTTTTGCTTCCCGCAAGCTTAAGCCACATGAGAAGAATTACCCCACCCACGACCTGGAGTTAGCAGCGGTCGTCTTTGCATTGAGAATTTGGAGGCACTATCTATTGGGAGAGAAATTCCGTTTGTTCACAGACCATAAATCACTGTAGTACCTGTTCACTCAGCAAGAGCTGAATATGCGTCAGCGCAGGTGGTTAGAGTTTGTGAAAGATTACCAGTTCGATATACAGTATCATCTGGGGAAGGCCAACGTAGTTGCTGATGCGTTGAGCCGTAGACCAGTAGAAGATGTAGCAGACATCTGGAAAGCAAAGTGGAAAGAGCTAGGTCACCAAGACGCCGTAGCACGTTCTTTCATATCCGTGATGTCAGTCACACCCGAGATTGTTACGAGGGTGATACAGGCGCAGACCACAGATCTGTTTTTCCAGGAGCAGATTGTGCGACTTCTAGCCGAGGGTGCTGAGTCCTATTCTGTTAGTTCTGATGGAGGTTTGCGGTTTAATGGGAGATTGGTGGTTCCAGAAGGAGCAGAGTTACGTCATGAAGTGATGACTCATTCTCATGGGTCCCGATTTGCAGTACATCCGGGAGGCGATAAGATGTACCAGGATATGAGGCGACAATACTGGTGGAGTGGGATGAAGAAGGACATTACTGAGTTTGTGGCCAAGTGTTCTACCTGCCAGCTGGTGAAGGTGGACCACCAGAACCGTCAGGATTGCTTCAACCATTGGAAGTACCCGCGTGAAAGTGGGAGAGTATTTCCATGGACTTCATTACAGGGTTGCCTACATCACAGAGGGGCTATGATTCTATCTGGGTGATTGTAGACCGTCTGACCAAGGTGGCTCATTTTCTACCAGTGCGGACAGATTATACCACGGGTCAGTATGCTCAGTTGTTCATCGCTGAGATTGTCAGATTACACGGGGTGCCCCTGAATATTGTGTCCGATAGAGACAAGATTTTCGTGTCGCGTTTTTGGGAAAGCTTTCAGGAGGCTATGGGTATTGAGTTGAGGTTGAGTTCAGCTTATCACCCACAGACAGATGGGCAGACAGAGCGTACTAATCAGATGTTAGAAGATATGCTACGCATGTGTGTTCTCGATTTTGGAGGAGGTTGGGAGCCACACCTTCCACTGGTAGAGTTTGCTTATAATAACTCTTATCAGTTCACGATTGGTATGGCTCCATTTGAGGCTTTGTATGGCAGGCCTTTTCGTTCCCCAACTTATTGGATTGAGGTGGGGGATGACAAGTTGCTA
This sequence comes from Sambucus nigra, assembly GCA_949130495.1. Taxonomy (NCBI): domain Eukaryota; kingdom Viridiplantae; phylum Streptophyta; class Magnoliopsida; order Dipsacales; family Adoxaceae; genus Sambucus; species Sambucus nigra. The sequence goes on from OX422214.1 coordinate 93,116,528, forward strand.
GGACCAGAGGTGATTCAGGAGACCTCTGCGAGGATTGAGATGATCAGGGGTCGAATTCGAGTAGCCCAGGATAGACAGAAGAGCTATGCCGATGCGAAATGGTTCTTCAGGGAGTTTAATGTAGGGGACAAAGTGTTACTGCGTGTGTCTCCCATGAAAGGAGTGATGAGGTTCGGGAAGAAGGGAAAGTTGGCTCTGAGGTACGTGGGGCCATTTCCCATCATAGAGAGGATTGGGCCAATTGCATACAGATTTTGACTGCCGGAACATCTACATCACATTCACGATGTATTTCACATCTCGTCGTTGAGACGATACCTTCGAGATGATATGGCCCATACTCACATCGCGATAGAGGAGATCGACTTACAGCCTGATAGCTCCTACGAGGAGAGACCGGTGGCTATCCTAGACTATAGTGAGAGGAGATTGAGGTCGAAGATAGTTCCACTTGTGCGGGTCCAGTGGGAACACCATAATGTGGAGGAATCCACTTGGGAGCGTGAGGCTGATATGCGCGAGAGATATCCAGATTTGTTCTTATCAGGTATGCCTTATTTTCCGAATTTCGGGATGAGATTCCGTTATTAGGGGGGAAGTATGTAATACCCCGTATTTTTATGCTATATTAATTTGGGGGTTTTATTAAATTTAATGAGAGTGAATTATTTAATAAGAATCCGGAAATTAATTATGTTATAATTATTAACGTGACGAGAGTTAGTAATTATATAAAATTGTCGAATATTACTAATGAGCATAGTAATATATGATATGGGTTATATTATAGGTCACGAGTAAATGAAATAACAATTTTGAGAATTTTAGTCGGGACGCGCCCGTGTCGCGTCGGGACTAATTATTGAGATATAAAAGTGAATATTTTATAAGTTGTTCGTATGGTCGTTTTGAGTGCGCCAACGCGTTCGGAAGAGTCAAGATAGTCAGAAAAGTGTACCCGGGGGTTTAGTTTGGGTCTCGGGATGTTTTTAGGCTTAATTAGTGACCCGGGAGGGCATTTTGGTCATTTTACAAGATAGAGTAATTAAACCCACGAATTTCAGCCATCCTTAGCATCCATTTAAGTCAGCCTTTTAGGGTTAGAACATTCAGAACCCTAGAACGGCCATTAGAGTAGAGAGGAGAGAGCTCTCAAGGTGATTCAAATACAAAACACCACCAATTGCACCACCGTCACCACCAACGCATAGATCGCGAGGAGGAGAATGAAACCACACCAATATCAGCAGGAAACCAGACCTCTGAAATCCCAGGCAAGTGTTTAACTTGCGTATTTTCGTTGGTGCAATTTTCATATTAGTGTAGGAATGATTAGGAGTGTAATCAATGGAAGAAAACCCCAAATTTTGATAGGAATTTGCATGTAGAAAACATTATAACCATATTCTGGAAATAGTATGTGAAGTAGATGATTAACCCATGAATTTTTGAAGTTATGTTAGAAGGAAATTCTGGAGAAAACTGATTAGAACAAAAGTTAAGAAAACATTAGGGTTCTTGATGTTTAAATGAGATTTTGGGTTGTTTAACCATGTTTAATGATGGATATACGCATGCTTAACGTAAACATCTGGAAATATGTTATTATGTTTGTAGTAGGAGTTTTGGGACAATTAGTGTTGGAAAATATTGATTTGGGTGAAGAATTTTGGTAAAACCCGTAAGTGCACTTCTGCAGGATTTCGCAGACCTGCTTGATCGATCGATCGAGCCCCAGACGTCGATCGATCGACCCTTCCTGGCAGACTCTTATTTCCCCTTGTTTAATTATTTGGACATAATTCATCGTGAAATAGCTTATGGGCTTTATGAATAAAATGTTTTGGGATATAGGAGAGACCAATAGGGCATATGATTAAGTGTCGAGAACTTTATTATGAGATGATAATTGTATTTTAGGGACAATTATTTAAAGGACGAGGAAACTACGTAATTCAAGTGAGAGATTACGTCAAATACTTACGATAGTGAATAGACGTTTACCTACTGATTTTTCTACTTGGATGGATAGAATCCACGAGTGTCACATAGCTAGTGAGAAAACCCTTCGAGTTAAGGTTAGAGACGAAACCTTATACGTAATCATAATGAGAAATTAAGGATAAATGTTGTGACTATGGGTTACGAGAGGAACCTATATTAATATGATGAAATGAGTATATTTATATGATTGTGTGTACATATATTATATACATGTGAAAAACGTACCCGCGCTACTTGCTATCCCTGAGGTTACCGCGCTGGGACGATCTTATCCTGTGTTGCTTTATGGGGGATATTGATTCGTACCCTAGAAGATAGAGATCCTAGGTACGGGCTATCAGATTGGTAGTCAGACGGTCCTAAGATACGTGTGGGTATGTACTGACCTCTTGGACTTGGAATCTATGCTTCGCCTCAACGTTGTTTTGTATATGTTAATACAGTTCGAGAGTGATTCCGAACTTGTATTTCCCTTTGTGTGAGCGATACGAGGATTGGATAGCAGAGTATGCCCGCACCATAGTTTAGGTGGGGTGCTGTTATATATATATATATCATACGAGTAGTTAATATATATATGAGGTTATAAACTTTAAACTGCCTACTGTGGTTTGATAAGTAGGACATAGTTGTTGACGCAATAATAAATACTTGTTTTGTGAAAGTATGAGAAGACACTGGGAAACTTTATAATTTAATGAAGCTAAAACGAGAGTAGTGCTACAAATTGAAAGTAACCTTTTTAAAACGTTGTCATCGTTTGGTTTTGAAAACTTATGAGTAAGTTAAGATAAACTAAATTATTTGGGAAGGTTAGTACGATAGGCGTGCACATTAGAAGAGAGGTGAGAATTTCTCAAGAGAGTGTCGAACTAATATGATTTGCATTGGCCTGTATCAATTTAAATACTTGCTTAACGTATTTTAAAATCAAACACACTTTCGGGCTCTGACCCGTTTCTTTTCCTCTCTCTCTCTCTCTCTTGTATATATATATGTATATTTTCAGGTGCCCAGCCACAGGGGCGTCTTGATTAGGATCCCTTGAGAAGGACGAGCTGCAGCTTAGGTAGGAGTTGCAGGTCACTTGATTAGACGGCTTCTGTTATTGACTCCACTCCTATTATTCTCATTTATTGGGCACGTGTCGCCCTTTTCATCATTTCAATTGTTGTTGGGATTTTGTATTTCTTTTATTTCCAGTATTGTTCTATGGGATTTATTCAGGATGGATTTGTGGTTTTAGTTCCATTTGTTGACATTCGATTGACGAATGTATTATGTTATTTGGTTTATTGTGGTGTGATTCTTTATTGTAGAAATGTTGTTTTAAATTAAAATAAATCTTTTTCTTTAATTAAAATTTGGAAAGTTTTGTATGGAAAATGTTTTGACACTTAGCTTAATTATTTAGGGTGTTAAATTGGAAAATTATTTTTTTTATCGACAGTGATGCTGAGAATGAACCAACTGTTTACCTTGATTTAATTTAATAAAGGAGTGATCGCTCGGTATTTAATTAGGCGGGGTGTCACAATGACCACTGGAAGCTTTGGGTGTGAGTTTCCTAATGATGTCAATTCCCCAGGTGGAGAACGACCAGGGAGAAGTCATGTTGTACAATTCTCGATAAGGCAAGTGCTGGAGATTAGAAAACTTCTTGCATTTAAAGAATCTTCGATCGTAGGTAGTAGTACAATCTCGAACCATAGTGGTCCAATAATACACTTGACGAATAATCTTTTTGTCAAGCATATGACCATTCATGTGGGGTCCGCATTCTCCATTATGGATATTCTATATCATTTCTTCACAGATGATGGATTCCATTAAAGTTTCGCTTGAATAATGCTTTGTCACAGATGATGTACTGAGTAGCCAATTTGCGGAGGGTCGCATAGTCTTTCTTATCGGTGTCTTAGGGGTACCTACAATGCTTGAGGATGCGCCAAATGCCGTAGTACTAGCATTCGACCATATCGGAATCTTCCTCTGTGATGAGCTCAATGTGGTAGTAGTGGGTTAGCAAATATTATTTTTAGATTATTAAGGGGGACATATAAAGGGGGCCATAGTTATTCCCTTGGGCATGTCGATCATGAAGGCTAAGGTATCAAGGGCATCTGCTAAGCTGTTCATTGCTCGGGGTAAGTAGTGGAAGGTAATATCTTGGAACTGGGAGGCCAGCTCTTCTAGGTGGGCATGGAAGGGTAAGAGGTTTTCATCTTTACCTTTCCATCTTCTAAGGATTTGACCGATGATGAGGGCGGAGTCCCCATAAACATCCATGTGTTTAATACCTTTCTTGAGTGCGACTTTGAGGTCTATAGTGCATGACTCATATTCGATCATATTGTTGGTGAAGGAAAAATCTAGCTTGATGGCAATGCAGTCTGAGAGTCATCAGGGGCAATCTGGAGTATCCCAATGTCGTATACCTTCTTGTTGGCAATGCCGTCAAAGAACATTTTCCATTGAAGGTCTTCCTGAGAGGTGCAGATGATATATTCATCTGGGAATTCAGAGATCCAAACATCAACTTCTTACCTATCCCTTTCATAGCATTTTGCGCAACATACCTGATATCGAATTCAGATGCAACATCGACCATCGAGCCATTCGGCTAGACAGGGTGGGTTTCTCAAGCAAGCATTCAATGGGGTCCATTCAGGACACAAGTCTGATGGGAAAAATGAGCATGTAGTGTCGTAACTTTTGAGTGACCAATACTAGGGTGACGCATGCTTTTTCCAAGGCAGTGTAGTTGATTTTGTACCCGGGCATTTTTTTACTAGCATAGTAAATGGCTCTTTCTTTGTGGGTTTCACCAATGTATTGGGCTAGTAAAGCCCGTGTTGCAATATTTGTTACGGTCAAGTATATGAGTAGCGGGTGACCAGGTTGTGGTGGCATGAGTACCAGAGGTGGGGTAAGGTATAACTTGATGCTTTCGAAGGATTCTTGACATGCATCCTTCCAGATTTTGGTGGAATCCTTTCGAAGGAGTTTAAAGATGGGTTCGCAAATGAAAGTCAGCTAATTGATGAACCGGCTGATAAACTGCCATTTTCCTAAAAATCCCCGGATTTTCTTCTTTGTTCGGGGCGGTGGCATTTTTAGTATGACATTCAGTTTGGCAGGGCCAGCCTCGTTTTCCTTTTTCTAACTATGAATCCCAGAAGCATTCCTTTGGTGAGGTCGAAAATGCACTTCCATGGGTTTAACTGCATCTGATGTCGCTGTAGTCGTTCGAAGAACTTCTGGAGGGCGAGAGTCTAACCTTCCTAAGTTTTAGACTCGATAATCATGTCGTCTACATAGACTTCGACATCCTTATATATCAGATCATTCAAGATAGTTGTGGATGCCATTTGGTAGGTAGCCCCTGCTTTCTTAATCCCGAATGGCATAATCGTGTAACAAATGGTTCTCTAGGGGGTGATAAAAGCAAATTTTTTTTTCATGGTCAGGATGCATCTTGATCTGATTATATCCGGTGAAGCCATCGACGAATGACTAGAGAGCGTGACTGGTGGTGGTGTCCACAATCATATCGAAGTTGGGTAGTGGGTAATAGTCCTTCAGAGATGCCTTGTTCAAATCTCGGTAGTCGACGCACATGTAAACTTTTCCCCTAATTTCGGTACAAGTATAATGTTGGATCACCCGATTGAAGTGATAAACACCCAAAAGTGTTTAAATAAACCCCCAAATAGAGAGTTTATAATTGCTAATTCTCGATAAAATTGGTCTTATGCACTATCATGTTTATCGTATAGGTCAAATGTCTCTTGCGGAGTTTAAAGTATAAAATCAAGGAAAATGCAACATAAATGAGGTTAAATGAGCTAAAACCCAATCATCGTACCTATTACCTTGCCCCCTAACCGAGCCTAAACCACATAGCATGTCCTAAAATTGTCCAGTGCATGTGGTATAATTATTTTGATTATTCTTAATATGGATATATATTTTATTTAAGCGTGTCGATTTTATTATTTTATTGTTTTTCTAATTTTTTAATTTTAGGGTTTTTATTTTTAATATATTAATATTTTATGTAAATATTATATAAAATGTGTGTTCTTCATGCATTAACTAACATATGCCTCCCCTATGCCTTATCCCATGCACTCTACACACACACAATCAACTTTGAAAGCTGACATGTTAAAACAACCCATATCAGATTAGACTTTCTCTCTCCTCCCCATCATCTCCATCTTATCTCTCCTCTCTACACAAAACATTCTCTTCCCACCCACATCTCTTCCCTCACCTCCATTCCAAGAACCGGATCTGCCATATTTTTCCCAACTGAAAACTCCAAATAGACTCTAATTCCTCAATTGCTATACCCGGATACCAACAACCTTCCTAAACCCATACCTATGCAGACCCAACCCAAATTAATTCCTACCCGGACCTGCCCCATTATCCGAACCTAAACCGAAAAGATACAATCGAACCCGCATTTCAGTAACTCGCGACCCAACTTTCTCAACCCGAAGTTTAGTAAAACGAACCACCTCAACACAGTTATGCTATAAAACCCATAAACCCGCAACCCATCTCTATCAAACCCGGAACCCTCCATACCTATCCCCCTGCCTTGTATCCCACAAAGCCATTATCCGATTTTTTTTACCACCTGCATTGTGTCCAACCAAAACCCCCCACATGTCTTAAAAGACTTTTTACCCTTTTCCCTAATCACATTCTCCGCACCTCTCCCACGTTCACAATTAAAAACTCTCAAAGTTCCCTTAGATTCATGTTCTATGATATATAACCACGAAGGTTCATCCATTTAGGAGAGCGACCATAGAAAGAGAAAAACTATTTTAGTTTAGGGTGTTTAATATGAACCGTGGTTTTCTTGGATCCCCCTACTTTTTTATTTGGACTGAGACCCTTTCAACTCTGGCCACACAATCGGGTTTTGACCATAACAAAACGAAAAGTGGAAATAATCCTCATTTCACAAAATAACACAAATTACTCCAGCAAAACCCTTATTTTCTTATTATCTCATCCACGAAAACCCATCTCTGGAAGTTTCCTTTTCTCTCTCTCACCAAAGAAGCCAGGGGGCTGATGAAGGTTTGAAAACCCATATCCGAACTGGTGTGTCCATAAGAAGCTCCTGAAGTTGGACAGCTGAAAGGTCAAAATGTCACTAGTTTGTGTATTTCTCCTATGGTTGCTGAAGTTGGTATAAAGAAAATATTTTTGTTCCTCCAATGTTGAATGCTTAATTTTGCTTTCCACTGTGCTGACATTTGCTATTATTAAGAACAGTGTTCATTATTAACAATAGCAAATGTAGATTTTTTTAAGACTGTTTTTTCTTTCTTTTATAGTATTTTAAGGAAAAGTTCTTTGTGTTTTTCTTTTTTTTGGTCGATAGGAAATAGGGAAAAAATAAAAAACAGTTATCCAATCAACGATTCCTTTCAAATGTGAAACCCGACGCATCCTTCCTGAGGAACTGAAGGATTTGGTCCTGGGCTTCTTCGATCTCAACAAAGCGTTCTTTGTGTTTTGTAAGTCGCTGATCCTAAGTGTTTTGTTTAAAACAGCCCCATAACTGCTCCTCAGTACCAGGTTTCACGTTTTTAATAGTCCCATAACTGCTCCCCAAGTGTCTTTATGCCAGTGCAAAACCCACCCACGTTGGTGTTGATTTTGTCAAAAAAGGATCGCTGCCAAAAATGGAAATACATGGGATCGGGCACTAATTTTTTTTCCCAAAATGGGACCTTATGCCTATAATACCATCTTTTTATGCCCCGTGTTCAAATGGTTGTGATGTAACTATTTTTTTCCATCTTAGTAATCATGTGTAGAGTCTAAGGCAGGGAGGTTTCTATGTAGGTCCAACTCAATTACCAATCAATTTTGTTTTTTCAAGCAAGTTTGTGTCTATGTGATATTCAATATTACCCATCTAAATAGGTATAACTTTGAGATGTAAGTTTCTTATTTTTAAAAAAGATGGGGGATTTAACATGGGTAATAATGGGCTTTTAGATTTTTTAATTACTGAAACAATAATGTGGGGCTGATGAAAGAAAGGGTGGATCTAAACAAAAGTACCCTTATTTTATTTTAATTTTTTTAATTTAGAGAAAAAAATAAATTGAGTGATTGTAATTCAATTGAAGAAATATATTTGAAGAGTTTATTCCAATTAAAGGTATTTTGAGTTTGATCTACTCTTCTTTAATTCATCTTATTTAATCCTTGCATGCTTTCATTTGTTTATTATATGTCATAGAGGATGATTATGGAGGGCTAATCTTCCATTCAAGGGATGAATTGAAGTCCCCATTAATCCAATTGATTTAGTTTGTTAATTTTAATTTATTTGATTTTCTTTGATTAGTAAATTTAATTCTTACCCTTATTTTCACATTGAGAAATGGAAAATCATCATTGAGAAAGGATTGAAAATTGTGTTATCATTTTATCATTTGATTCAAACTAGTGATAGTCTTATCAAATGGATTAAAATCATAGTATAATTTTTTCCTACTCTTATTTTTATTTTTCTAATTAAAATTTGTAGGGTGAATTGATCCTAGCGAGTGATTCATTTGATTAATTTGAAGTTAATTTTGAGTAGTGTTGTGGGGATTAAAATTACTTTTCTAAAAGAATAATTAATTCATTCATTAGGGTAATAAGAATTACCGTTTGAATTAAATGAATATTTTGGAAATCAATCAATTTAAAATAGTCTAATTAGTGTTAATTGTGTTAAGTGGGGGTAGATTTACACCCCTTGATCTTTCTCTCTCATTTAATTATCTTTCACTCATCACATTTTTTAGTTATTTCATTAAACTTTTGTTCTAGTTTAGTTAGTTTCCTTCACTAAATTTCGTTAATTCACCATCATATCAACATTGTTTTAAAATTAAAAAAAATCATAAAAAATAGAAAACAAACAAAAATCAAAATAGAAAAATCAAAAAAGAAAATAGCTTAAATATTGGATTACGCGACTTTTCTCGCTTTTCACTCCATTAAATTTTATTGATACCCTTACTTACCTCTATACGAGTTTTGTTATATTTTTATAGGCAGTTAATGGATTTTTTTTATTAGAGAGTCTGTTCAACAACGACACAACAAAAGCCTTTCTATCATGAAGCCTACGTTTAGCTACTTGATTACCCCTTCCTTGACTTTGAGTGACCATTAGGTACGGAGCTTTTGCATTTTTTGTTTGACTAGTTTGCATTCTGGGAGAGTTGGGATCTCATGGTGAGCTATTTCGGGATCGATGCGAGGTATGTCATCATAGGACCATGCGAAGACTGAAAAACCCGAATAACGGATGTGTGATAATTGATTAACTTAATTCGCAAGTTTTCAAGTAACCCTTATTTAATTAGAGTCAACTTTTAAATCAAATAAATACAACCCAATCAACCCATAAAAAATAAAGCATGCAACGCAGTAAATATGCGAAGACACAGATTTCAGGAAAAAATCCCTTTCGGGTAAAACCTTTATTTCACTATGAATATATAAATCGCAACTTATAATTGCATAGAGAAATCTGCAATGGATCGATACGCAGCCAACCCACAAAGACACGCAGTCTTGAACTCAACAAGAAAATACATGCAACACCTTTCAAGGACTCGCAGCCCAAACAACAAAGGAATAACTGTAGCTCTCCTCAATGACACGCAGCCATAACACTTTGTAGAGACTCCCTTAGCAATAACACGCAACTATTGGTTGCAAAGATCTCCTCACAAAGTTTGAACAATAGCAAAGCTTGTGTTATAGGGTTCCAAAAGATTAACACAAGTAATTGAGATTTTTGTATGTGAATTAAAAAGATGTTTGGCACATCAAAAATCGAAGTCTTATTGTGTTTGAACTCTTAGAAACGTTTTCTCAAAGACTTGAAAAATACACCACCAAAAAGGAATATATATAGGTAATTTGAGTTGGTGAAAAAAATCTCAGCAGATCTATTCGTGATTATCAAAATCGGATCGGTTCATTTTTAAAAGGACTCTATCGTTTCGGCTTCGATTCGAGGTATACTAGTTTTGGTGCAAACCGGATCGATCTGTTTTTTATGCCGGATCGGTTCATTTTTAAAAGGACTGGATCGGTCCGGGTTATCAGTAAAAAAATTCCTTTTTAAAAAAAACTCATTTTGCTTAAAAACAACTTATTTCTTTTATTTTTATAAAATCATTTTATAAATATTTTTCAATACTAAGTATGAAACTTTAAGGGACTTAAAAATAAAACTTTACCAAGTTCATTCTCGCAGAGGTTATGATGTTGAAGACGCTTTGATATTCGAATCCGTTGATGTAGATGCGATCTTGAATTTCTTCAATGGTGTAATGGCGTATGACATACATATTGACAATGGAAAAAAATATCCTTCAAAGACGTCCACAAATTCCTTAAGTATCTCTTAGAATTGTGCGCGTTCATGCTCTTCAAGGGTGGACCATATTCTAATCTCGCGATGTTGGCTACTAAAACTGAGACTAATAACAATAGTTTCATCCTCATTAATTTGAACGTGGTTATGTTGTTTGTTATTAACCTTATTAAGATCAGTTAAGAATTGTTCATTTGAAAATCATCATCAAGAGTTTGATTATAATCAAGATAATTAATGTAAGGCACAACAAGATACTCAAAATCTTCGTTTATTTAGCTTTCGAGATAAAAAGCATTAACATCCTCATCAAAATAGGTCTCAATTACATTATTATTAAAAAAGGAGGAACAACACTAGATGAAGAATGAGGGTAAACAACTAGGTTGGACTGGTATAGAATTCTAATTGTGGAGAGGCACATCAGGGGCCTTGATCAGAGTGGACATGTTCGATAATGTAGAGCCTGAATGGATCATATAGAGTGTCAACCCCCGTGTTTATAGATTGAACGACTCTTCAGATTCACACCTCGATAATGGCTACGACTTTTTGAGGGAGAGGTCGCAGTTGATGCTAGCAGACTTTGGCCTAGGAGTGGTTGTCTTGAAAGAGGATTTCCCTTCCTAGCTTCATCTTCTTATCCACATGATCATACCATAATTCAGGAAAGTCACAAAATGGTAAGCCTTCACCCTCTTCGACCAATATTTTATTCAGAGAATCCCTCAACACAATCTTGGCATCTTCTAAACTTCTCTTCAATCGTGGTTGGCAGAGTATTCTGAGTTCTTCTAGTGAAGGCTAATAACCCAAGCCACATGAGGGAAAGGCCTTTTTCAGGACTGTAGGTTCCAGTATCCCTTGTTGATATCGCCCCAGCCCCATCCCCATTCGAAGCATAAAGTGCATATTCTTGAATATTTGTATCACGTTGACATTTCCGTGAGGGCTATGCTCTGGACAAATTCGGTCTTTGAAATCATCTCACGCCGGAAGGGGAAGTGGATCAACCCTGAAGCCAAAAAGAAGCATGTCATTCTTCCCATGCTGTATTTATAGTATCATATTAATGGTGCCAGCATTTTCAGTATTATCATTGTCTCCTAAAATGGTAATGACTTACCCCTTTGCGAAGAATTTTAACTTTTAATAAAGGGAGGAGGATACACCTCGAATGCTATAAAGTCACGATTAACCAAACACCAGATTGAAGCATGATGGTATGTCAATAACCTTAAACTTATTAATGGGATTAATAGGGCTAGCCCCTATTATGAGTGTTATGGATCCCATCACCTCTCGACGGGTGTTATCATAGGCACGCACTACGGAAGAAGTAAGAGTCAGGTCACTTACTTTCTACCCCAAGCAATTAAAAGTTCTTAGTGGGTAAACATTGAGGGAGGATTCATTATCGACGAGTGAGAGCAGTATTGTCTTTGGAATTTCTTCTTCGGAGAAAGACAAGAGTTTAATGATGATCAAAGATCCAATCAGGTTCACGGCTTCTTCTGGAGTGCTGGAATGAGGGACTATGGGTCCAGTGAGAAACTTTATTAGAGCCTTTTGGTGTAATTGGGAAGACGTGAAGAGTACCCACAAGGTAATATTAGATTGAGTCTTCTTGAGTTTGTCTAGGATCTTGCTTTCTTCGATTGTCATCTCCAGTATGGGAAGTTCTTTGGCAACTCCCTTTCCCTTGTATGTCCTTGATGGTTGAGGATTTAGATGTTGGTAGTGTCTCCCTAGTCTAGTCATATGGTTTATGGAGGCAAAGAAGAACAAGAACCCTATTTCTTTATCGATTTCATGTTATATGGCCACTTTACTAATTTCCCCCAATAGGCCCTCGAAAGATATCATCCCGCACATGTAGATCACTGGATTGACCTTTTTCTGATTTAGTTCATCATCTGAGTAGTCAAATTCATCCCCCCATCCGGTGGCAATGATGTCTTCCGGCCAAGGGAAGTCAATGCGTTCCACGACCTCAACGTCTTCTCCATACAAATCTTCTCACTCAATGGGGAGGTGAGAGAGTGAAGGGACTAAACACCCTTGAAGCTTTAAAGTCGTGAGTATATCGAAAATGTTATAGATTTTGTCAATCTGTTAATACATGTTTGCCATAGTCTGTACTACATCATCCAAACTGATTTCATCAGTGGGTACCACCCAATTATCTAATTCCTGAGCCCAGTTCTGAGCTTCCATCAATAGGATACTGAACTTCTAATAGTCAATGGTCATTTAAAAGGGCAATTTCAGCCTAAAATCGAGGAGCTAGTTCAGAATAATCGATAACTCCATATCTCATCCTTCGGGCTGGGTACAAACAACAATATAATCGCTCGTCAGGAGTTACAAAGCTCGATCGGTGACGCATGCCGGGTGTAGGAGAACATATGAGCAAATTTTGAGCGATTTGAGTGAAAATACGGGTATGATGGGTGTTTTACTGAGCATAATTTGGGTAGATGGGTCGAATTTTGAATCATTTTTTAGGAAGATGGCATTAGTATGGGTTAGAAGGGGGTTGTGAGTGGTTTTGGGTTTAGGATTGACTAGTGGGGTAATGATACCCCGATCAATTAGACCTTGGATTACATTTGGGAGATGGAAGTACTGATCAGTAGTTTGGTCGATAGACCGATGGAACTCATAATGGGCGTCAGTTTTGAAGTTTTGGGAAAGTGGGTTTGGTAACTGACGAGGGTCTAGATGTTTGATAAGATTTCAACTTAACAAGGCTTGGTAGACTTTAGAGAGGGGTTCATGGAGTTCAGTATATTCTTTTTTAGATGGATTAGGGAGGTTTTCTGGTGCCCAAGAGGTAGAAGGATGGGATATATTGTTGATGGTTGAGACTGTAGCATTGGCAGGCTTCTCATACTCTTTGGGAGTGAATTGTCCGGTCACTTTCTTTGGCTCAGCTTCTGTCTTGGTAACACTTTCTTCAATCTCCACACCAGTTTCCCGGAGAGCTCAGAAGTGTGGGTAATAATATCCTTCCATAATTTCTATCATATGGGGCAGGAAATTCCTCTTCACTGTGCTGACGTGTTCTTCTTCGGAGGGCCTGTTAGTAAAGGTGGCAACTTTCTCTCTCCACTTTGCTATGAAACTGTTGAAAATTTCTTCAAGGTTCAACTTGAGAGGATCTAGATCAAGATGTGTAACCTCTAGTTCTTCGTTGTACTTATACAATGACATGAATTCCCGAGCAACATCCTCCCAATTGAAGATTTTGGATTTCTCGAAGGATAGAAACTGATAGAAAGTGATGGCCTTCAAAGTATGTTGGAACATTTGGGCCATTATCTATTTACAGGCACCAAGGAGAGTAATGGCTCGATGATAGCTGTGAAAGTGAATAATAAGGACCCTGTTGCCCCCAAACTTCTCGACGACTGGAATCTTGAATTTCTCCGACAATCTTGCTTTAAGGTAGGGAGACATGTGAGTGTAGTCCATCTAATTCTCGAATATCTTAACTTGGTCAAACTTCTTCGACAATAGCTTGAGGTCTTGCTTGACCTTATTTAGTTCTTCCTCTTTAGGATCAACGATTACTGGCAAGTTAGCCCCTGATTGGGTAATGTTTGGCATAGGGAGTTGAGCTAACAATGGCCTATTGGTAGGCGGGGCACGTAGAGCATGCTAATATTCTTTTGGAACCCAAATAGGCTCAAAATGGGTGGACCAATAGCATGAGGAAAGAGAACCTCAATTTCTTCGAGAACTGGGAATCAATTTTGTTGCATTTTATGAACCTCAATTTGAAGGTTGTCAATCTTGGCACTGAGCTGGACCAGGACTACCATCAGATCAGTTTGTAAGTTCGGTGCTTGATCGATATTTTCCATAGAGGAATGTTGAAGGTGTATTCTGGACTCGAATGAAGTTTCAAGGGAACTGATGGAGCTGCGGGGAGGATTGATAGAAGACCGAAGATAATAGGGAGCCAGGACAAGAATCGGGTATGCAATCGACCTGAGAAGGAAAAGGATTCAAATTTATTTTTGAAAAAAGAGAAAGAAGAATTGTTTTTGTTGAAAAAGAGGAACATTTTTCTACGTTTTTGGTAAAAAGGAAGGAAAATGTTTTATTTTTTGGTATTTTTGGTAAGTGAAAGGATAAATATTCTTGGTATTTTTTGTAAAGTGGAGAAAAAAATGAGAGAAGAGTCTCATCATTATTATTATTATTATTATTATTATTATTATTATTATTATTATTATTATTATTATTATTATTATTATTATTATTATTATGTTTTTGTTTGTATTAGGTTTTCCTAGATGCAAAAGAAATGTTGGACAGGATCTAAGCGTGAAAAAAATGGGGTTTGAAAAATAGGTAAGATAAGGTTTGACCTGTTTTCAAGCTCATGGACACATTCCTGTTTTGAAAAAAGATTAAATTCCGCAAAATTTTTGGTGGCATGCCAAACCGAAATTTTGGCAGAGTTTCGTGTAGTAACCATCAAACTAAACATGAGTTCCCTATGTCTGACACCTATATGAGGTTTATGTAGTTGTTGGGTTAGGGGAAAGTTTACCCCATTTGGCATGACTTCCGTGATATACTCCTTGCTTTTGAGAGCAATCGGTATGCGTGGACAAGACATTTGATATACCTGAGTGTACATGAATTACCTCACTATATACCTCGTAGGGACAATACTTGTGTGAGTGAATTCTTTATACTCGATGAACGTGAAAGAGTTTCTTTTTATATACCTGTCATCGTGAGTTCGGTCAAGCAGTACGATGCAGGGGGAACCGTTTGATATACGTCAAAGGTATTAGGTTAATGGAAGGTGAGAGTCATATTTCTTAGGCTAACTGCGACCTTCCAAACCAGTGCCCAGTACAAAGTGACCCCCTAGTACGGGACAAATTTTTTGTCAATAACCATGCTCTTGGTGATGTAGTGTGCAAAATGCACGATTCTTAATTTGTATATTATGGATATAGTATTTTACGATGAGCATTATATTAGTAGGGAAGAATAAAAAGTAAATCTAGCATGGAGTATAAAAAATACACTAACCATGGATACGTGTGAGTGTGGATATCTACAAGTGAATGTGTGGCAGTGAACCTAAACATGTATTCTCTAAGTGGTGTGCGATAAGTGAAACTGATTATGGATATATACAAGTTTGATAAGTGGAGGTGTGCGCTAGTGAAACCTAAGCATGAATATTCTAAATGGTGTGTGAAACATATGGATATAAGTGATACTACTTATAAGTGTAATTAGTGTGAGGTGTACATGAAAGATATTTACAAGTGACTGATGGTAAAAGGTGAGTCAAAGTGATAATGAGTGATAGGTGATATAAGCATGAGATAAGAATGTACAAGAAATAAATAGAGGAGAAATGGTACATACAAAAAATGAAAACACCCATGAAAACAGAGTCTATCCCTCTTATGATAACAAATCCCCAGCGAAGTCGCCATTATGGCCATCACTCCATTTTCCTCCCCTTTCCTTACTCGGGGGATACGACGCTCGCGTTCGCGGTTGGAGGGAGGGGAGAAAAAGGTATCGCGCCCTTTCTAGGAGGAGCACTTCGGTCGTTGTCGATGTGGGATGATATGAAGAGATAGAGTGACCAACCTATTTTTCATAAAATAGGCCAGATAAATGTTTCTGCTTCGAGATAACGACATGAAAGACATCTTGATGCTTGCGAAACCAATTAATTTAAAGGGTCAGGGGCTAAGTTACGGAATGGGAAGGTGTTAGGCACCCATCCCGCCCTTTTGGTCTCTCATGGGCATGTGTTATTATTCTCCTTAAAAAAAACTCCCTGAAGTGTGTGCACGTGTATATAGTAATGGAGAATGGAATTTCTCAACTCTCGTCATGGAGAAAGGCAGAGTGAGATCATCCGTAGGAGTGTTCCAGAAATAATAATTAAAAATATCATATGTGAGCTTATCGGGATATCGATCGTTATGGTGAAACGATGACATATGTTAGATAAAGTTCGAATAAGAGTTACATATTTAACATATAAATAATACATGAATAAAAATATGAAAGGAGGACTCGAGTCTCGAGTTTTAACCCGAGATGCCTACGTAGCCTAAAACGTCATCAAAGTCCACGTAGTTCGCATGCAATATGAGAGTTGGGTTTATCCCATAAATTTGCCCAATTATATTATTTAGATGTGAGTGTGTAGGAAAAGGATATTTTGATTCGAGAAAATGTGATTAGGAATCCCGTTTGGAATTTATGAGTAAACTCCTATTTTCTTTGTTTTTTTTTTATAGAAAATATGTTATTTGGAATATCACTAATAAAAAGTGAGATTATTAATATGTATGGACTAGCAAACAAGAAATTCTAAAGTAAGGATTAGGTAACAAATGCGAAAATAAGGAAATTAAAAGAGAGAGAAGAATATTTGGACCTTCTTTAGAGATTTGAAGATTGATCTTGATTGTAAAAAAGGCTACCCTTGCAAGTGGATGAAGTTATAGGAGGAGAGGGAAAGGATTTTTTGCTAAATTGGGTGTGAAAGGGATGGGAATGGAATATGGAGGAAAGATTTCAATAGAGAAATCATGTTGACTTTGAGAGGATATCGCTGAGTTCACTGAGAGGGATGTTTCTAAGGTTCCTTTCAAAGTGAGCTCAAGTTCTCCTTAGATAATGTTAGTGAAAATAATTTTTTCAATAAATTATATAGAAGTCATTAAAGGAAAGATACATGAAACCATGCATCAGAGAAAATTATTGGTTAAAAATATCTCTTACATATATTTATACGGAACCCATCAAAATATATGGCAACAATCTTGTACAAGGCTCCCAATACTTAGTGTGTTGAAATGAAAAGTTGTGTCTCTCAACCCTTATGATATTTGTACCACTCCTCACTAGAAAAAGATGACCAATTGTGAATACAAACCTCACTTTATTTATTTCATACATCATAATAATAATTACATGAATGTATGAGGATAACCATAAGCGAAAAAATTATCCAAAATCCAAATGTGCCAAACAGTTCATCAATGGATGTCTCACTTAATTTTTTAAATCATTATTTCCTTCAACATAAAGATAAGTTTGTTATCAAAAGTGAAAACCCTTTCATAAGACTTCTATATAATGACTTTGAGAGAATATTATTGAGATAAGTGAGAGGCATTGTCCTTGTCATGCCTATCGGCAAGCATCCCAAACACACTACCGATAGGTAGGAAAAAGGGTTTGCCATTAAGCAACCTCATGCAAATTTCTTTAAACAATGATCGTAAATTGAAATATGTAAGTTTGAATTATGCACGGGTCATATCATTGGAAACGATATTCATATCCCTTTAAGAATACATGGGGACGCTCTAGGGGTATAGAGTTAGCTTTGGCCAAATGGAGCTCGAAAGTGCCCAATGATCTTTTGGACAAGACATTCCTAGAGGCTAACGGATCATTCGTTCGAACTGTAAGGAAGATTAGCTTACAAAATGGACCATTGGAATGGATATTTAGAGCACTTCAATGATTCATTCAGCCTAGTTCGGTTTGGAGAGTTGACCTTGGTCAAACAGGGCCCAGAAGTGACAAGTGCCCCTTTAAAGTAAAATGGACCATTCGTCCTTACCATTAGGTTGATTAGCGTACGGGGATGATCATTTGAAAGGGTATTATGTTCCCTTAAAGGATTCATTAAGTCTAATTTGAGATGAAGAGTTGACAGAATTCAAACGTATCCTGGGGGTGCTTAGTGGCCTCCGAATCAATTTTTGGGGGAAACGAATCGTTCGTCTGAATGGTAAGTCCAATTAGCGCACAAGGTGGATTTTTGGAAAGGGGATTTCGAAGATTCATTGAGCTTTCTCTCGGGCGAGGTAGTTGATTGGTTTCAAAATGGGGCCCGGGAGCACCCGATGACCTCTAGATCAATTTTGGATAGTAAAAAGGATCATTTGTCCTAATTATAAGGTCGATTTATGCACGGGGAGGACCGATTGAAAGGAGATTCGGAGCCTTTCAAATATTTATTGAGCTTTCTCTCTGATGAGGAAGTTGACCAGAGTCAAACGGGGCTCGGGAGCGTCTGGTGTCCTCTAGATCGGTACTCGGAGTATGACCTAGGGTTTTATGGTGAATGGTGAAGTGTTAGGGACCTAAGAAGATTCTTAGGAGGGTCTTAGAATGTTGTGTCTACACATGAATCTAGGCGATTTACAAGAGTAGAATAAAGTTCAATCCGCAATGTTGGGATGTACGAAGAAAATTTACAATAGGAAAAACCTCAGATGACTTAGGCTACTCAAATTCACTATGATATAGGATTTATACAATTGTGATAGACAAACATACTCCACTTGACTTGACATCTTCAATCCTTGGTGCAGTATTCACTAATTGAACCTTATCCATAATGATACCTCAAGAGTTCCCCCCTTCACAATGCTTGCGCCTCACATGTCTCGGTGTCTACTAATATTGAGCTAGCAACTCGTCACTGCAATAAAGACGAAAACAACTACATGAAATGAAAACTCGGACACTCGAAAAACGTTTAGTAAACGATCTAGATGTAAGAAACTTGAGGTCTAAAACATCAATAGTATCTTACTTCTTTGATCTCAAAATATGAGTGTAAACACGGTTAAAGGCGGCATAAGTTTCCTCTTTGTAAAATAGTTTTTTAAAGCCCTTCTTGATGAAAACTCTTAAATGTGCCTTTCATATATTAAAAACAATAAAAAAATGGAGGTGTGCAACTAGAGGCATCTCGTTCAAACGTTACTGTCTACCTTGTTTGAATAAACCTCAAGGTCATTCGAACAAGACCCCAAGTCTCGTTAAAATGAGCTTAGAATGAAATTTAAATGACAAGTTTTTTCTTGGGAATAATCTTTTTCTCGAACCTCTCTCAGACCTTGTTTGAACGAAAACACACACTTCGTTTGAACAAAACACACAACTCATTCGAACGGAAATGAAATACCCATTTGGACGATAATTAGACTTTGTTTGGATGACAGATAAACATAAATAATAATTATTTAAAAAAAAAGAGAGAAATGATCCTTAATTAATTTTAAAAACATATACAGTAAAAAGAAATCTAGGGATCAACATAATAGACTATTAAAAAAATTGAAATGCCATGGATGAAGATGAAACTCTGCATGGAAGTTGATGTTGCTTTAACACGGCAGCTACAATCTTCAACATTCATAGGCTTGAAGGACAAACTGAACACAATCACAATCTGTGACTCAAGTAGTTTTTTCAAATGGAATAAAATCAATCTTACAAATTTTTATAATACACATTTTACACATGAAACTCTTTCCTTAATTTTTTGGATTTTTTAAAAAACTCTTTGAAGAGATATGCACAAACACTAAACAAGCTCAAATGTGCAAATATGTCAATCAAGATGCTCCTACACTCTCCAAACGATAAGGTCACTCAATCTCTACCAACGAGATACACAATCCTCTTAAAATAAACTCCTTTTTAAGATATGTAATAAAAGAGAGAATTATTAGAAACATTGCAGAGAAAAAAATATAAAGCATATGAGACATGATGGGAGTAGGAATATCGTGAGGAGCTATCAAATGACATGAGTAAATGAACTCGTATTATATTAATAAACATGAAAATGTATAATAAGAAACATATATGTCCAAAAGTAACACAATAATCATGTCAAATAGATAAAGATCACAATATCCTAACACAAATGAAAACAAATAACCAATAAATATGATCTAAGATCAAAGCATGTATAAGCATCATCAATATCAACATTTATACCAAAACCAACACAACATATCACAAGATATGTCTCATCGCATAAGTTAACAAAAACCCCCAAGATAGAATTAATAATAACCAATAAAAAAATCAAACAAACAAACATATTTTTGGTTTTTTTAAGAATATATCGAAACTATAAGAAAAACAGTTTATGAGAGAAATAAAACTCACATATATCACAAGACACTCCCATACAGAACAAACAAACTTAAAATCCTTTTGGATTTTTCTTAAAGCAAACGCAAGAAAAATAAGAGATACAAAAAACATATCTCTTAATACTATAAAATGCAAAACAATACATTTATTATGCTTTGCAATTAGCCTATCCACGTGGCACATAATATATATAACTCCAGTTGTTCAACCATTTAGATACATGTAGTCTAATGCATGGAGCTCTGAAAACAAAAAGATAGATCCACGTAGGAATGTGTAATTCCATTTCTCTCTCCTCTCATACCCTTTCCCATTCTCCTATATTTTTTTATATACACGATCTAATTAAATCCCCCATATCAAAGGACTCTTTTCCTCTCCCCTCATTTCTTTTACGAAACCCTCCTCTCTCTCAACCTTTTTTTCTTTTAATCTTCCTCTTCCTCTAACTTTCCGTTTCTATACCTTAAAAACCCATCTCAGAAATTTAGGAAATATGTATTTTCCTCTCCTCTCTGTTTATCTTCTACAAATGTCAAAACCTATAGATTGAAGATTAAAAGAAAAAAGGTTGGAACTATCATACAGATTCCAATCCATAATAGTCAAATAATATGAGGTAGCCATTCTCTGTCTTTTTTCTTTGAATTAAAGCTTTTTTTCCTTTTGCTACATAGAATATTGAGATATCCAAAAGAGGTTTTGATATAATTGTTCTAACAATGTTAAAAATGTTTATTAGCAATTCCTTACTCACAATTAATATGGACTCTGTTTATTTGTTAATGTTAGAAGCATCATCAGCATATAATTCGTTACTCATATATGCTCTCTTTTTTTCTTGCTTGAAGACTTAAAAGAGAAGAGGGAGTGGTTAGAAAAGCTTTTTGATCATTAATATTCATGATAAACAGCGATTCATTCTAAATTCACTATTCAAATTATCTTTTAAACCTAATGTCTAATCTGTAAAATATGGTGATACATCTGAACAAAAGATCTCACCTTTAGGACATCCTTTTAACACTTTTTTTCCCGTAGGTTTGAATGTTTATCATTTTTTTCCCTCTTAAAGTTAACAATAGTTTATATTCATGATTTTATTTTGCACTTTAAAAATGGATAAATCTTTTATTTAACATTAATCAATATTGCATCCCATCTATTAAATTCTGGAATTTTTTAATCAAACCCCATAAAAGAGTGAATTATGTTTTAAAAAAATATGTTTCATATTATTGTACGAAGTTTACTTATTTTTGTTGTATTGGTGATGGATGAATAAAAATGTGGTGATATTGAAAAGTTATGACATATGGGTCGCATTGATCTACAACATTTGCTAAATTATTTTGTTTCCATTCTATTAATTTTTAGTTTATATAGATTGTTAATCTTAAATTCCCTAACTACGAGTATTGATATTATTTCACCTGGCAACTCTCTCTTTGTACAATTAGTTTCAACTCTATCCCTCCCTCAAGTATACTTCTGAAATAAATGGTAGAACTTCCTTCAAAATAATTTATTCATATCATTTTAATTGTGATTCAATCTAGACTGTTCTTAACAAATGCATAAAATGATGACGTTAGTTCGACACAGTAAGACGATATTATTCTCAAAGTGAATATAAATTCTCCAATAAAATAAATTTTCATTTCTATTGTGTGTTCAAAAATTAAACGAACAAATAACATTTCTAAAACATTGAAAATATTGACTAAATAATGTTTCTTGATTCCTTGCAGACCTGCCTATGACCACAATTGGAGCTTCGAAACCTAATATTGCCCCTCACAAGCGTCTTATTTCCTCTTGGTTAGTACTTTTTATATGTAATATTCAACTAATCTCATAATTTTTTTAAATAGAGCTTTGATTTGTGCCTTCGATAGACTTGATTTAGTATTTACCTATTCAAACAAAATTTGTAACTTAGACTCCATATGCGTCTATATGATTAATAGTCTTTTATGAATGCATTAAATATTTTTTAGGGCACCCTTTTGTTATATCATTATGTCAACTCTGTTACCGGGTGGGCAACCCTCCTACGGCATTGTGCCATATTATTTTCATGTTGCACATCATAAAAAGTAATTAGTTGATTACGCTAATAAAATTTGGATTATATTTTGGTGCTTATATTTTAAAATATGCAATTAGATTTAATGACTCATATGTGAAAGCAATCAGCTCTAATTTTTTCGCCATACGTTGACATGAAATGCCAAGTGTCCCACGAGACTCTCCCACAAAAAAATGAATGTTACTCTCACTAATGCTCGAAAGTGCATATTTTTCGAAAACTATTGGTTAATACAATAAGAACTACAAATCGTCCGTGCATCGTGCGGGGTTAAAAACTAGTATATACAAATAATGCAACACAAAAAATACATAAACAACATCAACACTCAACATATAGTTTAGGACAAGATATGAAACATGAGAATATATGATCATAGCCATGATAAGGACCAAAAAATTCAAGTTTAGGTAAGAGCCTCTCCTGTATCAATGAGAGGTGAGGGAACACTTAAAGATGACTCACCCTTGGAGGTCTAAACACACATACCATCAAACATATTACTTTTTTTCTTCCAAACAAATTTGAAATGAGATTCTTGGGTTTAGTTAGAATCCTTAAAATAAATTAAGGTTTGAAATTCCCATTTCCTTCGTTTTAAAAATATTTTTTTTCATAAAATCCACACCCCTCACAAAATTTCCATTACCATGCTTGTGATGAGGAACATAAGACAAGTTTCTCCGAAGACCAAACCCATGTGTAATAAAATTCATGTTTCTCCTAGAAGTTTTTTTTTTCTAGAAAAATCCCCATCATAAGTCAAACCGTTGAATTTGGTTACACGCACATTCAAATCATGTTCTAAATCATTAAATAAATTAAAGGGATCAACATCATGTGAAAGTGAACCAACATGAGAATTCTTAAGTGTGAAATACAAATATTTAAGGTGTCTAGTACTATGACAATGAGTGCACACAAAAGGTTCACGATGAACCCTCTTAGAAAGACTTTTAGAAACAATTCTCAACTTTTGTTTATTACTAAACAACTTGTAGAAAAATGTTCTCAAATGACCCTTTTATGACAAAATATTTAAGTTTAGGGTTTGGAATGCCTTTTCAAACTTTGACCATTTTTAAACAATGACCCTTGAAAATAGTCTGGTCACTTTCCTTTTTTGTTCAAAGCACCTGTAACAACAAGCATATTTTTTATTAAATCTTTTCTTTTATCATTATAATAAAAATAAGATTGAACCATTTTTATTGGTTCATGTGTCAAAACACTTTTCATAAAAAGTTTATTAGATTGAGAAGAAGAAGTGGTATTCAAAAGAATTTTGTCAAGTTTATTTGAAAAAAAATTCAAATCAATTTTCAAAATCACAATTGGAAAATTCACTCAATTGAATTTCCTTTTTCACATTTTCAAATATCAAAACCAAGTCATTTTTCTCTTTCTAAACTAACTCAAACTTTTCATCAACACTAAAACTTTGAATTTTCTTAATTTTCAAAGATTGATTTCCTTCTTTCAAAGTGTTCATCTTTTTATTCAAAGGACAAGTCAAGTCCAATTGCTCATTTTTTTCCTTTTTGAATAACTTGAGTTTACTAAACAATTTAACATTCTTCTTTTAAAATTTTAAAAACTTTGTCATGAGCTTGTGATATTCTAGACCTAATATTTTTCCATCTTCATTATCATAAAATTCATCATTCACATGATAATTTAAACTATAAACAAAAGAGTTTTTATAATAAGAAGAACTACGACTTTCATTAATTTTGCAAGTCAAACATTTACATTTACCATTCATCATAGTAACCTTATCATGTGAATGTTTGGGGAAAATAGAACAAAATCCAATTGTAAGATAATCACACATGCTATGATCTATTAAGTAATAAAAAGAGATGATCAAACGGACACACAAGCAAAACTAGAACAAACAAAATGTAAGAAATGTATAAAATAACAAATTAGCACAACATAGCACCTAATGACCTAACTTGGGACGCTAAAACCAAAAGTCACAACCTTTCTCTTATACTAATTGAAAATTCTAGTGGGTGTTCACTCATAATTGCTTAGAGTGGATGAATAGGTTATAATATAATTATGCCCAATTTTACCATCCCAATTCATAAAACCTACATCTAAATCAATTGTTAAAATCATAAGTTATTCTTGTGAAATTGCAAACACAAAAACACAATTAAGCAATCAAAAATGATAATCAACCACACAAAAATTCATAATACTGAGTATACGAGGAAAAATCCAATCTATAGATGGAAAACCTCAGTGTGACCTATCACCTCATTCAATTTGAAAAGTTCCTTTACATAATACAAAAATATAAATCAATCAAGTGCACTCATAAGAATTTATTGATAAATATTTCGAATCTCCCTCATTTCATTGAGAAATCCAAGTGAAGATCTATCACTCGAACATAGAAGTTCATTCTCCATGCTAGATCCACACCATGCTTAAGATATTCATATCTTGATCACCTCTATTTTAGAAAATTTATATCAAGTGTTGAATTGGAATTCCGATGTTAAGTTGGCTAAATGTGGATAAATACCTCTCAAATCACATCTCAAATGTAAATAGCATCCAAGATCTAAAAATCTCATAAACTATCAAATGAGTTTTTAAATTTTGAATTACAGATATAAATAAGGTTTATCAAATATGGAAACCTCCTCCGATAATGTATTTTTAAATGAGGTAAAAAAGTTGTAAACAGTTAAAGGGAAACAAAGTTATTTATAGAAAAATTTCAAACTTTAGATCTAGCATATGCATGATTCAGTTATTATGTGCACACGATTGAGTGCAATGTGACCTCAACTTCAAATTCGGAAGGGTCATGCGCCTGGTCATAAAACATTATCGTGCTAATGACTTGTCTTAAACTTGCACTAATTGTGCAAATAGATACAAAAGAAAGTCATTTGAATAGTTACTCCAAAAACCTCTTTAAAAAATTTAATAAAAACTTTAAAACAAGGCTTGATACCTTTTAAAAAAATAATACATAACTTAGAAAAGTATTTTTCAAAATCAATTTTATGAAAAATTCTCTCATTAAAAAAAAAGTGGGTGGGCGCTATAGCCAAAGTTTAAATCAAATTTTGTTGAAGGATGCAAGTCAAGTTTAGAAATGGATGCCTTCAAAACTTAATGGTCTTCATGTCTTCAAATCACGATCACCATCGATCAAGGACATATACACTCTCACGCATATATGTGAATCAAGCTTTTAGACTCAACGTAGTGCATGATTCAATATTTTGACACGGGAGACAACAAATTATATTATATTGCAAATGTTTACATTTTTAAATCAACATAACTCATTACGTGTTCCCCTATAGCGGCTTGTCTTCCCCACACAATCTCATTTACATAATAAATCTCCAAATAAATTACCTAAATACCCATTACAGTATATTGTTTATTATTCCTCCTTCCAAACTATTGAAGCAGTATGGAAAGGCTATTTGTAATACTTAGTTTTATCACTAACCACAATCTCCATAATAAAATATCAAAATTCGAGTTGGGGTTAGAAAAGTGGTCAAAGACCCTAAACAATTCTATTTAAACCTTAATGGTAAAAAAGGTCCCTTAGAGAATATCCATAGGCCTTGGAGACTTCATATCATACCATACAGTGAACCTAATAAATCTAAATCATGTATGGCAATGGTTGAATTGGAGAAAATAATCTTATCGCCTTCACAAAGTGTGCTAGAAATTCCTTAAAGAGATGGAAAAAAATTCAGCCTTTATTTTGTCTCCCATTAATACTATGGAACTTGATCATGCTCTAGTAGATTTTTAACAAGTCAAATGCTCTTGGGAATCAACCTTCATTATATCAATTAAAACTGAACAAGGATGGGGTTCGCTTGTTCATACTCGAGATACCTTAAACTTCTCATTCTCTAAGAAGTAATAGAAAATAATTAGGAAGATAATATCCATCCAATTTGGTTGGTTGGTAAGAAATTACACTGACTTTTCAACCAATTCCCATTTACTATCTGTAACCTCACCCATCACATTAAATGGAATTTATTTTTATCGTAAACCACCAATCATGACCTGAAACACTCCACCTCCACCATTGTAAAAGACGAGCCTATAAAACATCTCATACTACATTACTAGAGGAGTCAATCAATTACTTTGTAGAGGCTTTATATTCATTTTAAGGACCTTAGACTACCTCATTCCATATTATCTAAATCCTATGGTTGGTTATGTTTATATTATTCATTATCATGAGACATATACAAGTGAGAAACACTTTTATACCAAATGTTTGTACCTCAACTGGGGTATTGAACCACTCTACATCCTTTTTCATTATTATTGTCAATATAAAAGTGTATTCATCTCCTCCTGGCATTATTATGTGGGGTGTTCGAATTGCTACTTGGTTTTAGCACCATCATGTTTATCTTCCAAGACTTGTCTTTAGCTATGTTAGATGTACTATTTATGGGAGGCTTCATTTTATGCGGTGTTCTTGGGATCGATGCTTCCCATGGATTTATCCTTTAGAATATATTTGCAGTTTAAGTACTCAAAAATCCAAGTATTTTCATGACTGATGTTGAATGGTGTTCCATATATTGGCCCTTCCTTTCCAGAATTAGAAATTTACTAGGTTTTTGCGACCGTGTTCATAATTTATGAGTGCACGCATCTTGCCCCTCCCACGACTTGAACTTTCATGACCAAGTTATTAGTCACATTTATTGTATATATTTCTCCCATTTTCAGTATATTTGAGCATGTAGAAAACCATAAAACTTGTACTTATGCTCTTTTAGTAAATAAACCTTATATTCCTAGTTAGTCTCTTGCATAATGTATTTTGGTGTAGTTATAGGGTTTAGAAAGATAAATGTCAAGTCTAGAAGCATTCTGAGCAAGAAATAACCACCAATGCGTTGTCAAGGGAAAAAGAGGATTTTCATAAAGACATCACTAGACTTCGACTCTTTCAAAAGATTATCATCCTCAGAACAAGGAACACCTCGATTCGAACGATGTATCAATCTAATGCCAAATGAAGAAACTATCAAGAGTCAAATTTTGAAGTCCAATAAATCAAGAGACTCAAAGTGAAAACCTTCATGACAAAGTCAACCAAAATTCAAACGAAATTGGATAAATCAATCCAAATTTTGAATCAATATGATCTACCTAAAAGCCTGCTTGCTTATCTTTTTCCAATAATTAGGACCCTCCACTTGTCTTCAAACTCACATATTCACCATTTCTCTCTCTCTCTCTCTCTCTCTCTCTATATATATATATATATATATGAAATTGGATAAATCAATCCAAATTTTGAATCAATATGATCTACCTAAAAGCCTGCTTGCTTATCTTTTTCCAATAATTAGGACCCTCCACTTGTCTTCAAACTCACATATTCACCATTTCTCTCTCTCTCTCTCTCTCTCTCTCTCTCTCTCTCTCTATATATATATATATATATATATATATATATATATATATATATATATATATATATATATATATATATATATATATATATATATACACTACACCAAATCTGCCCATTTGTCAAGGTCATTGACCTTGACAAATTCACCTTGTCAAGGTCAATGACCGTGACATTTCGAGGCGAGACAACTTTTTTTGTCACGGTCGTGTCACGGTCATTGACCTTGACAAAAAACTCGCGTTTTGTGTCACGGTCGTGTCAAGGTCAATGACCGTAACACGTTTGTCACGGTTATAAACCGTGACAAAGCCGTGACCCTTTTAAAAAAAAATTATCACGGTCAATGATCGTGACAAGTCCGTGACAACATTTGTCACGGGCTTGTCACGGTTAATGACCGTGACAATTCTGGGCAGAATTTAAAAAAAATCTGCTGGGCAGTATGGCCACTGCCACTGCCACTGCCCAGCAGTATATTTGTACCTGTTATAGCAACGTTGTACCTGTTCCAAACATCATATATCCAACACAAACTAAAGATAATGCAAATATATATTCATGACAGTATAATCCAAATCTTCAAAGTAAAAATAATATACATGACGATATAATCCAAATATAATTAAAATGTACAAACTAGAAAATAATGTTACTACATGTCTTGGATAAAACTGAGGAGGTGAGTAGGCCACACGACATACGAATTGACGCACCCAATAATATACGTCGTGCCGCATTGTTCGCGCAACCACAATAGGGAGTTCTCCTTCCCGGGTATGACATGTGTGACGAGCACCCTGCCCCACAAGTTAGGTAAAACCACGCAAGTATCTAATACAAATATTATCATTCAACAAATTAAGCCCCATCGATAATAAACCCCCTCCCCCACCCTGCCCCACCCCGCCCCACCCCAATATTTTTCAACACTGTATCCCCCAATAGTAATAATGAATTAACATATAATTTTCAACTCCAACAACATATGCTTCAACTTAACCCAATCTTCCCATTAATACCAACTAATCAACACCCAACATCCAAATCCAACAACATAGGTCTAGAACCAAAGTTTGTACATAATAATTTATAGTCTCCAAGAAAGTACCATTTTTATTCATAATATTTACGATTATCAGTTTCTCGTGTATTAGACAAATTTCCACCCCACCCTGCCCCCCTCGACCACCCCCTGCCCCACCCCCTGCCCCCCTCCCCCACCCCCGCCCCACCCCCACCGTGCCCCACCCCCCACCCCGTGCCCCACCCCTCCCCACCCCCTCCCCCTGCCCCACCCTGCCCCACGCCCCCACCCTGCCCCACCCCACACACACGCACACACATACACACATATATATATACACATACCCCCTCCCCCTCCCCCACCCCACCCCACCCCCTGCCCCCCTCCACCACCCCCTACCCCCATCCCGCCCCACCCCCCACACACGCACACACATACACACATATATATATATACACATACACACATAAATATACAGACAAATATATATATATATATATATAAATGGAAGAGAGAGAGAGAGAGAGCAGCGTCAAGAGAGAGAGAAAGAGAGAGAGAGAGAGAGAGAGAGAGAGAGAGAGGGAGGGAGGGAAGGGCGCGGGAGGGAAAAAAGAAGGGGGGTAGGGTTTTTGCTGGAAAAGTTGTCACGGTCGTGTTAAGGTCTTTGACCGTGACACGAATTGTCACGGTCAATGACCGTGACAATTCGTTGTCACGGTCGTGTCAAGGTCAATGATCGTGACATAAAACGCGTGTTTTTTTGTCACGGTCAATGACCTTGACAAGGCTGGCCGGCTGAAAGGTGACAATTTGCCCATTTTGGTGTAGTGATATATATATATATATATATATAGTAAGATAACATGGTTTTTGAATTTGAAAAATGTAAAAACACAATAAGGGTTCAGATTTCTTGAGTGAAAATAAGGGGTTGTAATTAACTCCCCAATTTTGTTATCCCGCCCAAATTTCTCTCTCCTTTTTCATGCCTCGATAACCTCACTCTTAACCTCTCCTTCTCTCACAAATGAGTTTGTGTAAGCCCTAAATCCCCATCTCTACTTCACCCATTTGTCTCTCAAATAACACCGCTGCTAAGGTAAACTCCTTCCTTCATCTCAATCTTCACTAATCATTGTACATAATCTCGATAAATGAAAGCAAGATTGAGATGTACCCCTAACTTCATCTCAATCTTCAAATAACACTGCCACCGGTAAACTATTAGGATTTTCAAACCCTAATAGTCAGGGGTTTCAGATTCGATGATAATACCCCTAACTTCTTAGAAGTTTTGTGAGAATTATTTTTGTAATCAATGATCTCTGCTTATATTTTTTTAAATTTACATGAAACTACTAATTCTTCTTTCTACTTTCGACCCTAAAACCAGTGTCCTCTGGCCATCAGCCATGGTTACATCTATTCTCCCTATTTTTATGTCTATAAAAATATGATTTAAATTTTTATAGTATTTTTGAGTTGGGTAGCAACCATAACAACATTATATTATATCATTTTCGTTGCTTTTAGTATGATCTTAATCTAATGTACTCAATAAACATGTGTGTTATTTTTATTTCAAGGCTGGATTATATGTAATTATTGCCCTTATCCACTCATGTAGATGACTTAAGTGTCTTTTTCCACTCATGTATTCTTATTTGATTACTGTATGACAATATGCTGAGAAAAATAATTATGTGTATTTTATTTAGACTCTGTTTTTCTCTTTGTATGTTGGGGAAAAAAAGGTTCCACATTGTTCGGTTCAATGTCTATATGAGCTTACACTCTTTGTAATTATACTTTAGTTTATAATTATAGCTTAAATAGATAAGGATTCAATTATTGACATGAAAGATACCACCTTTTTTTTAGAGAATTCCTTTATTCAATTTATTAAGTTCCTCTGTTTCTTGAGATTTTGGATGTGTAGTTGGTTTCAAAGCACACCCGAATTCCTTCATATACTTTTGTATTGTCAAATAACAATTATGAAATTGATGCAATTTTTTTTCTGAAATTGTGAAATAATCATGTTCACTTGATTGAATCTGAAAGTATATTATCTTCCTTTTTAGCATGCTTACGAAAAAGAGTATGAATATTTTTCGTGGAGCTTGGTAGAGTTTTTTTTTAAAAAAACCTTTCATTCTTTTCACTCATAATCGACATGTTTTACTCTCATTGTTTTCACTCAAATTCAATGATATAAGCAATTTTAGTCCTCTTAATGAGAATGGTCTAATAGTGTTTGGATTTTGTCGTTGATTTCAAATACCTAATACCAAGTTAGTGGGGATGTCATCTCTCATAGGTCACCACATCCTTGGTTTGTTATGAGTTTTCATGTATTCTTCCACAACTCTTTAGTTCTATTTGGTTTGTGCTTCTTACCTAATTGTTGTTATAATTAATGTTTTATACTGTCATATAGTTATCTTGTCTCTAATTTTAGTTTTTTGCATCTTATTTTTCAAATGAGAGGAGTTTGTATGACACAATATAACTTATAATATGCAAGCACATTACCCATAGAGCTCCAAAGTCTTCTCAATACCGTCAGAGAACTTGATTTTAGTTGGACTTGTGTTAGTTTTAGTTAGGTATAGAGTTTGTATTACGATTCTTACATATGCTTAGGTCATCTACTTAACCTTTCAAACCGGAGATGTAATATTTAAATTGATATTAAGTTACTATTGATTTGTTGGCAATGTAAAGTTTGACAAGTTGTTAGCTCCAATAGAAGCTTTAGTGATTACTACATAACTAATGGTAATTGTGTGATCGCTATGGCATTACTATTTTCTAAAAATGTATTTTTTTTACTAGGCACATTGTAGGTTCATCACATTTTTTTCGCAACATGTGCATTGCCACTGACACATTGGTCATAGCGTCAGCATCTTGCTTTTATATGACAAAATATGAAATACACCGGTATAAATTTACAGTTTTATATGTCGAAATAAAAAATACACTAATCTCTTCTCTGTTTGTTGGGTGTATTGTATTAATTATTAGATATTGAAGAAGTCTTTAGTTGAAAATACACAAAAAATAGTTTTTTACTTCAGCAACGCAATAGATTTTTTAAGATGGACATTATATTTTAGAAATGAATTTATATTATCCTTTCAATACAGTATGTGGAGACCATTAGTAATATGTCCGACTTAATATTGATTCGGGTTACATTAACACATAAATGAATTTATATTATTCTTTCAATGCAGGGTTACATCTCTTCATTCCAGTGATAGAGAATTGTCAAATGGTGAGTGCCCCACACGTGCTTGGTGAAATGCCAAGGGTAAGAAATCATATACAGTTTAAATTGTTCAAGCATGAATGCATGAAGTTCTCTTTCCCGCGTAAGGTATCCACATTTAGATCATTTTATTCGGAGTTTTTAGTTGAATTAGTTTATTGTATTTTTAGTTGGGAATTACACTTAAACATTCTCACTTTTATCAAAGTACAAAATTGGTATAAGTAGTTTTTAGAGGTAAAACATGGTGGATTGACTTCCAAGTATTTTAATATTTAAGTGACTTGAGAGTGTGGCACACCTTATAAAAATGTATGGATATGTGTTTAAATGACCTTTTCCATTAAATAAGGTACTTTTTGTACTATTAAAGATTTTGTATACAGATTGAGAGCCTTAGAATTCACAACATAATCATAAAATAATTATTGATAATGTAATTGTTGGTACTTATTATAGGGGCTAAACATATTTTAAACATAAAAAGTTCTTTTGTGCTTTGACTGCTATCTTTTTTTTTTTTACAGAATTTGATTGTTATCTATCGTAAGATTGTGTGGTTAGGGTGCTGAGAACAATTGTTTGGGATTGGATCTTGATTATTTGATTGCTAAATGTTTTTTTAATAAATTTACATCACCTTTTAAGGTTTTGTATATTATTTAATCTTATTCTTACGTTGTTCTCTTTTGTTGATCTAGCTTTATCTATTGTGTGTTTGATTTTTTCCCAATTTTTTATATATGAAAAATTTTACACCCAAATAAGCTTATTATTAGTGATGAGATGATGGACTCAAATAAGTATATTATTAGTTGAATGTAAAAGTGTCATAATTTTCGTATGACATTGAATTGAGATTGAAGAACTGATTAGCTTCCAATTGTGTTTAGAGGTTACTTTTATAATGTTTTGGTGTCTTTTGAGAAAAAAGGCACTATTTTACTGACATCACATTCCCATTTTTCACTAAAATTGATTTGGGCTTTTGTTTTTACACAAATTAATTGTTGTGTGTTTCTCTATTCCTGTTATATATATGCTGTAATTTTGAAATATGAGTTTAATTTGATGTAATCCTTAGTTTTTAATGTAGGTAATCACCTTTTGAAAGCAGGTAATCCCCTTTTGAAACAAAACTTGAGACAATGACTACAAATGCAGATGAAAGGGCAAATGAATGCAACACACATGACTGACTGTGTGAGGACTGATCTACAACAGTGTACGACCTGGACAACAAATGCGTGAAGACTGATTTATAACAGTGTACGACACTGATTTACAAAGGTGTATGACCGACTGAATGCAACGCACAAGACTAACTACATGGGTTCAAGTAGGAATTATCATCATCTTTATTTTCTTAATAACTCGGCCAACAGATCTATCTCCCAAGTAGGAATTATCATCATTTTTATCATCATCTTTGTGGATCTTATATTTATGCAAGTAGTATTTGATGGGAGTGGACGTATGATTTCTTATTATGCTACCTAGATCTTCTCTGTCTCCTTATGTTCTACTATTTCATATAAGACTTTACCCAATATCTTGATTCTTTTCCATTTAATTATATCCCAAACTGTTGCTTAATGTTTGAATATTTTTTTATGAGTTTGCATGTTCATATAAACACCGACTTCATATTACTGCACCTGTTCATATAAACACCATTTAACTGTACATGTTCTTGAATTTAGTTTGTGTATTTTAATAACTATTTTCAATATAGAAAACGATTCATTTTTGTCTTCAGTTTAAAGTACATCTTTTCTTCTCCTACTTAGTTACAATTGTGTTTTTGTAGCTCAAGATTCATTTTATTTTTTCTATTTCACATTATTCTACTAGAATTACATCTAGGTCCACCGGTGCACCTCTTGCAGATTATCAAGCCAGTGACAAGGAATGGATGTGATGAACGAATAGGTTGTGCCCGCCTCTCTGTTGTTTGATAAAATGATTGGGTTGATTTGTATTTTTCTTGGACTAAAAAGATAGTTTTCTTGCTTAAATATTGTGATTTCAATTTTTCAATAATGTTGATTTTATACTTTATACTTTGATCTTACTATTGTTTACTAAGATGTTTGAATTTATACATTATTAATGGCACATTTGTGCCCTGCTTTGTTTCCCTTTTATGTAGTTTGATCGGGCAATAGCTATGGCTTTTAGAGGGATAAATGCATCATTCGGCATGGGTGTTGCTGATCATAGCAAAATCACGTAGTTGAATATAAATTGAGATAATTTTTAGTAGTTGAATATAAATTGAGATAATTTTTAAGCCATTCAAAAAGCTCCCCCCCCCCCCCCCCCCCCCCCCCCCCATAAGTGCGGGAACCAAACTTGACTCGAATAACATGGAAGTTTCCTATTGCAGGTACTATGAAAGTAAATACCGATGGAGGGTGTAAAGCGACTATTATCCAAGATGAACTGGAAGGGATCTATCATGGTTTAAAACTCATAAACGAAATTTGGAACCACAGTTGACACAGATTGTACCTTGGCGGTGCAATTGATTTCCAAGAAAAATGCAAAAAATCACCCAATTGTGTGCTCTAATTGAAGATTGCATTGAACTATCTCAGGACACTAGTGCTTGGGTGACTCACACATTAAGATAGGGGAACAAGTGTGCCGACAAAATGGCTAAACTGGGCAAGTTGCAAGAGATGAATTATGTTGAGGTAGAAGAGCCACTAAGTGACATAAAGGATCAGCTGCTCTGAGGTCTAATTTTTATGTATTCTCTGTTTCTCTATTTATTGTGTTCTTTATTGTCTTCGTCTTAAACAGATTACTAGAGAAAATGTTAATTTTAGTTAGAATTGTGCTCTTTATTTTGTTCATCTTTATTGTGCTCTTTATTGTGTTTTATAAGTTTCTTCTACTGGATGACAAAACTTATCTCATGACAATCTTGATCTTGGTGATGGAACTCGAGGTTTATAAATATTGAAGTTGTCTTTGTTTATTTGGAAGACATTCTCTACAGTTTATTTTAGCACAGAGGGAATTTTATATTGGGTTTTATGGAATTCAAGGATGAAAAATTCTTTAGGCTGCTTTGTTTGATTACGCAACTTAAGGTTTATAAATTTGAAGGTTGTGTGCTAAAACAATCCTTAATGTGGGAGATACTCAATGTTATTCTTAATGCAGTAGATCTGAGCTATAATAACGACATGTGATTAGTATGTACTTGAACAGACCATTTGATATTATCAAGTTTTTTATTTTGTATTGTTCTTTTAAAGCTATTGCTTGGTATTTGTTTTGGGTTTGGGTTATAAGATCTTGGTATTTGTTGGTGCTATTATAAGCTGTACTTCTTTTAATATGTAATTGACATAGTTTAATACATTATTTATTTATTTGTGTTAATAGGAATTTAAGTACACGGTGCTCCCAATTGCTCCTTTAATTTTTATGGAGTACATGGTGCTTCCAGAAACAAGCAAATGGAGGCTCCCACTACTCCAAAGATTTGTTAAGTATTTCTAACCAAGGGAAATGACATGTCCCAAATGGGTGAATAGAAAATTTATCGGATCAGGAGCGTTTGTGACTGTTCAGAATAGGAGCTCCTCCTGCGGCTAGAAATGTTCCTAACCCTAAACTGGAAATGGCCTCGAGTATGTACAGAACAACAACCACAGCAGCTCCATCAATGGTTCAAGTTTTTCAACTCAGCATCAGTCGTAGCTTCAGCCTCAATATGTCAATTTCTCTCAGTTTCATCATTTATCTCAGTCAATTGCGCCTAATTAAACTACTACTCCAAATTACACGTATGAATACGCGGATCCATCACAATCTCACGTGTAATATACTCAACATATGGCACCCCAATTGGCTGCTCAATACCAAACTATGCAATCAGTTGTACTTGAAAATACAACTCATCTTCCTGCAAATAGTGGGAACCAGCACAGGAGGACTACCCAGCCTTAGCAGGTGAGTTGGGCTTGAAAGAGAGAAATTTTGTAGCAAGGGGTTTGGTTTATATTTGAATTCTCAATTGTTAGTGTGTTCCAAGGTAGTTAAGTTTTATTTTGGCTCTGTTTTGATCTCCAAAGTCAGGAAATTTGAGAGTTTTGGTAGTGTCATATGCCCTGCTTTGTTTCATTTTTTCAGCAGGATTTGAGAGTTTTGGCGCGTGAAATTTCAATTCTGAATCATAAAGGATACGCTGCATACATGTGGTTCATTCTTCAAGTAGTTTGCTATTTTCATTTCAACTGCAACATTATTGTGAGAGGTTCAAAGTGAACTTAAAAGATGAACATTTTAATGAAACTTAAAAAAAACACCTTAACAACCCATTAATTTTAATTCCTATGTTGTAATTGGTCCGCACCAGCGGCAACCACACGTGTTTTTAATACACACGCCTTACCCCTCAAGCCCCCACCCATCCGCGTATCAAACGCGTGCCCATTGCCGCTGACGCGGACCAATTATAAGAAAGGAATTAAAATTAATTGGGTGTTAAAGTATTTTTTGTTAAGGTTTATTAAAATGTTCATTTTTAGTTTCACTTTTGAACCTCTCCCATATATATATATATACTAGTTGTGCCCATGTGCGTTGTACGTGTGGACGAGTCCAGATATTCAGCTTGATGAGAAGAATCAATGAGTAAGAAGCTTTTGATTTCGAAATTGTTCATGTAAAATTGTAGCACAT
The DNA here is from genome assembly GCA_949130495.1 of Sambucus nigra. Classification (NCBI taxonomy): domain Eukaryota; kingdom Viridiplantae; phylum Streptophyta; class Magnoliopsida; order Dipsacales; family Adoxaceae; genus Sambucus; species Sambucus nigra. The sequence goes on from OX422214.1 coordinate 93,153,469, forward strand.
ATAGCAAAGTATGTAGAGTTGATGGAGCAAAGGAAATTAATATATTGAAAACAATGTGTTGACAAATATTTGATCACAATCCATGGTTGGGATGTCTCCATTCTCCACGCCGATCAAGAGTAAGATTGTATAAATGAAACTTTACAACCACATAAAATCATATACCAAATTTATAAGGACATCTGAATATTTTCAGAATAGGAAATTCATAATAGTGAAAACTAAAAAAAAACATGAATAAATTATGGAATAAATTAAGAAACCTAACAAATAAATCAAGAAGCCCAATGAAAGTCATCACCAAGTAACTCTAAAAACGAAAAGATCCATTAGATGATGAACAAGTCATCTCTGGTAATCAATCAATAATTAGAAGTGCTTTTCTTGCATCTTCTTGATAAACCAACGCTTATATATAGATGTAGGAGGATCTGTTTGGGAAGTAAGAAGTCCCTTTGAAACCTCTTCATCTGCAAATAATTCTTGATGTGAAAACACAGAGAGAAATGGCTGATCTTTGAATAGGAAAATGAGTGTATCTGAAGGGTCCTAAATGAATTGGCTTATTCAAAAAAGGCCTTGTTCTTTGGAAGATCTGTGTTGGTTTTTCAAGCCCCTTAAATATTATTTCCCACTTGTAACTTACTATTATGATACTATACTCTACCAATTAATAGTGTACAGAACTTCAGAAACAATCTGGAAAGTAATTTGAAAATAAATTACTTTTGAAAAAAATAATTGCATTTTCAGCTCAAAGAATTAGAACGGAGCAGTGCTAGATAAAAAAATCATGTAGAATGAAATTGAATCGAATATTATAGACACAAATTGGCCAGAAGGAAAAGAAATTAACCAAAAAAAAAAAAATTAAACCATTCCACATTCTCATTGGGATGAAGAAAATAAAAAGGAATTTTATTATCCTACTCCATTAAAAGTAAACTATAAAACCCATCAAGTTTTTAAAAAGAAATACCAAAGGTATTTAAATCCAATCGCAAACTACATTTTTATATTAATTGATCTGATATTGATTGGTTAAAGATTTAACGTACATGAACTTGTCATAACACTGAAATTCACCAATCCTGGGAATTACCATTAAATTACCATCACCGAACGGATGTGAAGGATACCTACATTTGATGTGAACGAATGTGAACTGATATTAATTGAATGGATGTTTGTTATTGTGAATACACAAACAGTAGAAAAATACATGAGTTCTCCATAAGGAGTAAGACCAACATTTACTTCTTCAATCAAAGTGCCCATGAATGATTTGAACTTGTTGATAAAACTGAACATAAAGTCTTCATAACATTGAAGGGCAGTCCGAACACAAAATCAAACACAAAATAAGGTATTGGTCAAAAGAGTTGACATGACAAATTTTGTCAATGTAAATTTTATTTTTTTCATATTAAGCTATCAAACACTAAATAATGTAAAACAAGTTTTTTAGGCAAAACATTTTTTAATTAAAACAAATTTTATTCTTTTTTAATTAAAACAAAACAAGTTATTTTTGTAAAATAAAAAATAGTTTTTTTTTTGTCAAATAAGAAAATAGTTTTTTTTTAAGAAAAACATTTTTTTTATGTTGTAAAATAAGAAAACATTTTTTTTTTGTAAATATTGAAAAGGTTTTTTTTTTGCAAAATAAACACAGGTTTCCTTCGAAAATTAAAAAAAGCATTTTTTTTTGTAAAATAAGAAAACAGTTTTTTTGGTAGAAAAACATGTTTTTTTTTTGTTTTAAAATAAGAAAACAATTTTTTTATTGTAAAATAAGAAAACAGTTTTTTATGGTAAAAAAAGAAAACAGATTTTAAATTATTTTTAAATATTCATAACAGTTTGTAAATATTCATAACAGTTTTCAAATTATTTTTTAAAACATTAAAATCGTTTAAGCAGTTAACAAATTTGTTGGCAAATATTTCTCACTCAAGTAATTTATTGTAAAATAAGAAAACAGTTTTTTTTTTGGTAAAAAGAGAAAAAAGATTTTAAATTATTTTTAAATATTCATAACAATTTTCAAATATTCATAAAAGTTTTAAAATTATTTTTTAAAACATTAAAACCGTTTAAGAAATTAGCAAATTTGTTGATAAATATTTCTCACTCAAATAGGTAAGCAAAGTTTGTCAACACCTTATGTACAATGAGTGTTGTACACTAGCAAACAATGCCACAGCAAATTATGCAACCAAACACACCAAATTATAGGCAAATACCTCATTTACCAACTAATTTACCATTTGCCATGGCAAATAAGGGTAACCAAATGAACCCTTATAGAGTTCAAAAACTGTTTTTATTACCAAATTAATATATTTTTAATTATTAGTATAATAGCACATATTTCAGTAAAAAAATTTATATTCTAATTTAAACAAACTATTCGACTGTCGGATTCTCAATTAAAATTAAGGTAGGGTTATCTCTAAGTATTCAATGGGAAACTACAGGTTACCTTGATTTATATAAAAGTATAATAGCAAAGTTCATAACTTAATCTAGTAAAGTCAATTTTAATTGCAGCCCGAAAATTGTAGACTGAATTCGTACTAATCAAGTTAGAATTCATGGAATTTTGGTTGGGATATATTTGTTCATTTAACTATTTTTTAAAACTAAGGTGAAGAAGATCAATCTTTCATTCTTTCTTCGTTTATCCATACAATAAAGAAAAGGTGGAGTACGTAAGATTAGAGAGTGATATAAAAACAGAAAAAAATAATAATTCAGTATTGAATTGTTCAAAGCATACCCAGGCCCAACTCTAACAAACCTTCATATGTTGCGCTTTGCCTCAAACCGGGTGAGGCTCCTTCATTAAGGTATGTGCCTTGCGGGCGTATGCTGCAGGCAGAAGCATGGCTTAGGCGAACCTCATTATATATTTTGAATAAAGTAATTTTTTTTAATAAAGGTGATTTGTCACATGTACTTTACAATACTTGTTTATGAACTATAATGGATTTTGTTTCCTATAATGTAGTGGCTGACACATAATTTAACCGAATCCTATACAAGAAAAACTCTCTAAATTATTTGGCTCAGGACACGGAAGGGGATGCCTATTCTAACTCATAAAACAACACTGTTATGGCAAACCTTTCTTTTTCATTTTTGGGAATATAAGACAACCTTATATGGATCAGTTTCGTCAACTGGTTTCCAGTTGGTCCTAAATACCATTGGTTAGGGCATGCAAGAAATTTGTAGTTCGTTTTAGTCCCCTGATATTAGTGCCATGTCCTTGTTGTAAACTGTTATATTGATAGTTCACCTATAGTACTCAGATCCATCTTAAATTAGGACTCCAAGAAGAATGAATTTAATTTAAGGGAAGCTCTATAATTTTGTTCTGAAATTTTCAAGTAGATTAGTACTTTTATTCTTTTGCCTATCACCCTATACACATTACAAATTCAATACAATAATAATAATAAAACTTCAGTACAACTTCATGACATGTCAAATGAATGACATTAAAGACATGCATACCCCACCTATCTTTCAACAGCCAGTTCAGGGCATTACTCCAAAACTTCAACAACTGCTTTGATAATGTGTCGTTATCCATTTGTTTCAAAGAAGCTAATCAAACCTAAGTCCACTTTGTCGATAAAAAAGTAATGACAGTCAAACACAAACTTAATGTATTCCAAAACTTATATAACAACAAAGGATTCCTCATAAAACCATAAGTGAACCAAATATGTAATACATATATATATATATATATATATATATATATATATATATATATATATATATATATATATATATATATATATATATATATATTTGGAAGAAATGGTGTAAGAGAATAGAAAATTGTTAGGAAAACGTATGAATGCTTGGCATCACTATTATGGCAAACCTTTTTTGGTCATTTTTTGGAACATAACAAAATCTTATATAGATCACTTTCTTCAATTGGCTTGAAAATGGATAGTAAATTAAAGAAAAAATGATAAGTAAAATCGCAATGATACATCAATCAATTGCAATTACCTCGTAAACAAAAGTCTGATTCCTTCACTATGAGATTGACAATCGAAGCTGCTACCACCAATATTGATAATTTCCTACAAAGTTTTAAAGGAAATATATGACCATCTCGAATATAAATTCTTATGAAAAAGTTTCAATATGGTCTTAACTAATTCATATACCTCCTAAACAAAAGTGAAATTCCTTCACTTTCAGATTCACAATCCGAGCTTTTTCCACCAATATTGACAATATCCTACAAGATTTCAAGTAACTTCTAATTAGGAAAAAGTTAATGATCATAATTTCTTACGAAATATCATATTATAATCCTACTACTATTTACATACTTCTACGGAGTAATTGTAAAATTTGACTTGTGAACGTTGTTGAGCATAAAAAACCACAATAACCCAATTAATATACCCCACTTTAAGTTGAAATCTGCTTTCAGAATATTACAAACAAAAAATTACCTTTACTTCAACTTGATATTAGAAATAGAAGTACTAAAGATGTTTACTCAATATATTTCTCAAACAAAATGGAAAATCAAACGCAAAAAACAAAGTTGAAACCTATCATTAGTACGCTCCTTATCCAATCTATGGGATATAGTAATACGAAATGCATATTTTTCATCACAGATTCAAAAATTATAGACACAAATTGAGATTTTTTACCTTGATTTTTGGAGAACAAACAATAGGAACAAAGACAATATACGACGGAATTTCAATTAAATAGACATATCAAATATACAAACAACTTACGTAGTCATATCGAACTGTGGGTTGTTCATTATCTATTTGAAAAGATGAATGAATCTAGACAGCTGATGGGACGATGAATGAGTTGGGATTTCTCGTATGTGGGAATGAATTGGAGAATGGGACAACTGACTGTTGGTTTCTTGTTTTCGAAGATTAGTGTATTTGGATGGTTTGGTATGTGTGAATGAATAGGAGATTTCGTATGAGGTAATGAAGAGGGAAGAGAGATGTCATACTATTATTCAGGGTATGATAGGAATTTTAAATTTAATGAGGGTAGTTTTGTCGTCTGACAATTGAAGAGGAACTCCTCTCTTTTTAAGTAGTAGTAGATATATATAGAACTTTGTTATATTCTTAGTTGAATAAAAGTTTTTGTTTTTCATAATTACTCTCTTAATTAGTTTAATTTCGTTATGCATCTACTTGCTTCATTAAATGTTTAATTGTTTCGATAATCGCTTTAATTTAGTTTATTATAATTAATTTGTATTTTTGTCTAGTATGCTAATAACTGGAAATAATTATCGCATTTATAAGCATGTCTCACTAGTTAAATATGTTGTGGCCTATTATCCCAACAATCTGAAAATAGTTTTTTCTCGAGATTTTTAAGTATAAAAGTATATTCATAGCTTAATACTTGTTGAATATAATATTATCACTACAAGAAATTGCATATTTTGCAACAATATTAAGCAACACGGTCCATTTTTATTGCCAAAAGTAACCCTTCCGCGACAAATATCCTTTGTGTTGATAAAAGATAATCTTACATTCACTTTTAACAACATAAAATAAATGTTGTTGTCAAAAGATAAAATTTTGAGCGAAAAACTAATAAAATGAAGGAGGGAATTTATTTGAAGTTTTGGCAACATTACGGTATGTTGCCGAAGGTCAGATAACATTCACAACATAACCCTACGGTATGGGGACATGATGAAAAACCACCTTTTGTGAGTGGGAACTATGGGACTGTGAATAATGTGCTCTTAGCCAGGGAATCTATTATATTCCTACAGTTTTGAGTCCTCAAGTGCCTTCAGGTTCTAGCATGGACATGGATAATGAATCTTTTCAGTGTGCGGTATATTCTTCTTGTACTGGAACTATCATTAACGTAGTTGCCTAGAACCTTCTTTTTTTATTTTTTGTCACGTTCTTGCTGTAAATTAGGCTGATATCATTTAGAAATTGCACAATTTGTTTTTTATTCTTAGAAATTGCACTGTTTTTTCGATTTACAAATTGCCCTGTTTATAACACTCATAGACTAAATTTGGAAGATCCCATTTAAGCACTTGCACATTTTTTTTTTTAGTGGTGCTATGGGTATCAAATAAATCTCCCAAATTTTTCCCAAATAGCATTAATGAGTTGTGTCCTGGCGGGATCCATACCATAAAGTATAATACTTAAAGCTATTTGGGGATGATTTGGGGGAATTGTTTGGGACACATAGCATTTTCCTTTTTTTTTTTAAATCTTGTGCTAGAATTTTTATAAGTCATCTTTCCATAATCAAACCATGTCCAACTCGAATTGGACCTGGACCGAAACCGATTTATCATGTCTGGTTTAGGGTTTTAATAAACATGGACCGATTAATTTGGTCCGGTCCAAAAAAATGTCTAAACCCGCACCACACCGACCATAAACACCCCTAGATATGACTTAAATTTGGGTGGCCAAATTAAGTTTATTTATATCACAATACTTTGATTTTAGGGAATGTGGGATAGGTTTTTGAGGATTTTATCACATTGTTTGCGTGGAGAGAGAGAAAGAGACATGCACAAAAGTTGCCATTGTTCAAATTTTTGGTCCACGGGCAGACAAAGAGGTAAGTACATTGAATAAATATTATAAGTAGAATTGTTTTTTTAACTTGGTTGAGTTAAGTACGCAGGTGAGTTTGATTTAAGGGTCGAACAAGGGACTAGAAGGAATTTTTTTCCCTATACATGTCCTTCTAAGTGGAGTCCCATAATTATTTGGGATAAAATTGTTCGTAGCGAAGATAATTTTTTAACTATTATAATGTTATAAATTGTTATTATTTTTAAAGTCGGATTGATAGTAATTTATTCTTGATTTATTCTAGATTTTGTCCAAAATGTTGATCGATTTGCTTGGAGTAGTTATTTTCGCGGGAGCTTGAAATTTTGATTTCTTGTATTATGGATACATATGGTCGTTTATTTGATGCAGATAACTTTTTGGACATCTTTTGACGTTTTGGATTTTTAGACATCATTTGATGTAATAGAAAAGATTGTCATTTAATGTCATTTGATGTAATTTTCGGACATCATTTGATGTAATTTGATTTTTGGTTGACTTTCTTTTGTACTTCATACTTGAATCGGGAGAATGTATTGTTTTGCATGATTTATATGTATGGGTTTAAGCAATGGACAATATAATTTTGGATTATAAATGTTTATGTTGTGCTGACTTTAAATTATCTTTAATGATTATTGCATGAAAAACAATAGAAAAAATAATTATTGCATGAAAAAATAATAGCAAAAAATAAATTAAAGTAGTTATGGAAATAATTGTTTTTTATTGTCAATAGTCGTTTTATATCTCGTTTGAATCTAATATGACATCCTACTTTTTGTTGCCAAAAGTAATTTTTTTATGTTTTGGCAACAAAAAAAAGTTGTGATGCAAAATATATATTTTTTGGCGACACAAATATTTTGTTGCCGAAGGTCAGCTTATATGACCTTTGGCAACATAAATAATATTTTTGGTTAAAAAGTTTAAAAATAAATAATATACATTAATGTGTTGCCAAAAGTATAATTTCAGTAACAGAATATGTTTTGTTTCCAAAGACTTACTCAGACAAATTTTGGACAACAAGCTGGCAACACAATGAATTTTGTTGCCAATACCTATAAGCCACACATTTGTAACTACTATTTTCATACATGGTATGATGCCTATGTTGCTTTTTCTTGTAGTGTATAGAGGCTTCACATATAATGTCAAGCATTATATGTTTTCGAACTCCTAGTATATGATGCAATGTGTGTGAGAAGTAAACACTCCATTCTTAAAGTTTTTATCTTTCATGTAAGGGTAATACCTTGCATGTTGTATAATTTGTCTAAGGGGGAGTATGACAGGTGAATAACTCAGATTCACGTAGATTCACATATTTGAGAGGTCGGATAAATGATTTACAACTTATCCCGCATATGATTTCAAGTAAAAACTGTCAAAAAAGGTTTAAGTCACCAAAACCACATAAAAACCCATCATCTTTTTCTTAATTATTTTTGCATTATTTTAAACACCAAATTTAAGCAGTTTTAAAGCTGTTGTTATCTTTTCAAGTCCATGTGAATTCGATACCCTATTTCATACTATATCCGTCTAGTGTATAACATTGTGGTTTTGTTTGCATTATGTTGATAAACCAAGCAAGCGATTAATGTATTTTACACGACAGCCGGTTTTAGACGTGATCACCAAGGGATGTCCTGACTAAGGACTTAGCTTTGACTCAAGACTCATCTCAAGTTGATCATACTCAAGTGGGTTACGCGTTTAGATTTGTGGGATATCCAAACTATTTTCCTTTGGAGAAAGGATTTTTCATGTATGCGTTTACTCAATTATATTTAGGGTCAATTATTAAATAGTCCCTACTATAAATATATATTTTTTAAAAAGGACACATATTTTTAGTTTAACTCATTTAGTCCCTCAAGTACTCAATATCCTCTTATTTTTAGAGGTCCGGGGACTTTTTGAGGCAAAATAAAAAATTTTGGACTAAATGGGTATTAAAAAATGTCCGAGGGACTATTTGGTATATGTCCCTTATATTTAATCATATGTCCACATAAATTATGGATTTATAAAAGCATCTAGATATTCTAGTTTGGTGCAATTAGTAGTGGCAAAATGTGGCCCAAATAATAAAACAGTCCATATTAGTCCAAGCATCTAAATATGGGGCCAATATTTATAAGTTATGAGTTAAATATGTGATCCATATTTCAAAGCTATGAGTTAAATATGGGGTCCATATTTCAAAGCAAGAAATCAAATATGGAGCCCAATTTTAAAAGATACAAATCAAATATAATACTCATTTTAAAAAGTTATGAGTAAAATATGAGTTTTTTTTATATATACCTCGAATTGTAATACTTAATTTAGTAAAAAAATAATGGGTTGGTCCAACCCATATTTGGTCCGCTCATATTTGGCCCAGCCCACATTTAACCCAACCCATATTTGGCCCAACCCACATTTAACCCAACCCATATTTGATCCGTCCAAATTAGGCCCAACCCATAATTTTGCCAGTGCTAGGTGCAAGCATCCATCCGGTTTCAAAAAGCTGGAGTTAACAAGCATCACACACATATTAGTATGATTTTCAAAATCCATTGAAAAATAATATAATTTGGAACAAACATTATAGAACCAATAAATAACTCGTATAAATTTACTCAACTAGAAAATGAAAGAGAAATAAAAGGATACATGGTAAGAGGATAACGCTGGATATTATCCAAAAAAGTACTCTTGGTAGTAGATTCTTAGTTATTCCGCATTCTAGGGTTGATTAAGCACTTGGCCTTCATAGTCTTGAAAATCATACGTACCTGTTTTTGACACCCCTCGAGATGATGTGAGGTCCCACCCAATTGCATGATAATTTTCCATCATCCGAGCTCTTGGTTGCCCCGCTAACGTTTCGGAAAACAATATCACCCGCCTTAAAGCTCATGTTCTTCGGTTTATAATTTTAGTATCATATAGCTTTGTGCTTGTAAGCGACACCAAAATATGATGTCGTCCAATCAAATCCATTCTTCTTTTCTTCTTCAATATGGCTCTCTCTCGTATCATTCAATGTGCAACAGACAACTAAACATGTATGTGTTGGAAAAATTGGACTTAAATGGGTTTTAAAAAAGCTGTTCAGAATTTTCTGGACAGAATTTTGAGCAACTTTGAGCTCAAATTTAGGTGGGACCCACACTACGAAAATCGTGGGACCATATACGAACGCGTTCACCTCCGCAAGGAGATTAACGTAGTATATTCATATGTCCAATTTTAATAAGTTATGAATGATAAATATGTCCCCAAAGTGACTCACAAAGCAATGAAAGTTAATGAATTGGGTGTGTTTTAACTCTTGTCCCACATTGGAAGAGTAGTGGAAATTTGATGAGTTAATAACACCACTAGTATGGACTAAGGCTTGGATGCCTTGGGGGTATCCCAACTCTTTGAAGGGGAGATGACCTAAGCTATGCACGGGTTGACTTTCGGTCAAAATTCATATACTGTAGTGTTGTTGAGTAAAAGACACAGAATTTTACTGTTTTTTTCTCCTGCATAACATATATTTTAGTTTTATGAATTTTACAGTTAAAAACGTTATTATTCATATATTGTAGTGTTGTTGAGTAAAATTCTGTTATACAAGTTTTAACTTTATTTTTATAAAAAAATGTTTAAAAAAGTTAATAACGTCATTATTCATAAAATTACTTTTTTTCATTTTTTTTCTATTTTTTTGCCATTGAACCAAACAAATGTTTTAATTTATTAAAAGATGTATTTAAACATTTTCATCTACAATAATATTATGTTATGTGAAAGTATTTTAAAAAAAAACTTTTTTTAGTTTTATGAAAGTATACAAAAAAACTCTTTTTTATATAAGTTAATTTTTTTAAAGTTGCTTTTTCATAAAACTAAAAGAAGTTTTTTTACAAAATACTTTCATATAACAAAATATTATTGCAAATGAAAACATTTAAATACAGCTTTTAATAAATGAAAACATTTTTTCCGTTCAATGGCAAAAAAATAGAAAAATGAAAAAAAGTATTTTTTATGAATAATAACGTTATTAATTTTTTTAAACATTTTTTTTTATAAAAATAACATTAAAATCTGTATGTTATGCATAAAAACAGCTTATATATTAAAATAAATTAATTTTTAACTTTTTTGTATGTAAAAAAACAGTTTGTATAAAAAAAAGTTAAAAACAACTATTTTTATATGCTAGATAACGTTTTTATATAAAAAAAAACATTAAAAGAATATTTTTTGCTAAGTTTTTCTTTATCTTTATTGTTTTTTTTGTCAACCAATTGTGAGTTTATTAGTAACTTTTTTTTTTATTTATTATTCTTTCCTAAAAAATATTTTTTTGAATTTAAAAAAAAATATTTTTTTCCCTTTCTAAATATAATATTTTTTACTATTTTTTTCCTCACAATACTGTATTTTTTTAATATTTTTATTTTTACTCTTTTTTACTGTTTGTTTCCAAATGTCTTTCACTTTTTTTTTTATAAAACTTGGCCCATATTAATTATGTTCCTATTTACAAGATAATAACGAATATATACAAATTGATTTAGGGTAATCGTATCATGACATACATGTTTAGTTATCTGTTGCACATTTAATGATGTGAGAGAGAGTCATATTTAAAAAAAAAATAAGAATGAATCTGATTGGACGACATCATCTTTTGCTCTCGTTGAAGACAACAAAATTTTTTCCTATCCCCACTTGTAATTCCTCAATCGAATATTGGGTCATCCGTAGCCTGAACCACATTATGTTTCTAATTATATTGTGAATAGCACACAAAAATACATTTTGGAAACATTAAAGGGACATATACTAAATAGTTCCTCGAACATTTTTTAATACCCATTTAGTTCAAACTTTTTTATTTTGCCTTAAAAAGTTCTTTGCCACATATTTTGGAGAGGGAGTGCCGCGGGCGCGAACCTCTAAAAATAAGAGGATATTGAGTGCTTAAGGGACTAAATGAGTTAAACTAAAAATATGTGTTCTTTTTAAAAAATATATTTTTATAATAGGAACTATTTAATAATTGACCCAACATTAAATACATATCCGTGTTTAATTGATTGATATTTTCGCAAACTATGTATGTAACCTGGTTGATTAATTAATATATTTCCCGTTCTACCAAAAAAAAAATTGATTGATATTTTAACTGGAACCCATTCACTTAAAGTGTCCAATAATCGATCACTGCCACGTGTTTCAATATTCTCAAAATTTGTCCATTACGTATCACCCTAACATTATCCTTATATTATTAATCACTCACTTTCCAAGAAATCATGTTGGATTCTTTTTAAAAGTAATAACACAATCATTAATAATTATGTGGGGAAGTCAAGGGTATTTTCAATGACCCCGTGTGAATACAGGAATAAAGCGTGGATAGACCTTGAGAACTTGGACCTCACACGCCGCAGAACCCCTAGATACTTGTGGGGTTATAATAACATGTAATCTACTATAAAGTAATAAAAATACATGTATTGTAAAATATCAATTGCAAAACCTGTGCATTTATTTTATTTCCTTAAATGCAAAAATTGACCAAAGATTTCATTTATTTATCCCAATACAATTCATCATAGTGGAGTTATCATGAGTGTTCCTAGTTGCGTTTACTTGTAATAGTCAGACTCATTTGAATTGTATTCCTTAGTCTTACGTTTGTCTTAAGTTATGTCAAGGTTATTATTAATCAATATATTGGAATATGACAACTTCTAAGTTATTCCGTCTAAATTCTTTAATATCCAATCTAGGTTTGAAGACCCATTCAATTTACAAGTGTTGTTATATACATTAACTCAAGAGTCCCACTATTCCCACTCCAAATTTACATTTCCCCACTCCACCTTTTTATTAAAAGACTCTACTACCCTTAATAATTACTTTTCACATATTTATCTTCATCTCACACCAACTTTTATTGCTAACAACTCAATTGAGAGTACAAATTGAAGGAGGAGAGATCTTCTAATATTTAAAAAAAAAATGCAAAAAAATAGCCACATAAAGAATAAATTTTCAAAAAAAATTATTAATACAATTACTTATAAGAAAAATTAGTTCGAACAAATATAATATTTTTTTCAAAAATCTATTATTTATTTTAAAATACATAATATTCTGAAAATAAAAAAACATAATATTTTGAATATAAACAAATCTAATATTCTGGAAAATAATTTTTAAATATTCTGGGAAAAAAATATTATTATTTATTATAGAAATGGAAGTTAATCAAAAAACTGTTTTTAAATACGTAATATTCAAGAAATAAAAAACATAATGTTTTGAATATAAACATCCTGGTAGTCCGGAAAATAATTTTTTTAACAATCTAAAAATATAAAAATCACAAAAGTCTGTTTTTATTTAAAAAAACATTCGATTATTTATAAAAAAAACGTATTATTATTATTATTATTATTATTATTATTATTATTATTATTATTATTATTATTATTATTATTGAAACGAGCGTTACTAAAAAACTGTTTTGTTATTTATATAAAAAATGGACATTCTTTTTATAAAAAAATATTGACGATAAGTATATCAAATAAAAAATGGACACATTTTTAGAAAGAAAAACTGGACGAAACTTTTATTATAAAACATAATTTTTTCATAAAACTCTATTTTTTTGTAAAAAACTAAGTTGTGATTTTTATAAATTACTATTTTTCGCATTTTATACTTTAATGCACCACACGACACGAATAGCATGATTTATAATTTTCACACCAAAATGAATACAATATGATACGACTAATTTGTTGTGAGTGACACAATATTAAATTTATAAGTTTACTCATGTTATTCATGTCATGTTGTATTTAATGCGGCGTGAAAATTATAAATCACGCTATTTATGTCATGTCGTGTATTAAAGTATAAAATACAAAATTAGTAATGTGTCAAAATCACGACTTAATTTTTTTACAAAAAAAATACAGTTTTATAAAAAAAGTTGTGTTTTTTAATAAAAGTTTCGTCCAGTCTTTCTTTATAAAAATGATGTCCATTTTTTATTTGATATAATAATCGTCAACATTTTTTTTATAAAAAGAATGTCCTTTTTTTATATAAATAACAAAACAGTTTTTATTAACGCTCGTTTCAATAAAAAAATAATAATACATTTTTTTTAAAAATAACCGAATGTTTTTTTTAAATAAAAATAGACTTTTGTGATTTTTATATTTTTAGAATATGAAAAAAATTATTTTCCGGAATACCAGGATGTTTATAGTCAAAACATTATGTTTTTATTTTCTAAATATTACGTATTTAAAAATATTTTTTTGATTAACTTCCATTTCTATAATAAATAATAATATTTTTTTCCTAGAATATTATGTATTTTCAGAATATTTAAAAATTATTTTCCAGATTATTAGATTTTTTTATATAAAAATATTATTTTTTTTATTTGCATAATATTATGTATTTTAAAATAAATAATAGACTTTTGACAAAATATTATATTTGTTCAAACTAAATTTTTGTTATCAGTAAATGTATTAATAATTTTTTTTTGAAAATTTATTCTTTATGTGGCAATTGATTGGATTTTTTTTTTGTAAATATTAGAAGATCTCACCTCGTTCAATTTGTACTCTTAATTGAGTTGTTAGCAATAAAAGTTGGAGTGAGATGAAGACAAATATGTGAAAATAATTGTTAAGGGTAGTAGTGTCTTTTAGTAAAAAGGTGGAGTGGGGGAATGTAAATTTGGAGTGGGAATAGTGGAACTCTTAACTCAATTGCTTTAACTATATTTCTTAGGATGACACCCCACATTTTACATGTATAATAATTCACGGTAACCATTATTATAACTTTTTAAAACCACAAAATCCATATATAATTCCTTATCATATTTAATATTTCACACTGAAGTTTACCAATCCCATCTATATATATGTAGGATTGGACCATCTGACACAAATGTTGGAGCTAATCATCTCCATAGAGAGTCTTTTCCTGTCTACTCAAACTCGATGCACCAAAAGGGTGCGAACACTTCTTATTTTTTCCTAGTAAATCTCATTTATTTATTTGTTCATTTTAACCGTTTAGCTTCTTTTTAACAATGGCTAGATGATGCACATCATTTATATTTTCTCATTAAGATGACAAGACATTTTTCTAACAGAAAAACTGGCAATATCAATACGAGAAATTGAAATGTGTCGAAAAAAACACCCTTCTTTTAAAATGTGTCGCTACTAAATTATCAATGATATTTTATCCAAGGTTATAATCCCATCATCAAAAAATTGTATTCGGTTTCTGAGGGAGGTATGAGAGAGAGAGAGAGAGAGAGAGAGAGGAGAAGGAGTTCCATGCTGGAGGGTGCTCATTTACTCTAGGTATACTGAGGGGCAACAACAAACACAAATTTAGGCTCTGTTTCACGAGTAAGGGAGCTGTTAAGGAGGCCATCTTGGTCAAGGGTGAGGTTGGTGGTTGAGTTCTTGTGTGTGGTTTGCATCGACCCATGGAGGCAAGTTTTTTCAGATGAGACAATGCATAGGGAGGAAGATTTGTGCATACACTTCCTGGAAGGGGAAGAGTCCCTCTTTCAACATTGTTATTATGGGAGATTCGTCTAGAGTCCATGTTCAGATTCCTGAGACCTTCCCAGGTAGGAGATGGCGTTCTGTAGGAAAGGAGTTCAAAAGCATGGAACCAATAGTTTCATGTAATCTTGCTACTACTAGAGGGGTTATCGAGGGCAAGAGGTTGGATGGGAGGACTTATTTACAGGCAACAGCGGTGGAGTCATGACCTATATCAGCTATCAACATCTTTAAAATTTCCACATTAGAGACTGATCTCATTGTCGGAGACGAATCGTGTTTCTCTAGAGTGGAGTTCTTTAAAAGAGCGCTTATCGGGAGGTTTGGTGGACCAGATTCTTCGCCACCTGAGGTGGAGAAAACCATATTATGGGTTGGTACCCGCTGGGAACCGGTTGGCACTTTTGAAGTCAAGCGGTTTCAGTCCTCCTCTTTTTTGTTTGTTTTTGCGTCCAAGGAAGAGGCTGATAGGGTGTTAAACGAGAAGTTATGGAAGTTTGAGGAGGTGTCGGTGTTTTTACAGAGATGGAACCCATTGATGGGTTTTGATGTTGACTCTCCTATTGTTGGCAATCGTTAGATTCGTGTGATGGGTATGCCCCTTCACCCGAGGGGGGAAGAAGTGTATAGAGCCATTGGAGAGTTTTGTGGGGGGTTCATCAGAGTTGATCATGCCTTGTTGGTAGGGGAGAATATTCAATGGGTGAGAATCTTGGTGCAAGGGAAGGTTCCTATCCCTATGAGCATCACTATAGGTGTGGGAGGTTGGGCATTTGTTTTAAGTGTGTGGGATGAGCTTCAGTTATGTTTCAACTTTGGAGATGGAGAACGTCCGATCACGGGAGTGGGAAGACCTAGTGGGATCCCACAAAGGGATTCTGTTAAAAATGTCCCTAAATGTTCTACATGAAGGGATGTCTCTCCAGCATTGGTTCACACGGTGATGGGCTCAGAGGTCTGTCCAAGGTGAAAACCATGTGTTGCCAGTCACTCTAGGTGAGGTAGATGGTGGTAGTTCAGAGTTTGTTATCATTAACGTTGCAAAAGTGGGTACTGAGCAACAATGTCCACCGGGTGGTAAGGTTTTGAGTTCGCCGTTAACGACGGCAGTGGATGTTATGGGTCGGGACGACCTAAAAAGAGTTGTGACAACATGGTTGAGGCGTTAGATGCGCGATATCATTAGTGTCAGTTGTCGGACGTGTTGATCGTTCAAGTAGGAAGGGAGATGACGTTTTTTGTAGAGTTAATTAGCTTACCATATATGGGCATGGGTCTTGCAGAAAAAGTGACGTGTATGGGAAGTAAGCGTCCTAATTTTGATACAACTACTACTACGGTACAAAAATATGCCGTGGTTGGGCCTACAGATTTAGATGGAGCATCTCCTATAATTAATGTTAGCTATTAGAATTGTGAGTCCTCCTTTTCGGCTAATGGGAAACATATCTATAGGGAAGAGGTTTTTGAGGAGTATACATCAGTAGGTAGTACGGAGGTTGAAAAAGAGAGTGGTCTTCTCAGTCTTGATAAGTGGGATAAGGGGTTGACAGATGAAGCTTCTTTGGTACACGAGGAAGGGGGCATTGATTTCTGTGAGGTAGGTGGCAGGGCAAGGCAGAATGGTAAACTAGTGTCAGTAAATTTATCCGAGGGTAGGATTTCTGGAAGGGATTAAAAAAAAGGCGGGGGATGAGGAGGTCATTGATAGATTGAAGGGGAAGAAAGATATATATCTCGGCACTTCGTTGTTTGGTCTAAAAAATATCACAGCTTTCAGGAATGTGTTAAAATATGTTAACAAAGGTGTTTTAGTGGGGGGAAATGTGGAGAGAGGAAGGGTTGTGGCTTCTAAAGTAAATAATAATTGTAGAGCGATAATGGTGGCTAGTGAGATGTCTTCGGGGGGGTAGTATAAGTAATAAGGACTATTTTAGTAAGGGGCATGGTACCGGGTATAGTGATGCATTTTTTCATGAATTAAACGATTCCATGTTATGGGTGGATCTAGAGTTACCTGTTCAAGAAGGAATCCCCGATGCTAGTGAGGAAGAAGGGTGGGATGAAGACCCGGTCAGTTGGAAGGAGGATTTGAGGATTTTTTAGGTTCTTTTAGCAAGGACTCAGGAGTTATTTTTAGGGGATGTGAAAGTGAGGCTTGGGACTTATTTGAGAAGATTAATAAGGTTTGAGAGGGAGGGCTGGGGGGTCATAGATGGAGAGGGAGGGGAAGTTTAATATCTAGTTATATTTATGAAACTACGAATTATCTCGTGGAACGTGAGAGGTTTGAACGACTTCAATAAAAGGGGAATTATCGGAGGTGTTGTTGCTAAATAGAAACCGGACATCTTGTGTTTAGAGCAGACAAAGATGTCCATTATGGATGAGGGTACTATTAGATCTATATAGGGAGGGTGTGGTATTACATGGGTGTGCATGGATGTGATGGGGGTGTCATGTGGGGTGGCCATCTTATGGAATTTAGCGGTGGTTGAATTCATGGAAAGCTTGCAGGGTAGGTGGTCCTTATCATGCATGTTTAAAAATAAGGAAGAAAATTTTACTTGGTGTTTCTCAGGAATCTACGGCCCTGTGGAGGACAGGGACAAGTGGGAGTTGGGGGAGGAAATAAAGGGAGTGGGTAGGCTATGGGACATCCCTTTATGTTTGGGAGGGGATTTTAATGAGGTTAGATTTGGAGCAGAGAAAAGCAATGGTGTCAAAATTGATAGATATATGAGAAAATTCTCTGGTTTTATTAATAAAATGGAGCTTATGGATTTGCCGCTGGATGGGGGTTTGTATACTTGGTCAAGTCCTAGGGGCGTCCCATCTAGATCGTTTTCTGATTTCCCAGAGGTGGGAGGAGCATTTTCCAGGGGTGATTCGGTCTTACTTGCCTAGGGTTACTTGTGGTCATTGCCCTATTCTATTAGAGTGTGGGGGTGGAGGTAAGGGAGGATTACTTTTAGATATGAGAATATGTGTCTTAAGGAGCCTGATTTTGAGGATAGAGTTAGAAACTGGTGGTTAGGTTATGAGGTGGAGGGGAATACCAGTTTTAAATTGTCCGTTAAATTGGGATTGCTTAGAGAAAATGTAAGGGAGTGGAATAGAGAGGTTTTCGGTATGGTTCAATTGGTCACGGTGAGACTCATGGAGGAGGTTAGGAGTTTTGACGAGAAAGAAGGGAGAGTTGGGCTCTCGAAGGAAGAGATGATAGTTAGAAAGGGAGAGTTAGAGAAGAGGTTAATTCAGGAAGAAATAAGTTGGAGACAGAAATAAAGGGCGATGTGGTTGAGGGAAGGAGACTCGAATACAAAGTTTTTTCACATAGTAGCTAATTACCATCGGCGTGGGAACCATATCGATAAAATTATAGTGGGGGAGAGGTGTTTGAGGAAACCAGTGAGGTTAGGGGGCTCATTGCTCAGTATTATGGGGAGATTTTCAAAGAAGAGGAAACGTGGCGTCCCTCGCTTGATGGGGCCGAGTTCGAGTGCATTTCGGCGAGCGAGGTGGAAAGAATCAAAGGCCTTTTCTCTGAGGAAGAAGTTGTTCAGGTCCTTAAATCTATGAATGGAGATAAGGCGCCTGAACCGGACGATTTTTTGATGGCTTTTTTTTAACAGAATTGGTCAGTGGTCAGGAGCGATGTGATGGCTTTTTTTAAGGATTCCACGATAGAGGTTACTTTGTGTCCAGGATGCTACTTTCATCACTCTGATTTCTAAAAAAGGGGGTTCGGTTGATATTCGAGACATAAGACGGATCAGTTTAATTGGGAGTGTGTAGAAGTTGCTCGCCAAAGTGTTATCGTGTAGAATCAGGATAGTCATTGACACTCTGCTCTCGGAGTCACAAAACTCCTTCATTGGTGGTAGGCAGATTCTTGATGTGGTTTTGGTGGCCAATGAATGTGTGGAGTCTAGGATTAGAAGTGGGATTCCTAGCATTGCATGTAAGTTGGACATAGAAAAGGCGTATGATAATGTTAATTGGGAGTTTCTCCTCTATTTAATGAAGAGGATGGGCTTCGGTGATCGGTGGTGTCTTTCTACGGCTAGGTTCTTGATACTGATTAATGGGGTTCCTGAAGTTTTTTTTTTGAGTTCCCATGGTTTGAGACAGGGAGACCCGTTGTCTCCATTTTTGTTCATATTAGTCATGAAGGCTTTTAGTCGGATGATGGGTCAGGTGGTCGAGATAGGGTGGATTAGGGGTTTCCACTTTGGGACTCCTAGCTTTGAGGTAATTTTTATGTAACATCTCATGTTTGCAGATGATGCGATCATCTTCTGTGATACGGATAGAAGGAAAATCTGTGCCCTTAAACTCCTGCTGATTTGCTTTGAGGCAGTTTCGGGGCTTCGAATAAATGGGGGGAAGTGTGAGTTGATTCCGATAGGGGGAAAGGGGTGGTGGAGGGTTTAGCAGGCATTATTGGTGGTAGGATCGGGTCCTTCCCAAATACTTATTTGGGTCTTCCGTTTGGACCCAAGTATAAGTCCATATCGATTTGGGACCCGATATTGGAGAGGATGAGGAGGAGATTGGCAGGGTGGAAGAATGGGTATCTTTTAAAAGGGGGGGAGGTTGACTCTCATTAAGAGTTGGTTGTCTAGTTTGCCTACCTATTTCATGTATGTCTTGCCTTTACCTATTTCGGTATGTGATAAAATGGAGAATCTCATGATAAATTTTTGTGGAGAGGCACTGTAGAAAGCTTTAAACACAGTCTTGTTGGATAGGAGGATGTCTGTAAGCCCATCAAGGAGGTGGACGGGATTGAAAAACATGGGTAAATTTAATAGGTCTCTGCTAGGGAAGTGGCAATGAAGATTTCCTTTAGAGAGAAACAGATTATGGAGATGAGTTATTGAATCTAGATGGGGATCTGCACAGATGAGGTGGAGGCTGGGTGTGGGATCTTTAGCTCATGCAGTGGGTATGTGGAAGTATGTTGTGAGAGATTGTGAGGCTTACACTAGTCACACAGAGTTTATCTTAGGGAAAGGGGATAAGATTAGGTTCTGAAAAAACAAATAGGGCCTGGATGGTTCTATCCAGGATCTTTTTCCATGGATGTTCAACTTAGGGAGGAACCCAAACGGTTTGGGGGCTGATTATGTGACTGTTAGTGGAGATAAAGTATCGTGGAGGCCTCAACTTAGGAGAAGGCTCTGGAACTGGGAGATTTCGGAGGATGAATTGTTCGTGGAGTGGTTGAAAGTGGGTCCCAGTCCGACACTTAGAGAGGATGCATTGAGGTGGAAAGGGGGAGGGACTGGTGTGTTTTCGGTTCACAGCTTCTATGGATTTTTGACGAGAAGTGGGATTCCTATGGCTCGTTTCCCCTAGAAGAATATTTGGAAAGTTAAATCACCGCCGAATGTCAAGTTCTTCGTATGGAAGACGGAAATATAGTCCATATTGACGCTGGAGGGTTTGCAGAAGAGAAGATTTTTTCTGGCTAGTCGGTGTTGGTTAGGCTATAAGGAAGAGGAGAAGACCAATCATTTGTTTTTACACTGCAGGGTATCGAGAGGTTTATGGGACACTTTTCTTGCCTTGACGAGGACATTTTGGGTCATGCCGTTGTCTGTGAGGGCGCTTTTAAATATGTGGAAGCCCTTGTGGGGTTGGTTAGGTGACAAGAAAATATGGAGTTTGGTTCCACACTGCATCGTTTAGGACGATTTGGGTGGAAAGGAATTCGAGATGTTTTAATGGCAATGAGACGCCTCCTTCAAGCCTTCGTTATATTTCTTTGAGCACTCTGCTTAGTTGGTCCAAGGAGATGATCACTGTTACGAAGCAGGACTTTCTGGACTTTATGGAGGAGTTTCACTCAGCTATGTAATTCGAGAGTTTGTGTTGTTGGGGACAGTCTGTATTTCTTTTTCCTAGCTTATTTTCTTTGTATACTTCCTATATACGGGTACGCTCCCTTAGCGATGGTGTTTTATACAATCATTTATTTATAAAAAAAAATATGACAAGACCATCACTTATAACATTTACAATTATTAACACAAAATATTACAAAACAATAAACAAATTATGTCGTTAAAAATAATCCAATCGACAAAGCTTCACCACATTTCTCTAAAATGTCATTGGGATTTGAACAACAGTTTCAATACATGGCGGGAAACACCTCATATTCAAAAAGTTCAAGAAATACATTCATGCAACCAGATCTACAATTAAAATCAACATTGAATTTCGTTAACTCAAAATAAAAAGCTCCAAGGCTACACAAAGGATGACCATTATCAAAGATTCATTTAGATTAATCAAGAAGCTAGAAGGATACATAAAAGAACAATCAAGCTCAACCAAGAAAGATAATCTAATAAGGCATAATCTATCTCACTCATATAATCACATTTTATCGATTATACAAAGACACTCAAGCAATCTCTCTCACCCTGTAATTCAACAATTTTTCAAGAAAATCCAAAGCTTTATCTACAAAGTCTTCAACAACACTCTAGATATCAACATGAAAATAGACTTGAGGGTGTTAGGAAAGCTATAGGATATGATACTTCTCATATTATTCAAACATTCACTCAACACTCACTTAAGTTTTGGAAAAACTATTGCATTAATTAAGATTATCGTTATAAGTCTATAGATATTTAAGTTAACATAGTATACTCTGCTGGAATATAATTGAGTAAGTCAGTTAAAATCAATTCTTTTCAAAACTCGGTAAAAATCTGGAAAAATAGTCAACCATGATTTGAAGTTGCCAACTATCCAAATCACTTGAGTATTTTCCAAATTGGTGGATTAAATCAGGAAAAAAGGAAGTAACAATTAGTTTTTGGAAAAGGAAATAATTAAATATATCAAATATTTTTGAAAGAATAGTTTTCCTCCTTATACTATACATATGTCTCTAAACAACCCTTTTACACATACAATAACATACATACAAACACACACCAAACATCTAAGCACCTATAAATAATTGATTTTAAAAAAGGTTTCAGTGAGATTACAAAAGTTAATTCAAAAGTTTGAAAAAGTTCCACCAAACATTTTATTTCACTCATTGAGCCAAAGTTTTATCATACTTAAAAGTGTTATATAATTTGTGAGATATTAAATTCAAAAAAAATATTGTAATGAGTTCTTGTGATTCAAACATTATGTTGTGCATCTCTATGTTGAAACTTTGTTGTATCTTTTAAGGACATTAGTG
Organism: Sambucus nigra; assembly: GCA_949130495.1. Taxonomy (NCBI): domain Eukaryota; kingdom Viridiplantae; phylum Streptophyta; class Magnoliopsida; order Dipsacales; family Adoxaceae; genus Sambucus; species Sambucus nigra. Next base: position 93,175,944 of record OX422214.1, read on the forward strand.
ACTTAATTGCAAGATTCCAAAGAGGTTTAATCCTTTAGAGTGCTTGGGCATGCTTTCGCAGGATGTTGTGATTCTCTTAGTAGTCATGATTATAAGGACTTTTAGATTACCATGTAAGGTGTTGGTTCTACAACAAAGAAACAAAATGTAGTGAAGTTTTTGATTACCTTATAAAGACTTTTATATTATCATCGTAGGGGAAAGGCCTAATCACCTAAAAAATATTTGTTTTGAAATACTCTTATTACTCACTCTCTCTCTCCCCCCCTATCTATTTATCAATCTAAATATCTATCTATCCTATCCTATCCTATCCTTCTCTATCCTATCCTATCTATTTGTCTGTCCGTCTGTCTGTCTCTTTCTCTCTCTGTCTCTCCTATCTTTTCTATCTATCTTTTGTCCACATATACTTCTTAAATTAACATTGATATACTTTCTTCTGCACATTTCAATTTAAACATTAATTTGTAAAAATCCTTATAAAATATTATATTAACATTGAACTTATAAAAACCCATTAATCCCCTCGTGGGTATTTTTCTGGATAAGAATTAGTATCGTAGCCTGGCTCATAATTCTTGATATATATATATATATATATATATATATATATTAAGCTTAAAGAGCACACAATTAATTTTTTCTCTTTATCACAATTGCCAAAGGTTAATTGACTAGTAACCTTCCTATACTTTTGGAGCTAACTAGAATTTTGGAAAATAGAATGCAATGCTTTATTCAAGTACATAATTATGAAACTCGGAGAGTTATTGTAAATGGTATTAATTTTCAATGATGCACTTGAGAGAATATTGACACCTACGAAATCTCACTTTTTCTACATATGTACTATAGTGAGGAGGTAAGAAAACCATTATGTCGTGTTACTATGGACACCTCAATTTGTAATTGGCTTTTGGAGATTTCTTCTCATTCACTAATACACCTCTGACCCTATAAAACCCCCTAAAAAACAAAGAGAAATACTTTTGGGGACCAAAATATAAATATCAAAAGTAAAAAATGTCCAAAATACACTCTGAGATCCCTTTTATCAAAGGTTCAAATAGGACTTTAAATGAACGATGATCACCAAATCCTTACGAATCTAACCATCTCCGTAAACATGTCACCCCACCTTCATCCACCACACACGTAGAAGATTGGATGACCGAACAGTCAAACCCAACTGAGGACCGAATGGTCAAAGGCCCAAATTGGTCCTTATAAAAGGAGGTCCCCCAAACCTTGAAAAGGAACCCAAAACCCGATGTTGATTCATTTTTTCTAACTTTTTTAATCCCGAGTTCTCGAGATACTTAATCTAGTTCTGAAAAGTCATGAGTGAAGTTTGTACTTCGGAAAAGTCACTTTCCCCCTGGAAAACCTTGTACTTTTGAGAAGTTACTTCCTCTGAGTGAAGTTCATACATTTGCAAAGTTGCTTCCTTCGAGATACAGAGGCAAATCTCAGAGTGTATTTCGTGAAAATCGGCACATCTAAACAAAGTCCTGCCCAACAAAAACGGAACTCTGTCTAACTAGGCACCCCAAGAGAGGACACTCCCTCGAGAAAAATTCGATTCACACTATGAGAGTAAAGAAACTCTACATAAATCTTGGGTTAATACCCTATATATATATATTGTCATAAACTGTTCATATTTATTTATCTCTTTTATCCTGGCCCCGCTTGGGGGACCGAGTATGCACTTTATAGTGTCTATATTTTAAAGCATGGTTCCTAACCCAAGGCTTCTATTTCTTGAACTGACATGCTCTTATGTTACATAAATTATAATCAAATGCCATAATGACTAAATACAAACATGAAAACATACTTTTCAAAATTGTTCTCAAGAAAGTTCCAGTGATCCGAGTTAGCCAAAAACTTTGCATAAGCTATAGTCTAAAATCAGACTACTCCCGCCACTTCTCCGAACGAACAAAATCAGTGTCCACGGCAGCAGCCCTAAATATGTGTTTTCATATCAATACTTGCTAAGTATCAGTGTTTGATTTACGTACAATTAACATATAAATATATTAATCCAACAAAACGAAAATGCTATATTATGTACTAGGCTCCATAAATGTTGTAATGTTGTATATTGTATACCTAGTATCCTGTTGCCTACACCTGTAAATGTGTCTCGTTCGTTAGAACTATATTGGTTTTCATTAGAAGTCTCCTTATGTACGTAGACTCTACATTGAGCTAAACTTGTGAAGCCCAATCCTCACAATACGTCTCTTTATGTATTATTTCTTAGGGATGCCTCCATCTCTAGTTCAGATCCCCTTTCTCCATCACGACAAAGTAGCCTAAGGATTATGACACCTCTGAGATTTTAGCTATGTCTATAAGGATACATAGATATATGTCGGTGGCTTTTGGTCCACTCCAAACCTAAGATGTTATGTTTTACTCGATTTCTTAATTGTGAAACATTACATCTTTTACACAACTGCCCTTTGACACCTCTAAACTATTCCAAATGACTATACCTTCCTGCTAGTGATCATATGACAATTATAATATGATATGAGAATATCAATGATCTTAAGGACCACTCCCATTTTAACCCTCCCCACCTCAAAGTTACCCTCCGTCCTACATATAGTTTTCCCCCATCTTAAGATAAGTCCTACACTTGGACGCACATCACGTTGGAATACGTGAACAACTAAACTATATAGGCTTTGATCTCGTGGTTACATGAATATGTAGGCATAATACTGAGCCCATCTCGTGAACACAAGTCTCGAAAATATGTCTCATAATGTACTATCCCCATGGAGATTCTCCAATATCTTGCCTCTCATCCCTAACCTCAAATAAGATATCAAACTATCTCAAGGCATGACGTCCCATGAAAACCTATACAAGCGCTCAAATGCGTCTACACAATCGAACTATGTAGGCTTTGATCTCGTGGATACAAGAGTACGTAGGAGAAATACCGAGTCCACCTTGTGAGAACAAGCCCTGACAATATATACACTACAAGAAAAAAAAACCTTTTTATGACGTTTTTAAGTGTCATAAAACGCATTTTAGGACGCTTTATTTTTCAATAAAAAGCGTCATAAGTTTGGGTGTCATAATTGATACTCATAAAAATTGTCATATTAGGTAACAATTATATATGACTTTTTTTTTTCAAAATTGTCATAGCTGCTACAAAAAAAGGTCATAATATACTCTATAAGACGTCATATATGATTTAAAAAGCGTTATGATAAACAATTTTCAAATTTTTAGAAAGGTCATAAAAAATTTCATCACATGAGAGTTTAATATTAACGATCATAAATTAAACATATAATAAAAAAATTGATAACCAATATTAATATCATAGTTGGCCAATAAATCTATATACAAATCAAAATTTACAATAACATTAAAACAGTCTTGAATTTTTTTTGTATTTGAAGTCACCTACACCTAAAATTCACAAAACCAAGTCATTTGTTCATATAAAAAAAAAGTAGAATACAAATATATATACCCACCACCTACATTAATTATACACAATAAAATAATGACCTACTACATGTATTATAGCTAGATATACCCACTATGTACGTCATTCAAAAAAATGTCGCCAAAAAATATACATCCAAAAATCATGAATAAATGTGTCGGTCTTCCTTTGGCTTTCGCAAAATTGTGTCGACACCTCGAAAGCTCCAACCATCGGCCTACTACACCCACCACATCCCCGCTTTTGTAGACGGAGATTGGGACGTGGGTTGGTATAGTCCTCTGTCACTCTGCACCACTGCTCAGTCAACGAGCCCTTTCTCATCCATAACAATCACTAACCCCATTGACAACGAAACAACGTTGATGAGTGTTCCAGCAATCACCAACCCAAGTGACAATGAAACAGCGTCGTGAGTAACATCATCAACAATATTCTTGACATATATGTTTGAGGCCTACACTCAAAGTTAAATAATGAATCATCATTTACTTAAATATGGGAATATGAAATATAAGTAGAATTTAAAAAGCTATGAGGAAAGTGGGAATTATAGTACATGCGATTTCAAGACTTGCTCCTTTCTTCGGTCCTCAAATTGCGAACGCAAAATTTGTTCACGCTCGACTTTCTTTTGTGCCCTGGCTACATACAACACCTTCAAGCCTATTCAAAATCAAAATCTCCCCGTAAAAATAATAAAAATGAATAAGAACTAACCCTTAATTCGTTTGAATAGTAACTGGTGTAGTCTCAGTTCCATCCCAAACACATAGCATATACTCATCTTTTGTAAAAATACATGGTGGATCAACACTTCTGAATTACTACAGTTGAATATAGATGGAACAGTTAAACAATTATTAATATCATAATTAGCACCATATGGTCAGAAAACATCATAGATACTCTCGGGGTCGGTAAACATCATGGATACGCTCGAGGGAAAATTCTCTAGTATTAGATATTTTCCATCAAGGGACTTATCAAATTGATTCCTCTATCATCACAAGCAAGACATAAAGTTGCCCAAGACATAGTGACCAAATATCAAAATTCAATAAATCCAAACCAAATGAAGACTTTGATCTTTCACCCGAACTTTTTAAAGAGCTTAGGAGGCCACTGATAAATCTGAAATGAAAAGGCTAGTTGAATCTTAGTAGCCATGGATTGTATTGGCCAACATTATTTTTATCACCTGTTGCGATGAAGGCATTGTTTTCATCTTCTTATTCTTTTTTCAAAACACTTGATCAGTCATAAACATGTAAACTCATAACTAAACTATAAATTTAAATCAAACATAATAGAAATGTGAAATTTAGCTTCAGTATCATTATGATCTAATTCAAACTCAAATTCAACAAAATATAACACAACAAATATCAACATAAAATGAAGAAATTATGATCACCTTAAGCTTGAGCTCATGAGAAAAACTATCTTCAATTAAAAAACTCGTAGAATCACTTGATTTCGAATTACACAACACAAGGCCCTTAGAATCAACACTCCTCATCGTACTTCTACAAAATTCAAAAACACAATCAAAATTTGAATAAAAATAAATCAAATGAAAATTTGAAGTGAATTTGAATTATTTTTACAACGGGGGTGTGGTAGACAAAAGTAGAAGAGATGAAGAAGAATCACTTGATCTCATCATATGAGGCAGTCTTCTCAAGCCTTCCTATCAGTCGACCTGAAGCTCAAGGAAACACCTGTCCATCTTGTTAACTGTCAAGACAGGTCGAATCCTTTTTCCAAGGGCCAGCCGGAGAACAGTTTCAATTTGGATGCACACTCCTTCAACACAATCCATCACAACCAGTGCACCATCAGTAATACGGAGAGCAACCGTAACCTCAAATGTGAAATCAACGTGCCCGGGAGAATCTATTAGATTGATGAGGTACTCATTTCTATTTCTCTCTCCCTTGTATCTCTTCAGCGAGTCATCTACCATCCCATAGTAAAGAGAGATACCATTTGACTTGATGGTAATACCACGCTCAACTTCATTAGCTCGGATATCAGTCATCCGGACATCACCAGTAAGTTCTTGAGCGATGATACCAGCAGCAACCACAAAGGAATCAGTGAGGGTGAACTTACCTGTTAAGGAGTAAAAGAAAATTAAACAAAATACCAACAAAAAAATCAATAAAACATAGGTACAAGATGAATTAACATTCAAAACTATTCAAGGGAAGAGAAGCAATTGACTTGCATTCAATCAAGTGAACTCATATCAACAGCATTTATGAATGGCTTACTTAACTATAACTTACTTTGATCAGTAATTACATTCTGTAATGGTAGAAAAATCACGATTGTGAAGCTATAATTTGTGTTTGAAATTGAAAAATGGAGAAAAAAATGTATGGAAAAAATATATTTATATGAATATATAAAAAATAATACTCAATTCTCTATTATGAGAAAATAGAGTACAATAATATTAGTGTGCTGCTTGGAAAATACAAAAGCAAAAATAATGTAAAATTTGCTACTTTTGTGTATCACTGGAAATGGAACTGTCGATCTTGAAAATTTTAAAGAAACTAAAAATTTGTGATTTTGAGGATCTGAATGAGATGCCTAGATACGAGGAACTTGAAAAATCCTCCCCCGGCTTGAAGGGAAACACGAGGCCCTTGATCGTTATGAATCAACTGTTGTAGCCACATTCTAGTCATCGTATCTTCACCAAGGCAGCTACTGAATGTTGCATCCCTTAGCTTGTCTGGAAGGCAAATTCTCAGTTCATCACAAGCTCATTGATTATCTGATAATCGAAGGTAATACCTAATGATATGCTTTTGGAGCGGTGGTGATGGTTGTTCCGCTAGTGCAGAAACCATATTCCAAGAACTCTACCCACTGCGAAAAAATGTTCTGCTGTGGTACATATATAATCCAACCCACATCACCTAACAGAATTTCTGAACTATAAATGTGGAAACTATTTTTGATGATTCACTTCCCATCTCCATTGTTCACAGGCATAGGAATTATTTATGTTGACAATAGGAGACTTATTACTTATGTATCATCAACCTTCATTAGGGAACCAATGACACCTAAAATAGTAAGCCTCGGGTATTCAAAAGGCCTTTTTTTGTTGTGAAATTTCAGATTTACTTATTGGTACCCATATGAACCTTATCATGTACATCATCATAGAGATATTATGTTATCCCTGTGCAGCTTAGGGTATCAACCCCTGCACATTTTAATCCAATATGGAAACACATGTAAAACTAATCGACAACATCACTACTGAAGGGGTTGAACTTGTCGGCATCATGAACCAACTTCGTTACAGGAGAAAGTTCCCAAAAGCCCTGCCCTTGTAAACACTATTATGATAGATATGTTGATCCAGTAGACGAAGGAAGGTTTTGAGGGCTTGTAAGTCATGTTGTAGAGAAGCAGTGGGAGTATGAAATCTAGAAGAATGAAACCAATAGCTCCAACTACTGCATTGATGTCTCCGAAGAATGGTAACATTGCTGCAAAGAAGCCACAAAATATCATGTACATTGTGTAAATAATTATATAGTGTAAATAATTAAGAGGATGGAATTGATATTGATCTAAATGTTGAAAGGCCTATGAATGTATAGTGTAATGCTCTTAAAATTTCAATTCTGATTTTCTATCAGAATTGATATTTATCTAAATGTGATGTGGGGACACAAGGGGGACTCGAATGGAAATATGGTGAAGAGTAATGCGATGTACCTTTATAGTGATTATGTTGAAAGAAAATTTCACTTTTGAGTATTGAGTTCTTTTTCCATCCTCTTAAGTTATTCACAGTTGTGTACTCACCACATGCACTCACGTTATCCTCTTAACTTATACCTTGTATTCTTCTCCATAAGCACAATCAGCCATGTGCAAAATTCCCTGTAAAAGCATAGAAATTTATGTATAATATGGATATAGGAGTTTTTATAAAACAAACAAGCGTCAGACGTCGGTGTATAGCATGACCCTATGCTACATAAAAAAAATCTCATATAAGGATACCTAAGGGAATTGAAGCCAAAATTGTGTTTCAATATGTAATCACTTCCCTTAGTAGCTATCTTCATTTGATTCTGGCCTACGGAGATAGAAACACAAGCAATTTGTCAACACCTACATGTTCAAACAATAACTTTATATATACAAATACATGAATACATATAGCATTATACACCTGTAAGGACTTGAGACACAGATAATATGCCTATTTTTTCATTGACGTGGATCCTTTTCTTGATTAAGAGTTGTCCATATGTATATTTTATTGGCAATCAATATAAATATGATACTCGAAGGGTTCCTAGGGGTAAGAAATAAGACTCAGTTGCATCTCAAAATTTAGTGAGATAGGTGATATTGAACATTGGAAATCTTGAATGACATACTCAGTTTCGGGACTCAATTCGGCTATAGGATATGCTTGTCCGATTGAGGGTGCTGCACAAAGGAAAAAATATTTAGCTTACAAATATGGTTGATTGTGTTAGTATTATCTTTATGAAGATTTACTAACAGAAAGCTGAAGTGATGAAGCTATTACTAATTTTAAACTTCAGTCCAAAATATACCTACTGTAATGGAAAACTAAACCGAGATCTTCATTTCAATCTTCATTTGCTTAACTTTTTAGTCAAAACTTACACATTCTAGCAAATGTATTTTCAGCTCCAATTTAATAACTGTTAAATGATCAAAATTTAGTGCCCAGGAATACGCTGATTATACCACATATGTAATTTTTTTAAATGTATATTCGTGCATTCGGTTGATCAATGGCATTGACTTTACAGAGTCGCAACAATACTACCATAGAAAGGTAAGAATAATACTCCATTATACTAAACCACTGTGTGAAAATGTGAACTTAAGTTAAGATGGAGTGAACATAAAAAAAAATAGCGTCTTATATCTTCTATGCTGACTAAATAAACTACAATACCCAAAAGTAGCATTATAATCATAGTGTGAACAACAAGAAACTTCCAACTATAAAATAAATCCAATAAAGAAAAACTCAAAAGGCAACCAATAATAAATTAATAAATAAATAAAGAGTGAAAATAAATATTCAAATAAAATAACTATAATTCAACATGTAATAATCTAACACTATCGTACTATACTTGATAACACATTCTCCAAATCCTAAAACCGCCATTGGTTGCATGGTAACATGTGGACATGACACGTACTTTTAATGTATCTAGCTACTTTTTGAGAGTAATGAGAGATTAAACATACCATCCAAGGACGATGAGGAACATCACTATCATTCAAAGGGACCTCAAAACCGAAATACTTTACCATCTTCTTGCTAGGAGGTCGAAGAAGATTTCATGGCATCAAGCCAACCAGTGGAACGAACATCATCATGCATCCCTGGATTCTTTCTTGGAGAAGCTAGCAATATAGATGGGAATAGCGCTCCCGATTGCGAGTAAGGAAATAGACTAGATTATATACCTAAATTAGACTTGTTAATGGGAGAAGGCTCATCAAGAAAAGGAGAAGCTTTTATCGACTTTAAGTCCATTGAATCTAGATTACCGGTGTAGGGTATAACTATACATCAAGTGTATGATATTGAACTTCCTCTTGGTTAGAAGAGAGTTTCACAGACCTAAACTTGGATTTAACTTTTCATTCAACCCTTTTGTTGATGAAAAACACCTCGTTAAAGTTTTCTTGTCACTACTGCTAGGTGTGAAGTCCATCAAGCATAGATAACCTGAAATATGATTACACGACTGTGTGTTGTGTTAGATGAAAATCTAATTAGCTTTAAGAATATATTCTTTAAATTCTAAAATTTCACCATGCCTCATCTCTAAATGTACACTGCATTTACAATAGAGAGTCAAACATTATTTCTTTAGACTCCTTGAGAAGAGCGTCCGATATACAGGTTCCAAAACCCAATAACTAAACCACCTTTCATTTTAAAACAGAGAAGGTAAACTAAATAAAATAGTTTCTTCTATAAAATAAAAGGAAATTCTGAAAATGAAAGAAGTAATTATTGATGAATATGTCATCAGTCACTACAACAAAAGCAATCACCTATGTCTGTTAAAAATGCACCTTAGTCTAAATACAATAATTAGGAATGCACCCAGGTCAAAATGAGACTAGATGTTTTGGGTTAATTGTTAGATTACAAATCAAATTAACATAAAAAACCTTAGCAACCTCCCCTCGAGTGAAACATTACTTCATTATTTTTAAAAATCAAAGTATATAAATCCACTTTTGTTTTGTGTGCATTGGCAGCAACATGAGAAACCTGGAAATAAACACCTTTTCATGTGAATTAATTGAGGTGGGGGTGATTGCAATTTGTAATTATTTGTTCAGGCTTTGTGTCAAGTTTTTTCTAAGTATGACAACTTGTCTTCGCCCCTTATAATCTTGCTTCATATTTTATTGGAATTTTTTGTTTTTAATCAAATTATTCATATTCTATTTTTTATTGCATTTATTTCCCATTTAGTATATGGAGACTAGAGCTTTATCTGCATTATTTAAACAACAAAAACTGAGAGACTTTTCTTTGATATCAGTTATCTCAATTTAAAATTTCAAAATGGCACTCAAGTCAATAAATATTTTTCATAAGACTCTCAATTACTTAACGTCAACTACATGAATATGGGGTAATCATCCTGCTTTGTTTGAGGAACTATCTTCTGTTAAACCACAAGCTATCAATTTTAATATTACTATATCTGTGTCAATTTTCCTTTTCCCCTACGATTCAATATCAATCAGATCTCTCTTCCTTACTAGTTCACTAAGTGATTTTAGTTGTATGCATCCAAATTGTCTAAAGAGTAATATCATTTATACGTCGGTTTCAAACTTCAATTTTGATGTCTAAAGAGTAATATCATTTATACACCGGTTTCAAACTTCAATTTTGAACTACTTAATGAATTTATGTATTTCTTGGGTTCGTGTTAGAATTTTAAATTTTGATCCATATATAATAGACTACACAAAAAGAACTACAAATCACCCACGCATTGCGTGGGGATATCAACTAGTAATCATACCATATTTTGGTAACACGTCTCATTTTGTATTGGTTAAAAACGTCTCCTAAAACGTCGGGTTATTAAAAGTGTGCTGAGGAAGTCCCAATCCTCTTTTGAAGCAACCTTTCGATGTTTATGATGATAAGGCTTTTCCATGGGTACATAGAAATAGGAAAAAATAGAAACAAGTCCATCGATTAATTAACAAACAAGGTAAATATATGGATATGTACAAAACATGGATATATATTTAAATATTTAGACCAATAATAAAAACATATTTATATATGGATGGTTATGTAAACTACAACCAAAATAGTTAGGCAATAAATTTCCATACATTGGGGGTAAATTAATGAAAGCATGTTATATGAATATTTAGACCAAAACAGATAAAAATTCAGATAGCATGTTATCTCAATAGTTAAATAGTCAGATAACATACTACGAGTCAACAACTAAGTATTCAAATATTCGATTAGTCACACCAAGCACAACATGATAATCTTAAGTTGATGTACGGTAAGAAGAAGGCGCAGAGAAAGAAGTTATACAACCAAATTCATGAAGCATATATTCAAATATTTAGACTAATAATAAAAACATATTTATGTATGTATGGTTATCTAAACTACAACCAAAATAGTTAGGCAATAAAGGTCCATACATTGGGGGCCAATTAATATAAGCATGTTATATTAATATTTAGACCAAAACAGATAAAAATTCAGATAACATGTTATCTCAACAGTTAAATAGTCAGACATGCTACGAGTCAACAACTAAGTATTGAAATATTCGATTAGTCACACCAAGCACAGTATGATAATCTTAAGTTGATGAGCGGTAGTAAGCAGACGCAGAGAAAGAAGTTATACAACCAAATTCATGAAGCAAAAGGGAACATTAGGGTGTTTTGTAGGTGTCGACTACTAAATAAAGATGAGGTTTTAACTAGGTATGCTTTGGCTTGTGGATTTGGCATCCAACGCTGGAGAAAACTAATGCACAAGGTGAATGTCTTAAGGAAGCTCAAAATATTAATAGATCACTTTCAGTTCTCAGGGATGTCATGTCTCCTTTGTCCAATAAAAATAACCACATACCATATAGAAATTCAAAGCTCACACATTTACTTCAAGATTGTTTAGGAGGTGATTCCAAAATTTAATGTTTGTGCAAATTAGTCCTTCGAAGCAGGACTTGGGTGAGACTATAAGTTCTTTAAATTTTGTAACATGGGTTCGGGGGGTGGAGTTGGGCCCTACGAAGAAGCAAGTTGACACGAGCTTCAAAAGTTGAAATTATTACTTTATAAAGAAAAGAAAGAATTCAGATGCAAAGAATAAGCTTTACGGAAATTTAAACGGAATTATGGACAGGATATGTCCACTTTGTTTGTTTAGAATAAACAATCACTTGACCATGAAAACCAAAAAAATTAGAGCTTAAGGGGTGAACACAATAGTGGAAATCACATACTTTCTATGAGAGAATACAAATGGTATTGTAGAAATAAGTGAGGGATTGAATTGGTGAGAGTTGGTCTCCCATTTCATCTAGACGTCATTCAAACTATGAAACCCATTTGTTTAATGTACTTATTACATAAATTAATCGGTAATGTTGTTCGTTATGCCACTATCTCCCCGTAAACACAAATGGGATTATGAAAACCTTTTAAACAGAAATTATGAAGGCTTTAAAATTGATAAAAAGCATCATCCATAATCTTATAATTCTATCAGAAAAGAAAAAGAGAAGATTAAACATTTAAATTGACCATGATACGTAGAAAATGGTGAGAAAATTAATCATCAACATCAAAACATAACCTGGCCACAAACTTCGTATTAAATTGTACAATCTTAAAAAGTAATTTTTAAGAAAATTTCAAGATTATTTTACACCTCTTTGGAAACTTCTTCAGCCTCCTTTGATGATCTCACATAATTCACCAAGACCTTTAAAAGGAGAATAAAATCCACAATGATCAAGTCGATTTATAGAATATATATAAAAATCACTAGTAAGATATACACTTCCCATACATGCATATGGATATGCTTGAAAATTTAAGAGTTGATAAAAATACAAAACCTACATTTGGCGCATAATAAAAATGATAAAAATGGTTGTTTTCACCCATGGAAATTGGTGGCTTAATTTGGTATGCTTAAAAACCTAAAATAGAATTCCACTTACATAACACTCCTCTAAATTAGAGTATTGACCAACAAGACAATGGAATTGAGAACAAGTAAAAGTGAGCAACCTTACAACCATATTTTCCCAAAATGAAAGTAATAGCCTTATCAATTCTCTTAGAAGCTCCAGTAATAACAACAACAGGAGCTTCAACAACTTCCGTAACCTGAACCCTAAGAACTGTAAAATAATTCCCAAATATTATAATCTCCACAAAAATAAAATGGAATGGAAGATCATATGAAATTACCATGGACGATTATCACATAGCCAAAACCGTGTAGAGGAATAGTATTCAGGCCTGAAAATACATAAGACCAACATTAACTTGTAAAAATAATCACCATAATTCAAATTCAGAATGTAGGTTAGAAAATACCTGGTACACCCGAACTGGAAATGCTGGTAAGCATCCATCCCATGTCGAAGATCTTTCAGTAATAAGTGTCGATGTAAAGAAAAGGAATATCAAGCCAGTTATGTCCTATTCAAATAAGAGAGTAATGTGAAAATAAATGTTCAGGAGAAGAGAAAAGAGTAATGATAATAATGAGAGTACTGAGAGTAATGAACAATTTATGACCCAAATCAATGTTCATGAATTAAATTCAACAATACCAATGATAGCAATGTGCAAATCTTAGGTTATGTTGAAATGTAGCTCTATATCAGCTTTTCAATTTAATCATCCAAATACAAATGTGGTTTTTAAAAAACAAACAATTATCGAATATCATTATGGTTGGCACATCCAATTAACGAATAGAGCGTGAGAAAAAGATAAATCATACCTAACAAAACAAACATCATGACAAATACTAATCTTTCAACCATTTTTGAAAGCAGAGGTTTCTAAGTCACCTTATACAGATTACAACAACTTAACAAAGCCTTAAATTAAAAAAAAAAATCAAAGCCTCAATTACATAACATAAACACACACGAATGAAGAATATACAATTTATAGTCTATTTTGACCCTTAACGCCCAATTTTAACCCAAGAATGAGACTATACTAGTTAATTTCTGCAATTGGGAGCCCGATAAGATAGGAGAGGCAGGATTCCAACTAAAATGAGGTTGCTTGAGTGGTGGTGGTAGGGTGGGTGGTGGGTGGGGGAGAATACTTGATAATTCTAGATTGACATCATCATAAAAATAATATATTGTAAATGATTTTTTTAAATAATATTCATCCACATTAATTACTATGACCAAATTTCTCCATGACGTACAATATATCCACATTTCATTCAAATAATGTGTGTTGACAAAATCCACAATAACAAAGATGGGAATCGTCATCCATCGAGGTAAGTAAAGGAAAAAGAATTACAATGACAAGTAAACATTTCATGTCTAAGAAATGGTAGAAGAAATTTGATTAGGGGTTTATAATTCATCAACTCATAAAACATAATCATTACTATTATAAAATACAATGTAATCTATATAACAACCACTTAGCATATAGACTTACCAACTTTCATGAAAAAAAGACTCAATTTCACATTATTGTAGACACAATTAAAGCTAGAACCAAAACCACTTATTGTGCAATATCACAATACATAAAATAATTATCACAATGCAGAAACCCTAAAATTCCAACCCCTGAAATCTCAAATCACACCAAATACATATTATTTGCATCGCATTATCCGCAACATTTATGTATGCCCTAATCGTAAGTCACAGTTGAAATGAACCAGAGAATTGTAAAGCTTTATTACTTTCCTTTTGTGAAATGAACCAGAAAACGTACCAGAAATTATAAATGAAACTCACGATTAAAAGTCACCAGTACGTGAGAGAATGGAGAGCGTGAGGGAGAAGGAGATGGAGAGCAGCTTGGGAGGGAATGGATATGAGGAGTGACGTGTGCGGGTAAAACATAATGTTTGGAGGGAGCGGGTAAATGATAAAAAAAATAGGGGCAAATACTCGCTTCTAAATTTTTGGAGTGAAAAAAGGGTCATAATATCTATTTAGGTTAGAAACTCTTAAAAAATGTCATAATATCTATAATCAAATATGATTTTTATATTTAAACTGTCATAAAAAATAATACTAATTGTAGGAGGGTACTTTAGATTATAGCTGGAGGCGTAACCCCTCTTTTAGTATGGTAATGACAAGTTAATTAGCCCCAAACCTTGGATTAATGATAGAACATATAAACACAAACCCAATGAAGATGAACTCAGTTTAAACTCACAAATCTCTCGTGTATAACTCAGGAGATAATAATGAACTTTAAAAGTAACTAAGGTGGAGGGAGAGAGAAGTGAGCACCCTAGATACACCTTGGTAGGCAGGTAGAAACACACCATACACCCTCAAGAATCTCTGTCAAGTATTAAAAGCTTCACAATAAATAACAATAGTGAGTGGATAAACCCTCTGGTTTCCAATAACTCTCTCTCTCTCTCTCTGATGTGTATCTCTAGTAATAACTCCTGAGTTCTCAAAAAAGACCATCCTTCCCTTAGAGGTGGTTGGGGTCCTTAAATAGCCCCCACACCATCCCCGAGGTAACTCAGTCATTAAAGACTATGAAAGACATCCCTCATACTTTATGCCACAGCATTAAATGCCTGGTGCACTAGTTGCCTCCATGTCATAAACATTAAATGCCAAGACATGCCTTTTTCCCAACCACTGTGTGTTAGGGGGCTGTTGTCGTAGAGATGACTCACCAACTGCCTGACAGGCCCAAATACCACGGTGGTTTACTCAAGTGCAAGTCTGACATTTGTTTAGTTGGCTAGTGACATCACCTACAGTAGATGTGACATTAAGTAGAGGGCTATTTGGTTCATAACTCAACACCCGATGGAACTCTAAGCTGCTCCGCCTGGGGTTCCATGGTCAATGTCCCTCGGTGTTTTTACCAGGTGTATCTAAGATGGTCAGGACAAGCCCCAACGATGCCCCACTTCTCAATCCTCCAAACCAAGTCCCTCTAAAGTTCCCACGGTGAGGTCATTCGATAGAGCATGAAAGCTCTCCCAGGCCCTGCCAAGCGTGGTCTCTCGTAAGTACCGTTTGACCTCACACAAACTCATTCATTATTATCGCTACGTCATTACAACCGTTATAGCTTACAGTTTATTAATAATGAAAATACAATATGACTAATACAAAAATATGAGCTGCAGCGCCAAGTTGCCTCGCTGAGTTGCCACGCTTGAGCTGTCACACTTGAGCTGCCTCGGTTGCTTACTCGCAAACACTGTTGCTAATTAGGGATTTGTCCCTAATCTCAAGGTTACCTTCAATCCCCCTCTACATTTCCCCCCTCATGGAGGGATTTTTTGTGGGGTTAAGAAATGCCTGAACAAAAACTTCTCAATCCGATGAACCTTATATGCGTGAAGAAAAAATGCTGGCTTTCTTTCCCCTGTAAGAGCCACAACGATATAATCTTCTTGAAAAAGTAAAATTCTCATTTGGACTCTTAGTAAATGAAATTATCCCCTATGGTGCTTCGTTGTGTTCGAAAAACATTTGGACATGTGGGATCTTCTTGGTTAGAAATTCACTGGATATGCCTAACAAAAATTTCTGGCGCCAAAACTGAAGCTTGTTGGAGAAGGCAACGCTTCCTGTTCTCTATGCGTCACTTCATTAATGAAATGGCACTGTCTTTTCAACTGCCAAAGTACTTCCCGAGGTGCTGCGTGTTCATGTGAAATGATTATAGGCGGCCACGCACGTGCAAGGGTGGGGAAATCTAAATGCCGAACTCGAAATTTCAAACGTCCATATCCAACACTTAACCTTTCTTTTCTCTTACTTTGCTTTCATCATCTTCAAGATTTCATTGTCTTTAGAGAGAGAAAAGAAAATGTGAGAACTCCATTGTTGTTTTGAGCTCTTACCTCCTGACTTCTTTCTTCTATTACCGTCTCTATCTCCACTGTTGCTCGTGTTTCTCCATTCTCGTTAACTTCCATTTCTGTTGCTTGAAGATTTTCTTCTATCTTTTCGTCGTTTGCTATGGCATCCTCCAGCAACTCCTCTGTCTCTACGACCGCTGCCCCGTCTACCACCACTACTTCTGCCTCCACCTTGGATGTTGCCCACCAGGTACAACTGAGGTTTTATCGTCGCTCTCCTATTTTTGGAGAAGGTGATGATTTTGCTGTTGCCTGCAAGACTGTTCATTTTTCTTCTAAGTTTGACGCTTTACTACTGGGTGATGAAGACGAAGATTATTCTGAGTGGGGCTTTCTTCCTCCAGAGGGGACTCTGTGATTTCGCTTGGAGAAAGGGAACATCCCATGGTCCCATATTGATTTCGAAGCGCCCGGGGGATCTCCTGCCCACTTTGCTGCCTGGAACTCCCATATGCAAAGTTCTTACGCTGATATTCTCACCAAGTTTGGGTTGCAATGGGCTAAATGGTTTGGTGAGTTCACTCTTTCAAAGAACAATGTTGCTCTTCCTATCCTGCTCTCTCGATGGAACGTTACTACTCATACGTTCATCGCTGCGTGGGGCGAGTTCACCATAACTTTGGAAGACGTGTGCGAGCTTCTGGGCCTCGATGAAACAGGTCATGAGCCCTACATCGATGAGGCTCTTGATGCTCAAGAGACTGCCGATCGTTTGGAGTTGGATCGTATATGCCGAAGCTGCATTAGTTTGTCCAATAAGGCTACTTTCTCTCCCTTGATTAATTATTTCTTCATGGGTTCTAGTGAAGGCAGTTCTTTAACAGATGCTCCTGGTCAAGGTACCCCGTTGGAACTTCCTGCCTATATTCTTGTGATTCTCTCCCATTTTTTCTTAACGGGAAAACCCAACGACCAGCCCCGAAGGGACCTTATCAATATGTCCCTTCGTTTGTCCCGAGGCATAAAACTTCCACTGGCTAAAATTGCCTTGGGATCCCTCTACACCTGGTTGGACAGGACTTTATTCGACATGGAACGATCACTTGGCCGTTATAACTTGGCCAATTTTGCCAACGTTGTCCTTCTGACCGGCTTCCTTTACTTTCGTTTTCCTATCGTAGCAGCTAAAAACAACTGCCCTCCTTCGGGGGAGATAGTTCTTCCTCCACGGTCCTTTATTTATCACAGGAGACAGAGCCGAAAGGAGTTAATATCTGTGATCGACCGTTTTGAGAACTTTGTCATGAGGCCTTATTAGGAGGAAATCTTCTTTCACACTTGTGGATTTTTTCAACACGAAGCCAGAATGGTACAGACCCTTACCATGGATATTGAGGATCCCTCGTTGGCTGTGGTCCTTTTGTTCTCCCAAGGATATCTGCCTTCCTACACTGAATGGGGATATACTAGTGAGCACTATAACCCCAATTGATGCAGCCGCCAGTTTGGGTTTGACCAGGGGGCTCCACGTCCAGTGTTTCAATCGTCAAACCCTAAGGTCTCCTTTAGTGAGGCGTGTTCTCTTTTTTCTTCCATCGCTGCGTGGGGGATAAGTTCTACCATGGCTGGGCGAGTCACTATTCCCAGTATTACTAGACAAGGGGATATGACCCCTTTGTTTGCAACAAAATACCGGCCAAAACAACAGGCTGAAATTGCTGAGTTCGTTAAGGGAGATACAGTGTATCCTCCTGTTTCTTCTTTTTTTTGCCTTAGAGTTGGGGCTAAAACGAAACTTTGTACTTGGGGTGGAATTCCCTCTAAGTACGACCCCCAAGGCACCTCCCACCAAGATTCCCCCGCTTTGTTCCATGATCCCAGTCACTACGCCCAAGCCCAAAACCCCTGTAGCTCCGAAGAAGGCTGCCCCTTCAACGGGAGCTACTACCGACGAGGGGCCTTCTCAACCTCCTGCCAAGAAGGTGAAAATGGCCAAGAGTGGGACATCAAAGCCAAAGTCTAAGTCCCAGAACCCGCAGACTCCCATGGAAGCCCTCCCCATAGCCTCCTTTCCACCCCATGTCTGCCGAGATGGATGAGCGCATAAGGAAGGAAGCCTAAGCGGAGATAGATCGGATTAATGCTGAGTATCAATGGCACGCTATCGTTGTTCCTCCTTTGGTTTCTTTTCCCACGGTGGTGGTTGATCCCACGGAGACACCGATAAGGAGGAGAAAGAGTTCACGGGTTCCTCGAGATGTTGGTACTGGTGCAGCGGGGATAAGGAAGAAGACTCTAGGTACCAAGTCCCAGAAAAAATGAACTCCTGAGGTGCATCGAACTCCTGCCCCCTCTGTTGTTGCTACTCCTCCTTCTTCGCCCGTGGTCGTATCTTCTCGTTCCCCTTCTGGATCCGAGGTATGTATGCTTGATTTACTCATTCTTCTTTTTTTCTTAAGGCAGGCTGCATTTGCTTATTTATTCTTGACAACTGTGGTGCAGGGGATTGAAATGGAAAGACCAAACCCCCCAGTCCTGCCGTGAGCCCTTTTTATGGGGGGACGCTTCGGTGTTTCTCGTACCGATGTGACTCCTCCCTGTGGGCTCACTTATTCTCATCGTTTAGGCTCCCATCATGCTAAGGAAGTTGTTGTGGGAGGTGATGCCATTGAGCCTGCGAGTGACTCTTCGCCACCAGAGGTAACGTAACCCGAGACAACACTCTCAGTCCCCTCTGATTTACCTACTCCACCTGAGGTTCCTCTTCACATTGTTCTTGTTGAGGAATGTGAGCCCGAGGTATGATTTCCTATACAGTTTTTTTTTTATAGTGTCTTTTCGGTCCCACACCTTTTATTTATTTATCTTGCTGAACCTCGAGATGTTTTGGGTGCCCCAGGTTGAAACATCCTCGTTGTTAGCTAACTTTCTTCTTCTAACGCTGTTGATGAAACCTCTGACCGCCCTTCCCCTTTTTAGTTCTATAACTGAGGTAAGTAACACTTAGAGATACTTCTTCATTTTTTTTTCTGTACTTACTCCTCTTTTCTAACACTTTCCCTCATGTCATAGTTTTCTCCTGATCTTGTACCACCTACGTATCTTGGTGGTCCTCCTGCATCCAAGGCCAAGGTTGGTGCTTCTGCCTAGCGTAGTGGTGCTTCTGCACCCCTCCATATTGGTATTTGTTTGGGAGCCCCTCATCTTCTCCCGATGTACCCCCTATGCTGGCCTTGGTGCCTTATGTTGGTGAGGGCGTCTTGCCGAGCGTTGAGGCTTTTGCGACCAGGGACCCCGTTATAACTTCTGAGGTAATGATCCCATCCCCAACGGTTCCTGTCCTTGCAGCTGCCACAATGGCTCCCGTTCTTGGCCCTGTAGTGACTGAGGTATAAATATATATTTTTGTTATTTCTCATGAACTTCCACCTTATAACGGTGACTTAACAACGAAAACGCTTGTTAAGATTTTCATAAACTCCACCTTATAACAGTGACTTAACAACGAAAATGCTTGTTAAGATTTTCATAAACTCCACCTTATAACGGTGACAACGAAAATGCTTGTTAAGATTTTTCATAAACTCCACCTTATAACGGTGACTTAACAACGAAAACGCTTGTTAAGATTTTTTGTAAACTCCACCTTATAACGGTGACTTAACAACGAAAATGCTTGTTTAAGATTTTTTATAGACTTATTATGCCTTCTAACTCTTCTCAGGTTGCTCGAGAAAATTCTCCCCAAACTCTTTCGCCTACAGGCTCACCTCCTCAAGAACCTGCTATTTCGGAAAACTTTGGTCATGATGATCAAGGTTCCACGACTGGTGCTGCAGCAGAGAGCGAATTTGGGTGCGAAATTCCCCTTCCTGACCTGGCTCCTCACGCCTTCTGCCTGATGGTGCTTCGGCAGTCCCCTCAAATGCCTGTCAACCACCGCTTGGTGATCGAACAGCTGGTGAATCGTCACCCTGAGACCTTCACATCAGATTGCCTACGTTCCAATATTCACGTGATGAGTCACAGACTTCAAGGCATGGCGATCGTTGTTGCTGAAATTTCCAGTACTCCTACTGCAAGCGTTACCAGATCCCTCCTTAACCAATTTTTGGGTTTTTTGAGGGAGCTAGGGCGTGATGGTTTCTGTTTTGACTGGCTCATAACACATTTGAAGACTTTGAAGAACCAGCAACTGATCGGCCAGAGGGAAGTGTTACGAAAGCATCAGGAGGACCAGCGAGCTGAGGAAGCTAAGTTGGTCGCTTTAGCACCTCTTTTGGAAGTAGTGGATCAAGAGGTGAAGGATACCGAAGAAGCCTTGTGTCTGGTCAAATTGAAACGTGAGAGACTCCTCATCGAACGTATACAAGTGCAAACGAGGCTGGATGTTTCTATTAATGCCCAACGGTCTTTCACAGCAACTTATTCAGGCCTTCCTGGAGATTTTTTCTCTTCCTCAGATTTATCGTTTCTTTTAGGCTAATTGCTTCTTGTATACATATCCTTCATCTGCTTCTATCTATGTAATTCTAGGGAGATAGCTCCTAATTTTTTTTTGTAATGATCCATTGTTTATGAATGAAGAATTTATATTTTCCCATTCTTCCATGTGTTGTGACTGTTTTTGTATGTTATAGATTTCTGTATTTCTGCAATTCTCTCACTGTGTTCAAATCGTAACTAAAACTTGTATATTTATAACAACAGCCATTATAACAGTGGTTCAAACTTGATTATTTACACATATTAAACCTTTAACCATTTATTGTTACTCTTAAATGGCTTATCTTCCTCTAGCTTCGAAATTAAACAATAACCTGAATCATGAGCTTCGTTTATAATGAAAGGTCCCTCCCAATTGGCTGCAAACTTAGGTAGAGGAAGCCCCCTGATGTGCTTCACTGCTTCTTTCAAGATGAGGTTTCCCTCCATGAACTTCCTTGGTCTCACTAAGTTATCGTATGCCCTGGAGAGTTGTTTCGTATACATTTGAAAGTGTTGCATCGAATTATCTCTATGTTCATCCAACGCCTCTAACTGTACATGCCTGTTTTGAGGGAGCATGCTACTTCATAAGGCATATCGAGCAGAGGGAACTTCCAACTCCACTGGAAGGATTGCCTCAGCCCCATAAACAAGAGAGAATGACGTGTATCCTGTAGGTTTCCACTTGGTTGTTCGATAGTCCCACAAAACAGCTGGTATCTTGTCATCCCATGCCCCTGGAAAGTCCTCCATCATCTTGGCCAAAATATTAACCAAGGTTTTGTTAGTTGTTTCGGCCTGACCATTTCCCTTTGGGTATGCCACCGTTGAAGTGTGATGAACAATGGAGTACTTGTCCGTAAGAATTATTACTTCGGAATTGAAGAAGGGAGTCCCATTATCTGAAAGAATAACCTTTGGGATCCCTAAACGGTAAATGATGTATTCTCTGATGAAGTATCTCACCACCCCAGCTGTTGCTCTTCTGAGTGGTATCGCTTCAGCCTATTTTATAAAACACTCCATTGCTACCAGTATCCATATCTTGACTCTCGAAGAAGGGTGTATTGCCCACCACCAGGTCGAACGTCCAAGTATGAAATGGATAGGGTATTGACAAAGAGTGTAAGTCTACCAATGGGGCATGGATCATATTTCCATGAAGTTGGCAAGCCTTACATTTTCGGACGAAATCAGCCAAGTATTTCTCCATTGTTGGCCAATAATACCCCAACGTCATCAACTGATCATATAACATGGCCCCTCCTATGTGGGTTAGATCGTGCGCTTGCTTGAGGACCTCAGCTGCTTCTTTTTTCGTGATGCAATGCAACGTCCTGTTAAAGTACCCCCTTCGATAGAGCTGCCCCTCCTGGATATAAAACCTCGGGGCTCTTCGCCTTAGGCGCACCGCATCCATTTTCTCCATTGGGGCAACTCCATCCTAGATGTAGTCGATATAGGGCTGCCTGCAGTCCATTTGAGTCTCAATAAAATGGCACTCAACTGCCTCGAAGAGTAATTGACACTTATTGCACCTCCGTTGTAGCTCTACCGCATCTTACTTCATTCTAGGCCAGAAATATCCCTCTCTTTGGATTCTCCTATATAGATGTATCTCGGTCTTTTCATAGTGCTCCTCATGCATTTTCTTTAACCTTCGCTCTGCTTCCTCTGGGCTGATACATCTTGATAGCCATCCCCTAGCATTTCTGTAGTAAAGATTTCCCTGGTTCATAAAGTATTGGGCTAACTCTCTTAATCCCATAGCTCCTTCACCAGACTCCAGTTGCTTCCTAATCTATCCCCTCCAGTCCGTGTCCTCCTCTATCGGTAGTATTGACTGTACCACTGATGGAGCTGTCCTTCTTTGGATCACAACGTTAGTCTTATCGTTCCTCATGACCATTTTCTGGGCGATAGTGGCATAGGCGTCTGGATGGCGGTTCATCGTTTTGGGATGTCTTCTGATTCTGGTCCGATGGAACTGGTTGAGAAGCCTGTGAATGATTGTTCTGTATGGCGCCAAACTCATGTGCTTCAACGCATATTATCCTTTTACTTGCTGAATCACTAAGTTTGAGTCATCCTTAATGCAGAGTGAACGAATTCCTCTTCGAAGAGCCTCCAACAGCTCTAACATCAACGCCTCGTACTCTGCTTCATTATTGGAACAAGGGAAATCTATCTTGTAGGAAAGGCAAATCTCCCTCATCCCTTTTGAAAGAATAACCTCCGTTCCTCCCTTCTTTTTCGTCGAAGACCCATTAAACTACATCGTCCATTCCTCCTCAGTTGTGTCCAGATAATTAGCCTGCAAATCATCTCCTGGAATATCTTCCTTGGGTGGCTCAAAGGTTCCTGAAGGGAAAATGGCCAACAGATTAGCGTACGCCTGACTTTTAATTGTGCGAGGGACTATGCACTTCAAGTCATATTCAGAGAGGATAAGGAACCATCTAGCTTCCCTGCCAATCAATATGGTTCTTGCAAGAAAATACTTAATGGGGTCACATCTAGTCACAATATGAATTGTAAAAGACAACATATAATGCCTATGTTTTTGTGCTATAAATACTAAGGCCAAATAATTCCTTTCTAAGCTCCTGTATATGACTTCTGGCCCATGGATGATCCTGCTGAGTTAGTAAACTGGCCGTTCTTATCCGTCCACTTCTTGTGCCAGCAGAGCTCCAAAGGACCTCGTGGTTGATGTAAGGTATAGCTGCAACGGTAGTCCTACCTGGGGTGAAACGAGCAATTTCTTCATCCCTATAAGAGATTCTTAGTGAACCTCCTCCCACCTAAATTTTGTGTTCTTCCTCAATAGCTGCATCAGTGGGTATGTTATTTGGGCCAATCCGGGCACAAACCTCCTAAGGTAGGAGACTTTACCGAGAAAAGTCTTTAGCTCCTTCGTCATTTTTAGACATGGCATCTCCAAGATCGCCCGTTGCTTATCCTGGTCCATCTGCACCCCTTTTCGATCAACCACGAAGCCTAGAAACTTCCCACTTGTCACTCCAAAGACACATTTTAATGGGTTCATCCTCAATTTGTACTTCCTGCATCGAACAAACACCTTCCTTAAATCAGTCAGATGGGACTCCTCCTCCTTCGATTTGCTGACCAGGTCGTCCACGTAAAACTCTACAAATTTGTGGAAGAAGTCATAAAAAATGGCCATCATTGTCCTCTGGTATGTATCTCCAGCATTCTTGAGTCCAAACGGCATCACCTTGTACATGAAGTTGCCCAACGGAGTTCTAAACGCCGTTTTCTCTACATCGGTGGGGTCTATCTTGATCTGGTTGTACCCCACGTATCCATCCATAAAGCTATACATCTTATAACCAACCGTGGCGTCTATCAAACTTTTGATAGAGGGTAGGGGAAACTCATCATTGGGGAAAGACCTATTCAAGTCTCTAAAGTCCACGCAGATCCTTATTTGGTTCTTGTCTTTCTTCCCCACTAGCACAATGATGGATAGCCAAAGGGGATGTTGTATTGGCTTGATAAATCCTGTTGTTAACAAATGTTCGACCTCCTCCTTAATCTTCAAGTCTAGTTCAGTTTTGTAAGTCATTGTTGTCTACTTCACCGGAATAGCTGAAGGCGTCACGTTCAGTTTGTGGCATCTCACTTCTTCATCCAGCCCTTCCATTTCAGTGTACTTCCATGCGAAAACGTCTACGAATTCTCGAATCAGCTTAACCAAGGCTTTTTGTTTCTCCTCACCGAGATATTTCGAGATAAAGATAGGCCTTGGATCTTCCCCTTCTCTTGCTAAGTTCAGTTGATCTAACTCTTATACTTTGGGCCTTGGTTGATCGGCCATGTAATCTGGTTCTTCGGCGATATCTTCTACGAACTCCTGTAGGCTGGAGTTGTCTATCACCATACGCTGCTCCTGTCGATCCACCAGGAAACACTCATACACCGGGTCAATCTCATCCTTAGTCTTTTCGGCCGCCCGTTCACACCATTATAAGCGGTACACCACTTTTCCCTCTTCAGTGACAATTTTCTTGCATTGCCTGCTGGTAGCTATTTCCACGGCCTTCCTCTTCTTCTCTCTGGAAGCCTTAGCGATTCTTTCCCCCGAGAAGTGGCTCAACACGCTTTGCCGTTGGACCTCCTGCTCCATTGGATCTGTTCTAGGCCTCATCCTGTCTTTGCATTGCTTCGGGATCTTTTGGGGTCGAGGGATCGCCTGATGGGCTTCTTCGGTCCTCACCCCTTCACTACTTCCACCCTCTTTACCTTGCTCATTCAAGGGCCCCATCCTCTCTCTAATCGAGGGAACCTATTCTCCCTCCATTCTCCTTGTCAGAACCCGCACATCCTCCTCCATCTCTGTATAAAATTCCGCATCCACTAAGTGTGCTTCTTCGATAGCGAAAGGCCTCTTCGTAGCCCTAATGGTCACTTCTGTTCCCTTGATATTTTCCTTGGCGCCTTGATGGTAAGTTGAAGGAACTAACCCTTGGTTGTGAATCCACACTCTCCCTATTAGTAAATGATAGTAAGTTGCACTTTCTATTACATGGAACTTGATGCAGGAACTCAGATTTCCCATCACAATCCAAACATTCACATACCCTATGGATTTGGAAGATTGATTATCATAACTCAAGATTACCAAAGGCATGGGAACCAACCTTTCTTCCGAAATGTTAGCCGCATGGAAGGAGTTGATCGGCATAATATTGATGGAAGCACCCCCATCCATAAGAGTTCTTACAAAGCTAATCTCGTTGACGCTAGCGGTTACATATAGAGGCCTATTATGGGGGAACCTTACAGCTCTACCTGCATCGCTGAAGGTTACTTCTGACAGAAACTTCTTCACCAGCCTAGCCATGGGTCCCCTCCACCTTAGCGAGGGGACTACGTTTCTTCTTGCAATGTCCAAAATTGCCTGAGTTATCTCCATTCTGCTCTCCTTCGGGATCCCTACTTGATCGAATAACCAAGTGAACTTTGGAGACTTTGAAACTGCACTATACTCTATGATTGGGTTCGTTTCCCCACCTTCAACGTTGTATACGTCTTCCACGTCTTTAGCGCTTGCTTCATTGTAGGCTAAAACTAAGTTAGCCATTCCCGTGGTACAATGTTACAGAGCTTCTTCGAGATCCTCTTGCTTCATCGTCAACCCTCCTCCTTCTCTTTCTGCCTCTTCATCATAAGCCATCACCAAATTGGCCCTGTGTGCCGAAAGTGGGTTGTTGTTAATGTTTTGCGGGGGGATTGGCAATGTCCCCGCCTTCATGTACTTGTCGATGATTCTTCGCAGCGTGAAGCAGCTCTCTGTTGGATGCTGAATCTTTTGATGAACCTGGCAGTATTTGGGATCAGCCCTCGTCGCAGCATCGGGTTCTTCTGTCGGTACGCCTTTTGGTTCATAAATCGCTCCGCCTTGGACCATTGCATTATAACAGCTCATAGCCTCTTTTATCGTATAAGGCAACGGTGGCGGGTCTTCTCTGTCTCTTCCAAACTTTCTCTTATTGTACTTCCTCAGCGCCTTGCCCCCATCCTCCCTCTCGACGTATCCTACCCGTGGGGGCTGGGACCTTCCTCCCGCGGGTTGCATCGGCTGCCTGAACATCATGGGAGCCACCCCCGAGTTGGGTCGTACCACTAAAGAGATTTTTCTTGTGGATTTTAGGAATGTCAAAAAAGTTCCCTCGCGCGTCTCATTTATAAGGTGGTAAATATACTCAGGAAGTAGTCCCTTAGCACAAGTCTGCAACAACTTGGTTTCCTTGACTTCCTCCCTTACATCGAGGGACCATTCCCTGAACCTTCGAATATAGGCCACCACCTCTTCTCCCAATCTTTGCTTCTCCCTACCGAGTTGGGTCAGGGTGAACTCATCCTCTGCCAAGAAGAACTTTTGGACAAATAATACATGCATCTCCTCCTACGTAGAAACGCTATTGGGAGTTAAATGGGAGTACCAGGTGTATGCCTTGTCGGTTTGGGATTTGGAAAACTCCCTCAATCTAAGCTTCTTATCATTACAATATGCTCCTAAGTGTTCAATGAAACGCTTAATGTGCTCCTTCGGGTTCCCACCTTTCCCTGTGTATTTTTCAAAGATAGGGGGAATATAGTCCTTTGGGTAAGGCTCGTCGTTGTATTCCTGAGGGTAAGGGGTTCGGAAGTCATCGTAGACCGAGGCTACCTCGCCCATAGATTGTGAGGAAGCCTTCATGAGCTTCAACATCTCCTTTTGCATCTCCTTTCTCATTTCTTCCATAGGCGATGGGGCAACCACAAATGGGGTTACAGGCAGAACACATGTTAAAGCTGGAGCCATCTTTATTGCTGGCACCATCAATATTCCGGAGGTCCCCACCGCCGAATTCATAATGGAGGGTATGGTTGCTGGGATCGTTCTAGCAATACCTGCACCTGGTGGGGCTGTTGGATCTACTCCGGGTGTTACGAAAGCATTAGCCTCCAACCCTCCCAGCATAGTTGAAGCTACTGGAGTTTGCAAAACTCATAAAACTTGCTCATGAGGAGCGAGATCTGGGCGGGTCCCAACCCCACGCTCGTGGAAGGTTATGCCACCCCGGGAACTCCTGACTCTATTAGAACCGGGGGTATCATTACCCGAGGATCCCCATCCTTTAGGGCCGCCAGCTCCCTCGTGTCCTATTCTTCATTGTGCTGGATATCATCAAAGTTAAGTCTTCGAGTAGCATTATCTTGCGCCATACTCCTTGCTTAGAAGAATGCCTCCCCACTGGAGTCGCCAAATGTAGGAGGGTACTTTAGATTATAGATGGAGGCATAACCCCTTTTTTAGTATGGTAATGACAAGTTAATTAGTCCCAGACCTTGGATTAATGATAGAACATACAAACACAAACCCAATGAAGATGAACTCAGTTTAAACTCACAAATCTCTCGTGTATAGCTCAGGAGATAATAATAAACTTTATAAGTAACTTAGGTGGAGGGAGAGAGAAGTAAGCACCCTAGATACACCTTGGTAGGCAGGTAGAAACACACCATACACCCTCAAGAATCTCTGTCAACTATTAAAAGCTTCGCGATAAATAACAATAGTGAGTGGATAAATCCTCTGGTTTGCAATAACTCTCTCTCTGATGTGTATCTCTAGTAATAACTCCTGAGTTCTCAAAAAAGATCATCCTTCCCTTAGGGGTGGTTGGGGTCCTTAAATAGCCCCCACACCATCCCCGAGGCAACTCAGTCATTAAAGACTATGAAAGACATCCCTCATACTTTATGTCACAGCATTAAATGCCTAGTGCACTAGTTGCCTCCATGTCATAAACATTAAATGCCAAGACATGCCTTTTGTCTAACCACTGTGTGTCAGGGGGCTGTTGTCGCAGAGGTGGCTCACCAACTACCTGATAGGCCCAAATACCACAGTGGTTTACTCAAGTGCAAGTCTGACATTTGTTTAGTTGGCTAGTGACATCACCTATAGTAGATGTGACATTAAATAGATGGCTATTTGGTTCATAACTCAACACCCGATGGAACTCTAATCTGCTCCGCCTGGGGTTCCATGGTCAATGTCCCTCGGTGTTTTTACCAGGTGTATCTAAGACGGTCAAGACAATCCCCAACGATGCCCCACTTCTCAATTCTCCAAACCAAGTCCCTCTAAAGTTCCCACGGTGAGGTCATTCGATAGAGCATGAAAGCACTCCCAGGCCCTGCCAAGCCTAGTCTCTCGTAAGTACTGTTTAACCTCACACAAACTCATTCATTATTATTTCTACGTCATTACAACCGTTATAGCTTACAGTTCATCAATAATGAAAATACAATATGACTAATACAAAAATATGAGCTGCCGCGCCAAGCTGCCTCGCTGAGTTGCCACGCTTGAGTTGTCACGCTTGAGCTGCCTCGGTTGCTTACTCTCAAACACTGTTGCTAATTAGGGGTTTGTCCCTAATCTCAAGGTTACCTTCAATCCCCCTATACACTAATATATATAAAATGACACTTTATATTAGAAAGGCCACATTAATTATAGTATTAACTTTTAAATGACATTTTTGTAATAAATGTCTTTAAATTATTTTTTCGAGCGTCATAAAAAGGTGTTTTTATTATATTGATATCATTATATATTGTACACAAAGAGATGCATCCATCTCTAATCTCTCACCCATTATCCCCTTCTAACTTAACCGAGATATCAAATTATCTCAAAGCCGCAACTTCTTACGCACATTTACATATACATTAACGGCCACCCATTACGCAAGTAAATCTTCCTCGCACACTTACATACATATTATGGCCACCCATTATAGAAACACAGAGTCATAGATAAGAGCTCTTATGTACCCATACCAGATTATGTGACATTTCTACACTTCTCGCTCATACCACTTTTCATACCTAAGCACCTATATATACATTTGAAGGGTTTCTCAAACTAAGGTCTCTAAGCATGTTGTAAAATGAATAAAGAAGTAATCAAATAATATTCAGAGAGATAATTAGAATATAATTAAAAAAACATAAAGAATAAGTGGGCTACCTAACACCTTCTCCACTTGTAAATCGATTCTCGAACCCCATAATAAGAATCTTTGGACCAATCGTAGACCTAAACATGTCTTAGGATTAAACTAAACTTTTTATTTATTTTTATATCAAAACAAATTGGCAACTCAGAAAAATTAAAAATCTATCGCACGAAATACACTTGGGCCTAGGACTACAACGAGAGGCGTTCACCCAAAAATGGATATATGCCAAACATCTTCGAGGGGAAAATTGTCGATCCCATTGTACTGATAACCTAACATTGGGGAGAAACAGTGGGATGGGGAGACAAGATCTCATATGTCCCCACATAGATCACAAATCGCTCTCCCCTAGTCAAGCTCGGGGACCACAACACCACAATTACAAACTAGAGGGTCAGATCTCCAAGAGTGTCTGACAATACCATCCTTACTCCCAAGTTATAACCAGAATGAAACCCTCCTTAGTGTCTGAAACACACCACTCTCTAACAATTTGCGAATATTTTGTGTGTTTTATTATCACCCTTTAAAAGGGAGAACTCTAAGAGGATTCATCGTGTCCTTAACAAACCTACTCCTCTCCTACAAGTGCAAAATTCATTAAAGCATAGTGATGTTCCAATTCAGACGCTTTACACTAAATGTCACTCTGTGGCCATTTTGGAGATACTAAGACTCATAATTTGGGAAATTAATGCATAAAAAATTGTAGATTTTGTAAGTATATTTTTAAATATGCAAACCATGCATCAGTCAAAGTTATAGGGCCTCTTGATTTCGACAATTCTTATTTCATAACTTTGTGGACATTTGGGACATACAAAATCTGTTTATTTGGGAACTTATGAAACTTACATATATATTACAATTGCCTTTGAAACGTTGAATACCATGCGTCAATTGTAGAGGGAAAAGTTATGCTAAAAATACAAAATTGTGACAGGACTAATATTAGTCGTGTATCTTTCTACATCGTGAGGAGAGTGGTAAAACCTTTGACCATACGATAAACTATGAACCACAATGTAAAATTTTTGTTTGGCCGCGCAGTTGATGCCTTACCATGTGGTTATCTACCCATTTATCCATGCAGTCAAAGATGATATCGACATTAAATGTGTGCATGATTAACCGCGGGAATAATTCTATTAGTCGTGCGGGTAATCACTAGAAAAATATTTTTCTATAAATTCACCATCCCCCATTGTTGAAAAGGAACCAAAATTCCCTCTCCATGGAATTAGATCAAATAATTGGAAGCCCAATTTTATTTTGACGTACTTCCATCAATAAATATTAAATTGG
This sequence comes from Sambucus nigra, assembly GCA_949130495.1. Classification (NCBI taxonomy): domain Eukaryota; kingdom Viridiplantae; phylum Streptophyta; class Magnoliopsida; order Dipsacales; family Adoxaceae; genus Sambucus; species Sambucus nigra. Next base: position 93,206,893 of record OX422214.1, read on the forward strand.
ATCCTTGAAAATTTTCGAGGCCAGATATAAAGTCCCTAGCCGAACCTATGCTTAAATAAAAATACACATCACACTAAGGTACATATCATGTATGCTAGTCTAGAATTATTTTTTCTTGAAAAGGTTATGTAAATAAATATTAATTTAGTGTCACCATTATATACTGACCCCACCAAGAGTCCGTTTTCACCTTTTGTACATAAAATATAAATGAATTGGTGTAATTAATTAAAAGCGTGGCCCATTTCCAGCACCATGCATGTAAGAATTCATTTGGCCCGGGGTTTGGAAAGGGAATAAGAATCCTTGATTCTAGGAGTTCTAAATTCCTAAAATATCGAATTATTTACCTTTATTTGGTTTGAACTTCAATTATCTTTTCCAAACATTTGAAATTACTTTTCTATGTTTGGTTCGATAAGAATCAGAATGCTATAAATCTCACTTAATCAAAACACACAACGCACACATAAACACCCACACACACCCACAAACACACTCAATGCTTTCTCTCTCCCTTTTTCACCCACAAACACACACTTTTACACAAACATTCTATATCTTTATGTCTCTAAAACACACATACACATATATGCACACATATACCCCATCTCCTACCCTTATCTATCTCTCTCTCTCACTCACACACACACACACACACAAACTCATTATATCTTTCATGCACTGACACAAATACTCTCTCTCTCCCTCCCACACACACACTCACACTCTCTCTTTATATCACATACATGCACTCACTATCTCTCTCACACACAAATTCGTTATCTCTTTCACACATTCATTCATATACACACTCTCTCCCTGCCTTACACACATATAAAGACACTACACTATCTCTATCCCTACATTTACTTTTCTTCCCATTTCTCTTTCTCTCTCTCTGAGACATTTTATTTTGGTAGCATACCACGTGGTGTCCAAGATAACTTTACGTTCACCTCGATTAATTCTCATTCACGGTTCGTGACTTCTACTGGTCAAGCATTATTTTGACAACGTCGGGAGTCTAATTGGGGAGCAAACCCAATTGACCCTAAGTTTGTCCCAAGGTAGCCTTATACCTCTGACACATATACACACCTATAAATACACATAAAACACCACACACACACATACACACACACACACACACACACTCTCTCTCTCTCTCTCTCTCTCACACACACACACAGACACTCACTCTCACTCCTTCTATCTCACATATATACATACCACTTTGAATTTATGTTTCTAGTGTTTGTATGTGTGATAGATAAAGCAAGAGTGTGAGTGAGATAGAGAGTTCATGTGTGTGTGATAAAGTGTCATTATGTGTGAGTGAAAGAATGCGGTAAAGTATGTGTATGAAAGAGAGAGAGAGTGAAAGCATGAATGTGAGTGTGTGAGAGAGTACGAGTGTAAGGTATGTGTGTTATAGAGAGAGTGGATGTATTTATGTGTGTGTGTGTGTGTGTGTCTGTGTGCGTGCATAAGAGAGAGAGAGAGAGAGAGAGAGAGAGAGAGAGAGAGAGAGAATGTATGTGTGGTTATGTGTAATTGAGAGAGTGCATTTGTCTTTATGTGTGTGATTTAGCGTGTTTTTATATGAGAGATAGAGGAGTGTGTGTGTGAGAGAGAAATAGAAATAGAAAAAGAAAGAGAGAGTGTGTGGTGTGTATGTGTGAATGTGAGAGATAAATAATATGCGTGTGTATTTGTATGAGAGAGAGAGGGAGAGAGAGAAAATCGGTGTGTTTGTGTTTGTGTGTGAGTGTATATGTGCATGCGTGTGTGGTGTGTGTGTGAGAGAGAAAGAGAGACGGGAAGAGAATGTTTGTAGATGTGTGTCTTGTGTGAGTATAATACCCCAGTGTAGACACCTTTTTTTTTGTTATCACATACACTCCATCATAGGTTCCAAACAAAGTCCCTTCAATTCTCAAATCCTCGATCATCCTCCACACCCTAATCGAAGAACACAACACTGTCAGTGAGCCCTAACTGACTTTGGTCAAATCTCAAACCCTAGAGTCCTCATAAAAAAATCATAAAAATTTGAATCCTATTTCCAATGGTATCGGTTATGAGAAAATTAGACTTATGGTTCAAAAGTCATTGCTAAAAAAAATTATGCCTACCTATAGGAATGACACCTCACCTAACTATAGGAAGACTAGGATTACTTCCTTAAAAGGTTATGCCAACCTTCCGGCAGGCAGGTTTAGGACCCTACCGACTAAAAGGTCCCTTGGGACAAAATTGTCCTTTTACCTTTTTGGGTTTTCCTATATAAAGAAACCCTTTTATATCACTACATCCTCGATTTTAGTGCAACATCCATTTTGAATTTATCATACATACTTTCAATACATTCTCTCATACACTACCTTATATCACCTTACCCCACCTTTAACCGCCACTCCACCACCATCATTCATAAACTGGAATTAACAAACAAAGAGATCAAAATATAATTCAAAAGTGTGTGAAGGTCCAAAACTCTTTATGTTTTATTAATCCAATAAATGTTGTTTTGCATATTTTAGTGTTGTTATTTCATTTCTAGTTGTTTCATTATATTCCTATTACTAAACCTACCCGTTAATTATATATATTTTCAAGTCTATTTTCATAAGTAAAAGATACACAAAAGAGGGTGGGGGTGTTTAAACAATAATTCCCCATTTAAAGTGTTCTCATATTCTTTGCACGTTCATCACATTTCACCTACTTTTCATAAATTAAAAGAGATACCCTAGATTTGAATTACGGGTTAGATTCCAACCTATTTCATATTGCGAACTACGTGGACTTTGGTGCCATTTTTTACTACATAGGCAACCTGGAGTCATTTTAGGATTCAAGTCCTTCCTTACTTATTTTATTTAGTCTATATTAATATATTTTCATCTCACTCATATAATTAGTTTTCATCCATTTATTATCTCTTTAGAGGTCATATATAAACGTATTCACTTTTTCATAGTGAAATTATGATTTCGAGGCGTAGCTCATATTTTAACCATTTTTCCCTCTTAGCATTTTACTCATTTTTTTGTTAGTTTATCTCCTTAAGAGGATTCATTCCCATTTTTTCAAGATGTGGATATGATGACTCCAGTCCACACACACACTTGCACACTTGCACATTCGTGTATATATTCACTTTGTGGACTTTGCACATATAATACATTTTCCATATATACACATATTCATGAATTTAGGAGAAGTAAAATATTTTATATAGCGTATGAGAGACTGAAAGGGAGAAACGGTGCCTAATACATTCTCACTCTATAACATTGTCTTCGAGCCCATATCTTATTTTGGTTTTTTATGCATTAGTTGTATTTTTAGCTATCTCTACGGAGGTGGATCCCTGTTTGGAGTAAAATATATTGGCGAATATGATCTATACACATCCACGCACCCTATATTGCTTACGACGACCATTTATATCATTTTCCCTGTGCACCCGCATGCATGAGAGTGCCTCTGTTGCTGGCGAGGGTATAGGATGGCCTAGATACGACTCTTATGGGGTTATTTCGAGGACTAGACTCTATTCACATGTTGTTTTCTCTTACAACATTTTCTACATGTGTATATATTTTCTTACTTGTAAATTTTCTTATCTCATTTTCTCTCTTATATTCTCACTTATTCCATATCTCACGCTCATATTATGTTACAGATGTATACTTTTCTCCATTTTATGTACATAATTATATCTTTATCATATGTATATCCCATTTTTTCCTATCACGTGCTTTACTTCAGTTGTATATATTTCCATGATTTGTTGCACTTATACATATTTCCATGCTCCACTTCAATTATATATTCATATGTTTATCTCACGTGTATTGCAGGTCCTTTACCTAACGACACTTGTATATATTTCCCTTTTGTTTACTTCATGATTAGTTATTGTATTATAACTCTTAGTATACACAATTCTTTACATTAAGATACTAATAAGACTCTTTTCATCTTGCACATTACACGAGCATTAAGCATTGGCACTATAATTTTCCCATAATAGGGAGCTACTTTGTGATGGGTTACCAGTTTTGAGATGCGCAATTAAGCTAAGCAATAGGATCCCACCATATATTTGCTAAGTACTCTCAACGCATATCAAACAGTTTCCCTGCATCATACCGCTTGAGTGAACTAATGACAAGAGGTATATAATAGAAACCCGATCACGTACATTAATTTTATCGAATTGACTCTTACATGTGCTATCACCACGAGGTATTTAGTAAGGAAATTTATGTACACTTGATAATATTGAAGTCGCCCGAAGGTCCCCCCGATTTTAAACTCTTTAAAATTATATTTCCTTTTTGGGAAATCGATGCAGAAGCGATGAGGGTGATGGTTCAAGAAAACGAATTACCAAATTTTAATTTCTTCTTTCAAATTAAAATTAAACACAAGTGAAATGAGATGAAATACACACATACTTTGAATTTCACTTAAATGCCATTAATTCAAGTCCTAGAATTTGCCATAGTCATATTTGTCAACATTTCCAAATTAGGCCAAACCAGTTTTAATAATAGACTTGAATTAAATAAACATTACCCAAATTCAATTTAGCACCAAATTAAATTAAGTGTGACAATTAAAACCAATTTTTTCTTGAATTAACCTAAGCATGCATTCTAAGTTATTATGCAAGATGAAAGTAAATCAATCACACTACGCCGCGATGTACGAGGAAAATCCAAGACGAGAAACAACCTCGGACGACCCTAGCCTCAAATTCACTAAGTATGGAATTTATAATTACAAGACAAAAGACTTACATCACATGACTCGATCCCTCTCAAGCCTCGACGCTCCTTCTTGCAAACACCTCCACTTAGCGAATAACCCCGGAGCTCCACTGCGGTCTCGGAATCCACCGATTGGACTTTATGTGGTTACCATCACCCAAACTAGGAGCCTTTCTCCAAGTGGGTAAATCACGAAAACCTCTTCTTCTTTGTGGGATTTAGAAGCAAACCCAAACTCTTCTTCAATTCGGTGTAGAGATAAACCCGGTGCCAAACTCCAAGCAAGATGTATATATATAAACTTGATAAACAAAACTATGGGTGTAAACTAATGTGTATAATGATTTTTCCTTGAAAATTGGCACTTTAAAACAATGAACTTTTCCCTAAAATAATTTTTCTCTCAAACACTCTTTAGAGGTTGGTAGGATATGAAAAAGTTAAGTTAGAAAAAGTTATTCCCGCACATAGATATTTAGCAAAAAGATGGTGGGGTAAAACAAGTGGGAAAGTGGGCAAAACTGCTCAAAACTGCCAAAAACCTGTTCCCGCCAAATCTCGTTCGAACGACATTTCGTTCGAACGACATTCTCGTTTAAACGAGTTTTCTAGTGAAGTTCCAGTATGAACTCGTTAGAAGCTCGTTAGAAATATCGTTAGAACGACCATCTCATTCGAATGACATTTCGAAAGAAGTTCCAGTATGCCATAATGGGAAGTCGTTGGCAATCTCGTTCGAATGACTTGTGGTTCGAACGACAATCTCGTTCGAACGACACTTCGAACGAACTCACAGAATGTTCAACAAAATTCTTTTTAAGCCCAGAAACTTTTATATACTTTATATATAAGTTTTAATAGAAAACATTCTGAAAACAAAACACATTTTTATTAACCTAACACACGGCTACCGCTACGTCTTCAACTAAACACATCATAGGCTTGAGTAGGTACATTTGAACACTATCCTATTACATAAAACGTTTTTGTCCAGAATTGAGCCAAAACTACAAAGGACTTAATAGGAAATTTGTGTCCTTACAAATCTCCCCCTTTGGCTATTCCGGGACAAAAACCAAACAAAAATCATAAAGGGCCGTCAAGCTCTACTAAACTAATAAAAGTCCCACCCAAAATAACAATACAATGCTTGACTCAAATAACCCAAAGGATCATAATATTTGCCGTTGAAAGTTGCCGTTTTATAAAATAATTCCTGCACACTTAAACAAACACATTACACGCATAGGGAATATCAAAATATTTAATGCAAGTAAAGTAAGTACTCCCCCTAAACTAATTCTCTCCCTTTATCAACTATGATCAACTTAGAAAGACGTCTCTCCCTAAGATAAATCTCCCTCAAACTAAGATACGATAATAATACGAATAGATACCAGATAATAATAGGAATAGATACCGTTTCTCCCCCTATCATTCTCCCCCTTTTTGTCCAGGAATAGACAAAGGCTAAAGAATCAAAACGTTAAAGCAAAGGGGCAACAAAAATTCAACTAATCTAATAAATAACATCGGATACCAACTAGGATGCAATAAAATGATACCAATATGATATATAAATTTTTAAGCATGTGATATCAACAAAGAATGCAATAAGATGGATACCAAGTATGAATTAAAGCATATATGGATTAGAAATCAAGGCAAAGACTAAACAAAAATATCAAATATATACCAAAGAGACTCAAATACACATATATAGATATAAACACACAAATGACACACACAAAATATAATAGGAGTCTTTCACACTCGTATGTCAAAAATGTGTCATATGAAAACGGAAGTGTTGGGGTGTGAACTAGTAACGATTAAATTTAGACTCAATTACTTAAAATATGTTCATAGAGTTCTCAATTGATTGCAAACTTCATCACATTTGAATATAACCTCATGTGATAATACAAATTGAACTCAATGAACAAACATACACAATGCATACAAGCCTAGCATGTTGATGATTCTACAAACCAATAGAGGCATGACATGAAATATGCAACTAGGATAAATGAATACTGTGCAAACCGTTGATATACCATCCAATCTCCCTCAATAAGCATATATTAATTTTGAATGAATATATCAATCAAACATAGGCCTTGGCAAATCATTTTTCTTTTTAATGCCATATTTTCTATTTTTAGGCCTTTGGACCACGTATTTCTTTTAGGTCTATTCAAAATGGTGGCTTACAATCACAAAGGATCACTAAGTCCTTTCGGATACCTTCCCCGTGCACATTTATATTTATCATGTTTTTATGTTTCACACAAATCTCACGTGCAACGGATTTTGACATGCACTAGTCCTCCTAGGTCATAAATATGTAGATGACTAGATTGGTAGGCGAACATCTCACAAAGCTCAAATATAACATGTGACATTAAAATTTCACAAGAGCTCGTGCATGTGTGAATAGAGGCATATAAAAATAGAATCCATTCTATCAACACAAAATCCAACTACTCCATGTAAGCATGGTAAAGAACATAATAAGGATTGACAATCTAAACCAAAAGTTCTAGCCACATGGGAGCGAAAAAGATGAGATTCACACACAAGAATATGCCACATAAAGTGTGTCAAACTAAAATACACACAAAATAAAATCTTTTTGAGTTTTTGAAAAAAAAAATTTAACCACAAAAAATTTTCTCAAAAGATAAATAAAAATCACAATTCTAGCATGTGATAAGCATGGAGCATAGACTAGAAGATGATTAAACAAGCATACATTTAGCATGTGAATATAGCATGAAGTACAAACTCTAAAGTATGCAAACACTAACACATTCATCCTTTATATTTATCAAGGGAGGAAGCATGTGAAAGTACATGAGAATCAAAAATCCTATTTTCCAAGGCAATCAAGTCGAATTTCCTAACCCAAATTAATGAAGAATGACTATCTTGGGGTGTAGGAATTTTAACTACCTTTGTTGCTTTACGTTGGGATTTTTTAGGAATTCGTTTAAGATCAAATTTTTTTTTCCTAAGATGCCCTTTTCGACCACAACGAGTACAAGTAAAATTACGTCGTAATTTGGTACCTAAGGAATGATCTGTAAAGACTTTCCTAGTAGATTCTCCTAAAACATTAGTTTTGGCTTTATGAGTAGATTCTTTACAAGTATTGAAGCCTAAACCACACATATCATTTTTAATTTGGATCGTTCCTAAGATTTTATCTAATTTTTCCGAACGACACTCCAAATCAAATTTGACATTACTAGAGTCTTTTAATTTATTTTGTAATTCTAAAATGTTAGACTCTAATAACACATTTCGCTCTTCAAAAGCAAGAAGATCCTTTTTCAAGGATTCCATTAAACCCCAAAGGCTATCTCTCTCGCCTTCTATATATTCAAGCTTCTCTAGAAGAGCTTTCTCTCGTGTCCTAAGGTCTTCAACCAACATACTATCATCAACGATCTTGACACTCTCTATTAAACTAGCTTCTAACTTCATATTAGCTCTTTTCAATTTAATAGATTTTATAAAGTTCTTGAAAATCATTTTAAAGTTCACTCACATTAACCTTTTCTTCATTTTCACTCTCTCTTTCTTCTCCACTCTCACTATCATAAAAAATAAGGGAATAAAAAACTTTAACCTCGGAAGTGTCATGAGTTTGAGTATCTTCATAAGAAGATTCACTTTCGGTGCTCACATGACTAGCCATAAAAGCCACAAAATTTGGCTTAGTGGGGGAATCGAGTCCCTCTTCCTTATCACTATCACTAAGGGTCGCATTATATGAAATGGGTCGTTTACCCTCTTTCCTTAGTTTAGTGGGGCACTCAGAAGCCCTATGGCCATAACCCTCACAACCAAAACACCTATTTGACTCGTCCCTATTTAATTGTTCATTGATAGGTTTAGGGATCTTCTCGGCTTTGTCATACTTAGAAGTTTCAAATTTCTTAAAATCATTTTTAAATTTATCTTTGTTAAATTTAAGATATTTTCTAAATTTACGAGCAAACAAAGCCATGTCTTCCGAGTCACTATCACTCAAGCTCTCTACTACTTGTTTGACCTATTTTCCGGCTTTAAAGAAACGCCCTTTTCAATTTTCTTTTCAGATTTAGAGGGAAACATGTCTATTTCGTAGGTTTGTAAATCACCTACGAGCTCTTCTAATTTCATAGAGGCTAAAGATGGTACAGAATTTAACACAGTCACTTTTGGAATAAATCTACCGAGTAGGGACCTTAAAATTTTCTTTACTACTCGGTTGTCGAGTATTTTCTCTCCCAAGTTAAAAGATGAATTAACAATATCGAAAATTCTAGCATAAAATTAATCAAAAGTTTCTTTTTCATTAATTTTGATAGTTTCAAATTGAGTGGTGAGGTTTTGGAGTTTCGAGGCTTTAACGACACTTATACCTTCGTGAGTGAGTTGTAAAATATCCCAAGCTTCTTTAGAGGTCTCACACGTCATAATGCGTCGAAATTCATTCGGTGTGACAGCGCTAAACAAGGCATTTGAACCACGAGAATTGAAATTTAAAAGTTTAAATTCACCCTCACTCCATCTATCGGCCGATTTGGGAACACGCTCATTATCTACTAACTGAGTCGTTAGGAACCACCCATTAACAACAGACATCCAAACCCTCTCGTCGATAGATTTTAGTGTCAATTTCATTCACGCTTTCCAATACGCATAGTTTGAACCATCGAAAATAGGAAATTTTGAAAATGGGGAAAATTCCATTTTAGCCAAAAATATTTAAAAGATCTTAACGAAGTAATTTATCGTTTTTGGATCTGATACCAATTTGAAGTCGCCCGAAGGTCCCTCCGGTTTTAAACTCTTTAAAATTATATTTCCTTTTTGTGAAATCGATGCGAAAGCGATGAGGGTGATGGGTCAAGAAAATGAATTACCAAATTTTAATATCTTCTTTTAAATTAAAATTAAACACAAGTGAAATGAGATGAAATAAACAAATACTTTGAATTTCACTTAAATGCCATTAATTCAAGTCCTAGAATTTGCTATAGTCATATTTATCAATATTTCCAAATTAGGCCAAACCAGTTTTAATAATAGACTTGAATTAAATAAACATTACTCAAATTCAATTTAGCACCAAATTAAATTAAGTTTGACAATTAAAACCAATTTTACCTTGAATTAACCTAAGCATGCATTCTAAGTTATTACGCAAGCTAAAAGTAAATCAATCACACAACGCCGCGATGTACGAGGAAAAACCCAAGACGGGAAACAACCTCGGACGGCCCTAGCCTCAAATCCACTAAGTATGGAATTTACAATTACAAGACAAAAGACTTACGTCACACGACTCGATCCCTCTCAAGCCTCGACGCTCCTTCTTGAAAACACCTCCACTTAGCGAATAACCCCGGAGCTCCACCGCAGTCTCGGATTCCACTGATCGAACTTTATGTGGTCACCGTCACCCGAACTAGGAGCCTTTCTCCAAGTGGATAAATCACTAAAACCTCTTCTTCTACGTGTGATTTAGAAGCAAACCCAAACTTCTCTGCAATTCGGTGTAGAGATAAACCCGGTGCCAAACTCCAAGCATGATGTATATATATATGAACTTGATAAACAAAACTATGGGTGTAAACGAAAGTGTATAATGATTTTTCCTTGAAAATTGACACTTTAAAACAATGAACTTTTCCGTAAAACAATTTTTCTCTCAAACACTCTTTAGAGGTTGGTAGGATATGAAAAAGTTAAGTTAGAAAAAGTTATTCCCGCACATAGATATTCAGCAAAAAGATAGTGGGGTAAAACAAGTGGGAAAGTGGGCAAAACTACTCAAAACTGTCAAAAAACCTGTTCCCGCCAAATCTCGTTCGAACGACATTCTCGTTCGAACGAGTTTTCTAACAAAGTTCCAGTATGAACTCGTTAGAAGCTCATTCAAAATATTATTAGAACGACCATCTTGTTTGAACGACATTTCGAACGAAGTTCCAGTATGCCATAATGGGAAGTCGTTGGCAATCTCATTCGAACGACTTATGGTTCGAACAATAATCTTGTTCGAACGACACTTCGAACGAAGTCACAGAATGTTCAAAAAAATTCTTCTTAAGCCCAGAAACTTTTATATACTTTATATATAATTTTGAATAGAAAACATTCTGAAAACAAAATACAGTTTTAAAAACCTAACACACGGCTTTTGATGAAGCTTTATACTCTTTGTCGCTACGTCTTCAACTAAACACATCATAGGCTTGAGTAGGTACATTTGAACACTGTCCTATGACATAAAACATTTTTGTCCGGAATTGAGTCAAAACTACAAATGTCTCAATTGGAAATTTGTTTCCTACAATTATCAAATGGCTTGTCCACATATCTTAATGAATAATTTCCCAAATAAGACAGAGGTATATCATAAAAGTAACGATAAATGAGGGATCTCTTACAAGAACCTTTCATTCATAGTCCTCATAAAGTTGTCTTCCCTAGGACACTCATATCTATATTTTTTATTCCAACACGAAACTCTTGACAAATTCTGCGCCACTTTCCCACGTGATTTTTGTGCCTTTTCACCCGTTTTTAAAACAAGACCCTGTTTATGAGTCTGAAAACAAGTTAAATTTGGTCTTGCAATATGCACCCTATTTCCTCCCAAACTCAGTTTGTATATGGAATTTCACTTGCACCCTATACGAAACATAATACAAGTGAAACATAATAATAACAACTACCCCGAGGAGCTTTTTTCCGCTCTCTTTCCCTTTTCTTAAAAATACGAACAATAATTATTTTTCCATGATGTTGATGTAAAAAATTAGATTACTCTAATTATTCAATCACAGATAAATAAAATGAGACAAAGAATTTTAAAGTGGTTCAGCCTTATATGAATGGCCTACGTCCACTGTTATGTTATTGCTGAGTATTTAGGAATTCTCGATTTGTGGTTCAACCAAGAAATTCCGGTCCCTTTGAATGAGGGTGATACAAGGTATTTATAGCCCTTAGGTTGTACATGAATGGGTTGATACATTAAATGATATACATATGAAAGGGTAATACATTTAATGCAGCATGTGCGTCAAGATGATAAACATTCAATGAATGGTTGAACTGTTGATATTCTGGCAATTAATAATACGGCCGAGATGCAGCCCGGACCGCATTAGTTGCTCGTCGCTCAAGAGTTCCTCGGAGCGCTAGTGTACCTCGGGGAGCTGGAGTTCCTCGGTGTATCTTTGTTACTCAGAGAGAACATGAGTTGGTCGGGGAAATGAACTTCCTCGTTGTTATTATGCCACGTAGATTGACAAGTGTCTTCGTATGATTCGTCCACATCAGCATATTAATTTTGGTATCAACAGAAGCCCCCAATGTTTCATATTTCGAACTTTGAGGAGTATAGAACATCTTTTCTCAGTTTATGGCAGTATTGAATGATCTTCCTGGGTTTTAGGAGCGTCGTATTTGAAGTTATTTCCAAATTCAAAGAATCCGCCTTTTTCGAACATTTAAGAGCGCTTCGATCTTAGTGCCCTTTTTGTCCTTTTAGCCGCCGGAAGTTCAATAGTTTCTTTCGCGTAATCATTTCCTTCACCACTTCCCTAGGTAAAGTATTTAAACTTCTTAGGTAACCATACCGTCTTCTTCTTTTTCCAATTTTCTGCATTCAAGCTTTATATTCTCTCTTTCTCTCTTGTGCGTTCATCCTTGTTTTTGTTCATTGTCAACAGACCTCCTTTCTTCCTGTAAGATCTTCTTCCTTTCTTCTGTATTTCTTTTATTCAATATGGTTTATATTGTGGAGTCTGTTGAGAAATTTCGTTCCGATTTTTCCATTCCTTCCTGGGTAACCCTGGAGGTTCTTTCTGAACCTTTAGATTATTTTCGATTGGCTGAGGGACATTGGTTCCCCAGTTTATTCATTGCTGAATGTGGAATTTCTTTTCCACCAAACCCATTGTGTCTTGAGTTTTGTCAGTATTTTGATCTTGTCCCTGCAAAAATAGCCCCCAATTCATGGAGAATAATTAATGGGGTGTACAAATTAAATCTAACTCATGGGACTCGTATAGGGATCCCTGAAATTATGTATTGCTATAAGTGGGCCACTCTAGATAATATTTATTACTTAAAAACTAGGTTTCTGAATAGAGCTCTTGTGGTTAACCTCCCTGATTCAAATAGAGATTATTTTGAACATGGGTTGGTTATTAAAAATTGGCAATATGCCCCTTTAGTTGGAGATGGAGTATACAACGGTCCCAGATGCCCCCCATATGGCAATGGGATAGGTTTCTTTTTCATTTTATTTTACTTATGAAATTATGCTTTCATCATGTTTGACAAAATGTATGACTGATATCTCATTATGTATTTATTTGCAGTTGATAGCAAAAGAAAAACTCCAAAAGAATCAGAGGTTAATATCAAGCATCTGAAACTTATCTGGGGTTTGCATAAGAACGTTGCAGACGAGCACATCAGATCTGCATCATATTTGCTACAGTATAAGAGTTATACAACCTCTTATACTGCTTGCCCTGTTGAGCCAGCTTCAACTCCAGAGGATTCTTCTTCAGATTCTCATCTTCCTTTAAGTCAGAGAATGGGCAAGAAAAAAGCTCCTCTTGCTCTATTTGATGACATTACTTCTGCTGCTGGGGCCAAGAAAAGCAAAGTTGATGTCCCAGAAGGTGGATGTTGCACCTTCCAAAGATGTCGAGAAGCCCCCAGTGGCTCCGAGCAAGAAAGTTGCTCCAGTAGAAGTGATTACTGTCTCTCCGACCAAGAGTTCTTCCTTGGTTGAAACTGCTGAAGTTCCTTTGAGAAGATTGAGGAAATCATCCTCAGTCAATTTGGCTGAAACTGTCTCTTCTCCACCATCTGGTGTTGTTGGTATTCCAACCATCATTCCTCCGAGCTCTGCAATGAGCTCGGTAAAAACTTGGATCATACCCGAGGTCCAAGGAATTGATGAAAACATTTCTAGGGATATGTTGACATCCCTAGCTACTCGTCACCTTGCTTCGGTAAATTTCTCACATTCTGAATTTCTTTCCTACTCTGAATGCTTGCATTTTTGTATTAACTTTACTATTTTTCTCATCTTTCAGCTGGTGAACTGTTTCAATAACATCGTGAAGAAGGACGAGGCAATTAAAGCTTCCAGCTCCTCGTCTGGTGTAGAGGACGCTCTGATGGGTTTAACCCAATCCTTGAAAGAATATCGCCAACAGTATAATGAGGACAAGGCTGTTTGGGAGAAAAAATTATCCACAGTTGAGGCCGAGAAGGTGAAAATGGCTGAGATCTCCAAGAATTTGGAGAATAAAGTGAAAAGTTTAGAGGTCGAGCATAAGAAATATGACGACAAGCTCAAGAATTTTGGAGAACTTGAGGATAAACTGAGGAAGGCAGAGGAAGAATTGTCCACCCTGCGAGAGATCAAGGGTAAAAAAGAAGAATTGGATGCGAAGCTCTCCTCGGAGAAATTGAGAAGAAAGCTTGCAGTTAAAAAATCCTTCAGCGCAGGCTGGGATAAAGGATGGGACAAGGGGATTGCTGCGATGACATCCCAAGTTCAATACGGGAAGTTGAAATACTTCCATGATGGCTGGGTAGCTGCTCTACAGGAATTAAAGATCAAGGATGATTCTGAGCTATTCGAGCTACACCTCCCTGGTCCTCCTCCACCAATTGTGGAAGAAGAAGAAGGTGAGCCTGTCTCTGATGAATCTTCTATGGCCATAGGTGATCAAGTCCCTGCATCTCTACCTTCTGCTAACGAAGACATTTCTTCCATGCCTCCTCCTCCTGAAAAAGTTTTGACTTCTGCAGATCAAGTTGCTGTTACCACCGAACAACCAAGCTCCTCGTCCCAGCCTCCCGAGAAAGTCTTGGGAGACAAGGAAAAGGTGTGAAGTTGTTCGGTATCATTTATATCTTTTCATTATTTGTAATCCAACAATGTAACCCTTTTGTGATCTAATAAAATACATCTTTGTTCCTCTCTGTTGTTGATGATTTATTTTTATTGATTGTTGTCTTTTTCTCATCCTTAGTTTGTTGCTAGAATGGAACTGATATCTGCACATGATACGAAGATGATGCAGCAATGTCACGAATATTATAAGGCTGGTCATACAGACCTTAGTACATCAGAAATTGCTGACATCCTTGGCCATGATGCCTCAGAACAAGCAATTGAGGCTTATCGGTACTTGAAGGATTTACTTGACCGAGCTGTTGCCAACAATGTGGCCTACTATGATTGGATTGAGGAACTTCATTATTCCTTAGAAGATCTTTAAGGTCAGCACAATGAATCAATGGCTTTGTTGCACAAGGATTATGAAAATAGATACCAACAACTTTCTTCTGAAACAGGCCATAAGAAGATCCTTGCTGGATACGATGTTAGGGAAAGAACTTTAAAAGGTGAAGTTGAGGCTTGCAGGCAGATTGCTGAGTTGCTGGAACAAGAAAACAATAATTTGCAGAAAAAGCTGGCACAGTATGAATCTGCAGCGTCATCTTCTACTGCTTTAGTGCAAGTTACCGATGAAGGTTTCTCGTTCTTGGAAGTTGAGAATGCCAAATTAAGGCAAGAACTGGATAACTTAAGAAGATCAGTTATTCCTTTGACTGCTCGGGGACGAGGAAGAGGTTCTCGGGGGCGAGGAAGAGCTGTTCAAAATGTTGTTGAGGAGCAAAGTTCTCCAGTCGCTGCTCGGAGTCGATCAAGAGTTCTTAGCCGCAATGTTGAAGAATCTCGTACCCAGTCTACTTTGGAAACTCAAGCATTCCAATTAAACGCCAAAGATCGGGCTTTATCTGAAATGCCCAAGAAAAATCTATCCTTGGAAGATCAACTGACTATAACGAAGTCTGCTCTACATACTAAGGATCTTTTTGCGAAAAACCTTCTCGAACAATTGGATAGATTAACCTTCCAATTTCATAAGCAACCCAGGTAATTCTGGATGGAAGGATACAATGAAGCCCTTGTTCATTTGGATGCTCGTATTGAACATGCCAACAATGAAGGTTATAAGCAGGGGTGGTTGAACGCACTGGGTGTGTTAAAATTGGAGCGAGGGCATTATTTATGGGATTATCATGCTCCAGGGTTATTAGACTTACCTGTGCCACCTTTCAAATTGGACGTGGCCTGGATCCCATCTCGTTCTATTCCTCGGAGTTTAATTTCAAAATATCTCAACGACTATAGTCTTCATTCTCAGACTGAATTATCTCGTCCTGAGCATCTCTTGGATACACCTTCTGTGATGAACGTCAGAATGCTCAGAGATATTAATTTCATCAATTCTCCTCTTTGCTTAGAAGATCATCCTGCCGGCGAGGAACCTGTTTCTAAAGCACAGGGCAAGAAACCAATAGAATAGGAATATCAATGTAAGAGTTAGTACATTCATGTAACCTGTAATTTATTTTGAATTTAATGAAAGAATTTCACTTTCTGTTTGCAAATTTGTATTGCGATTGTCCTGTGTTTATAAAACATTTATGCATATGTATCTGCTAAAAAGATAACAATATGATGCTGTTCATCAACCAACTTAGTAATCAAAATTACCAATATCAATGCTGCTCAATAAAGTAATGAGTATAAAATGTTTAAACTGTTTCCAACCAACCAAGGTTGTTAAATTGTGCTTGTCGACCAACTACAGTTGATGGGTTTTTATCCCCGACCAACCATACTTGGTAAACTTTTTCCCAAAATGTATCCGACCAACCATGGTCGATAATTTATCCTTGTCGACCAAGTATAATTGATCACCGACCAACTATACTTGGTTCAGTTTGGAATTCTTCGTATTTTCTGGAATGATTTTACCTTCCGACCAACTTGTTGGCTTATTTTCAAATCAAATGATATTGTTCTTCCCTCAACCGTAGTTGATTATTGAACTATCAGGTTCTTTCGAACTTTTTTGTCCACTAGTTATCTTACCAACCTTAGTTGGTCACGCTAGTGTACGCCTCCTAACCAAAGGAGTATATTTTTTGGTTCTTTCGAACTTTTTGTCCACTAGTTATCTTACCAACCTTAGTTGGTCACGCTAGTGTACGCCTCCTAAACAAAGGAGTATATTTTTTGGTTCTTTCGAACTTTTTGTCCACTAGTTATCTTACCAACCTTAGTTGGTCACGCTAGTGTACGCCTCCTAACCAAAGGAGTATATTTTTTGGTTCTTTCGAACTTTTGTCCACTAGTTATCTTACCAACCTTAGTTGGTCACGCTAGTGTACGCCTCCTAACCAAAGGAGTATATTTTTTGGTTCTTTCGAACTTTTTGTCCACTAGTTATCTTACCAACCTTAGTTGGTCACGCTAGTGTACGCCTCCTAACCAAAGGAGTATATTTTTTGGTTCTTTCGAACTTTTTGTCCACTAGTTATCTTACCAACCTTAGTTGGTCACGCTAGTGTACGCCTCCTAACCAAAGGAGTATATTTTTTGGTTCTTTCGAACTTTTGTCCACTAGTTATCTTACCAACCTTAGTTGGTCACGCTAGTGTACGCCTCCTAACCAAAGGAGTATATTTTTTGGTTCTTCCGAACTTTTGTCTTCTTTCAGCGTAGTGTACAACACTAGTATTCCCCGAAAAACTTTCAAACAAAGGAGAGGAAAATGATGAAAATATCATCGTTTTATTCATATTGATGAATCCGTTGTACATTTTACATCATTGATAATACTTGTGAAGGTGTTCAGCATTCCAAGCATTCTTGAATTCTTCTCCTTCTAAAGTTGCTATTCGGTAAGTTCCTGGTCGAACAACTTCTGTAACTCGGT
This sequence comes from Sambucus nigra, assembly GCA_949130495.1. NCBI lineage: Eukaryota > Viridiplantae > Streptophyta > Magnoliopsida > Dipsacales > Adoxaceae > Sambucus > Sambucus nigra. The sequence goes on from OX422214.1 coordinate 93,224,510, forward strand.
AAGGCCCATGCCAGTTTGCCTTCAATTTATTGTGTTTCTGAATCACCTTCTTTAGCACATAATCTCCTTCTTTTAAATCGCATTTCTTCACCCTTTTGTTGTAGATAGAGCTGTTCGTTGTTGATAAGCAGCATTCCTAATGGCTGCCTCTTCTCTGACTTCCTCGAGCATATCCAAATCCAGTCTTCTCATCAAGTCGCTGACTGGGGAGTTGAAATTCAGCACTCTGTGTGTTGGGATACCTAACTCGGCAAGTATTACAGCCTCACTGCCAAACGCCAGTATATATGGTGATTCTCCAGTCGCTGCTCGGGGAGTTGTTCGGTAAGCCCACAATACTGATTGTAGCTCATTTATCCAGTTAGATTTAGCTTCACTTAGCCTTTTCTTCAAACCATTCAGCAGTGTTCTATTCGTCACTTCAGTCTGTCCATTGCTTTGAGGATGGCCTGGTGCTGAATGGACCTTCAAAATGTTCGACTGATGACAATAAGCAGCAAATTCCTCGTTGTCAAATTGGGTTCCATGGTCTGTGATGAAGGCATGAGGAAGACCATATCGACAGATGATATTCTTCCAAACAAACTGGTATACCTTCTCGTATGTCATATCGATAAGCGGCTCAGCTTTTACCCACTTAGTAAAATAGTCCACTGCAACGACGAGGTACTTGAATCTTCCTCGGGTGGTCGGCAATGGTCCAACCAAATTAATTCCCCACATGGAAAATGGCCAAGGGGAAGTTATGGGTGTCAATAATGCTTGTGGAGTTCGTCGGATGGAGGAAAAACGTTGGCACTTGTCACATTTCTTAGCATAGGCTATACAATCAGCCCTCATCGTCGGCCAATAGTATCCTTGAGTCATTACCCTTTGCAAGAGTGTTCGACCTGCTACATGAGCTCCACAAGACCCTTCATGGATCTCTTTGATCAATTATTTCACTTCGGAAGGATGTACACATCTCTGTAAACCTGCCATAATTCCTCGTCTATATCAAATACCATTAGTTAATACATACCGAGCAGCTTTATACTTCAATTTCTTGGCAGTAAGCTTATCCTCTGGCAATACTCCCTCTTCAATATATACCCTGATGGGATCCATCCAAGATGGTCCTAAATCAAGGGCAATAACATTCATCGTCAAGTCTTCATCTATACTCCGACTTTCCAGTACTTCAATTGGTATTGTTCTTCGCAGCTCGGTACGAGTAGCTGATGCTAGTCGGGCCAGCGCGTCTGCTTGTGCATTTTCTATTCTGGGTATTCTGATCAATTGAATCACATCAAATTCTGCCAATAACTCCATTACCTTGGCATGATATTTGACCATTAATTCTCCTTTAACTCCATACGTTCCCATCATCTGATTCACAATCAATTGAGAATCACTGAATACCATCACTTATTGCGCTTCCATAATCTTTGATAAATTAAGACCTGCTATAATGGCCTCATACTCAGCCTCATTATTGGAGGCTTTGAATTGGAATCGCAAAGCATATTCCATGTCAATCTCGTCTGGGGTGTTCAAAACAATTCCTGCCCCACAACCTGCTGTGGAAGATGAGCCATCTACATATAATCTCCATATGGGAAACCCGTCTTCAAATTTCTTATCCGATAGAGTTCCTCGGTGAAATATTTGTTGTTTCTTTTCATTCTCCCCTGGCACTTTTCGCTCCTCGTTGACCATCTCTTCTCGTTCTTCAACCAACCGGGGCTGCTTTAAATTTGAAGTTGATGATCCTTCTACATCCATAGGCTCTTTTATCAACCGGAGTTGGTCTGGACTTATGTCTATTGATCCTGTAACATCCACAGGTTGGTCAGCGAGCACCTTTTGCTCCTCAGGGGTATCAGGATATGTAAATTCTGCTATAAAATCTCCTACAACTTGTCCTTTCAATGATGCTCTGGGCTCATACACAATATCATATTCACCGAGCTCTATTGCCCAGTACATCAATCTCCCTAACTTTTCTGGCTTATGAAGGGCTTGCCTTAATGGCATGTTGGTATATACGACGATTGTATGAGCCTGGAAATATGGCCTCATTCTTCTACTTGCTTCAATTAATGCCAATGCCAATTTTTCCAGCTTTGGGTACCTGATTTCTGCACCTCGGAAAGCCTTACTTGTGTAATAGATTGGTTTCTGGACTCCATTCTCCAATCTAATCAATGCTGAACTGACTGCATTCTCTGATACTGCCAGATACAAATACAACTTCTCTCCTGTTATTGGCCTGGACAATAATGGAGGTGCTCCCAAACACTTTTTCAAATCTTGAAAGGCTTTCTCACATTCATCAGTCCACTCAAAAGTTTTTCGAAGTGTTTTGAAGAATGGGAGGCATTTTTCAGTTGCTCGGGACACAAATCTGTTGAGCGCTGCAACTCATCCTGTAAGACTCTGCACTTCTTTCTTGGTCGTTGGAGATCGCAACCCTAAAAGAGCTTTGATCTTATCTGGATTTGCTTCAATGCCTCGTTGGTTGACAATGTATCCGAGAAACATTCCTTCTCGTACTCCAAATGTGCAGTTCGTCGGGTTGAGCTTCATCTGATATTTATCCAGTTGATCAAATGTCTGAGTTAAGTCAACTAGATGATCTGCAGCTTTCTTGCTCTTTGTCATCATATCATCGACATAGACTTCCATGTTGCGACTGATTTGTTCGGTGAAAACCTTGTTCATCAGCCGCTGGTATGTCGCTCCTGCATTTTTCAAACCAAAAGGCATAACATTATAGCAATAAGTTCCCCTAGGGGTAATAAAAAAAGTACTTTCCCTGTTTTCAGGTTTCATTTTGATCTGGTTGTAACCAGAATACGCATCCATAAAGCTGAGGAGCTCATGTCCCGAGGTAGCATCCACTAGTTGGTCAATTCTGGGCAATGGAAAATGATCTTTTGGGCACGCCTTGTTGAGATCAGTGAAATCAACACACATTCTCCATTTGTTGTTCTTCTTCTTTACCATCACCACATTTTGCCAGCCAGTCTGGATATTTCATATCTTCAATGAATTGGGATTTCTGGAGCTTCTCAACCTCCTCTTGTATGGCTTGATTCTTTTCAGGGCTAAATACCCTTCTTCTCTGCTTTACAGGCTTGATCTCCTTATTCACATTGAGTTCGTGACATAAGAAGTTTGGATCTATTCCTGGCATGTCCTCATGACTCCATGCGAAAGTTTTCTTCCTGTTTCTCAAGAACATTATCAACTCTTGTTTTATTGAAGCATCCAACGATGAACCTATCGGTTATTCGTTCAGGGTGCTCCTCGTCCAGAATAACATTTTCTGTAGATTCTACCACCTGTCCTTTTACAAGTTGAGATTCATCCCTGGGATCAAGAGTTTCAATTTCTGTACCTTCCTCTACCTGGTAGGTGATAGTCTTTTTCCTTGATTCCTCAAGATCCTCTTGCTCGGCAGATGTATAATAGCATTCCCGAGCTACTTTTTGATCACCTTTCACAACTCCTACCCCAAAGTTTGTTGGGAATTTTAAGCACTGATGTACTGTAGATGGAACTGCTTCGAACTTCTTCAAACCAACTCTTCCCATGATGATGTTGTAGGCTGACTGCACATTTTTACCCATCACGAAGAAGCGTATTCTTTCTGTTCGACAAGCAGGCCAGGTTCCAATGAGTATATCCAACTTGATCGTCCCAAGTGGAAAAACTTTCTCACCAGCAAAACCTAGGAGGGGTCTGTGATACGGTTCTAATTGAGATAATTTCAAATTCAAGCTATCAAAACATGAATAGTACATGATGTCTGCTGAACTACCATTGTCCACCAACACCCTTGAAATCACCACATCTTTCATCCTCATTTTGATCACCAAGGGATCGTCGTGAGGGTAAAGGACACCTGCCAAATCGTTTTTTGAAAAACCAATAACTAGCTTCTCTTTATTTACCTTCCTCGGACGATCATCCTCGGCAAGATTTATTCGTTGAATATATGAGCAGGCTTGAGCCTCTCCGAGATAGGCCTTTCTTTCTGCAGTAAGGTCTCCCCCTCCAGCATCTCCTCCTGTAATAACATTACAATCAAATGACCCAAAACATATGGAAAATACCTCTCGTTCAGGCTGCCTTCGCTTCTTCAGAAGATCGGGGTCTTCATCTGGATCATCTTCATGATCTCTTTTCTTTCCTTCCTCCGTCCGACGAGGAGATCTGTAACGATCTCTAGTTCTATCATCATTCTTCCTTTCACCTCTGCGATCTAAATACTTTGACAACTTTCCTCTTCGAATGAGCGTTTCAATCTCGTTCTGAAGGGCTATGCAATTTTTGGTCGTGTGGCCATGATCTTTATGGAACTTACAATATTTGGCCCTATTCCTCAGTTCAGGATTGGTCCTCAGTTTTTCTGGCCACTTGATTTCTTCGTTATTCTTGATTTCTTCCAAAACATGATTAATACCCATTTTCAATGGAGTATAATGATCATATTTCTTCAGGACTTCCCATGACGTCCTATTATTCTTGGAATGCTTGTCACCACCATTACCTTTTTGCTCTTTCTTCTTAGATTTGTCAACCTCCACCTTGGTTTCTTTATCCATATTCTTCTTCGCGGCCATAGCCTCCTCGGCATTCATAACTTTGGCCGCTTTTGACATCAACTCCGACATAGTTTTAGGTGGATCTTTGGCCAAAGTGTAGTATAACTTGTTAGGCAACAAGCCACTCATCAAAGCAGTGATCGCTGTCTTTTCTTCGTAATCTATGACTTCCAACTTCTCGTTATTGAAACGAGTTATGTAATCTCTAGTACTTTCACCTAATTTTTGTCTAACACTTAATAAGTGCGCTACTCGCTTTATCGGTTTTGCTCCAAAACAGAAATTTCCAATGAACAACTCGGCTAACTGAATAAAAGTCGAAATCTTAACTCGAGGAAGATTGTTGTACCATATCTGTGCAGATCCGGTAAGAGTTCCCGAGAATGCTCTACATCTCATCTCGTCGGGGACGGCATATATGTCGGCAGCAGCTTGGTATTGTTCTATATGAACAACAGGATCTGTCTTTCCGTCATACTTAGGGGTCACTACGGGTGCTTTGAATTTAGATGGTGTAGGAAAATTCATAATAGCCTGCACAAAAGGTGTCCCTTGAACAAAAGTTCTCTGTAAGGGATTCCTTTCTTTAGCCATTTCTCCAAGTCTATCCTCCAATCGCTGAATGGAACCCTTCCATGCTTCATTTCCTTCCTCGGGATGTTTAGTCCGAGCAATTGATTGTTCTGACGTAGCCTCCTGAGATCTATCTCGACGAGTAGCTGGTCTTGATTGTGCTGATCCTTCTCTCAAACCTGATGGTGGTCGAAAGCTTCTCGATGGGGCTCTAGGTGGACTCATATTTCTCCTTGGTCCTAACCGACAGAAAGGAGATTCCCTGCTTAATCTTTCCAAGGCGCTAGTTCTCTTCGGAGAGAGGGTGATATGTTGATCTGTATCCGTAGCCCGTATCGATGAAGTTCATCCAGGTTGATAAGAAAAATCATTAGATTCTTCATTATGATATGACTCAGTACGCCTGGATCGCGATTGCCCACGATCACTCCTTTGCCTTAAATGGGCGGGTGCACCGCCGTGAAGAGTTTGAATGAGTCGCCTCATTGTTTCTTGCATGGCGGTTTGTCCCTCAGCCAGATTCGTCATAATTCCAGCCAGATCTGGAGGTGCAGATGGATTTGGAGAATTTCCAGTATTTCCAGCATTTCGATTACTGGATTCTGGATTATCTTCCATTGATGATAAATGATTTTTGGTGAAAAACGATAGCAACAGCCGTTTCCCACAGACGGCGCCAATCTGTTGATGTAAAAAATTAGATTACTCTAATTATTCAATCACAAATAAATAAAATGAGACAAAGATTTTTAAAGTGGTTCAGCCTTATATGAATGGCCTACGTCCACTGTTATGTTATTGCTGAGTATTTAGGAATTCTCGATTTGTGGTTCAACCAAGAAATTCCGGTCCCTTTGAATGAGGGTGATACATAGTATTTATAGCCCTTAGGCTGTACATGAATGGGTTGATACATTAAATGATATACATATGAAAGGGTAATACATTTAATGCAGCGTGTGCGTCAAGATGATAAACATTCAATGAATGGTTGAACTGTTGATATTCTGGCAATTAGTAATACGGCCGAGATGCAGCTCGGACCGCCTTAGTTGCTCGTCGCTCAAGAGTTCCTCGGAGCGCTAGAGTACCTCAGGGCGCTGGAGTTCCTCGGTGTATCTTTGTTACTCGGAGAGAACATGAGTTGGTCGGGGAAATGAACTTCCTCGTTGTTATTGTGTCACGTAGATTGACAAGTGTCTTCCTATGATTCGTCCACATCAGCATATTAATTTTGGTATCAACACATGATAAATAAAAACTAATTTTTTTCTTAAAAGTAAAGTGCTTCCTTCTTAGGTGTGACCTCATTTACTCTAGCTTGGGTCGGATCCCTACTAGTTACGGTCAGTTATCCGATTGCCTTGGAGTTCTACTTCATCCTTACACCTACTAGCTTCAGAAGGAACATAAAGGTCATGTCGCAGCTACCTCATGGAGAACCCTAATCCATAAGATTAATTTTTACCATATTTTATTACTATACTACCTCAACTCAAAGCTAAGATCATCAAGTTGTAATCAGATTTCAATGAGTTAAAAAAAAGACTCAAATTCTAGAGATTCTCAAGACATAAATTTTGCCAAATCAGAATGCGTCTTCCTTCCTTTCATGGGTTAAGGAATACTTGAGCCTATGTGGGCCTTAAATAATTCCATCATGCTCAGCACATAGAAATTCCTACACGAGTTCCTCCAGTCGACGGGCCTTTTCTTAATCATTTGCCTATGTCGAACCTTCCTCAATTAGGGGCTAACTTTAGTATGCATACTCTAGTTGATCCTAATTAATATTAACTTAGTAGGGTGAAAGAAGACCTCAAAATGCTCTCTCACAAGTTTGATTAGGCGAAACTCTTCGAGAATTATGCCCGGATGTCCTCTGCCCTGAGTCTTGTCTTTCTAAAAAATTTAAAATGTTGTATATAAAGAAGTTAGGAGGAAGTGGGCCTCCGTTCTTCATCCCCATAACTGTCATTGGACCATGAGGTTTTTGGGTTCCACTGAAGAAATCATGCCCCAAATGTTTCAGCATAGCTTCAAGGAGACCACTCTTTAGTGGTACCTGTCTCTAGAATAATACCATTTTCAAAGTTAGGAGGATTTCACTCAGGAATTCATGGTTTAATACAAGTCAAATGAGGAATTAGAGGTGACCCACCACGATCTTGAGTTGCTCAAACAAGCACCGTGAGAGTTCGTACACAACTTTATAGTTTAGTGGAGGGAAAAATTAAAACTATAACCAACCGTCGATCAAAAGAAAAATTGGTAAGCATTGTAAAAAAGTAATTTGTTATTGCACATCGCGAAGGCCGTGCATAGTCAATTCTATCCCCATTTCATAAATATTCGATAAGTTTGGGTATAATCAAAGAAAGTGTTTCTAGTTAAAGTGTGAAAGAAGTCAGTTAGTTAGTTCACTCCTCAAAAAATAATTTGAGATAAAGAAGTCATCTAGTTAGTTCACTCCTCAAAAGTTTGAGAAGCCAGTTGTTGCCATCAATAATGTATCCTCCAATCCAACCACTTCATGGGAAACAAAAGCTCGTCTGGATGTTATTATAAGAGATTACACTGAGCTTCATGCTCCCCTCTCCAAGGTTTACTAAGACCTTATCTTCCGTAATCTCATTAAGATATTGTACCCTTGTCCATTATCTAATCCGCTTCATAGATACTTCAAGAATGATGCCCACTATGATTTTCATCTGACTGCTGAGCATACCACTAATTAGTGTCAACATCTATAGAATGTTATTCAAGGTCTCATTGAAAAAGGCATCATCATCCCTCCTATGGGACCAAAATCAAGCACCACCTAGAATTCTTTACCTCTACAAAAAGCAAGTGTGAATGCCATATTAATTGATGAAGAGTTAGATTTTGATCCACCTACCAAAATCAAGGCCGTAAATAACCTTGTCATACCCGTTCCTTCAACACTTATATAACTCCCTTCTAGATATGCCTAACCAATCTACTCCATTATGAAACTACTTATGATTTGGTTGTACTACCTCATAATTTAGTGGTAACTATTAAATACTAAATTTTTAGGAATTTTAATTAATTATTTAATTGTAAACTATAATTTTAAATAATTTAATTGAAAAATATAAAATTTTATATGTCGAATTATGGTGTGAAAATGATTGAAAGTATGAAAGCTTATAATTAAAAAACTCATTTGATGAATTTTAGAAATTTATTTTTAATTATAATACTTATTTGGTGAATTAATAAAGTATTTGGGCCTAATTATAAATAAATAATAGTATGAGATTTAATTATTATTATAGAATGTAAATGGAAAATTAGCCAAAAAAGGAATTATTATTATAGTATGGGATTTAATCATTTATAGTGCCACTAAAAGTCATTATTTAGAATATGATTTGACTTTTAGTTACACCCACGTTATGTCGCTAAAAGAGATTTTTTTTAAATAAATAATTCCAAAAAAAGATTGCAAGATGCATATATATAAATTTTTGCCATGATATAACCTATAGAAATGTGCATCCATAGCAATTTAGCATCCAAACTATCGCATAAAATGACACCATATTCAATTCTACAATTCTTCATTAAACGACAATTCATTCCATTCAAATGAATGTATGATTACAACAAATGTTCAAAATAACACCAACTAGAAAAAAAAAACACATTTCGCAAGAAACTTTGAGTCATCCAATCAACTAGCCCAACGATATCCAATGAAATCCATCATCAATCTGTGATAAGAAATAAATAAACGCGTGTTAACCATAATTGGATTACATAATATGGAAAAAAATATACTTTTACCATAAGTGTGCCTCTTTTTGCTATTTTTGATAGTCCTTTTACATTTTTTCTCCTCGACGCTCAATTTTCAAATTCGGGTATGTTTGAGTTAATCAATTTAGAACTCTTCATAATTTTAGAAATTTGTGAAAGAGTTTCCTTTGTTTATTCACGAAATCCAACCTATTTTAACATTTAAAATTAACTCGGAGACAAAAAAAAAATCCATAAATGAATAATCAACAAATCCATTCCAACAATTTAACACAAACTCGTAAATAACTTGATCGATATAAAGGTTCACCAGACTCATATCCATAGTTAAAATATAGTCTCACATGTATCGCATGACCCAACAATGGTCTTACTTTAGTATCGTCTGTGATTTTGCACACTCCACCCCCAGTTCTCAACTTGTTTCCTAAACTTATGTTTGAGTTAATCAATTTAAAACACTCAATAATTTCAAAAACATTTGGCAGAGTTTCCTTTGTTTATTCAAGAAATCCAACATGTTTTAACATTTAAATAAACTCAACGACATCAACAAAAGCCATAAATAAATAATAAAAAAATCCCTTCCAATGATTTAACATAAATAAGATCATAAATAACTCAATCAAAATAAAGGTTCACCCGTTGGAAGCTATTTTTGGTTTTCACCCACTAACGACTTGTTTTAAGCCCCAGTATAGATTTTTATAAATTATAGTCCCATTGTCAAACCGAGAGTCCCGTGACTACGCTGTAAGTTCCTACCTGTCACATTGGTCTCATGTGAGGTGCTCTTGCCTCTTAGGCCTTGTTTTGGGTTTTCACCCTCTAAAGACATGTTTAAAGCCTGTCTACATTTTGCCAATTATCCTCGTATTCTCAAGCCGAGAGTCCAGTGGCTTCAAGGTAAGTTCTTACGTGTTACGTTGGTCCCGTGAGAGGTGATCGTACATCTTATAGGGCCGTTTAGAGCTGTTTTGAATTTTCATCCTCTAATGGCATATTTTTAAGCACAAGTCTAGATTTTTGTAAACTATCATCGAATTCTCGAACCAGGAGTCACATGACTACGTGGTAAGTTCCTACGTGTTATGCTGATCCCGTGCGAGGTGCTCGTACATCTTACGGGGCCGTTTGGACATTTTAGATTTTCACCCTCTAACATCATGTTTTTAGCCCAAGTCTAATCTTTTACAAATTATCGTCGTATTCTGTAATCGAGAGTCTCATGAATACGCGATAAGTTCCTACATGTTACATTGGTCTCGTGTGAGGTGTTCATGCCTCTTACGGGGCCGTTTGGGTATTGTTTTGAATTTTAACCCTCTAACGACGTGTTTTAAGTCTAAGTCTAGATTTTTGGAAATTATCATCGTATTCTTAAACTGAAAGTCCCGTGACTACGTGGTATGTCCCTACATGTTACGTTTGTCCCATGGAAGGTGTCCGTTCCTCCTACGAGGCAATTTAGGGTCTGTTTTGGATTTTCACCCTCTAACGTCATATTTTTAAGCCTAAGTCTAAATTTTTGTAAATTATAATCGCATACTCAAATTGGGAGTCCCGTGGGTACGCGGTAAGTACCTACGTATTATATTGGTCTCGTGTGAAGTGTCCGTGCCTATTACGGGGCAGTTTGGGCGTTGTTTTGGGTTTTCACCGACTAACAGCATGCTTTAAGCTTAAGTCTAGATTTTTGCAAATTATCTTTGTATTCTCAACTTGGGGGGCTCATGACTACGTGATCAATTCCTACGAGTCACGTTGGTCCTGTGGGAGGTTTCCATGGCTTTTGCGGGATCGTTTGCGGGTTGTTTTGGGTTTTCACCTACTAACGGCATATATTTAAGTCTAAGTCTAGATTTTTGCAAATTATCGTCGTATTCTCAAATCAAGAGTCCCATGACTACGCGTTACATTAGTCTCGTGTGAGGTGTTCGTGCCTCTAACGGGGCCGTTTGGGCATTGTTTTGGGATTTGACCCTCTAACGGCATGTCTTAAGCCAAAGTCTAGATTTTTTCAAATTATCATCATATTTTCAAATCGAAAGTCCCGTCACTACGCGATAAGTCCCGACGTGTTACATTGGTCCCGTGGGAGGTGTTCGGGCCTCTTACGAGACCGTTTGGAGCTATTTTGGATTTTCACACTCTAACGACATGTTTTAAACGTAAGTCTGTATTTTTATAAATTATCATTGTATTCTCAACCTGGGAGTCCCGTAACTACACGATCAGTTTCTACATGTTATGTTGGTATTGTGTGTGTGTGGGGGGGGGGGGGGGGTATCCGTGCCTCTTATAGGGCCCTTTAGGAGTTATTTTGGGTTTTCACCCTCTAATAGCATGTTTTTAAGCCTAATTCTAGAGTTTTGCAAATCACCATTGTATTTTTAAATCTGGAGTTCTGTGACTACACAATAAGTTCCTATATGTTACATTGGTTTGTTGCGAGGTGTTCATGCCGCTTACGGGGTCATTTTCGCATTATTTTGAGTTTTCACTCTCTAACGGCATGTTTTAAGCCTAAGTCTAGATTTTTCAAACTATCCTCGTATTCTCAACTTGAGAGTCCAGTGGCTACGAGGTAAGTTCCTACATGTTACACTGGTCCCGTGGGAGATGTTCATGCCTCTTACGGGGCCGTTTGGAGTGGTTTTGGATTTTCACCCTCTAACGACATGTTTTAAGTCTAAGTCTAGATTTTTGCAAATTATCTTTGTATTCTTAACTCGGGGGTCTCTTGACTACCCAATTAATTCGTACGTGTCACATTGGTCCTATGGGAGGAGTCCGTGCCTCTTACGGGGTCGTTTGGGAGTTGATTTGGGTTTTCACCCGCTAAGGGCATGTTTTAAAGCCTAAATCTAGATTTTTACAAATTATAATCGTATTCTAAAATCGAGAGTACCATGACTACACGGTAAGTTCCTATGCATTACATTGGTCTCGTGCAAGGTGTTCATGATGCTTACGGGGTCATTTGGGCGATGTTTTGAGTTTTCACCCTCTAACGACATGTTTTAAGCCTAAGCCTGGATTTGACAAATTATCATCGTATTCTCAAACTAGGAGTCCAGTGGATATAAGGTAAGTTCCTACATGTTATGGTGCTCTGTGGAAGGTGTTTGTGCATCTTACGGGGCCGTTTGGAGCTGTTTTGGATTTTCACCCTCTAACGATATGTTTTAAGCTCAAATCCAGATATTTGCAAACTATTATCGAATTCTCAAACTGGGAATCCCATGACGACACAATCAATCCTCGAGTGTTACGTCAGTCCCATGCGATGTGTTCGTTCCTTCTATGGGGCCGTTTGGAGTTTTTTTTTGTTTTCATCCTCTAACGGCATATTTTAAGCCTAAGTCTAGATTTTTGCAAATTATCATCGTATTCTCAAACCAGGAGTCCCGTGACTACGCGGTAAGTTCCTACGTATTACATTGGTATCGTGCGAGGTGTTCGTTCCTCTCACGGGATCATTTAGGCATTATTTTGCGTTTTCATCCTCTAACGGCATGTTTTAAGCCTAAGTCTAGATTTTTGCAAATTATCATCGTATTCTCAACTCAGGAATCTCATGGCTATGCGGTAAGTTCCTACATGTTATGTTGGTCTCGTGCGAGGTGTTCGTGCATCTTACGGGACCTTTTTGGCTCTACTTTTATTTTTCACCCTCTAACGGCATGTTTTACGCCTAAGTCTAGATTTTTGCAAACTATCATCGCATTCTCAAATTGGGAAACCCGTGAATATGTGGTCAGTCCCTACGTGATGCGTTGGTCCCGAGGGAGGTTGTGGTGCCTCTTATGAGTCCGTTTGGAATTGTTTTGGATTTCCACCTTCTAACGACACGTTTTTAAGCCTAAGTTTAGATTTTTGCAAATTATCGTCGTATTTTCAAACTGGGAATCCTGGGACTACTCGATCAGTTCCTACGTGTTACGTTGATCTCATACGAGATGTCCATGCATATTACGGGGCCGTTTGGGTGTTGTTTTGAGTTTTCACCCTTTCACGACATGTTTTAAGACTAAATCTTAATTTTAGCAACTTATCGTCGCACTGTCAAACCAGGAGTCCCATGAATACGCTGCCAGTTCCTACGTGTTATGTCGATCCCGAGCGAGGTGTTCGTGCCTCTTATGGGACCGTTTGGGGATTGTTTTTTGTTTTCATCCTGTAATGACATGTTTTAAGCCTAAGTCTATATTTTTGCAAATTATCGTCGCATTATGAAACTGGGAGTCCCATGAATACGCGATCAGTCCCTACGTGTTACATTTGTCCTATACGAGGTGTTTGTTCCTCTTACGGGTCCGTTCGGGGGTTATTTTGGGTTTTTACCCTCTAACGGCATGTTTTTAAGCCTAAGTCTAGAATTTTGTAAATTATCATCGTATTCTCAAGTCGGGAGTCCGAGGACTACGAGGTAAGTTCCTACATGTTACATTGGTCTCGTTCGAGGTGTTCATGCCTCTTACGAGGCCGTTTGGGCGTTGTTTTGGATTTTTACCCTCTAACAGCATGTTTTAAGCCTGACTCTTAATTTTTACAAGTTATCATCGCATTGTCAACTCGGGAGTCCCATGATTATGCGGTAAGTTACTACGTGCTAAATTGGTCTCGTGTGAAGTGTTTGTACCTCTTACGTGGTCGTTTGGGCATTGTTTTGAGTTTTCATCCTCTAACAATATGTTTTAAGCCTAAGTCTAGATTATGCATATTATCATCATATTCTCAACCCGAGAGTCCCGTGACTACGATGTAAGTTGTTACGTGTTATATTTGTCCCGTGAGAGGTGTTCGTGCATCTTACGAGGCCGTTTGGATTTATTTTTGATTTTCATCCTCTAACTTCATGTTTTAAGCCCAAGTCTAGATTTTTACAAATTATCATTGTATTCTCAATCCGGGAGTCCCGTGATTACGTGATCAGTTCTACGTGTTACGCTGGGCCCTTGGGAGGTGTCCATGCCTCTTAAGGGCCGTTTAGGGGTTATTTTGGGTTTTCACCCACTAACGGCATGTTGTAAGCATAAGTATATGAAAAAGGTTTATAACGCTATTGTTTACAATCGGTGAACCCAAGGTAACTTTCTCTACCCAAAGTAATGTTTTATCATAAATTATATTTGTATAATACGTTTATTTATATATAATGTTATCTAACATAATTAATTGCCTTTTTTCTGCATTTTAGCCCGGTTTTGACCTATTTTTATTACTGTATTTGGGTAGCAATATGCCCCTATTTTGGGTAGCAATATGCCCTTATTTTGGGCAGAATTAAGCCCCTATTTGGAGCTGAAAATCAACTGCCTTTTGGCCCTGTTTTGGCCTATTTATGTTGCTTGTTGGCCTCTTATTTATGTTTATGTTTTCTTTGTTTTGGCCTATTTATTATAGGCATATGGTAGAAAAATTACGGAGACTTTGCTATTTAATGTTGTAATTTTTAAAGAGAATTTATGGAGATGTTTTTTTGGCCTATTTATTTGGGCCATTTTGCTATTTAGTGCTGCAATTTTTAAAAAGAATTTGAGACTAACCATATTTCATTTGCATTTTGATATACATCTGATGAACTATCCCCGCCATGGCTTCTCGAAAGTGTCCCATTTTGCTCTAACAATGTCATCAAGTTCTTAAATCTTCTATTTTGTGCAGCGTTTAGTTCTTCAAGAGACAATATCTTATCTTTGAAGTTTCTCAACTCTTCATTATGAGACCAAGACTGTGCTATGACTGTTGAAGTGTCAGAGTGCTTTGTATCGACATCGAATCGTCTCAAGTATCTCATCTTCTTCCTAACTACGTCAATTGCTATCTCCTCATGTGGCATGTGAACTGCATCAGACTCCTTCAATCTCGCATCTAGCTTTAGAAACACGTCCTACCATTTTTAAAATAAGTATATATATATATATATATATATATATATATATATATATATATATATATAAGGTAAAATATTTTTTCATTAAGCTAGTGTTAGGTAAATAAACAATATGAAGGCAAGAAGACTTATATTAGAAGGTTCGTCTTATAAAACACCAAAAAGGATAAAAGGGGGAAAAACCAAAACATACATGTGTATCCTTTCACTTATCACTCATCCAATCATCGTTTCTCTTACTCCAATGAGATGTCTTAAAGAATTCCACAATGCCAGCTTTCACTCCGATTTCATGCTCCTGAGTTCAAAATTAACGCATGTAAGAATATAATCATACTAGTTGGTGATGCGTGTGAAATATGTCTCGTATGTACAATATCAAGAATATTATTGTTAAACACTGAGCAAAAAGCTGTTTCGTTATTCTCTATTAAAAACTGTAACTTACGTTACCTTAACTTAACACACATAAATCTATTACTTTATCCATTAACAACTGTTACTTACCTTAACTTATAATTTGAGTACACACATAAAGCACCAATTGGATTGAACTGAATAATAACAAATCCTATAAAAAAAATGTAAACTAACAAATCTGTAGTGATATCTACCTGAAAACAGAAAGAGGGGTGGAGAAAAATATACCAAGCATAAAATATAGGGGGGTCGTCATTAAAAAGCTTTCAGGAATCGAAAGCCAAATTACTTGATAATTCAGGTAATATGATTTGCATAAAGGTGGTTAATCGAGCTATGTCGTATTGCAATACTGAAAAATCAAGTCTTTTACCATCATTTCGATGAAGTAAATGACCTTCAAAGAAATGTTCATTTTCAGCAAGACAAACACTACGACATAGTTTTATGCTACCTTAATTTCCATGATTACTTTTATCAAACACCAAAAATCAGCCAAAATTTCCTCCCATCTTCATCAATGATAACTACCATAATGTGTCATGTACAAACATTATCCAAAACATGGGATAAAATGGTAGAAATCATGAAAACAAAATATTCATATTGTAAGTAAATGCTAATTAGTACTTCAAAATCCATGATATAATGTTAACAACAACCTTAATAGAAAATTATGAAACAATTACTATTATGACGATCTGATGACTTACAAGCACAACTTAACCACATTTGTTGACTTCATATTAACTTTCCAATTTAGGGGAATAATTACTCAGTTTGGCTTCCCATAATATGTTGGGAAAATAACAACTGTTTGAAATTTCAGTCTTTATTTCTCATTATAAGAAATCCAATAGAACCAAAAATAAATAAATAAATCTGGTCTAACTGATTACCATACATTAGGTAGCTGAGTAAGAGTTGATTCGTGTTCAAAACAAAAAAGCTACATAACGAATCCTATTACACGCAGTAAAATTATAAGGTTTCACGACTCTAAATTGAAGAAAATAGATTTATAATTCCCAAATCGTAGATCTAAAGTGAGAGAGAGAGGGAGAACCACCTCGGAGTGTGTTGTCATTGGGTGTTGTACGATGGCGATGTCCCTTACAGTAAAAACACTATCAGAATAGAGGTATAAACTCGGGGTTTCATGCCATGGGTTCATCAGAGTAAAGTCGGGTTCATGTGACGTCGGAGGTATAAGAGGGGCGGGTTTCGAGGGTTTATGCTTGCCCGGAGTTTTTGGTCATGCCTGTCAAAGTTTGGATTAGTGCTAAAAGGATGTTGATTTAGGCGAGGGTTTATGCTGGCCGAAGTTTTGCGGTGGAGATAAGATATCGGGGGAGAAAGAATAGCGATCAGATCGGGGTATATGAGAGAGAAAATTTTTGGGTGTTTTTTGGGGTTTTTTTAAGTGGGTGTCTTAGGAGGTTTTTGAGGGGGAAATAAAATTTTGGCCGAAAAAAAGAGGGGGATAAATTTTGAGCTTTATTTATTTATTTAAATTAAGTTGAAATACATATCGCGACATGCATATGATGAAGCTGAAAGTGTATATCATTTTGCAACATGATACCCATGTTGCAAAACGTGAGTTATATTTTCGTGACATACAACACATGTCGCCGAAAGTAGGGCACCAAATCCGCAACATCATTCGAATGTCGCTGAATGTAAATGACATTGCGGGGAAATGTTAGTATGGAGCCCACATAAATAATAACTTTTCGCAACACAAAAACTATATATGTCACCAAAAGTGTTCCTTTTGGAAACACGAAAACAATGATGTCGTAGAAAGATGTCACGAATTCTATTTTTTCTTGTAGTGCACGTAAAGGTTGGCTAAGTACAATACTCTGAAGATGGGGCTTGTCTATCAATCTATATCATTCTCAGCATCAAAACCATAATAATAATAGTAACACATTTGAATAGTTCTTTTAAAAATTACATGCACAAAAACCATTTAAATACCAACTGATAATAAATAAAAATAATAAAACTGTGCCAATAAATGAATAATAGACTCGGAATTATTCCCATATAATAATCTGAAATAATAAACTGAGTAAAATGGAGATAGAAACCTATTCTAGATTCAAATGAAATGAAGTATTTGCTAATTAAATATGACTGCCAGTCTGGTCTCCTATCAGTCATGTTATTCCCATCTATATAAACCTGGGGCAAAAATATTTTTATAATTTGGGTCGGTGCCCTAGAGTTGCAAGAATTAACTTACGAATTTTAAGATAGAATAATACAGTTAATTCAAAGTATGCACCAATTATCGGTACTCAGATGTGTTAAGTACCTCACCCCTCATCTAAGTGTAATACTACACGCATATCAATCCAAGTCCCAACCATGAAAGATTAATACCCATAGCCACTACACATACACGATGCATCTAGCATAGTTCTCATACCAAAGATAACTGTCGACATACATAATCCCATTTTCCAAAGTTCCCTAATGATACTACACATAAAAGTAATATAACCATCTATTATGCATTTACGTAGTACTCGGTTCACAATTAGTTCCCTACATCATTAGACTAATTAATTTATATAATTGTATATGCCATTACATATATACGACACAGAAAGGCATCAACCTTCAATTTCATGTTCGTACTCTATCGGTAAGTCCGTAGATATCGCTCATCCAAATCGGTATCACAAAATACACATAAGTGGGGCGGCCTCTATAGAGTACACCATTGAACAGTCCATACCCCCGACAGTGTCAATGGATCCCAACATCTACACTTACTTCCTCATAAGTGGCACTGCTATGAAGGACCCTAAATAATGACCTTAATCTTATTATTCTTCCTTCTCTTGGTCTTAATAAATTCTCTATATGGATGGGGCTGCTAGATTTAGCTTTGGATGAATGAATGAGACTCTTTAACCCATAAATTAATTTATTTGATTAGCTAATCACGAGTAGGTCTTAATCTCTATTTTTAAGCCCCTAAATGAACCCGAACCCATAATAGGAATGTCTCAACAACTCCCCAAATGTTATACCCCTCATGCCAATTTTTAGAGCTCTAAAACACCTAAACTAGTCCCCAAAATACCCCGAATTGTGCTCGAATTATTTTACTGAACGTACACATTTTTATTACGTTTAAATAACACATAACCATAAGTTAGTTACCATTTAATTTATTTTCCACAAGTGAACCCATCATGCCCAATTGAGTCAAATAAATATGTAATCACGAATAAGAATTTATTCTCAATTAAAATTCTAGCAATTTAATTTAAATCCAACCAATTTAACACGTTCTTGAATTTTTTTGAAATTATCCAAAAACATGGGGCAGTACATCGTAGGGCCCCCCTCAAATAGGTGGGAAACAACAATAATGACAAACAAGGATCTCTTTAGGTCATTACCTGGGGATTTTCTACAGATGTGGAACTACAATACATAGGGCCAATATAGGTCCTAGTTATAATGCAATTCAACAAATACACTAGGGGTAGGTCTTGGAGGGCCATGGAAAATATATGCAGGGGTCCAGGGTAGTAGGCTTTAGGACCAAGTATCATCCATAGTAGAGGCAATAATAGATGCCCGTTTTTTTATCTCCAAGGAAGCAGGTGGCACTTTTAACACCACCACTTGTCATAGTGCCTTAGCCTCAGTTTCATTATGACAGGGTCTATCAAGTGAGACCCAAGAATGAACTAGTACCCATTCAGGTGGTTGATGGTAATTTTTTATGCTCACGTCGCATTATCCAAGTTTTATTTTATACGGATCCATACATTCTTTTATGGCCTGACACTTTATGGGTTTATCGGGGATGATTTCGACTCCATGTTCTAGGGATTTATCTATAACTACCCTGTTAGGCATATCCAATCTTATTATTGAGACTAGTGTTAGGGTAGACATTGATATTGGTAGGTTACGATTTGTAGACAATTTATTGATTTTGGACACCCACACATACGTTGTGATTTTGGGCATGGATTATTTATGTACATATCGGGCTCAGATAGACTATGTCGGTAGATCTATTATGTTTGTTATATCGGGTCAGGAGATTTACTTAGTGTCTATTCTTAGGTGTGAAGGTGGGGCTACTAGCCACTTATATTTTTTTGATGAGGAACCCGATAATGAGACCATAGTCTTCCCGTATATAATCCCATTAGTTTAGGAATCTATCGATGTGTTCAATGAGATTCTCGATTTACCCTTAGCCTAGATATTTATTTTGTGATATACTTAGCACCAAGAATGAAGCTTATAGATTGAGAACCGTATTATAGGTCCCCTATGGAGATGAAGGATCTTAGATATTAGATTAAACAACTACTTGGGCAGGTTTTCATTCGTCGAAGCACTTCACCTTGGGGTGCACTGATTTTGTTTTTTGACAAAAAGATGGATCTTTGAGGTTGTGTATCAATTATCATGAGTTGAATAAGGTGACGGTGAAGAATAAGTACTCATGTATTTGAGTTGTTGGAGGTATATTCATTATTTTCAAATATTGATTTGTGATATGATTACCACTAGCTATGGCTAAGAGAAGAAAAGGTGCCCAAGAAATCTTTCTTGATTCATTATGGATGTTATGTGTTCTGAGCGATGTTTTTTGGGTAGATGAATTCCTCGATATTATTCATGGACATGATGAATTGGGTGTTCCGATCATCAATTCATTGTAGTTTTCATTAATGATATCTCGATGTACGCATGGATAGGAGAAAGGAAAATTGACATTTGAGAACTGCATTTCATACTTTATGATAGCATAAGATTTTTGTGAATTTATCCAAATTTAAATTTGGGAAGAGAGAAGTGAAGTTTTTTGGGCAAGTGGTATTGAAGAATGGGATAATCGTGGATTTAAGTAAGCTGTTAGCCATGTTAGATTGGGGACAACCCATGACATCTACCAAAGTTTCCATCCTTTTGGGGCTAGCCAGTTAATATATGAGATTCATTAGTGGGTTTTTGACGATATCTAGGTTAATGACTGAGTTGACGAAGACGGATGCACCATTCTTTTGAGCGGAGAAATGTTAGCTCTCAAGGAGAAATTGACGTTTGCACTAATTCTTGTCTTACCTAAAAGACGAGTGTTCTTAGTTTACATCTATAAGAATATGTGTTGTACTCATTGTGCCCCGTAGTCATAGGTTGTCTTATTTCGTTGACCAAAACTCACTTTGTGTCTCTAGTACAAGAAGTCATTCCGGAAAGCTTCAAGTCAAGACTTATTCATCGAAATTCATTAACTTCATTTTGACATGATTCCATTCCACATCTACGAGAATTTCACTTTAGGATAAGGTAAAAGGACTTATATGGGACAATATGCCTATGGTTTAACAAAAGTTAAATTATATTTTCTTAAAGTGAAAATGTGTTAAACTTATGTGTGTGTGTGCACTTCTGAAAATTTTGGAAATTTGCTTTATACATATGCCATATATTTTTTTAGATAAACATATTTTAAAATGGCCAATATATGTATTTTTAGAGGACTTTTTAAAATAAGAATAATTATTTTTATGTTTTTCATCCATGCAAAAACGAGCAATTTTTTTGTTTCGTTCTGTGAATTTTCTTTATTGTCGCCTTTATTGTCAACATTGTTGCAACATGGAATACTTGAAGCACCCTATATCTTTGACTTACTTGAGTCTATATAGATGCTCATCTAGTTTGAAAATAGTGATGAAATTTGAGTCCAACCCTCGTTTACCAAAGAACCTCAGACTCTACCCTTGATTCGTCTACAAGTTCCTAAAGGTAGTATACCAACACCACACACTAGGATTGCATATATACATTATCTCGTGCTATATTTTGTTGTGTGATTTAAATCCCTTAAAATTAATTTTCTACTATTTTGGGGATTTGTTAAATAATTTCTAAGATTTTTAATTGATTTTTAGAAATTAAATCTCGTTGTATATAACCCTTAGAGGATGTTGTGCTATTTCTTTTTATGGCTTAAAATTGGCTTGGGGAAAAACCAAAAGCCCTAGAGACGTTAGGGGTGGGAACTTAATTAATTTGGTACGCTTTCTATAATCCGTATTTGGTCTACACGTGCTGCTATCTCATTAGCTAATTTTGTGTTTCTTTACTGTCACATACTTGTGTTTCTTTGAGAACCCTTGGATTAATGTTATCAACGATCTGCATGTGTTTAGACTTAATCCAAGTGAATCCTTTTTTACCAATCAACGTTGGCTATTTGCACCGCTTTATTTTAACTATCAGATTGATAGTCAAATGGTCAAAATTAATCCCAACCATTAGATTCACTCTGAGTTTCTCGATCCTTCCTCTCTCACTATATAAGCGACCTAAGCCTCATCCATTGGATACTTTTTCCTTCGTCCAAACCAGAGAGAGAATACGAGTTAAAGAGAGAGAGAGAGAGAGAAATTTAGAGAGAGAATTGAAACCCTAAACCTAGCTCAACCCAAATCTCACCAGAAAACCCTTTTCTGAGAGTAAATAGTTTGAGATTTGAGACGTTTATCCTCTATAGTTCTTTATCTCTTTCCTAACTTAATCATGTTAGTTAAATCTCTGTTCTTTTCATGGAATCTTGAGATTAAGCCTCTGTGATAGAGTTCACTTAGATGGATCTTAGTCTTGGTTTCTTATGTCAAGAAATCTTATTTTATTGGTTATTTTCAAGATGTTATGTTGATTTCAAACCCTAAATAAACAAAATATTTTTTAAATTCCATTTACTTAAATATTCAGACTTAGATCTAGTTGATATCTTGATTGGGGATTTCACTTTCAAATATTTCATGTTTTTTGAAATAAGTACATATTTTCAAATAATGAAAATGCATAGGATCTTGGCTAGTTTTTATAGAAAGATTACCTCTTAGATATGTAGATATCTATGAGATCCAAAGTCTGATTACTTTGACTAGATTGATTTCGGAAATCTTGTATATTAAGTGATTTGTTTGTAATTTGTTACTCATATTGTCTGTAATTAAGTGTATGTGTGTGAGTTGCATGCATGTAATTTAGAGCACATCACCACATACACCTTCACACTACTACACTGAAAAGTTTTGGAATCTAGATATTTGACTTTAGAGTCAACTTAATGCTAAAAGGAATAGTGTTACAAAGTTGGGAGAACATCAACAACATCAGAACCTGGGGAGAAGTCAATAAATGCCAGAGGAGTTGGTACAAATTATTAACTTAGTTTAGGTTTGATTGTGTGTCTTTATTGTTATATAGCTTGTAACTTGTTATCTTATTTAGTGGATTTTTGTTTTTGTGACCTTGAGGTCACCGTGGATGTTTCCCCAATTGGGTGGGGTTTTACCACGTTAAAATTGCCTGTGTATACTTCCTTTTCCTCTCATCCCTTTCTTAAGGTTGTGTTGGTTTATTTTCTATAAGTCTTGTTTTTCAAAACTGGTAAACATATAATTGAAATTAATCGTTCATAATGTTTGACACATCTTGTGATTAAAATTTGTCTTAAGAAAAGAGTTTCTTCAAAAAAAAATGTTCGAAGCCATTTAGATAGTTTAATTTTGAATTAAATGACTTAAGTGGTATTTTTCTCAATATTTTCACTGCATCTAAGATTTTCCTTGTTGTAGTGACAGATCCAGTTAAAAATCCAAAACTCTATGGAACTTTGCATGACCTGGCTTGTCGCAAGTTTGTTCTAGCGATGAAATGTCTTGCTGCGGTGACACAATATCAACAACACCAGATCTTGAGTAAAAAGCAAATATGCCCAAAATATTGCATTGTAAAATGTGAAGTCTTTTCCTGCCATATATTTTGGTGTATTGGGGGAATAAACTTATTTGCGTGGACAATATTAACTTATAATCGCTTAGACTTGTGGCCGTATGCTTGATATGACTATTTAACTCTTCTTCTTCCCTAAAAAAAGTTAAAAAAAATTTTAAAAAGAAAATGCCTCGAACTTTTATCATAATATTCTCTAGACATCAGAATATTATTTATTTTTTTAGATATATATCATTCTAATTTAAAGTTATTTGAGGATTTATTACTTCTTTCAAGACATGAACATAACATTTTGAAAATTTTGTTCTTGAGAAACTTTGAATCTTTTTTATATATATAAAAAATACTTTGTGAGTTTATTTTTAGTTTCCAAACACTTTTACACATGTCCCTAAACCTTTATGACTCTCAAATCCTAGGAAGTATATCTTCATTAGTGGTTTCTCACTTGCTCTATTATAACCATAAACTGTTTTCTTCAAACTTTATGAGAAGAAATTTGTTAGAAAAGGACATGACAATATTGATTGTGGACCAAGCGGTCATAGTCATGTAGAGTTTTGAATCTCTCTATAGAGGATATGGTGGAAAAGAGTGTTTATTCGGTTATAGCATCGATAGGGTGTAAGTATTTGCCTTCTAGTTATAAAACTCTACCATAGTACATTTGTTACTCTATTGGCCCGAGGTTTTTTCTCGTTGTGGGTTTTTCCTTATAGGCCTTGGTGTTGTGATATATTTTTTTAGTACAATCATGTTTATGCCTTCTTTAGATGATATACTCCATGAAATATTTCATATATCAAAATGGCTTATTTGATCATTTTTTCATTTGTTTGAAAATATGACATGTGCTTCATGAGATGAATTTGATTTTCTTTTAAATCTCATAAAATTTGAGAAAATTTATATTTAAGAATACCTTATCATATCTTATTGCACTTTACACCACATTAAACATTGTTATATGCCACATTATGAGGAATGCTAAAGATTTGTTGTCTTCTATGAAGCGTTCAAAGCTTCATTAAACTTGTGAAAGAGTGTTTAACTCCTATTTATGTATGCGATAATTTTTATTTTTGATTTGGAAAAGTTTAATAATCTTATGATATATCTTAAAAAATTTAAAGTGATGATTTGGTTAGGGCTACAACTTTGATTAGAGTATACTACCTTTGAAAATTGGAAATACTATCCCATATTTGTGCCTAAGTGAAAGCCACCACATTAAAAACAATTTGAACAAAGCAATCTCTCAAAGATTTTTATCCGGGTAACACTAAAGATATGAGACCAAAGGTTTTAACCAATTTCTTATTAAGGAGAAAAGTGGTTGTTAAAAATGTACCTAAAAAGGGTGTTGGAGATTTCACTTAAGTTGAAGTTGTGCATTTTTTGTTTTATGATTCATTGTCTTAATTAAACTTGAGCTTGGACATATCTCTCAATGGTGTTAATTTTGTTTTGTTTTGCATGGTTGAGATACAACCTTATGTTATTGGTTAATACTTTATTCATTTTATTAGCCTTTTATGGATAATCTTTTTATTTATTTTGAACATTGGACATAAACCTCAAATTTTGGTAAGTATGATAATAGTGCTTATATTTTTTCCTATAAAAGATAGGTCTTGGTGTTGTTCTCTTAGTGCATAAATATTTACTATGCTATGTAAAACCCTTTAATTAGGAGAAGTGGACTAGAAGCTCAATCTGTATCACTTGCTTTGAATCCTATTCTCATTTTCATTATGTACCATATCTTTGATGTTTCTTAAAAGAGTCACTTGAAATTCACGCTTGGAGATATTAATCTTTATTTAGTTTTTGGTACATACTTGCTCTTGTATATTCTTAATTGGCTTTAGACTTAATGTTTTTTATTCATATTCTAAGAATATGTTATGTTACCATTGACTTTAATGTTGGTACAAAATTATCATATATGTTGATATCACAGTTTTTACATTTGGGATAAATACATTCAAATGTTGTTTTGATCATTCGTTATTTTGATCATATTTACTAGGATGCTAGGATAAATTTTTATATCTTTTTTTAACGTATCATATATCTTTGGTCGTTGATAATCATTGACTTACCCATTATTCACCTTTGGATATTTATTAGACAATTGACTTTTTATGAGTTATCATTTCGCACCTAGAATTGTGTTTTTCTTTCGAGTTTTAGGAATGATCATAGAAATTGGTATCTACTAGTATTTTGTATATCCTATGCTATTTGCTCGTTTTGTTTACCTTATGTTTAGTACATTTTGAGTATTTTTGCTAAAATCTTGATGATGATTTATAAATTTGACTTTTTATATCATTATTGACTATGTGCCTTTATATGTTCTACCATATGATGAGTATCTTATGTTATTATTTTATCTCCTTATTCTTATTGTGATATATAGCATATTTTTCACACTCTAAGCATGTTTTTTATTTAATTATGTCGTACAATTACATTCTTTGTGTCCCTTTTGATTCGATTTCTTAATATTTTCATATTTCCTAAAATAGGGAAAAGTTTTCCATGGGGAGAAAAGACTTGATTACCAGGGAGAATTAATTTGTCATAAAAGAAAGGTAGCTATAAATGACATAAGAATTTGCTTTTCTTAGGTTTTATTAATTGTTGTAAAATCTTATGGAGAGTTTAGTTTGGGATGATAAATTTTTAACATCTTAGGTGATATATATTTGGTCGTCACTTATCATAGTTATCATTATTTCCTTATATATTGTTACATTATGTTCATATTCGATTTTAAATTATATCTCAATTATATATTGTGGTATATTTGTTTAAATCATTTTATTGTTCATTTATTAATTCATATCTTTATAAAATGTTTCATTATATTCTTAATGAAAATATCATTTGATTCTATCATCTTTCCTTTATCAACTCCATGACAAAAAGGGAGAAGAATTAATCATAATGGAGTATCATTATGATATATTGTGAAGCAATTTATATGGAAATGAAATTGTATGAGAATAATATTAAGTAATGAAGTTTATATATTATTTCTCGTACAGATATTTGAAAACTTGGTATATGTTCTTGTAGTTATTAGATCAATACCTTAATATTGATTTATAAATTGTTTCATCTTATTACCTCTATTTCACTGTCATTTTATTACACACTGGTATTTTTATATGCTTGCGTGTTTTGCAGGAAATAGGTAAGATCTATAACACAAAAGAACCATACTTCCTTTTCGATTCCTGTATATAATGGAACCAAAAAAGAAACCCAAATACCACATAAATTATATCATTACAATCCATAAATTTATTCCTTCAATTTAGCAAAAAAATTATAACTTTTAGAGAACTTTTTGAACCAACATTTACACTGATTTTAGGAGCAATTGGAGGGTCTTTTTAACAATTCTTCAAAGAAGACTTATTCTAGAATTCTTATTTAACTATTTTAATGCTTTTTTCAATTGAGGAAAGATAATTATAATACATCCTTTCATGATAAAAATTGTATTTTATACATAAAAATATGTTTATAAGTTGTAAAATTCGGTAGAAATAATTAGGTGTTATTCTTGTATTAATCATATCTCTAAAAATGGAATTTTTATGAATGAACAAATAAATCTAATTCTTGAATTTTGGTTATAGATTAATTTAGCTAAATTAATTAGCTGAGATTTGATTTGTACATTCTTAATATAATTTTTATATAAAATTATGAATTCTACCATAATTGGAATTACATGTTGTAGATTACCCTTCTCTACATTAATGTCAAAAAACTATATTGTATTTTCAATTCTAGTATCCAGTTCAACCAAAATTCAAACATAAATCCCACATAAATAATATCATTATAATCCGAACATTTTAATCTTTAATTATGGAACAAAATTATAATTTTCTTGAGCACTTTTTGGACCAGTATTTACATTGGTTTTGGGAGCAATTGGAAGGTCTTTTCAATAATTTCTCAAGTTGGAATTCTTCTACAACTCTTCCTCTACAATTCTTATATTATTTTATGTATTTGATAAGAACCCGAAACTGTTCATTTTATACCCCAAATAGACGTACTTTAGTTGCTAATTCTCGGCAATATGGGTCTTATGCGCTTAAATGTGTATATTGTAGGTCAAATGTCGGTTTGCAATGTCAAAAACTATATATCAAGGTAACTGCGCGTTGAATGGAGCTAAATTCCCTCCCCCGTAACCTTAACTGAGCTTAAACATAGCCTAAACCTACCACAAACCATGTGTGTGTTTTGTTTGACCCTTTTTAATATTTTTTAGATTTTAAGTTTGAGTCGGTTTATTTTTAGTATTTATTTTTGATTTATTTAGTATTTTCTAGGTTTTGTTTTTTATTTTTCTATTTTATCTTTATTAGTATAATTTTATTTTATTTTGATTTTTATTATTTTTTAGTTTTTATTAGAATTAGATTTTTTAGGAATTCATTTATTTTTTTAGTTTTATTAGATTTTTCTTTTTTGTAGAATTTTAGTTTTTAGTTTAACAAATTTCTATTTTTAAATTTTAATTTTATTTCTTTTTTTAGTTTTATTTTTAATTTGAGTCTTTATTTTATTATTGGAAGTAGAATTTTTATTTTTTAGATTTTTATTTTTATTACTTTTAATTTTTTATGTTATTTTTAGGTGTCCAAATAAAACACACACATAAACTTCCCTACACCTAAACCCACTCACACCCACCTATCATACATGAAACTACACACAAACAAACCCTCATCCCTACCATATACTCATATACACTCAATCTCACCCACACCCTCATTCTACTCCCATACACCTCACACACACTAACACCCCCACTCCATCTTCAACACCCAACCTCACTCTCTCTCCTAATCCTCCATTGATACCACAACCTTTACCCCCTTACCTGTTGACCCATCTCGGCCAATGATCAAATGAACCCGGAACCCCAGGATCCGTCCCCTATCTCTGGCCCTGACAAGAATGCCACCCAACCGGCGGCGCCAACTCGACCCACCTGCCCCCCCTCACTCATCCCCCTTTTTCAGCCCGGACCCCTCCCATTTCGGAGCCTCCGACCTCACCTAATCGTCCATACCCGTTGGCAATCCAACCCCGAGCCACCGAAATTGAACCTGCTGCCTCACCCTCTCTCCGGCGAAACTCACCTGACCTGGCGCTGACCCGCCGCCGCCGACGCTATACCCATCGGACATCCAACCCAAAAGTAATCCAACCTAACCACATCACCATCCGAGAACCCGTTCCCAAGCCCATTTCCAAACCTTACACATTTCCCATTTTTCACTTAAATCAAAATCGTGCTTCTACCTGCTTCTAAAATCCCAAAGCCAAGACCAAGTCAACTTATTAAAACCACTTAAAACCATTTTACCCAAATACCCCCAAATACCACTTATACCCCAATTTCCAAAACTACCCCTCTAACCATATCAGATTTTGTCACCCAAATTCCCTCACCCATGTACCTTCCTTAGCTCAGAGATTTCCCAGGCACATATGTGCATAATTCCCTAAACACCCTCATCTCAACACCTTACATACCTCTTACACACTAAACCTACCCAAATTACCCCCATGATCCATACCTACAATTTAAATAATGGAAGACTCAATTTGAAGGCTTGAGAATATGAATTAGTAGAGAGTATTGCAGAGAGAGAAATACCACTTTAGTGTAGGTTTTTAGATTATAATTTTTTTTTTGGATAGTGAGGGAAAATAAATTGTTGTGAGAATTAATTTGAGTGAAGTTTGTGATGTAATTTTATTTGGATCATTCAAATTGAGGGATGTTGATTTCAACTCATGGATTGAAGTTCAATTAAACATCAAGAGATTGGGTTTGATTGTTCTTTTCTCTTCTCATTATTTTATGCCTTTGATTATTAATTTGTCAAATTCCATACCATGTTAGGCTAAATCCCCTTTCAAGGGGTAGGGGGAAACCCTTATTTGATGTTATTTTAGTTTAATTAGTTTGATTACTTGTAAATTCCCTTTGAATATTAATTTTGACCCCTTACCCTTAAATTTACGCCTCGAGAGAGGGTAAATGATTTTCGAGACAACATCGAAATTCTAGTCATAATACTCATTTTAGATTCGAACTAGAGATAGAGGTTTTTTAAGTGGGGTATTATGACTTGAATTTCATCTCTAAATTTATTTTCTAAGATTTACATAAATTTTAATCGATCGATCCTAGCGGGTGATTAATTAAAAGGAGTGTAGATCTATTTTTCTAGTGTTGTGCGGAATTAAAATTAATTTTTCAGAAGGTTACTCTTAAAATTACGTTTGCAACGAGAGTTGATTTATTATTTTGATATTAATTTGGTAGAATTTAATTAATTAAATTAATTAGTTAGAATAGCTATAATTTGTGGTGTAATCTCACTCCATGATTGTTCTAAAATTTGTTTACCTCATTTATCTCTTATTTTTGTGTTAGACTTTATTTTTTATTTTAGTCAATTTTTAGTTTGTAATTTGATCTTTCATTTTAGTTTAGTGTGATTTCACATCCTCACCTACTTGTTTTAATATTTGAAAAAGCTAAAAAAAAATAGAAAAAATAAAATTCCAAAAAGAAAATAAAAATTGAATTACAATTGAGTTTGTCTCTAGCTTACCCCCTTGATGTGGATTGATACTCTAACTTACCTCAACACTTGAGATTGTTATATTTTGAAGGTATTTGAGGATTTTTATTAGAGGAGCTTTTCAAGCAACGATGAAAAATACGCACCGAAAATTCTTTCTATCAGTATTCTTATATTGAGAAAAGTTAATATTCTACTCCTCTCTTTTTATGTATTTAAATGTCAATTTTTACCCCCAACCTATTTTTTAGATAAAATCAATTAGGGATAATTAGGGCTAATATTTATGCCATGAAATTTCACAATTAAATAATATGATATTGTTAAATTTCCAAACTTTTAAAAATTTACTATGTTAATTAGAATTTGATAAAGTGAGATAATTAGGAAATTGATAAATTAATAAATTTTAATAATTAGGACTTTGTTAAATTCACATATAAATTTTAATATTGAATTTTCATGCCCATTTTAATTATGTAAATTCCCAAATAAAAATATTAGTGATTTATGGAACTTAATTAAATTAGCAATATCATAAACAAATTCTAAATTGAGACTCATGTGATTATGTAAACTTACGAATACATGATTAGTGGTCATTTGTATGATTGTAGTAAATTCTATAGTCTTTTTCTTATCATTTAAGTATGATGATAGTCCCAACTAGTAATGTTATAATTCAATTCTCATGCTGATATGAAATCCCCCACATGTATATTGATAGAAATGATTTAAGTAAATTCTTGTGTTATGTTAAAAAAAATTGATCATACATTTTTATGATTTGGAGAAATTGACTCTAGTAGTGCAATTAAAGTTTATGATTTAATTCATGATGTTCCCATAATATGCTTATTGAGATGAATTATAAATTTAAATATATTTGCAAATAATTAAAATTCCCATTTGAAATAATAGATTCCCCCTTAGGCTTTGGTGTAAGGAATGCGTGCCTCACCCCATTCCCTTTCAAAAAAATAAAATAATTTGAGGAGAATCAACAAAATAATAAAATTAAAATTAAAAGACGTTAAATTGTTCAGAAATTCTAGAAGCTAATTAGTTATGATGAGATGAGAGGGAATATACACACACACAAACTAGCATAATGTCCGTGCCTGGAGGCATGGCGAAAATTTGTTAAGTACGTAATTGCAAATAGATAAAAATTTGAAAAGTACGTAATTGAAAAATGATAAAAATATCACTCCCCAACAAAATAAAGTGTAATTTAAAAAAATTTTCCCATAATGTCCTTTATTTATAAGATTATGCACATTACTTAACATATAGTCCAATGATATCGAAATAGTCTAAATTCATTAAACAAATTCTCATATAACACTAAATATTCAATATTCATCAACCGAATTCGCACTGTCTCAAACAAACAAAGTGTCAATTTTGAAAAAAAATTAGACCTAATGTCCTTTATTTATTGGACTATCTGTAACACTCATAATAACGAAAACCCACTACCCTCTCCTACGTACCCAAGGGTTTCAAGTCTTATTCCATATTAAAAATTTTCATCAAAACAATACCAAATTTAGTTTTCACTTTTTCTAATTAAGTTGCTAATTTATTTTAAGAAAAACATGTCATTAAGGGTTTAGGCGACACTTAAAATGCATAATACTAAAGGAAGAGAATGGAGTATCCATGCCTGAATAAATATTTATTGAGAATTCTAATTTTCAAAGATGTATTCTTCTCAATAAATTGATTAAGATCCCTTCTTAATGCATCTTGAGAAAAGTCAGTTAATCTTGACAAATCTTGAGTTGAAAGTTATGAATAATGGGGCTAGGGTTTAGAGATTAAAAGGGAATAATTTTGGAGAATCCTTTTGGAGGAAGAGTTGTGAAAAAAATAATTTGAAGAACTCAACCATGAATTATTTTTAATTTATAATGATAAGGAATTCTAATGCCAATAGCATTCTATTTAAACTAAAAAAAAGTTTGCTCGTTAATCTATTGATAATGATTAGGGTTGGCTGGCTATGAAGACATGTCATGCATGGACCTCGTATATAACGTGCAGGGTCGATAGATTAAAAGGATAGGACGGCTATGGCAAGGGTAATATGTGTGGTGTAGAACATCGGGAGTACCACAACCAAATAAATAAATTGAGATGAAGATTTAAGTTGGAGTCCCACAAAGTGATATTTATAATCAGGAAAAATAAATAGTTGAAACCAATTAAATTAAGTTAAATAATTGGATAATTGGACTTAGATGAGGAGATAGTATAGTTGAGTATTTCTAGTAGAATTTGTTTATTTACTCGCATCATTATTAATTACCTCATTTGATTTAAAATATTCTATTGTGATATTTATCATGTATAATGCCACTGTCTGGGTTCATGGAACATATTTGAGGTGAGTAGTGTGTATTTATTCTCGGTGCTCTGATTGGTGCATTGACTAACCTTTTTCAGGAATAAGTATTGGAATAGCTACATAGGACTTATTAGAGATCATCTTAGAGGTGCAGCTTGAGTATTTATTTTATGCTTAGTAGTTTAGTTTAGTTTTATTTCCGTCACATTTGATTATGAGACTTTTATTATAGATTTGGTGGGCCATTCGATTCCACAGTTGTTACGGTTGTATTTAGATATTTCATTATAGAATCAGTTTATTGAAATTTTATTTAATTTGAGATTTGGATATTATTGGAGTTTATCATGGTGATGGATCATATATCGCTTTGATGGTTATTATTTTTGTGATTGATTTCATTATGATCTTGTGGAATGAATTTTATATGTCTCATATCTATCACACGCTAAGAATGATATTTAATTTAGTGACGCCCGACTTAGTTTTGGTGGCGGCCGACGCTAGAGTTAAGCGGGATGTTACACTATCCACTTTGCTTAAGGAAAAATAACCAATACAACAGTATCAAAGAGCCCAAATTTATCTAAAAAATACTTCAATGCAAATTACACAAATCTATAGCGTACTTATATACAACTGTACATATTATACATGATAAAAGTGAAGTTTGTTGCGTCCAACAATTTTAAATACAATTACGAAAAAAGGTGTGAAACAAAGGTAATACACTAAATAAAAGTAACCGCCATTTTGAAAAAAAAATCAAAACAACTCACCCATGAAACACCTCCACCTCATCCTCCCTTCTCTTTTTGTTCATCCCACAACCTCAATCTCTCTCCAACTCGAGTTTATCTACAAAATAATAATTTGATTGATAAGAATATATAACTATACATAAAAAAATAACTAAAATAACCATCTTCAAGGCAATATTGAAGCCACAGTGAACACATACACAAGTTCTAAACATTGCACAATAGAACACTACTTGAGATATTACCTATATCAATCCCATCACATTTATCAAACCCGAATTCTTGTACTATGTAACACTATTTCCAATTGCTTAGGAAAAATAAAAAAATGAAATGAAAGTTATATGTACCTCTGAATTTACAACCTACTCAATTAAAAAATGATATAATAATGTAGTACATAATAACATTTAAGTATTTTCTATGTCAACACATAATCAACTTAGCTAATTCATTTTTTTATACACAAATGGTGTATGCCTAGACATATTTGTTATATACCAATGAAACTAAAGATTGATCTGTCTTTAATGGAACACTATGAAAGACACTACCCTCTACCTGAATGGCAGTACAATTGTTTGATTCCTCCCCCAATAGAGTATAAGGTCAAAATATGATTTAGTAATGGTTGATATATTGGGTTGAGTTTCGTACTTTATTTTGTTAAAGAATAAAAACCAACTTTCTACTGTTTGGTTCCTCAACTGTCATAGGTCCCAATCTAGTGGCCCAAAAATAGAGATGAAATGTGGAAAGAAAATATAACTCACACTCACCTTACACATGAGAAGTCTGACCATATCAACCATCTTCAAGGCATTGGCATGCTATAATACCCCTCAAAACAACCCATTTTATCTCTATTATTGTAGACACCCCATTCTGTTACCCCTTAACTCTCCTTAGGTCCCTAGTACCTTCCTCCATCACTACAAACCCAGGTTATGGACCGAGTACAGACCTAGAATCCATCAGGCACTCCCCGTCTCAGTTTGACCCAAAATTCAAACTCTTCGTCTTGACCGAGGCTCAATGAATCTTCAAAGGGAACTGAATACCCTTTCCAAAGGTCCGTCCCATGCGTGATTCTGACCTACCATGCGAACGAATGATCCGTTTGCGTTCAAAACTTGACGTAGAGGCCACCGGGCGCTCCCGGGCTCTGTTTGACCTAAGTCAACTCTTCATCTCAACCGAGGCTAAATGAATCATCGAAGGGCACTGAATCCCATTCCCAACGGTCTGTCTCGTGCACAATTATAACTTTCCATGGGGACGAATGATCCGTTTGACTCCGAGAGGTCACCGAATGCTTTTCGGGCCCGATTTACCAAAGTCAACCCCCCAAACCGGGTCAAACTCTTTGAAATGTAGAAGTAAATCTGTTGACCTTTCCAACGGTCCATCTCATGCATGATTCGGACTTACCATGTGGATGAACGATCCGTTTGCGTCCGAACGATTCCCCGTTCAATGGACCGACAAACGTTTCCGAGCCATATTTGACCCAAAGTCAACTCCCGAACTCGGGAGTGGTCCAAAATACTTTCCAAGGTCTCTGAATTACCTTTCCAACGGTATACCCCGTGCTCGATTCTGACCAACGGTTCGTCGTCGGTGGTCGATTTTTCGAAAAAGCCTGAAGCGCACTGCCAAATGGCAGGTTCCAGACCATGCCTATCGGCACTTACCGATAGGCAGTAGCATGCTAATGCTGATCGGCAGTGACTTGAGCCTATAAAAGGAGGCCTTCACCTCATTTGCAAAGGGAGCCCAGATTTGATAAAAATCTCTCTCAACGAATCCCAGAAACCTCTCTCGGAGGCAACGTGATTTCAACTTCCAAATCCCTTTTTTACTTCCACTTTTCATCCTCCTTTTCATCAAACTTGGTGAATTAGCCACTCTCCATCATCATCCAAGCTTAAGGGATGCTCTCTAACATTCAAGATCAAGCTCAAGATCTTCATGAAGGTCCAACTTTCTCAAACTCTTTCTTAAATTCTCTTAAATTCCCAATAACTTGTTTTCTTACTTAGCACTTTTATTATCTCATATCACACATCCTAAATATATTTTTATTTAGTATTATTGCACATATCACATTTTCATATAAATAAAAACCCAAAAAATAAGAAAAAGAGGGTTTGCTCATAAATTCCAAGTAGGGATTCTCACACTTTTTCCACACTTTTCTCACAACTAAAACACTTTTTCTACACACACACACACACTCACAAATAAGAGATCCCCATTTGGATTTATGGAATAAACCCCACCCCTCATTTTGTATGCGAACTACGTGGACTTTGATGCCTTTATAGGCTACGTAGGCGTCTCGGGGTAAAACCCGAGACTCGAGTCCTTTTTTCCCACTTTTTCTCTCATTTTCTATCTTCTATAAATCCAATCTTCTTATATTTTATATACTTGTTCTTAGTGACGTCTTACTCCATATGCGTTATCGTTCCATTATAACGATCAACGTAAGGGTAATCGCGTAAATCTTATTTTTCTAAAATTATTCTTATATCTTCCTACGGATTACTCGCTTTATCTTTTCCATCATACAAGTCGAGGATTCCTACCTACATTATCAATATACACATGCACACATATCAAGGGGGGAAATATAAAGGAAAATAGCAAATATCCATGAGAGACCAAAAGGGAAGAATGGGTACCTAACACCTTCCCATTTCGTAACTAAGCCTTCGAACCCTTCTCGAATCATTTGGTTTCGCACGCACCAGTATGTTTTCGGATACCATCCTTCGGGGTGGCTTCCCTTTTTTCTTTTGTCTATTTTGAGTAAAATAGACTGGCGACTCTGAATCTCTCTACATTTTTACATCACATCTCAAACGACGCCATCCGAAGCGCTCCAGAGAGGGACACGCGGGACCCGAAGGATCCTTTCCTCCACGGCGGGGATCGGAGATGGCCACAGGGGCGACTCTGTTGAGGATATGTGTATTTTGAGGGTTTGACTCTATTTGCATGGATGCTATATTTGTTTATGTTTTCCCCCATATCTTCATGTTCCCCTTTTCTATGTGTATCCCATGCTTATACTTATATTCACACACTAGTAGAAAATTCTCCATGTACACTTCACACCACGTGCACCTAGGATCACATATATCCCCATATTACACGCATCACCCATCCATACTTGGTGTACCTTTTGGGGTACTTTTACTTTGCTCCATGTTTGGCATAATCAAGAAAGGCATTCTTATCATAAGATACTAATAAGAGAATCATGCATGATTTACACAACATCACCAAAGAGCATTGTTATTGACCAAATTTTACCCAGTAACTGGAGGGCCACTTCGTAATGGGCGCTGATCTGGCAGGTCGCAGTTAGCCTAGTGATATGACTCTCACCTTCTATTGGCCAAGTACCTTCGACGTATATCGAACGGTTCCCCCGCATCGTACTGCTTGACCAAAGTCATAACGGAAGTATATCGTAGGGAATTCATTCACGTACGCCGAGTATATCGAATTCTCTCTCACACGTACCGTCCCCACGAGGTATATGGTGAGGCAATTCAAGTACACTCATGTATATCAAATGGTTTTCCACAAGTACCGATTGCCCGCAAGAGCAAGACATATCTCGTGGAAGTCATGCCAAAGGGGGGAACCCATGCCGATTCACCCAACCAACTGCATACCCGCATATAGGTGTCAAACCTAGGACACGCACTTCAGATGGCCGGTTTCAACCTGAAACTCTCTTTCACCCATTTTTTTGCGCATTTTTAAAATGGGCCCCTGTCTGTGAGCCTGGTTACAAGTTCAAACCATAGCTTTGCATATATTAAGAACCCCACTTTTCCAGGCTCGGGTCCTGTCCGGCATTGCATTTAGGAGAATTAAATATAAGTGATAACATAATAATCATAATAATCATGATGAGTTCCGTATCCAAAAACATTTCTCCCTTCTTTATCAAAAATCCAAAAACATTTCTCCCTTCTTTATCAAAAATCCAAAAATAGTTCTTCTTTTCTCAAAAATAAATCTCATCCTATGCCTTTTCAGGTCGATCGCAAGCCCTTGGCCTAGCTCCCTATTGGCTTCGGTTTTCAGTCAAATCACCCCGGAGTTTCATCCATTCCTCTACTTCTTCTTTCGAGTCCGGAATCCATCCACTTTTCATGAAAAATACAGATCAAGTACCAGTCATACAGTCGGATCTGATGACATTCCTAGCTTAGCTCGTGTCCGAGATTGACAACCTCCAAATCAATCGAGAGATGCAGCAAAACCAAGTTCCTATTCCTCAAGAGCCTGAGGCCCTATTCCCTCGTGATATGGGTCCACTCGAGCCTATTTGGGTTCCTGAAGATTATCATCACGCTCCACGTTCCCCTCCTGTCAATGGGCCGCCGCCTGCCCAGCTTCCAATGCCAAACATTGCCCAGCCTATTGCTAACCTGCCTGTGGTCGCTGATCTAAAGGAGGAAGAGTTGAATAAAGTCAAAGAGGATCTTAATATTCTCCCCAAGAAGTTCGATAAAGTCAGGATCTTTGGGAATTACATGGACTACACCCACATGTCTTCTTATCCTAAAGCGAGGTTACCTGAGAAGTTAAAGATGCCAAATATCGAGAAGTTCAAAGGGAGTGGACCCCAATTGTTCATCTTCACAGTTATCATCATTCCATAACTCTACTAGGGGCTTTTGAAGAAGTGATGGCCCAATTATTTCAGCAAACTTTGAAGGATAGTGTCCTCCGATGGTTTGGATCTCTTGAGGAATCCAGAATCCGTAGTTGGGAGGATGTAGCCCGAGAATTCATGTCGCAATACAAATACAACGAACATCTTGAGGTCACCCGTCGTGATTTAGAGCTTCTCAAAAAAAACCCTGGGGAATCAGTTAGTAACTTCATAACTCGGTGGAGAGAGCAAGTAGCTACCATGACTAATCGACCATTCGAGGAAGAACAGGTCAACATAGTGAAGAAGAACTTTTTGCCCCATGTCTGAGTGATGATGGGAGGACAATACTATCCCCACTTCCAAGCTCTCAGATAGACTGGAGTAGAAATTGAGGAAAGACTCGTTAAAACAGAGGTTGAACCAAAGAAGGTGTCCGGACAGTTCACCCCTAGAAAGTATGACAAGCCTTCCAGTGCTACAGTCTCGACCATCAACAACATCTCTTAACCAACCACATCATGGGAACCAGATAGCCGCTCTGCCCTCTTCCTAAGGGAATATACTGAGCTCCATGCTCCCCTCTCCAAAGTTTACCAAGGCCTGTTAAGCCAAAACCTCATCAAACCCTTGGATCCCCGTCCATTTCCAAATCCACTCCCAAGAAACTTCAACACCGATGATCGTTGCGCCTTTCACCAAACTATCGGCCATACCACTGACCAATGATTTCACCTTCGGAACATAATCCAAGATCTCATTGACTGGGGTACCATCTCCCCACTAGACAATCCTAAGCCAAACACTACTCACAACCCACTCCCAAATCACACCAATGCCATCTTCTTGGAAGAAAACCCAGATTTCGACCCTTCAACTCAAATCACACCCATATACCCTCCTAAAGCTCTTCAAATTTGCCTATATTTACTCCTACACCCTACTAGCCTCGCTGATCAGGCACTGTCACTCCTTACCAGAGCATGCATCGCTGTCCGTACCCGTTCTGAAAATGGAGGTATGGAATTATCGGAGGTGTTAATCCAACTCCTAGAGTTTGGGTTGAAATTACGCTCACAGATGGTCATCGATTTCCAGAGATTCAGTACACTATTCTTGGAAGCACGAAAATGGGCTCGAGATTCAGATAAGTGGGTGGTACCAACCGACGAAGTCAGCGTAGATGATGTTGTCCAAACTGTGGCAGGTTTATTCGGGCAAACCAACAGCATTTGCAGTATGACCAGGTTACTTGACACTTTGAAGCTAGAAGGGCGTTTGGTCCCTTCAGTCACACATATCCCCACAGAATGGGAGAACTTATATGAAAAAGCCGTTGAAGTCGTGGAATGCATCGACTTTACATGGAAAGACATAATTATTACCACCGGATGGGGGTAGGGGAGAGAATTCAAAGATTCAAGCGAATAACAAGCTTTAGGAAGAACTGGCCCAATAGCCGACATATGTTGGATGATATCATTTGAATAACTCCTAGGAGAAATAAACAGGGTGGAACAACCTGAGGTTGACGAGGAAATGGGATTCATGTTCTTTCCTTCTTCAGTGAATCATATGACCAGATCAGGGAGACATTACCAGGTTCCAAGCTCACTACCAGCAAATGACAAAGGGAAGGGCGTTGAAAATCTTCCTATGCCAGAGATGACCATCGAGGAGAGCAAGATCCTCGATCAACTGAAGAAAACTCAAACTAACATCACTCTATGGGGGCTTTTCATGTCTTCCTAGCTGCACAAAAATGCTTTAATCAAGATGCTCACTTGACCCATAATTCCTCCTTTTAACACACTAGAAGAAGCGATAAATCTGGTCGGATCCTTAACCTCTACCCGAATGTTATCATTCTCTGAAGAGAAAATCCCCAGAATTGGGCCAAATCACAATCATGCACTCAACATATCTGTCTAAGTTATGGGAAAGGTCGTGCCACTCTCCCTTGTCGATAATGGATCTGCCTTGAACGTTTGCCCTCTGAGAACCTTAAAGTGTTTAGGCCTAAAAGAAAGAGACCTCGCTCCAACCTCCGTCGCCGTGCGTTCCTACGATATTATCCGTCGAGAGGTGATGGGGTCCATAAAACATGTAATAGGGGTCGGCCCTATAAGCCATGTCGCTGAATTCCAAGTCATAGACATCTTATCTTGTTTCAACCTATTGCTTGGACGCCCATGGCTCCACAATATCAAGGGTGTGTCTTCCTCACTCCATCAGAAATTGAAGTTTTTTGCCGACGGGCGAGTCATCACCATTTTGGGCAACGACGGAAATGTCGAGGGTGTAAGCACCATCAGTCCAATTCTTGAGATACAGCACGGGTCAAATGATATGCTCCTATCAGGATTTCGAGTTGAGCCACTCCTAGTCTCGACAGGGGACGGTTTCAAAGAAAGGGTTTGTCCAGAATATGACCCTCATGGCAATATCAATGTGATTTAGATGTTCATAAACATGCACTTCATGCCCGGACTGGGGCTAGGGAAAAGGAAGCATGGGATACTTGAGCCCATCGAATTGAAGAAATCTTTCCCTCCTTGCGGCTTGGGATGTCAAACATCAGAACAAGAGCTCAGAATGATCCACCAATCTCGACCAAAAAGAAGATTAGACTGCATTCGAACTATCTTAGGAGACTCCTTAAATGGACGATTCATCAAAGAAGGCGAGGACTTCCCCTTTTGCAGTTTTTCAGAACCATGGTATGACCACACAGACAAGAAAATGAGGCCAGAAATGGAGATCTTCTTCCAAGATAGCTACCCATGGGCCAAAAGTTTCCCACACCGCGTACAACCGCTCATAAAAAATATCGAAGAGACTGAGGAAAGTGATTCCAAAGATTCCTTCAACTTGTAGACACTGGGGATGGCACTCTACATGGTTCATTCAAGCATTACATTAATGAACCCATCCCGTTTGATTAAAGCTGCTGATACTCCTCTTCTGAACTGGCATGTTGCGCCAGTTCTACCTCTTGAAATCTCTCCTAACCCCAATGTTTACCCTGTTTCTTCTTCTTTTGTCTATCTTTGCTCAAATGTAATCGGGACCTCTTTTGATGAGGTTCTCAATGCTGTTTTTCTTATTAATGAAATAAACAAAGATTTTGAGTATCTTGATGTGCCTTACATTAACTGCTTGAATTCTAATCAAACTTTTGATGATGATGATTTTGTAAATGAATAATTCTTAACTGATCCAAATAAGGTTAATAATAAACAACATAACCGCGTTCAAGTTAATGAAGAAGAGAATGTTGTTATTAATCTCGGTTCTAGTAGCCAACTGCGCGAGATTAGGATAGGGGCCACCCTTGACGAGCATGAGCGTGCACAACTCGAAGAATTGCTGAAGGAGTTCATGGATGTCTTTGCATGGTCGTATAATGATATGCCCGGTATCGATCCTCAAATAGCTCAGCACGAGATCCCCACTCTCCCAGATTATAAGTCGATTAAACAAAAATTGAGAAAACTACGCACCGAATGGTCACTCAAGGTCAAAGAAGATGTGGTCAAATAGATAAACATGGGTTTCATTCGGGTGATCGAATATCCCACATGGCTAATCAACATTGTACATGTGCCGAAATCTGGAGGGAAGGTTTGAATGTGTGTGGACTACCGAGATTTAAACAAAGCTTCTCCAAAGGATGATTATCCTCTACCCAATATCGACATGATCGTGGACAACATAGCCAGTCATGCTCTCAAGTCATTCGTAACAGGGTTTGCCGGATACAACCAAATCAAGATGAACCCCAACCACCAAGAAAAAACCGCATTCATCACCCCATGGGGAGCCTTTTGCTACACCGTTATGTCATTCGGTCTCAAGAATGCTGGGGCTACCTACCAAAGGGATACCACAATCATCGTGCACGATCTGATTCACAAAGAGGTCGAGGTTATGTGGATGATATGATTATCAAGTCCAAAACTAGGGAAGTCCATGTTCCCGCTCTCCGAAAGTTCTTTAAACGACTGCAATGGTATCATATGAGGCTTAATTCACAAAAGTGTGTCTTTGACATTACAAAGGGAAAACTCTTAGGATTCATGGTTAGCGAAAAGGGAATAGAAGTATATACTGCCAAGCTGAAGGCCATACTTGAGGTGCCACCACCCCGAACAGAGAAAGAAGTCCGAGGTTTTCTTGGTAAATTACAATATATCAGCCGATTCATCAGCCATCTAACCTCCAACTGTGAACCAATCTTCAAACTCCTCCAAAAGGATTCAACCAAGGTTTGGAATGAGGCCTGCCAAGAAGCTTTTGACCAAATCAAACAATATCTGACCCAACCTCCAGTCTTCATGCCACCACAGTCTGGTCTCCCTTTGATCCTATACCTAACTATAACCGACACTGCAGCTGGGGCTTTGCTAGCCCAGCACCCTGAAGACTCCCGTAAAGAAAGAGCCATCTATTACGCCAGTAAAAAAATGTCCGGGTATGAGGTCAACTACACTGCTTTAGAAAAGGAATGTGTCGCACTTGTTCGGGTCACCCAAAAGTTGCGACACTACATTCTCGCCTTCCCCATTAAAATTGTATCCCGAATGGATCCCATCAAATACCTGCTTGAGAAACCCACCTTATCTAGTCGAATGGCCCAATGGTTGATGCTCCTAACCGAGTTCAATATTGTGTATGTCACACAGAAAGCTGTTAAAGGAAGAGCCATCTCTGACTACCTCGCTGATTACCCTGTAGAAGAAGCAGATGCCTGGATATCCTAATTCCCCGATGAAAATATCCTCTGCACCACTCAAGACCGCCTTCGATGGAAAATTTTCTTTGATGACGCTGCCAATAGAAAGGGATATGGCATTCAGATACTCCTGATCGCCCCAGATGACTCCCACACTACCATCGCCATTAAATTGGATTTCCCTTGCACCAACAACATGACGGAATACGAGGCATGAATAGTGGGCCTCAAAGTCTCTCTTAAGAAAGGTATTCAATACCTTGACATCTACGGGGATTCTGCCCTTATCATCGGTCAAGTGCTCAGAAAGTGGAAAGTCAAGAATGAAAATTTCCAACCCTTTCATGCCCAATTAGAAGAGTTAGCCTCCCGTTTCTGAGATATCACCTTCCATTGCCCATCTCGAATCAAGAATAACCTAGCCGATGCTCTCGCCTCCTTGGCCTCCATGGTCGACATGCCCGAGGGAATAATAATGACCCCCTTCCTAGTTCAAAAGCAAGAGAAACCGACCCATTGCTACCATATTGAGCTTGTCTCCACCGAAGATCCCGAACTAGCTGATTGCTGGAACTATGATATCTGGTGACTCCTCAAACATGGTAGGTATCTCGAGGATTCCAATAAGAAAGATTGAACTACCTTTCGAAGACTGGCCGTCCAGTACATTATCTGTCATAAAGCTCTACTCAAGAGGAACTTCGATGGAACTCATCTACACTGTATTACTGGGGCTGAGATTGAGAAAATAATGTAGAAAATCCACAGTGGGGAATGCGTACCCCACATTAATGGTCACATGCTAGCCAAGAAGATCATTTGGCAGGGCTACTACTGGACCACTATGATCCAGGATTGCACTGCCTATGTCCGGAGGTGCCTCAAATGCCAATAATTCTCCAATCTTCAATGCTTGCCTCCTTAAGAATTATGTAACATGACCTCTCCCTGGACATTCTCTACTTGGGGTATCGACATCATTGGGAAGGTTACGCCAAGGGCTTTAAATGAACATGTGTTCATCCTGGTCGCTATTGATCACTTCACCAAATGGGTCGAAGCTGAGTCATACGCAGTATTGAATGCCAAGAAAGTGGCCAAATTCCTCAAGAAAAATATCATCTGCTAATATGGGGTCTCGCACGAGATGGCATTAGATAACGGGTTGCATTTCGAAGAAGAAGTCACAGAAGTAGTCAATGAGTATGGGATTCAGAAACACAAATCTTCTCCCTACCGACCTCAGACCAATGGTGCAGTTGAGGCCGCTAACAAAAACCTCAAAGCCATCATCAGCAAGATGACTAAAAATTGTAGGGATTGGGCCGATCGGATCCCGTACGCCCTTTGGGGCTATCGAACCTCAATCCGAACCTCTAATGGGGCTACCCCTTACTCCCTAGTCTACGACATGGAAGCAGGCCTACCTGCGGAGCTGGGAATACCCTCGCTACGCGTCATGCTGGAAGGAAAAGTTAGTGAAGAAGACTAGTGACAAAGCCTTCTTGATGAGATAGTCCTCCTAGATGAAAGAAGATTAAAAGCACTTTACCACATATAGGGATACCATCGTCGAATAGCACGAACAAGAGAGTCAAGAACCGTGGCATCTGGAAGGGGGATTTATCCCTCAAGGAGATAATAGATCTCATCTGGGACCCCAGAGGGAAATTCAAGCCCAAGTGGAGCGAGCCCTACATTGTGAAGAAAATCTTATCCGACGGTGCCGCCATGCTCACTAACCTAGATGGGGAAGAGATGGCTCGTCCAGTCAATCTGGATCGTCTCAAGAAGTTCCACCCCTAGTCCAAAATCTCGGCGCACTACGACTCTTCTCATCCCCTTTCTATTCTAAAAAAAAACTCTTCATTTCCCTCTACCCAGAACTATGTGGGCCTGATCCTCTACAAAAACTATTTTAAAACTTTTCAAAAACCCCAGAGGTATGTAGGCAGCTCATTCACCTCACATGAGTGCGGCCCTTTCTTTTTCACAAAATACTATTTTTTTTCTTACGTCCGAGAACGACGGTTAATTCTAAAAATACTTGAACAAAAGGATTATGTATGCCTTAGAGATCATTATAGATAATTCAAAATACAAAACTCATCGAAAGGCACGAGTGGATGATCAGAAACTTGTTTATTTCATTAATAAGAAAATTTAGCACGAATTACATAAGAAAGAGGAACGAATAACTCCCTTCCCTCTACTGTCATAAAAAGCCAAAAAAAAAATCCCCACATCCATTCCCTATTACACAAATATTCATGGACAAGGCAGATGACACCAATCAAGAAGGAACGGGAACCACATTCCGGATATG
The DNA here is from genome assembly GCA_949130495.1 of Sambucus nigra. NCBI lineage: Eukaryota > Viridiplantae > Streptophyta > Magnoliopsida > Dipsacales > Adoxaceae > Sambucus > Sambucus nigra. The sequence continues at coordinate 93,269,080 of OX422214.1, forward strand.
AGCAGTCGTCGAAGATATACAGTCTCTGATGTCCCTTAGCCAAGTGGTCGACACCTGGACTTGCTGCAAGAAAAGGAAAAATCAGTATTAAAGCAAGGATGACCAAAACAGAAAGAAAGAGAGAAAGGAACAGAAAGGTATACCGCAGGTCAGAGAACCTCCTCTGTCAAACCCAACTCCTCTGGATCCATCATATGATGATAGTGCAACATAGGCACCATCCCTCCATCAGCTCGCCGACTGTTGTACAAAGGGGTATGCAACATCATAAAAGGGACCTCTAAGGTCGCCAACGCCGCAGATGCCGACGAACCAGTGCTGCTATGGGAAGATCCCACCGCCCGACTCGAACCTGTAGGAAGGAAAGGAAACACATCATATATGCTGGGCGCCATCAACCAGCTTGTCACAAAGTCCATATATTCATACGGCGCAGCCGTATCAATGTGCAGCAAGTAGGAGTCGCCAATCATCGATGTGATCCTCTTATCCTCTAACAGAAGTCACTCCCGCCTCATAGAAGTAGGAGGCTGCGCGGGTGGCACCACCACCTCCTCCTCAGCTATTGACAAACAACCCTCTCCCCAAGGTACCAAGAATGGCCAAACTCATGCGCGAGCAAGCGCCTCATCTGCGCATTCACCCCCGCATCCTGAATGGATGTCCCCTAGGGATAAAAGGTCACCTAAAAATCTCCAAGCGATCATAGATCAATACAATATCAGAAGGAGCAAAAACCAAGATTTAAATGGAAAGATTATTACCCTACCACTAGTCAGGTCATTCAAGATCTAACGCACCGCCTCCAGGGAGAGAGATCCCTTCGACTGCCAATTGACCTTACACCATCGATACAATAGACAGAAGTCCCCAACTGTGTCATCCTTTAAAGCAATCAGCGGGGTGTTGCACCCAATCACCTCATAGAACCACGTCTGAATTCACAAAGCAAAAAGAGATGCATAAGGAAAATGTGAATGCATGAAAGGGAATGAGAGTGCATGAAAAGAAATGCGCAAACTAAAGAATACCTCAAGCAGGTACGTGGATCCAGTAAAGGTCTGCCGACAGCACCGGCTGAATGAATCCAGAGAAGAGTAAAGGGTGCCAAAGTCGGACTCCCCCAATCATAGAAAGGGATGTTCGAAAACATTCTCAGGTACGGAAAAAACCATAAATGGACGACGTCGCCGCTCAAAGCCACCATAAAACCTCCCAATACCAACAAAAAGAATAATCGGGCCATCTGCCTCACTTGCATCTCATCCTCCACATCAATCACCCTGCTCAGCAGAACATCCTTCAGTAGGGACAGCCGGATAGAATCTCCAGAAACTATCCTCCCTACATCACCAAGTGCCGCACGCACTGCCTCTGGTCTCACCCGTAAAGAGCGATCCACCTCTATCTGCTCTCCATAACCATCCATCCCCAGCAGCTGCTGCACGTCTATAGGAGTCACAGTCATCTCCCCGAAGCCAAAATGAAAGGTGTGGGTAGTGTCCCGCCACCTCTCTCCCAAAGCACACAAGACCGCTGTCGAACGAGGCATCTCATCCAGCGCCGATGCCAACCGCCTAAAACTTGCTGATGATACCATCCAACACATCACATGTGGGAGATGCTCCCAGATGTCATTGAGCCCCGTCGTCCCGCGGGCATGCATGTTCTTTAAAGAAATATTAGACTGGAAAAAAGAAAAGTCTCATCAAAAGTCAAGAAAGAAAAATCACCAAAAAGAGAAGAATGCTAAAGGTCGAGTTACATACATAACCACCGGGACTCACTCTCGAAGAGCGATGATGCGATGGCTCCCACAACAAGATTCGCTCATCCGCAACAGGCTCAAACGCATCAAAGGATTTCTCACTCCCCAAAGCAAGAGGCGCCCTAGCCCTCCACTCCACATTCGCCCAGTCATCAACAGTCAACCACTCCCGGTGGGCTGCAGTGCTCATAAAAGCGGCCATTTATTGAAGATCAAAATGCTAGAACGATTTGCAGAAGAATCACAGAAAGAGAGAAGTCAAGAAAGCTATGACAAAAATGAAGGGATTCGCCCCCTTTATATAGGATGCCAAGAGTCATGCCGATCGGCACCTACCCCTACCATACTGATCGGCACTGACCCCTCACCTTCCCGAGGTACCCCAAAAGTTCGTACCACTGCCGAATGGCACCCTTCATACCATGCCGACCGACACCCCACCTTAAATTTCATACAAAAATTCTCAGAAAATACCAGAAAGCCTTGAAAAATCCTCGAAAAATGACCAGGAGGGATTTAAAACCTTTTCACCAAGAAAATTCTGCATTACCTCAAGTGGAACCCCTCTTCCCCAGCGGAATCCTCAAAAACCAAGTGAAAACTCCTCCCGGCAAAGCTCTGAAAGATCCCTAAGGACCACCTGATCACTTCCCCAACGGAATTCTATTACAACACCAAAATCGGTTGTTCCCCTCTGCTAGGCCTCCTAAAAGCTTCCCCCAGCTATCAACTCCCCAGCTCAGATCAAAATCACAAAACTCTTTTTCTAGCAAAATTGAAATCCAATCTTTATCCACTCTTAGGTCAGAATTGACATCAGTCTTGGATCGTCACCTGAGTTGGGTTAGAATTGACCCCGATCCTCGATCGTCACCACTATTAGGTCTGAATTGACCTTGGTCTTGGATACTCATTTGAGTTGGGTCATAATTGACCCCGGTTCTCAGTCGTCACCACTCTTTAGGTCAGAATTGACCTCGGTCTTCGATCGTCACCTCAGTTGGGTCAGAATTGACCCCGGTCCTCGATCGTCACCACTCTTTAGGTCAGAATTGACCTCGATCTTACATCATCACCTGAGTTGGGTCAGAATTGACCTCGATCCTTGATTGTCACCACTCTTAGGTAAGAATTGACCTCGGTCTTGGATCGTCACCTGAGTTGGGTCAGAATTGATCCCGGTCTTTGATCGTCACCACTCTTTAGGTCAAAATTGACCTCGGTCTTTGATCGTCACCTGAGTTGGGTCAGAATTGACCTCGGTCCTCGATCGTTACCACTCTTAGGTCAGAATTGACCTTGGTCTTGGATCGTCTCCTAAGTTGGGTAAAAAATGATCCCGATACTCGGTCGTCACCATTCTCTAGGTCAAAATTGACCTCGATTATTGGACCTTTACCCTAAGCCCACAGATCCGGTGTTGATATGGAGAATTGATCATCCCCAACACACTCCTTAGGTCCTTAGAATCGGCCTCAACCCTCTGAATCGGTCGTACTCCTCCCAAAGCATCATGTGGTGTCTATTCGACGGTTCTCATTTGTTCCAAATTCACCCATTGAGGGGCTATGTAGACATCCCAGTTTGTTACCCCCTAACTCTCCTTAGGTCCCTAGTACCTCCCTCCATCACTACAAGCCCAGTTCATGGCCCGAGTACAGACCTAGAAGCCATTGGGCACTCCCCGGCTCAGTTTAACCCAAAATTCAAACTCTTCATCTCGATCGAGACTCAATGAATCTTCTAAGGGAAATTAATACCCTTTCCAACGATCCGTCCCGTGCGTGATTTTGACCTACCATGCGGATGAACGATCCGTTTGCGTCCAAAACTTGACCTAGAGGCCACCGGGCCCTCCCGGGCTCTGTTTGACCTAAGTTAACTCTTCAGCTCAATCGAGGCTGAATGAATATTCGAAGGACACTGAATCCTCTTCCCAACGGTCCATCCCGTGCATGATTTTGACTTTCCATCCGGACGAATGATCCGTTTGACTCCGAGAGATCACCGAATGCTTCCCGGTCCCGATTGACCAAAGTCAACCACCCAAACCGGGTCAAAATCTTCGAAATGTCTAAGTAACTCTCCTTACCTTTCCAACGGTCCATCCTATGCGTGGTTTGGACTTACCATACGGACGAACGATCCGTTTGCGTCCGAACGATTCCCCGTCCAATGGACCGACAAACATTTCCGAGCCATATTTGACCCAAAGTCAACTCCCGAACTTGGGAGTGGTATAAAGGACTTTCGAAGGTCTCTGAATTACCTTTCCAATGGTATGCCCCGTGAATGATTCTGACCAACGGTTTTCCCTTGGCGGCCAATTTTCCAAAAATCCTGAAGCGCACTGCCAAATGGCAGGTTCCAGACCATGCCTATCGGCACCTGCCGATAAGCAGTAGCATGACAATGCCGATCGGCAGTGACCTAAGCCTATAAAATGAGGCCTTCACCTAATTTACAGAGGGAGCCCATATCTGATAAAATTCTCTCTCAACGAATCCCAGAAACCTCTCTCGAAGGCAGCGTGATTTCAACTTCCAAATCCCTTTTTTACTTCCACTTTTCATCCTAATTTTCATCAAACTTGGTGAATTAGCCACTCTCCATCATCATACAAGTGCAAGGGCTTCTCTCCAACATTCAAGATCAAGCTCAAGATCTTCAAGAAGGTTCAACTTTCTCAAACTCTCTCTTAAATTCTCTTAAATTCCCAATAACTTGTTTTCTTACTTAGCACTTTTATTATCTCATCTCACACATCCTAAATATACTTTTGATTTAGTATTATTTCACATCTCATATTTTCATATAAATAAAAACCCAAAAAATAAGAAAAAGAGGGTTTGCTTATAAATTCCACACACACACACACACTCTCATAAATAAGAGATCCCCATTTGGATTTATGGGATAAACCCCACCCCTCGTTTTGTATGCGAACTACGTGGACTTTGATGCCTTCATAGGCTACGTAGGCGTCTCGGGGTAAAATCCGAGACTCAAGTCCTTTTTTCCCACTTTTTCTCTCATTTTCTATCTTCTATAAATCCAATATTATTGTATTCTATATAGTTGTTCCTAGTGACTTCTTACTCCATATGCGTTATCGTTCCATTATAACGATCAACGTAAGGGTAATCGCGTAAATCTTATTTTTCTAAAATTATTCTTATATCTTCCTACGGATGACTCGCTTTATCTTTTCCATGATACAAGTCGAGGATTCCTACCTACATTCTATATATACACATGCACACATATCACGGGGGGAAATATAAAGCAAAATAACAAATATCCATGAGAGACCGAAAGGGAGGATTGGGTGCCTAACACCTTCCCATTTCGTAACTAAGCCTCCGAACCCTTCTCGAATCATTTGGTTTCGCACGCACCAGTATGTCTTCGAATTCCATCCTTTAGGGTGGCTTCCCCTTTTTCTTTTGTGTGTTTTGAGTAAAATAGAATGGCGACTCTAAATCTATCTACATTTTTACCTCACATCTCAAACGACGCCGATCGAAGAGCTCCCGAGAGGGACGCGCGGGACTCGAAGGATCCTTTCCTCCACGACGGGGATCGGGGATGGCCACAATTGTTTCCTTAACTTCATCAAACATCTTTAAGGCATCATAATAATCACATTCTACTGTTAAGGAAACACACAATATACAACACATCTAAACATAAAATTGAAGCAACCTTGAATAAAATATCATGTAATCTCCAAGTCTATAAGCAACAAATTTTTAGCAACTCTATTAAATTATTGAATGAGCATATCAATTATTCTAATATAATGTCACGTGTTCTACATTACCTTTACTTGAACCAAATAAAAGCTCTTTTAAACTATTTGACCCTTACTTTGACCAAATATAATACATAGATTAAAAAAATGAATATATATAAAAATGATGAGTACAAAGGACAAAACCAGTGTTTAAAATGTGCTAATATGGCAATGGAAAAACATACGCATCAAACAAATTTAGAATGCTCAGTGGACCTTGTTATAATTATAAACATGCGTATCAAACAAATCTAGTCATGTTTTCAATATATAAATTAGATTTGTTATAATTATGGATATTATAGGTATCCTCTATATATGACATGAATAAATACTTATACATTATATTTCTGTTAATAACAAAAAATCCAATATTCAACAATCATATATGAGGTATGGAAACTTTAAACTAAAACCCACCAAAAAATGTCAAATTATATTCGATAGTTCGAAACATACTAACTTGAACCTAAATAGTTTTAGCGAAATGTACAAAAATAATTATTCCAGTTTACTAAAATCAGTTTATGGACAGGGTAGTACCAACTAAATATAAATGCTTATTAATAGCCACAAAAATTATGTTTTACAAGGACATAATACATGCCTAGTACTATGTATTAGAGTTGGAAATCTACACGTTTAATGAAAAATCTTCATTGCATCCATATGGGAATAGAACTTGCACCGTTATGTCAACCCCAAGCACCATTCAAATGCAACGAAATCAGCCCCACTCATCACCATAATGGGAGTAAACATACATATACTATATAGTTCATTAAAAATCATATCTTAAGCTTACTTTATCCAGTTAACTTTTTAATCCCAAGCCACACCTGTGACAATACATAAAAGTAATAAACAACAAATTGAACATGTTAAGAGTTACAAATCTGAAACATAATTTCAATGACATAAAATAGAGGAATCAAAATCTCCAAGCAAACATCCCAGTATACATAATCTATAACCATTTGAAAATGGTGTCCGTGTGTGAAGAACAATAAAAACAAAACAACTACAATAAAAATAGCATAAATGTAAAGATATATGCCCCCTTGCTGTTGTAGCAGAGCAGAGAAAATCTGAAAGAGTTTAATTTGCGGTATTAAGTACACAAACAACATAATTAATGGTCAGATTTACAACATGGTGTTAATCAAAGACATAGGGTATACCATACATTATATACAACTCATTCATCAAAACTAAATCTATTGAAATAGCATTCTGAGACTCACATTTGAAAAATAGTACCAAAGCAGAAAAAATGCAAAAAATAATAAATCTAATACTTTTGGGTATTAGTATATGGGTAAACATTAAACATGCCTGGTGTGATTTAAATAATTATCATATGGGTATCCAAAGGCAACGTGGATTTTTTTGTTGAATTCATGTATTAATACTTTTTCAAAACTGTAAATCTTTTGCACTTGAAATAGATACGTCACGGGCGTCAAGTATAGTTGTCATGTTAAGAACATAAAGATGTATAAAACAACTCTTGTAGTAGTATATATTAGTCGAAATCAAAGTTGTTACCCAACTACCATTATAACATAGTTCATATCCCATCTTAAAACACTTGTTAGATCTACTATGAAGGTTTTAAAAACCTAAACTTTAATGAACTTAGAGGGAGACGAAATACCATTAGTACTTGGGTGGTGCTAACTCGAGTTGTTTAAAATATAGCACATAAGTTCATGTATCTGTACATTTAGACCATGTGGCATTCATGTATATGTACATTAAAATACTTATACATTCAGATAATGCGATTTCCTGTATATGTACACTAAGTTTGCAGTTAGAATGGTGACAATGTCAATTTTAATTATCAGTTAGAAACCTATGTTGAAACTACAAATCTCTCAAGTCCGTCTCATATATGGAAAAACATAATGGAGGCTAATTTCCTAGAGATGGAAGGGAAATTTATTTGAGCACATTCTCATGATGGAAATTTCTTCTCTTTCCACAACTTGGAAGGTGATTAAAAACCACAACCATATATATCACAAAACCATTCATTATTTCCACATAAAGTTACTATTTCCCTTTAGACATTTTTCAAATGCAAACTTCCTATAAATGAAACCTTTCGAATTCTTGGAATAAGGATGTGTTTTAGATGCTACTACTGTAAGAAAAAGAAGAAAAAATTAATCTTTTTTTTGCTATTAGTCATATACCAAATGGAGTGTAGCAGATCTTTCTTAACAAACTGTGTATTCAAATGTCCATATGGTAATTTATGCAAATGTCCTTATGGTATGCACCTAATTAACAAATTTGCATAACTTGTAGAAAACAAATCAAGAACGTGCCTAAAAACTTACAAAATTTATTCAAAGCAATAACAAACACCTCAATGCATTCTAATTTGGGTGTATACTGTACTTATAAAGAACCCCCAAATTTGGATAAAGAAAGCAATTAAATGAGTAATTCAAGCCGTTAACACATCAAAACATGCAATTAATGAGTTAAAATTACATAAATTAACAACCAATATTTAAATAATTACCAAAAACTTTAAGTGTTTTTATGAGGTTGGAAAATCTTAATAAAAAGCATAAATAGTAACAAACAATATTCATATAAACTATAAAACAACAAAGAACCTACGAAAATATCCATATTTAGATCAGCAGAGAAGGATCCTAAAAATGATTTCTAATTGATGTTTAGGTACAAAAAAAAAACTTACGTGTTCATATGCGTCAATGAACCTGGAAGAAAATAAAAATAAATTGATAGAAATCGTGAGAGAGAAGATTAGTGACAAACAAAGTTTATGTGATGATATATCAACAATAGTACAACAAAACTTTCAGAGGGAATACAATCTTGAACTTATTGGAATAGATATAAGAATGCTTTTTGAAATTGCTTTGATTCCAATAATCTCAATTCATCTTCATGCTAAAATAAGAGGTTGACAGTAAAACAACTGAATTAAATTAAATTTATATCAAACCAAGCATTCGAAGGATACAAAGTATTAAATAAATAAAATTTATTCAAGAGCAACTACAACGTAAAAAAGAATAATAATACTTTAATAAAAAAAACTAACCATTATAAAATGTTATAATATAAATGCCATATTCTGTTTCCACATTTGACATTTAAATGAAATAAAATTAAAATATAAGATATCTAGACAAAAAAATTCATATAGAACATAAAAATAATTTCAAAAGGCCGTCTTTTGTATCTACATATAGTTTACATATAGAACCTTGAGATACGAAGAAAATCAAAGAATATAGATATAGAGTGAAATTAAACAATGTCAAGCACTGAACCAAAGTTTAATTTTCATCTTTAAATACAAAGTTCAAATAGGCCGATTATGTAGTAAAAATCCTTTAAGAGTACAACCTAAAAACTATTCATGTCATATGCCACAGTGTAAGTCCACTAAATCAAACAATAAACTGAATCGAACAAAAATTTGAAGCAATAGATCATAGATCCCCTGGTATTACTCATCATCCCAACAAATGCTTGTAGAAAAACCAGGTCAATCCAAAAAGTAAATGAAAATAAAGAAGAAACCTTAAAGAAACATGAAAACTCTAAGATATTACCTCATCAGAGCTATCAAAATTAGTTTGTCAACAAATTTCCTAAAATCAAAGAATGCAAAATTCTACAAGTACCTAGATGAGATAATCTAACAATGAGCTAGATGAGAAAATCAAACAAATACCAAAATGACATCCTGAAACTTTTAAGGCTAAAAGATGTGAGATTCAATAGGCAAGGTAAAGAACTGGATAAAAGATGCATTAACCACTAAAAATGTACTAAAAATAGCTATCAATTACATGGGAATAAAACATGCAAACACTTAAATGTCAACAGAACAAAAAAAGAATCATGTCAACAATAATATCACTTGCACTCAGAGATTTAAATTTCACTCAGATAATTTAATGCTAAATCATGCCCCTGTTATACCTGAATCTGTATTCAGTAAGAAGTTTCAATAGATTTATCACTTCTACACAAAACTTTACTAATGATGAAGTGGTATAAAACCAAATATAATAATGAATATTGTTTAGAAATGGTTCAGCATAAGTATAGTTGGTTCAAAACTCCCGAATACTGATTCAAACTTTAGAAATACACAAAACTTCTTCCTAATACTAATTAATACTAGAAATTACTGAGAGGATACCTAAAATGGTTGAGAGAAAGAGAGAATCAACAAACAAACTTGAAAAAAAAAACAAAAAAACTAAATGAACAAAATAAACCCAAATGTTAGATCCAAAGGAAAACAACATTAAGGTTGTACAAACAAAAATGAGAAATATTTGTAACACATACCTATGTGCGAGTTCACACTTGGACAATAGGATTATATTCTTGTGAACAATAACAATTAAAATACAATTATTTATGTTGATTTAAATATATATGCTGAACCATAAAACTAAAACCCAAGATGAACCAAATTTAGAACCATTTAATCCCAAAAATCGTAAGTAAAAAAAAATACAAAATTTGTTTGGTAGAAAATTGACTTTATCAATAAAATTAATCAACAACAACAGAAATGATTAGGGCTAAAAGTTACTCCAATGAATCAATTAAGAACATAAAGTTAAGAATAAAAAATGAAAAAAACTTAGGGCTAAAAGATGTTCAAATGTATCCCACTCAACAACACAAAATGAAAAACTATGGATCAAATGAATCAATAAACAACACAAAATAAAGAAGACAAAATAAAAAAAATAAACTTCGGGATAAAATACACTCCAACGAATCAATCAAGTGAGCATTTTTCAAAGATGTATGATTTAATCCCCAACAACAGAACATAAGATGAAACCCAAGGGTGAAATTAGCAACACAAAATGAAACAACTATAAAACTTAGTTGAACAATAAAAAATGAAAAACCATACCCTGAACGATGGAGATGACGAACTGGGAAGAAGAAGATGAGAACTCAAAAAAAAATTTATTTTTTCGAGTCGAGAGAAAGACGGGGCTATTTGTTTTGTGTCTTTGGTTTGTGTTTGTTCTCTGTCTTTGTTAAGTTACTAATTTAACCCTTGTTTTGAATTAAAGTAAGATAGGGAAACCAATTAGGAGAGATACAAAAGAGGGGGAAATTAAAAAATAAAGGGTCAAAAGAGGAAACTGGATCAAAATAATACCAACCCTCCATTTCTAACTTTGTTGGCACAATCCTCACCCCTAATTATCTTATCATCTTATGGAAAAGTGTTTACACACTTCTACTCCTTATATATATATATATACTAGTGGAATGTCCGTGCCTGTAGGCATGAAGAAAAACTTCCAATGTCTTGAATCGTCTAAAATTTAAATCACATAGTTTTTTACAACACAAATATATGTAAAATTTTTAGAAAAATTGCAAGAGTTTACTTCATTTATAGGACTATCCACCATTCTTAAGAAATAAAAAATACTCCAATGATAATACTAACAGTCCGCTATGAACCTCGCATAAACATCATCGATTTAAACAATTTATGGCAATAATAAAAATACTCAAGTTACTCTAAACAACACATCTATGCATGAATAACTATTAATAAGGCAATAAATATAAAAAATAAATAACCAATTGTGGCGACAAAAATCACAACACAAATAATAATGAAAGAAAACAATCAAAAAAAAAAAAAAATAAGAACAACGAACAATCACAATCACAATAACAACACAAGAATTTACGTGGTTCAAGAAATTTCCTACGTCCACGGAGAGGTCTACTATTTTGATTAAGTAACTCTTGAGATGTTTTTTTTTTGCTACATGAACCTATGCCTAGGACCAGGGGTACACAATATATTCAAGTAATTGAAAGTGTTGGTAACTAACAAGTTGCACCTGTATCCCTTAAATATCTCTCTGAGATTTTTGGGGGTAGACTCAGTCGTATCATCAAATGTAAGTGCTTAACCAAGGGTCATAATTCGGGCCGAAAACCTAATTAACTCATTTGGTCTTGGCCGACTATTTTGATGGGCTTGATCGACACAATAGGCACCCACAATTGCCCCTAAAATTTTTGGGGCCTTTGGGCTCATAAATTTTAAAAAGAATCTTCTAGTCCCCCTTTGATGTCATTGTCGTAGTTCGTGAGACTGATAGGGGTGTGAATAGTCATTTAGCAAGGAGTTTAAGAGACAAATCTTCTTCGATTAGTGTTCACTATCATAAATGAGTTTAAACTGAAAGTGTTGGAAGATTATATCACCACTTCAACTCTTTGCTTCCTTTGCTTCCAAGCTATCTCTTGCTCCCATGTTATATCTTGCTCTTCATCTTCCAAATTTGTGTTTTTTCATCATCTCAAGATTCCTTATTTCCTCATAAGTTCTCAATCCCTTCTCTTTCTATAATTCCTTTCGTCATTGCTTTTCTTTCTACTGTAGCTAGGGTTTTCTCATGGCAAAAATATATAACAAGTCTCTGGTTAAAGTTGGGAAATGCTATAATATCCCTAACTGGGTGGATATTGAGTGTGCCCCTGTTCCTAGAAATGTCCGTGACATTGAGGATGACCATTAGATTTATGCTCTTCTACTATCTCAAGGGGTTTTAACCTTTCCCCCAAATCACCTGTTCTTGTAATTCTTTCAATACTTTAATATAGTTCCAGCTCAATGTTCTCCAAATGTTTCGAAAATTATAAATGGTGTCCATAGAGTAAATCAAATTTACAGAACTAACTTTGGATTGTTGAAATTTTCTTTTGTTATACATTTTCTCGCACGAGCTCTAGTCTTCTTTACCTGAAAGTGAGGTGTCCAGACAGCGTATTGGTAGTGAACGCACCCGATTCCCATAAGGACTACTGGTCTTATGGGTTTATTGCTAGGAACTGGTAATTACCACCCCAAGTAGGGGGAACAAGGTACAAGGGACCTCGGATTCCTACATACGGGTATTAGTACATAGGTTATTGTCCAACCTTGTTTCTTATTGCTTGCTGCTCTATTGTATTCTTCTAATATTTTCCTTTTCTTTTTCAGTGAAGTCTAAAAATTAAGAACCTGCTCCTCACGAGATCTGCGTGGCTGAGTTGATCAAAGCTTGGAAGATAAGGGACTCCATTAAAGAAGGTGAGCATCCCAGGTCGGATTCCTTTTTATTGGAATATAAGAACACTACCACTAGCTTCATCGCTTGTCCGGTTGACTCCATTCCCTACCTTGATATCCCAGAGGAAGAGGAGGAGGAACAATGTGCTCTCGAACCCATCGATCAAGATGAGGAGTAGGAGAGAAGCTCAGGTACTGATGTTACTATAGGTGGCAGAGTTGGTAGTGGTGAGGTAGGATCAAGTGAGGAGGGATCTAGCAAGGAAAAATCTAGTGGCGAGAGGTTCAACGAGGAAGGCTCTAGTTCAGGAGATTACAGATCAGAAAGTTCTAGCAAGGAATATATATCTCCCCTAGAAGAAAAAACTTGATCCATCACGATAATGATGATGATGTCCTGCTATCTAATACGCTAAAGATCCAAAAACCAAGGTTTGGGTATACTGCTAGTGGTTCCCACACAACAGACGGCTTATGAGAAAGAGGTGGAGAGAAGGACAAAAGAAGAAGAAGAGAGAGAGAGAGAAGGAAAAGGAGGAAGAGTAGAATAGAGAAGCAGAGAAGAAGAAAAAAAGGTTGAGAAGAAGATAGAAGAGGAGAGGAGAGAGGAGAAGAGAAGACGAAGAAAGCACAGGCTTCTTCTATGCCTATGGCTGTCCTAGCTGAGGGGGCTTCCGTAGCTCTGACCCCTCATCTCTCTCCAATGATGCTCGAGAGAGCTGTGCTAATGGAAGATCGCGAGTAGTCTTTGAACATGGGCCCTGACTAGTTGGTCCTAAAAGCGGATCAAGGGGTTGCTATAGTAAGGCCACTTCCTATTTTCTCTATTTTTTGACTTGTAATTTTTTCGTGTTCTATTTATTAACTTCGGTCTCTTGCTGAAGTTTGTGTTCGAATACACCGTCCTTAGGTGCAGCAGAAATGAGATAGCGAGCAGGAACTCTAAGCTCAAGGAGAGATTGAAGTCTGCCTAAGAGGCCCAGAAGTCCTCCGAGAAGTCTCTCACTGAGGCCGAGGCTTCTTTTATTAAGGAAAGGGCTAAAGCGGCCAAGGAGCTGAAGGAAATCCGCGAGGCCTATAAGTTGTTCTTGATGAGAAAACTGGATGTCATAGATGAAAATAAAGGGCTACCATTAGAGAAACTGGCTATAATGAGGGCTGGGAGACATCATATGAAGATGGCAAAAAACAGATCGACTATATCAGTCGGGCAAATTTCAAGAAAGGATGAGATCGGGCCTTAGTTGATGCTGGAGTTGCTACCGACTCCTCTATATTTGACGAGCACAACCCTGGTCCCAAGTCGGTTATTAATGAATAAGTCTCTACTACTCAAACTACTGTGGAGCCTACTGATCTTGTTGCTGATGTCTTTGTTGGCGACCCAAAAATGAATCTTACTCCAGTCAAGGGAGGTGTACTTAGGGGTGAGACGAGCGAGGCTGCCATTGACAAGGGGAAGGAACCAGCCTCTACCGAGCAGGTTGAGGTTTCCTAGTAGACTTCTAGGATTTTTCTTTTACTTGTGTATTTTTTATTCTTTCCTCTTGTCATCTAATGTATCACCTTCCATTGCCATTTTTCAATGAAATAAATAAATTCTATTTTTATACTCATTGATATAAGGGTTTTGTGTGTTTGATGTCTTGTAGTTTGTCAATCTTGATGATTACATTCCTACCACTTCTGGTCTTTCCAAATCCTTGGTTCGAATGTAAGAGACCAAGTTCACCAAGATTTTATCAAGATTTACAAATCCCTTAGTGCAAGGAACCAGGACTACAAAGATTAGTCCCAAGTAGTAACCAAACTGAAGGATAGGCTTGTGGATATTGAGGATATTGGTGCCTCGATTCAAGAAGAGATTGATGCTTTGAAGGCTAATCTATTGGAGGCGTCCGAGATCAATCAGGCTGGGGAGGTGATGGAGCAGGAAAATGATGCCTTAAGGAGGGAGATTGCGCGCTTTAAGGAAAATGCTCAAAGAAGTGCTCCCTAATTTATTCAAGGTTCCTCGTCATCATCCACACGGCGAGCTAGGAGAGATGATGGAAGTTCCCAGAGGGAGATTATGGAGTTGAAGGGGGATTTTCGACGAGCATACGTAATTACTGCTGGACTATAAAGAGACGTCACAAGTCTACGAGATTTTTTTGAAAGGGTCCTCGGAAGGTGTGTGTTGACGGATATGATCAAGGATGTATAGATGTCCCCACCAAGATGAAAGAAATGAATGATTTTGCCTTGATTAGAGGGTGGCTAAGTGCCCTCCGGGAGTTGATGGTCCCCTAAAACTTTCCCCTGTGGTATAGGCGTGAGATCACTCCCACAATCTTGCAACTTCTTAACCAAGGCTCATAATTTGGGCCGAAAACCTGATTAACTAATTTGGGCTTGGTCGAATACTTTTATGGGCTTGATCGACACAATAGGCACCCACATCAATATACTATTATTCATTAAAATGTAAAGTCTACATCACAAATTGCTATAATACATTAGAGATCAATTTTGCAAAAATAAAGTCGGAATAAGTGGCTCAATTAGTCTTAAACAACATCTTAACATCAAGATGCTCAAAAACTCATTCAAAACTCAATGGATGCACGTAAGTGGATCCATATCCTCTAACCAATTTATATTAGAACAATTTTATTTAAACAACTATCACTTAGGACCGAATGTTGTTTGTAACAAAGTTCCTAAATTATGCCAAATGAAAAGTTACAAAACAAGTATAAAAGGGCATGGGTGAACAATGTTAAAAGCCAAATTTTTAAAAAGAAAAAAAAGTTTAAACAACAATATTGAAAATTATACTCAACAAACATCATCCATATTAAACAACCTCAATGCAATTTTTCATACCTTAAGACAAGGATAAAACATGCGCTCGTTACGTAAAGGTTGTTATGAGTTCAAAACTAATATTGAGCCCTACCAACTTATGAACGCCTATTTTAGAGGTCAAATTGTAACCCCATATACAATTTCACACCCACAAAAATACAATTAAAAAGGAATATATAAAATGGGCAACAAAATAATTGATTAGCCCATGGCTTATTTTTTTCTCTTAAGCCCAACTACAATGTGTGCCAGACATGCCCTAACCTAAGCTTTTTTATCAAAAAATTGAAACCGTTCAATTATATTATTCCAATAAATGTAATTTTTTTTATTGTGCTTACCTTATAAGTCACATTGATTTCATGGAACAAATTGAAATTATTCGATTATATTATTTAAATATTTGACCAAATGTCTTTTCAAACACTCGTAGCCTTATTATATATTGTTAGGATGTCTATTTAAACTACCAAGTACATCATTTATAAGTTCATAACTCATAAATGCTCATGAACCTTGAATTAAAAAAATAAGAACAGGTGACTTGAATAGATGAGTTAATGAAAATTTATTTTATACTTTCCACCATGTCCTTATCACTATCCCGCAATCACCACCACCAACCCCACCACAATGTCTTCCACATCACCCAACCTCAACCCGAGCCACCCCACCCCACCTCACCACTGTCCCCCTCACCCATAGCACCAGTCTATCACCACCTCGGTGGTGGCGGCGGTGTTTGCGGTTGAAAATTATTTTTTATTTTTCAATTTTTCAATTTTCATCTCACATTTCCACAATGGAAAAATAGAAATGCAACTTTGTGCATCATTTTCTCACTGCCTAAGACATCATTATATCTCTGTGTCAAGCAAAGATACCAGAAATTCTCACTTTTAGTGTGTATCTAGGGATTATTTGTTAAATATACTTAGATGTTTGTGCATGTGGATTTCGATGTTTTAACTAACTTCAGTTTTAATAAGAATTTGTTATGTTTCTTAGCTTCGACCTGTATATTGACATAGTTACGTACCAATTTCATTTATAAGCAATTTACCAAAGTGGGATACAACTACGAATTAATCCAACTGATCAAGAGCTCCCTTTGGATCTTAAATCCCTGCAAGAAAGTGTATAAGCATTGAGAATAAAACATGTTTAATCAGGCAGCCCGACAATGGGAGCAGTGTAGTCTCAAACAATAAAAAAATCAAGTCTCAAACAATAAAAAATCGCCAACGAGAGCAGCGTAGTCTAAAAGAATCACCTCGAGCCTAAAACCACACGTGAGAATCGCAGTCTCAAATAACAACAAAACTAATTCATTAACATACATGTCATTATTCTCCTCATTGGCCCTCTTACTCAGATCCTCCATAATAGGATTTTTTCAAGGTCGATCTCCATGTTAACAGTCCACCTATACTCTCCCATCACCAAACAACATAGATAGGCAAATTTCACTTTGCAAAGACACTCAAATTTCTCTTTATTACTTTGAAAAGAAACTCAAATTTTTAACCCAAAACATCCTTTATCACTTTGCAAAGACACTCAAATTTCTCTGCTAAAGCTTTTATATTCTTCTTCTCATCTTCACTCTCACCTAAATTCAAACCTTCCTATTTTACGGGAAGTAAATTCTTTCCCTTGAATTATTTCAATTGACCCACAGCATACTCGTCAATCACGATAACGATGAAAAGTAACAAGAAGTTCTCAACAACCTTCTGGATCTTTAAGTATTTTCTTCATGGTAATAGAAATGATGATTAATCGAGAGAGAGAAGAGAACTGAACTACATTTCTTAGAAAAGAAAAAAATTGCTATTCTGATTTAGATGACATCTATTCATATCTAAGAAGAAGGGACCACTAACCACCTAACTAACTAATAAACTAAACAACCAATTACAACTAATTACAACTTAGCTCATAACCAAAAATAATTAAAAATAAAACTAACATTCTATAATACTCCCCCTCAAGATGGAGTATGCATATTGTGTATACCCATCTTACTTAACATAAAATGAAGAGAGAAAGATGAAAGGGAGTTTGTAAGAAGTTATACAAGTTGATAAGCACCATTGATCTGCATTGTTCGAATAGTCCCTGATTAAATCTTCTCACATACAACATGACAATCTATGGCAATGTGTTTAGTATGTTCATTGAAAACTAGATTTGTTGCTATATGGAGTGCTGATTTACTGTCACAAAATAACAAGGCTACTTGAGGATGTGTAGTACTAAGATCTTTTAAAAGTTGTAGCAGCTAAGTTATCTCACACACAGTAGAGTCCAAACATTTATACTCTATTTCTGCTTAACTTTTAGATACTTTGATTACTTCTTTGATTTCCATGAGATAAGTGAACTTCCACGAAAAATGCAAAAACCAAAAATTAATCTCCTTGTATCTGAACATGAAGCCCAATCTGAATCTGCAAATGCTTTAATGTGTAAAGGAGAGGAAGAAAAGTAGAATAGTCCATGTTCGGGTGAGTTCTTGAGATATTGTAGAATTCTTTGAGCTTCTTGAAAATGGGGTTTTCTGGGCTGAGATAAGTATTGATTGAGTTTATGTATCAGGAAGGTAATATATGGCCCTATGATTTTTAAACACAACATTCTACTAATTAATTTTCTGTATGAAGTAGGATCATCCAATAACTCACCATATTTAACATTCAATTTGTAATTTTATTCCATAGCATTTCTAACTGTCTTAGATCCTATATAACCTATATTATGTAGTAGATATAGTGTAAATTTTCTTTGACATAAGGAAATACCAAAAGTATACCTAGCAAACTCCAATCTAAGGAAGAACTTAAGAGGTCCTACGTCCTTGAGTTTGAATTTCTGAACTAGCTGCTTCTTGAGCTCATTAACTAAAGAAGAATCATTGCTTGCTACGATTATGTCATCAACATAAACAAGTAAAGCAATAAAAGAATTTGATCCTGTCTTGGTGAAAAGAGAATAATTTGATTTGGATTCAATAAATCCATAGCTCAACAAGGTTTTTGAGAATTTTACAAACCACTGCCTGCTTCCCTGCTTCAAACCATAGAGAGATTTATTGAGTTTGCACACTAAAGTTTCCCCCTTGCAGCAAGAACCTGTGGGAGCAATAAAGCCAAGTGGTGGCAGCATATAAACCTCCTCATGAATATCCCCATGAAAGAATGCATTGTTGACATCCGATTGAGTCAAATTCCAATTATTTACGGCTACAAGAGTAAGCAACATCTTAATTGTGACCAATTTTTCTACAGGTCAAAAGGTTTCATAATAGTCCAACCCTTGTTAGTGAGTATATACCTAGCATTATTTGATTTTCCACAGATTCCTTCCCTCCATTATTTTCATTATAATTCTATCCTTTAGGAATACAATCTGGTGGATAGCCATGCAATTTGAAACACTTTTTAATTACAAGACCTACTCCTCCACAATATGCACGAATAGGTTTATTTTTCTTCTAAAATTTATATCCAACAACATTGCAAGCAAATGTCACATAATATGCATTAGGTTGAGACCCTACAACAACTAGATCCACATTAGGTTTGGCCACAAAATCCATGGATTCCATACGTGATTTTCTTTCTCCAACAAAAATCCTTGGTTTCGCATGTTGCAACACCATTGAGAAAACCTCATTAATGGTTTGATTTAGGTCCATCAAGAGGATTTGACCCCTAATTATAGCAAAAGAATCATTCAATCCCATTAGTAATTGCATAATGTGTTCCTATCGACTTTAATCCTCCACACTCCTATAGCCTCCACATGAACAGATTATTCCATAAGAACAGGTTGAAATTGGCAGATAATTTTGCAATTCATCCCAAAGTCCTTTCATGGATGTATAGTAGGTACTAAAATAGTTTTGTTCATGTTTCAAATTAAGTATGAATTTATTCAATTCAAAAATCCTCATGCCATTATCTTGAGAAAATCTCTATTTCACGTCAATCCAAGTTTCTCTAGAAGTCTCATTATACATGATACTAGCTGTGATTTCTTTATAAACCAAATTTAAGATCCAAGATGTTACCATATTGTAACTTTAAAACCAAAATGCATAAATTTCATCTGAAATTTGAGGTTTCTGTATTTCTCCAGTTATAAACCTTAATTTATTCTTGGCACTGAGTCCCATGTGCATTGATTGACACCAGGAATAATAATTCTCACCATTAAGAATCTGATAAACAAGAATTAAACATGGACTGCCTCCATGATACAGAAAGTATGGTGAAGATGAGTTATCTTCAACTGATACAGATCGAGTTTGAGATCACGATTATTCTTCAGAAGCCATAATTCAAGTAATCAACCAGATACATAAAGAAAATATAATTTCTTTTGAAGAAAAAGAAATACAATCAATCGTAGAGGATAAATCAAATGAAAAATTATGGCAGAAGATGTTGAATCTATGCTCTGATACCATAATAAGAATGATGATTAACCGAAAGAGAGAGGAGAACTGAACTCCATTTCTTAGAAAGCAAAAAAGTTCTAGGGGTGATTTATATGACAACTATTTATATCTAAAAATAAGAGACCACTTACCACTTAAATAACTAAAAAACTAAACAACCAATTACAACTAATTACAACCCAACTTATAACTAAAAATAAAACTAACATACCTTAATACATGGAACCTTCTTTATCGCAACGCAGTCTCAAACAGCAACAAAAAGTATCAATGAAAAACAAAAAAATATTCTTAAAAACAGAGTTGTTAAAAATACCACTGTAATACAAATTGTAAAGAAGATTGTTCCAAAATTTTGTGTATGGCCCATCAAAATTTGGACAAACTTGACCATCATAAAGTTAGATAGTTTTCCCCAAAATTCATAAACCAAATTTGATTTTTAGATATTATTAACACCTTTGTTTTGAAAAACATTGCACACCATTAAGTGAAGATTTATAAACAAAAGCCCACAATCTCTAGGTGCACATGTGCAAATATGGTTTTAAGTGGAGCTTTAATAATCAAGATCAACTAAAGAAATAACCAAACTAACCAAACCAAAATTGGTCATATAAGTGAAAAACTTACAACAATCAAACTAAACCTATACGAAATATAATATAGTGGTTCTTGATTATTTGCTGTGGCCCTAAAAAAACAAAGAGGCACAAATGAGAAATATGAAATGTTACTATAATATTTAATTCAAAGTGATATATTTGACCATAAAGTAATTGGTTAACAATGAAAAATTTAAACATATTGTTGGGTAAATATTACTAAAGTGAAGGTATAAATACATACTTTGCTTTGTGTCATCACGGAATAAAGAGAGGAATTTGGGAGTCCATCGGGACTGTAAAGAAATTATAACCTAAATAAAGTAAATGTTATAACGATGGAAAAAATAAAAAAATAGAATAAATGAATCTGACCTGAAAGAGAAGAAATCGACATAGCACCACTGTGAGACGCTTGCAGAAATCTAACGATCTGAAGTTGAAGAAATTGAAACAATAATATAATAATAATTTTTTATCAATCCTAAAGTCACCTTTAATTAGTATTTATAAATAGAAACTCAAACAACAACACCACATCAACACACAAATAGAATTTATAAGCTTGGCGATGCGTTCAGAAGCACCGAAAAACATGAAATTTGAGTTCAAACAATTTAATGTAAGTGCCCAAATTGATTGACACTGTTCTGCAGAACCAAGCAAAGTCTAATGCAAATCTAAACACCAATATTTTATCTTAAAACACTAATCTTTCCGATAAAATATTGCTGTTTAGATTTTTATCTTAATGTTGTGATACCGGTTTCCCCCCTATATATAGTTAAATGTGGAATCACCTTTCAAAAAAATAACCTTGAAGGCTTGAATAGTTCATGATTGGGTTGGGTAAGTTTTATTTATTTATCTTCTTTTACGCGCTTATTATTGCTGACTCCACACTTTTATACAAAAGATGATGTTTATTTGATGTAGGGTATCGATCCACATTTCGGCCCTGATGGAATGATGTTGTGCTGCGGTAGGTCCTATGTTGGGCGGATTAGTCTTCAGATAGTGTTCCTTTGTAAAATTAGTTTTCTTACAAGTTTTATTATATTTTAAAAAGGTTTACCTATAACAATTTTTAACTATGCTTTTTTAATTTATAATACATGTAATTAATCTCATAGTGTCTACTATGAATGTAAGATTAAGACTTTTGGTGTTTTTTTAGTCTTGCATATCAATGAGAGATAATGTTATGTACAATGTTTGAAAAGGGCACATTCAGTAGAATAGTTATAGAAGTACAATTGTCTTGGTTTGGTTGTAGAGAAACAAAATTGACTTGAACCTTTGGTGCTCCTAGCTATCAATATGGAATTGTTTAACTAACATACTCCTCATTGAGTGTGATATAATATGACATAATGTTTTGCGAGAACACCTAAATTGTTCGCCCATATATTTTTAAATCACATTAGTTACATGCATGGTATATACCTCATTGAGTGAGAACAATCATATCTTTATTTTTGGGTTATCTTCTGTTAACTTCTTCATCTATATTTTCATTATCGCATTAGTTATATATTAGGTGCAGTTTCTTTCAGCACGTGTTATTACTCGCAATTTCTTCGAAGCGTGTCTGTCGTTGACACAATATAACTGAAGGAAAAATTGAAAACGACCTAATGGCCACTATAAAGGACCAAAGGGTAATCGCTAATGAGTATTAGGTTATTTAAAAATTCTTCAACTCTTTTAAATATTTGATACAAAATCTATTATAAATTTTAAGTGAGAAAACACTCACGCACACTAGTAAGTAAAAGGTGGTGATGTTAGATGTAAAGAATAATTCCCTTTAAGAATGAGATGAGGAAAAGTAGAGTGTGACACAATATTTGTTCTCGAGGAACCCACCGTGGCGGTAAACCCCGTGTCCCTAGTCCCAGAACAACACACACACCCAAGTCCACTATTATCGATGACAAGTTACAGATTATAGTCCTCCAAGTCCACAATGAATTAAACTCAGCAAATACAATCTCGTACACCCAGCCTAGTCTAAAACAACCCAACTTGACTGAAAATCAGTCAACCCAATAACACCTCGGTAATAGTGACTATCAGTTACACACAACACACGCAACACTAATACCAATGTTTAGATACAGAATTCAGCAATCCAGTGTAAATGAAATAGTTAGGCCAATACAATACCACTACACCCAGGCACAAACTAAATAACCCCACAATATCAAATCTAACTAAACAACCTAAGTAGTGAAAGCATGAGACACACACACAACTACACACTCAAACCCGAGACCGAGTGTAGATGTGCAAAGAAGATTTAGTAATAAAGTTTAGTTTAATCAAAACAACAAAAATAATCTTGCTTAGAAAAAGAGACTAAACACACACCCGGTTAAGTCTATTTTAATTAACAAGAAAAATTATCAATCAGTGACTAAGCGAAAGGTATGAAAATATTGAATTAATTGATACTAAAAAGAATGCTTAAATATTCAGTCACAAGACATAAACAAGGTCTTCCTTAATATTTAATATTTAAGTAAAGATTAATTCTAAATCAATTTAGTTAGCGCAAATGACCACAAAAAAATAGGAAATATAATTCCAACAATTGTGTCGTGCAACTAAAAAAATAAAAATTAACTTAGCACCAAATAGAATGTGAATCAATTTAAAGAGGTGTTATGTTAAAATATCAAGTCCAAGTAAAATGAGCAAAAAGATATAAAGTGTAGCACTTAGCTCATATGAATAAGGATTGAATAAGCAAACTAGTTGCTAAAAGAAAGACAAGTCCAAAAGCAAATTTTAGTAGCTCAAAAATTAATTACAAAGTTAAAATTCCAAATTTTAGTTCAAGCCAATACTATGACTAGGTTTGGATCAAAAACTCATACACACACAAGCACCACCTAAGTATAAAAGAATACAACAAAAAGTATTCAACTTAGGCAATGAAAAAGTATAGGAGTCAATTGATACAATCCAAGTCAAATTTAGTACAAAAAAGAGTGGAGCACTCGACTCAATAATATAGGATGGGTTTGACTAAAATAAAATTTAAACAAATAAAGATTATTATGATTAGAGTCTACACACTAATTAAACTCAACTAAATAAAGTGAACACACAAAAGTTCAACTTAGAGGGTGTAACAAGTTAGAGTCAAAAATTAATTTTATCTTTAAGCCCAAAAAGCACTACTCCAAAAAGGTAAAATTGTCACCTTTTTAGCGGTCAGGCTTCTCATGGTCAATGATCGTGACACAAAAAGACGCATTTTTTGTCACGGTCATTGACCGTGATAAGTCCGTGACAAAGACTTATCACGGTGAATGACAGTGACATGTCCGTGAAAATTCTATCAGTAAAAAAACCCTCCCCCTTCTTTTTTTCCCAGCGAATTCGTTCCCTACATTTCTCTCTCTCTACAACCTTGGTATGTTTTCTCTCTTCTCCCCAATTTATGTATATGTGACGACCCGAATATGATTATAATAAACCATGTTTAAATCATGCTTACCGTATAGGATGAGGATAATGTGTTATTAGAATATATAATGTTAAGTTATTGTGTTTAGTCTAATCCTACCTTCATAACTTATGAAATATTGAATTAGTCACAAACACAAATTTGTGAAGTCTTCGGTTGGAACGTTCGAGTTCGGGACTAGTTTTGGCCACTATAATATAATAATTGTCTCGAGGTAAAAACTAGATAGTTGTATATCTATGAGTTAAGTTTGTAACACAATAAATAGTGTGTAAAATAGAGGTCCAAGCAAGAAGTTATGCTAGAATTACGAAGCAGGGGAAAATCTATCCATTTGTTAAGTGGTATTTTATCTTATATGTATAACAAATGGATGAATTTCATTGGTTGGAAGGGGGGGGGGGGTCAAGCTTGGCCGAATTAAGACCCTTAAAAGGACATTATTCTTCATCCAAACTCAGCCATTAGAGAGTTTGACCTGAACAGAGAGAAACGGGAAGTTTAAGAAGAGCAAAGCAAGGAAAAATTGGAGAAAAATCCATAGGAAATTACGAAAACATCCCTAAGGTAATTATACCTGTAAATCTTGTATATTGTTGGAATTATTGATTTAAAATGATATAAATAATCATTTGTTTACTAAAATTTCGTGTTTTGAGGTATACGTATGGATAGATGCGGGGTTTAAGTAAAGTTGAACGTGTAAATCATGTATACTGATTCGATTGGAAACCCCGTGTATTCAAACTCCAATAACTTTTCGTATATTTATTGGAATTGAATAATTCGAGAATAGACTCATATATGTTTAATATGTACGAATATTATGTGAAAATATTGAGAAATGAATCTTTGGTGATAGTTTAAAGCTCATGTATCAAAACTTCCCAAAAGGTGTAAATATCCACACCAGGCGTTCGATGTTTTGCTTGATATAGAAAATGAACCCTAAAAATTATGAAACTTTAATTTTTTATTGTTGAATATGTTTATGGATGTTGGGTGAAATATCAAAGGAAGTTATGATGCAAAAAAATTATGAAAATTCTTCGAAGTTGACTGGACGATAAAAGAGTCTATATGGCAGATTTGATTTGTAATAAAAAAATGGACACATCTTGCTCTAGGAAACTTGAAATGATGTGTTGTCTTTTATATTAGGAACCTAATATGATAATAATTGGATTACCAAGAAGAAATTAAAGAATGTTTGGGCTATGGATTGGACATGTTAAATATTTTAATATGAAATTGAATGAGACTTCATTTATGATAAATGATTAGAATAGGATGCTATGATGCTTATGAATTCGGTTAAGGTTAATTTTTCCATGGATTTTTAACATCCTTATGATGATACTAATATTATAAGAATGAATATGTGGAAGGCAAGAAGAACTGGTTGAACCAGTACCAGACAAAGGCAAGGGAAAAACATATGAAGTGGCCAAGGTGAGGGTACTCACTATTAAGATGTATTTATACATGATTATGGATATTATATGTTGTACTTATCGGGTTGAGTATAAGTATGAGATGTTTTAATTATTGAGATGATTATGGATGTCATATATTGTACTTGTTGAGTTGATTATAAATATGAGATGTTGTACTTATCGAAATGATTATGGATAATATATGTTGTAATTACCGAGTTGATTATAAATATAAGATGTGGTACTTATTGAGATGATTATGGATATTATATGTTGTACTTGCCGAGTTGAGTATAAATATGAGAGGTTGTAATTATTGAGATGATTATGGATGTCATACGTTGCACTTGCTGAGTTGATTATAAATATGAGATGTGGTACTTATCGAGATTATTATGGATATTATATGTTGTACTTGCCGAGTTGATTATAAATATGAGAGGTTGTAATTATTGAGATGATTATGGATGTCATACGTTGCAGTTGCTGAGTTGATTATAAATATGAGATGTGGTACTTATCGAGATGATTATGGATATTATATGTTGTACTTGTCGAGTTGATTATAAATATGAGATGTGGTACTTATTGAGATGATTATGGATATTATATGTTGTACTTGCCGAGTTGAGTATAAATATGAGATGTTGTACTTATTGAGATGATTATGGATATTATATGTTGTACATGCCGAGTTGATTATAAATATGCGATGTGGTACTTATTGAGATGATTATGGATGTTATATGTTGTACTTACCGAGTTGATTACAAATATGATATGTCATACTTACCAAGTTGAATAGGGATATGATATGTTGTACTT
Source organism: Sambucus nigra (assembly GCA_949130495.1). Taxonomy (NCBI): domain Eukaryota; kingdom Viridiplantae; phylum Streptophyta; class Magnoliopsida; order Dipsacales; family Adoxaceae; genus Sambucus; species Sambucus nigra. The sequence goes on from OX422214.1 coordinate 93,295,414, forward strand.
ATTGAGTTGATTATGGTTAGGATATGTCGTACTTATTGAATTGATTATGGATATGAGGTGAATGTCTTATCAATAGCCCAGAGATGTTATGGCTTATTATAGCCAAGATATGCTATGGCTTATTAATAGCCAAGAGATGTTATGGCTTATCAACAGCCAAGAGATGTTATTGTTTATCAACAACCAAGAGATGTTATGGCTTATTAATAGCCAAGAGATATTATAGCTTATTAATAGCCAAGAGATGTTATGGCTTATCAACAGCCAAGAGATGTTATGGCTTATCAACAACTAAGAGATGTTATGGCTTATCAATAGCCAATAGATGTTATGGCTTATTAACAGCCAAGAGATGTTGAGATGTTTTGTATTGTTACATAGATACGACTTATTGCATTTAATTTTATGCACTAGTGTAGTAGTAATGCATTCACTGAGTTATTTTGCTCACGATTACTATGTTATGTTTTTTTCAGGTAATGAAATGTCACTGCCAAATCTAGGAGGTCGGGTGGGATTAACAAGGGATACGAACAACCATAATTTTGGTCAAATTAAAAATGGGTAATTTAATCCTACTTATCCTTTGAGTAAGTTTGAATAAGCACGATTACTTTAAAATTTTGAAAGGTTTTTAGTGTTATGGCTTCATGATGATATTGAAAAAGGATACTTCTGTTTATTGTTTGGTTAAGGAAATTATGGTTTGACTCACTTTGACTTTCAAACTAAATTATAATTAACTAGGTTGGGGTGTGGCAGTATATGTACATGTGTGTATATATGTGTGTAAATGTGCGCGCGTGTGTGTGTGCGTCGGGGGGGGGGGGGGGAGGGGGAGGCAGCATGGCTGGGGGGAGGGGAGCGGGGTATGTGTGTGTGTGTGTGTGTGTGTGTGTGTGTGTATATATATGCATGTGTGTGTGTGTGTATGTGCGTGTGTGCGTATATGTGCGTGTGTATATATGTGTGTGTGTCCGTGTGGTGGGCAGGGGCGCAGGGGGAGGGTAGGGCAGGGAGTGTATATATGTGTGTGTGTGTTTTAATTAAATTTTTATTGGTTTATTAGATATTTCCCCTCATATTGTACTTCTCCTTATAAAAGAATTGATTGATTTAATATTGATTGGTTGTTAATTTTTTTTATAAATTAATAATTAGTGCCCCTTTCATATGCAAGTAGGATTGCTCCTCATTGAAAATTAGTAAATTTATAATTGTATACTTTAATGGATGAAAAGAATTAATTGAGTAGATGAATTAGAAGGAGTACGGGATACACATTTGTTGTTGCCATTGCAGTTGGATTATAGTGAATCGATGTTGGGTTGTTTAATTTTAAAAGTGTCATGACCACTAAATTATTGTCCCAATAGGGGTGGGATTTTTTAACTTTTTTTGAAAATTACTTTGTATAACGAACAATATATATAGTATGATAATTAAATGAAACATACTTGAAATTACATATACTGCGCATAGATACTAGCCTTCTAGTTCTTATGCGTACGCATTGAATAGCCCTTAGACCCATTCGAGAGTCATTACCCCTGTAATGAGATCTCTCGAATTGTCCCATTTGGACAGTTTGGGAATTCAATATTTCTATATAATATTATTCTTAGAGGCTTAAAGTTGTTACTTTTGGAGGACGTTTTGCCATCATATCCTAATGTTCTCTGGGTACATACTAGATTGACAAGTGTGATTGCTATTTCAATTGATCAATTGAAATAATACTCACACTTGCCAATATACGTCGTGTACTTGGAGAACTACGGGTATATGCTGTCGAATTTTTCTCAAATCGCAATAATGTGCATGAGCTGTTAAGTATATTACAGAAATATGAGGTCTTGAATGGGATAGGACCACTCACCCATTTGGAGGAGATGGAGGAAATAGAAATTAAATGAAACATACTATAAATATAAGTTTTGTTTATACTAATCCATGAATATACGCTTCTTACCTTTAATAGGTGATTAGTTGTGGTAGCTGTGATAGGATATCTGAAATACAAAAAAGTGAATGGGTGAGACAAATAGAATAGGGGATGTGTTTCGCAGAGGTGCTAATGAATTTGTGAAATAGGCAAAGAGATGTCATAATGATGAAGAGTTTTTGTTTCCGTGTGCTAGGTGTAAGAATGGTAAGGTGTTTGAGTGGAAAATAGTTATACTACATTTGTTAAGATTGGGTATGCGAGATAGTTATCGATTTTGGAGTTTTCATGGTGAATTAAAAATTCCTTTTGTACTTTATCAATCCATTTTTAATGCTTTTAATTGTTTTGCACTTTATCATTTTCACTCTTGTGTAGTGTTCATGTGTGTGGGCATTAGGGTGGGGTGGGGATGTTTCGGATTTTGAGTAATTGTACATATTATGAGCTAGATGCTGTTGTTTTGGAATTCATAATTGAGGTGTTAAACAGTAACAGTTCATTTGGATTTGTAGTAATTGTACATATTTGCATGTCTTCTTCTAATTCATTTTGATTTGTACTAATAACAACATTTTTTTTACAGCAAATGTCTCCTTCAGGTATTAAGGCCAGGATGATAATGCTGATTGTGATGATGTTGTTTGGGCTCGGTGGTAGCGGAGGCGAGGAGGGCTCTTAGGCCCCTAGGCTGCCCAAATATGGAAATTGGGGACGGCCATCGAGAACAAGACGGGGCTATTAGCGAGATCTCTCAAGACGGTAAAGAAGATCATCGGCCCGGGGTACACTAGTTGGAGGGAGGTGCCAAACGAGCTCAAGTTAGCTATTTGGGTGGCACTACAGGTAATGAATTTATATTTATATTTATATTTATATGAATATTTCAATTTCAATTTCGATTTCATTTTATATTTATATTTATATTTATATTTATATTTATATTTATATTTATATTTATATTTATATTTATTCACAACTAACATTGTATTTGTTAGACAGGAACAATTCAGCCTGGATCCAAAACTACGCAATTCCGTCTTGGAGTAGTTGAGGGAGCAAAACAAGACGTGGAAGAAAAATATGCGGACCCAATACTTTGGGAAGACCAGAGAGTCCGTTATCCGAACGCGTGAATCCATCCCGCTGAAGGATCTGATCTCATTGGCACAATGGCAAAAGTTCATTGACAATGAGATCGGGGAGTGACAATTGGCATCTCACCAATCGGGGATGGAAAACCAGGCAAAAAAGATGGACGTGCACTACTCCGGTTGGAGGTCTTACGCCGAGGTGGAACATAGGATGATGGTAAGATTTAATTTTTCTATAACTACGGAAATATATTATTCTGCATTATTTTACTTTGCGGGGCCAATACTAATTTTACTTTATTTTATTTTAGAGGACAGGGAGTGGCCGTGGGGGTAGGCCGCATAGGCTCGATACTTATGTGTCTACTCTATTAGAATGAAGAAATGGAAGGATAATGAGGTGTCCCTGAGCATCGCGGCCACGATTGTATGTAATCCGACAGTTTACTTTTTGTTAATTACGTTATAATTTTTTTATTTACATATTTTACTAATCATGTGTTTTTTATCATTTCAAGCAAAGCTTAAGGAAGTGCATGAGTCGCAGTCTGATACCGACAAGGCATCTTTGTCTACAGACGCACTCAGCCAAGTGGTTGGCGCTGATCACAAGGGGAGGATAAGGGGGTGAGCTCACGGGTGGCTAAATCTAGGATCATTGAATTGGAGATGAGCGACATCGGGTTGGCTCGAATGGTGGACTCGCATGACACAAAGTTGTCCAATTTGGAGGCGACGATCCAATATATGTTCTCATTCATGAAGCGTTTGTTGGGAGAAAACCGTAAGGGTAAAGGGAAGGAGAAGGTGGTGGGGGAGGAGGTGCAGGAGGACGAGGATGTGGGCCTCGCTGCTTCATCGCTGACACGTGCGGACTTTGATGATCCACTCCCCTATTTGGCACCCTTCAACCGACCGATGTCGACACTTGGTTGGCTGAGCGTGTTTATACTGGACATATTTGATGTCCAACAAATAGGGCGGGGGTTGCGGGACTCGAATACCGTCCAGGGTATGCCAATTTATGGATACTTTCTTCAAGACATCGAGTCCAAGGTGCTCGTCACGCATGTGATCCCCGGGAAGGAGAACTCCCCCTTGTGGTTGCGCGAACAATGCGGCATGATGTATATTGGTGGGTGTGTCAATTCGTATATCTTGTGTCCTACTCACCTCCACAGAGCTAACCTTACCTCAGACATGTAGTGACATTATTTGAATTGAATTGTTTTAAGTTGTTACATTTGAATTTTATTTGGATTATATCGTTATGCATATTATTTTGAATGTATATTTGCATTCTCTCTATTTTATTTGGATATATGATATTTGAACAGGTATAATGTTGCTATAATAGGTACAAATATATTGCTGGGCAGTGGCAGTGGCCATACTGCCCAACAGTTTTTTTAATTCTGCCCAGAATTGTCACGGTCATTGACCGTGATAATTTTTTTAAAGAGTGTCATGAGTTTGTCACAGTTTATGACCGTGACAAAACTTGTCAAGGTCATAGACCGTGATATGACCTTGATAATTCTAATGAACTTTTCACGGTTATTGACCGTGACACATCCGTGACAATAAACTTTTTCACCCCCAGAATTGTCATGGTCATTGACCTTGACTGTAGTGAAGATCAAATCTGATTTTAATAAAAAAATATGTGTGACGCAATAAACACTTAAGTTAATAAGTTTCAAAAGTAAAGTCCAATAATAAGTGCACACACGTGGTTAAAAAAATAGAATCCAACAACAAACCCCCAACACAAGATCCAAGATCTAAAATGCTCTACTAAATTTCAGTCCATACAAATTTTAGTTCAAATAAAATTTTAGTCCAAAATTTTTTTTGTCCAAAAAGAATATTTAGTCCAGCAAAAAAATTCTCAAAACATGTTGTTAATAAAAAGGTTTGGTACACAATATTTGGGATAAAAAGAATAACAACACTTAAAAGTGCCAAAACCCAACAGATTAATATTTTTCAAAAAAAAAATTGATCTACAAAAATTTATATCCAGCCAATAGTGTATATATATATATCCTCTTTAGAGCAACCCTTACGGGCAGTGCAAAATTACACTCAGCTAGTGCTAAAATACCCTACCAAAACTAAGAAAACTGTTATGGGCAAGTGCAAATATAATATAATGGTTTGAAACTGAGGTGAAATGACGACATTTGGTGTTGAAAATGGTGATCCTTGGGCGGAGCATCATGTTCCCCTTAAGGTTTTGGACATTTCTATTTTCCTCCCCAAAGTCTTATCTAATTATGTTTAACAGCTAAACAAAAAACATAAAATATTTGATAATAATTAAAGCGAAGATACGAGATAGTGTTTTGAATAAAAATATTATAGGTATGATTTTTGTTGGATTGAACCTCCTTTTTATAAAAAAAAATACCCGTTGGATAAATATACCCGTTCAATAAATATAACCGTTGCAAATTATTTGGGGGTCAAAATAGGCATAGGTAAATATGTATTTAAGCTTAGGCGGAACAATATGTTCCGCTTTAGGCTTTATTTATTTATTTTTCTTTTGCGTGGAACAATATGTTTCGTTTTAATAGTGGGTCCCACAAAAAACTAACTAGTCCAATTTTATATTTGTTATTTTTTACACTAGGAACGTCTAAATATGCATTTCTACCCTGCCCATAACATACACATATATCGCATATATACTGGTTTACCTTACCCGTAAGCGTTGCTCTTATATACATATTTGGGTTATAATTTCTTTTTACAGTACTGACGACACTCCCAAATTCCTTGGTTTATTCCGTTCTGACACAAAGAAAAGTATGTATATATTCCTTCACTTTGGTAATATTGATCCAACAATATGTTTAAAGTTTTCATTACTAACCAATTACTTTATGGTCAAATATATCACTTTGAATTAAATATTCCAGTAATATTTCTTATTTCTCATTTGTGCTTCTTTGTTTTTTCTGGACCACAACAAACAATCAAGAACCACTATATGATATTTCGTATAGGTTTAGTTTGAAAACTTGCTCCTAGACCACTTGATGCAAGACTCTCCATTAGAGGTAGAATAAATTTTGATGGAGTCCCACGAGCCAGACGTAACGATAGCCACCCAACTGTAATATGGGTATTAATTAACCCCATTACGACACAGACTAATGCAGAAAACTAGCTCCATTTGCCATCAACCAGTCATACCAATCATTCATAGATGCACCGAAATCCATGAAAAGTTGAATAAAAAATTATGTGTACTAAGTGAAGGAAATTGAAGGGGCATGACAAACATAACCTCTTTACATACATAACACATACATAACATAATAGGAATTCGTCGCAAAAAATGATAGGGGAATGCCTTATAATTGTTGTGACAATTCAACATCTCTGCAAAAATTATAGTAGAAGAATTACAATGACAACCCATCCACAAAATAATGGTGGAAACTTGGGTGTCTGCACTCGTACCACCCAACACTAGAAGTAACTTGGTAATCAAGACTAATGCCACAGCTCCACTTTACCTCAAAGGTCAATTCATCCCCCATACACCAAAAGTCAGGCCTAGTAATTGGACCGAAGAACATGTGGTCCTCCAGGTCCAAAATTACAAAGCCGGCTCCAAAAGTCCCCATTTGATCTAACGATTGCACTATAAAGTTAGCGAATGCAAGTTGCCCTTTGAATAGTGAACTTCATACAATCACGCACCTATGTAAAGATAAATTAAATGCACCAGTTCCATGGAAATGGTCATTTAAAGAAATTATTTTACCTTTTTCCTTTTTATCCCTTTTTTGTCCAAATGATTCCCTAATAAATGATTTTTACCTTAAAAGTTTCCCACTTGCTTACTTTATCCTCATTAAATATATTCAAAAGTTTTAAATGAATTACATAAATTTTGCGGTGACTCATTTATTGTGGTCAATGAGAGTAGCCGAACAAGCCCAAGCCGCTTAAGGGACTGCCCGATCCAAACCAAATATTTGACCAACAAGTGTGTATTAATTATACGACAAAACACTTAAGGATAAACTCAAATCAACCTCTAAGAATCTCAGTAGAGATATTTCAGGTGGTTCATATATATTCAACGTGACTATTGAGTTCCTTGTGCAACTCAACCTTTACGAAATAAGATCTATAAATTGTAAACCTTGACCCAAATGAAAGGGATTGGAACTTGAGATTTTGAGAGACCCTTACTAAGAACAAGTAACATCTCGGTGGATGTAGGCAAGTTTCCTAACCACGTATATCATTGTTGTGTGTGTGATTACTTTTACTTTCTGCTCTTTGTGATTATTTTTGTAGATTCCTTTATTGTGATATTTTCTACCCTCACAATTGGAACCTCATTTGGGAGTCAATTTTCATTCCCATTAGAACATTCATTGATAGAGAGCCATTATATCTCACCATAGCAGCAACATACCCCAACATGGTGATGTCGAAGAAGACCTAGTTCTTCCTAGGGTTCGGTCTGTGATTCGCCTATATACAAACCTCAGGTTTCACTAAGGCAGGCAATTGTCTGAAGAAAGACAGGGGCCACCTAGATCTGCCCAAATTTTTAGGCTGATGGATGATTATAAAGCCAGGCTTCATGAATGAAAGGAGGCTGCGTGCGTCCAAGAAGAAGAAAATCATTGCCTATAGATGCAAATTGAAAGAATGAAGAGAGACCTAAAAAAGGGCCACTGGAAAACGTCGTACTAGGACTCGTAGTCTTCAGGAGAGAAACACTCATAGCCTAGGGAAGAGCTCCAGGTGTTACCAGGAAAGAACTGAATGTGACAGGTCAGATCGAGGATGATCAGAGAATGGACAACAAGAAAGATGCCACAAAATTAATGATTGACAGAACAAAGATATTGGGATTCTGGTCCGTAGGGAGATGAACCAACATCTAGCCCACTGATGATCCATATCCACCTGAGAGATAGACAGAATATATCTCAACACTCTGATAAAGTCCCCTTTTTCAATGGAAATCGAATAGGAGGATCCCCCGAAGAAATTCATTGTCCCTAGGTTCAAGGTCTACAATGGGAAAATAGACCCCATAGACCATGTCAGGCAATATCAGCAAGTAATGACCCTATGAAGACATATTGAGGCAATTTTGTGTAAGATTTTCCCTTCTAGATAGATGATGTAGCATATAAGTGGTTTAAGAGGCTTCTTTATAGGTCGATCAAAATTTTTATAGCTTTAGCAGAGGCCTTCGCGGTGTGAATCATAAACATCAACTCCCATCCCATGCGAATGGATGCATTGCTCATAATGAAAAAGAAGACACAGGAGAACCTCTGAGATTGCACTAAAAGATATTGGGAAGTTTTTAATGAGATCAAGGATTTCTCGAACCAGGTAGTCGTAGCATCCTTCAAAATTAATTTACATGCCACCTCTTTGCTACACTAGTCCCATACTAAGAAGGAGGCCAGCACCATTAATTATCTTATGGCTCGTATCGAGAAGTGCGCCAAGGTGGAAGACGTGGTTAATTATAATGGAGGGGACAATGATTAAGCAAAGGCAAATAAGGTAATGTAGAAGAATAATACCCAGAAGAAGGGAAATAAGAATAGGGGCAAGAATGGCTCCAAGAATGGGAACAAGACTAGCCCCTCCAAAGCATTCCAGGCTATTGACATAGTCTTCAAGGAGAATATTTACAAGATTATCAACAAGATCAAAGATGAGTCATTCATCAAATGGCCAAAAATATGGATGGCGACCTAATTAAAGGAACAACGCACTGAGATGCGCATTCCATAAGGAGGTAGATCATCGAACTGAATCTGAAGTCATATTTGGAATAGCTAGTTCAAGAAGGGAACCTTAGCGAGTATATCAAGAAGAAAAAGGATAATATCACGGCTAATGGAGAATAGAATCCAGACAACTTCCTCGATAATGATACTAGACCCGAATTTACAATAATCTACGGGGCATCAGACCACAAGTAGATCTAGGGAAATGTTGTTCTAATGAAACTCAAGAAAATGATTCCCATGATAAAAGCTTTTCAAATCAACCATGCGAAGTCCCAGGCAGGAAAGCGTCGGCGACCAGAAGACGTCGACTAAACTAAGAACATCGTGTTCATCGATGAATATTTAGTTAGGGTAAGAATCCCGTATCATGACACATTGGTAATCACACTTAAAAATAGCCAATTGGGACGTTGAAAAGCTACTTTTGAACCAGGGGAGTTCGTTCGAAGTGATGTACCTAAAATTATTCCATAACTAAAGTTAAATATCGCTGACCTCAAAGAGGCCACTATTTCGCTGGTGGGCTTTGCAGGGAGGATCACAATGCCATCAGGGAAGATAATCTTTCCAATTAGGGCAGGAAACATCTCAAAGCTAATTGAGTTTTTAGTGGTGGACATTGAGTTTCCATACCATGCTATTTTGGGCAGATGTTGGATCCACACCATGAAGACCATACCATCAACCTACCATCAAAAGCTAAAGTGCATTACGGATTGGGGTGTGGTCAAAATCCATGGCACCTAGTCTATAGCTAAGAAGTGATTTATTTAAGCTATCCGCACGAATAAAAATGAAGAAGAAGGAGGCAGAGAATGCTCAGGAAGGAGCACAAGAAGGGGATGTGCCCTCCAAATAGCATCTTAGGTACGGTCGAGCAGGTGTGGAAGAAATCGGGATCTACCCCGTCGATAGGGTCATTAAAAACCTGAAAGAAGTTATAGCCGATGACAACTTGATCAAAAGGAAGTTTCTGATCGAATATGCTCACGCTAAACAAGAGAAAAAAGAGTTAGTAACATTTCTCAAAATAAACCTATATGTTTTCACTTAGGAACCGTATGAACTACCAAGGATCGACCCTAGTGTAGTCTGTCATCGCCTACACATAGATCCAAATTTCAATTTAATCACTCAAAAGGCTTATGGGACAACCCAAGAGAAGGCTAAGGCAGTGGAGGAAGACGTAGGGAAGCTACTAGATAAAGACCCATAATGGAGGTTTAGTTCCCTAAATGGTTATCTAACCCAATGGTGGTACCCAAGAGCAATGGAAGTTGGAGAGTTTTTATCAATTTCATCGACCTCAACAGGGCATGTCCCAAAGACAACATCCCTCTACCAAAGATATATCAGTTGGTCAATGCTATAGCGAGGAATGAAAGGATGAGTTTCCTATATGCCTATTTTGGCTACCATCAAATACTTTTATTCACGCCCGACTTGGATAAAAACCTCCTTCATAACCCTTATTGGGTTATATTATTACAAGGTTATGCCCTTTGGTCTCAAGAATGAATGAGAAACTTATCAAAGGTTGGTCACCAAAATGTTCAATAAACAGATGGGGGAAATTATTGAGGTATACATTGAAGATATGTTAGTCAAAAGTAAGAGAAAAAACTGACCATCTTATAGACTTTGTGACATCTTTTGAGATCCTTAAAAAATATCAGATGAAGCTTAATGAGAGTAAGTGCTCATTCAGTGTCCATTCAGGAAAGTTTTTAGGCTATCTTGTCAGTAAAAGGGGAATTAAAGCCATCCCAGATTAGATCGATGATATTACTAGAGTCTAGCCTCCTCATACAATGAGAGATGTTCAAAAGATTACTATAATGCTCGTCATGCTCAATCGCTTCATCTCCAAGTCTTCAAAATGTTGCCAACCATTTTTTTAAGTTTTAAAGAAGGATAAAGGCCTCATATAGGGTGATGACTGTTCGCGAGCTCTAAAAAATATCAAGTCATACCTTAGAAATCCACCACTTCAATAATCTGAAATTATGGAGACCCATTGTACCTTTACCTAGAAGTATCAGACCATGTTGTAAGCTCTGCCCTAGTATGTGAAAAAGGAGGAGGACAACACTTGGTTTGCTATGCCACCAAGACACTCCTAGATGCTGAACAACGATACCTACCTCTAGAGAAGATCACCTATGTTCTAATGGTTATTTCAAGGAAGTTAAAGCATTACTTCGAAACCCACTTCATAACCGCAATCACTTATTACCCACTCAAGGTCATTTTACGAAAAGTCGACCTCCATAGACGAATCTCAAAGTGGGTGGTAAGTCAAACTTAGGAGATATGATATCCACTTCCAGCATAGAATAGCGATTAGGGGATGGGTCTTAGAAAATTTCATTACTGATTTCACAATAGATCATCCAATAGACCAACTGGACAATGACCAATCGATAAGACCAGAAATACAATCCAAATACTAGACCTTGTACATTGATGGAGCCTCTAACTCTAAGGGCACAGGAGTAGGCATCACATTGGTCACTCTAGAGAATATCATAATAGAGAAGGGAATCAAATGGGGATTTAAAGCCTGTAATCACAAAGTTGAGTATAAAGAACTAATGCTGGACTGCACAAAGCCCAACTACTAGGGGAAAAGTGCTTTCACGTATTTGAAAACTCCAAACTGGTCTTCAAGCTACTAAGTGGAGACTTCAATGCCAAAGATGACAGGATGTCAAACTGCCCCGCTGTCGTAAGAGGACTCATAACTAGATTTGAGCAGGTAGATATTCAATATTTCCCTCGGGGAGAGAACAGTCATGCTAACACTTAAGCAGCATTAAGCTCCACAATTGACTCTTGCTTAAGGAGAACTATTAAGATAGAGCTCCTCGCGTAACCTAATATCAACCAGGCAGTTGTAGCCGAGCATGTCCTCCTTACGAATAAGGCCCCAAATTGGATGGATCCCATAATCAATTATCTCTGGAGTGACATACTTCCAGACGATAAGAGGTCATCCCATCAGGTTAGGATCAAGGATGCTCATTTTTGCCTCAATATTGAGGGGAAACTTTATAAGAAATCATTTACCGGCCCCTACCTCTAGTGAGTTCACCCTCAAAATGACTAAGAAGTACTTAGTGAGATCCATGAGGGCATTTATGGGGATTCACGCAAGTTGGAGGTCATTGGCTTTTCGTGTGATCAAGGAAGTATATTGGTGGATTCACGTGCAGAAGGACGCATGTACCTATGTTTTCAAATACAAAAAGTGTCAAATTAACTCACCTATGGTTCACCAGCCTATCAATGACTTGAAATCCCTAATCAGACCATGCACTTTCACTCATTGGGGATTAGATATTATAGGACATCTACCTAACGTATCTGAAAATTATAAGTATCTAATGGACGACACAAAACTTCACCAAATGGGTAGAGGCAGAATCGCTAAAAAATGTTCGTGATTCTGATATGATAAGGTTCATATTGAGGAACATCATAACTCGCTTTGGGATACCAAGGTCTATCATCAATAATAACAATACACAATTTGAAAGTCATTTCTTTCAATCTTTTTATGATGAGCACAACATCAAGCACCACTTAAGATCTGTGGCGTATCCTAAAATAAATGGGCAAGTAGATGCCTCTAACAAAACTATGTTCGATGGACTAAGAAAGAAGTTGGAAAGAATCAAGGGTGCCTAGGTGGATGATCTCCCTCATATTATATGGGCTTATCATACCACACCCAGGAAATCGATTGGGGAAACAGCCTTTGCACTCGCTTATCGAATGAAACTGGTCATTCCTCTAGAAGCATGTCTCCCTTCTATGAGAACAACTCTAGTTGGCCAAGGCCTCAATGTTGATGCAATACGAACCGATATTGACCTAGCAGATGAACGATGAGAGATAGCTTTTATCAAGTTATCCTCTTACTAACAATAACTAGCTAAGAAGTACAACTGGAGGGTTATCCCGAGTCCTAAGGAAAGTCCTCGGTAGTGCTGTAAAGCATTGGACATAAAATTAGGATTGATTTAGGAAGGACCCTTCAGAGTAATAAGAGACGATCTTCAAGGAGCATATCACTTGGAAACGCTGGAGGGCAGGAAGAGCATGGAACGCAACCAATCTCAAGAAGTTATAAATTTAAATCTTCTTCTTTATCTTTTATTAGAACATTTAGTTTAAGTAAATTTTTATTTCCAAACTTGTGTTGCTCACTAGACAATATTTAATGAATAGAGGCCGATTGTCTATTCTATTCTCATTTTTTGCATTAGATGCTTAACTTTTATTAATTACATCTCATTAATTTTCTCTTTTTCCAATGATAAATCCTTTTTGCATATCTAAATGCCCGACGAACAGGGTCTGCAGTAGTTATGGCAAGTTAAGAATAAGCACTTCGAATTACTACCACCCTTAGGTCCTTGTCACAAACATAATAGGCCTCATGAGTTCCTCCGGTAACAACGAAAGCATATGCTCAAAGCATATGTTTAGTCAGCATATGCTGAAAAAATGAGAACACATCAATAAGATTATAATTACATAAAAGACCAAAAATGAATAAATACTTAAGGAGGCCAAAGACGATGAGAAAAATACTCTGCCAAAATCACTCTTTAACCATAATATGGTTTTGGGACGAGCTCTTCTATATCCTCGTCGAGGTTGTGATCCAAAAATTAGGAAGGAATGACGTCAACCAAAATACACACAGCATCTTTTGAGAAGGGGTTATGGAGATAGGCCGCACACTCAATTTGGTATTTATACCACAATCTGGATTCTTTGGGAGCCTTCACCTCCTTTAGGGGATCTTATCCATCCTCAAGTAAAGGAAACGTCTTCTGCCTCATTGAGCTTTATCGGGGCTTCTGCCTTACTAGCATTGTATCCCTCTCCCCAGGCTTCTCGAGGTCCCATCTTAAATGCATACCTCATCTTTTTAACAATTTCTTTAAGCACATCCACAAAAACTTTCGCTTTAGCGACCTCCTTTCTCATGACATCATTCTCGGACTGAGGAACTCTTCCCACTTGGTCGACCTCAGTCCTCTCTAAGACCTTATCTCTCAAGGAATTTACTTCTTCTTGTATGGAGGCATCAATCTCCTATATCTTATCGATATCATATTTTAACTTGCTAATCAACTCGGTCTAGTTCTTCTACTTCTCATTTCTTACCCTTAGGGACTTGAAAATCTTTACAAATGCCTTGTGAGCCTTCAAGCTGATATCTGAGTCAAGGATCCTCCTGTAACACCCCGCGATCCCGGAGAGACATGCGACGTGCTACTACGATAAAAATAAACTAAAACCATCCAAAGAAATTATAGAGCATCTAAAAATCCCACAATATAAGTATATCAAATCCAATAATCTCAATACTCAAATTTAAATACAATAATTATCTCTCGAAATAATACAACTATCTATCTCGAAATAAAAATAAATCACCAAATGCTCTATACAACAAAAATAAATACAATTCTTCTCATTGTATTCTCGAATATTCTTCCCAAAATAATCCACTCTAAAAATCATCCCAATTGGTCTATAGCGCTCAAATCCATGCTAACCTGGCAACTAAAGAAAATATGGGGAAGTACACAATATGACAGGAAAGAGGCTCAACAAATATATTAGTGGTTAATAAAACGTAAAAACACGAGTACTAATATTCAAATCAAATGAAAATCTCAAAAGCATTTATCAATAAATTTCTTAACAACACATGAATGGGTCACCAGGCCTCACCCCATCCGCATATGCTTTATCCAGTCATAGCCCCAGGAAGAAGGAATTTTGGCGGGTGCCCAACATCCTTGCCATATTAAAATCTCATGACAACGTTCTCAATAACAATACAGTGATGCCACATGAAACAAAATAATTCAACAATTATTTCTCCAGATTTCAAAGAATTTAACAATTCCAATTTGAGTTCAATTAATCACGAAATCAACGGAATAAACTCGCAAGATTTAAAGGAGCATATTTTGTAAAACCCCATACCTTAAAATCATCATATGAATCATCACATAAATTCAGCCTCAAAATCTGATCACGTCATCATGTTACTCTCGCAAAAATAATCAAATCATGTTCTAGCCCCAACACGTGATAACCCCCAATAGTCCTATTTTAAAAACTCAAAACAATCAGCTCCAAATATTATTCGAATCGCCAATCCGACTTCAGATTTAGATTCTAGATGAAAAATTGAGTCAGGTACATGTTTTGAGTTTTTCTTAAATCTCATCCAAATGCACTCAAAAATAAGATCTAAACATTCAAAATTAGCTCTTCTCATTCCACTCGTTTTTGTCTATTTGGATTTTATTTTTAGCCTCTCTTTTTCATCTCCCTTTCCTTATAATCACCCATAATATTCCTTATATAATCCCTCTCTCAAACCTTAGCTTGGTGCTTAAACTAACCTATATTGCTATATTTCCCTTTAATTCAAAATGGTGTTGTTTATATATTTAAACCATAGTAAAATGTGCAAAAATAATTTAAATAAAATTTTTGATTCGATTTCAAACCAAAATAAATTATACTATCCTCGATTAATAAAATAATAATATTAGTGAAATCTTATAAAATATTCATAAATAACCCTTAAAATAATGGGGTATTACATACTTCCCCCTTTGAAAAGGAATTTTGTCCTCGTAATTCAACGAAACCTAATGCTCGAAATAAAATGCCACTCTATTATATTTCCCAAAAATCACACACTAAAGTCCTTAAATCAATTTTCTATCTCCAAAG
Source organism: Sambucus nigra (assembly GCA_949130495.1). NCBI lineage: Eukaryota > Viridiplantae > Streptophyta > Magnoliopsida > Dipsacales > Adoxaceae > Sambucus > Sambucus nigra. The sequence continues at coordinate 93,311,019 of OX422214.1, forward strand.
AAAATATGTCTAACCCGCATGCTAGACCCAATGTCCACGACCCAAGGGTTATCTTATACCTAAGCGCTGATACCATCTGTAACACCCCGCGAGCCCGGAGAGACACGTTGTGTGCTGCTACAACAAAAATAAACTAAAACCATCAAAAGAAAGTATAGAGCATCTAAAAATCCCACAATATAAGTATATCAAATCTAATAATCTCAATACTCAAATTTAAATACAATAATTGTCTCTTAAATGATACAACTATCTATCTCGAAATAAAAATAAATCACCAAATGCTCTATACAATAAAAATAAATACAATTATTCTCATTGTATTCTTGAATGTTCTTCCCAAAATAATCCACCCTAAAAATCATCCCAATTGGTCCATAGCACTCAAATCCATGCTAACCTGCCAACTAAAGAAAATATGGGAAAGTACGCAATACAACAGGAAATATGCTCCACAAATATATTAGTGGTGAATAAAAAGTAACAACACGAGTACAGATATTCAAATAAAATACAAATATCAAAAGAATTTATCAATAAAATTCTCAACAACACATGAATGGGTCACCAGGCCTCACCCCATCCGCATATGCTTTATCCAGTCATAGCCCCAAAATGCAGGAATTTTGGCAAGTGCCCAAGATCCGTGCCATATTAAAATATCATGATAACGTTCTCAACAACAATATAATGATGCCACTTGAATCAAAATAATTCAACAAATATTTCTCGAGATTTCAAAGAATTTAACAATTCAAATATGAGTTCAATTAAACATGAAATCAACATAATAAACTCGCGAGATTTAAAGGAGCATATTGTGTAAAACCCCATACCTTAAAATCATCGCATGAATCGTCACATAAATTCAACCTCAAAATACGATCGCGTCATCACGTTCTTCTCGCAAAAATAATCAAATCATGTTCTACCCCCAACACGAGATAACCCCCCATAGTCCTATTTTAAAAACTTAGAAAAATCAGATCCAAAAATTATTTGAATCGCCAATCCGACTTCAGGTTTGGATTCTTGACGAAAAATTGGGTTAGGTATGTGTTTTGAGTTTTTCTCAAATCTCATCCAAATGCACTCAAAAATAAGATCTAAACATTGGAAATTAGCTCTTCTGATTGCACTCGTTTTTGCCTATTTGGATTTCGTTTTTAGCGTCTCTTTTTCATCTATCTTTCCTTGTAATCACCCATAATATTCCTTGTATATTACCTCTCTTAAACCCTAGCTTGGTGCCTAAGCTAATCAATATTACTATATTTCCCTATAATTCAAAATTGTCTAGTTTATATATTTAAACCATTATAAAATGTCCCAAAATAATTTAAATTTAAATGTTTGATTCGATTTCAAACCAAAATAGATTATACTATCCCCGATTAATAAAATAATAATATTACTGAAATATTGTAAAATATTCAGAAATAACCCTCAAAATAATGGGGTATTACAAATTTAAATATTTGATTCAATTTCAAACCAAAATAAATTATATTATCCCCGATTAATCAAATAATAATATTACTGAAATCTTGTAAAATATTCATAAATAACCCTCAAAATAATGGGGTATTACACCTACCTAGTTTAGAGTTAGGAGGAATATATCGATCTAAATCAACGAACTCAAAATAATACACGCCAGACCAGAAGAACAACATTATCACAATAAAAATCAAGAGAACACATGTAGAAAGGAAGAAAAGTCCATTCCATTCTCATTCATTATGAAAAGGTGGTCAGGGGCCCATACATTGAGTAATCAAAATCAATTATAAACTATTAGAAAGAGGATTGAGCAAGTAAATAAGGGAAAAAGTCCGTGTCTATGGGCCTTTATTCTTCACCTGATTTCCATAAGCAACAACCTTTCCCTTGTCATTCACCTGTTTCTCCTTACCAGCACCATCACCTTCGTCGACCTCAATAGGAACAATATCGATATAACCATCAGCTTAGTTTCCATCTTGTTCATCTTCCTCAAAAGTATAAGGACCAAGAGAATGAAGTTTAAAGAGCTTAGAATCAGTAAGAGTTCTAGTTGCCTTCAAACCCTGATCCCATTTTTTTAAGGATACCTTGCACCCGTAGGCCAACTAGCACTCAACGTCATCATAGGATTTATAGAATCCTTCATGGTAGCTCACATATTTTGCATGGGGAAGCTCACCCTCCAGTTTGCAACCTAGTTGGATAAGGGGTTTTTGGCCTTCGTCAGTTTGGTCTTCTCATCAATCACCACCTTTTGAGTATCCCCAAGTGTGTCATAGGCCTTGGTTATTTTTTCTTCTCACACTTCCACGCTTAGTGAGCATCATCAAAGGCCTGATTCTTAGCCTGTTGAGCATCTTTCAACTCTTGATCTCTTCTGGAGCTACCAGCTTAGATGTCTAAAAGAGTGGTAAAATTAGATAGCATCTGCACACAAAAGAAAAGAACAATAAATGAGTACAATAAAAGGGAGAATAAATAAAAACAAACAGGAAAAAAAACTTATCGAGGCCATCCCTGGTAAATTCCTGAGGGCGAGCTGGGTTGATCCCAACCTAGAACATCGCTCGTGATCAGGGGCAGGCACTGCCCTCTTCAATAGGTTTAGGGAAGGAGAAGGCGCATCACCGACGTTAGCCCCCTCAAGTTTTGGTAGACAATGGACCATAAAGGACTATAAGACTAACCTCCTTTAGGTCCTCACTCTCTCCTCTTCTTTACTCTTTTTATCTTCTCTTTTCTTTTCTTTCTCTCTCCTCATCTCCTCTCCTATCCTCTCCTTTTTTTTCTCATCTTTTTCCTTTTCTTTCTCTTTCTCTTCCCCCTTATCAGATGGGATATAACCACAGCAATTAGGGGATTTAGTCATAGATGTCTTCAGAGATGGGATCCGATCAGATAACACCATATGATCGTTATCCTCAGGGAGATTTAATTTTCTCCGATTTAACAGAGGGGACATATATTCTTCTTCTTCTTCTTCTTTCAGTTCTATTAGTTCTACTTATCCTCCCTGTTCCTCTTCACTTTCGTCCCCCTCTTCTTTTTTTGAGCTTTCCTCTTCAGTAACGACTTGCTCAGGAGGACCAAGCTCAGGAGCTCTTAAACCATGAACCTCATCAATGGGATGACCAATAAGTCTAGTTGTAGTATTTTTGTACTCTAATAGATAAGTTGTTGACCTGGGATGCTCGTTGTTAGGTAGCCTCTCTTTAATTTTCCAAGCTTTTAGAAAATCATCAACATTAATCTCATTAATGTTAGTCTCAAGATTCTTTGCATGAGCTATAAAATAGAGGAAGAAAGGATAAATATTAGAAGACAAACAAGAAGAAGAAAATTAAGACCAAATGATACAAAAATATGATAAAAAGAATTGACCTATGCACTCCTCTCCATAGTCAATAGTTATTGGTCCCCTTTGCCTCTCGATGGCATACGCAGGAAGACGTTGATAATTTCTGGAAATAAAATCTTGGCCTCAGTAATCCTCATGTGAGTCTAGAATATTTACCCCCCAAGACTCGATGATCCCTCATGGTCTTCAAGTAAATTAGGACATCACTTGTTCTCGACCATATGTAACAGTAATAGATTTCAGCAAGACCTAATTTTGTTTCATATAAGGTATTAATTCTATGAACCCCATTTACTATTTTCCATACATTAGGGGCACATTGGGCAGGAACTACTTCAAAGTATCTAAAGAATCTAAGGAAAAAATTATTTGGGGGAAAAGTCAAATCCCCATGGTTTACCATAATGATATAAATCCAGTGCCCCCTTCAATTTCACACACATTTCTAGGTAAGGGGGCATAGTCCATTTTTACCCAATCAGGAATATTTTACTTCTTCTTAAATTCTTATATTAATTTATTATCAAGATTTTTCATGAACACACAAAAACCCTAGATAGAGTTATAGAAAAATTCAATGAAGAGGAAAACTGAGAGAAGATGAGCTGAACTTATAAGGATTGATAGATTTTTGAGGAAAAAGAAGACACTAAAGAAGATAAATAATGCAAAGGTTAGCGAGAAACAAAGGAGATGCACTGAACCGAACTGATGTATGAAACTATATCTCCGATTTGAAGCCTAATTATAATGATTACATCCGATCTCCCAAATAATTTTTAGCGGTTCAAATGCTTGGTCGGACAATAGCACCCTCACTTATTCAAATGAATTATAAGTACGCCATGGTGTGTGGATCATGAAGAGCGTATTCTCACCAACTTCACCAAATCTACAAAAACTCCATTCCATTTGCAAGGCCAGTAGTTTAGTTAAAAATTATTGGACTATAACTCATAAAAGCCCCAATTTTTTATTGTGAATTGTGGGGCTTCATTTATTATGGCCAATGAGAGTAGTCGAACAAGTCCAAGATGCTTTAGGGGTTGCCCAACCTAAATCAAATATTCAACCAATAAGCATGTATTTAATATACAATAATACAATTAAGGATATACTCAATTCAACCTCTACAAATCTCGATAGATATTTTTTGGGGGTTCATGATATTTCCAATATGACTATTGAGTTCCTTGTGAAACTCAACTTCTATGAAATAAGATCTATAAATTTTAAACCCTGACCCGGGGAAAAGGAGCGTAATTTTTAGAGACTACTAGGGAAAATACAAGCATGATTCAATGCCCGAATATGTTTGCACACTGAGTCCTTCTAATCCATAACATCCTGCACCTAAGAAGTTTGTACAGATACTATCTGAAAGGAAAAATAAGAGGAGAGCCATAAAAAAATTAGTAAATAAAGAAAAGAAATCAAAATGCAGAAATTAAGGAAAAGAAGGTGTGTGCACTTAATACTATCGACCATCCTCCACGGATAGAGCAAATCCTTTTAACTCAACATGGGGGTAATAAGTAATATCCACCATGTACCTCCCATCCACCCGTAGATACCGATAAGGAAATCCATACTCCTAGAGAGGAGGAGGGTTTATTTCTTTGGAACATCTAGCCGAAGCCTAAACCCAGTACCCGTGTACCTCCTACCCTAGGCTCCAAGGTTAGAGCCCTGACCATGTCATAAATAGAGGACATCATTAACCAACTAGTCATAAAATCCAAATATCCATATGGCTTACCCAGTAATGTTGCCCTACCATAATTGTCACCATCTCCTCATCAAAAATCCTCTCTGGATTTTTCATATATTAGATTGATGAATTTATCAGTGGGATCACCATCTCCCCTACCATCATCTACTTAACCACCCTCTCCCCTGAGTACTAATCATACATGAACTCATGCAACAATCACCTATGCATGTGAGTATACAAGCTAGTTATATCCATGTCCTTTATCTCCTGGTCTCAAGGAAAGAACGTCACCCGCCCCAAAAAAAATCCTCTCAATAAAAATGAAATAAAAATTAGCAATTGAGAAAATACAAATATCATGATAATAACCAACCTAAGTGCTTATAACGGTATTTATAATCCTACTCACATCCTTGAGATTTGGTAGGGTTTTAGAAGGCCTATTCTCATTTCTCTACTTCTTCATCCTAGGCCATGAATTAGCATCTAACTCCTTCAAACGTATGAGTCAGGTGTTATACCCAATAAACTTATTGAATCATACTTGAAATTATGGAAAATGTAAAAATGTTTGAAACAAACTACCAAAAAAATCACAAAAATAATGCAAGAAAATCAAAAGGCACATAAATAAAAATACCTCCAAGAGATAGGGTACCCCCATGAAGGTAGGATGACAATAATGACTAAAGGAATCCAGAGCCTCATACGGTAATGCCATCGTCAAACTTCCCTAATCATAAAAGTGATTATGTGTGAAGTCTCACGGGAAGGGAAGAAATAGAAAATGGATGTCATCTCCACTCTATACCAGAAATGTTTTCCCCGGAAGGAATAAGAGAAAATGCTACACCATTTGCCCCATTGAGTATGCATCATTCACATACAATAATAGGCCCATGAAAGCCTCCTTCAAGTCTTCCACACTCACTGAATCTCCCAAGACGACTCTCTCTACAGGACCTAGTGTCGCCTTTATTACCTCACACATAAAGAGAAAAGAACAATCCACCACCTACATGCCCCCGAGTAATAATCCTAAAATTTAATGGACGTACATCGGTGTCACTGTCATCTACCGCACTCTAAAATGGAATGTATGGGAGTTATCCCACCACCTCTCTCGAAGGTAGCATAAGACCGTTGAAGATAGTGACGTCTTATCTAAGTCACCCACAAATCCCTAAATCCCATTCCTCACACCTAGTTTTGCACTGGCTCAAGAAGGTGCTCCTATACACCCTTCAGCCCAATCGAACTCTGAGCACAGATGGATAAAGAAGACTTCCACACCTGTAAAGCACACCCTAAATAAGTCTAAAAATATTCTCAAAAAATCAAAACGTTCATAAATCTTAAAGAAAGAAATCAAAATCAAACAAAAGCTAAAAAAGATATACTTGGGTAATAATTAGGGTTCAGCACAAAAGTCGAATGGTGATTTAAGCGCTACCTTATTAGAATTATCTCACCCTCCATTGAACAAATGCCATTATACACATTCTTTATCCTCGATAGCCTCGATTCATGAACCACCAACTCCACATTGGCCTAATCATCACCAAGTGCCGCTTTCATAACGGCCATTTTTGTAAAAATCTCATAAAAACACTTAGAACAAATTTCTTTTGGAAAGTAAGAGTTAAATTACAAGAAAGAGGTATAAAACAACGAGTTGCCCTCACCCATTTTATAGAAGGCTAAGGGACTATCGATTATCCCCCTTGGGCATTCCTGTCGGCACGTACCTCTCTGAAATTCGTGTAACTGCTCAAATTGTTTTCACATTACGATAGAGGAAGACAAAAACTATTGGCATGTACCCTCATCAGCTTTGGTTATAAAAATTCTCTAAGAACCTGAAACAATTCTCCAAAAAATCTCAAACATTTCCAAAAATCATAGTAAAAAAACAAAAAAAAAACCTCAAAAATGTATATTTTTCAAAAAATTTATCAAAATTATAGATTACACTAGCATTTAAAACTCATTATAAATATTCAAACCTCGCAAACTTCCACCTTTATAAAAACTATCATATCATCACGCATCCTTTTCAAAACCACCATACACTCTTTAGGTCTTCAGAATAGACCTTGGCTTTAGAATTAGGTTGTGAACCCTATATTGGTTGCACACTCTTTTGGTCCTCAGAATAGACCATGTCCCTCATAAATTGATCGTGATCCCCTTATTAGTCGCATGCACTCTTTAGGTCCTTATAATAGACATTGACCCTCAAAATTAGGCCATGATCTCTGTATTATTCACATACACTCCTTAAGTCATCATATTTAGACCTTGCCCCTCAAAATTAGGTCACAATCCTTGTATTGGTAGCACACACTCTTTTGGTACTTAAAATGGACCTTGACCCTCGAAATTAGGTTACGATCCTTTTATTTCTCTTGCACACTCTTTAGGTTCTCAAAATATACATTTACCCTTTAGAATTAGGCCGCGATCCATGCATTGGTCTCGTGCACTCTTTTTTTCCTTCAAATTAGACATTGGCCCCCATAATTATGTCGTGACCCTCGTATTAGTTGAATACTGTCCTCAGAATATATATTGGACATCAAAATTATGCTATAATCCTTGTATTGGTCATGCACACTCCTTAGGAAATTAGAATAGATCGTGACCTTCATTATTAGACCACAATCCTAGTATTAGTCGCACGTACTCCTTAGGTCCTTATAACAGACCTTTGACCTCATAATTAGGACAGGGCCCCCATCATGGTCATAACACATCTAGGCCATAAAAATTACGCTATGGCCCTTTTTTCACTACAGTACGAAGCCACAATCCTAATATACTCTCTAAGACCTCAAAATCAGGCATCTAAACTAACATATACTACCTCCGCCATCTGAATCAGAACTTGTCCCTCAAAATCAAGTCGTATTCATCATGCCCTCTAAATCAGGCCACAATCCTTACCCCGTATTTTCTAGACACTCTAATCAATTCATAATCACCATCATAATGATCATATGGACTCAAAGACCTCAAAATAAGGATATAACCCTCATATACACTACCAAGTTTCTTATAATCAAACCTCAACCCTTAGAATTAGGCCTCAACCCTCGGTATGGTATGAACTAACTTTAGTCTCTCAATAAATCCCAAATTCATAATTACCAATCCCCACCAACGTTTAGGCAGAAAGGAACACAACAATCACAGAGTTCCTATTTTTTATGACTTTTTGCTTATCGTGATCTCGACCGTCAATGGGATATATAGGCACCCTATTATACCACGCCTAAACTCCGTCATAGGGTTAAAAAAAATTACCTCCAATTACTGAACCTTAGTCCTCCTCCAACCCTTAATGAGAGAATAACCTTGCTCTCCTCGAGCAGTAATTTACTTTGGTCAACTCTTGAACTCGGTAATCCCCCATCACAAAATCATACATTTTTAAATTCTCTTTACAACTCCTTTTGGAGCACAAATCGAACTTACAGTTCATAAGTTTTAGCCAAAAAACCATTTATGCTTGCCTATAATCAGGACATCTCACCTGCCTATATGAAGACTAGGCTTAATTCCTTAGCATGTCAGGCCAACATGTTGGTAAACAATTTTGGGACCTTGTCAACTGATAGGTCCCTAGAGATAGAATTGTCCTTCTTCTTTTTATGGTTTTCCTATATATGGAAATCATTACTCTATTTGTAGAGGATCTTGATTTTAGAGAGTCAACCATTCTGATTTTATCATACATCAGTTTCATTACAATAACTCATACATTTTATTATATCACATTTTCCCACCTTCAATATACGCTCCACTTCCATCATTTATACACTAGAAATCATCCAATAAATAGCTCAAAACACAATTCAAAAGTGCTTGACGGTCCAAAACTCTTTATGTTGTATTATTCCCATTAATGTTATTTTGCATATTTTATTGTTCTTATTTCATTTCTAGATGTTTTATTCTATTTCTATCAATAAAGCCACCTTATTATTATATATATTTTCAAGTCTATTTTCATAAACAAACAAACATGGAGTTTAAATTATAATCCCAAATTTAGACTGTTCTCACATTTCCAACAGTCTCACCACATTTCACCTACTCTAAATAAACAAAAGAGACAACTAATATTCAAATTATGGGTATGTCCTGACCTTGTTCATGTTATGAACTACATGTACTTTGATGCCATTTTTGGCTACGTAGGCATCTCAAAATCATTTTGGGATTCAAGTCCTTCCTTACTTATTTTATTTAGTCTACATTACTACATTCCTAAATCACTCATGTAGTTAGTTTTTTAATATTTATTATCTCTTTGCAGTCGCACACATACATATTCAGTTTTCCATAATGAAATTATGATTTTGGGGCTTCGATGATATTTTTTCCATTTTTATACACCCCTCTTAGCATTCTACTCATATTTAGTTTTTTTTATTTCCTTTGGAGGATTCATTCCCATCTTTCCGTGATGTGGATATGATGACTCCATCCCTCACACACATGAGCACATTAGCGCACACACACACACACACACACACACACACATATATATATATATATATATATATATATATTAACTTTGTTCACTTTGCACACACGATACATTTTTCACATATACACATATGCATGCATCTATGAGAACGAGAACACTTTATATACATGAGAGATCGAATGGAAAGAGTGGGTACGTAACACCTTTTTACTTTATAGCATAGTCTTCGAGCCATATATTATTTGGTTTCGCGTGCACTAGTTGTATTTTTTATCTATCCTTTAATATGTGCATCCCTATTTTTCCTGTTGTGAATAAAATAGGTCGACGACTCTGATCTATATGGATTCACAAACCTCACATCATCGACAGTAGCCATTTATATCCTTTTAACCACCCCATCTGCACTCCCTAGCGTGACGCCTATGCCTCAGAGGGTGTGTACCACCCAAAAGGGACCGGGATGTCCACACCCCATATTTTTTATTAATCAAATAAAGTATTATTTAATCATTATTTTAAATTTACGTTCGTGGGATTTATGGATATTATGGATTTCATTTCTTAATGAAATTTATATCGAGAATTTCAATTACAAATGAATGAATTATAATTTAATACGAATGAATGAATTATAATTTAATAATGGCATTAAAATATATTTTTAGGTTGCGATTTATTACCATCGGACTGGGCTTTGGGGGATACGGAGGCCTGAAGTGATGTTTTCAATGTGTTTGATTGGACCTCGTGGGTAGTTACCCCTTTGGATAAGTTCTAATATAGTGTGGGTAGTGATTTGGGCTTATATAGGGGGTCCAAAAGGGGACCCATTGAAGACACATTGGTTAACACATATATTGACTAATTAAACGTCAGTAAGTGACATAAGACATCTATGGCATTGCAGGACCAGAGCAAGCAGTGAATTTCTCAAGGCGAAAGGGAACTTTGTGTTACAATAGATGTGAGAGTTCTTGTCTCCCATTCCTTTGCTTCCTCCTCGGACGGGTTATCGGTTAGACATTTACGCCAATGATTTTTCCCTTGGATGTAGTTTTATGCATGTGCATGCTTTTTTGGTAAGTGTTGATTTCATATGGGAAGAAAAGGGGTTCATAAGGTGTGCACAGTTTCCAGTTTGTTTTATATAAAAATAAATAAATAAATGTTCGGGCTAGCCCTTTCAGGCTAATCTAAAGGTAGGTTTTAAAGTATGTGGTTGGCCCAAACATTCTTATTGTGCGGGTTTAGGAATCGAGTTGTGAGTGGGGAAGGTGTTAGGAATCCCACTTGTTTTGATTCTTACTAAATTCCATGTTTATTATTTCTCTTTGTGTTGATTTATTACATTTTAGTTGTTTTTAGAATTTTTTTAGAGACATTAATGAGAGGGTTCCTCAAAGATGTAGAAAGGAACTTGGGTTGGAAAATGGTATCAGTTAGAGGTATAAAAATGTATCTTTAACTAGTGCAAGTACAAAAAAAGTTCTTATGCATGACTTTAGGCTTTGTAGTTTATAACAGATTATTGTTATTATGTATGTAAGTGTACGATAAAGCTAGGATTGTATGATGGGTGGCTATCATTGTGTATATAACTGTGAGAGGAAGGCGGGCTTTTGAAATAGTTTGATGCCCCTTTCTTGTTATGAGGATATATAGAAAGTTAAGATATGAGTGAATCTATATTTTGATTAGTGTGTAAGTGTTTCCACATTTGTTTGTAGGAATATTTTTGGGAGGACCTATCTTGGAATATGTTGATATCTCATTTGAAGAATGTGAGGGATTAGAGATAAATGCATCTTTATATAGTTAGTATATGTGTTTGAGCAATTATATATGTATATTTATGAGATAACGACTGGAGATAGTTTGGTATCGCCTTTGAACTAGGTAAGGATTCGATATTGATGTGCCTTGATTAAATAATATGTCGAGGGACATATTATCGAGTCTCGATCCCACGAGAAGGATTTGGTGTTTCTCCTACATACCTAAAGGGACTTGGTATCAAAACCTACATAGTTCAGTTTGGTTGGATAATAGATAGGGGTGTTGGACTAGAGACAGAGGCATATCTAAAAGATAATACACCAGGAGACGTATTATGAGGCTTGAGCTTCATGAGTTTAGCTCAGTATAGCGCCTATGTACCCAAGGAAAATTGGGATGAAAGCCAACGTAATTCACTAAGGGGGAATATTTATAGGTGTAGGCAATGGAATAGTGGGTAAAAAAGGTATATCAATGCGGTAGTTATGTAGCCTAGTCCTTAATATAACAATTCTATTCTTTCGTTCCAATTTATTTATATGTTAATTTAATATGTTAATCAAATGCGGATGTTTGAAAAGTATTGAAAGGATACATAATCAGGGTCTCATGCAATGACAGACTATATCCGCTCAGAGAAGTGGTGAGTGTAGCCTAATTTTAGACTATGATCTGCAAAGTTTTGCATTAAACACAACTCAATAGCACATTCTTAAGAACATATTTTGAAATCTTGTTTTCATGTTTCTATTTTGAAATTGTGGCATTTTATTTGTATTATTTTATCATATAAATGTGTCAATTCGTGACACAAGTAGAGGTGTTGGGTTCAAAACAAGGTTTTAAACAAATATGAATATTTTAAATTACACGCGCGGTACCCTAAACGGGGATCCGGTTAGAGAGGCTACACAAGTGTGTACAGATTACAACAACATATAAATGTGGGGTGTTCCCTAAAAATTTGTGGAAGGTTCTTTACCCTCACGGTGAAATCCAACTGTTTTGTATTGGGGAAAGCCCAATTTTTGTTGCTTTTCAATAAGGCAGAGCTTCAACTAAAATTGTTGACTTTTATGGATTTTTTTGTAGGGCTATTACTTTATTTATTTCTTAGAGGCATATAATGAGTAGTGAAAACCGGTTTTTAGGGTGACTCGTGGAATTACGAGCATTTTCTTTAAAAAAAAAAGAAACTTTTCTAAAGTATGACATATTCATGGCTTTTTCATAAATGAGCTCGAGTATCTTGAGCACTCGGGATTAAGAAAGTTGGAAAATCAAAATAACGTTGGGTTTTGCTTCCTTTTTTAAAGTTTGTGGGAACCTCTATTTATAGGGATTTTTAAGATGGCTTTGGACGATCACCCATTAGTTTAAATCTGTTGATTTTTTATCAAATGCTGAGAAAAGATTTTTGATAAGATCTTGGATCAGAGGGATTTGTCCGATCACCTGAAGCCTTGGCTGATCGACTATTGTAGAAGGAGACTTTGGTCAATCGGCTAAAGGTCCAAAAAGGACTATTTGTTAGAGTTTTTAATGGAACAAGTTGTTTTGGGGGGTTTTCGATTATTTATAGTTTAGCCTCGTATACTTAGGTCTTTGGTGTTTTTAGCATCCCAAACCTAATGTAGGTATCGAACGGTGGGTTTCCTCTTTAGGTTTCTTTAGGGATTCGTCCTCATGTTTTATTGGGAATAAGAAAAATAACCAAAAACTTAGATTTCAAATCAAAATGTCTACGGAGGCAGTCAAGTAAGAGTGTGCATGTGTGGCTACTCTTCATCGAAATATAAGCCCAATAAAATAAGTTTTCCTATTTTTGAAGTTTGTGGGGCTTATGGATGATGTATGGAAATTCTATGGGAAGAAATTAGGATTTCTATCGATAGGATTAAGGTAGCGGAAGAACGGGTTAGTTGATCGGTCAACTTATGGAAATTGTTAGTCGATCGGCTAAACATTTCAGTTGCCCAAACTTATAAATTCGGTTGGCAGTGATCTCTTTTCTCACTTATCCATATGTTCTCTCGTTCTTCTTGGTTTTCTGCCTCTCTCTCTCTCTCTCTCTCTCTCTCTCTCTCTCTCTCTCTCTCTCTCCTCAAGTGTTATAGTACTATATGAGTGTTACTTTCCAGGTTTCTTTGATCATGGACCTACATTAGCTTATCTTGGTGGAAGAAGAGTAGTTGGTTGTAACACCCCGTGTTTTTATTATTTAATTTAATTAATCAATTGGAAAACTCAAGAAAAAATAAATTTTATAATTTTTATTGGTTAAATATGTTGGTTATGATTTTAGAAGAATAAAACTTCAAGCGGAATTGAAATCGGAGTTAAAACGGATTTTATATGATTTTTTTAATATTTTGCCTTATGGCATTTTTAAGCAAAACTGTCAGTTTTTCGGGGTGATCGATCGATCGATGCCTGGGCATCGACCGATCGATGCCTTCAGAAAACGTGCGCAGCAATCCATTTTTGGACGAATTTTACTTACTTTAAAACTCTTTCTCTTATATATAATTAAAGGGACGGGGCTAGATTTTTAAACACTCATTTGTGAAAACCCTAAGAGTAGAAAACTCTATTTTCTCCATCTTCTTCTACCTCAAAACCCTAGCCACCATTAAAATAACTTTTCAAGCTCAGTTTTGAAGGCCAAGGCGAATCTGTCCCGAGTCGGTTCAAGAGGGGATTTTGAACCATTTTTCGAGAGGAACACATTCACGTAATCAGATTTTTCGATCGAACTAATCCCAGGCATGTTGAACCTATTATTTTCCTTTAGTGTTATGTGTCTTGATTGGAGCGTCCATTAAACTCATGTTTTCTAAACTAAGATATGAATATAAAGATTGAAGAGATAAATTTCGGGGTTGTTTTACATAAAAAAATTAATGATACCAAATACTTATAACTGTGTATTCTTTGGGTTGTGTCGGTGTAGTCGATTTTGCTATGGGCATGTGCATGTAGAGGAGCCCTTTTAAAAGTAAAATTTGATATTTCATGTGAAAACCCTAGTTTAATTTAATTTCTTGTGTGGGAAAATAAGGATCATGATAGGAATTTCATGTAGCGATTATTATGAAAATTATAATATTTAGGTGTCTTTAAATTCCACTTTTTAAGTAAAATTATTTAAATGGGAATTTAGTGATCATATGAATGTTGTTATAATTTGGAATTGTGTTACTTTATAGAAATATGTTAATATTTCGGAAAGGTTGGGTATGGTAGATAATTGGTTTTCACCCAAGTGAGCCTTAATTATGATTTATGCTAATTAGGTATGGGACTAGTTAGTGTAAGTCGATGCGGGTCATATAATTTGGGGTGGGGGCTGATTTTCTATATTATAACTTGTTGTGATAGCCTAGGATTGATATCTAGGTGGAGTGAAATTTTGTAATCATTCTTTGCTTAGGATAGGACGATATTGTGTTTTGGGAACCCTTAGTGGGCACTAAAGGTTATTTTGAGGATTTTTACATTGCTTTTAAGGGTGGGGGAAATTAATGTGATTAACGAAAACAAGGAATGTGGAATTTAATATCGCAGGACTAAAACGGATATTAAAAATTTATTGGCGACATAATGTGTCTAGGACCGACAGTTTGAACGGGTCAGAGGGTGAGTTATGTCGTGTCGTGTGTGGAACATTGTCATATCTCTAGGGTCGCAGGATAAAAATAAACCAGATGGCGGACTTGACAAGGGGACGAGTGCGTGTGTGGAACCTTGTCATATCGCGAGGATTGCAGGATAAAAACGGATCAGACGGCGGACTTGACAAGGGGACGGGTGTTGGTAATATTCTTCACGGTTAAATTAATTAAATTTAACATTATGGGAAGGTGGGTTAATTAACATCATATTGGTGTGGCTTTTATGAAAACCTTGCGGGTAATTGTGAATTTATTTATGGTGATTAATAATCTCGTAATTAAAAGATTATATTGTTATAGTCTATATATATAGAACTATTGTCTGGGTTCAAGGACCCTATTTGAGGAGAGTAGTCAGTTTACATGCTCGGGGCTTTGGCTCTGACACATGCGTTGACTAATCTTTTTCAGGAATTTTGGGAGTTGTTGCATAGGATTCATTGGAGATATTTTGAAGGTGCAGCTGGATTTATGTTACTGCTTTAGTAGTTGGATTTCTCTTTCCATTCAGTCGTTTTATTTATGAGACTATTTTGGAGTTATTGGGCCTTTTTGGTTCCAAAGTTGTTTTAAGTTTTCAGTTGGATTGATTTATTTCATTATTGAGATGTTGGGAGATTATATGATGGATTTAAATCGCAATTTGGAGCTTTATCATGAGAATGTCATTTCAAATTTGGGTTTGATTAAAATAATATATATTGTGGATTAAAATTTGATGTCTCATATATGTCACATGCTAACGATGGTATTTTATTTACTCACGCCCGGCTTAGTTTTGGTGGCGGCCGACGCCAGAAATAGGCGGGGTGTGACAGATGGTATCAGAGCATGGTCTTAGGTCTCGTAGGTTATGAGTCCGTTTATCTTCCGCGTTGCCTATCTTTGATTCCCTTTGTTGATTCATACTTCTTAAGGTAGAGGGTCTAGTATACGTGTTAGATGTGGTTCTTGAAGATGCAAATTTTTGAGTTAAGGATGTTGTAGGCATTGAGTTTAGAATTAGTAAGCTTGATGTGGGGATCCTTAGAATTGATTTTGGAGACGATAATTTTTTGGAGATTTTAGTACAGATGTTAGGTATAGTATGTATCGATTTTTGATGTTGAGGTTTAAATTGAGGAAGTTAGCATTTTGATGACTTTCAGATATAGGATCGAGTGGGGGATTTGTGAGAGCGTGTGGTACGTCGCTATTTTCATAGTTATGCGTATGCATATAGGTAATATATATATTATTTTGTTATTCATGTGGTAGGTGCGCGTAGGATTGGGTGTATGGACGTCCAATTATGGCATTTTATGGGTAGGCATATGTGAGCCTTAATTTTCTTTTGCGAGATTTACGCATTGAGGTGTATGCTTCATCTAATTTCAAGGACGAAAGTCTTTGTTAGTGCGGAAGTATGTAACACCCCGTGTTTTTATTATTTAATCTAATTAAATAATTGGAAAACCCGGGAAAAAATAAATTTTATAATTTTATAATTTTTATTGGTTAAATATGTTGGTTATGATTTTAGAAGAATAAAACTTCAAGAGGAATTGAAATCGGAGTAAAAACGGATTTTATATGAATTTTTTTAATATTTTGCCTTATGGCATTTTTAAGCAAAACGGTCAGTTTTTCGGGGTGATCGATCGATCGACGTCTGGGCATCGATCGATCGATGCCTTCAGAAAACGTGCGTTGAAATCCATTTTTGGACGAATTTGAATAACTTCAAAACTCTTTCTCTTATATATAATTAAAGGGACGGGGCTAGATTTTTAAACACTCATTTGTGAAAACCCTAAGAGAAGAAAACTCTATTTTCTCCATCTTCTTCTACCTCAAAACCCTAGCCACCATTAAAATAACTTTTCAAGCTCAGTTTTGAAGGCCAAGGCGAATTTGTCCCGAGTCGGTTCAAGAGGGGATTTTGAACCATTTTTCGAGAGGAACACATTCACGTAATCAAAATTTTCGATCGAACTAATCCCAGGCATGTTGACCCTATTATTTTCCTGTCGTGTTATGTGTCTTGATTGTAGCCTCTATTAAACTCATGTTTTCTAAAATAAGCTATGAATATAAAGATTGAAGAGATAAATTTCGGGGCTGTTTTACATAAAAAAATTAATGATACCAAACACTTATAACTGTGTATTCTTTGGGTTGTGTCGGTGTAGTCGATTTTTCTATGGGCATGTGCATGTAGAGGAGCCCTTTTAAAAGTAAATTTTGATATTTCATGTGAAAACCCTAGTTTAATTTAATTTCTTGTGTGGGAAAATAAGGATCATGATAGGACTTGCATGTAGCGATTATTATGAAAATTATAATATTTAGGTGTCTTTGAATTCCACTTTTTAAATTAAATTATTTAAATGGGAATTTGGTGATCATATGAATGTTGTTATAATTTGGAATTGTGTTACTTTATGGAAATATGTTAATATTTCGGAAAGGTTGGGTATGGTAGATAATTGATTTTCACCCTTGTCATAGTACACTTGTTAAGTATGGGACTAGTAAGTGGGCCTTAATTACGATTTATGCTAATTAGGTATGGGACTAGTTAGTTTAAGTCTATGCGGGTTATATAATTTGGGGTGGGGGCTGATTTTCTATATTATACCTTGTTGTGATAGCCTAGGATTGATATCTAGGTGGAGTGAAATTTTGTAATCATTCTTTTCTTAGGATAGGACGATATTGTGTTTTGGGAACCCTTAGTGGGCACTAAAGGTTATTTTGAGGATTTTCACATCGCTTTTAAGGGTGGGGGAAATTAATGTGATTAACGAAAACAAGGAATGTGGAATTTAATATCGCAGGACTAAAACGGATATTAAAAATTTATTGGCGACATAATGTGTCTAGGGCCGACAGTTTGAACGGGTCAGAGGACGAGTTATGTCGTGTCGTGTGTGGAACATTGTCATATCTCGAGGGTCGCAGGATAAAAACGGACCAGACGGCGGACTTGACAAGGGGACGGGTGCATGTGTGGAACCTTGTCATATCACGAGGATTGCAGGATAAAAACGGATCAGACGGCGGACTGACAAGGGGACGGGCGTTGGTAATATTCTTCACGTTTAAATTAATTAAATTTAACATTGTGGGAAGGTGGGTTAATTAACATCATATTGGTGTGGATTTTATGAAAACCTTGCGGGTAATTGTGAATTTATTTATGGTGATTAATAATCTCGTAATTAAAAGATTCTATTGTTATAATATATATATATAGCACTATTGTATGGGTTCAAGGACCCTATTTGAGGAGAGTAGCCGGTTTACATGCTCGGGGCTTTGGCTCTAACACATGCGTTGATTAATCTTTTTCAGGAATTTTGGGAGTTGTTGCATAGGATTCATTGGAGATATTTTGAAGGTGCAACTGGATTTAGGTTACTGTTTTAGTAGTTGGATTTTCTCTTTCCATTAAGTCGTTTTATTTACGAGACTATTTTGGAGTTATTGGTCCTTTTTGGTTCCAAAGTTGTTTTAAGTTTTCAGTTGGATTGATTTATTTCATTATTGAGATGTTGGGAGATTATGTGATGGATTTAAATCGCAATTTGGAGCTTTATCGTGAGAATGTCAATTCATATTTGGGTTTGATTAAAATAAATTATATTGTGGATTAAAATTTGATGTCTCATATATGTCACATGCTAAGGATGATATTTTATTTACTCACGCCCGGCTTAGTTTTAGTGGCGGCCGACGCTAGAAATAAGCGGGGTGTGACATTTGTAGTGTTAGAGATGACTATGAAGGCGGTGGGAGGAGTTGGCATGGCAGCTAAATGGGATGTGGTGGTGGACGGTCAAATGTGGTTAGATATTTTTGTTCTAGGACTAAGGGGCGTCAGGGGTAGCCCTTAAGATGACCGGTCAAGTGTAGTCTAGATTGGAGAGGATACCATTCTCGGGGTGCGGGTGCTAGCATACGAGCTCCTTTTTCCTTTGGATTTGGCTGGCATTGTCCTGCGAGAGTGTTATACTTATCCAGTGTTGGGGGTGCATCTTGAAGACGCTCCACGTGTAATCTTTACGTTTTTTACGCATATGCTTGTAGGTTTAGCGCATGTTTGCATGCTTGCATGGTGTGTGTGTGTGTGTGTGTGTGTGTGTGTGTGTATTTATATATATATATATATATATATATATATATATATATATATATATATATATATATAAGACCACAACTTAAATCGTGGTGATGATAGGATCGATTTTTATGTAAAAAATAGGGTGTGGTTCCTAAAATAATAGAATATGCACTGCTTACATATGGGCGAGAATGAGGATATGCATATATTTCATGAAAATGATGATGAAATAATAATAATAATAATAATAATAATAGTAATAGTAATAATAATAGTAATAATAATAATAATAATAATAATAATAATAATAATAATAATAATAATAATAATAATAATAATAATAATAATAATAATAATAATAATAATAATAATAATAATAATAATAATAATAATAATAATAATAATAATAATAATAATAATAATAATAATAAGGGCAATGTGGTATAAAAATGATAATAAAATAATAATGACAATGATAAAAATAATGAAGCAATGATAATAGGGCAATATTAATATTGTTTTTAATAGAAAAATGATAATAATGGTAAAAATGATAGTGGCAAATAGTAATCATGATAATGATATCATATAAGGAGTAATGCTGGTAAATATAATGTTTATAGTAGTAAATGATGATAATAGTGATGATATTGGTTTTATTTAGTTAGTATTTATTAAGATAGTATTATTGATGATCAACAAGAGTTGGAAAGAGAAACAACGGGGGTAATGTGTGTGTTAGTTTATGGGGACGGTAATGTGAACTCTCAGAGGTATATAGAGATTGGATATGGGTGTAGTTAAGAATAAACTATCTGGGATATACTGTGAAGATAGGTTGGGATTTCACATCACATGTGCATCCGTTTTAGCAAATAGGGTGTAAGCACATGGAAATAAAATCTCCGAGGGCTTTCTAGTCACCTCACAACTGGTTATCCTTACTAGTTAGCTGGAACCGAAGGTTGGGAAATTAAGTGTGAACGTGTGGTGATTCTAGTACTGAGAGGGAGAGAGCTCTGTAGAGGTGCAGGGTACCTTAATTTTAGACTTTGATCTTAACAAATATTCAAAACGTTCCAACCTTTTCTATTTGAGGTCTCTACAGGATCAAGGATAGAAACACGGGGTTTAGATGGCGTCTTTTATATTGCGGGACCACCTCATGAATGGTTATCCTTCCTGGATAGAGAGAGTTGAGGTTTAGGAATTTATATTTGAACATACGCTGATCCAAAGACCGAAAGGGAAAGAGCTCCGCAAGGGTATATGATATCCTTATTTTAGACTCTGGCCTTAGAAAAGATTCAAAACATTCCAAACTCTTTCTATTTAATGTCTCTATGAGGACCAGATTTTGAAACATGGGGTTTCTATGGAGTCTTTCGGGATTCAGGCCACCTCATGACGGGTTATCCTTCTTGGTTAGCTAGAACTGAGGTTTAGGCATTTTAGTGTGAACATATGGTGATCCGAACATCGAAAAGGAGAGAGATCCGTAGGGATATAGGGTATCCTGATTTTATTCTTTCGTCTAATCAGAGATTCAAAACATTCCAACATCTTTCCATTTAAGGTCACTACCATACGTAGATTATGGGGTTTCAATGATGTCATTTGAGATGCAAACCCACCTCATTACTAGCTATCCTTCCAGGTTAGGTGGAACCGAGGTTTGGATGATTAAGTGTGAATGTATCATAATTCAAACATCAAGAGGGAGAGAGATCCATAGGGGTATAGGGTATCTTGATATTAGACTTTGGTCTTACCAAAGATTCAAAAAATTCCAAAAATGCTTAGGATTTTGATGGCATGTTTCACGATGCAAGACCACCTCACGACTTGTTATCCTTTCTATCTAACTGAAACTGAGGTTTAGGCGATTATATATGAAAATATGGTGATTCTATGAGGACAAATTTTTTATTCGAGTCAATTTGTATGCATTAGATTAACTTCGTGTATGGACAAAGCTTGTTTGAGTCATAGGTTATTAGGATTTTAGTTATGGGTCTTTCAAGTCTATGATATGTGATTGAAGACGATATGAGAAAGTTAAAGCATCATTGAGGATATATTAGATTACGTGTTAAGTTTTGTCTTCAATATCTGAGGGATCTCAATGAAGGTATCAATACCAACTTATGTTTGATCCATGAATTTAGTTTAGATGTTGTTTATAAGATTATTTGAGGCCTTTTTTGTAAACTGGTTTTTAAAAGATAAAATATTTTTCTAGTTTTATTTCGTTTGAACGAATTTCCTCCATCATTCAAATGAGATTCATGTTTTGTTTGACCAAGTTTATGTCTTTGTTCATATGAGTTTAGGCATATTTTTCAAATGAAGTTTAAATGGCATTCGACTGTTTATATAAAAATATCGTTCAAAACTCGTTCGATCATCGTTCAAATGAGAATATCATGTCGTTCGAACGGTCCTTTTTTTGTTTCAAATGAGAATGATATTGTCATTTGAATCAACCTTGCTTTTCATTCAAATTAAGTGCCTCAAAAAATGTGTGACCTCAAAAATCATGTTTTCTATAAATACCCAAGTCTAGCTTTAGTTTTCTAAGAGAGTTTGGCAAAATTGATTTTTTAAGTTATATTTTGTACCTCCCAAACCTAGATTACACCCAAGTCTCAGATACAGGAATCCTACATCTATATGTTTGTTTAAGATCTCTTTTTGTTGCACTATACTGGTTTGCTCTTCATACTGTGACCATTTCGAATGATGAAGACTGTGTTTGTGTTGAGAGGTGGATGGACTGGTCATAAAACAAGTAAGATTTGTGGGATACCGAGATGTGAGAATGCGCCTTCATTGTGTGGCAGTTGGAAGGAGTCCAATAGTGGCTGCGAAGAAGGTAGAAATGGATGAAGAATCGCATCAAGGATTAAAGGTGTCAAGTCTGTGAGAAATTATAATTTATCCTTATAACTAAACCTATATCATAGTGGACTTGTGTGGCTGGGCTTTCCGAGGTTTTTCCCATTATGGGTTTCCTCGTACATCGTCGTGTTTTTGTTTACTTTTTTATTCTTTCTTATACTCACCTACATGTATGCTTAGGTTAAGATTAAAATTGGTAAAGACTATTTAACACAACACTTATGGTTGTATTTGATGCAAAGTTTATTGAAACTATAAACATCCAAATTAGTGGTGTTTCTATACAAACCCTAGGGCAATAGAGATTTCTCAAATTAGTATTAGAGCGGGTTGCACTAGTTTATTGTGTTAAATCCTTATTTTTTGCTTTTTTGGGATTTAGATGGTGTTTAACTGAGAGGGTAGTATTGTGGGCCAACCTATATTATTTGATGGATAAAACTATCCTTATTAGAAGGCACGTGTGATTTTTCCTTAAACATATCGAAAAGAAAATTTAGAACTCGGTTGAATATGGATAGAATCCTCCCACTGAAGGTGGTGCTCATAAAAGCATATGCCTCTTCGACAATGGTTGAAAGGAATGCCTCAAATTTTAATTCCAGGAGTGTGAATGCTATTTTTTGCATTGTGACTGCTTACAAGTTTGGATGCATTATGACTTGTGAGAGAATAAAGAATGCTTGGTATTTTTATGATACGGGAACAAGAGAATAGATTTTTTTAGGGTTTCCAAGTTATAAAATCTGACAACTAAGTTTGAGACGGTTAAAATTTTAGAGAATGAGCCTTTTGATGAGTTATATGCCAAATTTTTGAATATTATCAATTCCTCGTTTGACTTAAGTGAGCTTATCCTCGAGTCTAGAGTGGTGCAAAAAATCTTAAGGTCATTCCCTGAAAGATTTAATGCCAAAGTAACGGCCCTAGATATCTTAGGTGGTGTCAATGCTATGAGAGTCCAAGAACTTATAGGTGACTTTTAAACCTATGCGATGAGCATTTGTCCTCAAAAGAAAGAGACGAATATTTTCATAAAATCTCAAAAAGAGGATGAGCCAAATTTTGATAGTGATGATGAGCTTGATGCTGAAGAGAGTGCTAGGTTTTCTTGGAAGTTCAAGAAGTTTCTTATAGTTAAAGATGCAAAGAGTTTTTAAAATTAACCTAAGAACTTCATCAATCGTGTTGGGAAGAATATGGATAGTCCTAAAAAGTTGGATGACCAGAACAAGTGCTTTGAATTCCAAAGGTTAAGGACTTATTCTCACGAGTGTCCCACTGGACTAAAGAAGGAGGGCAAGAAACCGAAGGTATATAATACCACCCTTAGTGATAGTGAGTCAAACAAGGAAGTTAATTCCCCCATTGATCATAACTACACTTCATTCATGGCTAGTGATGTGGGATTAAATGAAGCATCTTCCCTCGTCGAAGATAATCATGAGCATAATGGTCCAAACTCCAGTCTTTAGTTTCCCAAACTAGTGAAGAGAGGAGCGATAATGAAGAAGAAGATAAGGAGGAGAATAGTGATATTTGAATGTATTTTTTAGCGCTATATGAGAAGTCATTGAAGTTAAAAAAAGGCCATATGAGGTTTAGAAGTTAAAATAAAAGAATGTGCCATAAAAAATGATGATGATAAATTGATTGAGGATCTTAGGGCACATGAGAGGACTCTTAAAAAGAAGCTTGAGTATGTTGAGGGAGAGATAGATGGACATAATGGTTTGATGGAGGTTTTAAATAAGGAGCTTCTTGAGTTTAAAAATTCTAGGGATTTTTTCGAGTCTAGAATTGTGGATTTAGATAACAAATTGAGATACTTGAATAATGTAAAATTTAATTTGGATTATAGGTTGAAAATGTTGGATAAAATGTTAGGCACTGTCCGAATCAAAGATGAAAAGAGCAGGATTGGATTCGATGATTAAAATTTTTCCATTGCTAAAGCCAAGATCAAAGTTTTAATAGAGTCAACATGTAATACCCATAATTTTATTAATTTTTAATTAATGGATTAATTGAATTAAATGAAAATTAACTTGGAAATTAATTCGGAGGTAAATGATAGCGAGATGTGAGTTGGTATTTGATTATGATGTTAAAATAAAATATTACTGAGAATATATGGTAATATATGAGTATTGGAAATATTAAAATTGCCGCGAGGCAGAAATACGATAATTTGGAAAATTTAGTCGGGACGTGCGTGTTAGCCGCCTCAGGAATGAATTTATTTAAATTAAATCGTAAATTATATTTTTATCAACTGAATACTCATTTTGAGTGCGCCAACGTGTCCGGAAGGGTCAAAATAGTCAGAAAATACTAGCCGGGAGTTTAGTTTGGGTCCCGGAGCATTTTTTGGCCAAACCGGCAACCCAAAAGAGTATTTTGGTAATATTAAAAATTTAGGGATTAAAACCCACGAATTTTATAGTTAAATTAAATATTATTAGAAAGGCCACTAGGGCCATTACCAGCCAAAAGAAAGAGAGTAGGCTACGGGAGTTTTGAGAGAAGTTAGAGAGAGGTTGAAAGAGGTTCCAAACCAAACCATCTCCCATCACCATCATTTTGGAAGGAATTTCAACTAGAAAGAGGAGAGAATCAGCATATAATCACCGACAACAAATCTGAAGAACAAATCTGAGGCAAGTAATTTGATTTCATTATTCGCAATGAATATTTTCTCCATGTTTAGTGTAGAAATTAACATATGTCGTGAAAAAGTGATGAAAACCTAAAGAAATTGTTAGCGATTATATGTAGAACTGTTCTGGAAGAATTTAGTTATCAAAGTATAGCAATGGATGATGTAAAATCGAATTTAAAAAGGAGTTTTCATGTTCAAATAAATTCTGGGTTCATATTGTTAGGGTTTGTGGAAAAATTGGGGATTTATGGATTTACATGTGGATTTGGAAGAATTGACCCAAAAATTATGTTAGGAAGTAATCTAGGGTGTTTTAGAATAATTTAGGAACCTTAAAAATCTGATTTGGATGAGCTTAGCATGGATTTAGAGAAGAGAAATTGAAGAAAAATGAAGTTGGAAAATTTCTGGGCATTCCCTGCCATCTCGTTAGAAGACCTGCCCAGGTCGTTTGAACGACCTTATTCAAACGAGACTTCTAACGAGATAACAGTACCCCTTTTAACGAGTTCATTCGAAGCCCTTCGTTCGAACTACCTCGTTCGAACGAGATTTCTAACGAGTTGACAGAATGGCCTTTTTAGGCTTGATTTTATTTCGAACTTCAAGTATACTTATTTAATTGAGTGTTAACCTTCCCTTGTTGACTAGTGGGTATAGTTGTGAGATTGTAACACGTTGAGGATTAAAACATAGAATTTTGTAATAAACCGTATGACATCTATGCGTTAGGAAATAAGTACTTGAATTTGCGATTATCTATAATGTATATTATTCGGGGACTTGTAAGTGTACTACATTAATGACGGTATAGGAATGTAAAATATAACTCTATTAATATTATAAGATATCTAAGATGTGTGAATGCTTAGTATATGTGGTTATCTGTGTATAACATACCTACCATACTTTCTATCACGGGAGGTCGGCGTTCGATAAAGGCCATCTAATCTTTGTGTGCCTACAGGGGGATTTAGATTGGTACCTCAAGGACATAGGTCAGAGAATGACTTATTGAGGAGTTAATAAGTCTACTGATCATGGGAGCGTAGGTATGTGTGTGACCCATGCGATGTGAACTATGTTCACCTCCATTATGTGTGTTTGTTACTTGTCGAAACGGTTCCTGAGAGATTCGGAATACGTGATCCTTATGTACGTGATGTACCGGGATTTGATACTAGAGTATGTGTGGATCGCAGCTTAGTTTAGGGGTGCCATTATTGTATATTTATGATGAGATTGATATACTGAAATATTGAAATGAACTGTTTATGTAAGTACAAGTGTGAATTAATGTTACATCTTTGTGGAGTTAAAAATGGGAAAACTCTTAGTAATTATTGTAATTAATTCTGAGGAATGAAGGTAAAACTCTCAGTTTATATTAAGACGTCGGGAATTAAACCATGAGTAGTATAGTAAAAATCAGATATTGAATTAAACTAGGTAGTTAATGGAATAACTAGAATGGGTATGGGTATGTAGGAGTGCACAATTAGTTGAGAGGTGAGGAACTCATGTGAGTGCACGCGCTATCATGTATTTTATATTCATTGTTTAATGATATTAAACACTTGTTGTATTTTAAACTGTTTTCAGAATCGGACTTTGACCCATTTTCTTTCAAATCCATTTTTCTTGTAAAAACTTTTAGGTGCCCAGCCACAAGGACACCAATCTTAGGAGTTCTATTCCAGTGACGTGTTGTAGCTACTGTGGAAGTTACAGGACCTCGATTATAGATGTTTCCACTTTCTACTTTGATTCCAGTTTAGTCTTATTTATTTATAGGGAATGTCGCCCCTTTTTCTTAGACACAGCTTAATTATTCAGCTTGATTTTAGTTTTGGATTTAATTAATTAGTGATTTAGACTTTGCATTTAGTTATATTCAGTATTCGGATTATTGAGAGAAGTATTCCTCCAGATTCATTGTTATTCCATGGTTATTCTATTGTCACTATGTTGTGGTTGTTGTATTAGTATTTCATAATTTAAATTGGTTGTATGTTAATTGGATTTAATTAAAATTCACAACTCATTTTTTTAATGTTTGGTGGCTAGTAATTGCTAAAACATTTTCGATAGTGATGTTATGAACTGAACCAACTTGACATTTTGTATTAATTTGAATAAAGGAGTAGCTACCCGGTATTTAATTAGTCGGGGTGTCACAGGTGGTATCAGAGCATCAGGTTCTAGTGTCCTTAGGATCTGTACGGCTTGTTATGTTTCCGGGTAGCGTTCTTTGATATAGAGCCCTATATTTCAGGATTGTTGTACTCTATTGTGTATGTTTCACGCTTCAGCTATTTTGAGATAATAACTACGAACTTATAAGACTTTAATCTCATTTCAGATGCCCCCACGATTTGTACAACGAGTTCCCAGGGATGCTCAGCCCGAGCCATAGCCTGCACTAGTTCAGGGATCCATGAATGCCACAGAGGTTGTCGCTACTGTAGCCCAAGCGATAAATGCTGCTCTGGAAGTTGTGCAGCAGGCACCGCCTCAGGCACTGATAGTAGCGCGAGTATTGGCTTATGCATTCCGGTCTGCTTGGGAATGTGTTCGTGATTCTTTCCAGAAAGCACACCCTCCGGAGTTTGAAGGTAGCTCCGACGTCGTTGTGTCTAGTAAGTGGAAGAAGGACATCCAAAGACACTTGAGGATATATGAGTGTAAGAATGTAAAGGGACATATACTGGCTACTTTTAATCTAGTAGGATCAGCGTTGCAGTGGTGGGAGTCCATGACCACCATGGAGGAGAGATATATCCTATCTATTCAGGAGTTCTGGGTGCAGTTCGACCGCAAGTATTTTCCATCATCCGTTCACATCGAGATGAGGAGGAAGTTTATGAACCTCAAGCAGGAGGGGAAGACAGTGGTAGAATATGAGGTAGAGTTTAATAATCTCTTGAACATCATTCCCGATGAGATTCCGACAGACGAGTAAAAGATACATAAGTTTATGGATGGGTTGACTTGGAGGATCCGTCAGAACTTAATGAGTAATCTCTCGTTGGCCACTTATTTTGATGTGGTTAACGCATAACTGGTTCACTTCCAGGACCACCGCTTTCACTTGTCAGAGGGTAAGCGATCTGGAGAGTCCATACATCAGGGTAGGACAGGGGGAAATGTTGCCGGCGGGGCACAATCAGCTCAGGGTCAGCACAGGCAGGGTGATCAGGGTTCCCAAGAGGGGGATTTTAATAGATTTAGATCTGAGGGTTTTAGAAATGGTCAGGGGGTTTTCGTCAAGGCCAGTAGGGTCAGCACGGTCATCAGGGTCAGCACAGCCAGCATGGCTAACAGCAACAGTTTCATTAGGTCCAGCACGGCCAGGGGAGGAATGGCAACGGCCACCAAGGCCGTGGGAAGCAGGGTCAGAGAGGGGGAAATTTTCCAGGGAAATGTTTTACTTGTGGAAAGATTGGCCACAAACGCCAGGAGTGTCCTGATAAGGTCAGGGTCCCACAGTAGCAGCAGTAGGGTGCTCGAAACGAGCCACATAGACCTATATTTCCCGCCGCCCTACCAACACCACCACAGATGCCAGCTTTGCCACCCATCCCAGCAGGCGCAGTCCATCAGGGACAACTTCAGTACGAGGGAGTTTATCAACTCCATCACGCCGCAGTCCCATAGGATCCACCTGCTATTGAGGGTATGTTCTCTATTCAGGGGACTACGGGGCATATTTTATTTGATACGAGGGCCACACACTGTTTCATTGCCACGAGATTTTCACGCACTTTGGGGTTATTAGACACTGCAGAGAGCATGATTACTTTCATATATTCACCGTTAAGTAGGGGTTCTATGATTTCTCTTATTTGTAGAGGTGTGGGTATAGAGATCGGGAGGTTTACTGTGACAACCCGAATATAATTATGATAAATTATATTTAAATCATACTTATCTTATGTGATATGAATAATGTGATATAATTATATCTAATGTGAAGTGATTATGTTTATTATAATTCTACTTTCATAAATCATGAAAGGTCGAATTATTTACGAACACAAAATTTTATTGTTTTCGGTAGAAATGTCCCTGTCAGAGACTAGTTTTGACCCTTATCATATTATAAATGACTTGAGGTGAAAACTAGATAGTTGTAGACATGTGAGTTAGGGTTGTAATGCAACAAACGTATCATCAAATGGATTCTCGAGTAAAGAGTTATACCTAATTTACGAACAAAGGGCAAAGTTGCCCATTCCCTTTAAGTGCTATTTTGTCTTTTATTAAACCAAATGGTTTAATTTGATTGGTTGGCTTGGGAGGCAGCCTTGGCCGACCTTATAACCTTGAAATAGAATTATCCTTCAGCCAAAATCAGCCATGAAAGGGTTTTAAGCTTAAGGAATGAGAAGGTAGAAGTTTAGGAAGAAAAGTGAGGAGAAAAAGTGTAGAAAAATCCGTAGAAATTAGGTAAACGTCCCGAAGGTAATCCTACTTGTAAATCTTGTTATTTTTCATATATTTATGATTGATATGATATAAATCCTTCATTTGTTTATTCAACTTTCATGCTTGGGTGCATATGTATGTATATATGCAAGTTTAGGTTAAGTTGATTGCATAAACCCTAAAAAATTGCTTTGTATTGAAACCCCTTGTATTCAAACTTGCATATCTCTTTGTGTGATTATTTTAATTGATAAATTACAATTGGATATGAAATTATACTCATATATTCATATCATATATTAAAATTATAATTTATATCCTTGTGGTTAGGCCGTAATGATGATTTCAAGTTGGTACATGATTTCTGTTTTTATACATCATTTCGGTATGCCCTGAGTTTAGTCAAGCTTTTGAGATAGCAAATGAAGTCAAAAAATTATGAAACTTTAATTATGTACTATTCAGTATGTGTACCTAAAAATGGTTGAAAATCATGGAAAGTTATGATGGAGAAAAATTATGAAAATTCATGGAAGTTGAAGGAACAATAGAGGAGCTTGTAGGGAAGATTTCTTGTGTTGTAGAGAAATGGTCATAACTTGCCCTAGGAAGCTTGAAAAATTACACCGTCACTTGTACTGGATAGTATATTCATATATGTTTTCATATTGATGAGGTTGGACCCCTGTATTTGTACAATTTAGGAATATAGTATGGTTAAGTATGTAAAACAATAATTTCAGGCCATACTGGGTACCCCTTGAATGAATGTTTGTATTTCGTCCTTACAAAGAGTACTTTGAGTACATGTTTCATGTGTATATACATTGAGAAATATAATTTCATGTTTGCTTGACTTTGGTTATAAATTCCTTATAAGGTATTTCCTACGGTTGAATGTCCGTAACTTTATCAACATGTATATCATTGTTTTGTCTTTACCTATGTTTTATGGAGTGTGACTTAACTGGAATTATATTGTTGATGTATAGCCATGGAAAGTTACATAATTATGTTTGGATAATATTTATGATTGAGGTTCAGTACTGATTTAGTTGGATTGACAGGTGTAAGGTCTAATCAACCCAGTTCAGCTCCACCAGAAGAAAACGTGAATACATAATTGTCAACCAAGGTGAGTGTACTCACTGGAAAGAGATATTTGTATTGTGTTATTGATATGATCATAATATAATGAATATGAAATTGTTCAATTCGGTTTTCCGAAATGAGGGGTTACTCCTCGACCAGGAATGGGGGAGATTTGTCTATTAATGACAAGGGGTTACTCCTCGACCAGGAATGGGGGAGAATTGTCTATTTAGACAGGATATGTGAATCATGATTCGGAAAAGTTGGTCATTCATTATGAATGAGCCGGATAAGTTAATTCATAATTATATGGACATGATATATTGCATGTAAATTTATGCAGTAGTATTGTAGTGATGCATTCACTGGGCTATTTTGCTCATGGTTCCTATGTTCACATTTTTCAGGTAACGCGATGTCACTGCCAAATCTAGGAAGTCGGGCTGGGTTAGATAGGAATGGGAGAAACAAAGATTTTTTTTAAATGTAAATGATGTAATTTAGTTAAATTATCCTTCAAGAAAGTTCGTATACGCATGATTACTCAGATGCTATAAAAAGGTTTTTAGTTATATGGATTTACAATGATGACTCTGAAATTAAAACTCGTGATTATGGTTTGGTTAGATTAATTATGGTTTGAATCAATTTGACTTTCAAACTTAATTATAAGTAACTGGGTTGGGGTGTGTCATCTTTTGGTATGAGAGCCTAGGTTTTTGAGGTTCTGGAGTGAGAAGAGTTTAGATTTGGCAGTGAATGTCAGAAATATATTTTATTTGATACTAACGATCATGTTAGGAAAGATATGTATATCTGCATGTTGTTATATCTTTTATCCATTTCAGATATAAAATAATGGAAGGATGGAATGTGAATGTGGAAATAGAAGATGAGGCTTCAAATATGGCAGCAGAGGCAGAGGTTGAGCAACCTGTTCATGGAAATGTAGAATCCGAGCAGGAATAATTGACAGACATGCAAAAAATGGCGCGTGCTATGACTCTAATGGCAGAGCAACAAGCTAGATTTATGGCTCATGTGGAAGAACAACAGACCAGGCAACTGGAGGCATAAGCATTGGCTAGGGCTGAGGAGGTGATACACCGGGAAGAAATGAGTACTTCACATGAGAAATTTATTAAAATGAATCCACCCTCATTTGAAGGAGCAGTTGATCCAGCAGAGGCTGAAGTATGGGTTAAAGAGATTGAACTTATTTTTGGGGTAATGAGAACGCCTAAAAATCAACGAGTGAGCTTGGCGACGTATATGCTGAAAGGAGAAGCTAAGTACTGGTGGGATGACATAAAACATTTGTTGATTACACCAGGCGGTGAGAATCTGATCTCATGGGACGCTTTTTTTAAAGCTTTGTATGATATGTATTTCCCCCCAATGTATCAAAATAAAAGGAGAAGGAATATTTCCTGTTGAATCAAGGGAGTATGACAGTTAGAGAATACAAAGCTAAACTTACATCTTTATCTCGGTTTTCTTCGAGGTTTATATGGAATGAGGAAGATATGTGCAGCCGATTTCTCGATGGGCTTGAGTTAGTCATTAAATCTAGATTGTCGGCTTTAGAGACTTCTAACTATTCATCATTGGTGAACAAAGCCATGCTAGTAGAAAGGGACGTGAATGAAGCTAGTATGAATCGAGAACGAAGTGTAAAGAGAAGAAGATTCGATTCAAGTTATCAAAAGGGTAGCGATACAGAATATTCGAGGTTTGGAGGGCAAAAATTCCAACAGGGTAGAGGTGGAAGTAGTTTGCAAAGGGGTGAAGCTAGTGGTGGAAGAGGTTCAGGAGTTTCAGCACAAGGAGATCCGAATGTTTGTTTCTTTTGTGGGGCATCAGGTTATATAAAGAGAAATTGCCCAAAGTTACTGAATATAGATTGTTTTAACTGCCACCAGAAGGGTCATTTGAGAAAGAATTATCCTATGGTGGCGAGAACAATTTCAGTCAGTAGTGTGGGGCCTCATAAAGGATCTTCTCCGGGCAGTGCCACCAGGGGGAGAGGTACAGAACAAGCAACTGGATCGAGGGCAGGAGGAAGAGTGTTTGCGATGACGCTACAAGATGCCCATGCTACACCTGAAGTGGTTACAGGTAAACTTTCTATTGTAAACAAAGATTTATATGCGCTCATTGATCCTGGATCTACGCATTCATTTGTGGAATTAGATATTGTTTCATATTTGGGTAGACCATGTTCATTTCTTAATTGTTCCTTATATATTTCTACCCCAATGGAAAGTGTGATTCTGGTTGAGCATGTTTATAAAGATTGTATCTTACGAATGGGGGAACGAGATTTCTATGTTGATTTGATACCGTTGGCCATTCGAGATTTTGATATTATATTGGGGATGGATTGGTTATCATCGTATCATGCTTCCATTGATTGTTTTCGAAAGGAAGTTACATTTCATCTTCCTAGTGAACCCGAGTTCTAGTTTACAGGGGAAAGGAATGTTGTCCCTAATTGTCTTATCTCAGCAATAAAGAGTAGAAAGTTATTGAGTAAGGTTTGTACGGGGTATTTAGCGTATGTTATTGATGTTAGTAAGGAAGCACTTAAAGTTGAAGATATACCAGTTGTTAGAGAATTTTCTGATGTCTTCCTAGAGGAATTTCCATAATTTCCACCAGATAGGGAAGTAGAGTTTTCTATTGAATTAATTCCAGGTACTAGTCCAATTTCTCTTGCTCCATATAGAATGGCACCAGCAGAGTTGAAAGAATTAAAAGTGCAATTACAAGATCTGATAAGCAGAGGTTTCATTCGGCCTAGTGTTTCGCCATGGGGAGCCCCAGTGTTATTTGTGAAAAAGAAAGATGGGACAATGCGATTATGTATTGATTATCAGCAGTTGTATAAGGTGACCATTAGAAATAAGTACCATCTACCTCGTATTGATGAATTGTTTGACCAATTACAGGGGGCCACAATATTTTTGAAGATTGATTTGAGATCGGGTTACCACCAACTAAAAGTGAAGGATATCGATATTTCCAAAACAGCTTTTCGGACTCGATATGGGCACTATGAGTTTTTGGTGATGCCATTTGGATTGACTAATGCTCTAGCAGTTTTTATGGATTTGATGAATCGGGTATTCCACCCTTTCATTGATTCCTTTGTGATTGTATTCATAGACGATGTGTTGATTTACTCGCGTAGCATGGAGGAACATGAGAAGCATTTGAGACTTGTATTGCAGATTTTGAGAGAGAAGAAATTGTTTGCTAAATTCAGCAAGTGTGAGTTTTGGTTGAATGAAATTGTGTTTTTAGGGCATGTTGTATCGGGAAATGGGATATATGTTGATCCAAAGAAGGTGGAAGCAATCGTTGAATGGGAGAGTCCTAAGAATGTGACAGAAATTAGGAGTTTCCTAGGATTGGCAGGTCACTATCGCAGATTCATTAATGGATTTTTAGCAATAGCATTACCACTAACAAAATTGAATCGTAAAGAAGTGAAGTTTGTATGGGATGAAGAATGTGAGAGGAGTTTTAAAGAATTAAAGAATCGATTGGTTTCAGCCCCTATACTTACTATTCCATGTGGGAATGAGTCTTTTGTTATCTATAAAGACGCTTCATTTCAGGGGTTAGGATGTGTTCTTATGCAGAATGGGAAGGTAATATCATATGCTTCCAGACAATTAAAGACGCATGAACGAAATTACCCTACACATGACTTGGATCTAGCGGCCATTATTTTTGCTTTGAAGTTGTGGAGACATTACTTGTGTGGAGAAACTTGTGAGATATTTACGAATCATCATGTGACACCCCGCCTAATTAAATACCGGGCGATCACTCCTTTATTAAATTAAATAAGGGTGAACAGTTGGTCCATTCATAGCATCACTGTCGAAAAATAAATTTTCCAACTTAACACCCTAAATAATTAAGTTAAGTGTCAAAACCATTTTAATACATACATTCCAAATTTTATTTAAAGAAAACTTTTTTTTTAACAACATCTCAATAAATAAGAATCACAGCACAATGAACCTGGAACATAATCCAAATAATTTAATACATTCGTAAATCGAATGTCAACATACGAAATCTAAAGTCACACATCCAAACTGAATAAATCCCATAGTAACAATACTGGAAATAACTGAAATATAAATGTCCAACAACAACGGAATAATGGAAAGAGCTACACATGCTCAAATAGATGAAAGTACTAAGAGTGGATCCGAATGAACGAAGTCGTCTAATCAAGAGACCTGCAACTCCCACCTAAGCTGCAGCGCGTTCCTTCCAAAAGATCCTAAGCAAGACGCCCCTGTGGCTGGGCACCTGTAATACATACATATAAATACAAGAGAAAGAGAGGGAGAAAAACGGGTCAGAGCCCGAAAGTGTGTTTGATTTAAAATACGTTTAGCAAGTATTTAAATTGATACAGGCCAATGCAACAACATATTAGAGCGACACTCTCTTGAGAAATTCTCACCTCTCTTCTAATGTGCACACCTATCGCACTAACCTCCCCAACGGGTTATCTTATCATTTATCGCACTAATCTTCCCAATGATTTAACTTATCTTATATTACTTGAAAGATTCCAAATTTCACGATTCAATTGTTTGAAAAGAATATTTCAATTATTAACCAAAGTTCCCATTTTGACTTTATTAATCAATAAAGCTTTCCAGTTTCATATTATACTTTCTCAAAACAAGCATTTACAATTTGAGTCATCAACCATGTCCTACATATCAAATCACAGTGGGCAGTTCCAGATTTCAAAATTTCATATATATATATATATATTAACTACTCGAGAATATATATATCAAAACAGCACCCCACATAATAACTTATGGTGCGGGCATACTCTACTATCCAAACCCCATATCACTCACATTAAGGGGAATACAAATTCAGAATCACTCTCGAATTGTATTAACATATACACAAACTATAGGTTCCAAGTCCCTTAGGACCGTTTGAACTATCACTGCGATAGCCTGTACCAAGGATACCTATACACAAACAAAATGAGGCGAAGCATAGATTCCAAGTCTCTAAGAGGAAAGCACATACCCGCATCTCTTAGGACCGTCTGAACTATCATTCCGATATCCTGTACCAAGGATATATATCTTCTAGGGTACAATATAATATCCCCCATAAAGGTCCCATCGAGATAAGACTGTCCCAGCGCGGAAACCTCAGGGATAGCAAGTAGCGTGGGCATTATTTTCACACATAGATAGTATATGCATACACAATCATATAACTATACTCATATTACCATATCAATAATGGGTAAATTCTCAATTCCCATAATTACGTCATTTGCATTTATTTCATCATTATATAGTTATCACGTATAACAATTCATATCTTATTTTAATTTGAGGAACTTTTCCACTTACTACATCACGGTCACGGATTCTATCCTCCCAAGTATAAAATTCAGTAGGTATACACATTTGTCCCAAAGTAACTCTCTTACGTGTCTCTCTCTCTTTAACATATACTTACATTGTCCCTCATGTAAGATATCCCCAAAATATAGATTTCGCTTTACATTAAAGGATTTTGAATTTTATTTTCAAAGATGAGAATTTCAAATGGTTTCGAAATCGGAATTTAAAATGGAGTTTTAATTGAATTTTTTATTATTATTATGAAGAGTCCTCAAAATATAAAACTCTCTAAGAGTCCTCAAAACATAAAACTCTCTAGTAAAAATAATATTTTTAGAAATCCGACCGTTCGATCAAGCTGAATTTTTGTCAGCAGTCCTGTCTCGCCGTTCGCTACAATATACTATAATTTCAAGCGATTCCAATGGCCCGATCATCCGGAATAAAATTTTTAGTGTTTGTATCTAATTAGAACTCTTTTCTTAATCAAACTCTTAATCCTTTACATGACAAAGGGTTTCCAAAATATCATTTAAGTCATCACTACATGCAATTTCCTATCTGAAATTTGGTTTTTCTTCCATACAATTTATCCTAATCATTCCTAAACCAATATGAAAAATGCATCAACGAAATAAGCAAGATAAACACTTGCCTGGAATTTTTAGAAATCTGGTTTGGTGTCGAAATTGGTGTGGTTTCGTTCCCCGTCTTGCGATCTACGCGTTGGTGGTGACGGCGGTGCAATCGGAGGTGTTCTTGGCCTAGAACTCCTTGGAGAGCTTCTCCTCTTCCTCTCCAATGGCCATAATTTATCTTTGGTTGTTCTAAACCTAGAAGACAACCTAGATATCTTATATAACCCTTTTAATTTTCGTAGGTTTAATTACCCATAGTTGCGAAATGTCCAAAACGCCCTCTCGTGGTACTAATTGGGCCTAAAAACGCCCCGAGACCCAAACTAAACCCCCGGGTACACTTTTCTGACTATCTCGACCCTTTCGGACATGTTGGAGAACTCAAAATGACCATATGAACAACTTATAAAATATTCACTTATTAATCAACATTTAGTCCCGACACGACACAGGCGCGTCCCGACTTAAATTTCCATAATTGTCATTTTATTCACACGTGACAATATTATAACAATAAATCTCATATATTACTATACTCATCCAGTAATATTCAACAGATAACAAATTTCCAATAATTACTAACTCTCATCACGCTAGTAAATATTTAAAGCAACATTCCGGATTAAAATTAAATTAATTTATCTCAATTAAATTTAATAAATCCCATAATTTAAATGCTATAAAAATACGGGGTATTACATACTTCCCCCCTAATAACTGAATTTCGTCCCGAAATTTGGAAAATAAGGCTGATCAGGTAGCACAATTCTGGATATCCTTTTCCGTACACAAACTAACTACACATTACGGCGCTCAATCACTATAGCCCTTTCTTCACAGTAACATTGTTTTGCATTCTCTTTGGAGACACTTCACATTGTACTCCCAACCGACAACATTCGCATAGGTCACGCCTGTACGTTATACATTTCATTATCTCACTATCATTGGGAGGCCGCACCTCATTACATGAGAAATACTCGGATTTATTCATATACAAAACTCCCATTCTGAGAAAATATTACGAACATTTGATCACTCTTGCTCGTCTAAAACAGTCGTGGAATTCTACCATAGTTATCGGATATTTTCTCGACCGATCCAAAAATTCTGATTATCTACTCTCCTCTAAACATACGGAAGGAGAATAGTTGAGGTTCTTCCATAACAAAACCTTAATAAGTACCTCATACGCGACAAACAGGTACGAGTGCTTCTACAGAGCATTCTTGAAATCATCGTACCAAGATTCCAAAATCTCCTTCACGTGGCTCCACTAATCTTTAATCACCATGCGCTTATTCCCTGGCTAAGGGTGATACATCCTACTTGAAATGAAATCTTATCTCCGCTGGTTCCTGAAATCCCATATCAAAGGTGGGATTCACCAATCTCATCCTGATTCAGAAATGTATACTGCGCCAGACCATGCACTGGCGCGATCCTTCCTTTCAAAGGAAGTCTGGGGCATACTAGTTAATATTGTAATCCAGCCCAAAGGAATATCAATCACTTCCTTCTCGACGACTTAATTCACATGTTCGGGATAAACCCTTGATCTTGTTTTGAGGATGGTAACCCATCCAAGAACTTTACCGACTTTACCAACCTCTTCCAATTTTAGGAATTTTTGATAAACACAAAATTATTTGGTTGATTCTCCTCTTTCAACCAAACCTTACCTATGGGCAGTGCATGTAGAGACTACTCACTACGTCTCTCTAAACATCGATTCTTCCCTTGAAATGTCTCACATTAAGTGACACATAATACTCCCCTTCCTTCCTTGTAGTATGCCGAAAGTTCCACCCGTGATCTTCTCTCCACGAAGCGCACTTCTGGATCTCTTATACTATACTAACATCATTACTCTTTATATGTGTGAGTCGCTCTCACACTTGACTAATAAAAACTCCGCTCCGGGTGTGCTTCATAACAATTAAATTCTACTATATTCAAGGAATACCAATTCTTGAATGGCTTCACACAGCCTTCCAATCAAGTTAGGGTGTGCTATTCTAATTGCACACTTATGTATGGATTATCGCCCCTCATGTGACGTTTAATCCACTCTATCAGTTCCACTTCGTTATACTAGTCCCACAAACGTATATTTCACACGTCTATTACCACGTCCCTTCGACTCGGACTATTTTAACTGTAGTTAACCAAGATGCCCACATTTTTGCAACACTCCGACCGCCCTGTGAGAGCGAACGGCGTGCTACTCATCTGTAGGACCAACTAAATTCAGCGGAATGGAAGGAATAGGGCACTCACATTCCATGATAATAAAAGAGGAATACTAATCCTCAACCTTTCTCAGATAAGTACAACAATTTTCTCAAATAAGTACAATAACCAAAATAAATCACTAACGCTCTATTCATCAAAATAATTACAGGTCATCTCTTTTGTATGATATAAAGTTCTTTCCAGATGGTCCATGCTAAAAATCATTCCAACTCTTTATTCCCCTTGTGTTCTATACGCGGTTATGACATTTGGGTACTCTCAATCACCCTAGAATTCAAAATTCTTAAATTCTCTTTATTAGCGCTCCACCCCTTAACTCGTGGGGTAACTTTCAATGCTTTCTTACCACACAATCCGGCTCCAGTGGCTTTAAGACAAATTCAACTTCCAGCTTACATACATAATTACTTGATCCCATTTTGACTAGGGTACCGAACTCATGGAATAGTGACCAAACGTCTCCCTACTTCCAACCTTACGCTAAGTTTCGTGCGTGGGATGCCTCGCAAAGCGAAATCCAAACAAGGAACCCCCCCCGATACACTACTACCTAGTATTATCGGTTATTGAAATCCGTTAGGTCCTCCGTCCATAGTATGTACCCCTTATTCTGTCCCTTGACAGAAAAGTTACAATTTCTCCCGTAATTATGCTTAACAAAGAACTTTTCACCAAATTTCACTATCGTTCAGCATAGGTTGGTGGTAATAGCATTCCATAAACCTCGAATACATACAATCGAAATTCTCGAAATTCCTTTTTCTAACATTAGGGGCATAACTCTTAACTCCCACGTCTCTTAAGGATAAATATAACACTGCACTCTTCCTACCACTAAGTCCGGAGTGCCAAACATAATACCGCGTCAAATCTTTTCGCTCAACGATAAATCCCGATACATACGGAATCATATTGGCAAAGTTTATACATACTTTGGCATCGAATATCTCGAGCCCACTATCTCCTCCGAAGTCTCTAGGATAGATAATATAAGTGCGAGTCCAACCTTCTCACAGGTAAAGCCTCGCCAAAACAAACATAAAACATGTTGCACTAATGCAACCACTCCGATAGCCTTGCAATAAATGCCTACTATCGTACTAACCATTTCTGTAATGTTTTAAACAAGATAATATCATACTCGTGTATCGCATCACTACAACGAGTAACCTCAGTAAAGTATAAAACACTATTAATATACTCATTCATCCTCCGCGAATTGCACTAAAGAAAAAAAAATCCCGCTACACTAAGGAAAAATATTCACATAATGGTAACATTTATAAGTATATGCATTAAACTCTTCTCACATGATAATCTAGCAATGAACAAAATATGGTGACTCGCTCGTCTCACATGAACATGCCGCATCCTCTAAGGATACAACTTATACTTCTATCCTGACAATCGTCTTGACTGCGCAAATGGTTTTCGGAAGTAACACGTCTGCACAAACCAAAACAAAGTTATTTTTAATCGTCGTCCTTTACTAGGCACCATATTCTTGTCCCTTTTTCTCACTTTGGAACATATTATCGCGAGAGATTTTACTCCGCACAGAAATACCCCAACACTTAATTCACCTATCACCTGTCCTACTAACCAGGTTAGGATTGTCCTTCTCTCGGACATTAGTAGACTCGATTCCTGTTAGCCATCCCGGTTGTTCCATAGCTTTTTTGGCCATAAATATCATGTTACTATCTATAATAGTACTTACTGAATTTACCATCACTTGGTAGGAATTTAACTATTTGAAGCATTTAAATGGTTTTCCTGA
Source organism: Sambucus nigra (assembly GCA_949130495.1). Classification (NCBI taxonomy): domain Eukaryota; kingdom Viridiplantae; phylum Streptophyta; class Magnoliopsida; order Dipsacales; family Adoxaceae; genus Sambucus; species Sambucus nigra. The sequence continues at coordinate 93,351,318 of OX422214.1, forward strand.
TGTGTATCCACATCCTTTTGTGGTGCTATACCACCACCGTTGTATTCAGTCTCATTCTCGACTAAATTCTTTGATTTCTTTAACTTCCCCCACAAAGAAGCGTTATCATCTATTTTGACAAAATATGACAATGTCAACCTCTGAATTGGTCGCCCATCAGAATTTCCTCCTCGAGTATTATCAACTATTATTACAAGTTGGTCTCCCACTTGGAGTTGTTTCCTCCACTAGTATCTACCGTTTTCGATACAAAATTTTCTAACGATTAGGATTCATATCCACAATTGGACTTCTGTCATGCCCTCCTGCGATGAGTTCAGAACCACGTTTGCTTCTCACCCTGAACATTTGAGGAAGGAACATACGGTCAACACTGTACCTCAGGTTCTCCTATAGGGGCATAGCATTCCATTTCTAAAATTGGTGGTTGACTCCAACCATTATAATTTCGTCTCGAAAGCCAAGAAAATTTTCTCTAAATTTTCACTTTCAGTTTGCCACACTTTGTCCTATATCTAAGCCTTTGGGTACATTACCTCCTTTGGTAAAGACACATACAATTTCCGCATTTCTAAAATTTCCCATTGACAGTCTCTACACATTTTTGTAATACGTTAGGTAAGTTTACCCTCACACCTCATTTGACTATAACAGCATTTGAAAATCATTGCTGCACCTTAGTCGTCTTTCTAGTCTTGGCTTCTCGTGCCACAATGGAGGTGACCTCGACTACGGTCATCATCCTCGGATATATTTCATTATCTTAACTGAGCCCTGCTTCCTGATGTACGCTTAACGGTCCTCTTCTGACATCCGTCATCGCTCGGTATACGCACACATCCGAACGAAATTAGAATACACTAATGTATACACATTATAGCAGGAGAACAAAATCTCGTCAAGGAATCGACAATCCAAAACATAGGGCTCTATAATAAACAAAGCAACGCTGAAAGCATAATAAGCCGTACAGATCCTAAGGACACTAGAACCTGATGCTCTGATACCACCTGTGACACCCCGCCTAATTAAATACCGGGTGATCACTCCTTTATTAAATTAAATCAAGGTGAACAGTTGGTCCATTCTTAGCATCACTGTCGAAAAATAAATTTTCCAATTTAACACCCTAAATAATTAAGCTAAGTGTCAAAACCATTTTAATACATACTTTCCAAATTTTATTTAAAGAAAACTTATTTTTTTTAACAACATCTCAATAAATAAGAATCACACCACAATGAACCTGGAACATAATCCAAATAATTTAATACATTAGTAAATCGAATGTCAACATACGAAATCTAAAGTCACACATCCAAACTGAATAAATCCCATAGTAACAATACTGGAAATAACTGAAATATAAATGTCCAACAACAACGGAATAATGGAAAGAGCTACACATGCTCAAATAGATGAAAGTACTAAGAGTGGATCCGAATGAACGAAGTCGTCTAATCAAGAGACCTGCAACTCCTACCTAAGCTGCAGCGCGTTCCTTCCAAAAGATCCTAAGCAAGACGCCCCTGTGGCTGGGCACCTGTAATACATACATATATATACAAGAGAAAGAGAGGGAGAAAAACGGGTCAGAGCCCGAAAGTGTGTTTGATTTAAAATACGTTTAGTTAGTATTTAAATTGATACAGGCCAATGCAACAACATATTAGAGCGACACTCTATTGAGAAATTCTCACCTATCTTCTAATGTGCACACCTATCGCACTAACCTCCCCAACGGGTTATCTTATCATTTATCGGACTAATCGTCCCAATGATTTAACTTATCTTATATTACTCGAAAGATTCCAAATTTCACGATTCAATTGTTTGAAAAGAATATTTCAATTATTAACCAAAGTTCCCATTTTGACTTTATTAATCAATAAAGCTTTCCAGTTTCATATTATACTTTCTCAAAACAAGCATTTACAAATCACAGTGGGCAGTTCCAGATTTCAAAATTTCATATATATATATATATTAACTACGCGAGAATATATATATCAAAACAACACCCCACATAATAACTTATGGTGCGGGCATACTCTACTATCCAAACCCCATATCACTCACATTAAGGGGAATACAAATTCGGAATCACTCTCGAATTGTATTAACATATACACAAACTATAGGTTCCAAGTCCCTTAGGACCGTCTGAACTATCATTGAGATAGCCTGTACCAAGGATACTTATACACAAACAAAATGAGGCGAAGCATAGATTCCAAGTCTCTAAGAGGAAAGCACATACCCGCATCTCTTAGGACCGTCTGAACTATCATTCCGATAGCCTGTACCAAGGATATATATCTTCTAGGGTACAAGTCAATATCCCCCATAAAGGTCCCATCGAGATAAGACTGTCCCAACGCGGAAACCTCAGGGATATCAAGTAGCGTGGGCATGATTTTCACACATAGATAGTATATGCATACACAATCATATAACTATACTCATATTACCATATCAATAATGGGTAAATTCTCAATTCCCATAATTACGTCATTTGCATTTATTTCATCATTATATAGTTATCACGTATAACCATTCATATCTTATTTTAATTTGAGGAACTTTTCCACTTACTACATCACGCTCACGGATTCTATCCCCCCAAGTATAAAATTCAGTAGGTATACACATTTGTCCCAAAGTAACTCTCTTACGTGTCTCTCTCTCTTTAACATATACTTACATTGTCCCTCATGTAAGATATCCCAAAAATATAGATTTCGCCTTACATTAAAGGATTTTGAATTTTATTTTCAAAGATAAGAATTTCAAATGGTTTCGAAATCGGAACTTAAAATGGAGTTTTAATTGATTTTTTTTTTATTATTATGAAGAGTCCTCAAAATATAAAACTCTCTAAGAGTCCTCAAAATATAAAACTCTCTAAGAGTCCTCAAAACATAAAACTCTCTAGTAAAAATAATATTTTTAGAAATCCGACCGATCGATCAAGCTGAATTTTTGTCAGCAGTCCTGTCTCGCCGTTCGCTACAACATACTAAAATTTCAAGAGATTCCAATGGTCCAATCATCCGGAATAAAATTTTTAGTGTTTGTATCTAATTAGAACTCTTTTCTTAATCAAACTCTTAATCCTTTACATGACAAAGCGTTTCCAAAATATCATTTAAGTCATCACTACATGCAATTTCCTATCTCAAATTGGGTTTTGCTTACAATTTATCCTAATCATTCCTAAACCAATATGAAAAATGCATCAACGAAATAAGAAAGATAAACACTTGCCTGGAATTTTTAGAAATCTGGTTTGGTGTCGAAATTGGTGTGGTTTCGTTCCCCGTCTCGCGATCTACGCGTTGGTGGTGACGGCGGTGCAATCGGAGGTGTTCTTGGCCTAGAACTCCTTGGAGAGCTTCTCCTCTTCCTCTCCAATGGCCATCATTTGTCTTTGGTTGTTCTAACCCTAGAAGACAAACTAGATATCTTATATAACCCTTTTAATTTTCGTAGGTTTAATTACCCATAATTACGAAATGTCCAAAACGCCCTCTCGTGGTACTAATTGGGCCTAAAAACGCCCCGAGACCCAAACTAAACCCCAGGGTACACTTTTCTGACTATCTCGACCCTTCTGGACCTGTTGGCGCACTCAAAATGACCATTCGAACAACTTATAAAATATTCACTTATTAATCAACATTTAGTCCCGACACGACACAGGCGCGTCCCGACTTAAATTTCCATAATTGTCATTTTATTCACACGTGATAATATTATAACAATAAATCTCATATATTACTATACTCATCCAGTAATATTCAACAGATTACAAATTTCCAATAATTACTAACTCTCATCACGCTAGTAAATATTTAAAGCAACATTCCGGATTAAAATTAAATTAATTTATCTCAATTAAATTTAATAAATCCCATAATTTAAAAGCTATAAAAATACGGGGTATTACACATCAAAGTTTGAAATACTTGTTTACACAGAAAGAACTGAATTTGAGACAGAGGCGTTGGATAGAGCTGATTAAAGACTATGACTGTACCATTCATCATCATCCGGTGAAGGCCAATGTGGTAGCAGATGCTTTGAGTCGAAAATCATCAGGGATGCTTGGTTGCATACGGTGTGCCCGTGTTGGAAATATTCTTGACTTGGCATCGATGGGGATTGAATTGAAGTTTTCAAAAAGCAGAGGATTATTAGCACATGTCACAGTGAGACCTTTATTGGCAGAACGCATACGAAATTTGCAGATCAGTGATCCATTCCTTGAGAAGAAGAAACAAGAAGTTCGGGATGGTAGAGAGAGTGACTTTTAGATTAATAATGATGAATCATTGTGTTATAAAAATAGGATTTGTGTACCTAATGATCCACCCTTAAAGAAATATTTATTAGAAGAGGCACATAGTTCAATTTACTCTATGCATTCGGGAGGTACCAAAATGTACAGAGATTTGAAAGAATATTACTGGTGGAACAATATGAAACGTGAGATTGCTGAGTTCATAGCTAAATGTTTACTATGACAGCAAGTGAAAGCAGAGCATCAGAAGCCGGCAGGATTATTGCAGTCTTTTCCTATTCCGGAATGGAAGTGGGAGCATATAACGATGGACTTTGTTATAGGATTACCCCGGTCACCAAAGGGGCATGATTCTATTTGGGTGATTGTAGACCGATTGACGAAGTTAGCTCATTTTCTCCCAGTTAAGACCACCTACACTGTTGACAAGTATGCACGTATGTACGTTGATGAGATTATCCGTTTACGTGGGGCACCGGTGTCAATTGTATCAGATAGAGATCCAACATTCACTTCTAAGTTTTGGCCTCATCTCCATAATGCTATGGGCACAAGTTTGAAGTTCAGCACTGCGTTTCATCCACAAACTGATGGGGAATCAGAAAGGACGATTCAAATATTAGAAGACATGTTACGAGCTTGTGTATTTGACTTCAAAGGTAGTTGGGATGATCATTTGCCATTGATGGAATTTTCATATAATAATAGTTATCAGTCGACTATTGGTATGGCTCCTGATAAAGCTTTATATGGGAGGAGATGTAGAACGCCTTTGTGCTGGGATGAAGTGGGTGAAAGGAAAATGTTGGGTCCTGAATTGATAGATATGACGACAGAAAAATTCAAAATTATTCGGGAATGGATAAAGATAGCGCAAAGCAGGAAATTTTTTTATACAGATAAGAGGAAGTATCCATTGGAATTTCAGAAGGGAGATTTTGTATTCCTGCGTATTTCACCATGCAAAGGCATTATGAGATTTGGGAAAAAGGGGAAACTAAGTCCAAGATACATTGGACCATATGAGGTGTTGGAAAGAATTGGGCCCCTGGCTTATAGATTAACATTACCTCCAGATTTATCCTGTTTACATGATGTGTTTCATGTATCAATGCTTCGTAAGTATTTGGAGGATCCATCTCATCAGTTGAAAACTCAACCAATTGAACTGAAGGAAGATTTGTCATACATCGAGGAACCAATGGAAATTATTGATCGTAAGGAGCAAGTATTGAGAAATAAAGTTATTCCCTTAGTTAAGGTTATGTGGATGAGACATGGAGTTAAAGAAGCAACTTGGAAAATGGAGGATAGCATGAGGAAACAGTATCCCTATTTGTTTGGTAAGTGACCTTTATATTAAATTTCGGGGACGAAATTTTCTAAGGTGGGTGAGTTGTGACAACCCGAATATAATTATGATAAATTATATTTAAATCATGCTTATCTTATGTGATATGAATAATGTGCTATTATTATATCTAATGTGAAGTGATTATGTTTATTATAATCCTACTTTCATAAATCATGAAAGGTCGAATTATTTACGAACACAAAATTTTGTTGTTTTCGGTAGAAATGTCCCTGTCAGAGACAAGTTTTGACCCTTATCACATTATAAATGACTTGAGGTGAAAACTAGATAGTTGTATACATGTGAGTTAGGGTTGTAACACAACCAACATATCATCAAATGGATGCCCGAGTAAAGAGTTATACCTAATTTACGAACAAAGGGCAAAGTTGTCCATTCCCTTTAAGTGGTATTTTGTCTTTTATTAAACCAAATGGTTTAATTTGATTGGTTGGCTTGGGAGGAAGCCTTGGCCGACCTTATAACCTTGAAATAGACTTATCCTTCAGCCAATATCAGCCATGAAAGGGTTTTAATCTTAAGTAAATAGAAGGTAGAAGTTTAGGAAGAAAAGTGAGGAGAAAAAGTGTAGAAAAATCCGTAGAAATTATGTAAACGTCCCGAAGGTAATCCTAATTGAAAATCTTGTTATTTTTCATATATTTATGATTGATATGATATAAATCCTTGATTTGTTTATTCACCTTTCATGCTTGGGTGCATATGTATGAATATATGCAAGTTTAAGTTAAGTGGAATGCATAAACCCTTAAAAATTGCTTTGTATTGAAACCCCTTGTATTCAAACTTGCATATCTCTTTGTGTGCTTACTGTAATTGAGAAATTACAATTGGATATGAAATTATACTCATATATTCATATCATATATTAAATTAGAATTTATCTCCTTGTGGTTAAGCCGTAATGATGATATCAAGTTGGTACATGATTTCTGTTTATATACATCATTTCGGTATGCCCTGAGTTTAGTCAAGCTTTTGAGATAGCAAATCAAGTCAAACAATTATGAAACTTTAATTATGTACTATTCAGTATGTGTACCGACAATGGGTTGAAAATCATGGAAAGTTATGATGGAGAAAAATTATGAAAATTCTTGGAAGTTGAAGGAACAATAGAAGAGCTTGTAGGGTAGATTTCTTGTGTTGTAGAGAAATGGTCATAACTTGCCCTAGGAAGCTTGAAAAATTACACCGTCACTTGTATGGGATAGTATATTCATATATGTTTTCATATTGATGAGGTTGGACCCCTGTATTTGTATAATTTAGGAATATAGTATGGTTAAGTATGTAAGACAATAATTTCAGGCCATACTGGGTACCCCTTGAATGAATGTTTGTATTTCGACCTTACAAAGAGTACTTTGAGTACATGTTTCATGTGTATATACATTGAGAAGTATAATTTCATGTTTACTTGACTTTGGTTATAAATTCCTTATAAGGTATTTCCTACGGTTGAATGTTCGTAACTTTATCAACATGTATATCATTGTTTTGGATTTACCTATGTTTTATGGAATGTGACTTAATTGGAATTATATTGTTGATGTATAGTCATGGAAAGTTACATAATTATGTTTGGATAATATTTATGATTGCGGTTCAGTACTGATTTAGTTGGATTGACAGGTGTAAGTTCTAATCAACCCAGTTCATCTCCACCAGAAGAAAACGTGAATACGTAGTTGTCAACCAAGGTGAGTGTACTCATTGGAAAGAGATATTTGTATCGTGTTATTGATATGATCATGATATAATGAATATGAAATTGTTAATTTCGGTTTACCGAAATGAGGGGTTACTCCTCGACCAGGAATGGGGGAGATTTGTCTATTAATGACAAGGGGTTACTCATCGACTAGGAATGGGGGAGAATTGTCTATTTAGACAGGATATGTGAATCACGATTCAGAAAAGTTGGTCATTCATTATGAATGAGCCGGATAAGTTAATTCATAATTATATGGACATGATATATTACATATAAATTTATGCAGTAGTATTGTAGTGATGCATTCACTGGGCTATTTTGCTCATGGTTCCTATGTTCATATTTTTCAGGTAACGCGATGTCACTGCCAAATCTAGGAAGTCGTGCTGGGTTAGCCAGGAATGGGAGAAACAAAGATTTGTTTAAATGTAAATGATGTAATTAAGTTAGATTATCCTTCAAGCAAGTTCGTATAAGCATGATTACTCTGATGCTGTAAAAAGGTTTTCAGTTATATGGATTTACAATGATGACTCTGAAATCAAAACTCGTGATTATGGTTTGGTTAGATTAATTATGGTTTGACTCACTTTGACTTTCAAACTTAATTATAAGTAACTGAGTTGGGGTGTGTCATTTACTTTACCTCCTGATATGTAAGTATTAGAGATAACTAAGTACAATGCGATCATTGGTATGGATTGGCTAGTTGCATATCGAGCCATGATTGACTGTTTCAGCAGGTGTATTATTTTTTCCATTCCCGGGAAGGAGACGTTTTTAGTGGAGATGCCTCGACTTGAGGGAGGATCGTCCACTCACTTGTACTATATAGAGGAGGAGACCTCTAAGGAAGTGGTATTACCACTCATTCGATTCCAGTTGTTAGGGAGTTTGATGATGTATTTCAGGATATACCTAGACTACCTCCTAGTAGAGAGATAGATTTTGTTATCGATTTAACGTCGGGCACTTGTCCAGTTGCCCGCGCCCCTTAACACATGGCTCCAGCAGAGATGAGAGACCTAAGGGATCAGATAGAGCAGTTGTTGGGTCAGGGGTTTATCCGAAGGAGTAATTCGCTATGGGATGCCCCTATGCTGTTCGTAAAAAAGAGAGATGGATCGTTGAGGTTGTGTGTAGATTACCGGGAGTTGAATAAAGTCATAATACGGAATAAGTATCCGTTGCCCCGAATCGATGACTTATTCGACCAACTGAGAGTAGCTTACTTCTTCTCAAAGATTGACTTACGATCGGGATACCATCAGTTACGTATTAGGGAACATGACGTCTCTAAGACTTCTTTCTTGACGAGATACGGTTCCTATGAGAGGGTTATGCCTTTTGGCCTAACCAACGCTCCAGACGTGTTTATGGACTTGATGAATAGGGTGTTCAGAGAGTTCCTAGACCAGTTCGTCATCGTCTTTATTGTTGACAATTTGGTTTACTCCCAGACAGAAGAGGAGCATGTCGAGCACTTGAGATAGGTTTTGTAGATGTTGCGTTAGAATGAGCTGTATGCGGAGTATGAGAATTATGGGTTTTGGCTAGAGAAGGTATAGTTTTTGGGGTATATCATTTCAGATCGGGGGATATCTATTGATCCAGGGAAGGTATCCGCGGTGAGGGAGTGGGGACAGCCCATGACACCAACTGAGATCTGTAGTTTCTTGGGCCTAGCAGGATACTACAGGAGGTTTATTCGGGGTTTCTCAAAGATAGCGGGTCCTTTGACACATCTGACTCTCAAAAGTGTGACATTCATCTGGAGAGATGCCTGTCAATTGGCATTCGATGAGTTGAAGGACAAGTTGACCTCAGTGCCTATGTTAGCATTGCCCAGACCGAAAGTTGAGTATCTAGTCTACACTGATGCGTCCTTACAAGGACTTGGAGGTGTACTGCAGCAGGAGAGTCAGGCTATAGCTTATGCTTCCCATAAGCTTAAGCCATATGAGAATAATTACCCCACCCATGACTTGGAGTTAGCGAAAGTTGTATTCTCTCTTCGAATTTGGAGACACTGTCTCCTGGGGGAAAAATTTCGGTTGTTCACAGACCACAAGTCTCTACAATACCTCTTTACGCAGAAGGAACTGAATATGCGTCAACGTCGGTGGCTTGAGTTTGTTAAGGATTATCAGTTTAATATCCAATATCACTCAGGTAAGGCTAACGTGGTAGCAGACGCGTTGACCCGTAGGCCAATAAATGAGGTGGCCGAGGTGTGGCAAGTTAAGTGGAAGGAGTTGGGACACCAAGATACAGTGGCCCCATCATTCATGTCTGTGATGACTGTTACACCTCAGATTGTTACGAGTGTGATAAAGGCCCAGGCAAAAGATTCGTTCTGCTATGAGAAGATAGTTTGATTACTAGCAGAGGGAGCCGAGTCCTATACCGTTAGTTCAGACGGGGGATTACGTTTTAATGGGAGACCGGTCGTTTTGGAAGGGTAAGACTTGAGACAAGAGGTAATGACAGAGTCGCAAGGCTCGCGGTTCGCGGTACACCATGGTGGGATAAGATGTACCACGACATGAGACGACAGTACTGGTGGAGCGGGATAAAGAGAGATATTGCCGTGTTCATTTCTAAATGCGCCACTTGTTAGCTAGTAAAGGTGGACCATCAGAGATTGATAGGACTTCTACAGCCATTAGAGGTTCCGATATGGAAATAGGAGAGCTTATTCATGGACTTTATCACGGGGTTACCTACTTAGCAGAGGGGTCACGACTCTATATGGGTAATCGTGGATAAACTGACCAAAGTTGCTTATTTTCTGCCAGCCCGAACAGACTATACTACGGGACAGTATGCGCAGTTTTTCATAGCGGAGATAGTGAGACTTCACGGAGTGCCTCTCAATATCGTGTCTGACCGAGATAAGATATTTTTTTCACGATTTTGAGAGAGTTTCCAAGAGGCAAAGGGTACAGAGTTGCGGCTGAGTACGTCGTACCACCAGCAGACAGATGGGCAAAATCGAGAGAACGAATCAATTGTTGGAGGACATGTTGTGTATGTGCATCTTAGATTTTAGAGGTGGTTGGGAGCAGTACCACCCATTGGTGGAATTTGATTATAATAACTCCTACCAGTTCACCATTGGCATGGCTCCATTCGAGGCATTGTATGGTAGACCTTGTTGTTCCCCAGCATGTTGGTTAGAGGTGGGGGATAATAAACTCCTTGGGTCGGAAGTAATTCAGGATACTTCGGTAAGGATAGAGATGATAGGGAGCCGTATTCGGGTAGCTCAAGACCGACAAAAGAGTTATGCCGATGCCAAGAGGTTCCTTAGAGAGTTTAAGGTGGGGGACCATGTGCTACTCAGGGCATCTCCGATGAAGGGAATTATGCGTTTTGGGAAAAAGGGGAAACTGGCACCAAGATATGTGGGGCCATTTCCTATCATCGAGCGGATTGGGCCAATAGCGTATAGATTGGACTACCTGAGCACTTGCATAAGATTCATGATGTGTTCCATATTTCCTCGCTAAGGAGATATCTTAGGGACGATTTGGCTCATACCCACATTGCTTTGGAGAACATCGATCTTCAGCCTGATAGTTCCTACGAGGAGGGGTCGATTGCTATTCTGGACCACAGCGAGAGGAAATTGTGGTCGAAGATAGTACCATTAGTACGCATTCAGTGGCGGCATCATAATGCCGAGGAGTCCACTTGGGAGCGCGAGGATGAGATGTGTGAACGTTATCCAGAGTTATTTGTACCAAGGATTCTTTAGTTTTGAATTTCGGGATGAAATTATGTTATTAGGGGAAGTATGTAATACCCCATAATTTTATTGATTTTTATTTAATGGATTAATTGAATTAAATGAGAATTAACTTAGAAATTAATCCGGAAGTAAATAATAGCGAGATGTGAGTTGGTATTTGATTATGATGTTAAAATAAAATATTACTGAGAATATATGGTAATATATGAGTATTGGAAATATTAAAATTATCGCGAGGCAGAAATACGACAATTTGGGAAATTTAATCGGGACGCACGTGTCAGCCGCATCAGGAATGAATTTATTTAAATTAAATTATGAATTGTATTTTTATTAACCGAATGGTCATTTTGAGTGCGCCAACGTGTCCGTAAGGGTCAAAATAGTCAGAAAACACTAGCCGGGAGTTTAGTTTGGGTCCCGGAGTATTTTTAGGCCAAACCAGCAACCCAAAAGGGTATTTTGGTAATATTTAAAATTTAGGGATTAAAACCCACGAATTTTAGAGTTAAATTACATATTATTAGAGAGGCCACTAGGGCCATTACCAGCCAAAAGAAAGAGAGTGGGCTACAGGAGTTTTGAGAGAAGTTAGAGAGAGGTTGAAAGAGGTTCCAAACCAAACCATCTCCCATCACCATCATTTTGGAAGGAATTCAACCAGAAAGAGGAGAGAATCAGTTTATAATCACCGACAACAAATCTGAAGAACAAATCTGAGGCAAGTGATTTGATTTCATTATTCGCAATGAATATTTCCTCCATATTTAGTGTAGAAATTAACATATGTCGTGAAAAAGTGATGAAAACCTAAAGAAATTGTTAGGGATTGTATGTAGAACTGTTCTGGAAGAATTTAGTTATCAAACTATAGCAATTGATGATGTAAAAACGAAATTAAAAAGGATTTTTCATGTTCAAATAAATTATGGGTTCATATTGTTAGGGTTTGTGGAAAAATTGGGGATTTATGGATTTTACATATGGATTTGGAAGGATTGACCCAAAAATTATGTTGGGAAGTAATCTAGGATGGTTTAGAATAATTTAGGAACCTCAAAAATCTTATTTGGATGAGATTAGGATGGATTTAAAGAAGAGGAATTAAAGAAAAACGAAGTTGGAAATTTTTGGGCGTTCCCTACCATCTCGTTAGAAGACCTGCCTAGGTCGTTCGAACGACCTCGTTCGAACGAGATAATAGTATCCCTTTTAACGAGTTCGTTCGAAGCCCTTCATTCGAACGACACTCGTTCGAACGAGATTTCTAACGAGTTGACCGAATCGCCTTTTTAGGCTTGATTTTATTTCGAACTTCCAGTAGACTTATGTAATTGAGTGTTAACCTCCCTTGTTGACTAGTGGGTATAGTTTTGAAATTGTAACACGTTGAGGACTAAAACTTAGAATTTTGTAATAAATCGGATGACATCTATGGGTTAGGAAATAAGTACTTGAATTTGTGACGTGACAAGAGTTGATCATCTATGATGTATATTATTCGGGGACTTGTAACTGTACTACATTAATGACGGTATATGAATGTAAAATATACCTATATTAATATTATAAGATATCTAAGATGTGGGAGTGTTTAGTATATGTGGTTATCTGTGTATAACATACCTACCATACTTGCTATCACGGGAGGTCGGAGTTCGATCAGGGCCATCTAATCTTTGTCTGCCTACGGGGGGATTTAGATTGGTATCTCGAGGACATAGGTCAGAGAATGACTTATTGAGGAGTTAATAAGTCTACTGATCATGGGAGCGTAGGTATGTGTGTGACCCATGTGATGTGAACTATGTTCGCCTCCATTATGTGTGTTTGTTACTTGTCGAAACGGTTCGTGAGAGATTCGGAATACGTGATCCTTATGTACGTGATGTACCGGGATTTGATACCAGAGTATGTGTGGATCGCAGCTTAGTCTAGGGGTGCCATTATTGTATATTTATGATGAGATTGATATACTGAAATATTGAAATGAACTATTTATGTAAGTACAAGTGTGAATTAATGTAACATCTTTGTTGAGTAAAAAATGGGAAAACTCTTAGTAATTATTGTAATTAATTCTGAGGAATGAAGGTAAAACTCTCAGTTTATATTAAGACGTCGGGAATTAAACCATGAGTAGTATAGTAAAAATCAGATATTGAATTAAACTAGTTAGTTAATGGAATAACCAGAATGGGTATGGGTATGTAGGAGTGCATAATTAGTTGAGAGGTGAGGAACTCATGTGAGTGCACGCGTTATCATGTATTTTATATTCATTATTTAATGATATTAAACACTTATTGTATTTTAAACTATTTTCACAATCGGACTCTGATCCGTTTTCTTTCAAATCCATTTTTCTTGTAAAAACTTTTAGGTGCCCAGCCACAAGGACACCAATCTTAGGAGTTCTATTCCAGTGACATGTTGTAGATGCTGTGGAAGTTACAGGACCTCGATTATAGACGTCTCCACTTTCTACTTTGATTCCAGTTCAGTCTTATTTATTTGTAGGGCATGTCGCCCCTTTTTCTTAGAGACAGCTTAATTATTCAGCTTTATTTCAGTTTTGGATTTATTTAATTAGTGATTCAGACTTTGCATTTAGTTGTATTCAGTATTCGGATTATTGAGAGGAGTATTCCTCCAGATTTGTTGTTATTCCATGGTTATTCTATTGTGACTATGTTGTGGTTGTTGTATTAGTATTTCATAATTTAAATTGGTTGTATGTTAATCAGATTTAATTAAAATTCACAACTCATTTTTTTAATATTAGGTGGATAGTAATTGCTAAAACATTTTCGACAATGATGATATGAACTGAACCAAATTGACATTTTGTATTAATTTGAATAAAGGAGTAGCTACCCGGTATTTAATTAGTCGGGGTGTCACACAACCATTCCTAGGAATGATAGAAAAGGTCAATTGAAAACTAACATTCCTCGTCTATTCACTTGCACACATTATGGGGGAAATGTCACCTTAAGCATTTAGGTTATGATTTTAGAAGTGGAGTTAGGATGTTTACTCTTGGTGTCACCAAGGTTCCCCAAACCATAGATCATGTTACACCTATGTAGATTAGGAGATCTAATTTGGAGTCGCATAATAGTAGGCTTGTTGATTCTAGAATGCTTGCACATGACTCTTCACATGTTATATCTTATGAATGATTGCGTACGCATATTTTCATGCACTAGATTTATGTTATATATTATTGCTAATTATATGATGTTTATCTTTTGTTTTTTATTTTCAATTTTTAGGGGTATCAATATGAAAAATACAAAAAGATTTTTTCTATCTTTTGAGTCATTTTGAAAAATGTTTTACAAACTCAAAAATATTTTTTATTTATATGTAGTTTAGTTTTACGAATATTGCACGGTATATTTGTGTATTTGAATCCCATTACTTTCATGTATCCATGTGACTAGGACATTTGATTATGATTTTTAATGTTTGGATTGTTTGTAATCATGCTTTCATGAAGTAGATTGAAATTGATTTGCATGATGGAATCACTTTGTTTATGCTTCCGTACACACTTTTTATGAGCTCTTTTGGATTTTAACTTCATATTTCACATGATCTAAGTGAGGTTTTCTCCGAATAATTTTTCGTATACATAAAAAAAATTACTAGAGGGGATTTGTGCATGTAAAAACTATTTCTCTTGAGTTGGATGCTCTATTGAAAATTTGAGTATGCACGGGAATTGACTATGAAATGAGCAATCTCATTTGCGTGAAAGGCCACTGCTGGAAAGTGCCTAAAAGATTGAGAGGCAATAAAAACAAAAAAAAAAATCCAAGGATAATTTGTTTTGGCATTGATGCTGCAAAAATTTGGTATACTCAAAAGAAAATGATAGATAAAATTTAGATATTTTTAGGGTGTTTAAGTTGAAGATCAATGGGTTTGCACAATGAGTCCTAGTTGAGATTAATTATTTTGACGCTATTGATTCGAGTACCATCAAAATTTCTAAGCAACTGTGCTTTGTATTTGTTTGTCCTTTTGATTTCTTTATCTGAAATGTGAGGCTAAATCGATTGTTAATATATTATTATGGTCAAATAAATGTACTTTGACATTTTTGAGTGTGATTGGGTCATTCTCTCTTATTTCTAATTCACACCTTTTCGCTTCGTTCCACCACGTTTAAACATATTAATACTATGCAAGTGTGCAAAGCTTATGTGCTTGTGTCTTTCATGGTATTTTATGACTATATACATATACATATATAGTTGTGCTTCATTGTTATATGGTTATATATATGTTATGTTTTGTGTTTTGAGCCTTTGGATTTTCCTTTAATCCATGTTTGCCTTATTCTTAATCTTTGATTTATATTGGCATGTGTTATGATCATCTTGGTATCTTATACTTAAATGAGTGCATCATAGTTGATATTATTTGTTCCTACTCTAGATTATTTGTGCTTGTGTTGCTAAACTGTTTTTTGTTGAATGCTTTCTTCACACCACAACATGATATGTTTATTTTTCCTTTATGATTACCATGCTTGACTTAATGGGAGAGTTGGTTTTATTTGTGGTAAATGATTTATTATGTTCACCTTATTCTATTTCTATTCTTGAACAAAAATGGGGAGAAATGATATCTAAATCTTTTCATACGAGGGATATCGTCTACATGGAGGTGAAGTCCTTTCTTAGGTAAATAAGGTTAGACAAAGTGGGAGGGTTTTTCAAATGTAGTTTATATATCATTATATTTTGTTTACATTTAAAGGTATGTTTAAGTATATAGGTAAGTAATTATGCAACATATGTTTACATAAAAGCAAAGCTACTGATGTTTGTGTCGGTCAAGCGTCTGGAACATTTTTCCTTTTGGGGTTGGGAATTAAGCCTTACTGATCTTAAGGGCCCAGTTATTTTAGTTTTGAGTTTTATCTCGGAATAGACAAAGGGATAAATTTGCAAGGATAAATTTTTGAATCGAGCCAATTTGTATGTATTGGATTAATTCCATGTATGGACAAAGCTTGTTTAAGTTATAAGTTATCAGGATTTGAGTTGTGTATCCTTCAAGGCTATTATGCGTGATTGTAGACCATGCTGCAAAGTCAAAGCGCCATCTTGGATACATTGGATTAAATGCCAAGTTTTGTCTTGAACATCTAGGGAATCTTAATAAAGGTATGGATAATTATTTATGTTTTATCCCTCGATTTTTTTGGTTGTTGTTTATAAAATTGTTTGGTGACTTTTTTGTAAAATGATTTTTTTAAAGAGAAAATATTTTCTACTTTTATTTTGTTCAAACAAATTTTTTATGTTATTCAAATGAGATTTGTGTTTTGTTCAAACGTGTTTCTTTCTTCGTTCAAATGAGTTTAGGCATCTCGTCTAAATGAGATTCAAATAAACTTTAAACAACGTTTGACAATTTATATAAAAATATCATTTAAAGTTCGTTCGACACTCCTTTAAATGAGAATATCATGTCGTTCGAACAAACCTATTTTTTGTTCGAACTCCAATGCTATTGTCTTTCGAATGAACCTTGTTTCTCATTCGAACAAAATGCCTCAAAAACATGCACATAAATAATCAGGTTTGGCATTAAATTTCTAAGAGAATTTTTATGAAAATGATTTTCCAAGTTATATCTTGTGCTTCCTAATCCCTAGTTTACACCCAAGTTTGAGATCCAAAAATCCTATATCTATATGTATGTTTGAGATATATTTTGTGTTTCACTGTACTGTTTTAATCTTCATACTGTAAGGCTTTCGAGAGGTAAAGATTGTGTTTTATGTTGAGTAGTAAATGGATTGGTCATGAGACAAGTAAGATCGGTGGGATACTAAGACATAGGAACATGCCTATGTTGTCTGGGTATTGGAAGGTATCAAATAGTGTTTGTGATGAAGGTATTAAGGGCAGAAGAAGCATGTAAAGGTTCAGGGGCACCGAGTCGATGAGTAATTCTAATTTTTCCTTGTAACTAAACCTATATTATAGTGGACTTATGCGACTCGGGCCTCCGAGATTTTTCATGTTGTGAGTTTTCCTCGTACATCACCGTGTTATGGTTTTCTTATTTTATAACAACTTATACTCACCAATATGCATGCCTAGGTCAAGAGTAAAAATGGTAAAACTGTTTAACACATCACTCGTGGTTTTATTCTATGCAAAGTTGATTAAAACTGTGAAAATTAAAATTGGTGATGTTTATGTACAAACCCTATGGCACTAGACCCTTATCAGGTTACAAAATATCAGATATAGACATTTTATTTTCCATATAACTGACATGTTTTGATCTTTGAGTTACCTCAATTTTGCAGCATGGGGGGGAACTTTAAGGGATCGATGGTCTATTATGTTAGGTCCTAGGAGAGGGCTCCTACTTTCGTTTGTGCCTTTTTGTATGCTATGGTTTTTGGCTTGTTGTTTAATTGCCTGGTTGTTAGGAATTTTAGGATAAGTGGTCTAATTGTTGCATATATAGGTGAGCGTTAGTGGGATATGATGAGCACGTTCCATTTGTCGATGGGAGAGATGACTATCACCCTTTTGGACTTTTTTACTTTTAGTGGGCTATTGTTTGACATGGCAAGGCTAATTTTGGAGTGAAGAGTGACCATTATTGCGAAGGCTTTGACTATTGCTCTTGGGATATTACCTGTCCATTCCGGGGAGAGTATATAAAGGCTTAGACGTGGCAGTGGTAGAGGACAAAGGTTTGGAGGAGGTGGTAGAGGACAAAGGTTTAGACGTGGCAGTGGCGCACTGGTATGCTAGGTGTTTGCTTTAGTTAATGATGGGGGATATTTTAGTGTTGGGGACCTCAGGTTGGATTCACCTTTGGCGGTTGCAATTTTTGATGGACTTTTCACGAATTCCTGTATATGCTTGGGGATGATTGGGATTAGTAGATATGTATCAATCAATGTCCTTGTACTCGAGGTATCATAGGTTTTTTATGTTTTGGGGAGGTACGTGTTTACCGCCTTCCTTTTTCGTTAGTTCCATATATATATATATATATATATATATATATATATATATATATATTATTTTACGCATACTATCAATGTCTTTCTTCTTGTTTAGGAGTTTTCTTGGAGTTATGGCTTTTTGCTTATGTGGTTACCTAGATCGAGTAGTCTTGTGTCCGAGCACCAATGGAGGGCATATTTTCTCGTTTTACCCATTATGCTCAAGGAAATTTGAGGGTGGGTTCATCTATGACCATAAATACAGAAGGGGTATTTGTTAATGGCATGACCGTTAATACGGTAAGTATTTTTAGAGTTTTTTTACATATTGGTTCTCTTTCTTTTATGATCATCATTTCTATGCTTATACTTATTTGTTTTTCTTTTTTTGGGGATTTTTCTTATTTCAGGTGTCTTGGAGCTTCACCTTCCACATATTAAGAGAAAGTATGGTGACTGAGGCGATGTCTAGGATGAGATTGTTTATGGATGAGCCATATGGGGCCATCTTTTATCTGGGAGAGCGGGAGAATTAGCAATATATATATAGGATGCATTGGTGAGAGTAATTTCCCCCTCCTTACTATATGAGGCATGCGGGGATGCTTAACACGGACAAAAAGGTTTTCATAGAGGGGTTGCTGATGGAGGACTTATTATGCTGTGATATGGATTACTAGGGTTTTATTCGATGAAGGGTGATGTCGATGTCACTTCCCATGACTAGGTAGGTTTTGTTAGAACGAGTCAGGGTGGCATTAATGTAGGAGTTTCTTGTAGGAGGATAATGGGAGAAAGTAGCCCCGATAACGAAAATGAAAAGGACTTGTGCAAAGAAGGATGTGAAGTTCTTGATAATTGAGGTGGGGTATCAGGAGATAGTTCCCTCATTAGTTGTGTACGTACATGGCGAGTTCTTATAGAGTGTTAGAGATCTTAAGGGATAGTCCCTCAGATAGATGTAGCGAGGGAGGTCTCGCAGAGAGTATGAATGCTCAAAGGAAGGCCCCGTTCGTGTGTAGTGGAGAGAGGGTAGAGCCTAGGCCTTGGAGGAAGGTTACCCATCGGTGTCGAGGGACTTCTTAGGGTAAAATAATGTAATAGGGCATACCTATTTCTAGGAGAGAATAATGCGGGTCTTCGGGGGTGGGCTCAAGAAATCAGGGAGACCTCTTCTTTTACAAACCTTTTCTCTTTGGAAAATCTTGAAAACTTAGGGAGCTACCGCTTGCTATAGAGGAAAGGGGCGATTTATGGTGGAGGGTATACCTCAGTTCAAGGTTGAGATAAAGGGGATATCCATTGTTCATGTTTTTACCTTAGATTCTTGTGTGATGGAGCTAAAAGATGAGGCTATACAAAGGGGTGGGGAGGGGGTGCCGCTCATGTGGGAGTGCCTATTCAGGGAGGAGTGACTACTGGGAGGGTGGAACTTCCCATGGTTTTACTTGAGATAGAGTATATGGATGATTTTTATATGATCATGTCCTCTATAAAGACATCGACTCATCACTTGGATCACTTGTAGGTGGGATTTTAGGATATCTTGGGAGCTGAAGGGGTATGCTTCTTTCCTTTCCCATGTGTTTTTCTAGTTTCCTTTTCGTTATCTTCCTGATTTCCTCCTATTGATCATTTTTTTTTATTTTAGTACTTTTTAGGAGGTGGTTATACCGACATCCAGTCTAGAGGACATGATCACCTAGTGGATGTCCTTATATTTTGTGCTTTCTCATTCGGTAGGTAGTCGGGTGATGCCCCGTTTTCGTACTAGGAATCACTCCCATTAGCCCTCTCATTGTGAAGAGGCTTTAGATTCTGATGTTTAGTCAGTGGACCCTCATGTGACTCTTCCTTCTCCTGTCTGGTTGAGCCCTAAGCATCTCACAAATCCTAATACGGTAGGAGATACAGTTGATGCTACTGAGAGGGACAAACAGGATCGCCATGATTAAGCTTTTGAGATTTACCTCTTTTTTAGACTTCTTCCTTGGGGTGAGCCCTATAAATGTATAAATGAAAAAAATTTCCACATCTTTTTGAGATTTCTCCCTTAGGTTAAGTCAACTTCATGCATGTTGTTGACGAGACACATTATCTGAATAGGCTTGGAAACAGGGGAGGTAGGTCCCCCTTTTTCTTTCGACTGTGATAGGGTAAGTGTGCTTTTATGTTGCTTTACAGATAAGAGATACCTCCTTTTACTAAAAATAGGGAAACAATTAGCAGGGATCCCTTGGTAAATCTGTCTACAATAATATTTATCCCCGGTTACATGGCGTTTTGAGTTAGAGGGGCAAGAGACTTCGGAGGTAGCTTCAAAGGTAGGAGTGTCATCCTTTTATTGAGAGAGTAGAGTTTCATTTAGTAGGGAGCCCTTGGTGAATCTATCTTCGTAGATATTTATCCCGATTTGAGGGGTGTTTTTTAAGGAGAAAGTTATTTGACTTATGGGAATAAGTATATAGGGGTTAACATGTTCTCCCTTTTAGGCTTTTTTTTTTCCATAGTATTAGCCTTTGTGTGTAAGTTAATAAAGACGACCATCTAGTCAACTTGGATCGCACCAGTATTTATACTTTACTTGATTTTTAGTCAACTTGATTTTTAGTCTTTGTGTGTAAATTATTTATACTTTACTTGATTTTTAGACGACCATCTAGCCTTTGTGTGTAAATTATTTATACTTTACTTGATTTTTAGTCAACTTGGATCGCACCAGTATTTTTTAGAGCAAGGACACAACGACCATAGAGAGGGTTTTCCTATAAATAGATTTGTATGTTTATTTGGACAAGGCCGAAGGTGATGTATTGAGTTCGTTATGTATCTTCGATTAAAATATAACTAGGTTTCAGTTTGAATTTTTGTGATAAAAATATATAAGAGAATCAGGTCCTCATATTTCCATCATAAAATGAAAAGTCTAGGGGACCAAAGTGTTTAATCTAACTTCAGTCGAAAGGTTAGTAGCTCAAGTGGTATTTTGTTGTAGGTCTAGGGAATGTGTATGGACTTGCATATTCTTCCCTTATCGTTATGACTAATTATTTTTGGATTTTTCCTCTTCACCTCAGGTAGGTTTAAGGAAATAATTTCTTCTATCAGTCAGGATTGAAGGGTTGGGAAAATGAAACTCTATTCTAGATCAGCTAAGGTAGCCTCCCCATCAAAGTTTACTTTGGTGATGATGTAGGGTCCTCCCTAGTTGGATATAAATTTACCGTAGAGATTTCTGGGTGGTTTAAGATTTTCTTTGAGAATTAGGTTGTCATCTTAGATGTTTTTCTTTTTGACTCATTTTTTTTAATTCCTGGGTGATGCGATGTTGGTATCCCTAGTTATGATAAGCAACGTTTATCCTCCTCTCTCTAAGGAGAGCTAGTTCATTATAATGGGTCGGAACTTAGTCGGCTTCCACTACTTGACTCTCAAACATAACCTTTAGCGAGAGCACCTCGATTTCAATGGGTAGGACTACTTCTATGCCAAAAACTAGTGAGTAGGGGGTGGCCTTGATGGAATTTTCTCTGTAGTACGGTAGCCCTAGAGGGCGTATTGGAGTTTGTTTAACAAGTCACTGTAGGTTTCCTTCATCTTTCTAATGATGTTTTCAACATTCTTGTTACGACTACTCCATTGGTTTGATGTTGGTAAGAGAATGATATTTAAATGATACCATACTCATGCCGTAAATTTTAGACCTCTTTCTCAAAGTGAGACCCGTTGTGTGACACTATTTCATGAGGTACATCGAAGTGGAAGATAAGTTTACGTTATATGAATTTGGCCTCTTAGCATACGAAATTGCGTGAGATTCGGCCTTGACCCCTTTGGTGAAATAGTCGATGGCAACCAAAATGAATTGATACCTTATGAAGGCCTTCACAGTTAACTTCCCTATGATGTGAATCCACCGAGTGGAGAATGTCTAGGATGAGGTCATCTAGTATAGATCTCGAGGAGGTATGTGTTTTTAGGGTGCATAGATTTGGCGCTTGAGGCGCATCTTGACGTAATCAATATAGTATTTCTATAAAGTGGTCCAGTATTATAACTGCTGGAGTATTTTTCTAGACGGGGTATGCCCACTCATGCATGGGAAACATTTGTTGCTATGGATTTTGTCCAAGATTAAGAAGATTTCATCCTCTATGATGCATCAGAAGTGTATTCTGTCAAACCCTTTCTTATAGAGTTGATCCCCACAGATGATGAATTGGTTTGCTAGTTTCCTCAGGGTAAGTCGGTAATTAAAAGAGGCATTCATTGGCTAGCAATTTTCATGGAGCAAGTTACAGATGTCGCAGTACAATACCGTGGTTCCCACGATTGTTTGTTTAAGGCCTCAACCTCAAAGTGGTACAGTGAGGTTTTCTAGTTGGTTACGGTGAACTTAATTTCCATAGTGCCTTCTGGCATGTCTATCATAATGGTCAGAGTAGCAAGAATGTTTACAAAGTTAATCTTAGACCTTGGGAGGAAGTCAAATTTAAAGTCTTTGAACCGTGAGGCCACCTTTTCTATATATGCATGGTGTGGTTGTAGCTTGTCATCTCAGATTTTCCACTTACCCAGTTTTTGACTGATGGATAGCTTGTAATCTCCATAACCTTTCTGGTTAGTGATCCCCATTTCTAGGTCAATTTTAAGACCTTTGGTTCAAACCTCATACTTGTCCATGTGGTCGGTGCACTCATATGTTATCTTAATGGTTGTGGGGAATCATCACGAGTCGATAGATATAAGTAGCATACAAATGCTAAATACCCTTTGCGGAAGCTTCGAAAAAGTATAGTTCCCAAGTAGCTCTATTGTTTAGGGAAAATACATCCTCACCTTGGAATTCTGCCTCATTATTCCTCATCTGATAGGGTTGCTCGCAAGAAGGAAGGATATGACTCGTCATTTGGTATCTTTCTACATGACATACATGATCTCAAACTCTGGTAGCATGAGAAGCCACTAGGACATTCTGTTGAAGCGAGTCAATTTCTAAAATAGATACTTTAGGGGATCCATTCTCGATATGAGTTTTATGTTAAATTATATAACGTAGTACCAGAGTTTATGAGTGATCCATATAAGGAACACATAAGCCTTTTACAAGGCGATGTATTTAACCTCAAAGGATACTAATTTTTACCTTATGCTAACATGGCTCCGGCAATCGTGTCGGTTATGGTTATATAGAGTAGGAGGGTTTATTTGGAAGATGGGTTTTCAACTGGTGGTGAGATGGTTGATGAACTGACTTATGAACTGTACTTGACCTAAAAATACTCGTACTTCCTTTTTTGTTTTGGGCGGGGGCATTTCTCGTATGGATTTGAATTTTTTTAAGTCTACCTCAATTCCATCTTTGTTGACTAAAAATATTAGAACCTTTCCTATAATGACTTCGAAGAATCATTTCTGTGGGTTTAACATCATTTTGAAGAGGCACAATCTTTGGAAGAACTTTTGGAGTGTCGAAACGTGTCACTCGCAATCCTTCAACTTAATTATCATGTCATCCACATAGACTTAGAATTCTTTGTGTATAATGTCATTTAGTATGGGTGTGTCCACTTTATGATAACTCATACCAGTGTTTTTAAGACCGAAGGGACTGACTGTATAATAATACATCCCCTAGGGGTAATGAACCCGTTCTTCTTCTGATGACCATGATGCATTTTAATCAGGTTGTAGCTTGTACATCCACAAAGTACTTCAGTGCATTACTAGTTGTACTATATATCAATAGGTATATATGGTTTATGAGAAATCATCTTTGGGGTAGGCCCGATTGAGGTCCCTATATTCTATGCACATTCAGATTTTGCCCTTGATTTTTAGTATTGGTACGATGTTGGCTTGCCAAGTGGGGTACGCCACAACTCGAATGAAGCCGATGCTGAGTTATTTCTCCATTTACTCTTAAATTTCAAGCACCATTTGGGTATGAGCTTGGGGAGCCTTTGTTTTATAGGTTTGGCATCAGGGATAGTAGATATCTTGTGCAGGACGATAAAGGAGTCGATGTTGGGCATGTCAGCATAGGACCAAGGGAAAATAAATAAAATATTAGCAAGGATATTTGTAAGCTCCTTCTATTTGTTCTTATCTAGGGAGGACCCTATTTGTAACTGTTTTGAGTTTTGTGGAGTACCCAAGTTTATGGTAATTTTGTCATCCACATTGGGAGGCATACGATTTTTTTTACCTTGATTAAGTTTTTGCAGCTGTTTTAAGTATTTTATGCTCGTAAATTTATCATTTTGTGGGTAACTTCTAATTCATTATTAGATTCATTGTCATCATATGTAAAAAAAATAAACAAATACTGGAAAAATTCATTTATTATGCCATCAAAAGGAGGAAGGGAAACATTAATAATAGTAAAAAAAAGTCTACTTTATAGAATGATACATTAAGAGAGGGGATAAGGGCGACTCTTTAGCTAACATGACATACTCAAAGGGAATCGGTATGACAAGCATTAGGATGCATCTGGTAGAGGTACAAATCTTCAGTGTCAGGGTTCCCTTCATGTTGGAGATAAGGTGAGCAAGGTTTTGTTGAGGTACCTTTGGAGTAACCTTTGGGCACTTTGTGACATTTGTATCGACTTCAGGTTGGGCAGACAGTGTTTATTAGCCTAGGACTTTCTTCCCTTGAGGGAATATTTAAGGTATTTAATAAGTTTCATTCCTCGCTTCACTAATAATCCCATGGGAGTTCATTAAGTGTGTCGTGAGGTTTCATCGAAGGCACTGTTTTAAAAAAAGGAGAGGTGGAGTTTGGCAGACATACATAGAGATTAAGTTTAGGGATTCTTACCAAACATCCTATCTAGTAAGTTTAGGGAATATGATCAAACATCCTTTCTATGTAGTGGTGTCTTGATTGGCCAGGGCCATATAACAATTTTGTAAGCGTTCCACCGGGGTCGAATCGATGGAGATTAACATAACTATCTGGACATTCTTATCGAGAAATATTTTAAGGAATACCAATCTGGGCTCTGTCTGAGAGATTTCAATATCTTCTGTGATAACCCATGACACATTCAGTTCTCCTTGGTCGACTGTGTGCATTTTCCTGTAATCCACATATAATCCTTCCTTGTAGAGTATCTCCAATATATGTCGTAAGGATTTTTGTCTCTCATCCCACTAGGGATCTGGGTGTTCGTGATAAGGGATGTCCTCTCCTTGGAGGCAAAAATGACCACTACAACCTTGATGAGGGTTTTTGTGACTATCTGGTATGGATTTTCCATCGGGTGTACCTAACATTAACCTTTCCCTTATGTTCCGTTGTGGCAATCACCTCGATGATTCACTGGTATTTTTTTAATGATCGAGCTCTAAAATGTATCTCATATTTTGGATGATATATGCGACTATATTAAGGATAACCAAATCTTACTTTTTCATGTGAATGTGTGGGGTGACTCAGAATCCACTGAGGTGGATATCACTAATGTCATAATGGGTGCCTAGAAGAAGGGTGTTGATAGTAATGGATATAGTGGCCCAATCGTCGTCTCCGTAATTGGTGATGACATTGGTGTAGAATGGTAACCTAACCTTCTATGGAGTGATAAGAGAATGACCCCATGGATTGTATCCAGAACCTCCCGAGTAAGAACTTGAAACTGGTTAGAACATTGGGTACATGCAATTCGACATCGCATTTTATAGGCCCTATTTTGAGAGTATGAGTAATGGTCTTGAGGACCTCTTAGTGAATGTTATAATAGAACCTAATGTCTGTAGAGGACGGTGTAAATTTCAAGGCAGTGTATCCCAGATTTATAGCACTTAGAAAAAGGCATACATTGATGGTGAAACCATTGTCTACTAGTTCTGAGGGTACTATCAGTCCACGAGTCTCACTAGTGATGTGAAATGTGAACTGGTGGTTGTGTCCTTACATGGGGAGGTTTTCATAAAAAAATTTGATGTTTTGTTTCATGGTGATAGAGCCAATAGTGGTCGATATCTTAATCATAGTTAGATTTATAGGCACAGAAGCCTGATACTGTAGGTGAATATGAGCAACTTGGTGCTCATAGGATGTAGCTAGAAGCTCTTACATGGTGATGTTAGCTGAGTTTCTCCTGGATTTTTTTGTTTCCAAGGGAGGAGGTACGATGGTCACTTCAGGTAAATCTTTCCCCCTTTTGGTGGGATTTGGGGTAACGGCATGTCGACTTGACTTGGTGAGGAAATCGACTTATTTATTTGGGGTAAAGAAGAGTTTTGCCTATAATTCTCCTAAAATTTTCTTGAGGAATAATAGGAGATCATTCAAGGATGTGGAGCCGAAGGTAAGCAGTGGTTGATTTGGGGCCATGACTTCTATCCAGTTTAAAATAAGGGTTACTTTGAGATTTGGAAGCCTCATTCTAGGTTCTTAAAGGATCTCGGGACATCAAGTTATCTATCGACCGTATATCTACGTCTGAGTTTAGATTAGGGGAGGGTATTTTTACCGTGGTCAGGACTTGTCGATCTGTATTGTTTGGTGCTCTTGGTAAGGTTCCTATGGACATGGATAATCCCAACCATATGTTAATATCTGAGGTAGTTTCTTCGTATTCTTCATCATCGGTAGGGGTGTGTTTCAAGGAATTTACTTGGTGCTCTATATTATGAGAAGGGGGATCTATTTCCCCTTGATTGATTTCTTTCATAATGTTAGAGGATTCGTTAAAGTTGTATTCATATTAGTATCAATACTCTTGATATTTCGAGCCATAGGGAGAGATTTTGTAAATGAACCTAGCAAGAGTTAGTGTAGACACAATATAGTTCAGACTATTAGATTTCCCTTCAGAATGTTCATAGGTAGCGGGGTGGATAAGTCTAATTTCGACTATGTACGACTAACTTCGTGAGGGAGGACATTCTGGAAGGGGATGACCTCGACATGCCATCTCGTCTTACATTTTAATAATATCAACTGTATAGGTTATGTCTACGTATGTGTTCCCAAAATAGCATCTCATGTCGGTGTAATGGTGGGACCATGGTTATATCTCAAGGACAAATAGGTCGAAGGCCAACTATGAGACTAAAAGATCTAGTTCATCTTATGGAGTGAAGGGGTCTTCTTTGGGTGGGGTGAACTCAGAGGGGTTATTGTCTACTTCCATGAAGTTTCATACATTATCTTACATTTCTAACAGTAGGTCATCCTACCTAGTGGATCAAATGATCTTATATAGGTCAAAGCTAAGATGTCGGAGAACTCACTTACTATCCAAAAATTGGATAGATTGTCCCCCGTATGAGAGGCTAGACTGTAGGTTATCTATTGAGTAGTCTCGCTTTTCATGTGGCAGTCTAGTGTGCCTATTGATCTAGTTGGTGAGCTCTTTTATTATAGATTTATACACGATTCAGGACCTAAAGTATTGGAGGTTAAGTTATATGAAGAACATATGACCTTTCTCATGTCACCAGAGTTTTTTTAGCGGGTATTTATCCCACTGTGTAGTTATCTTAGTACACATGGTTGGGACAGGGGTCAGTAGGTCTTTAAGTAAGCTCTGAAAAGACAAGGGTGGTGTTTTTCAAGGGAGGTGTCGATTGTGGGACTATCATTCATGAAGGGATGATGTCATCTTTAGAGTCAGTCCGTATCATGTGGATGGTACCTAAGGGGATAAAACTTAACTTTTGGTCCATGGGAGAGGCTTGGGGAATTTATATTTTATCAATCGTATTTTGATTTAAATAAGACTTAGGCAACCATGACCCATTAGTTCTCATGGAATTAGTTCCACCTTTCTTCTGTAAGCTTTCAATTGACTATGTACTCTATAGGTCATTAATTGGCCTTTAGATTGGTTTCCCAATCGATGCCTATTCCGATATAGTGGGCTCTTATCCTTTCCTCCTAGTTGTAATAGCTGTTGATGAGCTTTGTGTTTCCAGGTAATATGATCGTTAGCTCGGAGATATAGATATTCACTCATATTCATTAGGGAACTTAGGTATTGGGGTAGCTGAATCACGGTCTCGCTATTTTGGTGACTAGAATTTTTTGTACTTCCACTACTTATTGGAGAACGGATTGATGGTGAGTCGAGAGCATTGGGTAATGAGGTAAAGTTGTTGGTTTCTATATGTAATAGGGCAAGCAGGTAGGATTTTAAGGTGGATCCTACCCATTTGGACATTTATGTTATATGTTTCCTGGAAGGATTCGGCGTAGATCTCTTCCCATTAGGTTGAGTGATTGGTCTCTTGTATAAAGGGATGATAAGTCCCGACTCTTTGGAGATTACGAATTCAATGACTAAGAGGAGGTTTGAACTGCATTGGTTAGTCTGCAAGAAGTGTATGGCTATTATGAAGAAGGTCATATGGTATGTGGTGGTATTAGTCACAAATATGACTTTTATATAGGGCGATAGCATGCCGATAGGGGTAGCTATTTGGAAGAGGCATACAACCTTATCTTTATCAAGTGATGGATGGGGACTATCAGTGTGACAACCCGAATATAATTATGATAAATGATATTTAAATCATGATTATCTTATGTGATATTAATAATGTGTTATTAGTATATCTAATGTTAAGTGATTATGTTTATTATAATCCTACTTTCATAAAGCATGGAAATTCGAATTATTTACAAACACAAAATTTTGTTATTTTCGTTAGAAATGTTCCTGTTAGAGACTCGTTTTGACCCTTATAACATTACAATTGACTTTAGGTAAAAACTATATAGTCGTATAAAGATGATTTAGGGTTGTAACACAACAAAAGACGCATCAAACGGATGCTCGAGTAAAGAGTTATACCAAATTTACGAACAAGGGGAAAATCTGTCCATTCCCTTTAAGTGGTAAATTGTCTTTTAGTAAACCAAATGGCTTAATTTGATTGGATGAAAAGGAGGCATGCATTTGCTGACTTAAACATATCCCATTAACTTATTTCTTCAGCAAATATAACCCTAGGTTCAGTTTTGAGAGATTTAAGTTTAAGGAAAGAGAAAGTAGACGTTAAGGAAGAAAGATTACAAGGAAAAGCTAGGAAAAGAATTTCAAGAAAATTATTAAGGTGTTTCCAAGGTAAAATTATGTGTTAATATTATTTCAATCTTGTATTATACTTATTTCAAAGTATATAAAACGGTAATTACTCACTGAAATCCCATCATCCTTTGTGATAATATGCATTGGTTCTTATGTGAGATAAGTGGTGTTTATAGGTAAAATTACTTTGTATTGAAACCCCTTGTATTCAAACTTGCATATCTCTTTGTGTGCTTACTGGAAGGGAGAAATTCCAATTGGATATGAAATTATACTCATATATTCATATCATAAAATTAGAATTTATCTCCCTGTGGTTAGGCCGTGATGATTTCAAGTTGGTACATAGTTTCTGTTTGTATACTTCATTTCGGTATGCCCTGAGTTTAGTCAATCTTTTGAGATATCAAATGAAGTCAAACAATTATGAAACTTTAATTATGTACTATTAAGTATGTTTAATGAAAATGGGTTGAAAATCCTGGAAATTAATGTTGGAGAAAAATCATGAAAATTCTTGGAAGTTGAAGGAACAATAGAGGATCTTGTAGAGTAGATTTCTTATGTTGTAAAGAAATGGTCATAACTTCCTCTAGGAAGTTTGAAACAATTACACCGTCACTTGTACCTAAAAGTATATTCATATATGTCTTCAAATTAATAAGGTTGGACCCCTGTATTTATACAATTTAGGAATATAGGATGGTTGAGAATAGAGGGCAATAATCTGAGGTCATACTGGATACCCCATGAAATGATATTGTTATCTATTCTTTCCAAAGAGTATTTTGAGTACATATTTAATGTATATATACATTGATAAGTATACTTTCATGTTACTTGGTTTTAGTAATAAATTCCTTATGAAGTATATTTCTTACGGTTGAATGTTCATAACTTTATTAACATGTATAGCATTGTTTTGTCTTTACTCATGGTTTATGAAATGCGACTTAAGTGGAATTATATTGTTGGTGTATAGCCATGAAAAATTACATAATTATGTTAGGATAATACTTATAATTGAGATTCAGTACTGATTTAGTTGGATTGATAGGTGTAAGGTCTAATCAACCCAGTTCTGCTCCTCCCGGAGGAAACGTGAATACGTAGTTGACAACCAAAGGTGAGTGTACTCACTGGGAAGAGATATTTGTACCGTGTTGTTGATATGATCAGAATATAATGAATATGAAATTGTTCATTTCGGTTTACCGAAACGGGAGGTTACTCCCCGACCCGGAATGGGGGAGATTTGTCTATTAATGACAAGGGGTTACCCCTAGACCAGGAATGGGGGAAAATTGTCCATTTAGACAGGATATGTGAATCATGATTCGGAAAATTTGGTCATTCATTATGAATGAGATGGATAAGTTAATACATAATTATATGGACATGATTTAATGCATTTAAATTCATGCAGTATTATAGTAGTGATGCATTCACTGGGCTATTTTGCTCACGGTTCCTATGTTCACATTTTTCAGGTAACGCAACGTCACTGCCAAATCTAGGAAGTCGGGTTGGGTTAGCTAGGAATGGGAGAAACAAAGATTTAGTTTAAATGTAAATGATATATTTAAGTTAAATTATCCTTCAAGCAAGTTTGTATAAGTATGACTACTCTGATGTTGTAAAAAGGTTTTCAGTTATATGGATTTACAATGATGACTCTGAAATGAAAACTCGTGTTTATGGTTTGGTTAAATTAATCATGGTTTGACTCACTTTGACTTTCAAACTTAATTATAAGTAACTAGGTTGGGGTGTGTCAGCTTTTGGTATCAGAGCCTAGGTTTTAGAGGTTTTGGAGTTAAAAGACTCTAGATTTGGCAGTAAATGTTAGAAATATATTTTGTCTGATAATAACCATTATGTTGGGAAAAATGTGAATATATGTATGTTGTTATATCCTTGATCCATTTCAGATTTTAAATAATGGAAGGAGGGAATGTGAATGTGAGAATAGACGATGAGGCTTCAAATATGGCACCAGAAGCGGAGGTTGAGCAACCTGTTTATGGAAATGTAGAACCCGGGCCAGAACAATTGACAAACATGCAAAAAATGGCACGTGCTATGACTTTAATAGCAGAGCATCAAGCTAGATTTATGGGTCAGATGGAAGAACAACAAGCCAGACAACTGGAGGCACAAGCATTGGCCGGGGCTGAGGAGGTGATACACCGGTAAGAAAGGAGTACTTCACATGAGAAATTTATTAAAATTAATCCACCCTCATTTGAAGGAGAAGTTGATCCAGCAGAAGCAAAACTATGGGTTAAAGAGATTGAACTTATTTTTGGGGTAATGAGAATGCCTGAAAATCAACGAGTGACCTTGGCGATGTATATGCTGAAAGGAGAAACTAAGTACTGGTGGGATACCACAAAATATTTGTTTATTACTCCAGGAGGTGGGAATGTGATCTTATGGGATGCTTTTGTTAAAGCATTGTATGATATGTATTTTCCTCCAATGTATCGAAAATAAAAGAAGAAATAATATATCATGTTTAATCAGGGGAGTATGACAGTTAGAGAATACGAAGCTAAACTTATAGCTTTATCTCGATTTACTTCGAGGTTTATATGAAATGAGGAAGATATGTGCAGTCGATTTCTCGATGGACTTAAGTTAGTCATTAAATCACGTTTGTCAGCTTTAGAGGCTGTTAATTATTCAGCCTTGGTGAACAAAGCCATGTTGGTAGAAAAGGACGTGAATGAAGCGAGAGGGAATCAAGAACGAGGTGTAAAGAGAAGCAGATTTGATCTGAATTATCAAAAGGTAGTGGTGTAGAATATTCAATACTTGAAGGGAAGAAATTTAAGCATGGTAGAGGTATGGGAGGTACTTCGCAAAGGGGTAAAGGTAGTGGTGGAAGAGTTTCAAGAGTTTCAGTACAAGGAGATTCGAATGTTTGTTTCTTTTGTGGAACATCGGCTCATGTAAAGAGAAATTCCCTAAAGCTACTGAATATAGAATGTTTCAACTGTCATCAGAAGGGCCATCTGAGAAAGAACTGTCATATGTTATCAAGAGCGGTTTCAGTAAGTAGTGTGGGGCCTCATAAAGGATCCTCTCCAAGAAGTGCCACCAGGGGAAGAGGTACAGAACAAGCAGCTGGATCGAGGGTAGGAGGAAGAGTGTTCGCAATCACACTACAAGATGCCCATGCTACACCGAAAGTGGTTACAGGTAAACTTTATATTGCAAAAAAATATTTATATGCACTCATTGATCCTGGATCGATGCACTCATTTGTGGAATTATATATTGTTTTATATTTGGGTACACCATGTTCATTTCTCAATTGTGCCTTATATATTTCTACCCCAATGGAAAGTGTAATTTTGGTTACGCATGTTTATAAAGATTGTGTCTTACGAATGGGTGAGCGAGGTTTCTATGTTGACTTGATACCGTTGGCCATTCGGGATTTTGATATTATATTGGGGATGTATTGGTTATCGTCGTGTCATGCTTCCATTGATTATTTTTGAAAAGAAGTTACGTTTCATCCGCTTGGTGAACCTGAGTTCCAGTTTACAGGAGAAAGGAATGTTGTCCCTAATTGTCTTATCTCAACAATTAAGAGCAGAAAGTTATTGAGCAAAGGTTGTACAGGGTATTTAACTTATGTTGTTTATACTAGTAAAGAGATAATTAAAATTCAAGATATACTAGTGGTTAGATAATTTTTTGATGTCTTCTCAGAGGAATTTCTAGGATTTCCACCCGATAGGGAAGTAGAGTTTTCCATTGAATTAATTCCAGGTACTGGTCCAATTTCTCTTGCTCGATATAGAATAGCACCAACAGAGTTGAAAGAATTAAAAGTGCAATTATAAGATCTGATAAGCAGAGGTTTCATTCGGCCTAGTGTTTCGTGATGGGGAGCACCAGTGTTATTTGTGAAAAAAAAGATGGGACAATGCGATTATGTATTGATTATCGGCAGTTAAATAAGGTGACCATTAGAAATAAGTACCCTCTACCTCGTACCGATGACTTGTTTGATCAATTACAGGGGGCCACAATATTTTTGAAGATTGATTTGTGATCGGGTTACCACCAATTGAAAGTAAAGGATAGTGATATTTCCAAAATAGCTTTTCGGACTCGAAATGGGCACTATGAGTTTTTGGTGATGCCATTTGGATTAACTAATGCTCCAGCAGTTTTTATGGATTTGATGAACTGGGTGTTCCACCCTTTCATTGATTCATTTGTGATTGTATTCATAGATGATGTGTTGATTTACTCGCGTAGCATGGAGGAACATGAGAAACATTTGAGACTTGTATTGCAGATTTTGAGAGAGAAGAAATTATTTGCTAAATTCAGCAAGTGTGAATTCTGGTTGAATGAAATTGTGTTTTTAGGTCACTTTATCTCGATAAATGGTATTTATGTTGATCCAAAGAAGGTGGAAGCAATTGTTTAATGGGAGAGTCCTAAGAATGTGATAGAAATTAGGAGTTTCCTAGGATTGGCAGGTTACTATCACAGATTCATTAAGGGATTTTCAGCAATAGCATTACCATTGACAAAGTTGACCCGTAAAGAAGTGAAGTTTGTGTGGGATGAAGAATGCGAAAGGAGTTTTAAAGAATTAAAGAAGCGGTTGGTTTCAGCCCCTATACTTACTATTCCATGTGGAATGAGTCTTTTGTGATCTATATAGACGCTTTATTTCAAGGGTTAGGACGTGTTCTTATGTAAAATGGGAAGGTAATAGCATATGCTTCCAGACAATTAAAGACGCATGAACGAAACAACCCTACACATGATTTGGAGTTAGCAGCCATTGTTTTTACTTTAAGCCTGTGGCGACATTACTTGTGTGGAGAAACTTGTGAGATATTTACATATCATCAAAGTTTGAAATACTTGTTTACCCAAAGAGAACTGAATTTGAGACAGAGGCGTTCGATAGAGTTTATTAAAGACTATGATTGTATCATCCATCATCAAGCTGGGAAAGCCTATGTAGTAGCCGATGTTTTGAGTCAGAAATCATCAGGGATTCTTGGTTGCATACAATGTGCACGTGTTCGAAATATTCGCGACTTGGCATCGATGGGGATTGAATTATTTTTTTCAAAAAGGGAAGGATTATTAGCACATGTAACAGTAAGACCTTTATTGGTCGAATACACACGAAAATTGTAGATCAGTGAATCATTCCTTGAGAAGAAGAAATAAGAAGTTTAGGACGGTAAAGAGAGTGAGTTTGATATTAAGAATGATGAATTGATGTCCTATAAAAATAGAATTTGTGTACCAAATGATCCATCCTTAAAGAAGGATATATTAGAAGAGGCACATAGTTATATTTATTCTATGCATCCGGGAGGTACCAAAATGTATAGAGATTTGAAAGAGTATTACTGGTGGAACAATATGAAACGTGAGATTACAGAATTCATAGCTAAATGTTTAGCATGCCAGCAAGTAAAAGTAGAGCATCAGAAGTCGGCAGGATTATTACAGTCATTGCCTATTCCGAAATGGAAGTGGGAGCATATAACGATGGATTTTGTTACATGATTACTGAGGTCACCAAAGAGGCATGATTCCATTTGGGTGATAGTAGACTGATTGACAAAGTCGACCCATTTTCTACAAGTTAAGACCACCTACATTGTTGACAAGTATGCACGTATGTACGTTGACGAGATTATCCGTTTACATGTGTAACCACTGTCAATTGTATCATATAGAGATCCAATGTTCACTTCTAAGTTCTGGCCTCATTTACAAAATGCCATGGGCACAAGTTTGAAGTTCAGCACTGCATTTCATCCACAAACTGATCGAAAATCAGATAGGACAATTCAAATAGTAGAAGACATGTTGCTAGCTTGTGTATTTGACTTCAAAGGTAGTTGGGATGATCATCTTCCCTTGATGGAATTCTTGTATAATAATAGTTATCAGTCCACCATTGGTATGGCTCCTTATGAAGCTTTATATGGGAGGAGATGTAGAATGCATTTGTGTAGGGATGAAGTAGGTGAAAGGAAAATTTTGGGTCCGGAATTGATAGATACGATAACTCAAAGGGTCAAAATGATTCGGGAACGGATAAAGATATCGCAAAGCAGGCAGAAAATTTATGCAGATTAGTGGAAGAATCCATTGGAATTTCAAAAGGGAGATTTTGTATTCCTACGTATTTCACCATGGAAAGGTGTTATAAGATTTGGGGAAGAGGGAAAACTAAGTCCAAGATACATTGGACCATATGAAATGTTGGAAAGAATTTGGACCCTGGAATATAGATTAGCATTGCCTTCAGAGTTGTCTCATTTACATGATGTGTTTCACGTATCGATGCTTCGTAAGTATTTGGCGGATCCATCTCATTAGTTGAAAAATCAACCAATTGAACTGAAGGAAGACTTGTCGTGCATCGAGGAACCAATGGAAATTATTGAACGTAAGGAGAAAGTATTGAGAAATAAAGTTATTACCTTAGTTAAAGTTATGTGGATGAGCCATGGAGTTAAAGAAGAAACTTTGTAAACGGAGGATAGCATGAGTAAATAGTATCCCCATTTGTTTGGTAAGTGACTTTATATTAAATTTTGGGGACGAAATTTTCTAAGGGGGGAAGTTGTGACAACCCGAATATAATTATGATAAATGATATTTAAATCATGATTATCTTATGTGATATTAATAATTTGTTATTAGTATATCTAAGGTTAAGTGATTAGGTTTATTATAATCCTAATTTCATAAATCATGAAAGGTTGAATTATTTACAAACACAAAATTTTGTTGTTTTCAGTAGAAATGTTCCTGTTAGAGACTAGTTTTCACCCTTATAACATTACAATTGACTTGAGGTAAAGACTAGATAGTTTTATAAAGGTGAGTTAGGGTTGTAACACAATAAATGGTGCATCAAATGGATGCCCGAGTAAAGAGTTATACCGAATTTACGAACAAGGGGAAAATCTGACCATTCCCTTTTAGTGGTAAATTATCTTTTAGTAAACCAAATGGCTTAATTTGATTGGATGGAAAGCAGGCATGCCTTTGCCTATTTAAACTTCTTCCTTTAACTCATTTCTTCAGAAAATATAACCCTAGGTTCAGTTTTGAGAGATTTAAGCTTAAGGAAAGAGAAAGTAGAAGTTAAGGAAGAAAGATTACAAGGAAAAGCTAAGAAAAGAATTCCAAGAAAATTCTTAAGGTGTTTCCAAGGTAAAATTATATGTTAATATTGTTTCAATATTGTATTATACTTATTTCAAAGTATATAAATCGGGAATTATTGACTGAAATTCCATCATCCTTTGTGATAATATGTATTGGTTCATATGTGAGATAAGTGGTGTTTCTAGGTCAAATTGCTTCGTATTGAAACCCCTTGTATTCAAACTTTCATATCTATTTTTGTGATTACTGGAATTGAGAAATTCCAATTGGATATGAAATTGGACTCATATATTCATATGATACTAGAAAAATAGAATCTATTTACTTGTGGTTAGGCCATAATGATGATTTCAAGTTGGTACATAGTTTCTGTTTGTATACTTCATTTTGGTATGCCCTGAGTTTAGTCAAGCTTTTGTGATAGAAAATGAAGTCAAACAATTATGAAACTTTAATTATGTACTATTCAGTATGTTTACTGAAAATGGGATGAAAATAATGGAAAGTAATGCTGGAGAAAAATTATGAAAATTCTTGGAAGTTGAAGGAACAATAGAGGAGCTTGTAGAGCAGATTTCTTATGTTGTAAAGAAATGATCTAACTTGCTCTAGGAAGCTTGAAAAAATTACACCGTCACTTGTACTGGAAGTTATATTCATATATATTTTCATATTGATAAGTTTGGAATCCTGTATTTATACAATTTAGGAATATACGATGGTTGAGTATAAAGGGCAATCACGTGAGGCCATACTGGATACCCCATGAAAGAATATTGTTATCTCATCTTTCCAAAGAGTATTCTGAGTACATGTTTCATGTGTATATACATTGAGAAGTATAATTTCATGTTACTTGATTTTGGTAATAAATTCGTTATGAGGTATTTCTTACGGTTGAATGTTCATAACTTTATTAACATGTATATCATTATTTTGTCTTTACTCATGGTTT
Source organism: Sambucus nigra (assembly GCA_949130495.1). Lineage (NCBI taxonomy): Eukaryota > Viridiplantae > Streptophyta > Magnoliopsida > Dipsacales > Adoxaceae > Sambucus > Sambucus nigra. The sequence goes on from OX422214.1 coordinate 93,388,642, forward strand.
ATGAAATGTGACTTAAGTGGAATTACATTGTTGGTATAGTCATGAAAAATTACATAATTATGTTAGGATAATACATATAATTGAGATTCAGTACTGATTTAGTTGGATTGAAAGGTGTAAGGTCTAATCAACCCTGTTCATCTCCTCCCGAAGGAAACGTGAATACGTAGTTGACAACCCAAGGTGAGTGTACTCACTGGGAAGAGATATTTGTATCGTGTTGTTGATATGATCAGAATATAATGAATTTGTAATTGTTCATTTTGGTTTACCGAAATGGGAGGTTACTCCCCGACCGGGAATGGGGGAGATTTGTCTATTAATGACAAGGGGTTACTCCTCGACTAGGAATGGGTGAGAATTGTCTATTTAGACCGGATATGTGAATAATGATTCGAAAAAGTTGGTCATTCATTATGAATGATCCAGATAAGTTAATACATAATTATATGGACATGATTTATTGCATTTATATTCATGCAGTAGTATAGTAGTGATGCATTCACTGGGCTATTTTTCTCACGGTTTCTATGTTCACATTTTTCAGGTAACGCGATGTCACTGCCAAATCTAGGAAGTCGGGTTGGGTTAGCCAGGAATAGGAGAAACCCTTCAAGCAAGTTTGTATAAGTATGACTATTCTGATGTTGTAAAATGGTTTTCAGTTATATGGATTTACAATGACGAGTCTGAAATTAAAACTCATGTTTATGGTTTGGTTAAATTAATCATGGTTTGACTCACTTTGACTTTCAAACTTAATTATAAGTAACTGGGTTGGGGTGTGTGAATAAGGGTGGATGGATAATTTTTAGGATGGTAGCATCTAAAAGGGTATTGGTGTCAAGGTTAGGATGATATGGTAGGAGGCTAATGATGACAAAAGGCCTTCGAGGGATGAAGGTCTCAGTATTGATAAGGTCTTGGATGGCATACCTTAAGGCCCACCAGTTATAAGCGATGTGACCAAGTCCCTAGTGATATTCGCACTGCGAGTCTGGTCTCCATATTTATCCATAATGTCCAGAAGTGATATTGGGTTAATTGGTTTGAGACGACCATCTAATTTTAGAATGCATAAGACCTTATTGAGGGGGATGCAAGTTATTGAAGGTTCTTATCCTAGCTCAGAAATATTTAGGAGGAGGTATGTTCTGATAGTTTTTGGGAGGGGGTCTTACCAAGAAGGGCGCAATAGGGGCTACCATGGCCGAGGTAATATGGACAACTAGCCCAGATTCTGGAAGTGCACTAACCACCAGGGTGGTGATATGAGATGTGTAATCCCCTTGCAAATTCTTATTGGTGTTGTAGAGGCATCTTGAAAGTAATTTTGAAATTAGAGGTAATTCCACACTAGCAACGGTGTTGGGATTATGACGCCGAGGCAACTTAGAGTGGCAACTCACCATGGCAACTTGAATTTTAGCATGTTGTGGTAGTCGTATTGTATCTTCGTTTATATTGACTATAATCTATAACGGTTGTAATGATGTAACGAGAATAATAATGAGTTTTAGTGTGAGGTCAAATGATACTCGCGAGAGACCAGGCTTGGAAGGGCCTGGGAGAGCTTTCATGCTCTATCGAATGACCTTGCCATGGGAACTTTAGAGGGACTTGGATTGGAGGATTAAGAAGTGAGGAACCGTTGGGGATCGTCCCAACCATCTTAGATACACTTGGTAAAACACCGAAAGACCCCGACCGTGGAACCTCGGGCGGAGCAGCTTGGAGTTCCATCAGGCATTGAGTTGTGAACCAAACAACCCTCTACTTAATGTCACATCTACTGTAGGTGATGTCACTATCCAGCTAAACAATGTCAGACATGCACTTGAGTAAACCACCATGGTATTTTGAGTTGTCAGGAAGTTGGTGAGCCACCTCTGCGATAACAGTCCCCTAACACACAGTAGTTAGGCAAAAGGCATGTCTTGGCATTTAATGTTTATGATGTGGAGGCAACTAGTGCATTAGGTATTTAATGTTTGTGACATAAAGTTTGAGGGAAGTCTTTCACAGGCATTGATGACTGAGTTTCCTCGGGGGTGGTGTGGGGGGCTATTTAAGGACCCTAACCACCTTTGAGGAGGGGAAATCTTTTTTAGAGTTCATAAGTTATTACTAGAGAGAATATACATCAGAGAGAGTTATTACAAACCAGAGAGTTTTCTTACTCACCCACCATTGTCATTTATTACGAAGCTTTTAATATTTGATAGAGATTCTTGAGGGTGGTTAGTGTGTTTTGGCTGCCTGCTAAGGTGTATCTAGGGTGATTACTTCTCTCTCCCTTTAGCTAAGTTACTTCTAAGTTAATTACTACTTTCTGAGTTATACACGAGAGATTTATGAGATCAAACTGATTCTATCTTCACTATGTTTGTGTGTGCATATCCTATAATTAATCCAAGGTTTTAGCTAATTAACATATGATTACCGTACTCAAAAGGGGTTACGCCTCCATCTTATCTAAACTGCCCTCTTACATTTAGCGAATCTGTTGGCGAGGCTTTCTTCTAAGGAAGGAGTATGGTGAAAGATAGCGCTAATCGAAGGCTCAACTTTGATGACATCCAACACAATTAAGAACAAACTGCGAGAAAACTGGAGGCTCTAAGGGATGGGGCTCCTCGAATAGAGGTACCTCCGATTTAGGCGACGACAGGCGTTCCAAGGGTGACACAAGCTTCCACAAGTGCAAGGTTGGGACCCACTCAGGTGGAGCTCCTCATTAGTAAGTTTTATGAGTTTTTACAAACTTCGGTAGCTTCAACGATGCTGGGAGGATTAGAAGATAATGCCTTTGTAACACCAAGGGAAGCCCCAACGGCCCCACCAGGTGCAGGTGTAGCGTGAATGGTCCCACCAAGTATACCCTCTATTCTGAATCCAGCAGTGGGAACCTCAGGAGTATCAAAGGTCCCAACTATGCGGATTTCTCCAGCTGCAACGGACACTCAGCCCATGGTCCCGTTGGTTGTTTCCCCAGTAACATTACCCATGGAAGAAATAAGAAAGGAGATGCAGAAAGAGATGTTGGAGTTCATGCAAGCCTCCTCGTAATCTTCTGGTGAGATAGCTTCAATTTATGATGACTTTCGAACACCTTATCCCCAGGAATACAACGATGAGCCCTGTCTAAAGGACTATATTCCTCCCATTTTTGAAAAATACACAGGAAAGGGTGGGAACCCGAAGGAGCACATTAAGCGCTTTGTTGAAAATTTGGGGGCACATTGTAATAATAAGAATCTCAGGTTGAGGGAGTTTTCTAAATCCTTAACCGATAAAGCATATACCTGGTATTCCCATTTGGCTCCCAACAACGTTTCTACATGGGAAAAGATGCATGTTTTGTTCGTCCAGAAGTTCTTTCTGGTGGAAGATGAGTTTACTCTGACCCAACTGGGGAGGGAGAAGCAACGACCCGGGGAAGATGTGGTGGCGTATGTTCTAAGGTTCAGGGAAAGGTCCCTCTATGTGAGAGAGGAGGACAAAGAATCTAAGTTATTACAGATCTACGCTAAGGGGTTGCTTCCTGAGTACATCTGCCATCTTATCAATGAGACGCGCGAGGGGACTTTTTCGGCGTTCTTAAAAGCAGCAAGAAATATCTCCTTGGTGGTACGACCAAATCCGGTGGTGGTGCTAATGATGTTTAGGCAGCCTATACAACCTGCGGGGGGGAGGTCTCATCCCCCACGGGTAGGGTACGCCGAGGGGGGAGATGGAGGCAAGTCACCGAAGAAGGACAATAAGAGGAAGTTTGGAAGAGACAGGAAAGACCCACCACCATTGCCTTGTACAGTGGAGGAAGCTACCAGCTATTACAACGTGATGGTCCAAGGGGGAATGGTCTACGAGCCAAAGGGCATTGCCGCTGGGGAACCCGATGTGGGAACATGGGCGGATCCCAAGTATTTTTAGGTCCATCGGAAGATCCTACACCCAACAGAGAGTTGTTTCACGCTAAGGAGAATCATCGACAAGTACGTAAAGGCATGGACATTATAAATCCCTCCGCAGAACGTTAACAACAACCCACTCCCAGCACATGGGGCCAATCTGGTGGTGGCCTATGACGAGGAGGCAGAGAGCGAAGGACGAAAGCCAACGTCGAAGAAGAGGGGTTCGAAGAAGCTCTAGAAAATTATATGACGGGAATGGCTAATGTAGTACTGGCCTACGATGAGGCAAGTGCTAAATACGTGGAGGATGTATACAACATCGAAGGTGAGGAAGCAAAACTAGTCCTAGAATACTATGGAGTTGCAAAATCCCCAAAGTTCACTTGGTTCTTCGACCAAGTGGGGATACCTAAGGAGAGTAGGTTAAAGATAACCCAGGCAATACTTGTGTAAGAGGGTAGTGAGACTGGGGTCCATGAATAACTGGAAAGGGTGAGGCGTGACCCACTCCAATGGACGCTGCCTACAAGGTCTTCAAGGTCTCCTGGTGCAACTTCTGAAGAAAAATTCTCCTTCTGGTAACAATGTAACTCAAGCTTCAACTCACTCCCTGTAAGAAGATGAACTTTCACAGCAAAAATAGTAATTTTCTCAAGGGAAACACCTGAGAGTGATGGCTGTCAGTGGGGAGTGAAGGAATAAGGCACTCAGCACTAAGAGAATGAGCAGGGAGAGAATAATTAGGTAGGTCTGGTGATATTTTAGCAGAGTAACAGTGAAATTTCTATTGTCTCCCTATTGACCTTGCCCAGAGGTCTATTTATACATGGGCGTTAGGGGTGAGCTGGCATTTTTGGGCGCTAAAATTGAGAGAGTTGGTGGGGAACAATGTTTGAAGTGTACCATTTGTCCCTACCTGTAGGCAGCCTGCCTGTCCCCTCTGCAGGCGCCACCTGGCGCCGACTAAAACTCAAAAAGCACATATGTCCCCTAATGGAGACAAAATATCAGATTTGGTAGTTATCTTTTCAAACGGTAACTTGTGGTGCAATTTTGCAAATCTTGAGAGGGGGGACCTTAAGGACTCATCTCCTCTAAAAAAGTTTTATTTTTCTTGAGAGGGACCTCGAGGACCCCCTCTTCTGGAAAAGTCATTTTCTTGTAAAGAGTTTATTTCTTATGAGTAGCCAGCTCTTTGGCTGCTCACTTCACTTGTGACCAAGTGTCCAGTGTGTGTAGTCTCGAGTGACTTCTGGGTCTTCCTACTAGTATTATCTCAATCCTATAGTGCTAAGTGGTTGAGCTTGATCAACATACCTTGTCCCTCAGCCGCCAAGCCACAACTCCCAGGAGGTCCCAACGCCCCTGTTCGAGCCCTGCTTGCTCGACTAGGCAACCTATACAAGAAAGTAAAGTGTTAGTGTTGTTGTTCATTTAGAGACTGATGTTTCATGATGGGGAGTTGCTCCCGATAGCTACTCCCTCAATATGGGTTTCTTTCAAAACCCCTGCAGCAGCACTTCTCGAATAATATTTCTGCAGTGACCCTTGCAGTGGCGCTGAGCTTTGTAGTGATGCTGACCTTTGAAGTGGCACCGACACTTGCAGTGCCGCGGACACTTGCGGAGGCACTGACAATCGCGGTGGCGTTGGCATGAAAAACGGTGCTGTCACTTGAAACGGCGCCGATCCTTGCGGCGGCGCGGACACTTGCAGTGGCGCTGGTACTTGAAGCGGTGGCGCTGACGGATAGATAGGGTTTTGCCGCCGCGCAAAAGTCACCTACGCGCCGGTCATTTTGAATTTGGCTGACCTGAACTATACAAAAACCTAAATTACGACTACACTCAGCGGGTGAGTATAGCGGTAAGTCGGGTATCGAAAATCCACAGAGACGAGTTGCTAGAATTTATATGTTTAAATATTTCGAAATAAAAGTGTAAAAGGTAATTTTAACAAAAAGGAAAAGATAATAAACATAAAAGATTAAACTAGGCGAGTGTAATTAAACTATGTTAACAAAGTGAATAAAAATTATAGGTTGCATAGAATATCCCTCACCCCGAGTTAATTAGTATAAAATGGTTACATGGGTCGACGAGTTATTAAGATTGCATTTCGTTTCGACAGTTAATTAAATCAAGAGTTGTCACACCCCTAAATTCGCATAAAAGTCTAATAATATTTTGGTGTCAACAAATATCCCGGAAACTATGCACGCAAGGTCGTAAGCACGGAGCATACATGATATACCCCGTCAAATCCCCTAGGCGTAATAACTAGGACAACACACTCGAAATAGACGCGTAAACTCCATCACCAAAGTAAAGCAACACGTCAACCCTAGGTGAGTTCAATCCGACACAACCTAATTTAACCTAGCTACAAAGCATGGTAAATAGCAAGAAATAAATCAAAGAAAGTAATTCTACACTCGAAGGCAATAAATGGAAAGCAAGTAAATAAAGCAATAAACCTAAATTAGAAAGCAAGAAATGAACAACACAAAGCTTAAACAAAGAAACAAAAATTAATAACAATGGAGGAGATAATGAATAGTGCTTACAATACCCAAATGGGTGCAAACCCTAGGAAGAGAAGCTCCACCCAAAAATCCCCTATCTCCAACCGAAAATGAAATATCTCTCACAAATAAAAGCCCCCAACATTCTTTTTATACCCCAAAAGAAACCCCAAACAAAACCAAGCCAAAAAACCCTAAATAAGTCAATTTTCGTCCATATCTGATGGGACCGGCCGACCTCTGTTTTGGGACCGGTCGACCGCACTTTTGGAATTTGCCTTGGGCTGGAGGCAGCCCACTTTTCCACTCCGAACCAATTTTGACGCGTTGCACGGAAATGGCCATAACTCCCTCATACGGAATAGAAATGAGGCGTGGTCGGAACTGACACGAAGCTAATTCAATTCTATACATGATTCTGTTTTGAAACCCTCCAAATTATGCAGTTTAATATTACCAAAATTCCCTTGAAGTAGAAGAAAATACCAAAACCTTTCGGAAATGGGCATAACTTCCACATACGGAGTCAGAATGACGCACGGTCAGTGGCCACGGAAAGATAATTTTATGATCTACATGTTGGTAACTTCATTCCATAAAAAATAGTGAGTTTGAAAAGACCAAATTTCCCTTGAAGTAGCATTCGACGACGAAACTTCTTCGAAATGCAACTGAAATTCACTTTTAGCGTTCCAATACCTACAAAAGCATAGATAACCCATGCAAAGCATGTATATATATCCAAATCCAAGGTTGTCTGGTTAATGAGCATAATTATAGGCATTTAGGACCGTAAAAGTGCTAGAATGCATAAAGATAACGGGCGTAAATATGCAATATTCGATACGAATCACACCCCCTAACTTAAACATTGCTAGTCCCTAGTGATGAAACAAGCAAAACTAGTCCACAGAAGGAAATACAAAATGTATATATGCATCGAAATATAATTGCCACTTTCATAGGGAATACGATTGCATTTAGCATATGCAATAAGCCGTTAAAACCCATAGGTTACCCTAGTGGACGAGTGTCGTCTCGTGAGGGTTTTCAGGGATGATACCCACAAACATCATATGGTTTCCTCAAAATATGCCCAAACCAACATGCGACAAGCCCAACAAAAGAGAAAAAGATTTCATATGCATTATTAGCAAAGTGAATGAATTCACACAAAAGTCTGAATCATTAACATTATAGAATGCACCTCATAGAATTGAAACCTTAAATGTGGGAGCAGAGCGAGCACATGCAAAGTGTGATTTGGAAAAAACTTAAATAAACCGGATACTAAATTAAAGCACGCATATATTCAATCCTCACGGGCATTACACTCATCAAGCGAATTCACTCGAAACAGGGAACTAACACACGTAACATGCGGGCAAAAGAGTAAATGTAAATGGAAACTAGGCCGCACACATGTCACAGATGAAGAACGCTATATATGATATTAAAAACTGTAATCTCAATGAATGATACTCCTCATTAAAGGAGGCGAAATGTATTTTCACAAATTATCAAAACTATTTAAACCTTTGAATTACATCTACTTAAGATCACATAGGACTTGTATAGGGTTATAATGTAGGCTAGGCTAGAGTACGAAACGAGGGAATGTATGTACGGATTCAAAGTGTTCGGGATGAAAACTCGGGATAATGGGAAAATGCGGACAATATCAAAATTAGAAAACAAGTTCCAAAAAGGCATTAGATATATCACCGGGGAGAGTAATCAAAGATTATTAAACACTATACAACATTTACAACTTTCTCTTTCTTTTCTTTTCTTCTTCTTCTTATGTTTTCTCTTTTGTTTTCTTTTGCTTTTTGCTTTCTCTTTTTCTTCACTTTTTTCACTACTTTCTTTTCTTTACTTGTCAAACTCTCATATGCCTAAATTGCAACTGACATCATAACAACAACATTCAATCCCAAGTAACATTCCAAACAAAGGTATGCAAGTGTATATATGGTATATAACTCCAATTTAGAGTTGGTTATGGGAAGGGGGTTATGAAACGAAAGGCTATATTTAGGCTCAACGGGGTTAACGAGGGTAAACATATAAGGATGAGGTCAAGGCTAATATAGGTGATATAACAAAGAATGCCTATGATCATTTCACAAAGTTTACGCAATTCTCGAGTCAAAACAATATATGAAAATCATGATCAAGTAACACAATTCAAGTATGAACTCAATTAACGAACGGTCAAATGAAATAATAGTGAGATTAACAACGAATTCAACATTTTCAATGAGTAAAGAATAGTGTATACACTCACAAACGACGAAAGGTACAAAGCTTACTCGGTGTAAGTATATACTATGCAACAAAAGATTACCGAGATATAAAAATCTTAAACCAAATCAATATAACAATAAAAATGCATGTGCTCATGGGATTAAAGTTTAATTCATGAAGTTATTCATAATATCAATAAGTGAGACTAAAGTCTAATAACTTCTAAAATAGAGAACATGCATCATTGGGTTGTCTATTGGATCGGGCAATTATTGAAATTTATCATCGAAAACAAAGGCAAAATGCCCCAAAAAGGAGAAAAAATAAAGAAAATCTTTTTGAAACTTTTGAATTTTTCTAAGAAAAGCATACTAAGTAACTAACATGTGAGTAAAAACATGGACTAAATAAAGAAATGGATAGAATATCCCACACCCCCTAACTTAAAACTTGACATTGTCCTCAATGTTAATTAAGAACGAAGTTAAAGAGAGGAAAATAGCGATATTACCCAAATGTGGAGCGATCCCCATAAGAACAAGTCCAAAGAATCTACAAAACAAGTTAGTACCGAGCATAGCAAAAACAAATAACAAAAAGTTAACTAATTACACTAAACTAGATTAAAAAGGAAAGAAAAAATAAAAAGCTAACTATATACAACCTACTATTTAGACTTCACACTAACTGTACACTAGAAGTCTAAATAGCTGAGGGTCCACCATAAGAACGATTTGACTCTGGAGGATAACCGGTGTACCCTCACATACAAGCATGCCTTCCAAAAAATATGAATTCCGTTTTAACAACAGAAGGCATGCGTAAGGAGGAAGAAAAGAACCATCGCCAATTAAAAGTTTTGGTGGGACGATGGGGGGTTTGGATTGAACGGGTGACAAAAACAAGTGGGGACCGAGAAAAGCTGAATATCCTCCCAAGGATTTTGAAGTTGGAATGGGAGGTTGCGTACACAAAGGAAAAGATGCGATCGTGGAGGGAGACTCGAGAAAGTACTCCTCATCGGCGATAGGGTTTAAAACATTAAAGTTCGAAACCGAATCATCGGGTACTTGTTTCGGTGGGGAAATAGAGAATAAAAATGGGGATGAAAGAAATTCAAACTCATGAGATGAATCATCATCGCATGAAGTTGGAATTTCAAAGGAAATAATATCATTTTCAATGAAATGTTCTTCTTTGGGGGCCAAAGAAGAAATCATTTCATTGCAAATAGATATTACGTCATTTTCATCCTCACTTTCAATATCTATTACGAGATGGGCAAAGTCTACAATGGCTTGTTCCAAAGTAGGTACAAGTACCTCATTTGGTTCAAAACATTCCTCGACTTCAAAAGTCTCGGAAGAAAAATCGTCGTCAGACTCAAATAATAAATCCAACTCATGTTCCCACGAACGATTTTCTTCCCAATAGCGATTTTCCATTTTCTCATTTTCATACATACGCAAACCCTCACCGAATGCATTAGAATGGGAACTTTGAAAATTACCATCGGACTTAAACGAAAACTCATTATTATAGGAATTTTGAAAACTATTGCGATTCGTTTTAAAATTCCTATTATAAGGAGGTAAAGGCCCAAAATCATTATCATCATCATCAAAATTCCAATAACCTAAATTTTGACTTTCATTATACTCGCCTAAGGTAATATTTGAATTTGCAAATTTTTGGGATTCTAAGTATTCACCGAAAGTCATAGGTTTGCGAGAATTTTGAGAATTATAAAACGGATTACCGAAAGAATTGGAATAAGACATGCTTACCCAAAAAATGGCTCAAGTGGCGAATTCCACAAAGTAGGTGCGCGCGAAAAGAATTCGAGCGTTTCTAAGTGCTCAAATGTGGAAGTCCTACAAAATATTAGCAAATAATACAAATAGAAAGAAAATACTATGAAATATTAAATCAAATAAAGTCTAAAACAAACTAGTCCCAGCAACGGCGCCATTTGATAGACAGGATTTTGCCGCGGCGCGAGAGTCACCTACACGCCGGTCGTTTTGAATTCAGCTCACCTGAACTATATAAAAACCTAAATTACAACTACACTCAACGGGTGAGTATAGCGGTAAGTCGGGTATCGAAAATCCACAGAGACGAGTTGCTAGAATTTATATGTTTTAATATTTCGAAATAAAAGTGTAAAAGGTAATTTTAACAAAAAGGAAAAGATAATAAAGAGAAAAGATTAAACTAGGCGAGTGTAATTAAACTATGTTAACAAAGTGAATAAAAATTATAGGTTGCATCGAATATCCCTCACCCCGAGTTAATTAGTATAAAATAGTTACATGGTTCGACGAGTTATTAAGATTGCGTCGAAACTTTGCATCTCATTTTGAGAGTTAATTAAATCAAGAGTTGTCACACCCCTAAATTCGCATAAAAGTCTAATAAGATTTTGGTGTCAACAAATATCCCGGAAATTACGCACGCAAGGTCGTAAGCACGGAGCATACATGATATACCCCGTCAAATCCCCTAGGCGTAATAACTAGGACAACACACTCGAAATAGACCCGTAAACTCCATCACCAAAGCAAAGCAACACGTCAACCCTAGGTGAGTTCAATCCGACACAACCTAATTTAACCTAGCTACAAAGCATGGTAAATAGCAAGAAATAAATCAAAGAAAGTAAATCTACACTAGAAGGCAATAAATGTAAAGCAAGTAAATAAAGCAATAAACCTAAATTAGAAAGCAAGAAATGAACAACACAAAGCTTAAACAAAGAAACAACAATTAATAACAATGGAGGATAATGAATAGTGCTTACAATACCCAAATGGGTGCAAACCCTAGGAAGATAATCTCCACCCAAAAATCCCCTATCTCCAACCTAAAATGAAATATCTCTCACAAATAAAAGCCCCCAACATTCTATTTATACCCCAAAACAAACCCCAAATAAAACCAAGCCAAAAAACCCAAAATAAGTCAATTTTCGTCCATATCTGATGGGACCGGTCGACCTCTGTTTTGGGACCGGTCGACCGCACGTTTGGAATTTGCCTTGGGCTGGAGACAACCCACTTTTCCACTCCGAACCAATTTTGACGCGTTGCACGGAAATGGCCATAAATCCCTCATATGGAATCGAAATGAGGCGTGGTCAGAACCGACGCGAAGCTAAATCAATTCTCTCATGATTCTGTTTTGAAACCCTCCAAATTATGCAGTTTGAAATTACCAAAATGCCCTTGAAGTAGAAGAAAATACCGAAACCTTTCGAAAATGGGCATAACTTCCACATACGGAGTCAGAATGACGCACGGTCAGTGGCCACGGAAAGATAATTTGATGATCTACATGTTGGTAACTTCATTCCATAAAAAATAGGGAGTTTGAAAAGACCAAATTTCCCTTGAAGTAGCATTCAAAGACGAAACTTCTCCGAAATCCAACCGAACCTCACTTTTAGCGTTCTAATACCTACAAAAGCACAAATAACCACTGCAAAGCATGTATATATCCAAATCCAAGGTTGTCTGGTTAATGAACATAATTATAGGCATTTAGGACCGTAAAAGTGCTAGAATGCATAAAGATAACGGGCGTAAATATGCAATATTCGATACAAATCGCTGACACTTGAAGCGACGCTGATACTTGCGGCGGCACCGGCCCTTATCGCGGCGCCGACATTTGGGGCGGCGCCGACACTAGAAGTGGCACTGATACTTGAAGTGGCGCTGACGCTTGCAACGACGTTGACGCTTGAGGCAGCGCCGACGCTCCAAGCGGCGCCGACGCTCGTAGCGGCTCTAAAAATTGAAGTGGCGCTGATACTTGAAGCGTTCACTGATACCTGAAGCGGCGCCGACCCTTGTTGCGGCACCGACACTTGAAGCGGCGCTGACTCTTGAGGCGACACCGACCCTTGTCGCGGCGTCGACGCTCGAAGCGGCGCTGACACTTGAAGTGGCGCTGATACTTGAGGTAGCATTGATGCTTGAAGTGGTGCTAACACTTGAAACAGTCACTGATCCATTGGAGGCGGCGCCGACCCTTGTCGCGGCGCCGACACTTGAAGCGACGCCGACGCTTGAAGCGGCGCTGACGCTTGAGGCGGCGCCGACCCTTATCGCGCCACCGACGCTCGAAGCTACGCCGATGCCTGGAGTGGCGCTGATACTTGAGGTAGCGATGACGCTTGAAGTGGCCCTGACACGTGAAGCGGTCGCTGATACCTGAGGCGATGCCGACTCTTGTCGCGGCACCGACACTTGAAGCGATGCCAACGCTTGCGGAGGCGCCAACGCTTGAGGCGGTGCCGACCCTTGTCGCAGCGCCGACGCTCGAAGCGGCGCTGACGCTTGGAGTGGCGCTGACCCTTGTCGCGGCGCCGACGCTCGAAGCGGCACCGACGCTTGGAGTGGCGCTGACGCTTGGAGTGGCGTTGATACTTTGCAATGGCTTTTGGGCTTCTTGGTGACCCTCACGGGTACCTCTCGGGTGGCATTAATAAGAGAGTATTTTTTTTATTTTGTTTGTTTTTTTTCTATTGATAGAACCCTTCTACATTAGCCCCTTGTGCAAAGATTTTTTGGTTGGGTAGACTAAAAAAACTTTGTACGCTATAAATCTGGCTTCAACAATTATATATATATATATATATTTTCTGAGGGATCCTAGGATCATTAACTGCTGTGTCCTTTTATCCGAGATTTTTTTTAAAAAAAATTTGAGAACCCACGCGTCAGTGTGGGAACTGTCATCTCATCATTTGGGAAAAAAGGTCATCGCCTTTTTTCCTTCCTGCACGTTTTCCCATTTTGGTGAAAAAAAACATAAGCCCCTCTTCTTAGTCTCTTTCATCTTCTTCAAAAAACATAAGATACTTTTGGGTTTGTAGTGAGAGAGAGTGAGAAAGGGACTCTTAAAACACCATAGCCACCCATCTCCTCATTTTTGCTCTAACTTTCCCAACTATCATAGCCTCTCATCCATGGATTCCAAACCAAAGAATGCCTCTCCAAATGTAAACACCCCTAAGGCCCCCAAGGCTCTAAACTCCACGCTTTCTCCATTGCTCGTTCCAACCACTTCCGTGGCCAAGCTTCCTGCCGTCGGCGACGTTTGGTCCCATACGACCAGCGGCGCTAACGCCCCGCACGCGATACCCGCCTTTTCGGTTTTCAGGTCGAGAACCCTCGTGGGTTCCTCGCCCTCTCACTCGGTACCTGCGTTTTTTACTCTGGTTCCTCCATGATAAGGGGGATCTCGACCGAGGCTCTTCTGACGGCTGAGGGTCTCACGCTCGATTGCAGTATGCATAAGGATCATAGCGTCTCGCCCGATCTGGGCACGGGTTTTAATTTTTTGATTGAGAAAGATGCCGACCAGGGTTCCTCATCAACAGATCCTCCATCGGAGGGTCTCTCGCCTCGTTCCAGATCTCGCGACATTACCACCTTCCAGCGGAACTTGTCTTGCTCCATCCAAGACCTCGCGCGCTTAGGGTCCGCGTCCCCGGGTTCCTCGCGATTTCCTTCCATGGACGGTGTTCAAATCTTAGGTTTCTCATGTAGCGGTGCTCAGTTAGAGGCGGGTGTCTCGCCCAACTCCCTTGATATGATTGTTGACGAGGGCCCTCCGCGGGTGGACCTCTCATTCGAGAGTCTCTCGCCCGTCGCCTTGGATTCTTATAAGGAAATCAGTTGCGTTGGGAGGGGTATCTCGACCTCAATTTATGAAGTTTATCCAATTGGTTTGGATATGGTTATCTCAGAATTTTCTAGCGCCGACAGTGGTTCCTCGCGCGTTGAGCTAGGCGCGGGGGGTTCTTTATCCAATGAGCTTGGGGGGAGGGGGGTCTCAACACCCGTGAACTTTTCTGAATCAGATGGGGTCTCGACCCCCATTTTTTCGCTAGGGAACTCTTGCGGTGAGAGGAGGGTCTCGACGCCTGGTTTAGTTTCTACGGGTCTCTCGTCCGTGCCTGGGGGTGTCTCGGCAGGTATTAGTGCTGACGCAAGCATCTCGACTTCGAGTGTCTCGATGCCTTTGACTGTTTCTGAAATGGGGGTCCCAACTTATGGCAGCATGGTGACCTCTCGTCAGCGGTCGGGGGTCTCGCGACTTGGCCTCGCATCCACGGGTCTCTCGTTCGTGCAAGGGGGTGTCTCGACATTTTGTCACCTCGAGGGTTCCGTGACCCAGGGTGTCTCACCGACTGTTGGTGTTACGGAGAGCATGCCACTGACCGGGGGCTCTTCACATGATTTTGCATTGGTTTCTGCCTCCACTTCTTTTTTTTGCGACAGGGGACCCCCAGGGTCCCTCACTCAGAGTCCCCACTAGCATGAGTTCTTTTCTTAAGCCAATGGCTCTTGGTGGTTCATCAGCTACGCCAACCTCTTCTCAGGCATGGAACGACTATATGCATATTCGCCAAGGGCGCGACTTTGGTATTTATCGTCGTGCTCCTTTTTTTGGTCCTGCCGACAGTTTCATGATTTCACTTCCTAATTTTGGGGAAAAATTTTCGGGTGCTGTTCTCGAACGTTCTCATGTGGGGTTAACTGAGTTTGCTGACCTTCCTACTATTTCTACGGATTCCATTCTCCGATCCCGCATTGACCGCGATGACTTTCCTTATTCCAACGTTGAAGTTAAAACCCCGGGTAGACCCACAGAGGAGTGGGCCAACTGGGTTGATTATGTTCTGGGCGTTCCTGATTATGTGGCTATTCTTAGGGAGGTGGGACTCTTCATCACCGTCAGCAGCCTGAAGTCCTGCACCATATTTAAGCATGGTTCTTCGCTCAATCTCTTATTGTCTCGGTGGAGTATGGAGTCTCACACCTTTGTCACGGGCTGGGGGGAATTTACCGTTACCCTAGAAGATATATGTGAGTTGTACGCCCTTCCTTTCTTTGGGAAGCGGGTATTTTCTGATGACTCCGAGGACTCCCTAGAGTAGGAGATGGTGGGGGAGTTACGGTCAGCTCTCGGAGAGTGCTCGAGGTATGTGGCCATAAATATAACAGGTCATTCCAAGCATTCCTTTGCCAAATGGCAAAGATACTGGTTCAGAGACTTTGAGCAGTTGCAGAAGGGGGAGACTTCTCGTGCAGCCCCCAGATCCCAGGATGGCCCTAAGCTCCACTCTCCTGTACATTTAGCCGCTTTCCTCGTTACGTTTCTGACTCGGTTCCTTCTACCAGGTAATCCCGAAGACTTCCCTCGCGAACTTCTTTTTAGATTGGTTGTACGATTATCTCGCGGTAGGTCGGTACCCATGGCTGCCCTGACCTTAGGTTCTCTTTACACCTGGATGGACCGAGTACACATAGATGTAGAGAGGTCCTGCGGTCGGTATGATGTTGCTAATCATGCCAACGCCCCTCTCTTGATGGCCTTTTTGTTTGAGCATTTCCCCCACTTTACTTCAGGGGCTCACGCTTGTCATAGCGGCGCTGCGAGACTTCTTCGGTGGCATAAGAAAACTCCCAAGCAGTCTCTGGGAATGTTTATTGATGATATCAAGGAGTTTCAGTTTCGACCTTACACCAGGCACCCTGGGGGTACTTTCAGCTGGCTTTCTTTCCTTGGTGACGGCAGGACTTTCAATTGCCCTTCAGCAGTGGGATCGGTTTCCACGTGTCCTCATATTAATGTGGTGATGATGCTCCTACCATGCCATCTCCCTTCTTGGACCGAGTTAGGTCCGCGTGCTGAATCCTATCATTCCGAGAGGGCAAGACGGCAGTTCGGCTATGATCAGGGCGTTCACACTCCTCCTCTTCCTACCTACAACAGTCATTCTGAGGCATTCTCGGAGGCATGTGCTAGATTTACTCTTCAGGGATTATTCCACAGAGTCAGTGGTTTGGGTGGTCTCTATGTGCCTCCCTGCGATTATCATCCTTCATTCTCTTCATTTTGGTTCCTTCTTTAGCAGCAGCAGGTTCGGCTTATTCAAGAATGTGTAATTGCTCCCCCTCATGAGACTAACCCCATTAAATACACCAGAGCTCAGTTTTTGGTCAGACGGACGCATAAAGATCCTTGGTTCCTCAGCACCACCTCTACGCCACTCTTCGAGCAGGCTATCCCTATTTTAGTGAAACCTCTTATTGACGAGTCACTTCCGCCTCCATCCATTGAGCTTCCCCCTATAAAGTCTAAAAGCCAACCAAAAATCAGAGGGAAAGCGGTCACCTCTACTACGAGCAAAAGGAAACACCCCGACGCCAATGTATCCAATTTTGTTCCTGCTACTACTGCTTCTCCTCCTTCTTCTCCTGTGAGGACCCGGGCTGCGAAGAAAAAGAAAGGAGATGGCTCTGGCGTGGCTGCTTCCTCTTCCGTGGATCAAGAGTCTGATACTGGCAATCTTGGGGCGGGGAAGACTTCCCAAGTAGCGAGAGGGAAAGGTTACTCCTCACTGAGCCTTAATTCCCAGGAGGCGCGGGTCGCGTTTGTTCCCATTGTGGAAGGTAATATATCACGACATTCTTTACTTAGTGGAACTAGCTCTCTCGGAGTTTCTTTATCTCCCTCCCCTTCATTGGAAGAGGAACTAGTTGATTATGGGAGCACCCCTTCCTATGACGACCATAGTTCTCCTTCGGGTGATTTGGGCGGTCTGGGTTTCCATACCGAAAGCACTACTGACACTTATGCTTTGTTATCAGTCTCCAGAGAGTCTTCTAGTGATGATGAGGCCTCCCGTTCTCCTGGGGGGGGGGGGGGGGGTTAGCCCCACCCATCTCCCCTACGGCCAGACTACGCGCCCTGCTAGTGTAAGCATTCTCCCTTTACTTGTCTATATATTTTTTTTTTGCATATGATTTTCTTTCTTCACCTCATTATATATTTTTTTATTTGTGAATCAAAGCATTTTGTCATATTTGTGCAAGTCATCTTCGTAGAGGCAAGTAGTTCTACTCTTCCCCCACTACGACCGACGCCCTTTCAGCGGGAGAGGAACTCCATGCTCATTTCTTACCGAGTCCTATTTAGAGAGGTTTGCTATCTTCTTAATTCTTTTACCCTATGTTGTAATTTATTCGTCTTCTGACTACCTTTTGATTGCGTACACTGTCATTTCCCCGCAGCTTTCATTCGTGCATTTTACTGTCACCAGGACCAACCCTGTGGCTTCCCCCTCTCCTCAGGTATGCCTTGCTATTTTCAAAACTTTCATTCTGGGGATTTCTCTTTTTTTTTTTACTTCTTCCTTTTATTTACCCATTTACCGTGCGTAGAGAGTTGTGTCTTCGGGCGTTGTCACCTCATCTTCTCTTGTCTCGGCGGTGAGCAATTCTGCAGTTGAGCCCCTGGGCTCCTCTTTATCTGAGGTACATATTTTTACTTTTGAATATTTGTTTCCTCTTAATGGGAGTCCTAATGGCTTTTGGACTTTCTTCTCAGGGGGGGGGCGGGGGGCTCCTCCCTTACCTGACATTATCGTTCTGAGCCTATCCTCTTCGGGGAGGATTTCTATCCCTAGGGTTCGCGTATCTATGGACGGTAGACCCTTGGTTCAGGCAATTTCTCGTGGCCCCATATTTACTGTGGCTTCAACCAGTGAGCCCACACTTCAGTTCAGTCCTTTCTGTTGAATCATGAGATTTCCTTTCCTTCGAACATGTAATAAATAATGTATTTTCATTCTTTGAAGGCTATCAGTACAGCCCCTACTGCGCCGACTGTCCTTTTCCGCTCTTCCCCTTTGGATGGGGCTCAGGTACTTTTTTGTTTAGCTATGTATTTCTTCTCTATCCGGAGTGTATTTATCGTAGCCCCTTTGTTTACTTCATTTCAGTTATCCCTCGGTGCTATTTTGAGTGTGGCTCCTGCTACTGTTGTTTCAGTAGCCCCTATACATGGGTTGGTTTGTCCTGTTGTTGCACCTCTTCAGGTAGCTATCTCTACGGCGCCCTTTTGAGAGGCTTCCCTCACCCTCTTTTGAATTGAGGTATTTGTCATACACGAGGTAAGTAATTTGTTACCTCTCGCCCTTTCTTGTTACTTGCAGCCTTGCCTACCCCTTACGCCCTTCGTCGCTGAGGTTGTTCCTTCAGAAGTGCACGAGGTAAGTGATTTTTTTACTATTTCTCTCTTGTCTTCTTGCGTATATTGTGCAAGCATTCCCATTTCACCCTTGTCTCATTGTTTCCAGGTGCATGAGAGTACTCCGGTGACTGTGGAGTCTGGCAGTGGGGCGACTGCGAGAGAGGTATTAGACTGGCATACCCCCTCTTTTTACTATTCCCCTATTTTCTTCTTGCGTATACTGTGCAAGCATTCTCATTTCGCCCTTGTCTCATTGTTTTCAGGTGCATGAGAGTACTCCGGTGACTGTGGAGTCTGGCAGTGGGGCGACTGCGAGAGAGGTATTAGACTGGCATACCACCTCTTTTTACTATTCCCCTATTATCTTCTTGCGTATACTGTGCAAGCATTCTCATTTCTCCCTTGTCTCATTGTTTCTAGGTGTATGAGGGTACTCCGATGAGTGCGGAGATTGGTAGTGGGGCAACTGTGGAGGGAGATCATAGTTCTGAGTTCACTCCTTTGGTCGGTGATGCTGATTCTGGTGGGGAATCTTGTTTTCTTCCTTCTGAGGCGGAGTCTCGCCACTCCGATGGCGATGATGAGACGGAGGATGCTACGACTATTTCTAGTAGGCTATGGCGTGAGGAGTTACCAGGCCGATTCAGGGTACATGAGCATCAACTCTTGTATCTTATCTTGGAGCACCATCCCGAGACGTTCACTTCTCAGAGTATACTTCAGGTTGATAGTCTTACGGCCTTCAACCTAAGGGCTCTTGCCAGCCATGTTCATGATTTCTTGGCTACCTCCCCTGCTAAGCTGACTAGCTCTTCTATTTTGCTATTCTTGGATTCCCTCCATGACTTACACCAGTTCTATCACATTCGTTTGGATTGTCTTGACGCAGGGGTTCGCCCCTTTCTGAGTGTTCCTTTTCGAAAGATAGTGAGGTTTCACACTTCCCGACAGTCTAGGGTTGAGCAACGGCACGCTGAGGCTACGAGGATCCGGAATCAGATCGCCCTACTGCAGGTGAAGCTTTCCAGACTCGAGTCTGGCGACGAGGAGGATGAAACTAGATTCGTCAGGTTGGAGGAAGATTTTCTGCGGGAGGCTGATCCGTCATATGCTGGCGCCATCGCGTGTGATGATTTATTTTTTGTGGTGTCTAGCAGATAGGCTACTTCTTGCTTTATAGTGCTCAAAATTCTATATGTACATCACTTATCATTCCTGTATGAGACACTTTGTTTCTTCTGCACTTTCTTTTTCTTTTGTTCTCCCGTTATGCTGTGGGTGTTCTTTTTATGTGACTTGCTCTAATTTCTGTGAGCATTTAGTCTACTGGTGGCTACCCCATATACTTCGGGGTATTTGCATTGATATGAAAAGTTATGTATTATCATATTGTATATATTTTTCGAAAATGCACCTCTTGTAGCTGTGAGGTGTTGGCATGTGACTTCCTTGGGTTGCCCCTCCTGTCTGTGGGGTAATTCCTGCACATTACTGTTTATAGGCATAGAGGCTAGGTTGGAGGGGAGGGTGACCCCTGCCTTTTTCTGGAAGCCTGATTTTATTATGAAAAACTGTATTAATTTATGTCTGGGGGACTTTGCTCAGTATACTTTCTCTTAGGATGGACTTACCTCCCAAGTGTAGTGAGCAAAGTTCCTGATCTTTTTTTTTGTACTCTCTTCTAACTTAATAGGGAGTGTATATGTATGTATAAACGAGAAAGAAAAGCAAATGTCAACAATGATCAAAAGTGTTGCTATTTCATTTCTTTACCTTTGTGTGCTGTTTACAGTGTAGTATTCCTCTTAAAAAAAATTTACAAAAACTTTTCTGGTATATGAGCAATCCTCGAAATCCATTACAGACATGCAAAACACAAACAAAACTTGTTAGATATTACTAAGCATAGTACCTCTTCAGCCACTTGCAGTTGATGGACTGGAGGCAATCACTCTCTGGTTCTGATATTTGGCAGTAGCCCGACTTCCCCACTCCTCGGACAACAAAAGGGCCTTCCCAGTTAGGTTTGAATTTTGATGCCGACATGCTACGGAGATGGTGAGTTGATGCTCGCAGGACTAGATCTCCCACCTGGAATTCCCTAGGCTTAACCAAGTTTTCGTAGGCCCTGGACAGTTGTTGAGTGTAGACTTTGAAATTCTCTCTTACCTTGTCTCTGTGCTCGTTCAGCGCCTCTAGTTGCACATGCCTTGGGTCTGGGATGAGCCCATTGCTAAGAGAAATTCTGGCTGAAGGTACCGCCAGTTCCACTGGTAGGACAGCTTCGGTCCCATATACTAGAGAGAAGGGAGTGAACCCTGTTGGCTTTCTTTTCGAAGTACGATAGGCCCATAACACCATAGGCAACTTCTCATCCCATGCTCCCGGCATGTCTTCTAGCATTTTCTTCAAAATATTTATCAGGGTCTTATTAGTAGCTTCTGCTTGGCCATTGCCCTTGGGGTAGGATATGGTTGAGCTATTATGCAAAATCTTATACTTGTCCGTGAGAAGGGCCATCTCTTTGCATACAAATTGCTTCCCATTATCCGTTAGGATCAATTTGGGTATACCTAACCTACATATGATATACTCCTTTATAAACTGGGTTACCACTTGGGCGGTGACTCTCCTTAAAGGAATGGTCTCCACCCATTTGGTGTACAATTCTGTAGCCACAATGATAAAAGCCTTACCGTGAGATGCTGGGGCGATCTTACCCACCAGGTCGAACGCCCATGTGTGGAAGGGATAGGGGCTTCCCAGCTCTGTAGACTGACGGAGGGAGCGTGCACCATGTTTCCATGCACCTGGCATGCTCTACACTTTTTCACATATCCAATTGAGTCAGCCTCCATGGTCGGCCAGTAGTATCCTAGCGTCATTAGTTGATCATACAGCTTGGCGCCTCCCATGTAGGAGGGCTCATGAGCTTCTTTCAGCACCATTTACACTTCCTCTTTAGCTAAGCACCTTAGCGCCTTCTCATTGTACCCTTTCCTATATAACTCTCCTCTGACCAAGTAGAAACGTGTTATCCTTTTTCTAAGGTAAATTTCATCCGCTCTCTCGGCGAGCAGCTCCCCATATTTTAGATATGCTAGGTACGGCAGTCTCCAATCTTCGAAGATTTCTACGAAGTTAGCCTCCGTCGGCTGGTCAAAATTAGCTTGGCACTTTAAACAACTTTGTTGCAATCGGGACGCTTCTACGCTCATGGCGGGACAAAAATACCCGCTTCGCTGCAGTCGTCTGTAAAGGGGGATATCCGTATCTCCACAGTGCTTCTGGTGCATTTCTATTAATCTCTCCTTGGCTTCTTGCTCCCCCACGCACCTTGCCAGAAACCCTCCAGGACTCTTGAAGTAGAGAGTTCCCTACAGCACATGATAGTTGGCTAACTCTAATATTTTCATTATCCCTTCCCTGGTTTCAAGTTGCTTCTCTACCAGACGCCTCCAATCTTCCGGCTCGTTACTTGGGAATAAGGACTTTACGGTAGTAGGTACCGTTCTCCGCCTCACTGTGATGGTTGCTTCTGACACCTCCTTGTCCAACTTTTGTGCTATGGTGGCGAGCGCGTCAGGGTGCCTGTTCATCGTTCGCGCCTGCCTCTCCACAGTTACTTCCAAGAACTATCCCAACAGTCGTTGGATGATGTGTCTATATAGCGCTAAGTTGGCATGTTTAAGGGAAAACTCTCCATTGACCCGCTTTACTACCAGATTGGAGTCCCCTCATATACACAGTACCCTGATCCCTCTTCTGAGTGCTTCCAACATCCCTAGAATGAGGGCTTCATACTCAGCTTCATTATTTGAGCATTTAAAATCTAACTTGAAAGAGAGGGTAATCTTCTCCTTCCCATCTGACAGTATGACGCCGACCCCACCTGTTCCTTGAGCACTGGAACCATCAAACTCCATAAAACACTTCTTCACCTCCTCCTCCATGCATGCTTGGAAACTTTCTCCGGGTAGCTCTTCACTAGGTGGTTCGAAAACCCCACTCGGGAAATGGGCCAGCAGATTTGCTACTGCCTGGCTCTTAATGGCTTTAGGCACTACGCATTTTAGATCGTATTCTGATAGGATCAAAAACCACCTTGATGCTCGTCCCACGAGTATAGTCCGCACGAGGAGGTACTTGATGGGATCACACTTGGTGACTATGTGAACGGTGAAGTCTAGAAGATAGTGTCTCAACTTCTGGGCTATAAATACCAGTGCCAGACAGTGCCTCTTAACACTGGTGTATCTCGATTCTGTTTCGGATATTACTCTTGATAGGTAGTAAACCGGATTTTCCATTCCTTCCTTCTGTTGCACCAAGAGGGCCCCTATCGACCTCTCTGTAGAAGTGAGGTAGAGCAGCAGCGGCGCTCCGGCTTCGGGGGGAATCATCGTGGACAGAGAGGCTAGGATTTCTTTAATCTTCTCGAACGCACTCTCTTGCCTCTCTCCCCAAACCCACTTGGCTTTGTCTTTTAGTAGAGGTGCGAACGGATGAGTTACTTCTGCCAACGCAGGTATAAACCTCCGCAGGTAGGATACCTTTCCCAGGAAGCTCTTAAGTTGTCTTTGACTCTTGGGAAGTGGCATCATCACAATGGCTTTCATCTTCTCTGCATCCATTTTCACCCTTTGTCTATTTACCACAAAACCTAATAATTTCCCTGCAGTAACCCCAAAGGCACACTTTGAGGGGTTCATTCTCATCTTATACCGACAACACCTCTCGAATACTCTCCTGAGATCCTGAATGTGCTTGTTTTCTTTCCTAGACTTTACCACCAAATCATCCACATAGCATTCTAGTATATCATGAAATAAGTCATGAAAAATTTCCATCATGGTCCGCTGGTATGTGGCTCCAGCGTTCTTCAGTCTGAAGGGCATGACTGTATAGTGAAAGTTCCCTAACGGTGTGCGAAAGGCAGTCTTCTCTACGTCGGCGGGGTCCATTTTAATCTGGTTATAGCCAACATACCCGTCCATGAAGCTATACATCTCATGTCCCGCGGTGGAATCCACTAAGCTGTCTATACTGGGTAGTGGGAATTCATCCTTAGGACACGCCCTGTTCAAGTCGCAAAAATCTACACAGATTCTGATTTGGGTCTTGTCTTTCTTTACCACTGGCACTATGTTGGACAGCCATATGGGGTGCTGAATAGGCTTGATGAACCCTGCCGCTAACAACTTCTCCACCTTAGCCTTTATTTTCAAATCAAGGTCTGCTTTATATGTGCGCGTGGCTTGTCTTACCGGAAGGGCATTGGGAAGGATGTTCAATCTATGAGAGCTCACTTCTGCGTCTATTCCTGGCATCTCCCTGTACTTCCAAGCAAATACATCAGTGAACTCCCTAAGTAGCTCAATGAGCTCTTCCTTCTGCTTCGGTTCCAGGCACTTGGAAATTAGAATGGGTCTACTCTCGCCCTCTTCTAACCCCAACTTGATTTCTTCTAATTCCTGTAGCTACTCTCTGGGTCCGTCTTGCATGCACTCTGGCGCTTCTTCTAGTTCTTCAACATGTTCAACAATATTGGATTCATCAACAATAAAACACTCGGGCGTCGGGTCGATGCTCTCATCCCAGAACACTGCCCGCGCAGACCGTTATAAATGGTAGATGACCTTTCCATTGGGCAAGACCACTTTCTTGCAAGTTCGAGGGGGTCTAGCTACCTTCCTCTTGTCTTTTGCCATATGGGGGATTATCCTCTCCCCTAGACGGTCATGAACGGATTTTTTCTGCGGGACCCTTCCCTCAGCTACCTTGATCCATGCTAGTTTTCTTGTAGAGACCTTTTTTTCCTCATCTAATTCAGTGTAAAAGGCAGCATCTACCAGGTGGGCCTCCTCAATGGTGAAGGGTCTCTGCGTGGCCTTGATCACTATCTCTGTTCCTCTAATGTTTGTCTTCGCGCATTGATGGTAGGTGGAAGGCACTACGCCATGAGTGTGCATCCATACCCTTCCAATGAGTAATTGGTAGCTGGTGTCAGCGTTAATAACATGAAATTTGATGTGGGAGGTGAAACTTCCCAACTTAATACCCACATTTACGTATCCAATAGACTGCATTCCGGTGTTGTCGAATTCGAAAATTACTAGCGGTACCGAAACCACCTTCTCCTGGTCAATTCATGTTTCATACAATGTACTGATGGGCATGATGTTAATGGATGCTCCTCCATTCATCAACGCCCTGGGAAATGAGACTCTATTAATTATGGCTGTGATGTACAACGGGCGGTTGTGGAAGTAGGGTACCACCCTATCCGCTTCAGAAAACACCACTTCAGAGGTATACTTCTTAATCATCCTTCTGATCGGCCCCTGCCAATTTAGTGAAGGGTCCTCCTGTTGCTTCACTGCCTCCAATACTTTCTTCATGATGGACACCCTCGTGTCTTACTTCACCCCTATTTGGTCGAAAAACCACTTGAACTTGGGGCTCCTCGCTATGGCCTCACATTCAGAATCTAAGTCTACCTCGTACGTCTGGGCACTGCAAACATACTCCGCTTCAGAGGTCCCTCCCTCGTCTAGAGCGAGGATCACGTCTACCTCACTTTCTGAGAGAGAAACTTCCTCAACTTACCCACATCCATTTTCATGTTCCGGAGTGAAGAACCACTCCTCTTGCGTCCTTTCTAGCTCAAATCTGCTCAGTGATAGATTTTGTAACTCCTCGCATAACTTCTCGCCACTCTCCCGCTTCACAAGATTTCTTGCAGCTTCTTCGTCGTAGGCAAATACCATATTGGCGGTGCCAAAGTGATGCACAGGGAGTGGGTTCTCGTTAACATCCACAGGGGGTATCTGCAAGGTACCGCTGGCCATCTGCTCACCAATGATCCTTATCAAGTAGTAACAATCCTTAGTAGAGTGCTGCACTCGTTGGTGCAATTCACAGTACTTTGGGTTGGTTTTGTCAGCTGCAGTGGGTGTTTCTCCTTTTAGGTGGTGAGGTCCTGCTACGCCTTCTCACACTAAGGTGCGGTAACAATCCATAGCCTCTGCTACGCTTCACGGTAGTGGCGACGGGGCATCTTCCCCAAATTTTCTCTTGTTACCGGGACTGTCAGTCTTGGCCCCAGAGCCTCCCTTCTTCCCTTTGTTACTCCCATCCACATAGTTAACCGCTTGCCTCCTCGCAACTTGAAACCACCCGGGAGTCAGTGGAACTTGTGTCCTCCAACCCGAGGCTCTTGGTTTGATTATCATAGCTATGTTGCTGGCTGCCCTGGCGAATTCTCTGAAAGTTCCATCTCTAGTGTCGTTGATCAAGTGCAACTTGTACTCTTCCAGGAGTCCTTCCACACATATATGTAGTAACCTGGCCTCCGCCATGTCCTCGTGAACATCTAAGGCCCTCTCGCGAAATCGCTTGATGTAGTGCATCAATTCTTCTCCTGGCTTCTGGACCTCTTGCGCCAGGTGCCTTAGTGTAAATTCATCATCCGCTACGAAAAACTTCTGAAGGAACTGCCTGTGCATCTCTTCCCAAGTAGGGACACTGTTAGGCGCCAAGTGCGAATACCATGTATAAGCCTTCCCAGTGAGAGTTTTAGAGAACTCCCTCAATCTCAGGTTCTTATCGCCACCGTGTACTCCCAGGTACTCGACGAACCTCTTCACGTGCTCTCTAGGGTTCTCCCCCTACCGCCAAACTTGATAAATTTTGGTGGAATATACCCCTCAGGTATGGCTTCTCACTTACTTCCTGTGGATAGGGGTCTTGTAACTCCTTGTATAGGTGGGAACCCTCTCTTTGAGAGGAGGAGAAGAGCTTCCTCACTTCTTCCATAGTAACAGTCTTAGAGGGTGACTCCTCCAAACATGTGCTTTTAGGAGCTGGAGAACCTGTTGGCGCCAGGACCTGCTCCGGTGCCGCCTTCCGAGACGGAATCGCCTCTGCCGGAATCGTAATAGGAGTGGCTACCCCTCCGAAAAGGGCAGCAAGTGTCACACAACCTTGACCCAAGTTTGATAGATCCCGTTATTTTTCTTTAAAAAGTCAAAAAACATTGCCATAAGGTTCATACCTTCCATTGGAGCCACTGTCGGCGAACTAGTCTGACCTCCCTGAGGCGCTGGCACCTTGGCTCCGATCACCACCACTTCTTCCTGAGTAGTTTGGTCACTGTGAGCTCCATTACCAGACGGAATGTCCTCAAAAACCAACTGCTTAGAGACATTTAAATCTTCTTTGTCCATGTAAATGAGGATACCTCCCCAGCAGAGTCGCCAAATGTAGGAGGGTAGTGAGACTGGGGTCTATGAATAACTGGAAAGGGTGAGGCGTGACACACTCCAATGGACGCTGCCTGCAAGGTCTCCTGGTGCAACTTATGAAGAAAACTTCTCCTTCTGGTAACAATGGAACTCAAGCTTCAACTCACTCCCTGCAAGAAGATGAACTTTCACAGCAAAAATAGTAATTTTCTTAAGGGAAACATCTGAGAGTGATGGCTGTCAGTGGGGAGTGAAGGAACAAGGTACTCAGCACTAACAGAATGAGCAGGGAGAGAATAATTAGGTAGGTTTGGTAATATTTTGGCAGAGTAACAGTGAAATTTCTATTGTCTCCCTATTGACCTTTCCCAGAGGTCTATTTATACATGGGCATTAGGGGTGAGCTGGCATTTTTGGGCGCTAAAATTGAGAGAGTTGGTGGGGAACAATGTCTGAAGTGTACCATTTGTCCCTACCTGTAGGCAGCCTGCCTGTCCCCTCTGCAGGCGCCACCTGGCGCCGACCAAAACTCAAAAAGCACATATGTCCCCTAATGGAGACAAAATATCAGATTTGGTAGTTATCTTTTCAAACGGTAACTTGTGGTGCAATTTTGCAAATCTTGAGAGGGGGGACCTTAAGGACTCATCTCCTCTAAAAAAGTGTTATTTTTCTTGAGAGGTACCTCGAGGACCCCCTCTTCTGGAAAAGTCATTTTCTTGTAAAGAGTTTATTTCTTGTGAGTAGCCAGCTCTTTGGCTGCTCACTTCACTTGTGACCAAGTGTGCGTAGTCTCGAGTGACTTATGGGTCTTCCTACTAGTATTCTCTCAATCCTATAGTGCTAAGTGGTTGAGCTTGCTCAACATACCTTGTCCCTCAGCCACCAAGCCACAACTCCCAGGAGGTCCCAACTCCCCTGTTCGAGCCCTGCTTGCTCGACTAGGCAACCTGTACAAGAAAGTAAAGTGTTAGTGTTGTTGTTCATTTAGAGACTGATGTTTCATGATGGGGAGTTGTTCGCGATAGCTACTCCCTCAATATGATTTTCTGTCAAAACCCCTGTAGCATCACTTCTCGAATAATATTTCTGCAGTGACCCTTGCAGTGGTGCTGAGCCTTGCAGTGACGCTGACCTTTGAAGTGGCACCGACACTTGCAGTGGCGCGGACACTTGCGGCGGCACTGACACTCGCGACGACGTTGGCATGAAAAATGGCGCTGGCACTTGAAACGGCGCCGATCCTTACGACGGCGCGGACACTTGCAGCGGCGCTAACACTTGAAGCAGTGGCGCTGACGCTTGAAGTGGCGCTGACACTTGAAGCGACGCTGATACTTGAGGTGGCACCGGCCCTTGGGGCGGCGCCGACACTTGAAGCGGTGCTGATACTTGAAGTGGCGCTGACGCTTGCAACGACGTTGACGCTTGAGGCAGCGCCGACCCTCCAAGCGGCGCCGACGCTCGTAGCGGCGCTAAAACTTGAAGTGGTGCTGATACTTGAAGTGTTCGCTGATACCTGAGGCGGCGTCGACCCTTGTTGCGGCACCGACACTTGAAGCGGCGCTGACGCTCGAGGCACCGCCGACCCTTATCGCGGCGCAGACGCTCGAAGCGGCGCTGACGCTTGAAGTGGCGCTGATACTTGAGGTAGCACTGATGCTTGAAGTGGCGCTGACACTTGAAACGGTCGCTGATCCATTAGAGGCGGCGCCGACCCTTGTCGCGGCGCCGACACTTGAAACGACGTCGACGCTTGAAGCGGCGCTGACGCTTGAGGCGGCATCGACCCTTGTCGCGGCGCCGACGCTCGAAGCGGCGCCGATGCCTGGAGTGGCGCTGATACTTGAGGTAGCGCTGACGCTTGAAGTGGCGCTGACACTTGAAGCGGTCGATGATACCTGAGGCGGCGCTGACTCTTGTCGCGGCGCCGACACTTGAAGCGATGCCAACGCTTGCGGAGGCGTCGACACTTGAGGCGGTGCCGACCCTTGTCGCGGTGCCGACGCTCGAAGTGGGGCTGACGCTTGGAGTGGCGCTGACCCTTGTCGCGGCGCCGACGCTCGAAGCGACGCCGATGCTTGGAGCGGCGCTGACGCTTGGAGTGGCGCTGATACTTCGCAATAGCTTTTGGGCTTCTTGGTGACCCTCACGGGTACCTCTTGGGTGTCATTAATAAGAGAGTATTTTTTTATTTTGTTTTCTTTTTTTTATTGATAGCACCCTTCTACAACTTGATATTGCGAGGAAGAACGCAGTCCCTTCGCTGAGATAGAAGGGACCCATGTTAGGTTGGATAGAAGGTTTCTATCAGAAGTAACCTTCAGCGATGTAGATAGGGATGTAAGGTTCCCTCATAACAGGCCATTTTATGTGATCGCCAGCGTCAATGGAGTTAGCTTTGCAAGGACTCTTATGGATGAGGGAGCTTCCATCAATATCATGCCAATCAACTCTTCCCACGCAGACAATATTCTAGAAGAAAGGTTGGTCCCCATGCCTTTGGTGATTTCGAGGTATGATAACCAATCTTCTAAATCCATTTGGTACATTAATATTGGGATTGTAATGGGAAATCTGAGTTCCCATGTCAAGTTCCACATAATAGAGAGTACAACTTCCTATCATCTGCTAATAGGAAGTGTGTGGATGCACAACCAAGGGCTAGTTCCTTCAACATATCACCAATGTGCTAAAGCGAATATCAAGGGAACAAAGGTGACCATTAGGGCTACGAAGAGGACCTTCACTGTCGAGGAAGCTCACTTGGTTGATGCAGAATTTTACACTGAATTTGACGAGGATGACCACGTTCTAACGAGAAGAATGGGGGGAATATGGGTTCCCTCGATCAGAGAAAGGATTGGACCTGTGAACGAGCAAGGTAAAGAGGTTGCAAGCAACACAAAAGTGATGATCAAAGAAGCTCACCAGGTGGTCCCTCGACCCCAAAACATCTTGAAGTAGCTCAAAGACAGGATGAGGCCCAGAGTGGATCTAATGGAGCATGAGGTCCAACGACAAAGCATGCTGAGGTGATTTTTAGGAGAAAGAGTGGTTGAGGCTTCTAGAGAGAAGAAGAGGATGGCAGTCACCACTACTAGCAGACAGTGCAAGAAGGTCATTACTGAGAAAGGAAAAGTGGTATATCAATTATAATGGTGTGAGCGGGTGGCCGAAGAAACTGATGATGAGGCTGACCCGATATATGAATGCTTTATAGTGGATCAATGGGGATAATGCATGGTGATAGATAACTCCAACATACAGGAGTTCATAGAGGATGTCATCGAAGAACCAGACTACACGATGGATTAACCAAATCCATAGGCACAAGAGTTGGAGTAGTTGAACTCGCGAAAGAAGGGGAAGATCCAAGGCCTATCTTCATCTCGAAGGATCTCGGTGAAGAAAGACGAGAGGCCTTAGTTAAATTGATTCGAGAATTCATAGACATTTTTTCCTGGAAATATACATAGATGGAAGGGCTGGATGAGGAAGTGAGCTACCACAAGTTGAACGTAATGCCTTCATCCATTCCAGTGAAACAAGTGATGAGAATGTACAAGCCTAAGCTAGATTTGAAGATCAAGGAATAGGTTAAATGCTTACTAATGGCAGGGTTCATCACACCGATACACTTTGGCTATCTAGAATTATCCCAGTAGAAAAGAAAGACAAAAACCAAATAAGGATCTGTGTGGATGTTAGAGATTTGAATAGATATTGTCCCAAAGACGAGTTCCCTCTGCCCTCCATCAATAGCCTTATAGATACAATGGCTAGTCATGAGATGTATATCTTCATGGATGGGTATATAAGGTACAACCAGATCAAGATGGACCCCTCAGATGCGAAGAAAATAGCATTCAGAACCCCGTTGGGTAACTTCATGTACAGGGTGATGCCATTTGGACTCAAGAATACTAGGGCGACTTACCAGAGAACAATGATGGCCATTTTCCATGACTTCTTCCACAAGTTTTTGTAATTCTATGCGGATGATTTGGCTATTAAATCGAGGAAGGAGGAGTCTTATCTGGGAGATTTGAGGAAGGTGTTCAACCGTTGCAGGAAGTTTAAATCAAAGATGAAGCCACTGAAGTGTGTTTTTGGAGTGACAAGTGGGAAATTCTTAGGCTTCGTGGTGGATCGACCAGGACAAGAAACGAGCGATCTTGGAGATGCTAAGCCCTAGAACGGTGAAGGAGCTAAAGAGTTTACTTGGCAAAGTCTCCTACCTTAAGAGATTTGTGCCTGGATTAGCCAAAATAACACTTGGGCGTTCGACCTAGTTGGGGCAATACATCCTTCTTCAAGGGGGAAGATATGGATACTAGTAGCAACGGAGTGATTCACAAGGTGGGCTGAAGAGATACCACTGCGAAGGGAAACATCGGGGGTGGTGAGAAACTTCATCAGAGAATACATCATTTATCGTTTTGGGATCCCGAAGGTTATCCTTTCAGATAATGGAACCCCTTTTGTCAATTCAGAAGTAACGATGCTCACAGACAAGTACTCCATTGTCCATCATACTTCGACGATGGCATATCCAAAGGGGAACGGTCAAGCCGAAGAAACTAACAAAACTTTGGTTAATATCTTGGCTAAAATAATGGAGGATTTCTTAGGATCATGGAACGAAAAAATACCAGCCGTATTATGGGCCTATCGAACAACTAAGAGGAAGCCCACAGGGTATACACCATTCTCTCTTGTTTATGGGGCCGAGGCGATTCTCCCAGTAAAGTTAGAAGTTCCCTCACCTCGATATGCTTTGCGAAGTAGCATGCTCCCTCAGAATAGACATGTGCAGCTGGAAGCGTTCGATGAACACAAAGACAATGCGATGAAACACTTTCAAATGTATACGAAATAGCTCTCCACGGCATATAATAACTTAGTGAGACCAAGGAAGTTCATGGAGGGAGACCTTGTTTTAAAAGAAGCAGTAAAACACATCAGGGCGCTTCCTCTACCCAAATTTGCAGCGAATTGGGAGGGACCTTTTGTTGTAAAAGAAGCTCATGACTCAAGTTATTGCTTAATTTCTAAGATAGAAGAAGACAGGACATTCAAGATTAATAACAAATGGCTGAAAGTCTATCATGTGTAGACAATTATGTTTGGACCACTGATGTAGTTAGCTGTTGTTATAAATACACAAGTTCTTTTTGTGATGAGTATGAAATTTCTTTTTATTATAACTCAAGTAGAGATGAAAGAATTACAGAACTTCACACTTCATAATTTATGTAAATAGTTGTAACACAAAGAAAGGGCATGACAAAAATAAATATCTTTTTCCATTCATAAACTTTGGGGCATTATAAAATTGAGAGCTATTGCCCAAGAATTACATGAGAAGAAAAGAAAAAATATATATACAAGTTCATTGGCCTAAGAGGAATCACAAATCTGGAGAAGGGAAAAAATCTCAAGGGAGGCCCGAAGAAGCTGCTTGGTAAGACCGTTGAGCATTGATAGAGACCTTCAACCTTGTTTGCACCTCTGTATGCTCGATTAGGAGTTTCTCTCATTTCAGCTTCTCCAGACGCAGAGCTTCTTTGATGTCCTCCGCCTCCTTATCAATAGCTCTAAGAAGAGGTGCTAGATCGGCCAACTTAGCTTCCTCAACCCTCTAAGTAAGAAAACAGAGGGAGTAGAAGATGGAGGTATATCAGTTGTTCATTTCTTCTGGGACTTAGTGCCCAGAGTTTTCTTACTTCTGCTCGTTGCATCAGCACCTTCAGGTAACCTCGACCTTTTTCTCCTCTTTGCTAATGGCTTAGTCAAATCATCCACGATCGTGGGAAAGGCAGCTGAAGGAGTAATGACAATAGCGCACCGTTAAAACTCAGTATTTATTCTCTTGACCTCATCTTGCACCTGCCTCCTCATCTCTTCAGCTACCTCTGGAGACATAGGAGGGGGAACGGAGGCAATGGGACATGCCTCCAAAGGATTTTGTTCTTGAGTTTGGGGCTTAGACTTTGAGGACTTGGATTTCTTGGCCGCTTAGCAGGTGGATGAGAAGGCCCTTCTCCAATTGTAGCTTCGGTCGAAGGGGCAGTTTGTTTGGGAGCTATAACGGCCTTAGGTTTCGTGGAGGCAGTTGGGATCATTGGGTAATGAGGTGATAGCTCCTGGGGAGATTATTTAATGGTTTTACTCAAGGGAAACTCAACCCTAAGCACAGAGTTCCCCTTAAGACCCAGTTCAGAAGAAGAGAAAGCAAGGACTGGGGATATTGAGGGGGGGACTGAATGTACTCACGGATCATTTCCAACTGCCCCAAATGAAACTTATTGGCAAAAGAGGTGGATATGTCTCCCTTCCTAATGGCACTAGATAGGGTGACACGGACATCAATGATGGAAGTGACACCAAGCACCGCGGCTGCAGTATAGAAGGTGAAGGCTTTAGCAAAAGTGGCCCTTGGGTGGTTATGTTAAAACACAGGTCGAGGGCCCCCTGATCAAACCCGAACTCCCTGCTATATCTGTCAGGGTTGTAGGTCTCTGAGGTGTACCCCCATTTAGTATAGAAAGGAAGAAACCCGAGGGTAAATAGAAGCACAACGTCTTGCGAGAGATCTTCTACAACTGGGATGAACTTGACCGTTGTGGCTGCAGAAGGAAAGAAATCCCAACTATGGGAAAATGTAGACTCACTGTATGGCCTCATCACAAAGGAGTCTAAAACATCAAAAACTTCCATCATCTCCTTTCGACTTTATTTTTGTGAAAATGTAGGCGTGGGGGCTTGATACTATCCACAAGTAGAGGAATAGACTTGGTGGTGGTGGCAGGAAAACAGGTGTAAAGAAAGATCGTCAAAATGATGGTGTTGGAAAAATTGACCAAGTTATAACGGCCCAGTGATCGTGCCATATCTATATGGGTTCGATGCAACCATGTGTAGAGGGACCCCAAGGTAATGGAAACCAGAGGAAGGTTGAAGCCTCTGGCCAAATGAATTGAAATGTTTATAAGATCCCTCCTGGGCTGATCGTTAGGTTTCCTAGTCAGGAACAGGTGTGAAGGCAACACAAGTATGTAGGCCGGTAGTTCCAGGTATGTACCTCTACCTCAGCCAGTTAGAGCATTGACATCCTTCGGGGTTGGAGCTTCGAAAAAATAGCTGATGAATGGAGTAAATATGGCTTTGTTCGAGGAATCAGTGAAACTACGACAGATTCGGTCCAGCTCGGTTCGATCGGCAGCCTCTTTGACATCCAGGACCTCATCATGATATGTGAACTCACCCATTGGCTCAAACCCTAAGAGATCACAGACATCCTCCAACGTAATAGTGAACTCTCCCCACGCAGCAAAGAACGTGTGAGTTATGATGTTCTATCTGGAAACTAGAACTTGAAGCGCCGCGTTGTGCTTAGAGAGGGTGAACTCCCCAAACCAGTAGGCTCGATGAAGCCTAAACTTTATAAGAGTAGTAGCATGAGAACTCTTCATATGTGTATGCCACGCACTGAAATGGGCTGGCAACCCCCCGGGTGCTTCGAAGTCAACCTGAGAATGTGGGAAGTCACCACGGTCCAGACGAAAATGCAGAGTCGCCTCGGGTGGAAGATAGCCCCACTTTGATGAATCCATTTCCTCATCACCCAACAGTAAGGGGTTAAACTTGGATGAGAAATGGCAAGTCTTGCATGCATCAAAAAATTTATCATCTACATCAAAGATAGGCTCCCGGCTATAGTAGCATAGTTTCTCTTGACGAGCTAAATTCAGGGCAGTGCCGCTAGGGGCAGTAGTAGCGCCAATAGTGGCAGAGGGGTAGCCTGGCTAAGCGATGGTGGTGGAAACCTTCGAAGGGCTTGGAGAAGCCATAAGAGTGGCTATGAATCGTATAGCTGGGTAAGAAGGGATAACAACAAGGAGGGAGGAGCACAACCATAGGTGGTGGCACAAAAAACAGATGAGAAAGGGAAGAGACTGAGTAAAGAATTGGGCAACAATGGAGTTTGCACAGAGTTCACACAAAGTTTCTCTCTCTAAGTAATATGGGAGATTGAAGAAGAAGAAGGAAAGAGAAGGGTTTGAAAAAAGAGACGTTTGAAGCCTTTTAAACTTGATTTGTGATTTTCCCACCATCGCACGTGCACGGCCGCTATAATCATTTCAAATGAGCGCGTGGCACTTCGAGACGTGTTTTGACAATTAAAAAGACAGCGCTACGTCAGTTATCAAGTGACGCCCGGGGAATAGAAAGGGTTGCCTTCCTTAACAAGTTTGAGTTTTAGCACTAGAATTTTTGTCAGACATATCCAATAACTCCCAACAGAACATATGTCCCAATGGTTTAAAAAAGCTACGATGTCCCCTCACTACAAGTCCAAACGTTGTTTAAATGGTGACTCGGCTGCATCGGGAGAATTTCTGCTTTTTTGAACAAAGTAAAGCATTACAAGGGATAATTTCACTTACCGAGAATCAAAAAGAGTACTGGAGAAGGTTAGCAGGACTTTCGAGATAATTTCAAATAATAAAAAGCTAGAATGGCTGAAGCTCAGTTTAAGGAAAAAGTGGCGATGCCCCTTCGTCAAAGCCCCAACAAGTCGTAGTACTTCAACTCAGGTACATTGGGGATAATTTTACTTTTTCCTGGAGATTATAACGTTGTGGTTCTAATGAAGGAAAGGAGGCCAGAATTTTTTCACGCAGAGAAGGTTCATCGATTTGAGAAGTTTTGTGCAGACATTTCTTGTTCCAACAAATCTCTTCATGAAGGAGCAAATGTAGAGGGGGCTTGAAGTTAATTTTGAGATTATAGGTAATTCCATATTAGCAATAGTGTTTGGGATTAAGAATCCGAGGCAGTTTAGCGTGGTAACTCGCAGTAGCAACTCAGTGAGGCAGCTCAATGTGGAAACTTATATTTTAGCTTGCTGTGTTAGTCATATTGTATATTCATTTATATTGACTATAAGCTATAATGGTTATATTGATGTAACAAGAATAATAATGAATTTTAGTGTGAGTTCAAACGGTACTCGCGAGAGACTAGGCTTGGCAGGCCTGAGAGATCTTTCATGCTTTATCAAATGACCTTGCCATGGGAACTTTAGAGGGACCTGGTTTGGAGGATTAAAAAGGGAGGCACTGTTGAGGCTCATCCCAACCATCTTAGATACACCTGGTAAAACACCGAAAGACCCTGACCATGGAACCTCGGGCCGAG
This sequence comes from Sambucus nigra, assembly GCA_949130495.1. Taxonomy (NCBI): domain Eukaryota; kingdom Viridiplantae; phylum Streptophyta; class Magnoliopsida; order Dipsacales; family Adoxaceae; genus Sambucus; species Sambucus nigra. The sequence goes on from OX422214.1 coordinate 93,424,836, forward strand.
AAGCTTGGAGTTCCATCGGGCATTGAGTTATGAACCAAACAGCCCTCTAATTAATGTCACATCTACTATAGGTGATATCACTAGCCATCTAAACAATGTCAGACATGCACTTGAGTAAACCATCGAGTAATTTGGGGCTGTCAGGTAGTTGGTGAGCCACCTCGGCAACAACAGACCCCTGACACACAGTGGTTACGCAAAAGGCATGTCTTGGTATTTAATGTTTATGACGTGGAGGCAACTAGTGCATCAGGTATTTAATGTTTGTGACATAAAGTATGAGGGACGTCTTTCACAAGCATTGATGACTGAGTTGGCTATTTAAGGACCCCAACCACCTTTGAGGAGGGGAGATCTTTTTGAGAGTTCAGAAGTTATTACTAGAGAGAATATACATTAGAGAGAGTTATTATAAACTAGAGAGTTTTCTTACTCACCCACCACTGTCATTTATTATGAAGCTTTTAATATTTGATAGAGATTCTTGCGGGTGGTTGGTGTGTTTTGGCTTCCTGCCAAGGTGTATCTAGGGTGTTTACTTCTCTCTCCCTCTAGCTAAGTTAGTTCTAAGTTCATTATTTCTTTCTGAGTTATACACGAGAGATTTGTGAGATCAAACCGAGTCTATCTTCAGTGAGTTTGTGTGTGCATGTCCTATAATTAATCCAAGGTTTTGGCTAATTAACTTATCATTACCGTACTTAAAAGAGTTTATGCCTCCATCTTATCTAAAATACCCTCTTACAGGTGTAAAACAGATTGGCAGCGCGATGAGATTCCTCAGTGGTTTTGTGAGCTTTGGCAGCCATACTTTTTTCAGTCTTGCACCCTATATGGCTTAGGGATTTGAAATCTGGGTTATAGGTGAGCCCAAGTTTACTTTGAACTTCCCTCTGGAGGTTTGTAATTATAATCTCTATCTAGTATTGTTCTACGGGATAATTGACCATCTAATCGGCTTTATCTCTTCAGTGAGTGGTGAAGATGCCAAGTGCTTCTCCTTCCTCATGCTTCAACATTTGTATATCCTTATAAGTAATGCCCAGTCCTTCATTATATTCGTACTACTTTTTGAAATCACGACATTCATTGTCCCATATTTTGATAGTCCCCTCATGTTTAAGGAAATTATACGAGGTGAGGTATCCTTCAGCCAGTGTGAATGAGAAGATCCTTTTTCATATCCCTAGATCAATATTTTAGATATGCATTTATAAGTAGTACTTAGATAAGTGGGAGGTTGTAAAACCAAACCCTTTATATAGGTTTTAAAAACTAGCATCTTGAATTTGTTTGGGAGTCAAGCATCATGGTAGAGGGACATCTTCTTAATGTTGGTAAGCTTATCTTTGGTTTACATTTTTCGAATGGAGATTAAACTTTTATTATCCCCTGGTTTGGTGGTGGAGGAATGACCTCTTCGATTGGTGGAGGAGCAATAGATTCAGCCCATAGGGGACCTTGAAAGTCTGTGTTTCGGGTACTGATGGTAGGACTAAAAGTAACGGGGGAAGTGGTACTTAGAAGTGGGGAGCACCGATGTTAGCAATGGGAGCTGGAGCTGGAACGAGAGAAGGTGGATCCTAGGCGTTAGTGAGCATTCCCTCGATACTAATGTTTGGGGTTAGAGGAGGACGGACGTTCTCTACTGTTATGGTATGGGTTCCACGCATGTGGGCTTGGGTTCCTCACTACAAGTCCGTATGGTAAGTCAGAATCGCGCACGAGGTGGATCGTTGGAAAGGCTAAGAGTGTACTTCGACATTCCAAAAAGTTTCTCTCGGTTTGGAAAGTTGACCTTAATCAATCGGGAATCGAAAACGTCGAGTGACCTCTTAGAGTAAAACGGATTATTCGTCCGTACCGTAGGTCAGAATCATGCATGGTGAGGATCATTAGAAAGGGTGTTTAGTGACCTTCGGAGATTCATTCAGTCTCGTTCAAGTTGAAGAGTTGACTTTGTTCAAACGAAATTCGAGAGCATCTGGTGGCCTTAAGATCGATTTTCGGGGGAAAACTGATCTCTCGTCTGAACAGTTATGTTATTTCATGCAAGGGGCAGACCATTGGAAAGGGGTTTTAGTACCCTTCAAAGATTCAAAGAGATTTCTCTCTGATAGTGAAGACGATTGGGGTCAACTCGGGGCCCGGGGGCTCCCAGTGGCCTCTGAATAAATTTTCGGTAGTGAAATTCTCTGTTCGTCCGAACCGTTATTTCGATTCCTACATGGGGCGAATCATTGGAAAGAGTATTCGGAGCCCTTCAAAGATTCAAATAGCTTTTTCTCTAACTGTGGAGGTGACCAAAGTTAAATGAGGCCCGGGGTAAGGGTCTAGTTTCTTTTTTTTTCCAATGGGGGGTAAGGGTCTAAATTTTTTTTGGGTATATTTCCCTTCAAATTATATAAACTATGTTATGGTTTTCTTTCACTAAGTTTTTCGAATAGCAAATACTGTTTATTATGGCTTGTTTAACATCATGATCCAATGTAGTTGAATTACTCTCTTTGTGTGTGCGCGCGCGCGCGCATGTGTGTGAATTAATGTGCTAGAGAAAGAGTGATATATGAATTATTACCATACACTTCCCAATCATCTAGCCATCAACTAACATTGGAAGTCTCTCTTTATTTCTCTCTTCATTTTGCCGCCATTTTTTGCAACTATTATTAAGACATTATTATATCTATAATTAGTCTACCAAATGAATATATTAAGGTCTAAAGAAATAACCTAGATGGACAAATCTCAATCTTGACCTAAAATCTTAACAAAATAAAAAACTTATCCAGAGCCCACCTAATACAAGAAAGAGTTTAAGACTCATTTTAAATCAATGTTTTGAGGAAAATGTTTGTTTTAGTGGGAAAATAAATAAAATTGAAAATGAAAATGGTAGTAATAGTAATAGAAGTAATGAGAAAACATACACACTTTTATAGTAAGTACGCGTACGTGCGCGCGCGCGCGCGCTCACACACACACACTCGCATATGCATATATATATATATATACAAACATAATTCTACTCAGGAAGACGCATAACAATGTTAGGATTAAATAAAATAAGATAAAATTAAATTGGATCAGTTGAGAAACAATACTTAGTTAATTATTAATTAGACCCCTTACTTGTAGGATTCATATTAAACACCCACGTATATTTTTCTTAGGAAAAATAACAAGAGGAAAAAGATTATTATTGGACCACACATATACCTTTTATATTAGTGCGCGCTATATTGAGAGTACTCCTATTTACAAGTATGGGAATAAGAAGATCTGAGAATTTAACTACCTTGAAAATCGTGTAGTTCATCTCTTGCAAGTGTACATGTTCGATCATATTATATTTCCTACCAAAAATATGGGAAGAGAAAGTAGAGAATATATTTCACGTACATATTCCTGATGTATCCCTGACATTCCTGACGCTATTAGAGAAGGCAGAACAAAACATTCACCTAATGTGGATACAACTATGTAAATAGAGAATTGACCAAGATGATGATGTCTCACGACATATGGACGTTAAATTAAATCTTTCCAATTAGTTGAAGAAGAAAGGGTTCTGAGTTCATGTCACGAACATCTATACATCAATCATAGATAAGACTATGGGCAACATTCCAAAATCTATAGATTTTTAAAAAGTAATACCGAATGGATGGAGATCATACACATTGAACATATTTTAAAGTCTTATCATGAGAAGATATATACATATATATAGTCATAAACATGATTAGTTACTTGCAAAGATGTTTGCATAATGAATCTATCCCTTACTGTTTTGATTGTAGATAATGTTGAACAGCAATGGACATAATGTACCAAGTGATGATGTGACACCTCTTGTATTCTCATCTCCTATAACCCAACAAGGATTCTCATCACCAATAGGTAAATAATTCGCTTCTCCACCATTGGTTCATTATACCACTATATCTACAAGTAGGAAACAAATGCATATCAATATAACACCCCCACCCCCTACTTGGAACACCTCCCGATCAAATGAGAAGAATCCCATTGGGTTTTCCCTTCTCGAGAATAATCCTACTGGTAATAAAAATGACGTTAAGATCTTTACATACCAATATTTTTTTTCTTACGAATATAAATGTGGGAGTAGGGGAAATAGACAAATGTAACTTAATTGATCAAGCCATTAAGGATGACATTTTTGAATAACTTTGTATGCATTTTTCATGTCCTGGCCATTCAAAGAAAAAAGTTCTTTCACAGGTTGTTAAAAAACTAAGAACATATTGAAGAAACCTTTATTAGAGAAATTTCCCAAAGAGGGCTTCGATCTCCATCATTTTGTCTATGAAAAACAGAGTCCCTCTGAATGTTGAAATATCATTCGATAAAATGAATAAATTTTTTAAAATTAATGCGATGGAGAGAAAGTTAGTCCAGATGGAGAAAAATAAAAAAAAATAAAGTGAAGAAAGTTGATGTTCACAGGCGAAGGTTTAAATCGTATGATGATTTGAAGAGTGAATGGTTCGAAAGGACAATGGTCGGTCCAGATGTCTGCAGAAAACCTAATCGGGGCAACTTGTACATGCATGCACGTCGGGACAAATATAATAAATTCACACTACATTTGCCTCTAACTCTGGTGAGTGTGACCAGTTATATGTGTGTGTGTGTGTCTATATATATATATATACACACACATATATATATATATATACATGTTATATAAAATAATGTTATAATCATAAGACAAAATATAACTTCACGCTATAGGAATCGATTGAAGTCGTTAGTATTTAGTCCGCTTCGAGCCTTTGTGATGACATTGAAGATGATGCCCTGACCCATATGTTTGAAACTAAAAAAAGGGGTGGACGAAAGGTGTTAGATCAGATATGATGGAAAATAATTAAAACAAATTACACCTCTCATAAACCAATCTCTCTTCAGTGACGAATCGCATCTCGAGCTAATAGGCAAGTTAGTACAAGATATATCGGGATGTGTAGGAGAATAAGATTTACCTGTGAGTGTTAGAGAGTGAAATAGGTTGCCTTATGTACTTATTTACTAAAGGTTTTTGACCCCCGATGCCTCGTCAAGGTTTCCCCTACCCTCCTTATTAAGGTTTCACCTATCCTCTCTCTTAAGTTTTTTCCTCCTAAATCCGGCCTCCATCAACATTCCCCTCCCCATTGCCTCCACTTGCCATAGTCCTTGTATCATCTTCATCCACTCACGAAAACTATGAGAAGTACTATTTCGGAGACACTACAAGAAAAACACCTTTTTATGACACTCGAAAAATTAATTTAAAGGCATTTATTATCAAAATGTCATTTGAAGGTTAAGATTGTTATTAATGTGACATCTCTAGCATAAAATGTTATTTTATGTATATTAATATTATTTTTCATGACACTTTAAATATAAAAATCATGTTTGATTATAGATATTATGACATTGTTATAAGAATTTTTATACTAATGTACATATTATGACATTTTTTACTCAAAAAATTTTAGCCCCGCGCTAATAAGAAAAAAAGAGGCGGAAGTGGTCACTCCAAACTCGTTGAAAATTTCTCCCAAAATTAACCTAGACAAAATTTCCCATCTCCTTCTCACGAAACCCTCCCTTAACCACGAAACCATCTCTCACTCTCCCCAAATCAGGTACTCTTCTCTCTTTGATGCATTATCCCCAAATCGGGATTCTGTTTGTTTATTGGAGTCTTTGCTTTGTAATCTGGTGTTTGGGTTTGTGTTAGAGGTAAGAAGTGAGTGTACACATCACGGATTCTTGTTATGTAAAGTTGAGGGGTAATGTGAATCCAATGCATGTGAGGAAAGGTGTTGATCGTTGAGACAGACAATGGGTTTTGGGGAAAGAAGATGAGGGGGGCTCGAAAAATATAGCTTTGGGGAATGAGATATGGGAGAGTTTGAGGACTCAAAATAGGGTTAGGAAGGTTAAACCTGGGGTTCCATTATCTGTTCTTACATCAGATATCAACCAAGAGATCGTGGTGAGTGAGATCAACTTATCCTCTTACTTACACACACCTCTTTTCTTTTAGGCATGAGTAATTCTAGATGGATTTTTACTCATTTTGTGTGTTTGGGGTTGTGTGAGCACGATAGTATGATGCAAAAAATGAGTTGGAATATTGGCAAGGCCAAGAATTATTCTTTAGGTACAAATGAATTGAGTAGTTTTTCAATCAAATTTGGTGCATGTTATTTCCATGATGATGATTTTCTCATTTCGTGCACATTTCATTAAAACATTCAAAACTAGTGAATTGGTGTGAAATGCAAAAATTCATATACATTTGCATATTCCGTCTAAAATCATATCCATCGAATTCGGACTTAAAAGACATGCACTTAGCCCTTACAAGGGTTGATGTCTTCATTAGGTATGTTAAATGAGTATGTTGGAGCTTCTTTATGCTATATTTCTCTGTTCCGAAAAACGTGTGATCCATTGAATCAAAATTACTGTGTTTTTCTCTATACCCTTTTAGGTTGATTTTCTCCACAATTAATATTAGAAAAGTAAAAGATGTATTACTTTCAATAATAACTAAACCAGGCACCCCATTACCTAAATTTTATCATTGATGTAGTTTATGGCATGCATTCAACTTTTTGAAGTGTTTTTTTAATTCACCTCAACTATACATTGTTAATCGTATCATCTCAACTATAGATTGTTAACTGAATTCACGATGTTAAGTGAACTACTGTTATGAATATTTAATCTAACATTTTGAATGTGGAGCATTGATATTCAGACATATGAGATGCCAGTATTTGAGCATCCAGAGGTAGACCCAAAAATCGTAGCTTTGATTATACTTGGTGGAGGTGTCAGGACCCGTATTTCTCTTCTTACCAGCAAAATAGCTAATTAGATGTAAGATAAACCAAATATAAGTTTTCTCTAATTCAGATCATTGGCTTCTTGTTTCATTATGGAATTCAACATGTTCAATGGATGGGTAAGATTTTCAAAGTTGTTTGTAACTTAAGAGAATGGAGGTGGGTTAAGCCTACTTAGTGGGTTTAACTTTGGAGGAACATATATGTAATTCTCGTAAGTTAAATTACTCAATACGGAAACACTTAGCCTACAATAATGACAAATATATTGCACTTTCAATTGAAATTGTGCGGTTATATATATGATTATACTGGGTGATCTGCAGGTTCTAGTTGGAGGGTGTTATAGGCTAATTGATTTACCCATGAGTAATTGTATCAACAGTGGCACAAGAAATATTTTCATCCTCACTCAACTGAATTTATTTTCCCTCAATCGTCTCCTGGCTCGCACATATAACTTTGGAAATGGCATCAGTTTTGGGGATGGATTTATGGAGGTAAGATAAATTAGGTCAATTAAAGATCATTAAGTATGTCCATGAGTAAAACTGCAAAAACCATTAGGATAAAGAGCCCAGGACATGTATGTTACTACGTGGATATGTGATAATTTAGTCCCATTTGGTTAGGGGTGAAATAGTTTTCATCCTTGTAAAAAGTAAAATGGTGAAATTAATTTCCTCTTTTCGGAGCTGATATTTTTGTTTGTATAAAAATGTAAACAAGTGTTCACGCTGTAACTCTGTTATTTTGGACAAAATAGTGAACAAGATTTACTCTAAATAGGTGAAGATACTTTTTACCATTTTACTTGTATGTATGTGAAAAGTATCTTACCCAAAACCAAACGAAAGAATATTTTCAAATATTCTAATAACTCAATGCTAAAATTACCTGGGAACAGGTTTTGGCTGCCACTCAAACATCGGGAGAAAGTGGAAAAAGATGGTTCCAAGGAACAACAGATGTTGTTCGGCAATTTATATGGTTATTTGATGTGCGTTCTTTAAGATATCCTTATTATTTTTCTAAAAATGTTAAGCATTCTTTCAAAATGTTATAATTTTGTGGAAAAGGATTAAGTGTTCCTCTTTCGATAGGATGTTAAGAACAAGAATGTTGAGCACATATTTATTCTCTCTGGTGACCATCTTTACCGAACAGATTATATGGACTTTGTTCAGGTATGTCTTTTACTTATTCACGAAACATTCCTACTACTATATATTATATGTACTGAAAGTTAGGAAGTTTATTGATCAATGAGAAATGTGCTTGCAGAAGCATGTTGATACAAATGCCGATATTACAGTTTCATGCATACCAATGGATGATAGGTATGTCTTAGATCTTTCAGTACAACTTGATTTTAGGTTTTAAAGTTCAACTCAAGTGAATAAAAAATACCTTTTCCACTTGGCTTTATACTATGTGAACTTTTATGTGTCAATCAAAATCAGAGGCAAAGAAACGGTTAAAATATCTTTATCATTTATTACTTTTCTTGATAATATTCTAAATTATTCTACCCTATGCAAGTTCTGGTTATAGGCTCTCTGTCATTATGTTTAATCGGGTGATCCTTATGTGAACTATTGAAGCCATAAAGGCCTTTTTTTCTTTATGGATATTGGTATCCTTTTTTATTTTTCTTATTCTTGCATCCAAGCATCAGATTATGGGTTGATGAAGATTGACGAGACAGGGCATATTATTCAGTTCGCTGAGAAACCAAAAGTCAATGCGCTGAAAGAAATGGTAGATAGCTTTATTCTTCTTGAACTAAGCTTAGTACCCTTTACAACCTCTTTACATAAGATTTAGTTTTACTAACAAAGTTTCCTCTTTCATCCTTATTGCAATTGATTCCTAATACATTTTCTTTTGGTTACATTGCAAATATTTTTATGCAAGAACCTCCCTAGACTATGCATTTTGATACAAAAAACCCTTATATGTCGTCAACAAAATGTATAGCTCACTGGTTATTTGGTCATTCAGAGGCTATTCGTAAAAAATTAAAGTTCATTTTTTTACACTTTGACCTTTTCTTTTATATTAGCAATGCATTTTTTTGTTATATAATATATTTCTATTATATGGTTCTACGGCGAGTTGATACCTCCATTCTTGGATTGTCTGAGCAAGATGACTTGAAAAATCCTTATATAGCATCAATGGGTGTTTATGTATTTAAAACTGATGTCCTACTCAAGCTTTTGAAGTGGAAGTATCCTTCATGCAATGACTTCTACTCTGAAATAATTCCTTCTGCTGTGACAGATTACAATGTCCAAGTGAGATAGATTTTTTACAAACTTTTTTTAAATGTTTAATTTTAGCTATTATAGGTTAATGATTCCCATGTGTGTTCTTGTATACAGCATGACCTTTATTTCAAACTAATAATATAGGTTAATTGAATTTTGCATATTATTTAATGGATTTCCCACAATATAAAGAGTGGATGGGGGAGAGTAATCGAATAATTTATAATCATGTGAAGGGTGTTAAAGAAATTATTAAATACATATATATAAATTTTAAAAGTAACAAGATTTCGTGTTCGTGCATCCGTTGTATGAATGAAAAATATAAGTCTTTAGACGAAATTGAGTAAAGTTGGGAATTTTGCGACACTGTAATATGTGAGCGTAGCATGGTGAATAGAATTTGCCTTATGTTCCGAAAGAACTTCCAGTAGTCGGTCGCATAACGGAACCCCATCGAGTGGAAGTGGTATATGATTTGCCAACACATCGTCCTTTGATCGACTTAATTAATGATGCTTACGGAGTTCACCACCATAAAAACCACAAACCTATGGATATAGATAATGTGCATTATGACCAAGTCAATGAACAAGTTGATGTTAAATAACCAGAAGATTAGGAATACATATAATTGAAGGATGATATGGCTAGACCATTGCTTAAAGATTGCAATGCAGATCACTCGGTATTATATAAAATGATTAGTTTGCATAATTTTAATAGTCAATTTTGTTTGTGGGGTGATATACCAATATGTGACCTCGTCTCGTCTCAAGCCGACCTCACAGAACGTGCTTTCTCAAGACATCACATAAAAACCGTCTCAGTCTCATCTAAGACTGAGCCGAGACTACATGCCATCTTAATGGGCCTAATGCCTCGTCTTGTCTACCTTAGGAAAGCTGAGACCTCGTCACCTTATTCATATGTTCATCTTGGCCTGATGCAATTCAGTTGATACTACACTTGGCAGTTATCCAATAGTACCTTATTGGTTTCATACTCGGCCAGGCTGATGTGACACCCCGCCTAATTAAACCCCGGATGATTAGTCCTAAATTAAATTAGAACAAGTTTCTCAGTTGGTTAATTCTTAGCATCACTGTCGAAAACTTTTTCATTACTAACCACCTAAGTGAAAATAGACTGGTGCCAAGTTTTGTCTTCATTAATTAAATGAAATACTCTTGTGGGAATAAATAATTAACAATCACAAGTTAACTGAATACAACCATCAGATATAAATAAGAATTAGGCTGAATAAACCATCGGCTAACATCCAACACAAATGTAAAGACATATAATAATGGATCTCAAGTATCTGAAATAAATACTAAATAAAACCGTGAGTAACATGCTCGAATATCTGATAGAAAATCCCTATACTAGGAATAAAAGGAATAGAGGTGCCTATCCGAATCATGCAACATCCACATATGCTGCAGTAATGAATCCCTGAAATGAATCAAGCTTGGTGTCCCTGCAATAATAAAACATTTAGAAAATGATTAACTTGCAGTAATAAAATATGCATGAATGCGCTTCATATTTTAGTTAGTGTCGCACTTCCTTGAGGACATGCTCACCCCTCAACTAATGTGCACACCTAACGCCTTCTTTATATCCCACCTAGTCATATATCCCGGAACTAGATACTTGATATAACTCTTGTCAACTGCCCTACTCAATCCCGAGTATTTTTAATGTATGACTTATAAGTTATTCATCGCCTTAACTTAGTTAATCATCTTTCCTTGAAATTCATATAACATCCACTAGTTATACAAATAATAGACTTTTCTCCATGAATTTAAATTTTTTGTATATAATTATTCACCCCATAATATACGTAGAGTTATCTTACAATAATCACGCCTGTTGAATATGAATATAACCCATATAAAAATAATAAAATTCACTTCATGTATTTAATGACCCGTATATAACTATTTATCCCATTATATACGTAGAACCATATTACAATATTCACACATATGTTGAATATAAATATAACCCATCCTCCCGAGTAATAACTCACTGGATGTATTCTCTAAAGTGCTATCGCACTAGGTGTACTCGCATAACCCAGTTACCTCAAGTCCGAATCGCTCACTAACTTGGCCAAAAATATAAACATAATGGAGGCGGTCATATTCCTTCCCTGAAAGTGAGATGTCCCCCTCACCCATATAACGGACGCTATGACCTGGGGATATGCTCGCCCTACTCCTCAAGCTAGGGGATTCACCCACATCGCGCAACCTCCTCCTATAGCACTAGAGTATATATATTAATAATATCTAATCACTGATATTTATATGCACACACCATATATATATAAATATATATATATATATATATATATATATATATATATATATATACTATCGCACGTCGTATATGTATAAATATAAAATATTCCGGCTTTACTGTGTACTGAGTCCGTAACACTAGCCTATACTTAGTATCTCGAGTTTATGGTCCAACTCTGATTATTAATTAATTTTCACCTTAATTAATTAAATTACTGTTGGTGTCGCCCAATCAATATACTCGTACTCGCTCTCGTGGTCCGAAATAAATATAATACCCAAGTCTAATCCCCGACTCCGAATTAATTATTTTTTATCCATAATTCATTTAAGTGAGTAGTGTCGCCCTACTACTATACCCGAACTTATTCACCCAGTTCATTATTTTATTTCTCAAACTTTTTTCTCAAAATCCATACGTAAGTGTTACACTTAATTACCCCAACACTCCTAATTATATGCCCCTATAATTGTGAGGATATTAACCACCCTCATTATATTTTCTCCCTTAATTAGACTTGGTGGTAATTAAACTAAAAGGAAATCCCTCTAAAACTCCCAAGGCCAAACTGTCAAAAATGCCCAGCCATCAATCGATCGATCGAGTAGGTCCTCATCGTCTCCGATTTCCTATTTCTACCATTAACGGATTTCTCTAATCTCTAAACTTGTCCTTGGTTCATTTCAGTCATACACAACATTATAACTATATGAGAATGTGATCAGGACCTCCCCTAGAACCTTAAACATAAATTAAATTTCATAAATTTCTACTTTTCCGAATTTGGGAAATTTTCGAGTCTTTACTCGTTCAGTCCCAATTTCATATGTTTGTCCCAAATTTGTTCATAAATTTCTATTGGGTTTTCACATATGAATAAATCATTATATCAAAACCATGTAACACAATGAATTACCACATTAATTTCCCATTAATTTCATTCAAGTGTTCTATATACAAAACCCCCATTTTTGTACCCTTTTGTACCCCAAACGAATTTCTTATTTCCACATCACGAAAATATGAATTGAAAACATCAATTAATGTTACATCAAGTTAACCACTTCTCTTTAGTATTCGTAGGGTTTGATTCGAGGTGAACTTTGCAAGGTTGAAGACGAACTTCCAATAGGTTCCTTGCCTTATCTCCAAAAGACTCCAATTTGGCTCTAGCTGCTCCCTCTCACTTTCTCCCCAAATTCTTAGATTTATATTTTTGTTTCTTTGTCGCTACCCAATCTTAGATTTAGGTCTTAAAACACTAATCCCATTTTTAGCCTAATGGGCCAAGCCCAAATAGCTCCGTGTGGGCCCGATTATGCCTAAAAATGCTTCGTGACCCGTTTACTACCCTCGAGTACACTTTTTTACTATCTCCGCCCATCTGAACTCAACCGTGCACTCAAAATTGACATCCAAATTAATTTATATAAATCCTTATCTCACACCCAAATTAGTCTATACCGACTCCCGACTGAGATAAATAAATGTCAAAGACTAATACACGTTATGGCATAAATAAATTATTACTACTCACTTAGTAATTAAATTTTCCTAAATATTAACCATTCACTCTACGATAAATATTTAAATAAATACTACCATAATTAATTTAATTAAATTACAACATACAAGTAATTTATAATTTTTCGAATTAATTAAATATTACATGCACAGAAATACGGGGTGTTACAGCCGACACCTCATCTTAGTGGGGCACGTTTGATATCTGATAGGGTGAATGAAATGGAGTATGCGTAAGAAAGTGTGCATGGACTGCGAGCCCCATGTGGACAAAATTATTGCAACAACATCTTCCTCACGTGTGAGGAATATCTCACAATGATAATTTAGATGGATAGATAACTGTTAGCAGCGTGGTAGTGGTTGCTTTGTATTATACATGCCTTATGAATGCATGGGGTGTGCACGGTACCCCCCAGTCATATAAGTACCTACCTTTTTCAACTCTTAGAGGGGTATCCAATTCACAACCGTACTAAAACTATGCTATATTCATTCCAGAGAGATAAAGCTTGAGTGTCATGTATACTAAGACCATTTTTGCCCATTCTTAGTGGATTTCGCACACACTCGCACATTGGAGTAGGCTAAGTTTGGATGAACCACTTATATTTTGTGTTGTCTCCCTCCTTGCCTCATCTCCTTCTATACTATATATCTATTTATGTTCCATTGATACACTAGTTTGATCTTGATTATTACATTGATTTGGTGATACCATTTCTGGTATCATCAATATGGCATCGTTTGTGGCAATCAAGTATATCTTCTAGATGAAGATGGAGAGTTTTCTGATGAAGGACCATTGTTAGATGATAATATTGTGACGTTGGAACCTAAACAGTTTCAACAAATACATCGATGGGTCCCATTTCGACTTGACGTTCATGGTCGTGAAGAATTCTAGGCTCGAGCAATTTAATAGGTATTTATTTAAATCCACATTTAAATACTAATACCCGAACTTGTGTGGATAAATTGCAGTGAGTATAAAATGTTACTAAAATCCACTTAGCGTGGAAAAGGAAATGGGAGCCAATTAACAGAAGTAGAGACACAAACTTCTTTCATTCCTTCGTTATATGATAAGGTGCTCTTTATTTTATTAGTATATTAAGTTATATTCATTATTATCTAAACTCGATTTATAGATATTATTTTATTTCTATTGTACAGTTGGTCACTTTCGGAGAGACATAGACAAATGTTTTGTCGTGGCAGTTAGTACAAGGGCCAAAACACAAGGTTAAAACATATAAAAATACTGCACTAATGGCTTTGTATTCTCTCCTATGTATCATGATGATACTATTGTGACACAAGACAGTGGTGTTTGCATGAAGGCTTGGACTCAATTTAGGGCAAGGAAAAGTGATAAAAATCTTAAAGATGCTTGGACAATATATTACAGAGTTAATAGACAAATAATTGAGTTGGATTATACTCTATTTAAGGAGGTAGTGTTTTATTGTGATTGGGTGAGGGTGGAGTACAAGATCAATGGTTGTAAACATTATCCTAACTCAAATTTGGTGATGGTTAATTTTAATAAGTTCAAGGGAACCAATAATGAGTTTTATGAGCTTGGAATTCTCTCTTATAATGCTAGTCAAGTCTTCTACTCAAAAGATCTTAACACTCCTAATTGGTGGGTTGTTATACATTCCCTAAAGAGATTAACCAGTGGAGTAGACGAGCTAGAGATACCAATTGTATTCTAGTCTACTCTTGAAAATGAACCTCATTTGGAGAACCTTCTAAAGCAATATGGCAAAGTCATTTTTTCACTAGTTGTTAATGTGTTTTTGTTGGTGAATTGTAGAACTTTTAATTCAATCGAGTGGAGTTTTCTGATAGGACGCAAATATTGCGTATTTCATCCGTTAACCTACGCCTTATTAGCCCCCTTGGGTATCTTAATCCCTACACTTATGCTTGTTAACCAGACAACCTAGGATTTCTATGTTAACATGTTTTGCAGGGGTTAATTGAGTTTTTGTAGGTATTTCGATGCTTAGTATGAAGTTCGGACGCTTTCCAAAAAAGTTTCGTTGACTATTGCAGCTTCGGGGGCATTTTAGTAATTCCAGCATTTGGTTTTGAATCCCGAGCTCTTCACGTAAGTTCAATACCTTTTATTTCTCTTCACATGGCCAGTGACGGTGCATGATTCCGAGTTGAATCGATGGAGTTATGTCATTTTTAGGATGGTTTTTACTTAAAAATCACACTCAAGGTCACATTCAAGGGCATTTTAGTCATTTCATATTTTGGTTTTTTAGCCAAATGTCTTTTTGTATGTTGTATTCCTCTGAGTTATCTTCATGTAGCCTCCGACCGTGTCTCATTCCGAGCTCTAATAAAGAAATGGCGGTATTTTTCGTAAAATAGGACAACGCTGCAGAATTCAGACATGTAGGGTGCGAATCGATTCGGACAAAAACCGAATCGATTCGCAATGCACCGGAATGCCAGATGTGACTTTCCCCCGTTTTCGAATTGATTCAGCCCCGCAGATTTTTGTTTTTCTTCCCTTTTATTACAAGTTTGCCATGGGATATTTTGTATAAAACCAATCCATCTCATTTTGAGATGAAAAACTCTTCATTTTTTAGGATAGTTTAGCTTAGAGTTTGGGTTCTCTGAGAGCTCTTCTTCTTATCCATTTAGTGTGACAACTTTTGGGTGTTGTAAGTTAGATTTTTCATTACCCCTATCATTAATATAATTGTTGTTCTAGTTTATTTCCATTGTTGTAGTTTAATTTCATGCTTAGATAATTAGTTTTAGTTATTTATTTCTTGCTTAATTAGTTTATTGCTTTGTTAATTAGTTTCATTTATGTCTTGCCCTTAGATAAATAGGGTCGGGGTTGTGTTCTGCCATTTACAGGTTTGGACCTCGAAAGTTAGGTTTTGTGTAAAATTGCATTTAATTGAAACCTCGCGTATTAAAGTCGGATTATTATGCATTTAACTTTCTTTGTCACGCAACGTTAGTGTTTATAGCGATAATCCGAATTTAATCCGTGTTTTCCATTAAATGTTTAATCTCACAACTTTTGATTAAATTCCTTGTTGTGTGATGTTTATGCTTAATTGAAAATGCTTGATTAAATTATTTTAGAGCCAAAATCTTGATTAGTAGTTGTTTCGATCCGTGTTGTAGGATGTGATCCCGATCCTCGCTTTACTTTTGTGTAGCATAACGTATTCTTTTCTTTTTCCACCATTCCCAACTATCACCATTTGCACTTTTATTCTTGAAGTTTTAAAATAATTAAAATCTAAAATTCAATCACTCCCTGTGGATTTCTTACGATACCCGACTTATCGTTGTGCTTGCTTGTCAAGTGTAGTTGTAGTTTAGGTTTTTACATCGCGGCGGCGAAACACACAACAATTGTGTCCTCACACGAACACACTTTTACTGCTTGATCAAAAATGGCGCTGTTACCAGGGAGTGTGTTTTAGATTGTAATTGTTTTATTATTTCGTAGTATTTCTTTCATTTATATTTGCATTCTTTATTTTCTCCTTTCCTTTTGACTTGTGCTAGATTGTTTCGAGAAATTGAAATTTTGGTGCTAGTCTCTTTATTGAATAGCTTATTTTAAAATGTCTCACTATTATGCTTTAGATAACCTTAATTGTTATGAGAATTGTTTTCCAAGTTATACTCCCAAAACAATGAGAGAATGCCTAGAAATTCTTGAAGATGAGCGCATTAAGCGTGAAATTCAAGAGTATGTATGTAATCCCTCATCGCCTTGTGAGGATAATTTGGAATGCGGGGAATCCGTTAGCTATGAGCAACCCGCACAAGAAGATGAAATGTCTTCTTGTTCGTTTGATTATGAGTTAATGATTAAGGAAATGTGTGACCAATCCGAAATTTCTCAAGCCTGGTTTCTAGAAAACGATGCCATGCTCGATGAGATTATTTCTTCACAAAATCGGGTTGAGGTTGAAACTTGCGTTTCATCTCCACAACTTTTTGTTGAAGAAATAATTGAGAGTGATCCAAGCTTTAGCGCTTTCGAGTTTCAACCTCTTATTAATTATTTCGATTCTATTGAGGTTGTTGCTCCTTACTTTCCTTTACTCCCTATTATTCCCAAACAATTAAATTGATCACAAGAATCGGTTGAAAGTCTTGACGACTTTGACCCGATTCTTGAACGAGTATGTTATTTTGAGATGCTTCATCTCATGGGATATTCACTTGCACTTGACCCACATCCCCTTCCAATTGAAAAACCATGGGGATGTGAATTCCATTTTCCCGAGATCAATGTGGTCTTGTCCCCCGTTTTATCCAAATCCCCCATCGTCTGCCCAAAATTTCAAATTGGCGATGGTTCACTTTTTTCACCTCCCACATGCCTTCCGTTTTTCAAATGGAATTCATATCTTTCGGGAGGCATGTTCACTTTAGAGGGTCCACCATTGATCTTTCAAAGTCAAATCCCTTTTTGGGTGGACCCTCAACTATTTAGACTTCTAGTGTATAGTTATTGTGTAGTCTAAATAGTAGGTTATAAATAGTTAGCTTTTTAATTTTCCTTCTTTCCTATTTTTCTTTCCTTTTAATTTAGTCTAGTGTAATTAGTTAACTTTTTGTTATTTTTTCTTTTCTACGCTCGGTACTAACTTGTTTTGTAGATTTCATTGCACTCATGCTTATGGAGATCGATCCAATTTTGGGTAATATCGTTCTTTTCCTCTATTTGTGTTGTGTTCTTAATGCGCATTGATATACCCGTTTATACCCTCGGTCTGGACAAGGATCACCTCCCATACGGACGACCCTACGAGGGGCCGACCCTTGACCAGGCTCCAGCTGGCTCCCACCAGGCCCAGACGACTCTACGAGGGGCCGACCCTCCACCAGGCCTAGATGACCCTACGAGGGGCCGACCCTCCTCCAGGCTCCGGACGACCCTACGAGGGGCCGACCCTTCCTCAGGCTCCGGACGACACTACGAGGGTACGACAGTACGAGGCCAGGATCAAGCCAGGCTCCCTACCGGAAGAAACTTTGCCCTCGGCCTCGGCTCATAGGCCGAGGGCGGTATCATGACGGCGCGTGGTTTGGGAGACGCGTGGAACAGTGCGCGTCAGGCTCATATGACACGTGGCAGACCGTTATAACAGAATCACACCCTCACGTGAGAGAATATTATGTCATCATTTGGCATCTACAGGTGTCAACAGGGGATTGGTTAGATCACCATTCACATGCACCATGTTTACTTGGGGGGTACACTACACCCCCCAAGACCTATATATACTTGTCACCTACAACCCTACAGGGGATCGATCCATGAACAGTAGCCCTAGCTAAAACTCTGCTTGTACACACACAGTAGAGAGAGAGTGAGAGGGTTATGTGAATTGTATCCAAGGCCATTAGTGTCCATACTTAGTGGATCACACACTCACAGTGGATGTAGGCCAAATTGGCTGAACCACTATACGTCATTGTCTTATTTCCTCTTATACTCATCCCCTTCTATACACTTATACATCTCTATGGCTGCCATGGCTGCTACTACTTGAGTCACTATCACTTACCCGGTGGTGCTAAATCTTAGCATCATCAGTTTGGCGCCGTCTGTGGGAACGCGAAGACATCTCTTCCTTTGTACAGCTTGACCTCACTGGGCACTCTGGTGGTGAACCAACACTCCCCCTGAGAGGAGGTGTTTCACCATTGAAAGAGACCCACTAAGGTTCCCAAGCTCACCAGTATTTCTTCAGTTCAACTTTTCATAGCTCAAGCACATGGCACCTGAGATGCCACCACCACCTCTTCCCCCGCCGGATGAGGGGGGAAGACCCAGTTCCAGTCAGCCGCCGCCTCAGTCTGAGATGGCTGATGTGGCAGCAGCCCTAAAGTCTCTGGCAGCCAGCCAGCGAATGATGCAGGAGCAGTTCACAGCTCTAAGTCAGAACATACTGAGACCACCGGGGGTCTCACTTGAGATGATTACTCCGGCAGTAGCTCCAGGACAGCATGAGGCCAGGGGACCACCCCAGGCACCACGTAAAGACCTGCCACCCCCTCAGCGGCGTAGGGATGTTGCTGACCCCCGGCGTTTACGCCTGGGGAGGCAAGGAAACCCTTGCCCTGAGGACAGGTATGACGATCTGGAGGTGGAAGAGGCTCCAGTAGAATGCTGGGAGCCGTATTAGGTCTCCAACAATACTGTAAGACCTCTCCAGGACAGTAGAGGAAAGTACGGGAGACCAAACCCTGATGATCGCCCAAGAGGCTCTGCTTTTGACCGCCTGAGCAGGGGGTCGGCCTTCGAGAGGCTGGGCCCAGTGAATGACCTGCGGGACAAGTTGTCCAAGTCAAGAAGCGCAGCAAGATCTAGGAAAGAGGCAGCAGAAGGCCGACCCCAAAAACGGGATGACGGCCAAAGGGAAGTAAACAGCCGACACAGGCCTGCCGTAGCGGAGCCCTCCATCCACCCCCGAGAGGCAGCGGGGGATAACATCGGCCAGGCCGACCCTGTGAGGCCCTGGAATGACTCAATCCAGCGGTTAGAGGATAAGATTGGCGACATACTGAAGAGCCGGGACCCTCTTCAGAGGGGATACACCATAGGCTCACCCTTTGTGGCAAAGATAGTCAACTTCCCCACGCCATCAAAGTTCAGGCCTCCTGTGGTCACCCGAAGATACGATGGGAGCACCAACCCTGTCCACCACGTGGAGATGTATCAATCCGCGGCAGACATATACTCTATCTCAGATGAGATGAGATGTCGTGCCTTCTTTGGTACCTTGACAGGGGCTGCGCATGTCTGGTACACATCTCTTCCAAAAAATTCTATTGGAAACTTTAAGCAGTTGGCAGACCTGTTCATCCATAATTTCTGCTTTGGGGTGAGACCACGGAAGAAGACCACACACCTGCTCTATGTTAAGCAGGGAAAGAATGAGAGTCTGAGGGACTACATAGCCAGATTTAATAAAGAGAAGCTGGAGGTGGAAGACTACGAGGAAAGCATAGCTATGACAGCCCTGATTGGAGGACTCCAAAAGGGGAAGCTATTATGGAAGCTTGCCGAAGACCCTCCAAGGACGATGGCTGAGCTACTGTCAACAGCAAGAAAAGTGATGAACGCCGAAGAGGCGATGGCCGCGAAATATGAAGACGAAAGAGGGGGTGCTAGTGGGAGTAAATACCCTAAAAAGAACAAAGAGGGGAAAAAGAGGTCCTCGGATGACAAGTTCGCTGGGTACACCCCTCTGACGGTCAGCTGTGAACAGATCCTGAATGAGATTAAGAGTGACCGGTCCCTGAAGTGGCCTGAGAAGTTGAGGGCAGCCCCCGGCAAGAGGAATAAGAACCTGTGGTGTGAATTTCACCAAGACCACGGCCACGTAACAGACAAATGCTTTGCTCTGAAAGATGAGATTGAGAAGATGCTGAAGGAAGGGAAGCTCAGAAAGTACGTCGACAAAGCCGACTTCAAGAGGGGCCGAGGGGACGACCCCAGAAAGAAGCGAGTCGATGCCTGCAGAGAAGGTCCTCAAAAAAGAGGGGACGACCCCTCTGATGATGAGGACGACCATGACCTCCCGCCGAGAGACGACCACGGCCCTGTCAAGAGGCTCAATATGATCTCGCTCGGGGTGGGAATGATCTCCGGGGGACTTGCAGGAGGAGGGTCTGAGGTCGCCGACAGGAAGGCCCATGTCGCTGAGGCTAAGGCAGTGACGAAGACGGTGCACTCAACCTCCGTAGAGGTCAAGTCAGAAAAAAGGAAGAAGGTTGATATGGACACTTTGATTGTGGGATTTTCAAGAATGGACTTCAAGGGCCTATTGGCCCCGCATGATGACCCTCTCGTCATCACCACCAGGGTGCACAGGTGCGAAGTGCCGAGGATCCTGGTGGATGGGGGCTCATCCGCAGATGTGATGTTTTGGCCATGCTTCAAGGCCTTGGGCCTCAGTCGTGCCAGACTTGTCCCATACCATCATCCATTGATTGGGTTCAGTGGGGAGAAGGTTCACCCCCTAGGAATATATGAGGCTGATGTCAGGATGGGGGACGAGTGGCCGAGATGGCTCACCAAGAGGGTTAGTTTCTTTGTGCTGAATGAGCATGTGTTTTCGGCATACAACATCATACTGGGACGTGTGGCCCTCAAGGGGTTTGAAGCTGTTCCGTCCACAGTCCTCCAGATGGTTAAGTTCCCTACCCCTTATGGGGTGGGGGAAGTCCAGGGAGACCAGACGACAGCGAGAGAATGCTACTACAACTCCGCTGAAGAAAAGGAGGCACACAAGAGGGCTACAGCCACTTACAACATTGATACCCTAGACCCCAGGGACGAGACGAAGCTCAAAAAAGGGGAGGCCGCTGAGGAGGTAGAACCCATCATCCTCGATGAGGATGACCCGGTAAAAACCGTCCAAGTTGGCAAGTCTCTGAAGCCCAGTATCAAGGAAGACCTCATCAAACTGTTGAGGAGAAGGCGAAGCGTCTTCGCGTGGAGTCATGTAGATATGCCAGGGATCGACCCTGAAATCATGTGCCACAAACTCAATGTGGTAGAGGGAGTGAAGCCGGTAAAGCAGAAGTGGAGGATTTACTCTAGAGAAAAGTATGAGGTCATCAGGGATGAGGTTAAAAAATTAGAAGACGCTGAATTTATCAGAGAGGTCATCTACCCTGAGTGGCTGTCCAATGCAGTCATCGTCCCAAAGGCCAACGGCAAGTGGAGAATGTGCGTGGACTTCACATACCTCAACAAGCATTGTCCCAAAGACAGCTTCCCTCTCCCCCGCATCGACCAGATGGTAGACGCTACCGCAGGCCAAGAGCTCATGAGTTTCATGGATGCCTA
Source organism: Sambucus nigra (assembly GCA_949130495.1). Classification (NCBI taxonomy): domain Eukaryota; kingdom Viridiplantae; phylum Streptophyta; class Magnoliopsida; order Dipsacales; family Adoxaceae; genus Sambucus; species Sambucus nigra. The sequence continues at coordinate 93,446,693 of OX422214.1, forward strand.
CTCAGGGTATAACTAGATTTTCATGAACCCTGAGGACTCGGAGAGGACCGCCTTCATCACTGACAAGGGGACATACTGTTACAGGGTCATGCCCTTTGGCCTAAAAAATGCGGGGGCAACGTACCAGCGCCTCGTAAACAAAATGTTCGAAGACCAAATTGGGAAGTCTATGGAGGTTTACGTAGATGACATGCTGACTAAGAGTCTGAAGGCAGAGGATCATGTGGCAGACCTGGAGAGGACCTTTAATACAATGGACAAATACAAAATGAAGCTCAATCCGGCCAAGTGTGTCTTCGGGGTCGGAGCGGGGAAGTTCTTGGGGTTCATTGTCAATCAAAGAGGCATCGAGGCCAATCCTGAAAAGATAAAGGCCCTTATTGAGATGAAGACCCCCAAGTCCATTAAAGACGTTCAGAGGCTCACAGGGAGAGTGGCTGCCTTGAACAGATTTGTGTCAAGGGCTACAGACAGGTGTCTACCATTCTTCAAGATCCTCAGGAAGGCCTTCGAATGGAGCGAAGAGTGTGATGAGGCTTTCAAGGAGCTAAAATCATACTTAGGGTCTCCCTTGCTGCTGTCACGACCCGTGCAGGGTGAACGACTTTACGTGTACCTTGCTGTCTCAGAGTCCGCTATCAGTGCAGCAATCGTAAGAGACGAAGACGGGATACAGAAGCCCGTATATTTCAACAGCAAGGCACTCTAGGGGGCAGAGCAGAGATACCCGAGGATGGAGAAGTTGGCCTATGCCTTGATCCATGCCTCAAGGAAGATGAAACCGTACTTCCAGTCCCATACTATGGTCATCCTTACTGACTCTCCTCTTAGGCAGGTCCTACACAAGCCTAAAAAATCAGGAAGGCTAATGACCTGGGCTATAGAGCTGGGGGAGTTTGACATTGTGTATCAGCCTAAGACAGCCATTAAGGGGCAGGCCTTGGCAGACTTCCTGGCTGAGTTCACCTGGGAAGATGATGAGGCCGAGGGTGAGACCCTCGGGAAGACGGATACAGAAGACAAACCCGCAGACACTCGCAGATATGGCTGAGACGAGCACCGCTAGAAGAAAAGTGACTGAAAACGAAGAGGGAAGATACATCTTTAGACAGGGGTCCCTCTCTGAGGGAAATTTCTCTGAAGGAAAAACTCCATGGAGCCTCTTCGTTGACGGGTCCTCCTGTGATAGCGGAAGTGGTGCTGGACTGATACTATCAGCACCCGATGGCACAGACGTCGAGTATGCCCTGAGGTTCAATTTCAAAGCCTCCAACAATGAGGCTGAGTATGAGGCCTTGATAGCTGGCCTCTCCTTGGCCAAATCCCTTAGTGTCGGCCAAATGTCGGTTCACAGTGATTCAAGGCTGGTGGTGAATCAGATACTAGGAGCCTATGAGGCCAAAGACGAGAGGATGGCTAGGTATCTTGATAAGGTGAGGTCATTGCTAAAAAAATTCAAAGAAGTGAAATTCAAGAGGATACCTAGGCTCGACAATGGCCGTGCTGACGCCCTTGCAAGGTTGGCCTCAGCTACTAGGACAGACATAAGGAGGACAGTCCCGGTAGAAATCTTGCTTTGACCAACTATCGAAGACGTCGGGGGAACACTTGGTGTTTGCATGAATGTTTCTCAAGAACCTTCATGGATGGACCCCCTGATCAGATACATTAGAGGGGGAGAGATGCCAGAAGCGAGCCAAGAGAGGAAGAAGCTGAGATACAGGGCTGCAAAGTTCGCTGTCATCGGAGACACGCTGTACAAAAAGGGGTTTCTGCTCCCCTTACTTAGGTGTGTGCATCCCTCAGAGGTCCCTTCCATTTTGCAAGACGTGCATGAAGGGTCGTGATCAAGCCATATTGGGGGTAGATCCTTGGCAAAGAGGGTGATCACCCAAGGCTACTGGTGGCCGACCTTGGGGAAAGATGCTGCCGTATATGTTAAAAAGTGTGATAAATGCCAAAGATTTGCTACTATCCCTCACCAACCTCACCAGCCTCTCACCTCCATTACATCCCCATGGCCGTTCTCAATATGGGGGATTGATCTGGTAGGACCCTTACCGAGAGCAGTCAATAACTATCGGTTCCTCATCGTAGCAATTGACTACTTTTCAAAGTGGGTAGAGGCTGAACCGATGGTCACGATCACGGAGCAGAAGACCTTCCAGTTCATCTGGAAGAATGTGATATGCAGATATGGTCTACCCAACACCCTCATCTCGGATAACGGGACTCAATTCAAGAATGCCTCTCTGCAGAAGTACTGTGAGAGGGTAAGCATCAAACAATTTTTCTCCACCCCAGGCCGACCTCAGGCCAATGGGCAAACCGAAGTTACGAACAGGACAATCCTAGATGGGATTAAGAAGAGGCTTGAGGAGGCAAAAGGAAGATGGGTCGAGGAGTTATATGCAGTGTTGTGGGCATACAGGACGACAGTAAGGACCTCTACCGGGGAGACCCCATTCATGTTAGCTTATGGATCAGAAGCAGTCATCCCCACCGAAGTGGAGTTTCCTACTCATAGGGTCCAAATGTATGACCCCCAGGGGAATACGGAAGAGAGAAGACTTGACCTAGACCTGATTGAGGAAAGAAGGGAGGATGCTGAGATAAGGCAAGCTTCCTACCAGCAGAGGACCGCAAGGTTTTACAACCAAAGGGTGAAACAGAGGCCTATCGCAGTGGGAGACTTGGTTCTTAAAAAGACTTGGCAGAAACCCAACAAGCTCCATCCTAATTGGCATGGCCCATATAGGGTCATCGATGAAGTTGTCCCAGGGACCTACAGGCTAGAAAACTTAGAGGGGGAACCTTTTTCAAACCCCTGGAATGCAGATCATTTGAAGAAATACTATCAGTAGTGTTGTAAGGTCTTGAAAGGCCATAATTGTAATTAGGGTTGCTCCAACAGAACACTTGGAAAATTAATGAGAAATATCAGTGTTTCCTTCATCCTATTGTCAGTCCTAGCATGCATGGGAAGTTGATCCCTCGGCTATAATGGGGACCAGTGGAGGGGACGACCCCTCCACTCTCCTAAAAAAAGACGAGGGAAGACTAAATTAAAATCCATTAATTTGGTTAGTTGAACCCTCGGCTATAATGGGGACCAGTGGAGGGGACGACCCCTCCACTCTCCTAAAAAAAGACGAGGGAAGACTAAATTAAAATCCATTAATTTGGTTAGTTGATCCCTCGGCTATAATGGGGACCAGTGGAGGGGACGACCCCTACACTCTCCTCAAAAAAGACGAGGGAAGACTAAATTAAAATCCATTAATTTGGTTAGTTGAACCCTCGGCTATAATGGGGACCAGTGGAGGGGACGACACCTCCACTCTCCTCAAAAAAGACGAGGGAAGACTAAATTAAAATCCATTAATTTGGTTAGTTGATCCCTCGGCTATAATGGGGACCAGTGGAGGGGACGACCCCTCCACTCTCCTCAAAAAAGACGAGGGAAGACTAAATTAAAATCCATTAATTTGGTTAGTTGAACCCTCGGCTATAATGAGGGCCAGTGGAGGGGACGACCCCTACACTCTCCTCAAAAAAGACGAGGGAAGACTAAATTAAAATCCATTAATTTGGTTAGTTGATCCCTCGGCTATAATGGGGACCAGTGGAGGGGACGACCCCTCCACTCTCCTCAAAAAAGACGAGGGAAGACTAAATTAAAATCCATTAATTTGGTTAGTTGATCCCTCGGCTATAATGGGGACCAGTGGAGGGGACGACCCCTCCACTCTCCTCAAAAAAGACGAGGGAAGACTAAATTAAAATCCATTAATTTGGTTAGTTGAACCCTCGGCTATAATGAGGGCCAGTGGAGGGGACGACCCCTCCACTGTCCTCAAAAAAGACGAGAGAAGACATTACTTAAAAATCATTTGGTTACTTGAACCCTCGGCTATAATGAGGCCACATTAGGGGACGACCCCACAGTGGTCCTCAAAAGAGACGAGGGAAGGGTTAGTAGCATCAACAATGAGCAAGCCATAATAAAATGAAATAAGGAAGACAGCAAATATGGAAGAGACTGGTATTAATAAAATATAAGTGTCAAGTGTTTTTACAAGGCCTTTGAACAAAAAGTACAAAAATAAGGGTATGGGCTACAGGCAGCCACCCTAGGGGACGACATCAGAGGGCTGGGCCTCAACAATGGGAATGGTCTCCTCAACAATGGGAATGGTCTCCTCAATAATGGGATGATCTTCAGATGTACCGACCCCTCCAATCTGGACTTGCGACTCCACTTGGTTGAGGGCCTCTGCAATTAGAGGGTCATCCAATTGAACACCCTCCAGTGATGGGCGAACAGAGGAGACGACATCGCCAAATTTGAGGACAACCCATCGGCAGGCCGTCCTGATCCCCCTCTCAAGATATTCAAGGCCGAAGCCCTGAAATTCATCTGAAGTCTTGTACGCCTCCACAGCATCAGCCTCAGCTTTCTTGATGGCTGCTTCCAGATCAGTCTTATGCTGGGCCTCCAGGTTGAGCAGAGCTTCATCCTTGCCCTTGATCAACAAGTCCTTGTCCTTGATCAACAAGTCCTTAGCCTGAAGATCGGCATCATGTTGCTTCGTCAGCTCATCAAGGACTCTAGCGTGCTCAGTCCTTGCGCTCTCCAGCTCGGCCCTAGCAGTGTCCAACTCTGTCCGTAGGTCAGCCTCTTGTTGAATGGCCCTCTCAGCTTCATGGAATTTCTGTTGGTTCTCAGCCATCCACTTAGTGGCTGAGGTGAGGGCACAGACAGACTGCAAGAAAAAATGAAGAAATATCAAAGGGGGCCGAGGGAACAGTTTGTGAAAATGAAATTAAAGAAAGTCAAGACCAGTACCTGAGCAAGGGAGTGCAGACCGTAGTCATACACTTTGGCAGGGGGCATCTTTGCCAAGAACTCGTAGTCAGAGGCCGACGGTGCAGAGAACATTGAAGCCTTGGCCACCCTCAAATTGGCAATAAGAGATGAGGGGTCGGCCCTCAGATGGGTCAGACTCTGAGACCAGAAGGCCCCCATGCTTGATGAAGAGGTTGCCCCCTCAGAGGCCTCGGCCCTAGCCCTCGTCTTAGGGTCAGGACGAGGCTCGACTGGAGCCTCAGGCTCCTTCCTTTTGTGGCTAACAGCTGTCGGCTCAACAACTGTCGGCCCTGAGGCCCTTGTCTTCTTAGGATCTTGCTGAGGCTCCTTCCCCTTCTTCTTTGACAGACCAGCAAGAAGGCTTGGAGCAGTCATATCCCAGAGATAATCTGACACGCCTGCAGGACGACCTGAAAAGGATACGATGAATCAGAAAAGTTCAGAGATAAAGAGAGAACACTTCAAAAATAAGTAAAGAAGGGAAAATGTTCAGTATAACTCACATAGTTCTGTCAGAGGGCCGACCCTCAGACCAGCTTCTTTAAGGAAGCGAGGGGTCATCAAATCTTCGAACTTTGGGATCTCACCCTCTCTCCCTCGTCCCCTCAGATACTCAACAATATCCCTCTTCTCCAAGCTAAGTCCGGGGTCTGACCTAGCTTTCATGGAGGGGTTAGACCATCTGTTAGGAACCCTCGGAGCATCGGCAGAAGGGGACGCCTCGGTGGAGCTCTCCCATGCCCCAGATATGAAGAAGAACCTTTTTTTCCAATCATGATTGGAAGTTTGAGCCACGTGGAGCAGCTTCTTCTCAGACCTTCTCGCTCCCAGATGATAGTATCCGGGCTATTTAGATGAAGAGGTGATATTGTAGCAGGCCAAGAACACGTCGGACGAGGGCTCATCAGTGAAAGAGTTTTTCCAAAAAGAGATATAACCCAGAATCATCCTCCATGAGTTGGGTGGAAGTTGAGAGGGGGAGACGCCTAGAGCCGACAGAATATCTACAATAGCGGGATGGAAGGGAAGCCTAACACCTACCTTGAACATTTGCTCGTAGACTGCAATCTCTCCCTCTTCTCCCTCAAAAACCCTCTCAGTGTCAGAGGGAGCCTTCATAGTCACCCCAGATGGCACTCCGTAAATATGCCTCCATATCAGAAGGTCCCTATCCCTAACAGAGGAGATAAAAGATGAGGCATGGGAGGTATCAACCTCATCATCTGTATCGTCGTCCTCGTCCTCATCCTCCTCATCACCTGCAGGAGGACCCTGAGGAAAAGCCTCTTGGAAGGCGTTGGGAGACAGGGTTGTCACAGGGACAGCCTCAGAGGGGATTGTACCCTCAGTCTCTCGTCCTGGGCTAAGGTCAGGTGAGTCCCTTCTACCAGAAGTTTCAGCACCAGTTGGAGAGGAGTTTCTCTCGTCCATTTCACTTGGTTTGGGAGTATCGGCCGGACGAGACGACGACCCACAAGACTCAGAGGGCTCAGATGGTCTTATGGTGGCAAGAGGAATGGGAAAGATGGGTCGTACCCAATTAGGGTCGGCCCCTCGTCTTCTCTCTTCCTCTTCCTCTATCCGTCTGATCTCGGTAAATAGCTTCTCTCTCAAGGACGGGAATTCAGACACCAGGTTGTAAAGCCTCCCAAGCATTAAGGGGAAGACCCTACACTTAAAGAAATTATACTAGACTTGGCTAATTTAACCACAAACACTTGGGAGATTGACCAGGGTTGACCTTTGGATTAAATAAAGAACTCAAGGGTTTTTCGTCAAGAACGTTCGAAGAACCAATGACCGGAGAAGACACCGGAAAAAGCTATGGGGGAACTCTAAGAACCAGATGACCTACGACCCTAAAAAATAGACAGAAATGAAGACAAAAGAAGGCAAGAGGAGAAAAAGGTTACCTGATGAGGATAAGGGCAAGAACGCTGCTAGGACCTGAAGGTTTGAAGGCTGAAAATGGCGGTAGAAACTGGTTCTAGAGAGAGAATAATCTTGGGCGCGAAGAAGAAGATGATGAAGAGAGAGAGTTTGAAAATCTCTTAAGTACTTTGGTAATGAGTGGACCCATTTACCAAAGAAAGGTATAATTAGGGCACAAGGCCCCAAGTGCACTAGGCAGCCGCCCTGCCTTGGAAACTGGAACAGCAATGAGTACCTGCCCAGGTGTCACTCACCTAACTGATCGTACACGCATCTGAATTTCAGCATTATCCCTCAGCCATCTCAATGACACCTATGACTAAGGGCTGGGGGGTGATTGATATACCCGTTTATACCCTCGGTCTGGACAAGGATCACCTCCCATACGGACGACCCTACGAGGGGCCGACCCTTGACCAGGCTCCAGCTGGCTCCCACCAGGCCCAGACGACTCTACGAGGGGCCGACCCTCCACCAGGCCTAGATGACCCTACGAGGGGCCGACCCTCCTCCAGGCTCCGGACGACCCTACGAGGGGCCGACCCTTCCTCAGGCTCCGGACGACACTACGAGGGTACGACAGTACGAGGCCAGGATCAAGCCAGGCTCCCTACCGGAAGAAACTTTGCCCTCGGCCTCGGCTCATAGGCCGAGGGCGGTATCATGACGGCGCGTGGTTTGGGAGACGCGTGGAACAGTGCGCGTCAGGCTCATATGACACGTGGCAGACCGTTATAACAGAATCACACCCTCACGTGAGAGAATATTATGTCATCATTTGGCATCTACAGGTGTCAACAGGGGATTGGTTAGATCACCATTCACATGCACCATGTTTACTTGGGGGGTACACTACACCCCCCAAGACCTATATATACTTGTCACCTACAACCCTACAGGGGATCGATCCATGAACAGTAGCCCTAGCTAAAACTCTGCTTGTACACACACAGTAGAGAGAGAGTGAGAGGGTTATGTGAATTGTATCCAAGGCCATTAGTGCCCATACTTAGTGGATCACACACTCACAGTGGATGTAGGCCAAATTGGCTGAACCATTATACGTCATTGTCTTATTTCCTCTTATACTCATCCCCTTCTATACACTTATACATCTCTATAGCTGCCATGGCTGCTACTACTTGAGTTCACTATCACTTACCCGGTGGTGCTAAATCTTAGCATCATCACGCATTGAGGATAGTGCAACATTTAATTTAGGGGGTGTAGGATATTTTATCCATTTCTTTGTTTTGTCCACTGATTTTCTTACCCGTTAGTTACTTAGTATGCCCTTTTTGTGAAAAATTGAAAATTTTCAAAAATATTTTCTTTCTTTTTTCTCATTTGTTTGGCATTTTCCCTTGTTTTCGATGATAAATTTTAATAATTACCTGATCCAATAGACAACTCAATGATGCATGTTCTCGATTTTAGAAGTTCTTAGACTTTAGTCCTCAAATCATTGATATTGTGAATAACTTCATGAATTAAACTTTATCCCATGAGCACATGCACCTTCTTGTTTTATTGATTTGGTTTAAGATTTTTATAACTCGGTAATCTTTTGTTGCATTGTATATACTTACACTGAGTAAGCTTTGTACCTTTCGTCGATTGTGAGTGTATACACTATTCTTTTCTCATTGAAAATGTTGAATTCGTCGGTAATCTCTCTATTCTTTCATTGATCGTTCATTAATTGAGTGTATATCTTGAAATGTGTTACTTGAGCATGATTTTCATATATTATTTTGACTTGAGAATTATGTAAACTTTATGAAATGATCATAGGCAATCTTTGTTATATCACATATATTAGCCTTAACCTTGCCATACATGTTTCCCTAGTCGACCCCTTTGAGCCTAAATACTAGCCTTTTGTTTCATTACCCAAAATCCCATAACCAACTCCAAATTGGAGTTTTAAGCCATACATACACTTTCCATACCTTTGTTTGGAATGTTACTTGGGATTGAATGTTCTTGTTGTATTGCGGTTGCAATTTTAGGCATGTGAGAGTTTGATAAGAGTGATGAAAAGAAAAGAGATGTGAAAAAAGAAAAGAGAAAGAGAAAGTAAAAGGCAAAAGCAAAAGAAAAAAAAAAGAAAACATGAGAAAAAGAAGAAAAGAGAAAGTTGTAACTGTTGTATATAGTTTAATAAGCTTTGATTACTCTCCCCGATGATATATCTAATGCCGTTTTGGAACTTGTTTTCCAATTTTGATTTTGCCCGCATTTTCCCATTATCCCGAGTTTTCATCCCGAACACTTTGAATCCGTACATATATCCTTCGTTTCATACCCTAGCATAGCCTACATTACAACCCTATTACAAGTCCTATGTGATCTTAGGTTGATGTAATTCAAAGGTTTAAATAGTTTTGATAATCTGTGAAAATGCATTTCCCCTCTTTTAGTGTGTGGGATCCTTTCATTGAGATTACAGTTTTTCATTTTATATATAGCGTTCTTCATTTGTGACATGTGTGCGACCTAGTTTCCATTTATATTTACTCTTTATGCCCGCATGTTCCGTGTGTTACCTCCCGTTTCGAGTGAATTCATTTGATGAGCGTAATGCCCGTGAGGATTGAATATATTCTTACTTTATATTTATTGAGTTTATTTAAGTTTTTACCAAATCATATTTTGCATATGCGCTCCCCCTCCCACTTTTAAAGTTTTAATTTTATGAGGTGCATTCAACCTGTTAATAACAACGGACTTTAGCTTGAATTCCTTCAATATGCTAATAACATGTTTGAAATCTTTTTCGTTGTTATTGAGTTTGTCGCATGTTGGGTTGGGCATATTTTGAGGAAACTATATGATATTGTGGGTTTCATCCCTGAAAACACTCACGAGACAACACTCGTCCACTAGGGTAACCTAGGGGTTTAACGGCTTATTGCATATGCTAAATGCAATTGTTTGCCCGCGAAAGTGGCCTTATCTTTTTATTACTTTTTCATCCCATTTTGTACTTGTATCCTACTTTTGGTTTGCTTGTTGTTCTTGTTGTTTCCTATTTCATTGCTAGGGACTAGCAATGTGTAAGTTAGGGGGTGTGATACGACGCAAATATTGTGTATTTCACCCGTTAACCTACGTCTTATTAGCCCCCTTGGGTATCTTAATCCCTATACTTATGCTCGTTAACCAGACAACCTCGTATTTCTATGTTAACATGTTTTGCAGGGCTTAATTGAGCTTTTGTAAGTATTTGAATGCTTAGTATGAAGTTCGGACGCTTTTCGGAAAAGTTTCGTCGACTATTGCAGCTTCGGGGGCATTTTAGTAATTCCAGCATTCGGGTTTGAATCCCAATCTCTTCACGGAAGTTGAATTCCTTTGATTTCTCTTCTCGTGGCCACCGACGATGCATGATTTCGAGTTGTATCGATGGAGTTATGGCATTTTTAGGATGGTTTTTACTTAAAAATCACACTCAAGGTCACATTCAAGGTCATTTTAGTCATTTCATATTTTGGTTTTTTAGCCAAATGTCATCTTGGATGTTGTATTCCTCTGAGTTATCTTTGGCATAACCTCCGACCGTGCCTCATTCTGAGCTATAACAAAGAAATGGCGGCATTTTTCGTAAAATAGGACAAAGCGGCAGAATTCAGACATGTAGGGTGCGAATCGATTCGGCCAAAAATCGAATCGATTCGGAATGTACCAGAATGACAGATACGAATTTCCCCTATTTTCAAATCGATTCGGACCATTTTCGAATCGATTCGGCCCTGGAGATTTTTATTTTTCTTCCCTTTTATTACAAGTTTGCCATGGGATATTTTGTATAAAACCAATCCATCTCATTTTGAGATGAAAAACTCTTCATTTTTTAGCATAGTTTAGCTTAGGGTTTGGGTTCTTTGAGAGCTCTTCTTCTTCTCCATTTGGTGTGACAACTTTTGGGTGTTGTAAGTTGGATTTTTCATTACCCCTACCATTAATATAATTTTTGTTATAGTTTATTTCCATTGTTGTAGTTTAATTTCATGCTTAGATAATTAGTTTTAGTTATTTATTTCTTGCTTAATTAGTTTATTTCTTTGTTAATTAGTTTCACTTATTTATTGCCCTTAGATAAATAGGGTTGGGGTTGTGTTCCGCCATTTACGGGTTTGGACCTCGAAAATTAGGTTTTGTGTAAAATTGCATTTAATTGAAACCTCGCGTATTAAAGTCGAATTATTATGCGTTTAACTTTCTTTGTCACGCAACGTTAGTGTTTATAGCAATATTCCGAATTTAATCCGCGTGTGACCATTTTTCGTTAAATATTTAATCTCGCAACTTTTGATTAAATTCCTTATTGTGTGATGTTTATGCTTAATTGAAAATACTCGATTAAATTGTTTTAGAGCCAAAATCTTGATTAGTAGTTGTTTCGATCCGTGTGGTAGGATGCGATCCCGATCCTCGCTTTACTTTTGTGTAGCATAACTTATTCTTTTCTTTTTCCACCATTCCCAACTATCACTTTTTACACTTTTATTCTTGAAGTTTTAAAACAATTAAAATCTAAAATTCAATCACTCCCTGTGGATTTCTTACGATACCCGACTTACCGTTGTGCTTGCTTGTCAAGTGTAGTTGTAGTTTAGGTTTTTGCATCGCGACGGCGAAACACACAACGATTGTGTCCTCACACGAACACACTTTTACCGCTTGATCATTTTCTCATAAGTTGTTGACATGTTTTTTATCAGTCTTAGACTGATCCTTTAAATTCTATTTTTCTCGCCATAATTGTTGTCTTTACATCATGATTAGTAATATGTTAATAAGGAAAGATTATGCATTAGTTGTTGAATGCTTTTAATTCAATAAGTATACTGTTTTGTTTTGAAATTTAGGAAAGTGTCATCAGGTTCAAGTTCAGTACAATCTTCTCCTCAATGGCCAAAACCCCAATGGAGAAAATTAAAGTCATTGTTGAAGAAGGCAGATCTATAGTCGGTGATAATGAAAAGCTGTAGAGTTCTCGTACCGGGGATTTAATGAGAGCTAATTTCCCGATTCACTTCTCAAACTAGAGACACGTGCCAAAGAAATGTAAAGATGATGTTCGGAATGCTTTTATGGTAAATATGATCTTATACTTCATTTCTTCATTTTTTATTCTTCTTTTTCTATTTTTATTCTTTTTCTATTTATTATTCTGTTAATTCTTTATTTTTGCTTAATGATAACAGAGAGCATTTGATATTAACGTTCCCCCGGAAGTGGCTCGCCTATTAGTGGAGAAGACATGGTTCCTAAAATTCAGGTCTTTCCAAAATACATTGCCATATGGTGCTGAGCCTGAAGGTGTTGACCCTAAAATACGGAAGAAATTTATAGAAATGGAAAATGGTGAGAAAAAGAGGCAAAAAAAACTAAACAATGTTGAGAACTGCTCAAAGTTGAAGTATACCCATTGTATCAGGCATCGTACCTATGCCCTAAAGAAATACTTGTTGGTGTGTATCATCTTGTTTCCTTTTAACATTAAAAATGTTCTTCGGTAATTTGTTAATTTTAACAATGTACAACAAAAAACTAAGCCTGAAGTACAAATTGGGAGGGTAGACAATTCGTTGTCAGGACATATACACGGTGATAAAACTATGTTAGAGAGTGCCAAAAGTTTCTATGTGAGTATAATATTTTTATTGTTGAATCTTTTAATTTTTAGTTAAACTTTTATCAAATGATTAACAAATTTATTTATAATAATATAGGAGGAGGTGAAAGTTGCGAAAGAGAAAAAAAAGCCATAAGTATGATTGGAGAGGGTAGTATCAATACTTTTGAGAATTATGACAACGATGTGTTAACACAAGTGTTTAGAAAGGATGTTAAAGGCCGAATACATGGAGTGGGGTCCTACGTCTCTAAGAAACAATTAATTCACATGGCCGTGGCGAGGGAAAAATTTGTACAACATTTGAAAGGAAATGAAGAAATTGCCTCAATGAAGAACGAGATCTCTAATGTTCACTCATAGTTGAAAGAAGTTACTAGTATGTTGCATATGTTTATGTCAAAATTGGAAAATGGAAAGGAGAGATCCCCTATAGGTGTGACTCCACAGAGCGAGTTTGGTTTCACTTCAAATCATCACCCTATCACTTTATCTCAGAATTTGAGTAATCTCGTCAACACTCCCTCTCCCACTCTCAATCACACTTATACTCCTAACCCTCCTCCACCTCCCCCTCCTTCAAAAAAATCCCCCGTCATTATACTTGATAGGTTTGGTGCTGAATTGTCAAAAGGGTATTTTGGGATACATAATGGTGACATGTGTCACTTCAAATGCCTTGGACTTGGGGAAAAGGTAGTTTGGGTTGAGATATGCATCAACCTGATCCTTCTCTGTGTAATGCTCCTCAAAATGGTTTTGAAACTTTGGCAGGCTTTTAAGATGGAGGATTTTTTATTTGGATGGAAAGTTGGTTGAAGTATGTTTAGAATGTTTATCTTAGTTTGGAACATTTTAGTGTAGGAAAGATACTTTTGGATTAATGTTTTGAATGATAGTTCTTAAATTTTAGTGTAAGAAAGATACTTTTAGATTAATGATTTGGATGACAGTTATTAAATTTATTTACGCTTTTTTTTCTCATTAATCTCGCTTGCAATGTTAGGTAACAGATACTTTTGGGTTAATGATTTGGATAACAGTTATTAAATTTTATATATTCTTTTTTTTCCTCATTAATCTCGCTTGCTATGTTAGGTAAAACCTTTTTAACTCCGCCAATGCAATGTTTTATCTTTGCATTATCGGTCCCAAACCCGGATAAAGGAGGAGGGGAGAGGTCATTGGTTACGTAAAGGTCTTTATATGACAAGAATGTGCTTGCTAGGATACCAATCTTCATTGATTCTATAAAGGAACAAATCCAAAGGCAAGTATGCAAGACAATCCTTTTATTTTATTTACTTTCATATATTATGATATTGTGCACCTGTTTGAGGTTAACTTTCATATTTTATCAGCTCATGTATTAGTTTCTAGGCATCTCGTGAATTTGGCATGGACTATACAAATTCTATATTTGTAACGGATAAAAACCATTACAAGTTAGTATATTCATTAATAATATGAGATGTGTACTAATGCAAATTCTGTTACAAAATATTTTGTAACGGATTTTATCCGTTACAAATACTAATTTTATAACGAATTTTATCCGTTACAAATTTCGTTGGTAAAATAAATAACGCCAATTTTCTAACGGATTTAATCCGTTACAAATATTTTTTGTAACGTTTTTTGCTCATTACAATTGACATGTTTTGCTGTAGTGCTTATCCTATTTAAAAGAAAAGAAAAAACATTAAAACTAACTTTACATGGGAATACGTTTTGTATACGAGCATAAGTAGAAGCTTACCCGCATAAGTGTCTACATGGGTTCTTTGCTCTCTACCGGGATGTCACCTAATAACCGAAATTTAAATGGAATATGATCGCAAATAACAATACCGATTTAAGATTTAAAATTAGATGAAAAATGAACCACTATATGGCCCTCCGAGATGATGATTTTGATATTCTCCCCCCTTTCAAGTTTCTTTTGAAACCCAATTTCCTCTTGTTGGTCCCCTGACTCGTTTCTTGGAAGATGAACCTAGTAAAACATACGTACAATGAAAATATCAACCAATAGAACTTTCGGTGCTAACAGACATGAAAAACACAATTGGAACTTTATACAGAGTAGGAGAAAATAGCATAACATGCAACCATTATGGAAGATATACAACATCAACTTAGTTGGTATAAAATATAGTCAATAATATATCAATCAAGTTAGTTGGTATATTCTTAGTCTTCAATTGAATATATCAATTGAGTCAGTTACACCATCATAATATAAAATTATCCATACAGGTCCCTTGTCAAAAATAGGTCTCTTGTAAAATTATCCAAACAAGTCTCGAGTCAATTATACTATCATAATACGTATTGGTTTTCAAAGTATGGGATATGTTTTCCTTTAACTAATTGCAAATCCATTAATGATCAAGACATTTATTCCAATTGTCCAATCCGAATAAAAATAGTAAACCACATTATTACAACTATTTACTTGATGTGTGATAAAATGAAAATGTATTTGATGTGTGATAAAATGAAAGTAGAAGAATTTAGTTCTCAAATATGCAAAACCGAAAAACACACCAACAGTTAGCTCCCAACAGGGGACACTAGGTATGAGAAACCATGGTGATTAATAATCTCCACCATGCTATATATATTCTTCATCCTTATCACCCTCCTTTCTTTTACCCTTTTTATCAATATTATCCCTCTTAGAACCAATCATACAAAATCTAGCCCCTCGGTGCAATCCCATCACCTTTATTGTGTCCAGGTTATCTCGAATCCTATTAAGCCTTTGTTTCTCATAATTTTTATCGTCGTTATACTCCTATTACAATAATGCAAAGATATGTAACTAGATAAAGTAAGACTTCATAAGTGAATTATACTACAACATTATTGTTATATAAATAAATTAAAAAATTTAACATTATTTAAAAGAGAAAAAGAAAATAGCGCGAACCATAATAAGTGATCATCATAGTCATACCCATTAACATCACTAAAACCACCAACATCTCCATCATCATCACTATTATCATCACAATCATCCTCTTTATCTATAAGCTAATCATACCCATCATTTGTCAATATTTTCTCTCCATCATTATTTATATCGACTTCTATTTATGGGATGTCATTCCTTATTCATAAAAGGCTTTTGTCATCAATATCCATTGTTTCATCATCTACGATATTATTCTCAACTTGTGGGTACGGTTCTTCATTCATTCCCAACTCCCTAACTTCTTCATTTTCAGGAATATCGTACTTATCTCTTGGGGTATTTTTCATATAAACTTTGCAATCATTTCCTAACTTAATATCTGGCACATAAAAGACTTGCTCGTCTTGATAAGATGGAAGAAATGGTTGAGTTTTGTACCAAGTATTAGTAGTGTTCAAACTAATAAAATCATACTCATCTTCCTTTAATCCATATACACCCTTATTTTTCTAAAATTCCACCAATTACACTTAAAGAGAACAATGTGATTGTCTCTAGTGTATTCTAACTCTATAATATCAGCCAACTCACCATAAAAATCAATATCTTTTTGTTCATGCTCACCTACTATAATAATTCCACTATTCTGAGTTTTTTTAAAATGTTCATGATCTTTAGTGTGGAACCTATAGCCATTAATCAAACAACCTTTATAATGTTTCACTCGTCAATTGGGACCCTGAGATAAAGCGCAAAGTTGCTTACTAATATGGTTGGGGGGACTCACGCTCCGTTTTCGTCACCTGATTATTTTTTATAAATAAATGTTATAGTAAGAAATTATAAGAATTTTTTTGTTTGCATAATAAATTACATATCGAACTACTTACGTAATTTTTAAACAATTCTAGAAATCTCTCAGCGTGTCTCTTTTCAACATTTATGTTTCTTTCGACCTTCAACAGATCATTATGCTCACTAACATACATGAATGCATTAAATTAGAAAACAACTCTGGTTAATAAAAGATAAAGTGAAAAATAATATAGATAGACATACTTGATAAATTCTTGTATCTCGTCACAATTATATAAGACATATAAAGAAGAATT
Source organism: Sambucus nigra (assembly GCA_949130495.1). Classification (NCBI taxonomy): domain Eukaryota; kingdom Viridiplantae; phylum Streptophyta; class Magnoliopsida; order Dipsacales; family Adoxaceae; genus Sambucus; species Sambucus nigra. Next base: position 93,463,171 of record OX422214.1, read on the forward strand.
TTTCCATTCACTCTATCCAATGTATTGGTAATCAACTTTTCCAAGCAAAAGACCATTATGCTGAAAAACAGATAAACCTTCTTAATCATCACCATCATCATAATTCTGCTCTGTGCGGTTGAATTTTGTCTCAATGCCACCCAGATGCATCGAAAAAAATGTTAAGCATTAATTTAGAATGTAAGCCTCACTATTGAGCCTTCTGAATGTGCTTTATTTCCCATGGTAAGTTTCAAAGTGTGAATATATCTCTTAAAAATTAACATACATAAGAAAAATATTTTTTTAATAATTACTTATATAATACTTGCTTTAATATATTTACCTTTCAAATGTATACATCCATGTATATTACTCTGGCCCACCAAGAATAGCCTTTCTTGCAAGGTAAATCGACAAATGAACTATAACATCGAAAAATAACGACAGGAATATCCTTTCAAGTTTACACACGGCTATAGCAAGTTTTTGCTCAAGCATCTCCAAAACATCAACTCGTAAGGTTTTCAGACACAACTCCTTAAAGAATAACCCAATATCAATTAACGGTTCACAGACTTCCTTTCAAAGATGACTACGAATTTCAAGCGGTAGTAAGCCTTATAAAAAATGTGGTAATCATGAATTTTCATCCCTGAAATCTTACATTCCTTGGCATCCACACATCGAGAAATTTTGGATGCATATCCATCTGGTAACTTCAACGATTGCCAAAACTCACATAAAGTCCTCTTCTCTTCTTTGGAAAAAGTGTATCAATCAAGAGGAATCACCCATTTATCTCCTTTTTTGTATGGATGCAAGTCTATGTGTATGCGTATTTCTTTAAAATACAACTGAGACTTAGTAGTGTTCTTCATTTTCCCATCAACATTTAGCAATGTTCCTAAAATTCTTTTTGACACATTTTCCTCAATGTGCATGACATCTAAATTGTGACACAAATTAAGATCTTTCTAGTATGGAAACTCAAAAAATATACTACGTTTGGCCCAATTCAACTCGTACGCCTCGTGACTCCTCTTTTTAGAATCTTTACCATATACTTGAGGTATAACTTTCCCCAATTGAGCAAGTATCTCATCACTACTAAGGCTCTTTTGGTCGTTCCAGATGCTCCTTTTTACCATCAAAAGAAGACATATTTTCTCTCCATTTAAGATTCATCGGCAAGAAACGACGATGACCCATGTAGCATGTCTTATGTTCATTTTTTTAAATACAAGGAATGTGTCTCCTTATTGCACACAAATAAAACCAATTTCTCCATTGTGTTCCAACCCGTTAAGTTAGCATAAGCTAAAAAATGATTGATAGTTCACATAAGCACTGCACATAAATGATAGTTATTCCATGTGGAGACATCATATGTTTGAATCCCATCTTCCCACAACTCTTTTAATTCCATGATTAATGGTTGAAAAAACACATCCATGTCATTTCCAGGAGACTTAGGACCTGGTATAAGCAGCGATAACATGAAGAATGGTTCTTTCATACATTTCCAAGGTGCTAAATCATACGATACAAGAACAACCGGCCATATGCTATTTTTTCTACTCATATTTGAAATGGATTGAATATGTCACTGGAGAGACCAAGCCTGACATTATGAGCATCTCTCACAAATGACTCATGAATCTAGTCAAATTCTTTCCAAGCTTCCCCATTAGTCGGGTGTCTCAAAACATTAGCCTCCTCAACACGCTTATCTTTATGCCACCCCATCTATGAAGCTATATCATTATTTATAAACAAATGTTGTACCCTATGATTGAGTGGAAACTAACTCAAGACTTTGTGGGGGGGTCTTCATGCCATTTCATTTATTAATTTTCCATCTCAACTCTTCACACGTTGGGAATTTATTTTCTTTCTCATATGGTCCCCAAAAAAGAATGTAGTCATTTTTATAAACACCAATCTTTATATAATTTAGACTTAAGTCTTAAACTATTTTCTTTGCCTCATAAAATGAATTTGGGATGTGGGCATCATCTAGAAATGATTTTTTTTAAAGTTCAAGGAGCGAGTTAATGTATTTCTCACTCCAGTTTTTCATTGACTTCAAATGGAGTAGCTCAACAATGAATGATAATTTTGACAACTTCTCACAACCCGAATACAAATTTTTCCTTGTCTCTCTCATTGCCTTGAGTTGAATCTCTATCAAATTCATTTCCTAGCATGTCATTATTGTAGGATCTAGTAAGCATATCATGTAACATTCCCTCCATATCATCTTTCTCAAACCCATCTCTAGCATTATCTTCCTGCCCCATACTATCTTCTTCTCCAACTTCAAACGCATGCTCAATGTAATCATAAACATTGTCTTTGGGCGACAATAATGGCTCACTATTATATATCCACCAAGTATAACTCGACATAATGACATGTATAGTCAGATGACTCTGGACATCTTGATGACTCCTCCGACAAAAGCTATTACATTTCTTGCACGGACACTTAATATTACCATTCTTCTCAACATTTGCAAGGGAAAAATCAAAAAAATATTTAACAGCATCTAAATACGAACTACTAATTATATTTGGGTGATTCATCCATCTCTTATCCATCCCAATGACCCTATATCATATGATAAAAAAATCCATCAATAAAAAACTGATGAACTTGTAATGCAAATATAAATTGTTATTATTGGTTATGTAATTCAATTTTTCATATATTTATTATTGTTTCATAACTTTATATATTGAAATAATTTTTGCTTATAATTCAAATTGGCACCTCATCATTCACATCACACACCTCCTTGATGGGTTCTCCAAAAATTTGTTTGAAATAATGAGAGAAATACCTACAAACCATGATACCCAAAACTCAATTCTCATGTGAGGCGTGTGACACATACACACCCTATTTAGGAAGGAATTGACATTATATTATTCACAGACTTATCAGTGGGTTTGATTTAATTTAAAATGAGCCCTAACTTTTGCGTTAATTTTTCATTCTTCCAATAATAATAAAGATGAGGAGTAATTATAATTTATGATAGTGGTAACCAAAAATTTTAATATTTTAACTCAATCGTCATATTATTGCAATGAACCTAATTTAATTTATAATAATATATTTCATCCATGTTTCACGGTTACTTCATGGAACACCGATTCAAGCTGGCAAGTATAGAACAAATGTAACATCAAATCATTCACCTAAAATGAGATTAATTAATCACCCAACGAAGAATCAGTTGTATAAAAAAACTCCATATAAAAAACATTCTAATAGAAATTTGGGGATATGAACTCTTACACGAGTCAATGTTTCATGTATTTATTCTTGTTACTATTGTTTCATAATATTTACTTATAATTCAAATAGGCTCCTCCTCATTCACCTCGTGCACCTCCTCAATGGATTCTCCAAGACTTTTTTTAAATAATGAGAGAAATACCTACAAACCATGATTCCCAAAAAACGATTCTCATGTTAGGCGTGTATGACACATACACACTAATTAAGAAAGGAATTAACATTATGTGATTCACACACTTAGCATGAATTATTAGTGGGTTTGATTGAATTGAAAATGTAACCAAACATTTGGGTTAATTTTGAATTCTTCCAAAAATAATTATAATAATAAAGATGAGGAGTAATTATAATTTATGAGAGTGGTAAATAAACATTAAAATATTTTAACTTAATCATCACATTATTGCAATGAACTTAATTTAATTTGTAATATTAGGAAAATTAAAATTGAAACTCTCATCACTAAATACTGGGGATTTTAGACAATCTATGATTTTGTGCTTGACATTCACCATTGGAAAGACATTTCAAATATTTACAACGTTTATGCTTACTAATTTCCCAAATTATGAAGTTTTGTAGGTCCAAAATGTCCATAAAGTGATACTTAGTGGGAAAAAAATCAATTGGGACTACCTTAGGCTTCGAACTTTGAAGTAGGTCACAAAGATGAATATGGGAGATTTTATAAAAATGTGTTGGCATTTGTATGGTAAATTTTAAATTATGTTATGTTTATGGTGGCCCAAGCTTATGTAGATGACTTTTTGTATTTACAGTAGTGCCACGATAAGTTTAAGGTTTTCTAATCACCAAAATCGAGGTTTCGAGAAAATTCCCTTGTGATTTTGGGTGTTCAGTGGGTTATGAAAATGATGTGGCATTAAGGATTGGAGTGTCTACAGAGACAATGGATGGTAATTGTGTGCTTGCGGATAATCTTCGTTGAAATTGGGTGATCACATTAATCTTTAAAGGTGGAAGGATTTGGTTGCTTTACCAAGGGGATAAATGTGTGATAGAGACTCAAAAGATCTTTATTGAGGTTACATGGGATCCAGAATGTATGGATAGGGACTGGTAATGGGTTCCTAATGTTGCACGATGGCTTGAAAAGTCTCTTGAAAGGTCTCATGGGAACCTAAGATAAGAGAGAAGCTATAGGTGTGATCAAGCACCGACAATTGGTGCATGACATTGCATCAAGGCTTGGAATATCTATGTAAATGTCGTATGGGGACCTAAGATGAGGAAGAAAGCGCTGGAGAGTTTAGGATTACCTCACGAATTATGAACCTTCATGATTATCGAGAATTGAAGATATGTAGCTTATGTGTGAACATACGGTATTTAAAACACCAAGACGGAGAAAACTTCTAGGGGGTTAGGATTACCTCAAGACCGATTAACCTTCTTGGTTTGCGATAACCAAAGATAGGTATCTTAAGTGTGAATGTACAGTAATAAAAACACCAAGAGGGAGAAATCTCCGGGGGGGGGGGGGGGGGGGGGGGGGGTTAGTATTACCTCACGATTAATCAACTTTCTTAGTTAGCATGAACCGAAGATAGGTAACCTAAGTGAGAACATACAGTAATTAAAACACCAAGAGGAAGAAAGCTACATGGGTTTTAAGATTGCATTATAACTAATTAAGCTTATTAGTTAGAAGGATCTAATGATACTTATCTTAAGTGTGAAAGTGTGGTAATTAAAACACCAAGAGGGACAAGGATCCGAGGGGTTTAGGATTACCTCACAATTGATTAACCTTCTTAATTTATCGGATCAAAGATAGGTAGATTAAGTTTGAGTGTACAATAATGAAAACACCGTTAGGAATGAAAGCTCGGGGGGGGGGGGGGGGGGTAGGATTTATCTTACGATCAATTAAACTTCTCAATTAGAGAGAACCGAATATACGTAGCTTAAGTATGAACGTACGATAATTAAAACACCAAGAGGAAGAATTGTTCGGGAGGGGGTTTAAGATCACCTCATGGTGGCTAGTGGGGAAGTCCCTTGATTGGATTGGTCATAGTAGGCCTTTCATGAATGTGGTTGTCTAGTAAGCATCTACAGCGGGGATGTGGGCCTTGGAGATGCAGTCTTGCGTGGAAGATAATGTCTCAGAAGAGACAGAGAAACTTAGTCAAAGGTAAAATTTATTTTACTCGAAGGATTCATGGGAGATAAAAGGTCAAACCCCATAAAAATATGAAGTGGGTGTTCTATTATCCATGATGGTGTGATTTGCAAATGTCTCTCATGAAAAATACATCAGATTTCAATATCCTCGTGGGAGGCTTAGGGACGCAATCATGAAATCATATTGAAAAGCTCAGAGGGGAGAATGTGAATTAGGTAAGGAGAAAAAGATAGAAAACCATTTTGGTTTTCTATGTACTATGCATATATATATATATATATATATATATATATATATATATATATATATTATAGTGTGTGGGTGGTATTGTGTTTTTTGTATTTTTTTATTTGGTAGTATTTTCTGTTGGTTAGATGAGCAAAGTCCCATTGGATTCATGTGAACTTCGATGAGCTCTAGACTTGTATAAAAGGAATGGGGAAATGATAGGGTGAGGCCCGAACATGTCCTAAAAATAAAATATGAATAAGAGAATCCAACATAAGGGAATTCTGCTTTGGGGATGACTTGCAGATTCATACCATTTTATCCTCCATTAAAAATGGGAAGACATTTAGCCTAGAATCTAAGGGGTGTGATCCATCTTCTGACCGTTTAACAATTTTGAAAACTCTTGTTTAAGAGATTAGATCATAAGTATTTGTTCTTTTTGTGCAATACGACGTGTTATTAAAAAAATTTCTATATACAAAAAGGTCGGGCGACTCGGTGACTAGAGAATCACTTTTCATTATCATGGATCATAATATTTTGGGTTATTTTGATCGATTAACCTTTGAGGTACGTGTGGAACCACTTTACCCTAGTACTGAATAGTTGTGAAAGCCTATTCGATATAACCTAGTACTGGATGAGCTCCAAATGCTCCCTCTCATCGAGACTTTGGGATCAAGAGAGAAGTTGCCCCATATACCAGATGGATGGAAAAAAGAGTGAGGATATTCATCGGTGACCAACCTTTTGGCTAACTTCTTTTAGCCTCGAAGGTATGTGGTTTAAACAATATGAAAATCAAGACTACGCAGTTCATTATGCAAAATAGGTAAACTTTATTTTTACATACTTTATTGCTTGTTTTATCGCAAGGTCCTTTTTGCATACCTATACGTTTGGGAAATTTTATATTGTTGTATATAGGGACCTAAGCACGTATTAAGAACTTATCGGTTAATACGTAAAGTATTCATATGGGGGAATGATAAAATATTCATAAAGTAGTCATGTGGGGGAACTATATTAAACATAATAGATAGGAACCATAAGGATAATTAGGCAAGCTTGATGTATTCCTAACAGATTCACCACTATGCTGTTATAGGCCCCAGATAGGACTTGAGGGAATGGTGTATATTTCATAATGTAGCGGTGCCTCGCTAAAAATTTGTTTTGATCTCTATGGGGATGCAGGAGTGTTTGTCTCTCACGTTGTTGTTTCTCCTTGAGATCAGGTCATTGGTTCAGGGATTGATGATTTCCCCTAGAAGTTTCTTGATATCATATCCATTTTTTTATTTCATTCCCTTATTTAGGTCTAAGCCTAAGTCTTAGTGTGAGGGTTTATCGGTTCTTCAAATTCACTAGTTTATTTTATATAAAAAAAACAAAAAGGTAGGGTTATCCCTTTCAAGATAAGCCTAAGGCAGGTTTAGGTATATAGATGACGGAAAGATTATTAATGTGGGTTCAGGAACGGGGTTACGAGTTAAGAAGGTATTAGACACCCCACTTGTTGTTTATGCTTCCTTATCTATATACTTATTATCTCTCCTTACATTATTTTATAACTTTTTGATTTATCTTAGGATATGTTGAGAGACCTTAGTGTGAGAATCCATTAAAACATAGGTATATGCTTAGTTATAAAATGGTATAAGTTAGAGGTGTAGAAACATCACTTAAATCGGTTTGGGTACATAAGAGTGCTTGTGTGTGAATGTGTATTCAAATAACATGTGGTCATTACTATGTATATAAGTGTACAAGAAAGATCGACTTGAGATAGTTTGATATATCATTTCAGGTGGGGGTGGGGGTGAAAGGTAATATGAGAGATGGGTGCATCGTTATAATGACAACATATTGATAGATATATTGTCAATGCTTGTGCCCATGTGAAGGACTTGGTATTGTGCGTACGCACATGTTTAGCCACGAGATTGAAGCCTATGTGGTTCAGTTGTTGCGTTAAGCCACATAGAAAGGTTCCAATGTGATGTGTTTGCAAGTGTGACGAGTTGTATTAAGAGGGGGAGAAACTATCTATGAGGGTAGTTCGGATGAAGGTTCAGAGTGGGAGTGGACCCAAAGGTACCGACAAAGGCATTTATTATTATGATTGTTAATATATCACTAGTAAGAAGGTGTTATTCGACCTTCTAACTAGTTTAGAGGAGTATAATGAGTGGGTGTATGTGTAGTCAGAGTATACGAGAAGTCATTGACACAGATCTATATATCTCTTATCAACATAGCTAGAATCTGAAGTAACGGAGGTGTCATAGGCCTCTGGATGATCCTAAGTAATAGAGATGAGCACTTCGTTTGAAAAGGGGGATTTGGATTAGAGATGAAGGAATCCCTAATAGATAATATGCCAAGAAATGTATTTTAAGGATTGGGAGTTTAGCTCAGTATTATTCCCATGTACCTAAGAGGTCTTCCGATCAAAGCCAACGTAGTTCTGACCAATGGTACATATTAATGGGTGTAAGCATCGGGAGTCAAGTATACAATTTACAATATTATGGTACTTATGGAGCCTAGTCTTTCACATTAGATTTCCGTTATGAGTTGGAATGATATATTCATACGTTAAAAATAAGTTAATGAAAGACTGGTGTTTGTTAAGTTTTCTAAGAAAACACATATTCAAGGATTCTTCCATTGGGACAGGATTTGTTTGATCAAAGAAATGGTGAGATTATATCATTTTTAGTCATTGGTCTTAGCAAAGTTTCGGGATAACTCAGTTCGCAAACACTTTCTTGTGAACATTTTTAAAAAGTATATTTTCACGTCATACTTAGTCGTACAAGTTGATTAGGATTTATTTTACATAGGAATATGCTATTTTAACTCATCAAACAAATGTGTTGGGTTAAAACCCGGCTTTAAAATATAAACATTATAAATTTCATACTTGTCCCCTAACGGGGGCCGAGCGCAGTGATTTAAACAAATGTGGACATCATAAGTTGCAATATATATTTAAGGTAAAGACCTAATATTTTTGCAAAGTTTCTTTACACTTGTAGAGTAACCTATTTTTTGTCAAGCGAGTGTCCCCTATGAGGTGGCACCATTGGACAAAGCTTCATTTGTAAGATCCAACTTTCGCATGGTGCGCGCAGAGGTTTGCCACTATTTCTCAAAGGGAGCGATTTTTCTCATGTTTGAATTTCTCTTGAGATTTCGCAAAACTTAAGATTCAATGATGCTCGGGGTTGAATAAATTTAGAAAACTAATTCAATGTTGGTTTTTGGGTTTCTTTTCAAGGCTGTTGGGGGACACATTTTTTAGGGGCTGATTTGGATCCTTTAATTGAACAGTTAAATGATTTATTAATCAAATGGTTAATCAGAGTGACACATGCAGGGGTGGATTAGATTGTGTAGCGATATACATATGTCCAGGAAAATCTTGGAGGGACGGATGTCATTCTCCATTAATCGTACGATTAATGGAGAAAATTTAATAATGATTACTTGAGATCTTTGACCATTCGCTCAAAATCCTTTAAACGTTCGTTCAATTGGTTAACCGTTCAGTTAATTTTCCATTTTGATTGATTTATAGGGGAAAAGGGTGAAATATTAATTAGGATCGGGGTGTTTACAATCAAAAAGGGGTTCATATGGACCAAGATTAAAAAAAAAAGTCATCCTTGATATTCCATATCCAAAGACATAAAAGGAGATAAAAAGTTTTGATGGGAGAAATTCTTACCTGAGAAGATTTTTACCCGGTCTATCTAACATCACTCACTCACTAATTCATCTTCTATGAAAGGCCATAAAGTTTTAATGGAATGAATCACACTAGGATGCCATTGATTATCTAAAGGGATTAATCACTTATCCTCAAACTATGATCCCACTAAAAGAGGGAATGTGTTTTATGATCTAACCTACCTCCACTATAAGGTTAATCAGTTCACTGTTGGCATAATAAGTAGAGGTACAAGAGAGACATTTTTACTATTTGAGTAGAATTATCCACGAACCTAAAGTAATATATATGAGCATAGAGAAGCATTTTATGGCGTCAGTTTTTATAGCTCAAAATCTAAGACACTATCTTTCACTATCCACATAGTGAATATATGTGATTCAATCAAGTTCTTGCGGGTGTGAACAATTTTAATTAGGAGAGCAACTGTGACACCCCGCCTAATTAAATACCGGGCGATCACTCCTTTATTAAATTAAATCAAGGTGAACAGTTGGTCCATTCTTAGCATCACTGTCGAAAAATAAATTTTTCCAATTTAACACCCTAATTAATTAAGCTAAGTGTCAAAAACATTTTCATATATACTTTCCAAATTTTATTTAAAGAAAAATCATTTATTTTATTAACAACATTCAATAAGTAAGAATCACACCACATTAAATTCTGCAACATAATCTAATTAATTTAATACATTCGTCAACCGAATGTCAACATACGAAATCTAAAGTCACACATCCAAACTGAATAAATCCCATAGTAACAGTACTGGAAATAACTGAAATACAAATGTTCAATAACAACGGAATAATGGAAAGAGATACACATGCCCAACTAAATGAAAGTACTAAGAGTGGATCCGAATGAACGAAGTCGTCTAATCAAGAGACTTGCAACTCCCACCTAAGCTGCAGCGCGTTCCTTCCAAGGGATCCTAAGCAAGACGCCCCTGTGGCTGGGCACCTGTGATACATACATATATATACAAGAGAGAGAGAGAGAGAGAAAAAGAAACGGGTCAGATCTCGATAGTGTGTATGATTTAAAAATTCGTTTAGCAAGTATTTAAATTGATACAGTCCAATGCAACAACATATTAGTGTGACACTCTCTTGAGAAATTCTCACCCCTCTTCTAATGTGCACACCTATCGCACTAACCTTCCCAACGGTTTGTCTTATCATTTATCGCACTAATCTTCCCAATGATTTAACTTATCTTAGATTACTCGTAAGAATCAAAATTTAACGATTCAATTGTTTGAAAAAGATATTTCAATTAGTAACCAAAGTTCTCATTTTTGACTTTATTAATCAATAAAGTTTTCCAGTGTCATATTATACTTTCTCAAAACAAGTATTTATAATTGAGTCATCAACCATGTCCTACATAACACATCACAATAGGCAGTTCCAGATCCCAGAATTTCATATATATATTAATTACTCATAAAATATATATATCATAACAGCACCCCAAATAAAACTATGGCGCGGGCATACTCTACTATCCAATCCCCGTATCACTCGTAATAAGGGAATACAAATTCGGAATCACACTCGAACTGTATTAACACATTCTCAAACAATATTGAGGCGAAGTATAGATTCCAAGTCTCTAAGAGGATGGCATATGTCTGCGCCTCTTAGGACCGTCTGAACTATCACTGCGATAGCCTGTACCAAGGATACCTATACACAAACAATATAAGGCGAAGCATAGATTCCAAGTCTCTAAGAGTAAAGAACATACCCGCATCTCTTAGGATGGTCTGAACTATCATTCCGATAGCCTGTACCAAGGATATCTATCTTCTAGGGTACAAGTCAATATCCCCCATAAAGGTCCCATCGAGATAAGACTGTCCCAGCGCGAAAACCTCAGGGATAGCAAGTAGCGTGGGCATGATTTTCACACATAGATAGTATATGCATACACAATCATATAACTATACTAATATTACCATATTAATAATGGGTAAATTCTCAATTCCCATAATTACGTCATTTGCATTTATTTCTTATTATATAGTTATCACGTATAACCATTCACATCTTACTTTAATTTGAGGAACTTTTCCACTTACTATATAACGCTTCATGGATTTTATCCTCCCAATTATAAAATTCAGTAGGTATACACATTTGTTCCAAAGTAGCTCTCTTACGTGTCTCTCTCTTTAAATCATAAATTCACCGACCCTTATGTAATTATCCCAAAATACAATCTTTGCCCGACATCAAGGGTCCCAAAATCTATTCACATGTCCTACTGGTCTTCCCTATCTCCCAAAACATTTTATTAAGGATGCCCAAGAATTATCTAACAATAAATTGAATTTAACTCATTTAAAAAGGAAATAGGAGTCTGCCAGGAGGGGCTGATCGATCGAGGTCTGGGGCTCGATCGATCGATCAAGCAGGTATTGCGATTTCTGCAGAATTGCAGTTACGGGTTCTAACACCTATTCTCATCCAATTTCAAGTTTTACATTCCCAAACGTCAAAAATCTTGTCCTACTAACATCCTAACATGATATGATACACATCCGACGTAAAGCATGATAATTTACGACACTAAACATGGATTAATCATGCCGATATTCATTTAAAACTCAAGAACCCTAAAAATCTCTAAATCATGGTTCTAATCTGTTTTACCCCTGAATTTGTTTCTTAATTACACCAAAATTTCATGGATTATTCTTTTACATCACAAACGATTTCCAGAATAAGGTTTAAGTCTTTACTACATGCAAATTCCTATCACAATTTGGGTTTTCTTCCATCTATTTCATCCCTAATCATTCCTAAACTAATATGGAAATTGCACCAATGAAATAAGCAAGATAAACACTTGCCTGGGATTTTTAGATGTCTGGATTGCGGCTAATTTTGGTGTGGTTTCATTCCCCGTCTCGCGATCTACGCGTTGGCGGTGACGGCGGTGCAAATGGTTGAGTTTTGAGCCTTGGAATTGCTTGAGAGCTCTCTCCTCTCTTCTCCAATGGCCGTTCTAGGTTTTGGGAATTCTAACCCTAGGTGACAAACTCAATATCAGATATAGCACCTCTAATTTTCGTGGGTTTAATTACCCAAAAATGTAAAATGACCAAAATGCCCTCCCGGGTTACTAATTAGGCCTAAAAATGCCCCGAGACCCAAACTACACCCCCGGGTACACTTTTCTGACTATCTCGACCCTTCCAGACGTGTTGGCACACTCAAAACGACCATATGGGCAACTTATAAAATATGCACTTTTATTTATCACAATTTAGTCCCGACGCGACACGAGCACGTCCCGACTTAAATTTCCGAAATTGTCATTTAATTCACTCATGACATTCAATATAACCAATATCATATATATTACTTTGCTCATTAGTAATATTCAACAAATTTCATATAATTACTAACTCTCGTCGCATTAATAATTATAACATAATTAATTTCCGAATTTTTATTAAATAATTAACTCACATTAAATTTAATAAATCCCCAAATTAATATACCATAAAAATACGGGGTATTACATAATGTTGTAACACCCCGTATTTCTAATTATTTAAAATTTAATTGATTTGATTATTTTAAATTACACGCGTGATGTAATTTAATTAAAAATTATTTGTTTGTTAAAATATTAATCGGGAGAGTAAAAGATTAATAGTTATGGATTAAAATTACTAAGTGAATAGTAAATGATTACTTTACGTCATAACGAGATAAGAAATTATTGTATAGTGACTCGAATGATGATTTCGAGGTCACGGTTGGTTCCGAATGGGTCAAAATGATAAAAATAGTGTACTCGGGTGTGCTGATTGTGTCCTGGGACGATTTTAGACCAACCCGACACCAAATAAGGGTGTTTCGATCATTTAGGAGTTTAGGGTAGACACAACTCCGAAAATTAAAATATTATATCATCCCATTTTAATGTTAGATTAGGGTTACAACACTTTGGAGAGAGAGGAGTCCATAAGAGAGGAAGAGCAGATGAAACCTACGTTGTCCCACATCGTTTCTAACCCCAAACGTCATTGTAATCAAGATAGGATAAAGGAAAGGACATCCTCACCATCTTGGAATGTAAATCAGGCCTGCAAATATAAGTCAAATGTTTATCTTGCATCATTTTAAGCATGTTATAATACCCATATAGCTTAGGGTTTTCAATTCATGATTTAAATGATGATTCTTAGTATTTGGGTGGGTAGAACTCATGATTTGGAGTTTAATTCATGTAGGATAAATCCTTGTAAGTAGATAACACGAAATCACTGAGAATGAATGATTGACATGAAAGAAATCTGGGTTAAATGATGAATACACATGAAGAACACATAAATTACGATTTTAATAAAGTAATTTGTTTCGATTCATTATTAGGTAGATTTCTTGTCATCTTGAGGTGTTATTAACATTGATTATTATCCCTACACGTATATTAAGTGTTTGGTTATGTTTGATGGGAGATTGGGGAGGATTCATGATATTTCTGAATGAGTTTTAATGGTGTAAACCCGTAATAGCAACAGAGGATAACTGCCCAGGCCTTTCGAACCGGTTCGAACCCTCTATCAAATCGGTTCGGCTTGCAAACTGGTTTCCTTATTTTCATAGCCGGTTCAGATTACCTATTTTTATTATATTTGATTTTTTGTATATCTCCTCATAAAATTAATTGTGGGGAAACTTTGGGGATAGTTTAATACTTGTACAAAGACTTAGATAAGGTCAGTAGGTATATGATTAAGGCTCAGTTAATATTAATGAGGGTAAATTGGGATTTGGGCCATCGATGCTTAGCTCATTGGGAGGCATATTAGTAATTTACGATTTGGGTTACGGTAAGAGTGAATGATATCCGAAGACTTATACTAGTAGCATAGAGATGTTTTACTATTGAAATTTACTTAAGCAATAATTGGGATCCTTCGGGTAGTGAGTGATACTCGAAAAATATGAAAATAATAAAATGTGTGAGTCATTAGTATGTCGACTATTCGAGGGATATAAACACTATGTACGGGATATATTATAGGTTGTGTGTAAACCTATACTGAAGATAAATAAATAAATAAATAAATATATTATGAATTGTGTGAATGCCTATTATACAATTTGTTATGTGTGTGAACATACCTACGCTGCCTGCTATCACGAGAGGTTCTGCGCAGAGGCCGATCCCACCTTGGCGATTCCATCGACGTATGGATGTGTGACCCAAAATATAAAACTTAGGGAAGCTCATTCATGGTTCGAGGAAACATTCTGAACTGATAGTCCTTGATTTGGTGCGAGAGGTACACGGACTTGATAGTAAAGTATGCATGTATCGTGGTAGAAATTTCGGGGGATACTGTATATATATGTGTGTGTGTGTGTGTGTGTGTGTGTGTGTGGGCGCGCGCGCACACGCGTGTTATTATTCTACTTATGTGTGATAGTATAGAAGATAAATGGCGTAGATATAAAACAACTTAAGTGTGAGAAACTTAATTGTTGGGGCAATAATAATATTCGATTAATAAATCATTGGTGTTACGTTAGCATATCGCATGGGCTGTATTGGGGAGCTTAATCGAGTCTGGTTAGTTAGATACTTAGGCCGAGTTGAGTAGGGTAGGATGGCTAGGTGGGTAAAATAAGAGGCGTCAGGTGTGCACTATAGATGAGAGGTGAGGAACTCAAGGGAGTCTATACTGGACTAATTGTGTATCTAATTATTGCTTTTATAACTGAAATTTAAATACTTGGTAAATATTTTCAAATGGTTTTGGTATCTGACTCATATCACATATTTTTCAAAATATTTTAGTGTCCAACCACTGGGACGCCAAGCTTGATGACTCATGGACGTTTGCAAGACTTTGAGTAGACGCCTTGGTATTCATTTCTAGACTTGGTGTTTGATTTAGTAATTCATTTGGGCATGTTTCCCCTTCCAGTTGATACATTTATTCAGTTTTATTTATCCAACTATGTATTGGGATTTAGATTTATTTTCGTAGACTTATGGTTTGGATATTACTATGGAACTGATGGTTTATTCGGTATTTGTTTCTATCTATCTATCTATCTATCTATCTATCTATCTATCTATCTATCTATCTATCTATCTATCTATCTATTATGTGATGATTTAAACTCTTATAATTGTTGTGGATAAGTTATTATATTTCTATATTTTCTCATGTTGTTATGTTAATGAAAGAAAAAATTTAGTACCGGCATAATTTAACATAGGTGGTTTGTTACTTAAAAAAAATTGACAGTGATGTTACGAATGAACCAAATGATATTCCTATTTATTTTGATAAAGGACTGATCACGCATGATTAAAATAGGTAGGCTTTCATATATGGTATTAGAGCATCAGGTTCTAGTGTCCATAGGACCTGTGTGGCTTACTAGGATTTCAGCATAACTTTCTTTGATATAGAGCCCTATTATTAGGACTGTTGTATTCATTTTTATGTATTTAAGATTTCATTCTTTTTCTATTATATTTGTATAGATTGTGAACTTTTACAATTCGATATGTCTTTTGATGCCTCCTAGGAGAGTACGACAAGAAAGGTCTCAGCAACGAGAGTCGATAGGAGAGAGGCTCAATAGGAGCCACAACCACCGCAGCCACAACCACCGCATAGGACAGTTAAAGCAGCAGAATTGTGATCTATCATGGCGCAGGCAGTTAATGACTCTATCAATTCCATGGAACTCCATTTTAATCAATCCCATAAACCATAGTAGCCAGTGGCATCGATTGTCCAGGCCCACCCGAGGCCCTCATATTGACATGGAGTGAGGGAGGCATTTCGAAAGGGCCACCCACCCAAGTTTCCCAGTAGTTTTGATGTGATTTTATCTTGCTAGTGGAAGAAGGATATTCAGTGCCACTTACACATGGTTGATTATAGAGACATGAAAAAGTAGATATTGGCCACTTTCAGGCTTTTCGGGCAGCTTTATAGTGGTGGGAGTCTGTTGCCACTACCGAGGCGAGGGACACTATACCTATTTATGAATTCTAAGTTTGATTTGATCGCAAGTACTTTTCATCAATCGTTGAGATGGAGAGGTGGAAGAGGTTTAACAAGGTGGTTCAGGGTGACCATTTCGTAGCTGAGTATGAGGAGGAGTTCACATGTTTAGCTAATTTTGTGCTCAATGAGGTGAACAATGAAGAGAAGAAGCTAAGGTTTATGGATGGGCTAGCCTAGAGGATTAGGTAACACTTGATAGGTAACCTCGCATTGAGGTCTTACACAGATGTGATCAATGTCGTACTTCTGCATTGTTAGGATCATTGGTTACATCTAAAGGGGAGTAATAAAGGGAGTGAGTGTAACACCCCATATTTATGAGGACACATAATTTAAATAGTTTGGTGATAGAAAATTTAATTAATCGAGAGAATTTAATTAAATTGGTGATTTGGAGAAATTATTTAATTTGGAGAATTTACCTTAATTTGGTGAATTAAGATTTATTTAATTCGGGTTATTTTTGAAAATTCACATGTGTCATAATTTGGGGTAAAAATTTGAGAATATTATAAAGTAATTCGGATGGCAATTATGAGTGCACGATTGACTCTAAATAGGACGAAATAGTCAAAAAAGAGTACCCGGGGGTAGTAATCGAGACTATTTTAGGAATAATCAGGCCCACAAGGGAGTGTTTGGGCCATTTTAATAAAGCCCATAAGCTTAAAAATGGGATTAATAAAATAAACCTAATTAAGGGAATTGGAGAAGTCATAACTAAAGGAGAGAAACCCTAGAGCTACAGAGGAAAACAATGGAAGAAATTGAAGATATTTTAGGAGCCAAACTAAAGGAAGAGAAGTGTGTTCTTCGCCAAACATTCATCTATAACAAAGGAAATCGGACCCTACAAAATTATCCAGGCAAGTAGTTAAACTTGTTTTCATTAAATTGCAGTATTACGATTCATATCATGGTGGGTATAAACCATATTCATTTTGGGAGGAATTATTATAGCAAAATTCGTTTTCGGGAGGGTATCACATGTTAAATCTGGGTTTTGGGGATTTAAGTATTAAGGGTGAAATTGATGTTTAATTGATGTGAGAATAATATCATATGAGGGTAGAATATGATTTAGAATAAAAAAATGTAGAAATTATTGTTGAATTTGGATTATTGAATCAAATTGAGAATTGTGATTTAAGGGACATTGAGAAAAATCCAATTTATGAACCTTAGAATTTTAATGAAAACAACTGAGGAATTATGTCATATATTAGTGTTTGAACATGTTTATAGATGTAATAAATATGGGAGATAAAGTAATCGAGGTCGGTATTGAAGTTGAAAATCTTCAGAGTTTAAAAATGGTGGAAAAAGAAGTCGGGGAAGATGACTGATATTTAGTCGATCGATCGATCGACCCAATTCGTCAATCGATCGACCCCTTCAGTTATTGTAAAACGTGAGATTTTAGATATTTTTGTCACGGTCGCGTGGCTCAAACCTCATATTTTTATGATTTTTCTACGATAGGTTGTGTGAGATCGACATCTTTAGAAAGAAATAAATTCGAATTATTTGGAGATGTCCGTAGATAAGTGAAGCACTTTGGAAAAATATTAAGGAACATTATTTTATCCTTGGATTAGATAGGAATGAATTTGTGGTATGGATTTATGAGTATTTATAATGAACAACACTCGATAATATATGTAAAAAATATACAAATGTATTTGAATGGGAATTTTGGATGAGTTTAGCATACGGGATGGTATCTTAAGGTAGAATTTAATTGATAGAAATTAAATAGAACCTAATACATAGAGTCTTATGGGATGAGTGTTAAGGACTATTAAATTTAATACGGACGTCAAACTTATTAACCGAATTTGGTGAAATGAATTCAAAAAGGTTAAAATACGAACCAATAAAGGGAGTCAGCGCATTTTGGTTGATATGACACCACTTGGATAAAATTAATTGAGGTGATAGTAATTAAATTAAGGGTCGGGGTTTTCACTCTGATATTTCTCAGGTTAGTGCTACGGAAGTTAGGTACAGAGTAGCCGGTTTAATTTACTATAGAGATATATAATAAATTATTAAATAGTGAATTTAACGAGAGGTGTTAACCTTAACAGTTAATTTTTGTGTAACAAATTATAAAGGGTGAATATACAGACCATATGAGTGAGTCAGAGTATTATAGTTGGGTGACACAACTTTAATAAATTCATTAATGTGAACTTGATTAGATTAATCGGTGTAATTTGAAATGTAATGAATTCAGGGGATAAGCTAACCTATGACTTAGATTAGTAGGATATGAGTGAATTACCTACTACAATATTTTAAAGGATAATTGTCACACTTCGAGTAGTGAGGGATACTTGGTAATATACGATAATAAGTGTAAATTGTAATTTAATACTACGTAGGATATTCGGGAGATATATATGCTACGTATGGGATATATGATATAGGTTGTGTGTATACCTATACTGATTTGTATGATTTATTGCGTTTATGACATACCTATGCTACTTGCTATCATGAGAGGTTTCCTCCTCGGGACATCATATCCTAATGAGATGTTGGGGGAATTTTTTACTTGTGCCTCAGAATATAGAGCCTAGGTACGGTCTATCTGTGATAATGATTGTGAGGATGGTCATATGGGTGCGTAGGTATGTGCGTAGCACATAGGCTTGGAACTATATTCGCCTCCAATGTGTGTGATTTGTGATGAGATACTGAACCAATAGTCCTTTTATACAGCGCATGATGTACCGGGACTTGATAGCAGAGTATGCATGCACCGCAGATCTCAACCTAGGGGTTTTGTATTGTATATATATAATTAGTGTGATAAATATATATAATTGTGATTTATTCTACTACGTGTGTTTAGTAGATGATGTACCAGGACACTATATCATAGTATACTCTCACCGCAACTCATCTTAGGGGTGCTATGTTAGTATATATATAACAATGTGATATATGTATATGTGTGATTTGATTCTACTGTGTGGGTTTAGTAGAAGAGAAATATATTGGCATTAAAAATAACTATAATATGGGGTGAAATAAACATATACTGAGAAATTTATAATGGGATAAAAGACATGGAAATTCAGTAACATATTGTATGGGTAATACGGGTGGGTACAATGAGTTAGTATGTAGAAGGAGACTTGTTATGGCTAGTTAAGTGGGGTAGATTAACTAGAAAATGTAGAAGACAAGCGTTAAGTGTGCACATTAGATCAAGGGTGAGCTATGTCTCAAGAGAGTGGCACACTAGCTTAAATATGAACAGTGTGCATATATATTTAATTATTGCAATTTAACTGCTTGCTAAATATTCTCAAACTGTTTTACTTGGGCTCTGACCCGTGTCAAAATCTTTTCCAAAACATTTTAGATGTCCAGCCACAGGGATGCCCAGTGTGAGGATTATATCCAGAAATGCATAGTTGCAGCTGATGTGGAAGTTGTAGGACGTTATTATAGACGTTTCATTCATTTACTCCTAGTGTAGGAACTTTTCATTACTCATTTGGGCATGTCGCCCTCAGATTTTGTATTTAGTTTACTTATTGGACTTTGTGTATCCAGGTTATTGTTTCAGTTACTATTGTATTTTACTATTGAACCGATAGTTAATTCGGTTATCTTGATTTATATTATTCATCTGTGTGGGACTCAATTATTAGTTGTGTTGATAGTTTTATTATTATTATTATTTATTTTCCGCCTGTTGTTAATTAATGAAAGATAAAATTTGGCACCAATCTAATTAAATTACTAGGTGGTTAGTAACTTTAAAAAGTTTTCAACAGTGATGCTATGAATGAGCCATATGAGACCAACATTTAATTTTGATCACGGGCTGACCACCCTGTATTTTAGTAAGCAGGGTTTCACAGTGAGCCTAGACAACCGGGATAGGTAGATGGGAATGATGATACTAGAGCACCGTAGAATCAAATAGGAAGACAACAGGGGCAGGATTCTTGGCAGGGGGATTCTTCCAAGAGATTTAGATTTAGGGGTTACCGACCCGAGGGAGGTTTCAGGATAGGCCAGCACTGCCCTCAGCAATAGCAGCAGCATGTTCCTCAGGGATGCCTAGCCCAAGGGAACAATGGGGGAGGGAAGTAGGGCCGAGGCCACCAGGGCCAACAATAGGGGAAGCCTCGACAGAGCCATCAAGCTCAAAGGAGGAGAGACTTCTCAGGACATTATTTTGCTTGTATAAAGACAGGCCATAAGAGGAAGAAATTGCCTATATATAGTATGACAGAGTGCCACAACAGCAGGGTGCCCAATAGAGGCAACATGCACAGTTACCCTTGGCGCACCAGCAAAACCAGACCCACTGCAGAAGGGGCAGTTATAGTAAGGACCTATCTATAACGTCTGAGATGCATTCATACAGCAAGCCCCACTAGCTCCGGCTGCAGTAGAGGGTACGTTTCCAATTCATGGTCTTAAGGGTAGGAGTTTATTTGATACGGAGGCCTGACACTCTTTCATAGAAAATAGATTTGTACGAGTTGCCGATATATTAGAGATAGCCAATAGTCTTCTTATATATGTAAAGTCACAATTGGGTAGTGGGTCGCTTATGCACTTGATCTGCAGGGGTGTGGAAATCGATGTGATTATGTTTAGCCGTTGACCTTCTACTGTTAGATATGCAGGGGTATGACATTATTTTGGGTATGGATTGGTTAGTTGGATAGTAGGTGATGGTGGATTATTTTGGGAGGACTATTGTGTTCTCTATTAGAGGTCAAGAGATGTTTCTACTAGTGATGCCTCTTCCTGAGGGAGGGGTCGAGCACACATATGTATTACATTGAGGAGGAGACTTTACAAGAGGTGGTTGTCTCTTTAGACTCAATTTCAACGGTGAGGGAGTTTGAGGACGTGTTTTAAGAGATACTTGGGATGTCTCCTAGCCAAGAAATTAAAATCGTTATCAATCTAGCACTGGGTACGAGGTCGATCGCTCGAGCGCCTTATTACATGGACCTATTAAAGATGTGAGAGTTAAAGGAGCAGATTCAGTATCTTTTAGGGTGGGACCTCATTAAATGGAGTACATCACCGTGGGGTGTGTCGGTGTTTTTCGTTATGAAGAAGGATGAATCACTTCGCTTATGCATTGATTACGGGGATCTGAACAAGTTCACGATTCAAAATAAGTACCCGATGCCTCGGATCGATGACCTATTTGACTAGCTGAGGGGAGAAGCATACTTCTCAAAGATATATTTGAGGTTGGGTTATCATTAGTTGTGCGTCAGGAAGGGAGGCGTTCCTAAGATTGATTTTTTTACACGATATGGGTCATACGAGTTTCAGGTAATGCCATTTGGGCTCACCAATGGGCTAGCAGTGTTCATGGACCTGATAAACCGAGTTTTTAGAGAGTTCCTTGACCAGTTTGTGATTATGATCATCGATGATATTCTAGTTTACTCTCGTTCAGAGGATAAGAATGTTGAGCTTCTATAGATGGTTTTATAGAAACTAAGGGATACTTAGTTGTATGCCAAATTCGAGAAGTGTGGGTTTTATCTTCAGGAAGTGCAGTTTCTAGGCCAAATTGTGTTTGATAGAGGTATTGTGTTCGATTTGAGTAAGGTATCGTAAATGAGGTAAAGGGGATAGCCTACGACACCGATCGATGTTCACACTTTTTTAGGGCTGGTTAGATACTATTAGTGATTCATTAAGGCATTCTCAAAGATTACCGGTCTGTTGATATACCTGACTCACAAGGCGTGCCATTTTTTTGGGACGACCGTAGTCAGTTAGCCTTCGATGAGCTAACAGACAAATTAACCTCATCAACTATGTTGTCACTTCCTAAGGGAGGAGTGGAGTACCGTGTTTACACAAAAGCATGCTTGCACAGACTTAAGGGTGTACTATAACAGGAGGAGAGGACTATAGCTTATACATCTCACAAGATTAAGACCCATGAGAGGATTTACCCCATGCATTACTTAGAGTTAGGAGCGATTGTGTTCTATTTGAGGATTTGGAGGCATTATCTTTTGGGAGAACAGTTTACTTTGTTCACGAATCATAAATCACTTCAGTATCTATTCACACAGAAGGTTATGAACATGAGGCAGAGGAGATGGTTAAATTTCATGGAGGATTACTAGTTTGATATTTATTACCATCCTAGGAAGGCTAACATGGTAGAAGATGCATTGAGCCGATGGCCTGTTGGGGTGATAGCAGAGGTTTGGAAGGTGAAGTGGAAAGAGCTTCGACACGAAGATGAGGTTGCCAGACCTGTATGTCAATATTGACTGTCACGCCCGAGATTATTATAAGGGTGGTAAAAAAAATATACATAGGATCAGTATTGCCAGGACATAGTTCCTTGATTAGGTGGAGTCTTATTCAAGTAGTTATGAGGGAGGCTTACACTTTAATGGGAGACTCGTGGTTCCAGAGGATGAGGATTTAAGACATGTAGTGATATCAGAGTCTCACAGGTCAAGATTTGCAGTACATCTCAGTTGGAATAAGATGTACCAGGATATGTGTAGGTGATATTGGTGGTCCAGGATGAAGCGGGATATATCAAAGTTTATCTCGAAGTGTTCTACCTTCCAGTTAGTGAAGGTAGACCACCAGAGACCGACGGGGATGTTGCATCCAATCGATATTCCAGTGTGGAAGTAGGAGAGTATCTCCATGGATTTAATTATCAAATTACGGATATCACAATGAGGTTACGAGTCCATCTAGATGATAGTGGATCGATTGACGACGGTGGATAATTTTCTATCGGTTCTTAATTTTGATACGAGGCATTATGCCAGTTATTTATTATAAGATAGTGAGATTTCATGGGGTTTCGACTAACATTATGTCGGATTGTGATAAGATTTTTGGGTGCCATTTTTTATAGAGTCTTGACGAGGCTATGGGAACGAATCTATGATTGAGTATAACATATCACCCACAGATAAATGGGAAGATGGAGCGGGTTAATCAGATGTTAGAGGATATACCAAGGATGTGCATATTCGATTTCGGGGGAGGATGGAAGAAATACCTTCCATTGATGGAGTTCGGGTATTATAACTCCTACTAGTTCATAATCGGCATAGCACCATTTGAGGCAGTGTATACACGACCTTGTCGTTTGCCTGCTTGCTAGTTAGAATTGGGGGACAACAAGCTATTAGGGAAAGAGATGATTTAGGACACCACTGCCAAGATTGTGTTGATTCGAGGGCCCATCTGCATAGCACATGACAGGCAAAAGAGTTACGCCGATGCAAACAGGTGGCTCGTAGAGCTAGAGATTAGTGACTAGGTTTTGGTTTGGGGGTCTCTTATGAAGGGGGTTATGAGTTTCGCTAAGAAGGGGAAGCTAGCGTCGAGATATATGGGATCTTTTTCAATTATCGAGACGGTGATACCAATGACATATAGACTAGGACTATCGGAGCACTTACAGAGGATTCACGATGTGTTCCATGTGTCATCACTGAAGAGGTACTACAGGAGAGAAAAGGATTTTTGGCACGTTCCATGGGAGGAGATAGACTTGCAGCTAATTGTCTTTTACGAGGAGAGATCAGTAATGATACTTGATTGTAGTGAGAGTAAGCTGCGGTCTAAGGGGGTACCCTCGGTTCGAGTTCAATAAGGGCACCACAATGTTGATGAGTAGATATGAGAGTGGGAGAATGACATGCGTGAGAAATTATCGGAGTTATTCACTATAGGTATGTCCCAATTTCGAGGGAGAAATTCCTTTTTAAGAGGAGAAGTATGTAACATCCCATATTTTTTAGTATTTAAAATTTAATTAATTTGGTTATTTTTAATTACACCCGTGACATAATTCAATTGGATTGAATATTATGTGTTTGTTAAAATATTATATGTGAGATTCAATGATTAATAGTTATGGAGAAAAATTACTAAGTGAATATTAAATGATTATTTTACGTCGTAGTGAGGGATATTGATGTAACAGTGTTGCATCTTAATTAAGGGTCGAGTGTAGACTATATGAGGTCGAGATAGTAAATTATTATAGAGTGAATCAGATGGAAATTTTGAGGTCGCGGTTGGTTCCATATGGGTCCAAATAGTTAGAATAGTGTACTCGGGTGTGCTGATTAGATCCCAAGGCGATTTTAGACCAACCAGGGACCAAATAAGGGCATTTTGGTCATTTAGGAGTCTAGGGTAGAGAGAAATCCAAAAATTAGAGTGTAATATCAGCCCATTTGAGTGTGAGTCTAGGGTCCAACACTTTGTAGGGAGAGGAGGCCGTAGGAGAGGAAGAGGAGAAGAAACATACGCTGTCCCACACCGTTTGTCACCCTGAATGTCGCCGATATCGAGGTCGGAGCAAGAAAAGAACATCCTCACCATCTCATAACATAAATCAGACCTAAAAATATAAGTAAAGTGTTTAAATTGCATCATGTTAAGCATGCTATAATACCCATGTAGTGTTGGGTTTTCAATTCATGATTTAAATGATGATTCTGGAAATTTTGGTGGGTAAAACTTGGGATTTGGAGTTGAAATTCATGTAGGATAAATCCTTGTATGTAGATTACACGAAATTAGCAAGAATGAATGATTAGTATGAAAGAAATTCGGGTTAAATGATGAATATGCATGAAGAACACATAAATTAGGGTTTTGATAAAATAATGGGTTTTGATCTGTTCTTGGGTAGATTTCTTGTCATCTTGAGACGTTATTTACATCGATTATTGTTCGTACACATATATTAAATGTTTTGTTATGTTGGATGCGATATTGGGGAGGTGTTATGGAGTTTCTGACTGAGTTTTAATGGTGTAAACCCGTAACAGCAACGAAGGATAATTGCCCAGGGCTTTCGAACCGATTAGAACCCTCTATCGAATCGGTTCGTCTTGAGAACTGATTTCCTTATATGGAGAGCCGGTTTGGATTACATTAATTGTGGGTAAACTCTGGGGATAATTTAATACTTGTATATAGACTTTAAAAAGGTCAATATGTATATGATTAAGGCTCGATTAATCTTAATGAGGGTAAAATTGGGATTTGGGCTATAGATGCTTAAACAATTGGAAGGCGTATCGGGAATTTACGATTTGGGTTACTATAAGAGTGAACGATAACCTAAGATTTATACCAGTGGGATATAGATGTTTTACTACTGAAATTTACTTAGGGGATAATTGGCACCCTTCGGGTTCTGAGTGATACTCGAAAAATACAAAAAATAATAAAATGTGTGAATCATTAGTACATTGAGTATTCAAGGGATATAAACACTACGTGTGGGATATATTATAGGCTGTGTGTGTGTGTGTGTGTGTGCGTGTTATATATATATATATATATATATATATATATATATATATCTTTAGTATATGTATACATACATAAATATAGGTGAGAAAAAAGAAAAAAAGAATAGCTATAAAGCCTATTTTCTTGAGGATCTTTAGAAAGTGATCAAGCTAATATAATATTCCTACACTCTTAGGCAATCCGGGAAGCTTGCAAGTTATATGAAAGTAGTAATTCTTATTGTAATCGCAACTTTCATTTCATCGATTGGGAGTTATCTTGGAAGTTTTAGTCCGATTTCTAGCCTTTTAGTCTTTTCACCTTGTCCATCAGTCGTTGTTCCTTGATCATGATCTTGGTTTGAAGAATCTCCACTTTAAGTTCAATAACTTCATCCTGTATCACTTGATCATCATTTCAAAGTATGGATATCTCTTCCCCTCCTTTTTGTTGGTGTACACACATACATATACTATATATATATATATATATATATATATATATATATATATATATATAGGTTGCGTGAATGCCTATTATGCGATTTGTTATGTGTGTTAACATACCTACATCGTCTGCTATCACGGGAGGTTATGAGCAGAGGGAGATCCCACCTTGGTTATTCTAGTAAGCTATGGATGTGTACCCCAGAGTATAGAACTTAGGGTGGCTCACTATGTGAAGTGTATTAGTTGGACCGGTGTGAGCGTAGGTATGTTAACACACATAACGAATCTCATAATAGGCATTCACGCAATATATATATATATATAAAGGTTGCGTGAATGCTAATTATCCGATTTGTTATGTGTGTTAACATACCTATGCTGTCTATTATCACGGGAGGTTCTGAGTAGAGGGCGATCCCACCTTGGCGATTCTAGTGAGGTATGGATGTGTACCCCAGAGCATAGAACTTAGGGCCGCTCACTATGTGAAGTGTATTAGCGGGACCAGTGCGTCATTTTGGTATGTTAAGTATCTATGTAGATCAAAGTCTTAGAACTATGTTCACGTCCATTGTGTGTTATTGATTCAT
This sequence comes from Sambucus nigra, assembly GCA_949130495.1. Classification (NCBI taxonomy): domain Eukaryota; kingdom Viridiplantae; phylum Streptophyta; class Magnoliopsida; order Dipsacales; family Adoxaceae; genus Sambucus; species Sambucus nigra. The sequence continues at coordinate 93,489,974 of OX422214.1, forward strand.
GGTTCGAGGAGACATTTCAAACCGATAGTTCTTGATTTGGTATGAGAGGTATATGGACTTGATAGCAGAGTATGCATGCATCACGGTAGCCACTCGAGGGGATGTTATATCTGTATATATATATATATATATATATATATATATATATAGACACACACACACACATGTGTTATTATGCTACTTATGTGTGACAGTAGAAAAGATAGATAGCGCATATCTAAAGCAATTTAAGTGTCAGAAACTTAATTTATGGGGCAATAATAATATTAGGTTAATAAATCATTGTTGTTACATTAGCGTATCGTATGAGTGGTACAGAGGAGCTCAACCGAGTGTGGTTAGTTAGATACTTAGTCCTAGTTGGGATGGTTAGCATGGCTAGGTGAGGCATTACATGTGCACTATAGATAAGAGGTGAGTAACTCAAGGGAGTGTACACTGGACTAACGTGTGTATCAAATAACATCTTTTGAAACTGTAATTTTAATACTTGCTAAATATTTTCTAATGATTTTTAGCTTTAGCCCATGTCAAATATTTTCCAAATCATTTTAGGTGTCTAGCCACAGGTATACCAAGCTTCATGACTCATTCTAGGTATGCATAGCTAGAGCATTGTGGGGGCATATAGGACTTTCAGTAGACGCTTCAGTTATTCATTCCTAGATTAGGTTCTTGATTCAGCATTTTATTTGGGCATGTTGCCTCTTCCAGGTTATACATTTATTCATTTTTATTTATGAGACTATGTATTTGGATTTAGATTTATTTTTGTAGACTTGTGCTTTGGATATTACTTTTGAATTGATGGTTTATTTGGTATTTATTTCTATCTATCAATCAGATGATGATTTAGACTTTTATAATTAGTGTGGACGAGTTATTATATTTCTATATTTTTGCATGTTGCTATGTTAATGAAGAATAAAATTTAGCACCAACTTAATTTAACATAAGTGGTTAGTAACTTAAAAAGTTTTTGACAGTGATGCGAAGAACGAACCAAATGGGATTCCTATATATTTTGATAAAGGACTGATCACCCGTGATTAAAATAGTGGGGGTCACAAATGTGGTTCCACATTCTCTTTGAGTATGTATAAAGTGTGTGGTCCCTCATGCAATCCAGAGACAATATTATGCAGGAATCTTAACAATATTACATTCACGAATATTCTATCCACCTCATGAAGATATACCAAGTGATGATTTACCAACCAATTCTTGTGAGGCCGATCTAGAAGAGTGGTCCATCGAGTTTGATGGTTCTTCGACTAAGAAGAAATGATGAGCACGAGTTATATTATCTGACGAAAGGAAACGTTTACTCTATCTTTATGTTGGACTTTCATTGTTAAAATAATGAGACAGAGTATAAGGAGTAAATTTTTGGGTTGCTCAAAGCTCTGCAAATAGGCATACATTCCCTATGTATTAAAAGAGTTTTCAACCTTGTGGTTAAACACGTGAATGGTTAATATGTGTTGAAGCACCTCAGTCTAGCACTTTACAAAATCACTATTCAGAGGTTGATATATCCATTCCCCGAGGTCAAGGTGGAGAGACACCCAATAACGATGAATCATCATGTAGATTTCTACGCCACAATTATATAAAAATTGGCCATGGATGGTGAATATACAATAGTGGTGATTCCATGAAGATCAACTCTATCAACTGTGCTCCAACTCTTCCATAGTTATGATGATTTAGATTGGAGGGTTGAGATAAGAGAGAAGTCGGAGACAATAGATGGAAATATGAATCTTACAGAGTTAGAAAAATATTTCTTTCTTCAAGGAAATTTTTACTAGAAAAATCATAGGGCACACTGTCTCATGTACGGGTCCAAAGGAAGCACGAGAATAGCTTAAGAAAACTTATGATGAGCATTGTAAAACAACTGGCATTCCCCTATCAAATAATTCAAAGGGAGGGATATTTTTTTCTAGTAATAAAGAAAGACACAATAATAATACAATGAGAATGTGCTAAGCATCAATCTTTCTTCCCACTAAGTTAATGTAATTTTATAGAAATTCAAACGGACTAGAGGCATCACTACATTGATTTCATCAAAGATGGAGTTATACCAAGTCAAAGGGAAGATTCCATAAATATAAATATAATGGACCCAAGAGTCTATTCGAAAGAAGATAAGTTTTTTCATAGGCGGTACTTTAATAAGCCATTACAATTCATTACCAGAGAGGAAGCATAGGAAGTCCTGAAGCAAGCTCATGACCCAACTCACATTAGAGGAGCCAAATTGTATGGTAACTCATGACACTTGGTATTATTGACCAATAATGGAAATATATCCAGTTGAGTTTGTTCATAAATGAAAACCTTTACAACTTCATTATAACCTCATTCATGCCTTGTCAATAGAAATCCACTCACTAGTAATGCCTTATCCTTTTTATACTTGTCATTTGAACATGTGGGGAAAATAAGTCCTTCCTCTATAGGTAAAATATGGATTCTAGTGGAAACTAAATGCTTTACCAAGTGGGTAGAAGCAATACCATTGAAAAGGGAAATAATAGGTGTGGTGGAATAGGTTATTTGAGAATATATAATTTGACGGTTTGGAATTTCCAGGATTATTCTATAAGATAATGGAACTCCATTTATTAACAAGGAAGTTGAAATGCTAATTAACAATTATTCAATCATCTTCAACAGTGGATTATCCAAAAGAAAATTTCTAAGATGTGGTCACAAACAAGACTTTGGTAAATATTTTGGCCAAGATTATGAAGGACTTTCCTAGTGTGCGAGATGACAAGATATTGATGGTGCATTGGGACTACTGAACAACCAAGAGGAAACCAATGAGCAACACACATTTTTACCAAGTTTATGGAGCTGAGGCAATTCTTCCATTGGAATTTGAAGTACCTTCTTCTAGATTAGAATGCTATATTAGAGTAGGAACATTCAACTAAAAGCACTAGATGGATATAGATATAATGAGAGAAGGCACTTCCAGATTAACACGAAACAAATCTATAGAGCCTATAAAAATTCAATGAAACTAAGAAAATTCGTAGAAGGTGACATGGTTTTGAAAGATGATGTCAACCACATTAGAGGACTCTCTTTCCCAAAATTTACAACAAATTGAGAGGCATCATATATTATTAAAGGCACACATAAATCAAGTAATTGTTCGATCTCAAATATTGAAGAAAATAGACCATTCAAAGTTAATAACAAACGGTTGAAGATTTATCAGGTATAAGGACCACATGTAGTTTTTGTTCTTATTTTTTATACTTCGAATTTGCTAAGAAGCACATGTAAATTTCGAGTAGAGTTTACAATAAATAGACAAGCGTTGAAGAAAGGAAATATAATTCAAAGTGAAAGTAGACAATTTAATTAAGAAAACCTTCTTTGTATTTTAGTTGATAACATTTACTTACAAAATGGGACTATTTCCTAAAAATATATGTCAACAAAGAAGAAAACTTTAGACTAATGTGGAAAAAATTGGTGAATGAAGAAGCCTTCCCCGATATGAAACTAAATCAAAAGAAACTTCCTTTTTGTACTCGGACATTGCTGAGATGATAGATTAAGTTTTTCCCTTCTCCTTAAAGTTGGCCTCATGTGCACTCTTAGCTTGGGCTAATGATCCTTCGACAACCTTTATAGCTGAGCATTCTCTTTAATTTTGAGTGAAATATCCCTTAACCTTCCTTTTTTGATCTTCAGTCCTAAACAATATTCATATTTTGATAATGATAAGTCATCACGTGAGGTTCCTTGAGATATTTCAAACTATTGATGAGGCATGAGAAATTGTACCCATCCTTATGTATGTCTTTGAGGGAGCCCAAATCTCACATGATCGTGTACCTTTCAACTGAGGAAGAAGATGTTTTCACAACATCATTTACCATGTCATCTACACCTTGTAGTTGATATGCCATGAGAAAACCATGCTCTCTCATACAAACAAACACAAATGTGTCAAGGTGGGAAGCTAGTTGTCGATCTAACACTGCGCGAAGAGGGTCTTGAATAAAAGCATTTTTTAAAAATATATTGATAATACTCAACTGGTGTAATATTTGGAATAGGGGCACTACAAGCATACTCACTTTCCTCCCTATTTACACTAGTTATTGATCCATAATCACTTTACCTAGGTGACTCAGCTTCATCCATAACAACAACATCGTGATAAACTCCCATCACTTGCACATGGACATCGACAACATTTTATGTCACCTTTAGTACTTCGAGAGGACTATTTTATCTCAAAGTCTACCAAATAGAGGGATCAAAAGAGTTAGTCAAAAGTTAACAGGATTTTTTTACCAAGCAGGTAAAACTATAAAATCTTGGAAAATGTTGAGTCATGTCACAAGGAAGGTGTATTAGTTTTAAGTAAACCATGACCAATCATGTTATATCATCACGCAGGTGATAAAATGTAAATTTTTGTGAACATTACTCAATAAAATAGAGTAAATCACCATGCAGGTGAGGTTTTTCGCAAATTTAGGGCCAAGAAGGGTATTACACTATGAAAAAACATTCATATACAAAACATTATCAGAAACAACAAGCTGAATAAAAACATAAGTGTATAATGCTACCTCATCAATAGTTACAATAATGGCCAAGGTTAGAGGAATCATCATCTTCCCATTGAGTGTCTTCAAGAACTAAAATAATAAGCTCCCCTAAAGTAGGACTAACCTCCATCAAATAAGGAGCAATCTCCACTAAAGGAGATCAACCCTAGTTGAAGGAGTTTCCAACTCCTTTTCCTCACTAATAGTAGGCTGAAACATCATAATGGAGGAAAATATGAATAAATGTGAATGTGATAAAAAAAAAAGTAAATGATAGATTTGTTTCTTACTAGGAAGATACCTCAAAATTATTTGGATGGATTTTCTCAAAGGCATCTAGAGACACCACAAAAGTTGGTATCACAACTGGGAAGTATAGAGATATTACTGACCTCAGAAGGTTGCGAGGAAGGATTTACTCATTGATAGTACATCAATAGAGGGAGAAATGTGAAGAACCTCACAAATTCCCTACATATACAAAATAAAACAGAAGTTTTGAGAACCACAAAGGCTAAAGATATTGAAAAAGCAGCTCAAATCCACCAAAATCTACTTTCGGTGGCTTTTGGCAAGTGGTTTTTTTTGTTTATTTGCCTAGTGGGTTTATTTTATATCCCACTACATACAAGTTGCTCCTTAAGTTAAGGAGCCTTGTCTCCTTCAATACCCTACAAAAGGGAGGTAATTCTGTCAATGTAAAACACACCAAAACATAGAAACTAAGAAGAGTTAGCGAGTGAGAAAGAGTTCTTTTGAAGTTTTGAGTATACACATTTGTGTAGAAAAATACAACTGTTATTTTTCATTTGGAGTGTATTTGTGAGAGTCTCTTTTGTAACTCATTTGCAATAGTGAATTAATCGGAGTGTCAGTGGATGTAGCCAAATTGGTGAAAACTTAAATATTTTTTCTTCCCTTGTGTGTGTGTTTTTCTACGCATTATACTTTTATTGTAAGTGTGCCATATTATTATTTGGGGTTATAGTTAGTATCATTTGTTGACATGCTTGTGCACAACAAATTGGTATCAGAACCAAGGTCCTCCTATCTAGGCATTTTGGATTTTTTTTGTGGAGAAATAACCAGACCAATAGTACTACTATTCATACGATTACTATTCACAAACGGAAAAAATTTCTAAACTTGGAATTTTTTTATTTGCATTTTTTTTGTGACTATGATCGTTTGAAAAATGGCAATTGCAAAATTTGACGTAAAAAATTTTGATGGCAAAGAAATTTCAGCATATGGCAATGTGAAGTTATGGATGTCTTAGTCCAACAAGAGCTGAAAATTGCTCTTGGAGATATGCCTGAAGACATGAAGGAAGATGACTGGAAAAAAATCAACCGCAAAGCTTGTGGTCATATTCGTCTTTATCTCGACAAGGATAAAAAATATCCTTATATACGCGAGACCTCGGCACAAAAGTTGTGGAAGCAACTGGACGACAAGTATATGACGAAGAGCATTGAAAATCGGCTCTATATGAAGAAAAAACTCTTCCAATTCCAATACACAGAAGGTATTTCTATGTCTGAGCATCTGGACAATTTTAACAAAATTATTGCTGATTTGAAAAATTTTGATGTTGAAATTGATGATGAGGATAAAGCACTATTAGTGCTAAATTCTCTACCTGATTCGTATGAACATCTCATTACACCGCTATTGTACGGAAAGGAGGAAGTAAAATATGTTGAGGTCTCTTATACCTTAATGAATAATGAGGTTCGTAAAAAGGATACGTAGGTATATAGAGACTCAACATCTAAAGCGTTGATGGTTCGCGGCAGAATAAATGAAAGCAAGAATGGCAACCGTGGAAGATTCGATCTAAATCGAGAGGTGGAACATCAACTTCGGGTAGGATAATTCCTGCAAAAGATGAATGTGCCTTTTGTCACCAAAAAGGGCATTAGAAGAAAGATTGTCCTAAGTTAACTAAGGACACGAAGAACCTTACTGCAAACGTTGCAGCGAGTGACAATGAAGATTCTGAATTTTCTTTATCTATTTCACCATTTGGATCCAGTTCCCAAGAATGGGTTTTGGATTCGGGTTGTTCCTATCACATGTGTACCAATAAGGAGTGGTTTTCTAGATTTAAGAAGCTAGAAAGTGGAGTTTTTTTTATGGGTAATGATCATGCTTGTCAAACAAAAGGGATAGGAAAAGACCGATTGAAGTTGTATAGTGGAATAGTCAGAGTGCTAGAAAGCGTTCGGTATGTACCGGACCTGGAGAAAAATCTTATCTCACTTGGTGCTTTGGCATCTAAAGGTTAAGATATCACACTGAAAGGCGATGTTATGAAGATGTCACATGGATCCCTGGCTATGATGAAGGGAACGAAAAAGAGTAACTTGTATTTTCTCCTTGGAAATACAGTTACAGGTGCAACGATAGTCTCAGAAAGTTCAAGAGAGGTTGCATCTGATGCTACGAGATTATGGCATGTACGCTTGGGACATGTAGGATAGAAGGCTTAACATGGATTAGTGAAGCAGGGTCTATTCAAAGGTGCCAAGACATGTAAGCTTCAATTTTGTGAACATTATGTTTTGGGAAAGCAGACAAGAGTAAAGTTTAGCACAATTGTACATCATACAAAGAGGACTCTTGATTATGTTCACACAGATGTTTGGGGATCTACTAAAGTTTCATCTTTGGGAGGTAAGCATTATTTTGTATCTTTTGATGATGACTTCTCCTGACGAGTTTGGGTGTACACCATGCGATATAAGGATGAAGTCTTGAAAATTTTCTTAAAGTGGAAAAAGATGATAGAGACCCAAACTGCCAGAAAAATTAGAAGACTCGAAAATGGCGGAGAATATAAGTCAGACCCATTTTTGCAAGTATGCTAGGAAGAGGGGATCGTTCGACACTTCACAGTAAGAGACACGCCACAACAAAATGGGGTGGCTGAACTTATAAATCACACTTTACTGGAGAAAGTGCGATGCATGTTGTCCAATGCTGGTTTGGACAAGGCATTTTGAGCTGAAGCTATTACATATGCATGTCACCTCATTAATAGGTTACCTGTAGCTACAAATGAGGGAAAACACCCATGGAGGTATGGTCGAGAAAACCTGCTACAAATTATGATTCTTTACGTATTTTCGGATCCCCTATATAATTCCACGTTAGGGAAAGCAAGTTGGATCCTAGAACTAAGAAAGCCATATTCTTATGCTTTAGTGATGGAGTGAAGGGGTATAGACTTTGGTGCCTTGAGACGAAAAAGATCATAAATAGCAGGGATGTTACATTCGATGAATCTTCAATTTGAAGAGTTCTCCTACGGAGAACAAAGCCAAAGAAGTTCCACAGCATATAGAGCTTGAGACTCCAATTGTTCTAGCCAGACTTGTCACAAATTTAGAAATTGATGAGACAAGTACATATGAGGTGGAGGATCCTTCCCATAAGTCTCCTCACAAACCATATTATATTGTAGCTAATAGACCAGAAAAAAAAGAAACCTGGATGACTTATTACTGATATGGTGTCATATGCACTACACATGATTGAAGATGACATTCCATCTACTTACAAAAAATCCAAAAGAAGCATATAAAGTGTAGATTGGAAGAAGGCGATGGACGAGGAGATACAGTCTCTTCATACGAACCATACTTAGGAGTTATTCAAACTTCCAAATGAGAAGAAAGCCATTGGGTGCAAGTGGATATATGAAAAGAATGAAGGCTCCTTAGAGAAATCCAGTGTAAGATTCAAGGCTAGGTTGGTGGCAAAAGGCTACACACTGAAGGAAGGGATTGATTATAACAAGGTATTTTCCCCGGTTGTGAAGCATTCTTCCATTCGTATTTTGCTAGCATTGGTTGCACAGTTTGATCTCAAGTTAGGACAACTTGACGTGAAAACTGCATTCTTATATGGAGACTTGGAGGAGGAAATTTATATGACTCAGCCAGAAGGTTACAAGGTTGCTGGTAAAGAAATTGGTCCTGCAAACTAATAAAGTCGTTATATGGGTTGAAGCAAAGTCCAAGGTAGTGATATAAGCGATTTGATTGGCTTATGTTTCGGCAATAGTACACAAGGATCCACTATGATCATTATGTGTATTTTCATAAACTTCGTGATAGATATTTTATTTATTTGATCTTATATGTTGATGATATGATGATTGCTTCTAAGAGAAAGGTGGAGATTGAAAAACTGAATATTCAGTTAAGTCATGAATTTGAGATGAAGGATCTAGGCGAGGCGAGGAAAATACTTGGCATGGAGATTAGCAGAAATTATTCTGAGGGCATTGTTTGTTTGTCATAAAAATAGTATTTAAATAAGGTATTGCAGTGTTTTGGTATAGATTCTAAAACCACACCTGTAAGTACTCCGTTGGCCCCACACTTCAAGCTAAGTGACATGGAATCCCCATAGACAAATGAGGAACGTTCAGAAATGGATCATGTTCCCTATGCTAATGCAATGGGAAGTTTGATGTATGCAATGGTGTGTACGAGGCCCGATATTTCACATGTTGTTAGTATGGTGAGAAGATACATATATGATCCGGGAAAAAATGCATTGGTAGGTTATGAAATGGATCATACGGTACATCCATGGTACTGTTGATTTTGGTTTGAAATTTAAAAAGGATTCACGTGCTTTTCAGCATGTGTTTGGATATGTGGATTCAGATTACACCGATGATTTGGATAAACGATGGTCCCCTACAGGTTATGTGTTTATTCTAGCTAGAGGCCCAGTTTGTTGGAGATCTATGCTACAGTCTACGGTGGCTTTATCAAATATAGAGGCAGAGTATATGGTAGTAACAGAGTCCATTAAGGAGGCCATTTGGCTTCATGGTTTGATTTTAGACTTGGGAATTGTTTAGGATCACATGGATGTATTATGTGATAGTCAGAGTGCCATCCACTTAGCCAAGAACCAGGTTCATCATTCACGGACAAAGCACGTCGACGTTCATTTCCACTTTGTTCGATAAATTTTGAATGAGGAAACTATTTTCCTCAAGAAGATTAGAATCGAATATAATCCCGTGGATATGCAGACGAAGAATGTTACTAGGATCAAGTTTGAACATTATTTAAGCTTGATCAATATTCTTTATATTTGAACACCTTCGGGTGTATGGCACTTACGAGCACATTTGGAGGATACTTGGATCATTTTGGATAAAATGTGGTTACGTGTTTGGGTGGAGCTTTGTAAGGTGGAATTATTTGATTGGCAAAAGTTTGACAGGGTGACTTGTAAAATTTTGCCAAGGTGGAGATTGTTGAAAAAGCAGCTCAAATCCACTAAAATCTACTTTCGCTAGCTTTTAGCAAGTGGTTTTTTTTATTTATTTTTCTAGTGGGTTTATTTTATATCCCACTACATACAATTTTCTCCTTAAGTTAAGTAGCCTTGTCTCCTTCAAGACCCTATAAAAGGGAGGTAATTTTCCCAATGTAAAACACACCAAAACATAGAAACTAATAAGAGTTAGAGAGTGAGAAAGAGTTCTTTTGAAGTTTTGAGTATACATATTTGTGTAGAAAAATACAACTTTTATTGTTCATTTGGAGTGTATTTATGAGAGTCGCAATAGTGAATTGATCTGAGTGTCAGTGGACGTAGCCAAATTAGTGAACCACTTAAATATTTTGTCATCCCTTGTGTGTGTGTTTTTCTACGCATTATACTTTTATTATAAGTGTGCCATATTATTATTTGGGGTTACAGTCAGTATCATTTGTTGACACGCTTGTGCGCAATAGAAGATAATCAAGTGATTAAGTCAAATTTCAAGTAGAGGTACCTCAACAGGGGAATATTTTGACTTGTGAGTTTTGGAGTGGAACCTAATTTCCCCATAGACTTTTTGACCATTCAAAATGTTCTTGCCATCGAAGAAGCATGCGTTGAAGGAGCACGTCTTGAAGAAGCTCATCTAGTTACTGAAGATGGTGGTAAAGAAGAAGTTGGAACAATATCTTCTTTAATAATTATTAAGGGCCTTCCCATGTATGGATGTTAATTTGAATAGACATAAATTTCATAAACTGGGGAGAGTTACCCTAAAAAAATAATATTAGAGAAAAAATAGAGACAACTCAACACTTGGATAAATTTTACGAAAAAAAAATCATGGTTACTTGTTGAGTCTCGAGAGGGGGCACAAATATACCAATTGGGGTGGAAACATTCACCACATAATCATTTGGGTTGCCTTTCAAAGCTTTCCTTGAGGAATTTGATGGCATGGGAGTTAGAATCACGTGCTTTCCACTATGCTTTTTCATTAGCTTTTTTTACACTGATTAGAAACATTAGTTGGAGGCACCTTCTCCATCTTCTCTATGTAAAAAATCATCCTCTTAGAAACCTAAGGAAAAAAATTCATCAGTTAGGTAAAGTCTCTCATAACCATCTATGGCATCATCTGTAGTGAAAGGTCTGGATTTTATTATAAAAAGACCATATACAAAATCACCTACCTTGTTTGCCATAACTAGATTTGATGGAGGAATATTCTCCGAATGAACACCACTAAGGTAGGAGTAATCTTTGGTGTCCTTGCACTTTTTTATGGATTTAAAGGCAGTTTCCCCCTGGATGAACCTATAGTAGAGGAAGCTTTACTTTTCGTTCCACCAGCAGGCACATCCTTATGATCAATATTTTGTTAGACCAATTGTAAAGGATATTTAGCTTATCCTAACTCGATTATATTAATTTTGTACTTGTAGTATTAGTATAAAAGATGCATGGAAAGCATTCATTTTTAATAATGAAATCATTTTATTAGGGGATCAATGTCTTAGGAAACTTGATTGGATTGAAGGAATGAGGAATATGCTTAATTCTTCTGCAGTGGGTAGCCTTAACTACATTATCTTGTATACTAGAATAAAATATACTATGTCTTCGACATCGTCAAGATATTTCAATGTTATACCTTAGTGGAAGAAAGATTTAGTTTTGATTTAGATAAGGATTTCAAGTTTTCTACCTCGAAATATATGTTTTCCCAAAGAGGTTGAGCTATAAGTTAGAGGAGTGTGAAGCATTTTTGGATTGATGACTCCACCATGGAGGCCAAAGTTAATGTCACTTCAAAGATGACTGAAGAGGTTATATGTCTCAGTTACTTCCTAAGTAACTTGGGCGAGGTTCCTTCAAGTTCAATTAGCTATTACACTTTTAGTGTTCATAGTGGTACTATTGCAAGTTTGAGAGAATCAATAACTTGTAAAAGGGTTAAACAAATTTATTATATGTTTCACCAAGTTTGAGAGACCGAACAAGTGGGTGATAAGTTTATCAGAATGTTGTGTCGAATAACACCCGGTTAGTCCCTCTACTGATAGGTTAAAAATTATCGCGTAGTTAGATTGGGAGTTAAATACATAAGCTTTAAGATTAAGTGGAAGATTGTTGGGGTTTTATTCTTAAAATCTTATATGTTGGTTACTTTTTGTGTAAATGTGTGTCTATTCTTTTAAAATAAGAATCATGGTTACAACGAGGCCTTTATTTGGTTTAAATATTCTTTAGACATGGCGGTCAATAAAGCTTGGTAGGAATTTCAGTGATGCGACTTTGGGATGATCACGATGAGATTAAAATTTTGGTTTTAACACTATTGAATTTTTCACAACCTAAGATTATGAGTTAACACCATATCAGAATGGTTGTAATTCAATCCTAATAGTCTATCTAAAACTACGGGAACCTATTTGATTATTTGAAAACTTGTATAATAGTTATATAGAGAATTATGATGGGTATATCCCAGGAATTTATGGAGTAGTACCACCGTGAGATTTGAATCTAAGGATTGGTTTGATTAGACTCAACGAAATCTCACATCATTTACAAAGGGTGCATAGATTCTTAATCTCAAGAATTATAAGGATTATAATGCTTATGTAGTTTTCTCTTTGATTACTTTGGGTGAAATTCAATTTTAGATTAAATCAATTGATCCATGTATATTGGGAGATAATTATATGAGTAGGGATGAGATCTCAATTCGGAGGGATGCGTGTGTGCGGATAACTTTGATTGTGATACATCTAGACTTATATTTTTTGTTTCCACTAAGTAAAACCTGACCGATAGATTATTCTATAATCCTGGTGGAGTAGCAATTTAGTTAAGTCTGAAAAATAAGAAAATTTATTAGATATGGGTTAAAATCGATTAACACTAAATTGATTTGTCCAAGTGGGTATTAGACACTTAATAGGGGGAATCATATTATATACCATAATCAACATTGTAAATAAGAAATCATTATATCTGAGTGATTTCTGAGTTATTAAATTGAAGTGTAATCATAATTATTTAGTAGACTGAATTATGATAAAATAAAGAAAAAAGTACGATGATGGTAATCGTGATTTTTGATTATTTAATTGAACCTAATTTAATTATTTTTCTTAAGTCCGTAGAGTAGTCCACATAACAAAGTAGTTAGACACAAACTCTCAAGAAACCCTGTTTGGACTGAACCTACCTTTTATACTTGTATATAAAGGTGTGGGAAGAGGTTTTAAGACTTCACTGACCATCATTTGGGTCAGAGCTAGAGTGAGAGAAGGAATAATTCACGTTTTTATGAAGAGGCCTAGAGAGAGAACACCATATCTCACTCATAAGGAAGGGTGTTCATCTCAAAAGGTGCCCACACACCTGCCTAGATTTGGATAGGATCATACACCAAAACATCCAAGCTTTATAGAAGGTTAAACAAGGTTATTGGATACCTAGGATGGGAGCAAATGTAACATATCGTAATTGTAATGATTTTTATATTGGGATTAATTAAATTAAAATGGGAAATTAATTCAGGTTGAAATAATATTAATTAGAGAGATAAGGGTTTAATATTTATTTATATTTAATATTACTTTGGGAATTAGTAATAAATTAAGAAGAAAGTATTATGATTGTCGTGAGTGACAAATACGACAGTTACGATAAATTAAGTCAAAACGTGCGTGTTAATCATGTCGGGACTTAAATTTGTAAGAAAAAATGTAATTTAATTATGGGTCATCCAAATGATCATTTAGTCGGGGGTTTAGTTTAGGTCCCGAAGAATTTTTAGGCCAAACCGGCACCCCGGAGAGGTATTTTGGCCTTTTAAAATTTTATGGAAAATAGATCTATGAAAATTGGAGAGTTGTATCATCTGGCAAGGTGAGGGAGTTAAGGTTAGAAGTTAGAATTTCATAGAGAGGCCATAAGAGGAGGAAGAAGAGAAGTTTCCAGGGCATCTCCACACCATCTTGAACCACCACCACCACTGGAGTGTATATCGAGAGGAAAGAAAAACAATCACACCATAATTCTATAGAAAATCAGACCTTGAAATTGAGGCAAGTATTTATCTTGCTAAATTCTGAAAAGATATACCATCCATGTTAGTGTACGATGATTAATATCATTAATATATGAATATTAGTGTAAATTTGGGAGATTTAAATCATGTTCTTATGTAGTAATCATGCTAGGTATAATCCCTTATGCATGTAGAATAAATTTGATGAATTTGCAGTATGAACATGTGATGAAATCTAGGTTCTTACTGAAGTTCTTGAATAAAAGTGATAATCTAGGGGTTTTGGAATTTAATGTTGAATTAATTCAATTTAAAGGTGTTCCTCGGTGATTTAATGATTATGTTACGTAAGAAATCATTTATACATGTTACTATGATATTTGGTACACTTGGTTGTGCATTTGGGATTATGTAATGGAAGTTTAGAGGTTTGAAAATGGTGAGATCCTGTAAAAATTCAGGGAGGAAGACAATACATGTTATAGCGAATCGATTTGGCTCCTTAGCCGAATCAATTTGGAAAGGGAATCAATTCGGACCAAGGCAGAATCCATTCGGTTTCCTAGAACTCGACAATCCCCCCCCCCCTTTCTTAGAACTCAAGGGAAACGATCGCGTTAACTTTTGAAGTAATTTTAAAATATAATATGAAATATTTTAATGACCAGTAGGCCAATGTTGGGATCGAGACTTAGTCACACTAGGAGAATTTTGGGCTAAGGCTAATGATACAAAATTGGGTAATAAAACCTAATTCGAAAAATAATATTGTGTCACAAGAATTTAAGGAAACGTATGACCTAGACAAGTAGAGTGTGAGTGGGGTATCTACTGAATTGATTTAAGGGACAATTGGTGACCTTTGAAGTATTGGGAAACGCTTAGGATTATACGATGATAAGTATTATGGTAAAGTAATGATACGTAAAATATTCAGGGTTATAAAAACTATGTATGAATGTATTATAGGTTATGTGTGTGCCTATACTAAAATTATATGTATATGGGGAGCGTGAATACCTATTGTATGAATTTTCATGCGTAAACATACCTAGGCTACTTGCTATCATGGGAGGTTCCGCGTCGTGAACAGTCTTATCCTGATGAGCCCATTAGGAGGATTTTGACTTGTACCTCAGAGCATAGAACTTAGGGATTGAGCACCACTTGTGAGAATAAGGGAGTGGCCGGTCATTTGGGTGCATTAGGTGTGTGTATAACCCAAAGTCTTAAAACTATGTTTGCCTCCAATTTGTGTGAATTGTGAATGTATGGTTCGAGAGTGATTCCGATCATGATGTCCTTTTCTTAGTACGTGATGTAATATGACTTAATGGTAAAGTATGCTCGCATCGCAGGTCTCTACCTAGGGATGTCGTATTTATATATATTATATGTATTCTCTCTCTCTGTGTGTGTGTGTGTGTGTGTGTGTGTGTGTGTGTGTGTGTGTGTGTGTGTATGTACACATGTGATTTAATCTACTACGAGTGCACTAATAGATGAGATAGATCGTGACATCTAAAATAATCTAAGTATGTAGAAACTTAATGATTAATTGGTAATTTTCATGGGTAACTGATCTTGGAAATTTAATAACGTATTGTATGTCCCATATAAGTGGGCACAGTGAATTATCAGATGGGACGAGACTTGGTTTCAACTAGTTAGTCGAGATATCATAAGTAGAATGATTTAGGAGTATACGCTAGGTGTGCACAATGGTTAAGAGGTGAGTACCTCAAGTGAGAGCAAGTGGAATTAACATGTATGCAATATCTGCTCTTAATGCATTTTAAATACTTATTAAATTTTTTCAAACCATTTTACTTGGGCTTTGACCCGTTTCTAATCTATTTTTGTAAAAACATTTTAGGTGCCAGCCACAGGGATGCTAGACTTAAGAGTTCCTCTATTCGACGTGTTGCTGCTATTGTGGAAGTGATAGGATCTCGATAGTAGATGCCTCCACATTTAACTGTTCCTATATATCATTTATCAATTTCAGTCGGGCATGTCTCCCATATTTAGCTAATAGTTATTTTAAAGACTTTATAATTTCATTTTATTTCCAGTGTTGGATTTGGTCTTATATTATGGATGATTATATTTGGATTTCAATCTGGAGTGTTCATTCATGTCACTATTATTTATTCAGATGTTCTAGTATTTATTATGTTGTTATTTGGAATGGTGAATTTGGTTTAGTAATTTATATTCCTGCATGTTAATTAAAAGATTAAAATTTTGACACCGGGCAATTAGGGTATTAGTAATATAATTGTGTTTCGACAACAATGCTAAGAATGAAACCATTAATGATTCCTGGTTAATTTAATAAGGGACTGATCACCCAGGATTAGAATGGGCGGGTTATCATAATTGGTATCATAACATCAGGTTCTAATGTCTATAGGATCTATGCGACTTACTATGATTTTTAGCATAGCATTCCTTAATGTAGAGCCCTACTATTAGGATTGTTGTATTATTTATTACACATTTATGTCTTCAATTATTTTGAGATATTGAACTGTGGACTTATAGAAATTATTTTGAGCTTCAGATGTCTCCCATACGTGCACCACAAGCCACCCCAAAGGCACAGCCCGAGCCGTAGCCATCTCTGACCCCAAGGACTATAAATTCTATCGAGGTAATTACCATTGTGGCACAAGCGGTTAATGCGTCCTTAACTTATTTTCCCCACCAGGCACCACAGGTGACACCCCAGCCTCAGGTTGTGGCTCTAGCTCCATGACACTTGTTACCTTGTTCCTCGGAGAAAGTCAGAGAAGCCGTTCAGAAGGCTCATCCTCCCGAGTTTTAGGGGAGCTCTAATGTAGTTGCGGCATGCGAATGGAAAAAGGATATCCAATGGCATTTAAGGATGTATGAGTACACGAATGTATATAAATAGATACTATCTACCTTTAAGATAGTGGGGGCAACCTTGTGGTGGTAGGAGTCTGTTACTACCGCACATGAGAGAGACATTTTGATGATTCATGAGTTCTAGGAGCAGTTTGACCACAAATACTTCCCATCCTCCGCTCATACTAAAATGAGGCAGAAATTCTTAGATGTGTCATAGGAGGGAAGGACTGTAGCGAAGTATGAGGAGGAATTTACTAAGCTTGAAAACTTTATTCTTGGAGAGGTGAACACGGAAGAGAAAGGATACAATTATTTATGGATGGTCTTACCTGGAGGACCCGACAACATTTGTTGGGTAGCTTAGCTTTAAAGACAAAGACAGATGTGTTGAATGCTACTCTACTACACTATGGGTACCACTACTTACACATTAAGGGAATTAAGAACTAAACAAAGTTCAGCCAGTAGGGCAGGACTGGGGATAGCATTTCTAGTTAGGCACAATACACTTAGAGTCAGCCGAGGAAGATTGAGCAGGGTTCCCATCAGGGGGATGCTGCTAATAGATTTCGTTCGGAAGAGTACAGGAAAGGACAGGGTAAATTTAGGTAGGGCCAGCCGGCGCAACAACGTTTTCAACATGGCCAGCAAGGTCAAGGGAGAGGTGGTAGTGGCCAGTAGGGCCGAGGCCAACAGGGATAGAGGGGAGGAAATTTCACATATAGGTGTTTTATTTATGGAAATAATGACCACAAGCATTAAGATTGCCTTGATAAGGGCAGAGTTCAGCGGCAACATGGCACTCGTCAGGAGCCCAGAGGCCTATTTTCCTCGCCTCCCTCATAGCACTTGCACCCGTGCCAGCATTTCCTATAGTACCAGTCATTCCAGTAGCCCTACCTCAGCAGGGGAAGTTACAATACGGTGGTGTATATACGTCCACCAGGTTGCATTTCCACAAGCTCCAACTGCAGTAGAGGGTATGTTTGTTATAGATGGGACTTCTGGGTGCATTTTATTTGACAATGGGGCTTCACACTCATTCATAGCCACTAGATTCACACGATCCATAAAGGTTGTTAGACACAGCTGATAAGTACAGTCATGTATGTAGACTGACCACTGGGTAGGGGGACACTTATATTTTTTATCTGTCGGGGTGTGAGTATAGATATTAGGAGATTTATTTTTCTCGTCGATATTCTTCTATTAGATATGTTGAAGTATGATTCCATTATTAGTATGGATTGGCTAGCAACGTATAGGGCCATGATTGACTATTACAATAGGAGCATAGTGTTTGCAATTCCGGTCCAGGAGATGTTCTTAGTGGCAATGTCGTGTCCCAAAGGGGGATTATCCACTCATTTATACTATATATAGGAGGATACCTCTTTGGGATTAGATTCGATCCCAATTGTGTGTGAGTTTGAAAACGTGTTTCAGGAGATACTGGGATTATCACCTTGTAGAGAGTTGTAGTTTGTTATTTATTTAGCACCGGTCACTTGTCCGATAGATCGAGCGCCTTATAGTATGACTCCTATGGAGATGAGGGGGCTATAGGATCAGATTGAGCATCTATTGGGTCAGGACTTGATTCGTAGGACTAATTCTCCTTGGGGTGCTCTAGTACTGTTTATGAAAAAGAGTAATGGATCTTTACGACTATGTGTGGATTATCGGGAGTTGAATAAAGTCATGATATGGAAGAAGTATACGTTTCCCAGAATCGATGACTTATTTGACCAGTTGAGTGGAAAAACCTACTTCTCTAAGATAGACTTAGGTCGGTATATCACCATTTGCACATTAGGGAGCAGAAAGTATCTAAGATAGCCATTCTGATGAGATATGGGTCTTATGAGTTTTGAGTTATGCCATTTGGGCTAACCAATGCGCCAGGTGTTTATGGACTTAATGAATAGGTTGTTCAAAGAGTTCTTGGATCAGTTTATTATTATTTGTATTGATGACATCTTAATTTATTCATGGACTGAGGAGGAGCAGGTCGAGCATCTACGTCGGGTTTTACAGATATTGTAGGGGCATCAGTTGTATGCTAAGTTTGAAAATGAAGATTTTGTTTACTGAGGTACAATTCATGGGTCATATAGTTTCTGACTTGTGAATATCAGTGGACCCGAGCAAGGTGTCAGTGGTGAGGGAGTGGGGACATCCCTCGACACCGACAGAGGTGCGCAGTTTCCTGGGGTTAGTCGAGTACTATCTACAGTTCATTCAGAGATTTTTAATGATTGCGGGTCCATTGACCAATTTGACTTGCAAAGGGGTACCATTTATCTGGGATGATGCTTTTCAGTTGGCTTCCAATGAGCTGAAGGACAAGTTGACTTCAACACCCGTACTTGCACTTCCCAGGGCAGGAGTGGAGCATCTTTTTACTAATTTGTCCCTATAGGGACTTGGGGGTGTGCTACAGAAGGAGGATCAGGCTATAGCTTATGCTTCCTGTAAGCTTAAGCCTAATGATAGAAATTACCCCACCCATGACTTGGAGTTAGCTGCAGTCGTGTTCGCGCTAAGGATTTGGATACATTACCTATTGCGGGAGAGATTTTGTCTATACATGGACCATAAGTCATTACAGTACTTGTTCACTCAAAAATAGCTAAATATCCGTCAGAGTAAGTGGCTAGAATTTGTGAAAGATTATCAATTTGACATCCAGTATCACCCGGGGAAGGGCAACGTGGTGGTAAACGCATTGAGCTACATTCCAGTGGGGGATATAGCTAAAGATTAGAAGGCTAAATAGAAGGAGATGGGACATCAGGATTGAGTTTTCAGGTCATTCATATTTGTTCACGAGGGTTGTACAGGCACAGGCAACGAATTCATTTTATCAGTACTAAATTTGACAAATTCTTACGGCGGGAGTAGAGTTTTACTCAGTGATTTCACATGAAGGCTTACGCTTCAACAGGAGATTAATTGTCTCAGAGGGGGAGGACTTTCTATACGCGGTGATGACAGAGTCGCATGGGTTACGGTTTGCGGTACATTATGGACGGGATATGATGTACCAAGATATAATGCGACAGTATTGAGGGAGTGGGATGAAGAGAGACGTTGCAGAGTTTGTATCGAGGTGTACCACTTATTAACTGGTGAAGGTGGACCACCTGAAGACAAGAGGGGTTTTACATCCGTTAGAGATTCTGATGTGGAAACGGGAGAGCATTTCCACGGATTTTATTACCGGACTACATACTTCACAGAGTGGTCAAGATTCCATTTGAGTGATAGTGGATCAGTTAACCAAGGTGTCCCACTTTCTTCTAGTCCGGACTGATTATACTTTGGGATAATATGCTTAGATTTTTATCGTTGAGGTATTGAGATTTCATAGGGTACCACCCAATATTGTGTCCGATAGGGATAAATTTTTGTATCTCAATTTTGGGAGTGTTTTCAGGAGACCATAGCTACCGAGTTGCGATTGAGTATGTCTTATCATCCACAGATGGACAAGCAAATAGAGAGGACGAATTAGATGTTGGAAGATATGCTATGGATGTGTATCTATGATTTTAGAGGGGGTTGGGAGAAGTATCTTCCACTGGTGGAGTTTGCGTATAATAACTCCCACCAATTCACGATTGACATGGCACCATTCGAGGCGTTGTACAGTAGACCTTGTCATTCACCCACTTATTGGTTTGAAGTGGGGGACAACCAGTTACTTGGGCCAGAGTTAATTCATGATACTTCGTCCAAAATTGAGTTGATTCGGCGTCGAATACGGATAGCCCATGATGGATAAAAGAGTTATGCTAATGCCAAACGATTCTTCCTAGAGTTTAATCCGGGGGACCAGGTATTACTACGTGTATCACCTGTGAAGGGAATAATGAGGTTCGAACATAATGGGAAGTTGGCACTAAGGTATGTGGGGCCATTCCCTATCATTGAATGGGTTGGGCCAGTTACATATCGACTCGGATTTCCGGACCACTTACATCGGATTCATGATGTGTTTCACATTTCTTCGCTGAGGAAATATCTCCGAGACGAGTTATCCCACACTCATATTACATTGGAGGAGATTGATTTATATCCCGATATTTTATATGAGGAGATGCCAGTTTCTATCCTAGACTATAGTGAGAGGAGAATGAGGTCAATGGTAGTTCCACTTGTACGGGTTCAGTGGTGTCATCATAATGCCAACGAATCTACTTGGGAGGGCGAGGATGAGATAAACGATAAATATCCAAAGTTATTTCAACTAGGTATTCCTTTCTTTTCAAATTTCGGGACGAAATTCCATTATTAGGGGAAAGTATGTAACACCCCGTAATTTTAATGATTTTATATTGGGATTAATTAAATTATAATGGAAAATTAATCCAGGTTAAAATAAATATTAATTATCGAGACAAGGGTTAATATTTATTTATATTGAATATTACTTAGTGAATAAATTAATAAGAAAGTATTATGTCAGTCGTGTCGAGACTTAAATTTGTGGAAAAAATGTTATTCAATTATGGGTCATCCAAATGGTCATTTCGAGTACGCCAATGTGTCCTAAAGGGTCGAAATAGTCAGAAAAGTGTACTCGGGGTTTTAGTTTGGCCCCTGGGAATTTTTAGGCCAAATTGGCACCCCAGCACCTCGGAGGGGTATTGAGGTCATTTGAATTTTTGGGGAAAAGATACCTACGAAAATTGGAGAGTTATATCATCTACTAAAGTGATAAAGTTAGGGTTAGAAGTTAAAAATTCACAGAGAGGCCACAGAAGGAGGAAGGAGAGGAGTTTTCAGGGCATTCCCGAACCATCTTGCACCACCATCACCACCACTACCAGAGCGTAGATCGGGAGGAAAGGAAATCAACCACACCACAATTTCTATGAAAAATCAGAGCTTCAAATTGAAGCAAGTATTTATCTTGCTAAATTCTAAAAAAGTATACCATCTATGTTAGTGTAGGATGAATATCATGAATATATGAATATTGGTGTAAATTTGGAAGATTTAAATCACGTTCTTGGGTAGAAATCATATTAGGTTTAATCCCTTATGCATGTATAACAAATTTGAGGAATTTGTATATGAACATGTGAAGAAATCTGGAATCTTATTGAAGTTCTAGAACAAAAGTGATAATCTAGGGGTTTTGGAATTTAATGTTGAATTAATTCAATTTAAAGGTGTTGCTTAATGATTTAATGTTTCTATTATGTAAGAAATCATTTATACATGTTACTATGATGTTTGGTATGCTTGGTTGGGCGTTTGGTATTGTGTAATGGAGGTTTAGAGGTTTGAAAAGGGTGAAATCCCATAATAGTTAAGGGAGTAAGACGATACCTGTTACAGCGAATCGATTCGGACCAATGCCGGATCGATTTGGTTTCCTATAATTGGACAATTTTCCCCCTTTTTCCTTAGAACTCGTGGAAAATGATCGGGTTAACATTTGAAGTTATATTAAAATATAATGGGAAATATTTTAGTTACCAGTAGGCCAATGTTGGGATTGAGACTTAGTCACATTAGGAGAATTTAGGGCTAAGACTAATTAGGCGTAATACGGTAATAAAACCTAATTTGGAAAATAATATCGTGTCACGGGAAATTGAGGAAGCGTATGACCCAGACCAATAGAGTATGAGTGGGGTATCTACTGAATTGATATAAGGGACAATTAATGACCTTTAAAGTATTGGGAAACGCTCAGGATTATACGATGAGAAGTATTATGGTAAATTTATGATACGTAGAATATTCGGGGGTTATAAAGACTACGTATGGATGTATTATAGGTTATGTGTGTGCCTATACTGAAATTATATGTATATGGGGTGCGTGAATACCTATTGTATGAATTTTCATGCGTTAACATACCTAGGCTACTTGCTATCATGGGAGGTTCCGCATCATGAACAGTCTTATCCTGATGAGCCCATTGGGAGGATTTTGACTTGTACCTCAGAGCAGAGAACTTAGGGATTGAGCACCACTTGTGAGAATAAGGGAGTGGCCGGTCATTTGGGTCCATTAGGTGTGTGTATAACCCAAAGTCTTAAAACTATGTTTGCCTCCAATTTGTGTGAATTGTGAATGTATGGTTCGAGAGTGATTCCGAACATGATGTCCTTTTCTTAGTACGTGATGTAATATGACTTGATGGTAAAGTATGCTCGCATCGCAGGTCTCTACCTAGGGATGTCGTATTTATATTTAGAGGTAAGTAAGGATGTCAATCCAAATATAAGGAGTGAAACAAATGAGAAGTAATGAAATTCATTTTTCTAATTATTTTCTTTTTTTTCTTTTTCTTTTTTTTCTATTTTTTTTATGATTTGTTTAATATTAAATCAATATTGTGATGAGGGTGAAATGATATTAAACTACATTAAAAATATAAACACTAACTAAAAAGTTTGATGAAAAATAAGTGAAATCTAACTAAATAAAAACGTAAAATATGAGATGGATGAGGAAATCAAAGTGAGAGGTAACAAGGAATGGGATTACACCACATATTCTAGTTAGTCTTATTAATTAATTCATTCAAATTAAACCTCCTAAGTTAGTATTAAAATTACAAATCAACCCCGTTGCAAATGTAATTTTAATAATAAACTTTTTGAAAATTAAATTTAACACTCCTACAACTCTTGAAAAGTATATCCAAACATCATTTAACAAACCACCCGCTAGGATCGATTTCCTAAAATCATAAAAATAAGCTTAGAGTTGAAATTCAAAGAAATAATTTCACATTTTAGAAAAAATATCTGTAGTTCGATTATAAAATGGAAACTAAGACTAAAATCTCAATTTTCTCTCTAAAATCATTTACCCTCTCTCGAGGTGTAAATCAAAAGTAAGAGTGCAAAGTTAATTATCAAATGAATATTTAAAGTAAATAAACTAATTAAAGTGGGATTAAAATCAAATAATGGGATTTCTCCACACCTTAAAAGGGTTTTCTAGGCTAACATGATGATAAAATACAATAATCAAGCAATCAAAGGAATTAAAATAAAATAATAGAGATAAGAGAACAAATCTTCAAACGAGTCTCCTTTTACTTTCTCTTTTTTTCTTCTATTTTTCCAAATACTCATCAATGTGTGAGATAAATCTATTAAAAATACAAATAATCCCAACATAGATTTTTATCTAATTTTTTCTCCATCTGAATCGAACTCTGAGAGAGACATTTGCTAAAATGCAAACACTCTCTATTATGGATTTTCTCCTTTTACTTCCAATATTGTTCCCTGTTGCAACATTATGGGTGGAAAAGGGAGTTTATATGAAAAATAAAAGTTGTATGCATGAAGATAAATGTATGATAAAATGGAATTTGGTTAGTGTATGGGTGAAGGTCTGGTGATCGGGACAAACTTCATGACACGTGATTCATATAACTCGAAAGTGATGTCGTTCTCAGTGATCAAGCCAAAAATTTAGTGAACAATAATGAGACTATACAACGATTATAGTGCATACCGAAAGGAATTTGAATGAAATTGTGACTCGAAGATTGCGTAAAACTCTCCAAAATGGTGAAAGACACAAACCTCACAAGCTAAAGTCTCCACTGGTGATCCTTCAGGTTTTCTTGAGAATTGTAGTACTCTTCAACTCTAAACCGCAGTGATGTGATAAATGCACAAATTTTGTTAAGTCTAGAAATTCATGGGGAAAAATGCCTTGGAACCTATCACATAAGCTAAAAGAAATCTCTAGCTTAATTCCCAGACTTAAAAACATAGATGATAGAAAATTCATGTCAACGAGTGAGATGAAAGAAACTACATGAAAATTTTAAAAATCGGGTTTTGAAATTTTTTCAAAAGAGGTACGATTTTGATAAAATTCTCCACCCCTAAACAAAAAGGAACATAGTCCTCGATGTTAAATAAAATGTGTGATGATAAATAAGCTAAATCTAACTAAATAAAAATGTAAAATATGAGATGAATGAGGAAATCAAAGTGAGAGCCAACAAGGGTTGGGATTACCATATATTCTAATTAATCTGATTAATTAATTCATTCAAATTAAACCTCCCAAGTTAGTATCAAAATTACAAATCAACTCTCGTTGCAAATGTAATTTTAATAATAACCTTTTAGAAAATTAAGTTTAACATTCATACAACTCTAGAAAAGTAGATCCGAACATCATTTAACAAACCACCCGCAAGAATCAATTTACTAAATTAGTTTAAATCATATAAATAAGCTTAGAGTTGAAATTCAAAGAAATAATTTCACATTTTAGAAAAACCAAACTCTAATTCGATTCTAAAATGGAAACTAAGACTAGAATCTCGATTTTCTCTCAAAAATCATTTTATCCTCTCTCGAGGCGTAAATCAAAAGTAAGAGTGCAAATTTAATTTCCAAATGAATATTTATAGTAAATAAATCAATTAAAGTAAAATTAGTATCAAATAATGGGATCTCCCCATCCCTTGAAAGGGTTTTCTAGCCTAACATGATGATAAATACATTAATCAAGCAATCAAAGGAATTAAAATAAAATAGTGGAGATAAGAGAACAAATCGTCAAACAAGTTTCTTTGATTTGCAAAATTGAACTCTAAATCTTAATTGAACTTGAGTAATACCCATCCAAATTGAGCTTTAAACATTTTTAATTCAATATATACACTCAATTGAATCTCTCAATATACTTTGATCTCTCACCAATCCCTAAAAAATAAAATAAAATAAAATAAAATATTATTCTACTATTTACAAAGGTTTTTCTCTCTCCCTAGTCTCTTCTTGAGTCTCCTCTATACTTTGGGTTTTGTAGTCTTACTTTTATAATGTGTCCATAGATCTAGGGGAAATTTTGGAGTTAAAATGTCTATGTGGTGTGAGGTAAGAGAGGGGTAAGGGTAGTTAGTTGAGGCTATAATGGGAAAAAGGTTTAATAAGGTGTGAGGGCATTTAACACATGTGGGGTATAGGTTTTCTTTTTGCTTTGTTTTTTTAATTTGGAGATGGATTTCAAGGAAGCTGGTTGGTTATGGGTATGGGTGTTTATGGGTCTTGGTGGTTTTAAACAGATCCGAGTTGGATGTAATTGGGTCGAAATGGGGTTGCCAAGGTTGATTCGGGTTGTCATGGGTCATGCGAGTAGGTGGTATCTCCGGATTGAGGTCGTCGGCGTGTCTGAAGGGAATGGGCTCTCAGAGTTAGGCCAGAGGTAAGTGATTTAAGCTTGGGCAACGGGTAACTGAGCTGGATTATTCCAGATGTGGGATTGAAATCTGAGGCCGGTTACGGGTTTAGTAGGTGATAGGGTCGACAGAGGTTGCTCCCAGTTAAGGGGGTGACCAAGGGATAAGGGAGGTCGGGTTAAGGGATGATGAAGGTTGGCCGTTTAGAATAGGTGGGAAGTTGACGGAGGTATAAGGGTGGATTTTAGATTGTTGCTCCGGGCATCAAAGTTTTGTCGGGTTAAAGGTCTGAGGTGAAATGGGTTTTGGATGAGGTGGTAATGGAGCTGGGTTTAGAAATTTTGGTTATGGAGTATGGAGAGAGGAGAGAGAATATGTAAGGTGGGAGACGATGAATAATAATTGGTGAGGGAGTTTTTTGGGTGTGAGTGAGGTGTATGGGGGAATAGTGTGTGAGTGAGTAATTAGGTGTAGGAGTGTGTAGGATAGTAATGTGTGTGTGTGTGTTTCGATTTGTACCCAACTAAAAATAAATAAATAAAACTATCTAACTAAAAAAATAAAATTACTAAAACTATAAAAATTAAAATTAATAAAAACTAAAAATTAAAATCCTAGAAAATAAAACTAAAGAAAATAAAAAATCTAATGAAACTAAAAAAATTAAATTCCTAATAAAAGACAAAAATAAACCTGTCCTAATAAAAATAAAGACTAAAAATAAAAAATAAAGGCAAAGATTGAGAACGTGTGTGCTCGCGTTCAAATGATCAAATTATATTTTAAACACCTTTTAACCCAAACAAACCCTAAACATGCAGCTAGGTGTGATTGAAACAATATGAAATCATGCAAGAGTTATTCAAACACACATAATTGAGGAAAAATCCCCCACAAGGGCAAAACCATTTATTTTCACTATAATTTGTAAGAAAACGGCTTACAATCGGATTACAATGAAAATACAAGTTGACTAAGAATTACCCTTAGGTATCGGATTCTGTAGTCAGCGGCTGGAGATATCCCTATCCAGTAGGGCTGCAATGGAGAAGAGAAACGGCTTCTCCACAAGGGTTGAACAAGAGCAAAGCTTCATTCCTGGGTTGCAAGGAGATTCACAAAGGTATGGAATTTGTGTGAATCAAAGGTATGAATCAATGGACTCAAATACCATGAAGACTTTAGAGTTTTGAAACTCAGAAAATCGTGTAGAAGTCTTAGAAAAACCACTTCCCATAGTGGGATTAAATAGGAGAACTTGAGCCCTAAAATTCGGAACATGATCTGAACACGATCTGTTTGAAATTATCCTCGTCGGATCGGTCCGGTCTCTTTAGGCTGATCGGTCCGGTGACATCGGATCGGTTCCTTTTTGAAGGCGGATCGATCCGGTTGGCGTCGGATCGGTTCGGCTTTTTAGCTTCATCGGTTCGCTATGGATCCGGGGTACACTAGCCTCTCCTCAGCAGGCGGATCGGTCCGTATGAACCGGATCGGTTCTTTTATCTGGGTCAGATCGATCCAGTCTGTTCCCTGATTTCTTTTCTTCCTTTGATATTCGGATTCCGTTGATGAGCGTATGATTCTTGAATTTTCTCAACGGTGTAACGGCGTACGACATATAAAATGCTAATGTACAAAAATGTCCTTACAAATCTCCCCCTATGTCTATGCCGGTACAAACATAAAAATAAACATCCGAATTATCAAAATAAAAATGCCTATAAAAATCTACCCTTACATGAACCCAAAACTGAAAGAGTACAAGTGAATAAGACTGCATCGTTTGATCTTCAAATCTTCAGGAATCTCAACGCTTTTCTCATCAGGGTGTGCAATATAATGATAATCCATGTAGTACCTACACACATGAGAAAAAGCAAAATACCACGTGACATATAGAGTTTGAAGTGAGATAAACATATATACCAATTTATGAACAAACTCAAACTTTCAAAACTCCCCCATAATAAGATAATTCATTCTCCCCCTTTTTATGATGTTCCCAAATAGACAAATGAGAGAAATAAATCAAATAAGCAAGAGAGGGGTGTCACACGTATAAAATCACACCATGAATGAACACAAAGCAACCAAGTCGATGATAGCGTAAATGAAGTGGTGTGATCAAATTCGATAGGAAAATCAATGCATACAAACATGACATATGTGCACGATGAATATTGGATATTCCTAGCGAATGAACTCTAATACTCCCTTTGGTGTAAAATAATGACAATATAAGGTATTGACTCAATCAAATCAACAAATCAAAGCTCAAAGTGATTTTCACACCAATAACGTCCAAAATGAATTTATGCTTTTTTAGGACTTTCAAGGGAGTGCAAACCCGTTTAAAGATTCTCCAACCAAACTCCCTCAGATATAATTTTGAATAGAGGCATTCTAAATTCTCAAACTTTGGAGAATTGATGGTGAAACCTAAGTGGCCCATATTTGGCATGAATTGCTTTTTATTGCCTTTAAATTTTTTCGGGCTCTTTTAACCTCTTTGGACCTCGGATATTAAAATCCCTCCATTTTTTAGGTCATTTTTAATGGTGGATTTTGCACAAAGGATATATGATTACCTTTCGCAGCGCCTCCCCGTTATACAAAAACACACAGTCTCACCAAAACAGTTTTTACATGCATTCCAATCTTGTCAAGTTTTATCGCATATTGTACATTGTATAGACAGAATTAAGATGGAAACACTCAAGACAATATGAGATAGACAAGTGCAATAATCAAATATAGCCGTGCATGTGTGCAATAAAGGATATAGGAGTCAAATATGTAGGAAGATATCACTAATTACATCTCAAAGATTCCATACTAAGTAAAGCAGATGGATGAAATGATGTAGCGTCTCAAATCTCTATCAAACAGTCACATGGATAAATGAAGTGAAGTTGTGACTTGGCTACCTTAAATGCTCATCCATAAAAGAAGAAAAAAATAAAAATCTTTTTGTGCTTTTCGCAAAAATTTTCTTAAAGGAAAATCTTTTTGTATATTTTTTTTAAAAAAATGAAAAAAAAAAACTAACTAATGATACATGCTAGCAATAGGTAAAAAAAAAAGACATGATAAACAACCTATGCTAGCAATCAAGACTAGATCTCAACCGGGAGTAACGGTGGAGTTTTCTAAAGATGGTGACATCTTTTGAACCAACTCCACTAGATCATGTGTAGCCTTGATAAAAAACTTCACTTACTCGCGAATATGTGCAAACTCTCTATCAAAATGAGCAGGCAAAGTATAATGAGTGGGTACATGTGCATGAATGTGTGAAGTGGCATGATATGGCACAAAACCCAACTTAGAACAAAATTCCCTAAGATGTCCTCGCTTCTTGCAGTGGGAGCAAATATAAACCGGTCTAGGAAGTAATTTATCAACAATTTTGGGATGAACATTCCTAGACGGACACCCATGGGACTCACTCACAATGGTGGATATAGGCTCGGGTGAATTCTCTAGTGTGACTTGAACCTCCCGTGCTTGTTTGAGGTCATCCTCGAGATGGGATACACGAGTCGTCAAACTAGACACCGTGTTGGTCAAGTCACCTTTTTCCCTTTTAAGCTCATCATTCTCTCCCTTCAACTCACCAATTCGAAGACCTAGGATCCTATTAGTCCTTTTTGTTTCCATGGTCTCGATAAACAACTTTCTAAAGGCTTTTTGGATCAAACTATCATCACCATTATCATCCTTACTAACACTTAGAGAAGTGGGCATATCAACTTTCTTTCCCTCTCTCTTAAGTCTAGTGGGACACTCAAATTTCTTGTGCCCTGTCCCATCACACTCGCTCTCACTTGCCTCATCCTCCCCTTCACTCTCATCGCTCTTACTATCGAGGTGTCCTTGTGACGTAGCATCCTCATCGTCGTGAGAAGCATTGGAGGTACTCACATGACTTTCCATGAACGCGGTGAAGTTACGCTCATGCGGTGACTCATCTCCCGAGTCCACCGACTCGACCTCACTGTTGTCACTAAGGGTAGTATTCAGGACAGTTTTACCCTTTTCTCTATTCAGACGGGTGGCACACTCAAATGCTCTATGACCCTTACCATCGCATTCAAAACATCTCTCATTGTCTTTCTTAGGAGGGTCTTTGAAATCTTTCTCATTTTCCTTTTCAAAAATATTTTTCTCAATATTCCTTTTATCATTGAAATTTCCACTTTTCTTGAATTTGAGAATTCTTTTGAAATTTTTTGCAAACAGGGCCAAGTCATCTAAGTCAAAATCACATTCAGACTTGGACTCAAAAACTTTTTCTTTCTTTTTCTGGAAATGAGTCTTTAAAGCAATCCCATTATCCTTAGCCTTAATGGTTTTGCGAAACATGTCAATCTCATAGGTTTGAAGATCTCCTACAAGTTCTTCCAACTTAAGTGATTTCAAATTTCCCAAAGAGTTCAAAACAGTGACTTTAGGAATAAAGCGTTTTGGGAGAGATTTCAAAATCTTTTTAACGACACGCATGTTATCAATTACCTCACCCAAATTAAAACTAGTGTTAACAATGTCCGACAGGCGTGCAAAAAACTCATCAAAGCATTCGGACTCAGACATGGTGATAGTCTCAAATTGGGTGGCCAAATTTTGTAATTTAGACTCTTCAACAGCGTTCGTACCCTCATGGGTAAGTTGCAAAACATCTCATGCCTCTTTTGACGTGGTGCACGTCATTATGCGTTTGAACTCATTAGGTGTGACAGACCCAAAAATAGCACTTAGACCCTTAAAATTAAAAGTTGACCATTTAAATTCTTCTTCAGTCCAAGAAGTGACAGGTTTCAAATTAATCGCATTATCAACAGTCACGGAGGGAGGAGTCCACCCTCGTTCAACCAAAATCCAGACACGTTCATCAATGGCTTTTAAAGCCGACTTCATTCGGGCTTTCCAATAAGCATAATTTGCCCCGTCAAAAACAGGCATTTTATAATATGACTTCTCCATTTGAACACGTACTTTTTTAAAAATCAATTTTTTCAGAAAATTGATATCTTAGAAAAATTTTGCGGAAAATAAGAATACGCGATAGATTAGCGTAACATGCTCTGATACCAATTTGAGAACGTGTGTGCTCGCGTTCAAATGATCAAATTATCCTTTAAACACCTTTTAACCCAAACAAACCCTAAACATGAAACTAGGTGTTATTGAAATAATATGAAATCATGTAAGTGTTATTCAAACACACATAATTGAGGAAAAATCCCCCACAGGGGCAAAACCATTTATTTTCACTATAATTTGTAAGAAAACGGCTTACAATCGGATTACAATGAAAATACAAGTTGACTAAGAATTACCCTCAGGTATCGGATTCTGTAGTCGACGGCTGGAGATATCCCTGTCCAGTAGGGCTGCAATGGAGAAGAGAAACGGCTTCTCCACAAGGGTTGAACAAGAGCAAAGCTTCGTTCCTGGGTTGCAAGGAGATTCACAAAGGTATGGAATTTGTGTGAATCAAAGGTATGAATCAATGGACTCAAATACCATGAAGACTTTAGAGTTTTGGAACTCAGAAAATCGTGTAGAAGTCTTAGAAAAACCACTTCCCGTAGTGGGATTAAATAGGAGAACTTGAGCCCTAAAATTCGAAGCATGATCTGAACACGATCTATTTGAAATTATCCTCATCGGATCGGTCCGGTCTTTTTAGGAGGATCGGTTCGGTGACATCGGATCGGTTCCTTTTTTAAGGCGGATCGATCCGGTTGGCGTCGGATCGGTTCGACTTTTTAGCTTCATCGGTTCGCTGTGGATCCGGGGTACACTGGCCTCTCCTCAGCAGGTGGATTGGTCCAGTCTCTTTAGGCGGATCGGCCCGTATGAAACGGATCGGTTCTTTTATCTGGGCCAGATCGGTCCGGTCTGTTCCCTGATTCCTTTTCTGCCTTTGATATTCGGATTCCGTTGATGAGCGTATGATTCTTGAATTTTCTCAACGGTGTAACGGCGTACGACATATAAAATGCTAATGGACAAAAATGTCCTTACAAAGATCAAATAAAAATAAAACTTACACCTAAATCAAAAGGAAAAATTAAAAATGGTCGACACAAGTATATCCTAAAAATATATACAAAAGTCTAAACAAAATATAAAATGAATCCTAAAAATTAAAAACGAGTGAAATAAAAATCTAAAAATAAATAAATATATAAAGGGTGCAAACTAAACACACAAGGCTCGAGAATGGGTTTAGGTGAAGGTTACAGGACAGGTTAAAGGCACGGGGGTTAGGCATAAGCTCCTTGAACCACGTATAGATCGCATTTGACTTCAAAATATAGATTTTAAATCCGCAAGTGCAAGCAAGCCTACAAAATATATAATCTTATAAGACCTATTTTGTCGAGAATTAGCAATTAAAAATTGTCTATTCGGGGTATTATTTAAATATTTTTGGGTTCTTATCACACCACCTCAAAATAGAACATTGCTAGTCCTCGAGAAAAATATAAAGAGAAAGAAAGATAAGAAATCAAAAGTGTACCACTTTCGTGGGCACTTGCGATTGCACTTAACATATGCAATAAGCCTTTAAACCTATAGGTTGCCCTATAGACGAGTTTTCTCTCGTGAGGGTTTTCAGGGAATATACCCAAAAAATTATTTATTTCCAAATGGCAGTCAATCTCTTATTAGACATGGAATCATCACACAATCAATCATGAGATAAATATTTTGAGGAATACCGGCTAGAAGTGTAAAAAATGTTAGCTAAGTAAATACTTAAGGAACATCCTTCCCAGAACTCAACGTGTGCGATGTGAATCTGTCAAAACGGGTCAAGTATCATAAGAGTAATTCCTAGATCACCTTTTCGGAATCAATACTTCAACTTTAAAATCTCACGGATATATTTGTCTCAAACTAACTCATAAGATTTGGGTAAGTATATTGCTCTTGTGTGTGAAGAAGTGAATAATTGTAAGCAAGGTCAAACGTCTCACACACATATAAGAAAGAACGAAGATGTAGAAAGAAAAATGATCCCATGAAAGAATGTTTAATCACTATAGTGTGAACGTCGAGTTATTCACTACGTTGACCTTCATTTACTCGAATACCTAGGAGAAAATATGAATGTTTATGGTAAGGGGGAAATGAAATGAAAAAGATGGGATGAGGTAGGATAGTGATATGATGGATGTATGAGAAGAGTGTGCGTACTTTAGGAACAAATGTCTTTATTTCACAAGAATTGACTGCAAACTCTCTTTTTTTTTCTTCTTTTTTCTCATTTTTTCTATTTTTTTTTAATTTTTCTATCTTTTTGTTTTTTCCTTTTTTCTCTTTTCAAACCAACAATGAAGACAGTTTACATTTGGAAAAACATTATTTTTCTTAAAAATGAAGGATAATATATGAATAAAGTGAATGGTAACATGATATGGAGAATGGTAGGTGTATGAATGAAAGTTTGGTGATCTCGACAAACTTCAAGACACATGTTTCTTACAACTCGAAAGTGATTTCGTTCTCAGTGATCGAGCTAATAATTTAGTGAATAATAATGAGATCATACAACAACGATTAAAGTGCGGACCTAAAGGAAGTTGAATCAACTTGTGACTTGGAGATTGCGTAAAACTCTGTAAAACGGTGAAATGCACAAATCTAACAAGCTAAAGTCTCCACTGGTGAGCCTTAAGGTTTTCTTGAGAATTGTAGTACTCTTCAACTCTAAATCACAGTGACGTGGTAAGTGCACAAATTTTGTTGAGTCTAGAAATTCATACTGCAAAATGCCTTGGATGTATCACATAAGCTAAAAAAAATCTCTAGCTTGATTCCTAAACTTAAAAAGATGGATGATAGAAAATTCACGTCAATGAGTGAGATGAGATAAACTGCACGAAAAATTAAAAATCAGGTTTTGAAATTTTTTCAAAAGAGGTACAATTTTGATAAAATTTTCCACCCCGAAACAAAAAGGAACATCGTCCTCGATGTTAAATAATTGTGGTTTATTCCTCGATGATAAAATTCCGATCACTATTATATATTTAGATGTTCTAGTATTTATTATGCTGTTGTTTGGAATGGTGAATGTGGTTTAGTAATTTACATTCCTACATGTTAATAAAAGATTAAAATTTTGACATCGGGCCATTAGGGTATTAGTAATATAATTGCGTTTCGACAGTGATGCTAAGAATGAAACCATTAATGATTCATGTTTGATTTAATAGTGGACTGATCATCTAGAATTAGAATGGGCAGGGTGTCACAGCAACATCATCTTTATCATCTAACAATTTCTCCTCATACGAATCACAATAAGATTCTCTATGGTATTATTTCTTGAAATCTTAGGTTTAATCCTAGTTATTATTTTTTCTTCTCAATGTATGATTAATCAAATAACTTTAGGGCTGAATTTTTTCGTATTTAAATTCCAATCCCAAGTTCCTTTTCCCAAGAGTGTCATCGTTAGAGTATTCTAGAGTTATTAGTAGTCTAATGTATCTTATGAACTTCACTAGACATGATGCTAGTAGTCTAATGTAATCTTAATAAGGAACACTATGATGCTTTGATTAGAATTTTGAGATATCTAAAATACATAATAAATTATGATATTCATTATATTAGATATCTTGCTATGATTCAGGGTTTTGTGATGCAAATTGGATTTTTTATAGTAATGAATATAAATCTATGAGTGGATATGTTTTTTCCTTGGAAAGAGGCGTTGTATCCTGAAAATATTTTGAACAAACATGCATAGAGAGATCCACTATGTAATCGAAATTCATAGCATTGGATAAAGAAAGAGAAGAGGTTTCATGTTAAGGAATTTCCTATTATATATTTATTTGTGACCTAAACTAGTTCCATCCTTATAGATTCACTGTAATAGTCAAGCAACGATCGACGAGCACATAATAACTCCTAGAATGAAAAATCTAGACACATCATGAGAAGACACAATACTCTGAGGCTACTACACAAAGATTGAGTTATAGAAATAAACCATGTCAAGACAAAGAAAAATATGAAGCTTGAGATCTAGTTTATAAAACATCGAGAGTAATCGGCCTAAATCCCTTATAATTAAAAATAGCAGTGGCAAATGGGCCGCAACTAATAAAATAACCCATATAGTCCAATCATTTAAATATGTGGATCATTTTTAAAAAATATGATTCAAATATGGAGTCAATAGTTAAAAGTTATGAGGAAAATATTGGACCCATATTTGAAAGCTATGAATCAAATATGGATCCTATTTTTAAAATTTACGAGTCAAATAAAAAGTCCATTTTTAAAAGTCACGAGCAAAATACGAGTTTTTTTTAATATATACTTGGAATTATAATACTTATTTGGATAGAAAAAAAGGGGTTGGTTCAGTCCATATTTGGGCCAACCCATATTTAATCCAACCTATATTTAGCCTAACTCATATTTAGCCCAACTCATATTTGACGTGTCCAAATTAGGCCCAATCCATAGTTTTGCCACTGCTAATGAAAACTCAACTCATATGACTGGAGATCCCAAGATCTGAGTCCATTGGGATAACTAAGTTATAAGAGTGATTTATGGGGATTCTAACTAAAGTTTTATTTAAAACATGTTCCTATGATTTAGTAGTACCCTGTGTCGATGATAGGATGATATATAATCTCTTAATTCTTTCTATAGATATTATTCAGTGGGGTATAAGATACGATACACTTTTAATGGAAGCACTTATACGAGTGTGATGGAAGAACTTATATTAGTGCGGTAGTTGGGCCACTTCTTATGAGAATTAAGGTTGATTCTCTAGAGCACTAAAAAAACTCTAGGTATGCTCAAGGCCGAAATGAGCATAACCGTGGGAACTCGTTGATGAATTTTGGGAGTCACGTATGTGTTGTATTAGCTTAAGTTTACTACTACGATGAAATTATACAAGACATTAGTTTACTATCAACCATTACACTCAATAGATTAACTCAAAGGAAAGGTTCAAGTCGAATCACACCTTAACCTTTACGTGACTTCTTATGGTACTCCAGAGCATCTTTTTATATTTATTTTATTTCTTTCATTCACATGAGTGATTGTTGGGTATGTGTGTGTGTGTGTATGTGTGTTTTGAACGAAATAAATGATTTGGGATAAATGATCTAGTGATAACTTTATGGGGATTTTGTGCGTATGGACATGAGTTCAATCTCTAGGAGACACACTAAACATTAATAGTCTTTTATTGAGACTTGAACCTTTGGGCTCTTTGGGCTTCTCTTGAGTTGCGAAATTTTTTGCCCAATTACTATTTCATTTTTAATTAACTTTTAAAAATGTTTATTTATTATTGACTTAGTTTGTCACAACTACCCATTAATGGATATAAAAGTGGGTTTGTAGGCATAAATTTTGTTTTAGCATTTTTAATTTATTCCTATAAATTTGTGTGCACTGATTTGCTAAATCTTATTAGGAAAAACGGCATCCTCTCCATCTCCCTTTACAGAAAAATTCTATCTTTTTTCAATTATGTTTTTCATTGATTTTTGAGAGTTTCAAGATTATCAATTGTTGTTGGCGCTGTAATTTAATCGTTGAATTATGAGAGGTGTTTATTGAAGAGGTTGAACCTCTAAAATATTGTGTCAAACACAAACCTTGATTGATAACTCCTTCCAATTTTATTTGTTGATACATTTCGGGTTTTTCATATATACTCCATATTTATTTCCAACAAAAAAATCTATCAATTCTGATTTATGCTTTGAGGAATATTGGTCTAGCTCTCTTTATTACTAACTTTATATCTCTCACCTTTTGCTCCCTATTTTTTTTATCATTAAACCTGTCTTTCAATTTTCATGAAGATCTAAGATTTTCTTTATTTCAAGTTAGTATTGTACTCGATGTTAAGATTAAATCTTCTAATTACGCACAATTTTTAAACATAAATTGAAAAATTGATCACACGTACAACTTATGGGTTACAGTATAAAGAGAGTGATACAATAAGGTGCTAACAAATATCAAATTTCCATAACAAGTTGCTAATTAGTAAAATATCATGATACCATATATAATGAATAAAGATGCACTTATAAAAAAAAAAAAAAATTATTTTATACCCAATATGCTTTAAGGGTATTGTATTATGGTGTGAGTCTCTTCAAAGCACAAATCTCTAAAAGACATTGAGTATGAAATGGATAAATATTTTTGAGAAGATTAGCATTACTCATATTTAATATGATATGGAGACATGCAACTTTAACCATGTATTTTACACTGCAAAAGTATTCATTTACATATATAATTGGCTGTCACAAAGACTGATAAATTGATACTAACATTAGCACCTATCACAAAAAGATTTATTATTCCATATATAACAAAAATGTTATAAACGAATGATGGATGTATCCAAAACATGTCGAAGAACTTAACCTAAATACATCGTATATGAATGGATAAAAGTTTACTACAGAACCCATACAAGAGTAGGCTTGCTTATTACTCCGTGTGGTTAATGTGTAAAATGTGTGGTACAGTTTGACTCCCTTACTCAATGTGCCTGAAATGGTTTTATCTTAGTCACAAAACAGAAGGAACTTATTGAAGTCTTGACCAATCAATTAGTTTTTCTTGTCTCCAGCATCCCATTTATCTTCCACAGAAGAAAATGAAGAAAATATGATGTCCATGCTATTGTTACTGCTGCTAGCAGAATTAAACATAGCATCAGCAAAATCAACCACTGGCTGTTGATATTCAACATCTCTCCCAAATCTGGTGGTGGATGGGCCCGCACCACCACTGTTGCCACTACCGAGGTTGCTAATATCCATAGATAGCCAATGGCTTAGAGGTGGTTGTTGGGTCATATTGGTGGCTGACAATGGAGGTATGGTGGAGGGAGCGGTGGAGGACATGGTGCACGTGTGATCATCTCGGTATACTATTATAAATTTGTAGGGATCGTCGTCGAGTCGTTGGACTTGTTTCTTGGCGGGACACTCGTACAATTTTTGGTGGGTGCATCGATAGTATGCCCTGAAAGTTGTGAAAACGGAATTGTGTAAGCAAACAAATTGTTAAACATCTTCAACATGAAAGTTAAATTTTGAAATACTTAACTGTGTAGTAAATTGTACTCTAAAATCGTTAAAAGTTAGTGTGGGACTTTGTGAATCAAGTAGCGAATGTGCTTTAAATGATTGCATAAAAGTATAAGTCCCATGTATTAAAATGTAGGTTCCATAATGGTAGAATGCATTTGAAACATAAAATGTAGGTTCCATAATGGTAGAATGCATTTAAAACATAATTGGTACTGAATTGATAATCGGAGTTGGTATTTGTAGCATTACCCAGAAGTGAGTTGGTTTACAGAGACGAGATAGATAGAGAATACTCATATAATGCAAGCAAATCCTATTAATAAAAGGGAGGTTTTATACTAACTACTTAATTTTATTTAATCACTTCAATTTTAACATATTTCTATTATTAAACTGATTTACTATTTATCCACTCCACTTCATAGGATGATTTAAATAAAAAAATAAAATATACTTTAAATACATATAC
Source organism: Sambucus nigra (assembly GCA_949130495.1). Classification (NCBI taxonomy): domain Eukaryota; kingdom Viridiplantae; phylum Streptophyta; class Magnoliopsida; order Dipsacales; family Adoxaceae; genus Sambucus; species Sambucus nigra. The sequence goes on from OX422214.1 coordinate 93,528,558, forward strand.
AAACACTCTAAACAATTTTTTTTCCTCTTTTGTGTTTATATGTTTCATTCATTTTTTATACTTTTCATTTTTTCAACAAACTTTTTTTTCTTTATTTTTTGCTTCCTTATGTTTTTTTTTATCATTCTTTTGTAAATTTATCTTTGCCCTACCTTTTTTTTATTTTTCTTTGCACCATGTAACACACGTACAATACAGGAAAAAAATTAAAAATACCAAAAATTAAAATAATGATAAAAAAAATATACTTGTAATTAACATGCTATTAATTAATAATGACATAATGATGAACAATGTGACCTTTAAATTCTTAAAAACGAAGTTTTAACATTCAAAAAACTAACATTTATGCACTAGTATTAAAGATGAAAAAAAATAAAGAACCAAGCAAGTTTGTTGAAGAAGTGAAAAGTATCAAAGATAAATAAAATAAATAAAAACAAAAAAGGAAAAAAGTCATTTGAAGTGTTTGCATATGTGTTTAAAGTGTATTTTATTTCTCATTTAAATCACCCTATGAAGTGTTCCAATAATAAGAGTATATTAAAATAGGGGTGGTTTGATAAAATTAAGGGGTTGAAATAAAACAAATCTCATTTTTTAAGAACATAAATCTTTTTGTGTACTCACTCATTTACCCTGATAAGCAATTTTGATAAAAAAAAATGGTCTCATATCCTTTATGTTATTTAATTGCGAACATATAAAAATATTTGAGAAATGATTCTTTTATGCAAGTGACTATTTTTATCTTTTTAAAACAAGTGTTAACTAAATGACAACGGATAAAAAGGAGTGAAACTTGTTATTTCTGTGCGTCTCTTGCGTTATTTTCGTTTAGAAAAATGATGTATGCACACAACTTATGCATCTCAAAATTATCGAATGTGCTTTAACAATATTGTACTATGATGTGAATCCCGTCAGGATACGAGTCCTTAAAGCACAATTTCAATAATTTTAAGATAATTTTAAAGTAAGTGTATCATTACTCTTTCGTTTATTCATTGCAAAAATAGTCAACTTGATATAGACCTGTCCAATATTTCCTTGCCGCAGTAGGTTTGAAAGTGTAACTCCTGTTAGACTAGTCAATTTGATTTATGTTTGAAGATTGAAAAGGGTGTCATAAAATCTAGCAAGAATAAATATTTCAGACTTTCAATTCAAAGGCCATTGATTTATATTCAATGCATATGCTATATACGGTCCTTTGAAGCTTCCAAATTAACACACTTGATAGTTAGACGACCTTCAAAGCTTGTGCAAATAATAAAAGGATAAATTTAATAAAAATAATACTATAAAATAATAAATTTAAGATCATTTTATTCTCGAAGTTATCACGCTAGCGCGACATTTGTACAGTTTTGTGAGTTATTTTCAACATTATTCTGTGAGAATTTTCACACTCTGCGGAGTTCTTTTTACTACATTCTGTCATTCGTTTTACTTGGACTAAGACCCTAATTTTAATGTCAGAAACTTACGTTTGATCATTTTGTTATGATGATATGACCTAATAGCTAAAACTCTTCATCTAGAGTCAAGACAATACAAACAGAATGTGCTTCGCTTTTCATTTTAAAAGAATCTTTTGCCATCTTCACGTGTACACAATAATAAGTATTACTAAAACTGTACATAATAATAAGTCAGTACACTTGATCTGTCAAAATTGCATAGTGGATGGACAACTTTCAATTAGTATTACTAGACAAGTGGTGCCCAATGTCTAACCAATCATTATTAACATTTCCTGTTGCCCACTAACTTGAGCCTTTGACGTATACCATTTTTGGGATAGAACTAAAAATGCTGAAGTTTTCTAGACGAGTTACACTCCATTTATTAAGTCCAAATAAAAATTAACTTACAAAATTTGTAAAATTGCTAAAACAAGATATATTGATGTAGTGGTAGAAAAATAGACTAGAATTCAAATCAAAGCTTATTACCAGTTTAAATTTGTTGACTTTTAAAAAAAGTGTTAGTATGATTTTTTTAATGTAATTGATTAAAGGGGTTTTGATAAAAGATCATCGTAATGCTCAAAATGTATAAAAATAAGACACTCTATATAATTTTATAAATTTAGTCCCTGTATTAAAAATACTATGAAAAATGGTGAAAAATAGCGCCACTGGCGCGGACCCAAAAAATAAAGGCTATTGTACTACAGGGACTAGATTTATAAATGCAATTGTACCACAATGATTAGATTTATAAACTTCAAAAGCATTGTTATAAAAATCCAAATATATAAAGGGACATGGCATTTACCTTAATTCTCTATTGATTAAAATTTGACAATTCATTAAAATTTATAAGGTCCATTGATAATTTATTTATATTTTCACGGATCATACTTGAGGATCATATTAATTTCCATTTGCATAGGATAACAAATGTGAATTCGTTTATTACCTGGGATATCTTGACCCAAGAATCTCTTTTTGACCATATTTTCTCCAAGTATAACCATCTTCCGGCGGAATATCTGTGTTTCCAATCTGAGGTGCTGGCACTATTACCGTTCGTTTATCCGCACCATCCTTTCTACATATTTCATATAAAGTCACTCTCAGCTAATGCGTAATTAAACCATAAAGTCTACAAATACATCATTGAACAATTTTACATTGTTTGCATAGAGGATAGACCATAAAATTCATAAGATTTACTAGAAAATTAATTATAAAAAGAAACAGGAGATAAATATTTTATATTGTTGTTATACATTTTTGGGTATTAGCTAATAAATTTCTTAAAAGTCTATATATTTATAATCAGTCCAAGCAATAATCTTGTGAGTGTCTTTAACCAATAAACGTTTTGATTAATTAATGATAAGTCCAAATATAATTGCAACATCTCTATTTAGAGTAATAAGTCTAACTGTATTTACATTCATAAGTGTAATTGTATCTATATTCATGTATCTACATTAATAATTGTAATACACATAGATTTATTGCAAAAACTATTTTAGTTTATCCTTATTGTTAATTTTTATAGAGTCTAAAGATTTATCATCATGTTTCCTTCCATTTTTTCCAACCTATTGTAACAATAAATAACAATGGGGATTTAATTTGGCAAGTTTAACAAAAAGAAAAAAGTATTACGTACAGTATTATCGTTCAGATATTATGATGAAACTCTATATTTATTTTTATAAACTTCAAACACTTAAAATTGGGTTTGAAAAAATTGCTCAAAGTTAAAAAATTAGGCCCTTTGAATTTATTTAAAGTTTGTCACTAGTTTAGGGTCGGTCTGTGCAATTCCACACAGAAAAATACTCAGATAGCATATATTTATGATCTTTATTTATTTGATGTAAAATACCACGTTAGTACAATTTAAAGTACCCTTCATGCAACTACTCTCAACTGCTGCGGTTAAGTGGGGCGTGAAATGACTTTTATGCAAGGGTGACTATTGTTGGTACGACACGACAGGACAGGACCAGGGTTGGCTCTAGGTGTAGACGAGTTAGGCAGCTGTCTAGGATCCCGATTAATTGGGGCTCCTTTCGAGAAAAAAAAATTAGGTATAAAAAAAATTAGGTTTAAAAAAAAATTGGTTGTTAAAAAAAAGGCCCCCTCCCCCTAGAAAAAATTAGTTATGAAAAAAATTAGAGTTATCACTTAAAAAAAGACCTCCAAAAATAAATTTGTTCTATTTACAATAAACTCATACAATAAACCCAACAACAACATAATAACCCACCTACACACTAAAAAATAAACCTACCATCATAACCCACCTAAACTCAACGCGATTCATTTACTTATTCTATTCTTCTAACCATAACTCTCTCACTTCTCTCACTCACTTTCTTCTCTCACTCTTCTTCTCTTCCTCTCTTCTTTTCTCTCCTTCTCTCTCACTCACACTACTCTCTTTCTCTACTAACCAAAGCAAGAATAAACACTCAATTTATTATTTGGGCATTTACATATCAAAATTTGAGATTGCTCTCAAATTGACATTCAAATCAGGTTTTATTATTCCTCTTTAGCATTTTTCTTTAATATGGTTTGTCAATTTTATTGAGAATCTTGTGATTGTGTGATTAATTTTTATTTTTGCAAATTACACTTGTTGTTGTGTTGTGTGAATATGTCTACTAGCAAATTACACTATTTGTTGTGTTGTGTTGTGTGTATATGTCTATAGATATTGCTAAAGAAATGAAAATTAAACTCGTATTTTGTGAAAAGCGTAATATTTATAGAAAAGATATTTTGTTTAGACATTAATATATTAAAATTGGGTTTGCATCGAAAAGTGCGAGAAAAATATATTTTTTTTAATTTGATTTTTTTTATAGAAAAGGATTACATTTTGATTTTTCGCCTAGGGTCTGAAAAACTATAGAGCCGGTCTGCACCCAATGCTCAACTAGCAAGAGAAACACAATTCCATGCTTAAAATTTCTTACCTCCTCCGCGGCCTTTGCACAGATAAACCTCTGCCGGAATCTGGTAAGTCCATCGCCTGAACCTCCCCTCCACTTCCCCTTATCCCCCTACTCTCCGACAATCCATGCACATCAAATCCACTACTTTGGTCCCCCACATTATTTGCACCAAGTATCAAATCCATTGCTGGACTACCACTGTATCTTAGCCATTCCTGAACTCCTCCATCACCACGCTCACCAAGAATTACTTGATTCGAGTTGAGCCGGTCCCTCGCATTACTAAAAACCGTAATTATCCCATCACATGAACTATAAATTATATTGGGTTGGTTGGCAATATTTGGTAGGTTTAATTCAAGGTCCCTAGCCAACTTGCATCCTTGGAATATCAAAGAAATGATGTCCTCCATGGTTTTTTGGTTTTGTTTTTGTTTTTTCTCAACTATGTCTTGATTTTGAATAACTGGTACTACATATAAATATATGAGTAATAGGTTATGTTTAAAAGGGAAAGAGGTTTGATTAGTGTGTTTTCCTATGATGATGCCTTTTTAGAAAAATATTCAAAGTATTTGTATGTATAAACACGGTGCATGCGACTTAGTCATGGTCTCCTCACGTTGTCTCGCAATTGTTATTCATTGAGTTTGCAAGAAGACTTGGCCCTCATTGAAAACAACTTTTGGGCCGAGAAATTTTTTCCCAAAATGTGAAGATGCGACTTGTGACAAAACTTGAATTAGTTATTCCAACAATTTCTAGAAATACAATTGGTTGAGCTAGGATTAAGATGCTTAATTAGTTCGATAAATGTTAGTAATAATATTAAAAGGGCTGAGATTGTGGCTGATTACTAACCAATTTTTCATATTAATTTTATTTTTTACAATTTATAAAAATATATAAATAGATCTTCTTTGTCAATTAAACACAAAAATAGGTAATTGTTGAGACATAAAGTCTAGCATGAAAAATATTAAAGTCTCACACCACAGTTATATAACATCTTGGGTGCCACCACCCATTGTCAATTAGTATTGGGTTGGATGTTGAATTATTTAATAGGGTATTAGAGCACGTTATCCATGACCCAAAGACTCAATTGTGCAACGTCATCAAATATAAATACGCCCACTTGTTAGGGGGCAAGAGGGGGTGTTGAAATATAAAAGTAATGCTAGGCATCGCAATATATAAGATCATGGGTTCCTCCACCCATTGTGACTAATTTTGGATTGTATGCTTCAATATTTAAAAGTTATTATGATTGTTCGTCAACATGTAGAGATATAAAAATATAATCATACCACAATTGATATGCTAATAATATATATATATATATATATATATATATATATATATATATATATATATATATATATATATATATATATATATATATATGTCCGTGCCTGAAGGCACGCTGATAGTCGCACAACGCGCAAAAATTTTCAAAGTACGTAATTGTAAAAAGAAAAAGATTTCGATCCCCAACAAAACAAAATGTAGTTTTAAAGAAATGGTCATAATCTACTTTGTTTATCGGAATATTCACTACTTAACTAATAACAAATAGTTCTAGAACATTCAAATAGTCAAAATTCATCAAATAAAGTCACATTATGAATCAAATTAACAAAGTGTCAATTTAAAAGAATTATGAGAGGAGTTCGGTTGTTACAGCAATTGCCGCATCTTCATCCACCTATAAGTAAAGAATGAAAATGTATAAGGAATTGATATCATTTAAGTGAAAGAGAATATAATTAAAAGTAACATACGTTGCCAAATACGGTAGCGTTCTCCATGTAAACAAAGAAGTTAGCTAAAAAATGAAAAAAATGAGAATTAATCATTAAGTGAGTCTAAAACATAACATACATCGAAATGCAACGTCGTATATATCTTGAAACACAATAAAGGGACATGTGGGATTGAACAAACATTTCATTTCCATTTTTAGTCCCTATTTTCAAACATTTTAATATTATTTTTAGATAATATTGATTATAGATATTTAATTTCCATTTTTAGATAATATTGATTATAGATATTTCATATATATCTTGAAACACAATAAAGGGACACGTGGGATTGAACAAACATTTTATTTCCATTTTTAGTCTCTATTTTCAAACATAATATTGATTATAGATATAGGACAAAAAACGTTTCATTTCCATTTTTAGTCCCTATTTTCAAATTAAAGGAACACGTGACATCCTTACAGTTAGTTATATTTGTTGTCCTATTTCAAAAATAAATATTACAATATGTCCTAAATTTATAAAACCCATAGAAATATTCCAAACCCAACACTAGTTTCGAGAGAGAGTTAAACCCATACAAACCCATATATAACTAACTGTAAAACAAACGCTGATATAACCCATCATGAACATAAAATGTCACATATGTGAACCATATTTCTTATCCCCAACAATCTCAGTGTTGATGTAAAAAACTAGATTATCTTTAATTAATCAATCACAGATAAATAAATTAATAAGACAAAGAATTTTTAAAGTAGTTCAGCCTAATGAAAATGGTCTACGTCCACTGTATTTGTATTGCTGACTGTTTATTTGGAATCTCGATGATAGGTTTACCAAGAGATCAAAAGTCCTCCTCTTATGAGGAAGTTACAATGTATTTATAGTCTTGAGGTCGTACATATGAAAAGATAATGCACTGTTATCTAGTAGACATATACATCTATACAATAATAATGTGCATTTAATGCGCAACTGTCTTTTAATTCTCTTGATTTGGATGTTCTGCACGCTAAGTAGCTCGGACCGCCTGAGTTTCTCGGTACGCTTAAGTTGCTCGGAGCCTTGAGTTTCTCAAGGCTCCTAAGCTGCTCGGTATAATTGGGTTTCTCGGGGCGCTTGAGTAGCTCGGTGACAGCATGTTGTCCGTTGGAAGTATTTGTAATTTCCATATAGGTTGACACGTGTCTTCAAGTGAATGGTATATGTCAACAGATTAAATTTGGTATCAACAGAAGCCTCCAATGTTTCACAGTTGAGGTTGAAGGAGAGTGTGGAACATTTTGCTTGAAAACTGCTTGGATTACGGATCTTCATGGATTTTAGGAAAATTTTATAATTGCTTTTTGAGCGTACAATATCAGACTTCATAAATATTTTGAATTTTCACGGTCACTTCAATATTTGTGCCCTTTTCTTCTTTTAGTCGCCAGAAATGCAAACGTCTTTCCTTGTAATAATTGTTTTTCTCTATTCCCGAGGTAAAGTATTTAAGTGTGACAGAAATCCTATCGTTTTTCACTTTTCGAATTTGTATCTCTGAACTCTTCATCTTCTCTCTATCTTGTGCCTTCTTTCTTTCCATCGTTCATTGACAACTGATATCTATTTCCTCTGTAAGATTTTCTTTATTCACCATGGTTTATCTTGTTGAATCGTTAGACAAATTCCGATTTGAGTTCTCAATCCCTTCATGGGTTATCTTAGAAGAAATTTCTGGTCCTTCTGATTATTTTCTTTGGCTGAGGGACATTGGTTCCTAAGTCTTTTTATAGACGAATGTGGCTTTTCTTTCCCGCCAAATCCCATGTGTTTGGAGTTTTGCCAATATTTCGATATTGTACATGCAAGAGTAGCTCCAAATACATGGAGGATAGTTAATGGCGTACATAGGTTGAATCAACTTTATGGAACTCGTTTAGGGATTCCAGAGATTATGTATTGCTACAGATGGGTTACCAGTGACAGTACTTTCTATTTAAAAACTAGGTTTTTGAATAGAGCGTTAGTTGTCAATCTTCCCGATGCCAATAGGGATTATTTTGATCATGGAGTTGTGATGAAAAATTGGCAACACCCTCCATTAAATGGATATGATGTATACCAAGGTCCCAGGTGTCCACTTTATGGCAATGGGATAGGTTGTTTTTATTTTTGAAATCTTGTTTTCTTTGTATTTGACAAAATGCATCACTGACATTTGATTTTGTTTGTTACAGTTGACAATAAAAGGAAACCTCCAAAAGAAACTGAGGTTAATATAAAGCATTTGAAACTTATCTTGGGCTTGCATCAATTTGTTGTCGAGGAGCACGTTAGATATGCTTCTTATTTGCTGCAATACAGAAGCTACACTTCGTCTTTTATTGCTCGTCCTCGTCCTGTGGTGGTTGATCTTGACCAAGTACCAACCTCTGAAACCAGTGTGGAAGGTTATTCTAACTTAAGCATTCCCATCACTGATCTGATGAAGAAGAGAAGAGCTCCTGCCTTTTTTGACAAGTCTGCCTCTACCACTGTGGAGGCAAAGAAAAGTAAACAAGATGTCCCAGAAGAAGGGACACATACTATAAATATACCCCCTGCCACTATTGCCAAGGAAGCTGACGAGAAACCTCCTATGCCTCTGAGTAAGACTGTTGTTATATCCCTAATAGAGACAATATCTTTAATTGAAAATGCTACTGCTCCTCTCAGGAGATTAAAAAGAAGTTCTTCTGAGAGACCTGCTGAACCTACACTACACCAAATTTGCCTAATTGTCACGGTCATGGACCTTGACAAGTTGAACTTGTCAAGGTCAATGACCGTGACAATTCGGGGCGAGACAACTTTTTTTGTCACGGACGTGTCACGGTCATTGACCGTGACAAGTTCATTAGACTTGTCATGGTCGTGTCACGGGCCATGACCGTGACACGTTTAGTCACAGTTAATAACCGTGACAAAGTCTTGACCCTTTTTTAAAAAATTATCACGGTCAATGACCGTGACAAGTTCGTGACAACCTTATCTGTCAAGGACTTGTCACGGTCAATGACCGTGACAATTCTGGGCAGAATTTAAAAAAAATCTACTGGGCAGTATGGCCACTGCCACTGCCCAACAGTATATTTGTACCTGTTATAGCAACGTTGTACCTGTTCAAACATCATATATCCAAACAAACTAAAGATAATGCAAATATATATTCAAAATAGAAACAATATACATGACGATATAATCCAAATATAATTCAAATGTACCAACTTAAAAATAATATCACTACATGTTTGGGATAAATGTGAGGAGGTGAGTAGGCCACACGATATACGAATTGACACACCCACTAATATACATCGTGCCGCATTGTTCGCGTAACCACAATAGGGAGTTCTCCTTCCTGGGTATCACATGCGTGATGAGCACTTTGGACTCGATCTCTTGAAGCGCACGTCCATGAACTATTCCACCCTGGATGATATTTGGGTCCCTCAACCCCCGCCCTATCCGCTGGCCATCAAATACGTCTAATATGAACACGCTCGGCCAACCAATTGTCGACATCGATCTGGGGAAGGGAGCCAAATAAGGAAGTGGATCATCGAAGTACGCACGTGTCGGTGATGAAGCAACGAGGTCCACATCCTCGTAATCCTGCGCCTCGTTCTCCCACACCTCCTCCTCCTCCACCGCCTTTTCCTTCCCTTTCCCCTTATGGTCTCCGCCCAACGTACGCTTCATGAATGAGTACATATCTTGGACCGTCGCCTCCAAACGGGACAACTTCGCGTCATGTGAATCCACCGTTCGAGCCAACCCGGTGTCGCTCGTCTCCAATCCGATGATCCTAGATTTGGCCACCCACGAGCTCACCCCCTTGTCCTCCCCTTGCGATCAGAGCCAAGCACTTGGCTGAGTGCGTCTGTGGACAAAGACGCCTTGTCGGCATCAGACTGCGACTCATGCACTTCCTTAAGCTTTGCCTGAAATGACAAAAAGCACATGATTAGTAAAATAAGTAAACTAAAAAATTATAACGTAATTAAAAAAAATTAAATTGTCGAATTACTTACAAAAATTAAACTGTCGGATTAATTATATATACTATGTTTCATTTAATTATGTCTTATTTATATTCAAATTCAATTATTAATAATTATATATAGTATGTTTCATTTAATTATGTCTTATTTATATTCAAATTCAATTATTAATAATAATATATAGTATGTTTCATTTAATTATGTCTTATTTATATTCAAATTTAATTATTCAAAAGTTGAAAAATCCCACCCCCATATGGACAATAATCCAGTGGTCATGCCACTTTTAAAACTAACCAACCCAACATTTACTAAACAAAATAATCCAACAGCAATGTCTACAATAAATGTGTATCTCGTACTCCTTCTAATTCATTTACTCAATTAATTCATCTACACAATTAAACTACCTTTCCCCCACCCCCTTCTCCCATCCCTGCCCCCATCCCCTCCCCCACCACACACACGCACACGTACACGTACACGTACACACACCACCCCCTGCCTCCCACCACACACACAATAATCCAATAATGATTAATAATTATATATACTATGTTTCATTTAATTATGTCTTATTTATATTCAAATTTAATTATTCAGAAGTTGAAAAATCCCACCCCCATATGGACAATAATCCAGTGGTCATGCCACTTTTAAAACTAACCAACCCAACATTTACTAAACAAAATAATCCAACAACAAATGTGTATATTCAAATTCAATTATTAATAATTATATATACTATGTTTCATTTAATTGTGTCTTATTTATATTCAAATTCAATTATTAATAATTATATATAGTATGTTTCATTTAATTATGTCTTATTTATATTCAAATTCAATTATTCAAAAGTTAAAAAATTCCACCCCCATATGGACAATAATCCAGTAGTCATGCCACTTTTAAAACTAATCAACCCAACATTTACTAAACAAAATAATCCAACAACAATTCTACAACAAATGTCAAATTCAATTATTAATAATTATATATAGTATGTCTTATTTAATTATGTCTTATTTATATTCAAATTCAATTATTAATAATTATATATAGTATGTTTCATTTAATTATATCTGATTTGTATTCAAATTCAATTATTCAAAAGTTGAAAAATCCCACCCCCATATGGACAATAATCCAGTGGTCATGCCACTTTTAAAACTAACCAACCTAACATTTACTAAACAAAATAATCCAACAGCAATGTCTACAACAAATGTGTATATTCAAATTCAATTATTAATAATTATATATAGTATGTCTTATTTAAGTATGTCTTATTTATATTCAAATTCAATTATTGATAATTATATATAGTATATATTAATTGACTAATTTACAATAAGGGACAATCATATATTAATTTACTAAAAAAATTAATAATCAATCAATTCTTTACAAGGGATACTACGCGCACACACACATAGACACACCCGCAACCCCCCACCCCTACCCCACCACACACATGCACATGTACATGTACACCCTCCCACCACTCCACCCCCTGCCCCCACCACACCCCCAGCCCCCTCCCCCACCACACACCACCACACATATATATACACACTCATACACACACATATACACATACACACATATATATACACACATATATACAGACACATATACACATACATATACACATATACACGCATACATATACACATATACACATACATAGAAATGAAAGAGAAAGAGAGGAAAAAATATACCTTAGAGAGAGAGAGAGAGAGAGCGTTGAAATCGCTTGTAGAGAGAGAGAAAGAGGGAAACCAAAAACGGTGCAAAAAAAAAGAGTCTAGGGCTTTTTTTACTGAAGATATTGTCACGGTCGTGTCAAGATCCTTGACCGTGACAACACTTTGTCACGGTCTAATTACGGTCAATAACCGTGACACAAAACCTGAGATTCTTGTCACAGTCAATGACCATGACAAGGATGACCGACTGAAAGGTGACATTTTGACCATTTTGGTGTAGTGCTATCTCTCAACCTTCAAATGTTGAAGGTAGTGTTCCAGCTCTTGTTGCTGCGAGATCTGCCGTAAACTTGGTAAGATCCTGGACTGTTCCAGAATCCCAACACATTACTTCAGTAAGTATCTTTAGCTTGACCCCTTTATTCTTTAATACTATGTTCATGTATTAACTTAAAGTTCTTTCTTTTTTCAGTTTGTGACGTGTTTCAACAGCATTTTGAAGAAGGATGAAGCTATCAGGGCTTCAAGCTCCTCGGGTGGAGTAGAAGAAGCTTTTGCTGGACTAACCCGATCTTTGAAGGAATCTCGTTAGAAGTACGGGGAAGATAAAGTTTCTTGGGAGAAGCAATTGAAGTTTGTTGAATCGAATCAAGATCAGGCTGAAACTGCCTCCAAAGAGTTGGAGAAAAAATTGAAGGAGGATGAACAGAGCAACAAGGAGCTTGAGGTCAAGCTTAAATCTTCTGAGGAGAATGTTTCTAGGCTTCAAGATATGAGTGACACAAGACAGAGGTAGAAGAAAAGTTGAAGTCTACCGAAGAGCTCCTTAGGGAGAGGACCTCCTCAGAGAAGGCAAAAAGGAAAAATGCAGTTAAAAAATCATTTAGTGCTGGTTGGGACAAAGGCTGGAACAAGGGACTGGCTGTCATCTCTTCTCAAATGGAGTACGCCAGTGTCAAATATTTTAGGGATGGATGGGTAGTAGCCTTGAAGAAGTTGAAGGTTGCTGAAACTTCTGAGTTGTTTCAGGAGCATACTCATGGCCCTCCCCCCTCTCCCGGAGAAGAAGAAGAGGATGAAGCTGCTTCAGATGAATCTTCTATGATGACTGGAGGTTAGGTCCATACTATTCCTGTTGTTCGACCTTCCGAGCAACTCCAATCAGCCAACACTTCAGCCGATCATCTACCCTTGCCCTCCGAGTAACCAACCCTTTCATCCCAACCGTCCAATGAAGTAATACGAAATAAGGAGAAGGTATAAAGTTATTCGGGTCTTTTGTTTGATTGCTTTCTTGAATGTAACCTTGAACTATGTTTACCTTTATTATGAGGAATAAAATCTTAACTTTATTTGTTCATCTTGAATTTCTCTCTTACTAACTCTGTTCAGATCATTGTTGTTGATTTTGTTTTGTCTTTGATAGTTTGTGGCCAGAATGAAACTTTTATCAGCTCATGACACAGAGTTGATGAAGAAATGTAATAACTATTTCAAAGCTGGTCATGCTGATTTTACTGAGGCCAAAATAGTTGACATCCTCGGACCAGATGCCTCTGAACGAGCAGTTAGTGCTTATCAATACTTGAAGTGCCTTCTTGATCGTGCTATAGCCAATAATGTGGCCTACTACGAAAGATTGAAGATCTTAAAGGGACGATCAAGGAACTTTAACAATAGTATAAAGAATCCACTACCCTTTTGCATCAAGGATACAAGAAAAAATATTAACAATTGAGTGCTGACAAAGGGTATGACAAATTCATCTTGCTCATGAGAAGAAGGAGAGTGTTCTGAAGCTTGAAATTGAAGAGCATTGGCATATCGCCAAGTTATTGGAGCAGGAGAACATTGCTTTGCAGGAGGAAATAAAATAACTTAATTCTGCTGCCTCTTCCTCGGGAGCCTTGGTCCCCATTAATGATGAAGGTTTTTCCTTCTTGGAGGTAGAAAATGCTAACTTACGAAATGAGTTAGAAACTTTGAAATGAACTGGACCCTCAGCATCTACTCATGGTAGAGCAAGATCTTCTCATGGACGAGCAATGGATATTCGGGTGAGCATTAAAGAAGTGAGAACTCAGTATGCTTTAGAGAATCAAGTCGTTCAGTTGATAGGGAAAAACTAAGCCTTGGTAGAAATATCTAAAAAGTATCTGAATTTCACCGACCAACTCTCCACTAAGAGTTCTGCTCTTGAAAGTAAAGAAATTCTTGTGAAGAAGCTTCACGAGAAACTGGAGAGGTTAACTTATCAGTTTCATAAATAACCCAGAGAATTTTGGATGGCGGATTATAATGAAGCTCTGTACCATCTTGATGCTCGGATACAGCAGTCGAATAATGAGGGGTACACGCAGGGGTGGTTTAACGCTATGTGTGTGCTAAAATTGGAGCAAGGAGACTACTTATGGGATTATTATGAGCCTAGAGTGATCTATTTACCCGTGCCTCCTTTTAATCTTGATTTTAGTTGGATTCATGCTCGTGCAATTCCTCAATGCCTGATTTCCAAGTATCTCGATGATTATAGTCTTCATGCAAATTTTGAGATAGCTCATACAGAATACTTGCTTGATCGACCATCCCTAATGAATGTCAGAATGCTGCGAGATCTAAACTTTATAAATTCCTGTTATGCATTAGATGATCCTCCAGCGTGGGTAAAACCTATTTCAAAAGATAGGGGAAGAAACTAATAGAATAGGATATTTGATGTAATGAATTAGACTTCATATCTTGTGTAATCTTCTTTACTTTAATAAAGAAAAAGTTTATCTTTTGCCATTTTATTTTCTTCGAAATAATTTGTAGAATGTCATTGTTTGTTGGTTGGTAAATATATATGTATATACTATACTTTTCCCATTTGTTGTTTGATGATAGTGACTTGTAACTCTTTGGTCCTAAGCAATGGAATGATTTTCATCCCATGTTCCTGCTTAGTTGTAGTAATCTCGTATGGATTACCTGGTTGCCTAAAAAGTGGATGCCCCGGGAGGTCGTCCAGCTTCTTGACTAGTTTGGTACCAACCAACCGGAGTTGGTGGTTATCGATTTACCGACCAACCTGAGTTGGTGGTAATGAGTTACCGACCAACCGAAGTTGATGGTATTGAGTTCTCGACCAACCGGAGTTGATGGTAATTGAGTTCCCGACCAACCGGAGTTGATGGTATTGAGTTCCCTACCAACCGGAGTTGGTGGTAATTGAGTTCCCAACCAATCAGAATTGGTGGTAATTGAGTTACCGACCAACCGGAGTTGTTGGTATTTGAGTTGCCGACCAACCGAAGTTGATGGTATTGAGTTTTCGACTAACCGGAGTTGGTGGGAATGAGTTCCCGACCAACCGGAGTTTGTAGTAATTGAGTTGCCGACCAACCGAAGTTGGTGGTTGTAATTTGTTCTGAGTTTGTTTGTGTAGTGTGTAGCACTAATATTTCGAAAAATTTCAACAAAGAAAGAAAAATGGGTGAAACATCATTTTATTCATATTGAAGAAACTGCATTACAAAGGAATTTCAATTACTGATAGTACTTGCGCAAGTGTTCTGCATTCCATGCATTCTTGAATTCTTCTCCCTCCAAAGTTTCAATTCTGTATGCCCCTGGACAAACAACTGTAGTTACTCTATAAGGTCCATGCCAGTTGGCTTCAAGTTTGTTATGCTTTTGGATTACTTTCTTCATCACATAATCCCCTTCTTTCAAATCACACTTCTTCACCCATTTATTATAAGATAAAGTTGTTCGTTGTTGATATGCTGCGTTCCTGATTACTGCTTCTTCCTGAACTTCTTCGAGCATATCTAGATCTAATTTTCTCATTAAGTCACTTACAGGAGAACTAAAATTTAGTACCCTATGTGTGGGTAGACCCAATTCGGCAGGTATGACAGCCTCACTTCCAAATGTCAATATGTATGGAGACTCCCCAGTTGCTGTTCATGGTGTAGTGCGATAGGCCCACAACACAGAGTGTAGCTCGTTGATCCAGTTTCCCTTTGCATCATCCAGCCATTTATTAAAACCATTCAATAAAGTTATGTTCGTCACTTCAGTTTTCCCATTGCTTTGAGGATGGCCTGGCATAGAATGGATTTTCAATACATTGGACTGATAACAATATGCAGCGAATTCCTCGTTGTCAAACTGGGTTCCATAGTCAGTGATGAATGCATAGGGAAGACCATATCTGCAAATAATATTCTTCCAAATAAACTGATAGACCTTATCATATGTCATATCAATTAGAGATTCAGCTTCCACCCATTTAGTAAAATAATCCACAGTGACGACGATGAATTTGAATCTTCCCCTGGTCATTAGAAGTGGCCCGACCAAGTCTATCCCCCACATGGCGAATGGCCAAGGTGATGTAATGGGTGTTAACAATGTTAGAGGAGTTCTTCGGATGGAAGAGAAGCGTCGGCATTTATCGCACTTTTTAGCATAAGCAGCGCAGTCAGCCCTCATCATTGGCCAATAATACCCCTATGTCGTTATTCTCTGCAAAAGCGTTCGACCTGCTACATGGGCTCCACAGGATCCTTCGTGAACCTCTTCAATCAAGTCCTTAACTTCGTAGGTATGGACACATCTTTGGAGTGTTGCTATAACTCCTCTTCTATATAAAATTCCATTGGTCAATACATAACGAGCAACTTTAAACTTTAGTTTCTTAGCTGCGAGTTTATCAGGTGGAAGAATCCCTTCTTCGATATAAGACCTGATGGGATCCATCCAGGAAGGTCCCAAGTCAAGGGCAATGACATTAATCATTAAATCTTTGTCTATGCTCCGACCAGCCAGGATTTCTACTGGGATTATTCTTCGTAGCTCGGTGCGTGTGGCTGATGCTAACCGAGCTAGGGCATCTGCTCGTGAATTCTCCAATCTCGATATCCTAATCAACCGAACTGCACTAAAACTCGATACAACCTCCATTGCTTTTACATGATACCTGACCATTAATTATCCCTTTGCCACATACACCCCCAAAATTTGATTTATGATTAACTGTAAATCACTAAATACAACGACCTTCTTTGCCTTCATGGTTTTGGCCAGACTTAGGCCCACGATCATAGCTTCATATTCGGCCTCATTATTAGAAGACTTAAATTGAAAGCGCATAGTATACTCCATATCAATCTCATTCGAACTATTTAAAATAATTCCTGCTCCACTGCCTGTAGTGCACGAAGATCCATCCACATACAGATTCCACACGGGTTCTTCATTATCAAACTCTTGGTCAGACATAGCTCCTCGGTAGAATATTTGATGCTTCCTTTTGTCTTCCCCCAACACTTCTCGCTGCTCGTTGATTATCTTATCTTGATCGTCCACAAATGGAAGTTAGTCGGGGGTTAAATTTGGTGATCCCGTAACATCCACGGGTTGGTCTGTATTAAACTCCTATTCTTCGGGGGTATCAGAATGAGTAAATTCTATGATAAAATCATCTACTGCCTGCCCCTTGAGCGACGATCTAGTTTCATAAACTATATCATATTCGCCAAGTTCTACTGCCCAGTACATCAATCTTCACGATTTCTCTAGTTTATGCAAAGCATGTCTCAATGGCATATCAGTATACACCACTATAGTATGTGCTTGTAAGAATGGTATAATCCTTTTTCTCGCTTCGATTAGTGCTAGTGCTAACTTTTCCAGTCTTGGATATCTGATCTCTGCTCCTTAGAAGGCCTTGCTGGTGTAGTAGACCGGTTTTTATACTCCATCTTCCACTCTTATCAACGCTGAGCTAACTGCGTTCTTTGAAACTGCCAGATACAAGTATAATCTTTCTCCCATCACTGGTCTAGATAACAATAGAGGATTCCACAGATATTTCTTCAACTCTTGGAAGGCCTTCTCGCATTCATCATTCCACTCAAAAGTTTTTTGGAGTGTTTAAAAGAATGGGAGGCATCTGTCTGTTGCTCGTGACACAAATCTGTTAAGTGCTGCAACTCGCCCTGTGAGACTTTGCACTTCCTTTTTCGTAGTTGGAGATCGCAGTTCGAGTAGGGCCTTGATCTTTTTAGGCTTTTCCTCAATACCTCGCTGGTTAACAATGTATCCGAGAAACATGCCTTCTCGCACCCCGAATATGCACTTGGTGGGATTTAACTGCATTTGATATTTCTCTAATTGATCAAAGGTCTGACCTAAGTCAACTAGATGATCAACAGCTTTCTTTCTCTTCGTCAGCATATCGTCAATATAAACCTCCATGTTATGACTGATTTGCTCCGCAAATACCTTGTTCATCAGCCGCTGATATGTTGCACCTGCATTTTTAAGTCCGAAAGGCATAACATTATAGCAATAAGTTCTCCTTGGGGTGATAAAAGAGGCACTCTCCCTGTCTTCAAGATTTATTTTAATTTGGTTATAACCAGAATAACCATCCATGAAACTCAATAATTCGTGTCCCTAGGTAGCATCCACCAGTTGATCAATTCGGAGCAAAGGAAAATGATCCTTTGGGCATGCCTTATTAAGATCAGTGAAGTCTACACACATCCTCCACTTGTTATTTTTCTTCTTTACCATCACCACATTTGTTATCCAGTTAGGATACTTGACGTCCTCAATAAAGAAGGCTTTTTGTAGTTTCTCTACTTCCTCCGTATAGCTTGGTTCTTTTCAGGGTTGAACACCCTCCTTCGCTACTTTACCGGCTTGACCTCCTTGTTTACGTTGAGCTCGTGGCACAAGAAACTTGGGTCTATCCCTGGCATATCTTCATGACTCCATGCTAAAGTCTATTTTCTACGTCTTAGAAATACTATCAGTTCTTATTTTATTGATACATCCAATGACGCACCAATTTGGGTTGTTCATTCTGGGTGCTCGTCGTCCAGAATGATACTTTTGGTGGCTTCCATGACCTGGCCCTTCATGATCTGAGACTCATCTCTAGGGTCTAATGTTTCGATCTCTGCATCTTCTATTTCATCCACTTGGTATGTAGTAGTCTTCTTCCTGGATTCTTCTCGTTCTTCCTGTTCGGTAGATGAATAGTAGCATTCTCGAGATACTTTCTAGTCGCCTTTCATAATTCCCACTCCAAAATTGGTTAGGAATTTTAACAATTGATGTACAGTAGATGGTACTGCTTCGAACTTCTTCAGACCTACCCTTCCCATGATGATATTGTAAGATGATTGGATATTTTTATCCATTACGAAAAAACGTACCTTTTCTGTTCGACAAGCAGGCCATGTACCAATAAGCATATCCAACTTAATCGTCCCAAGTGGAAAAACCTTTTCGCCAATAAAACCGAGAAGGGGCCTATGATAGGGCTCCAACTGGGCTAACTTCATATTCAAACTTTCAAAATATAGGTAGAACATGATATCCGCCAAGCTGCCATTATCCACTAGTACTCGCGAAATCACCACCTCCTTCATTCTCATCTTGATTACCAATGGGTCATCATGAGGATATAGTACACCTATCAGGTTGTTCTTGGAGAAACCAATGACCAGTTTGTCCTTATTCACCTTCCTCGGGCGATCATCTTCAGCCAAATTTATTCGCTGTATGTATGAACAAGCTTGAGCCTCATTGAGGTAAGATTTTCTCTTCGCAGTCAGATCTCCACCTCTTGCATCTCCACCTGTAATAACATTACATTCAAATGTTCCAAAATGGATTGAAAATACCTCACGCTCTGGCTGTCTTGGTTTTTTGGGAAGATTGGGGTCATCTTTTGGATCATCTTCATGGTCTCTCTTCTTATCTTCTTTTGCTCGACGAGGAGACTTAGACCTTTTCCTTCCTCAGTCGCAGGTCTTTACACCATTTTGGCGATCAACATACTTAGTCAATTTTCCTCGCCTGATGAGTGCTTCAATTTCATTTTGGAGAGCTATGCAACGTTTGGTCATGTGACCATGGTCTTTGTGGAATTCACAATATTTGGATTTATGCCTTCTGTCAGGATCTGCTTTCATTTTTCCTGCCCAGGCTAGCTCTTCGCTGTTCTTGATCTCCTCCAGAATGTGATTTATATCTACCTTCAAAGGAGTATAATTTCCAAATTTCTTCATCTGCTCCAGTGTTTGCTTTCCTTTTGACTTCCTGTTGCCACCATTATTCTTCTGATCCTTCTTTTCGGTTTTACCATCTTCAACTTTGGTCTCTTTAGTTTCTACATTCTTCTTCGCAGCCATGGCTTCCTCGACGTTCATGATTTTGGCTGCTTTTCCATCAGTTCTGCCATGGTCCGAGGTGAATCTTTGGCCAAAGTATAGTACAATTTATCTGGCAACAGTCCACTCATAAGAGTAGTAATTGTTGTTTTCTCCTCGTAATCAACTACTTCAAGTTTCTCGTTATTAAAACGAGTAATATAGTCTCTGGTGCTTTCACCTGCCTTCTGTCTAACACTCAGCAAGTGTGCTACTCGTTTGATTGGCTTCGATCCAAAATAGAAGTTCCCTATAAAGAGCTCTGCTAGTTGAAGGAAAGTCATAATCTTCCCCCGATGAAGGTTGTTGTACCATATCTGGGCTGATCCGGTGAGAGTTCCTGAAAATGCGCTTCATCTCATCTCATCTTAAGCCACATAGATATCGGTAGCAGCTTGGTATTGTTCAATATGAAGAACAGGGTCAGTTTTTCCATCATATTTGGGCGTCACCATAGGAGCTTTGAATTTTGATGGTGTGGGAAAATCAACAATTGCCTGTACGAATGGTGTCCCTTGGACAAAACTTCTTTGTAAAGGATTCTTGGTCTTAGCCATTTCCCCTAATCTGTCCTCCAACCTTTGAATAAAGCCTTTCCACGCATCGTTTCCTACTTCGGGCCTATTCGTCTGAGCAACTGATCGCATTGAATTTTCCTCTTGTGATCTTTCAATACGGGCTGGTGGTCGTGACTGGGCATAGCCTTCCCTTCGGTCGGATGGTCGTTGAGAGTTTCTCGACGCAATCCTAGGGGGACTCCTATTCCTCTTAGGGCCCAATCGATCAAAAGGAGATATTCTACTCAACCTCTCTATAGCACTAGTCCTTTCTGGGGTGAGAGTGACATTTCAGTGGGAATCAGTAACTCGTACTGATGAAGTCAGGTCTGGTTGATATTAAGGATCACTAGATCTTTCAGTACGATATGAGTCGGTACGTCTAAATTCATAGATCTTCGGGAATAACGTTCGTCTAGTTCTTGAAGAAGGCAAATGGGTATATCTCTGAACACTTCGTTGTCCTGATTGGGCTGGCACTCCACTTTGAACAGTTTGTAGAAGTTGACGCATAATTTCCTGCATGGCCGTTTTCCCTTGGGTTAAATTAGCCATTATACCATCCAGATCTTGAATATTTGGGGGAGTAGAAGGGTTTGGATGGTTCCCAGTCCTTCGATTACTGAATTCTGGATTATCAGCCATAGATGATGAATCGTTTTGGTGAAAAACGCTAAGTACAGTCGTTTCCCACAGACGGCGCCAATCTATTGATGTAAAAAACTAGATTATCTTTAATTAATCAATCACGGATAAATAAATTAATAAGACAAAGAATTTTTAAAGTAGTTCATCCTGATGAAAATGGCCTACGTCCACTGTATTTTTATTGCTGACTGTTTATTTGAAATCTCGATGATATGTTTACCAAGAGATTAAAAGTCCTCCTCTTATGAGGAGGTTACAATGTATTTATAGCCTTGAGGCCGTACATATAAAAAGATAATGCGTTGTTATCTAGTAGACATATACATCTATACGATAATAATGTGCATTTAATGTGCAACTGTCTTTTAATTCTCTTGATTTGGATGCTCTGCACGCTAAGTAGATTAAACCGCCTGAGTTGCTCGGTATGCTTAAGTTGCTCGGAGCCTTGAGTTCCTCGAGGCTCCTAAGATTCTTGGTATGATTGAGTTGCTCGGGGTACTTGAGTAGCTCAGTGACAGTATGTTATTCGTTGGAAGTATTTGTAATTGCCATGTAGGTTGACACGTCTCTTCAAGTGAATGGTCCACGTCAGCAGATTAAATTTGGTATCAACACTCGGTTTTGGACAACACTACCCAACCTAAACTCCACTTGAAACAACTACACTAAGCACATCCCCTCCACCAACCATTGGAGGCTCTTTTCATAAACCTATCCCTCTTCGCCTCAAACTCTTCACAAAACTCACATCAACTCTCCCTCTTTCTCTTTCTCTTTCTCTCTCCTCACAACATCATCATTTTTGTTAGGATATATATATAACTAACACAACATAAATGCATATATAAAAACTTAATGTTGATATTATGAGCAATGAACCAAATGAGTGTTTTAAGATATGTTTATTCTTACAGTGCATATCTTAACATACTCGTTTTTTTAGTTAACATTAACCAACAGAGCATACCCCTTTGGAATCAATTTTTTTGGGGGTATTGTACACTGAAATGTTGATATTATGAAGACTGAAATGCATACCCCTTTGGGATCAAAAAAGGTTTGTGGGATTGAGCATACCCCAAACTTAATGCTGATATTAGAGAGGGAGAGACAGTGTGGGATATTTAAACCCAGCGTGTGTGATATTAGATATTATGCCTCCTTTGAAACAATGTGTATATATCTGTATACACATCTGTAATAGGAGTGTTTTTTTGTTTTGAGTTTTGTCGGATAAAAAAAACATTAAAAAAACTCAGATATGTTAAAACTGAACACAACTTAAAACATTACACAGCATCTGTAACATGAGTGTTTTTTTGCTTTGAGTTTTGTGGGATAAAAAAAAACATTAAAAAAACTGAGATATGTTAAAACTTAACACAACTTAAAACATTACACAGCTTACACAGGAGTGTTTTTTTGTTTTGAGTTTTGTGGGATAAAAAAACATTAAAAAACCCTTTGAAACAGCATGTATGTATCCATATATATCTGTATACACATCTGTAACATCGTGTATTAAAAAAACGTTTGTTAGAGTAAAAGATAGTGTTATGAACACACATAAATGAAGCTTAAAACTGAATAATATAATGGGTCTTAACTGTGGATACGAAGCTTAAAGTGTTATGAATTGTGCATACGAAGCTTCACTTACCAACAACCCTTACCAAAGAAATGAAGCATTATGAACACACATAAACGAAGTACCAAGAAACGAAGCGTTATGAACACACAAAAATGAAGCGTTCCAGTGTTAACCCTTATCAAAGAACATACCAACAACCCTTAGGTCGTGTTATAAACGAAGTACCAAAGAAACGAAGTGTTATGAACACACACAGTATGTGTTTTCCAAAAACACATAGAAACGTTTGTTAAAGTGAACCGTGTATATTACACAGGTCATTGGAGAAAATAAAAAGAACATAAACTGAAGAAAAGTAAGGCGGGTATGTTACCTCTAAAACATTAGGTCTTTTAGCCTACCACCTTCTCCAACACAATTGTAGTCTCAGTTCAAAACATAAACACATATGTAGTCTCTCTCTCTGTAACACAAATGTAGTCTCAGTTCAAACACAAATATCTCTCTCTCTCTCTCTCTGTGTGTGTGTGTGTGTGTGTGTGTGTACTTACCTTTGTGTGACGATATCTGATATGACCCATATCTTAGGTTAGGTACTCCGATAACTCTGGTGGCTTTGAGTCCTAATAAAAAAGAGACATGTCCAATGATTTTTTAAATTACCCAATAAAACACCCATACCTTTGTGTGAAGATATCCATAAACATGTTTTTGCAAATTTACAATCCCACGTGGCCTCATGTGCTTGTGATTGTAAGTCACAATGAAAAGGATGTCAAGTGAATAGATAAAAGAGAGTAATATGAACCATCTATCTTAAAATGATTTTCAACCATTACATGCAAACACCCCTCATTTCCAACCATTAGATGCAAACAACCCTCATTCAATCTATCTTATAAACCATTAGATGCGCACACATATATATATATATGACATACATGACATCATCGATCAATCTTATGACATATATAATTTTCCTACTTTATTATATAGATGTATATATATGTATGTATGTATTTTTTAATATTTTTTATGTTGTATGACTAAATTTCGATCAAAACGTAGTTTAAGTTTATGGAATTTTGATTGAAAATCATCTGCATAATTGGATTCTACGCCAATGACACAAAGACATTAAAGATGGCATCAATGTCCATCTCACTAAAATTCAAGTCACACAAATAGGTAATACGTGTGGGAATTATTTTTTTTGAAATGTAAAAATAAATTTTACTTTGGTGAATTTTTAAAATTTATTATAGGATTTTTTCTGGGTTTTTAGTGTCCAATAGTTTTAACAATACGCCTTCAGTGACTCTTTAAAATGCCCCTAAAAGTTCCAACCTACAAGGGTCCTTTAAAAGTTCAAAGTAAGAAAACAAAAACCCAAAACAGTGTACCCCCGTGTGCTTAACGCGTCTAGGTCGGCAATTTGATATCTCGTGATTGCGGGACTTATGTCTCGATCACAGCTACTTGTTTGTCGTTATAACGCTATACCCTTACTGCTATAGAGTGTTTGTTAGTTTAGGTGTGCAATGTTATCTTTAATTAACAATCTTCGAATTAATGAGCGTCTCAATTTCTACGGATTCCTTTCAACTTATCTTTAATACCTATTTTAGGAAAGTGACCGTTAAAAATTGCGAGAGACCCAATTTCATTTGAGCACAAACAATGGTAATAATAGGAAGAGAAACTTCCATAATCAATAATTTCTTCTTTAGATGAGTTTCGAATGGGCATTTATATTCTCTTGGAAATGCTATTTGTAAATAGTTTGAGAGACAACATAATTACGTTCCACAGAAGGAGATGTGGTTGGGACAGGCTTGATTGACAAGGCTCTTATTCGATTGCATCATAGCCTCCCTCGAGAACAGTTTGGCATGTCTCTTCCATCCTAGTAATATCTATGTCTGAACTTTGATAATTTGGTATAATGTTCTCATCTGTAATACCCCGTTATTTTGAGAGTTTATTTATGAATATTATATAAAATTTCGGTAGTACTATTATTTTATTAATCGAGATATTGATATTATATTTATTTTGATTAGAAATCAAATCAAATATTTAAATTTAAATTTAAATGGTTTTTGAACATTTTATAGTGGTTTAAATAGTAAAATGAACAATTTTGAATTAAAAGGCAATATAGTACTATGTGTTAGCTTAGGCTCTAAGTTAGGGTTTGAGAGAAGGGATATATAAGGAATATTATGACTGATTATAAGGAAAAGAAGATGAAAAAGAGAGGCCATAAACTAAATTAAAGAGGCAAAAACGAGAGGAATGAAAGGAGTGTTTTATATAATCTTTTTTAGTGCTTTCGAATGATATTTGAGCAAAATGAAAAATTACATACCTACCCAATTTTTTGTGTATAATCCAAATTTGAAGTCGGCTTGGAGATTAGAGTATTGTTTGGATATGATTTTCTGAGTTATTAACACAGTCCTACAATGGTGGATTTTAACTCTCTCGAAGTAGTATCATTCTCTCGTGGTTAATTTGGTGTCCTACACGTATTCAACATTGATTGTGTAGTTATATCCTTGCTATCTGTTGTATTTATATTTGTTGTTTTTCCCATATAATATATTCATTCTTGAACCCATTGTATGTGTTATTTTCATGTCTTTTAGTTTGGGGAAGGAAACTAGTTGATTTTATGAACATGTTCGGTTATAAAAATTGGGTAGAAAATATTTGCACTTGATTTATCGGAATTGATATTAAATTTATTTGAATTGAGAGAATGATATTATGATAATTATTATTGAAGAATGCATATGCATTCCTAGCCAAACCATCCACTGGACGGGGTGTGCTGTTGGCTACGATTTTGTTTATTGTCTGAAGACTAGGCCATGTAACCCGGTTGGCGTGTATGCCAACATTTTATAGCGGTGATGCCAAAATTTTATGGAAGTGATTCCAGGTTATGACGGGTTGTGTGTTCAAGTTAGGTTACTTATTTTTGGACCCATTGGATTGTTCTGAGGATAATTGATAGGATGGTGGACGGTATCTCGTACCATACTGTGGGAAGTGCAGCGAGAATTTTGATATCGGGTCTAGGGTTGTGTAGTTCCCGCAGTGAGATCCTAGGTTATGATTGTATCATTGGATTTTAGTTTGAATGCTCATTTTGCATACACTCTTGTATATGATGCACTGACACACGAGTATAAGTAGTTGCACATGAAGCATTTATATGAGTTACTGATTTTTTCGCTCACCCCCCCCCCCTAGTTTGTTGTATTTCGAGTTTGCTGCAGATGATATTTATGGCATCGTTGGTATTGGGATCATCATTAGAAGCTTTGAATATTTATTTTCAAAATTTAAATGTATTGCTTTGTTTATTGTAAATTATTAGGTCATTTACTATCCAGGGTGCCTTTATTTACCGTATTTAGTTCTTGGGGTACGCTAGTTGCCATTATTATTGCATGAATGTTATTTTAATGGAGGTTGTTAAACTTTCATTTGCCAGTTATCACTCAACTACCAAATGACTTATTTGCCCATATCTTTTCATCTTAGTCAACAAATTGAACAATAATTGTTTGAACAATTTGAATTACAATTTTAAAAGTGCATTGTTTGAACAACACACTGTTTGAATCATTTGAACAACAATTTATAAGTGTTTGAACAATTTTATAACTATTTGAACAATTTAAACTGTTTTTTATAACTGTTTAAAAATAATTTTATAATTATTTAAAAAAAAAACGTTTTAATGATTTTCAAAAAAAGAAAAATAATTTTTAGTTTAAAAAATTATTTCCTGGAATAAAAAGTGTTTTGAAAAAAACTTTTTCAACCAATTAAAATGATTTTGAAGAAAATAAATTTGTTTTCCACTTTCCAACTGTAAAAAAACAATATTTCCAACAAAAACTTAAAAAATAAAATTGGTTTCAGTTAAAAAATTTATTTATAGAAAAAAAAAACGTTTTCAACCAACAAATTAATTTTCAATAAAAGAAATTTGTTTTCTACCCAAAAAATGCTTTCTAAGCTAATTCCTGTGGATGTTTATTTGCCAGGTTGTCCACCTAAACCGGAAGCAGTTATAGATGCTATAACAAAACTTCGTAAGAAAATATCTCGAGAAATCTATGAAGATAGACTTAGGTTTCAACGGGAGAATCGGTGTTTTACTACCAATCACAAGTTTCAGGTTGGGCGTAGTATTCATACTGGAAATTATGATCAATGATTGCTTTATCAATCGCCATCTACTTCAGAGATCCCTCCTGAAACATTTTTCAAATACAAAAGCTCAGTTTCTTCCCACGAATTAGTGAATTAAACGGGATTCTTTTGTACAGAATAAAAAGTAGTTGGTCAATCTTCAGAAATTTCATCGTCAATGTGAAATACATATACAAATACAAATAAAAATTACATAAAAAATATTTCCAGCAAAAAATTAAAAAATAAAACTCATTTCAGTTAAAAAAATATATTTTAAGAAGAAAACTTTTTCAACCAAAAAAAATGATCTTCAGCAAAAACAAAATTGTTTTCCACCCAAAAAATGCTTTCCAACTTTAAAAAAAAATATCTTCAGCAAAAAATTAAACATAAAATTGATTTCAATTAAAAATATATATTTCAAGAAAAAAACGTTTTCAACCAAACAAAATGATTTTCAACAAAAGAAATCTTTTTTCTACCCAAAAAAGATTTCTAACTACAAAAGAAAATAATTCCAGCAAAAAAAATAAAAAATAAAACTAATTCTAGTTAAAAAAAATATTTCAAGAAAACAAAAACATTTATAACCAAAACAAATTATTTAAAAAAAACATTTAAACTGATTTTTTATATATAAATTTTAAAAGTGTTTATACATTTTAAAAATAAACTTAAAAAATATATAAACTGATTTTTATATTTAAACAGTTACAAACATATAAAGTGTTTATAAAAACTTTTTTTTATATTTAAAATATACATAAAGTGTTTATAAAAACTGTTTATACATTTAAAAATATATGAACTGATTTTTAAAAAATATATAAACTGATTTTTAACAGTTTATGTATTTATATATTTAAAAAAAACTTATTATTAAATAATTAAAAAAACCTCCGGCAAAAAATATTATTTCTAGAAAAAAAAATTCTACGAAGAAAATATATTCTCAAGCAAAAAAAAAACCTCCGGCAAAAAAAATTGATTTTTAGAATCCTCCGAAAAAAAAACTCCAGAAGTAAAACTCCGAAAAAAATTCAAAAATATTACTCCGGCCCAAATTTCAGCTACAAGAACCTCCAGAAAAGAAAAACGAAGCTCCGACCATCAACATGAAGCAAACCTCATAATTGAAGCTTCGACCAAAAACAAAATTCCAACCATTAAAAACCACCGGCCATCAAAACTCTGGTCATCAAAATCCAAACATTCTAGCCATGAATTGAACCCCAACATCCGGCCAAAAAAAATCATAACTCAAACCTCCGGCCAAAAAAATCAAAACTCAAACTTTCAAAAAAAAATCCAGCCAAATAGTTAATAAGGGTCCGGCCAACAAAATATCAGAGTCCTCCGAATAAAATGATTTTTTCAAAAAAAAGGAAAACAAACCTTTGAACTCTAATAACAAATGTCCAGCACACAAACCTCTGGGGAACAAACCTCCGGCCATGAACAAACCTCCGAGTAACTTCATATTTTTAACCGGTTGAGAGAGAGTGGGTGTGAGAGAGAGGATTTGAGGGTTGATTGTTTAATTAGTGTTATGATTTGTAACAAGGCTAGATATGTCATTATAAACAAGGGTATTATTGCTAAGGGGTTATAAATAGTGAGCTGGCAAACGGATGTTAACACCACTTGTTAAAATAATACACATCCAACAATAATGAAAACTAGCGTACCCCAGGAACCAAATACTGTAAACAAATGTCCTTCAAACATTAAATGACCATAAATTATTTTGTAAAAAACATTTGAGATTTAATAAAATTGAGACATTCTATTACGTTGATTTACATATTTATGCTTCTGCAAATTTATTCTCAATCTAAATGTTATTTTTTAAATATCTAATTAATCAATATTTTCCAATAGCGCCTCTCAGGGTGCTACAAAGTGGTATCAAAGCATAGGTTATTCATATTATCGAGCTTGAGATTATTGGTTCGTTATGTTGTCCGTTGAAAAAGATTTTATTTATGTTGTCTCTTATTTGGGTGATGTCGAGATTTCTGTTTGAATTTAACGGAAGAAAATTTTGGGTGAATTTCGAGGACGAAATTCATTTTGTAGGGGGGGAGAATGTAACACCCCGTTATTTTGAGAGCTTATTTATGAATATTATATATGATTTTGATAATATTATTATTTTATTAATGAGGTTATTGATATTATATTTATTTTGGTTTAAAATAGAATCAAACATGTAAATTTAAATTTAAATATTTTTTGGACATTTTATAATGATTTAAATATGTAAAATATACCATTTTGAATTAAAGGTTAATATAGTATTGTGTTAGCTTAGGCTCCAAGCTAGGGTTTGAGAGAGAGGATATATAAGGAATATTATGGCTGATTATAAGGAAAGGAAAATAAAAAGGAGAGGCCAAAAACTAAATTTAAAGAGGCAAAAACGAGATGGATGGAAAAAGCCACTTTGGAGTGTTTTATGTACTCTTTTTTAGTGCTTCCGGATGAGATTTGAGAAAAACTCAAACTATATTCTAGGCCCAATTTTTCGTGTAGAATTCAAAACTGAAATCATATTGGAGATTAGAGTATTGTTTGTATCTGCATTTTTGAGTTTTTAAAACAGTTCTACAATGATGGATTTTGACTCTCTTTAGGCAGTTTCGTTCTCCCTCATTAATTTATTGTGCTACATTTATTCAACATTAATTGTATAGTTATATCCATGTTATGTGTTGCATCTATATATATTATATGCTCCACTACAGGAATATTGATTTTTTTCGGCATAAATTAAATGCCGAGAAAAGCACTAAAAATGCCGGTAACACTTTTTGCAGCACTTTTGGCGACATTTTCACAAGTGCGGTAATAGCCAATGTGGTAAAAGAACAACGGCATTTTTAAAAATGCCGCGAAAAGTTAGCGGCACTTTTGGCGGCATTTCCACAAGTGCGGTAGCCAATGTGGTAAAAGAACAACATTTTAAAAAATGCCGCAAAAAGTTGACTGCATTTATATTAATGCTGGTAATAACCTTTTAGCGGCATTAAAAAAATGTTGATAATAACCTTTTACAACACCTAGTAAATGTTCCACACACACTTTTAGAGGCACTTAAAAAATGCCGAGAAAGATAATAGCGGCATTAAACAAAATGTTGATATTATTTTGCAATATATGACTCGGAACAAGTTTTAAAAAAAATCATTTATAAGAAGTATTTATGTGCAAATACATTACCATAACATTAAATTTAGAGGGCAGTAATCAAATCAAAACACCATTAAATTAAAACCAATAGCATTCATCGTAAATAAACATAATTGTGCTCGAAACAATTATCCATCCACAAAATCAAATGTATCACATGTCCAATAAGAAAAAGCCAAAAAACATGAAGCGAAACAAAATTTTATACAGTGTGCGATCCTTCTTCATCAAAGTCAAACATCCTCTTTGACCTACAAATAAAAAAGTCAATCGTTAATCATTGATACTTATTCTTTAGTATTTTAATTAAAAAATTAAAATTAAAAATTAGTACATTAACAATATGCCATGCTACAGTTGAATGACATGCATCTCCAATTATGGACTTGTTTCCATAAGGTCTAGGCAATGGTTCATTTGTTACAAATGTTTTGTCAATATATACTTCCCAAAAATCTTTATACAGTGGCATAGCCCCTAATTTTGTTGAAGGGTAATTGCTCACAATGAATCCACGTGCCACAACCACTTTTGGAAGTCCGAAAGTAATAAGGTTTACAATTTTAGGAGGTGCATTATTTGAGACACTTTTGTTATGGTTGATGGTGCTTCTTCTTCTTCTTTAATGGTTCTTATGAATATGTCATCAACCATATATTTTTGGAACTGGGGTAAAGAGACACAATCCGTGGTTGGGTTACTACCGACGTAAGAAAATCATGGATTTGAAACTCCTTCATCCCATCTATTACATGTTTCATCAGAACCTGCTCAGAGCCAAGTGAAAGCAAAACACATTTTTCACTATGCATTCATATATTTCATGCAAACGAAAATAAGGGAAAAGAGGGATAACTCCACAATAAGAAGATTGAAATGAATAAAAGAAACCCATCGTTCTAATGATCTCCAAGGTTATGCTTCCATTTTCGTTTGGCTCCAATACAGTGAATTGCTCCGTCAGATAGACGAGATCATCTGCAGCCAATGTCTTAGACAATGCCTGTCAAGAGTTGCAGTACAATGGAAAGGAGTAATTAGAGTACAAGCCAAGGTTACCCTAGTTCTTCTTAAAGGAGTAATTGCAGCACAAGGCAAAGTCATACCTTATTTTTTTTTTTCGATTACATCATAATATATACATGACACATAGACAACTCTTTATTTGTTATATTTATAAAAACCAATAATGTTACATAATATACATGTGATAAAGGCATATTAGCATATATTTGACACGTATTTGAATATATGTGATGCACAACATAATTATATTGTGAAATGTGTATAAATATATATAGATGTACTCTATACACTAGTACAATTCCAATATATCTATATGAAAAAGGCGGGAAAGTGGACATAAAAAAAGGTAAGTCGGGCATCAGGTTAAGTGTGTGTTAGGACACTCCATAGAAAAAGAAGATAAATCGGCAAATTTAAGTAATATAAAGAGACACATAGAGATAGAGTAAGGATGGTTCGATCATCGTACAAAGGTACATGTGATGGAAAATAAAGGCAACAGTTATGACTAGAGAGGCAAAGCAAAAAGAAGGTTGGATGGGTGCCTAATTACAACATTATAAAGGAACAGGGACCTGGAATGCTTCTCCCCAAGTTAAGAGTCCTCATTTGAAAATAAAAAATTTTAAGAACATATTGAGTTCAACAAAAGCAATGGCAAAATTAAAACTTACTTGAATATCGTGCAATTTGGAATATTGGTTTTCAAAGTGGGTAGTTAATTTGGACGTCCCAAACCTGAAAGTAGGACTCCTAATCTAAGACGAGGGGGGGGGGGGGGGAAGGGGGGGGGGGGATATAACTTCATTTTTTTTACTTTTCCCCCCTGAGATATTGCTATAGTTAAACATATCCCGCCACATTTCAAATAATTAGACTTAACCCCCCATGCATAAGGTACAAGCTAGATGATGCACATGGGGGGATGATTCTAATTATTGAGAAGCGGGGGATAAAAAAAACTATAAATTCTCAATGATGCAAATAATATGTGAATCAAACTTAAATAGAATACATTACGCTTAATAATTAATATACATTCAAAAGGTAGAAAACAACAAAAAAGAGAACAATGCTCACTCACTTACCACAGTAGGCTTTCTAGGAGAATCCTTGGAATCATTAGAGATATAAAATTGCTAAGAGCCATTTATCTCAATCGAGCTTTCAGACAATATTTTGGTTTCTGAAGGACAAGAAGATCAATCAGGTTTTGTTTCACACTAGTAGAGACCGAAATATTTGACATTGAATGAACAAAACATTTAGGTTCTATGAAGGTTACATTTGATGAAGCGGGTGAAAGTGTATCGTTTTCATTTAGACTCTTCTTTAGCTAAAGGAACTTCAGAACATAGGAAGTGAAACCTTCTGAATATTTATCAACAGAAGAAAATCTAACTATAACATCTAGTGATTCTTCACAACAAACGACTACATAAGAACCTATAAATGAAAAAAAAAATGCACATTACATAAAGAAACAAATAATAACATGAATAAATGCATCCAGGTTCAAGTGTTACAGAAAGAAAAGGTCGACTTATCTTTTGCAATAAGTTGGCAATTACTGACTGTTGCCATAATGAATGTTGGAGCAAAACAGGGGGCACACTCATGGGGTAGTCTGATCCAAAAATCAGCACTTATTGGTTCAATCAAGTTGAGACACCTTTGTCCAGTACTTTGATTAAATCTTAAAGAATTAAATGCATCATCACATGGCAAAACCCGTGATAGAGATAAATCACACCCAAATATATTTAGACAGTGATTTGTAACTGCAATTCTATGAGCTGGAATCAAACATTCGGAAGGTATGTCTTTTAACACAATATCTGAATGGTAGTTTTCGATAAAACTACATTATAACTGTTGAATATCAACCTTTAGAAACTGATTATCAGAGTTCTCAACAGGTGTAAACAAAGTGGAATCTAATATCTCAAACTTATAGGTGATACCATTGTCGTTTTCAGCGACAAGTGTAAACAAAGTGGAATTCAATATCTCAAACTACAGTACAATTGTCTTATTATCAACGAATTGATATAAGAGATTTATATATAATATAAAAGAATACCTAGATGTGCCTTGAACCAAGCAATAAAGAAGGAAAGGGATATTTTTCATGTAAGAGATGAGTTATGCTTACACATGATCCTTTGGTTTAGCCTGGATAAATACCATGTTGGATCACCATTAGTTCATACCTTGGTTCTAACATAATCGTCATAAACTAGTTGATTCCCCACTTTTCATCACCATAAACATTTGTTAAGATGAAAAATAGGAACTCAATGTTACACCAATTATCTCGACTATCTGAAATCGTTTTTTAAATGGTAAGTAAGTCAGATAAGCATCCCCTGAGTCAACAATCTCATTCGTCCCTGTATTGCATAAAGTTGTCAAATAGCTCAGGTGTTTAGAGTTACTACTGGTTATGATCCTGCATTGCACATCATGACCTGGCATACTTTGTAGGCAAGCAGATTTATCTGATTTTTTGTGAGTAATTATCAATTCAAAATTGACATAGAAGGGCAAACCCCGTGAGACTTATATTATACCAATGTGGAGGAAGCTTCACCGAAATAGAAAACCCCATATTTTGATTGCTGAATAACTCTAGAATTTTTTTTCTGAGGAGCAAAATACTGAATTCATCAACACTCAAGAGTAATTGTACCATGATAATCAAATTATTTTATCAGTTAAAATAAATTTCACATACACAAATACCTGTGAGTCTTATATTATACCGATGTGTTTAATCGATTATACCAATGGCACTATTTATGTTTGATCGATTATGTATAGATGGAGGAACTAATCCTCACCTTATATCAATTGAGTATAATCTCTTTTGGTCTTGTATGACAGTATAATGCTTGATAAACATAATTGATTTGATCCCCCATACCTTAGTCTCTATTATCCTAATATAATTATCACTATTAAGTAAGTGCAAAGTGATGCAAAAACATTGTTGGCCTTACCCTAAGGTCAAACTACTACAATTATGAGGTGGTGTGTTAAAGAATATCCAGCAGGTCAAGAGTGATAGTGCGACAGAGACTGAGAGAAAATCAGATTCTGACTGTAAAAAATAAAGCAAAAACTATATGAACAAAATATAAAAAATACTTTAATATCTGATTATACGGTGGTAGGGTACTATGGGCACTTGTTAAGCCAATCCTAAACTGTTAAACCAATCCTTCACCTTTATTCTGGCTATAAAAAATAATAGTTCCTTCCTAGGATCTGTCCAGCTATAAACAACAGCAGCAACAACAACAACAACATCAACATGAAACTAAATTCAACATCAACCACACGTGTTACTCGGCATTCTCAACAAGTAATTTCAATAGGTGCTAAATCCAAGTGAAACTAAAATTATGAAAACATATAATGTACCTATTTCTTCTATGGTTGTACATTGCTCTAGTAGCAACCAAAGCTGATTCTATGGTTGTTACTATTGCCAGTTTGGGAGCCCACAACAGCTACTCTGAATAAGCATCTACTTGAGATCATAAAGCACATCAGTCACAAACTTAAGTGGATTGAAATTCACACAACCAATACAATCAATAACAATCTCAAATCTAGTGAGTTCATATGGTGCAAAAATTAACAAAAACATTTTTCATAATATAGGGAGGCAGCAAAACTTCTGGTGTTTGAGATTACTGGATCTTATTAAGCATCTGAACAAAAAATACACAATTAGAGAGCCTTTCACATTTGACAATAATTCTCCTAAAACATGTATACCATTCTGTACATTAAAGTAATACATCAATCATCTTAGATATGTCGCGACTCAATTTCACAATAATAAAAATAGCAACCCATAAAACCGAAGTCAATTAAAAATTGGTAGCATTAATAGGAACATTCAAACACTATAATATATCTTTATGTTTATCAATGTCCAATATAAAAAGAATTTCTTCAAAAGGTATGTCAGTTCTCTTAATATGGACACACAATTGGACTCCTAACACTAGTCCGGTATTGCCATCGTCGTCGTTTATCCTTATTTGTATTGAAAGGGATTATATTGCAACAGGGCAATTTAAGATAATAAGCATGGGTGTGAAACGAGCAATTACACGTATAAATATGTTTCCTCGTTCGGAAGAGCACTTGTTGCAGAAAACACAAGTTGGAGCAGTTATCTCTGTCATCAGCCTGGTCATAATGGCCACATTGTTCTTGCATCAGCTGAGGTATTATATTATGACATATACAATTCATCAGATGGATGTTGACTTGAAACATGGAGAAACTCTTCCAATACATATAAATATTACATTTCCATCTTTACCCTATGATGTTGTAAGTGTGGATGTTATCGATATATCAGGCAAACATGAAGTGGATCTTGATACAAATACATAGAAACTTCGTCTTAATAGTAATGGTTATATCATCGGCACTGAATATTTATTGGACCTTATGAAAAAGGGGCATACAACACATTCGGATGATGGAGATAAATATCATCACGAGGACTCAGACCAGAAGTTGCATCTAAATGGTTTTGATCAAGATGCTGAAAATATGATTAAGAAAGTCAAACAAACATTGGATAATGGAGAAGGATGCCGGGTATATGGGGTTTTAGATGTTCAAAGGGTTGCTGGCCACAACTTCCACAACTCAGTTCATGGTTTAAACATTTTTGTTGCACAAATGATTTTTGAAGGGGCTACTCATGTCAATGCAAGTCACATTAGTCATGATTTATCGTTTGGGCCAAAATATATAGGAATTCATAATCCACTTGATGGGACATCAAGAATACTTCATGGAGTAAGTAGAACGTTTAAATACTACATAAAGGTTGTTCAAACTGAATATAAATATATATCAAAAGAAGTTCTGCCTACTAATCAATTCTCTATGACGGAGTATTTTTCACCCATGAACGACTATGATAGGACTTGGCCAGCTGTTTAGTTTCTGTATGATTTGTCACCAGTTATTGTGACTATTAAAGAACATCGCAGTTTTCTCCACTTCATTATGCTGCTTTGTATGGTACTGGGCGGTAAATTTGCATTGACAGGAATGCTAGATCAATGGATGTACATACCTCTCGAGAGTATGATGGGACCAAATGTTGGAAAGGTAATGCGGTGATTTGGTATTTGCATGAAAATTTTGTATAATTCTATAGCACTAGCATACGAGGGGCTCTTAATTGCCAAGAGAGGATTCTAGCATATTAGCTTGCTTGTTCCATCTTCTTCCTTTATTTTCCCTGTAATGAATTAAAGTAACTGCATTCTCATAGCATTGTATCACTATTCATATCTAGTTGTAGGCCACTGTTATGGTCGTTTTTTCCCCATAAAAGTTATAATTGGGTTTGAGATGGTTTAATTCTAATTCACTACCTTTACATGATAAAAAAAAAGGACGCACAATTCAATTGCAACACCACCCACACGGGTGTATTGATCTTTTAACTCCGGAGAAACAGGATTGCTTACACTATTTATAACATTATCCCCCCCTTTTTTAATAACATAGATATATTATTGATAATAAGAGAGAATATCCCTCTCAAGGTGGATTACAAGAGGAAGATATTAGATACAAAAAGAATCAAAATATTCCTTATGAGAGGAAAATTTGATGAGTCTAACAAAGCAACTACCTTAACATCTCTTCGAAGATCATCCACTGTAATGAATTGAGACAAACATTTTTGCGAAATCCCATGATGAGCAAGAAGGATTGGGACCTTGTTTGCTCTAGGACATCAGCAACGGAGGCAATGGAGATTTTGGATTGAATCTTGAATTTCTCTAATAGCAAACTTTATTCTTGGAGGAATATTATTTAAAGCTAAAGAAAGGATATCAAATAAGATTTAAAGTCAATTTCCAATGCTACATTATAAAAATTCTTATCTTTACAATGTCTGAGACCTTATTTGATAGCTTGGACTTGAGCATACATTGGAACTTAACTAGTGATGAAGTTTGAATAGGCTCATACTAGACTCCCCTGATCATTCTTTATAACTTCCCCTGATCCCTTCACCATTTGGTTCTCTGAAGTGGTTGCTACATCTAGTTTAAAGCCACCTCTGATAGGTTTCTGCCATATGATTAAATTTCTGATGAAAGAAGGATTTTGGGCCATTAAGACACTAAATATTCTCCATGCTTCCTGACTTATAACCTCAGCTCCTCTTTTGTAGCTAATGACGTTTGGATAAATCTGATATAATAGAAATTACTCTTTGCATTATGAATTTTTAATTCATGATATGCCTCAAATAAAGCTTTATTCCTACTAAGCCAAATTTCTCAAATGATACAAACAGGAATCACCTTAAACAACCATTTAGATAACTTTGAGGAGCAAGAATGAAGACACCGCTTAATAATAGAACTATGAACTGATGAAGACAACGAATTGATTCCCATTAACTGAATAAAGAATTCCCAAGTTTGTCTAGCTATTAGGCCTGGGATGAAGAGGTGATTGATAGTTTCTATGGAAGAGTAGCAGCATTGGCATCTAAAATCCATCCTTGTACCAACTGATTGAATAAGAACACCCACTACAACGCACTTTGTGAGAACTTTTCACACTAGAATGGACATTTTTGGAGGGATATTTAGGTGCCAAATTGACTTATAGGCTATGTAGCACGGACACAGACACGGGTGTCGTGTCCGACACGACACGGACACGCCGACACGGCAAATCTAAAAAAATCACGACACGACACGGGGGGGACACGGTATTAAATAAATATTTTTTATAATTATTTTTATATATAAAAAATATGAAATATCACATTAATACTAATCTCATACTAAGAACAACATTAAACATATAAGCATTAAGAGTATTAAATCCATTTTACACATCAAACATCACAATGTTACTAAATCCCATACTAATAATAACAATCAAAATGCATATGGCTAATGCAATTTATTGAACAAGAGATTAAAAAAAAACAAGTGAGAAAAAGGAGAAAAAAAACATATGTTTCCTGCTCCTTTTTATTTGAAGTTATTATATATTTATGTCAGCCGTGTCCCTTGCGTGTCCCAGTCGTGTCCCTTACGTGTCCCAGCGGTGTCCCTTGCGTGTCCAACTATTTTTAAATGCCTTTTAAGCCCGACACGCCACGTGGCGTGTCGGACACGTGTCCCAGCCGTGTCCCTTGCGTGTCCGTGTCCTTGGAGTGTCCGACACTCGTACGCGGCCTTCGGAGAAGTGTACGTGCTTCATAGGGTGAGAGTGTTTACATTTTGTTTAATTGATGGTAAAGACGAGCACGAGCATATGATTTTGGAGTGTGAATAACTCTAAAAAGGAGTTTGGAAATGATATGATCATAAACAATGATGTCATTTGCAACAAATAATCAAAACTCATTATCGAGTACAAAAAAATGTCTTAAAGTAATAAGAATCAAACAAATCTAATACAATACTACACCATAATTCTATTAATGATGACGATGAGGGAGTATTGTTGCAATATCCGTGTGTTGTTATAAAGAAAATTCTCTTATAAAATCTAACTATAAAAAGGCGTCATAAAAAAAAGGCTTCAATAACAATACCACATAAGACTGTATGGATCCAAGAGGCAAAACTCAAATTCTGTAATTACATAATTAGAAAAATAAATGCAACCTTTACAGTAGGTTTTGATGTTAATTGCATTCGTTTGAATCCCCCAATATTGCATATGTTGGGTTCATAGTTTCATAAAGCCTCATTGTGGCACATTTACAAAAAAGATCTTAAGGCTGGAAGGATGAAGAGCACCTAAAATTCTATTATTAACACAATGAAAATACACATTACTATAACCCAAACGAATGAATAAAAACAAAATTTTATAAACATATTGTTATCAATTCCACTGTTCTGGAATCATAATAATTTTAGTTACCAACAAAATTTATCAAGAAATAAGCAAAAATTAATAAATTGGAAAAAAACAAATAAGATGAAAAGTGATAATAACACCATCAACAAAGTGAAAAAAATGTCAAAACTTAAAATTTGCAACTCCCACATCTTTAACGCAAAACTATGTGACCAACCATAATAGTCTTTTCTCCTTAGCTTAAAACCAATAGAAAGTAGCATTGATTATTGTATTTATTTAGAAAATATTGGTATCGGGTTCAATCGAGTGTAAAATTGTATATAATGTTAGTTGTGTCATTTTTAGAAGCGAAATGTTCATATTCGATAAAAATACACGATTCATTACTTCCCATCTGTGTCTAATCATTCTGTAATGATGGTGGGATAGAGGGAAAGTATACTATGAGGTTAAGATAATATGAAATATATTTCTTCGGAACACAAATATATATATATATATATATATATATATATACACACACACACATAAATTGGTATATACAGAATCTTTCCTTCCATTTGGAAATGGAGGACTTCATATCTTTGTTGGAACTCATTAGGAATGTTCATCTTCAAAGTAAGGTTAGAGATAAAAGAATGTGGAAGATAAACAAATAAGGCTTAGCCCATAAATCTCCTTGAATTCCTTTGTAATAATCTATCTTTTCCACTGTTTTCCCACTTTCTTAAGCTTGTACAGACTTTGTTATTGTTTTCTATTTTCTTATACAAAAAAACAAAAGTAACTATAATGTGGATAATTAAGCTAAAGTTAGTAAAAAAATAATAAGAAAAATCAAATCAAATCAAACAATGTGACACAGAGTATCTCCCAGCAGCTTATGCAATCACAAGGCATAATTCCCCAATCATTCCTATTACAACACTCAAAACCCTGTAAACCCAAGCACAACAATATTTCAAACAAGAAAAACTAGGACGAATCAATCGACGATTAATACCAAAAAGATATACCTTGCAAAAGAAATCAGTAACAGATGCTTGAGAATCACTAACTACAACCTTGGGGGTTGAACACATATGACCACCACCACTCCCTTTCGTACTATTCGTCAGAAATTTATGTATATACCAATTTCCTTCTTAGTGAATCCTTTTTCTTGTATCCCGATTTCTGTATTCCATCAATTGCAGCAGAGAAAAGACGAAATTGGTAACAATAAGAAAGGTATGAGTGATTATGATAATTTTCGTATTTCAGAAATCGAAAATTCTAGAAAAAAGGTAGGAGTGGATAGTCTCTTTGGGAAAAGAGAGAGAAAAGAGACCTGGGAAGTTTGGAGGGATGGAGATGGAGCCAGGAGCTGTGGGAAGATGAAGATAGGGTTTCCCATCGTGTTGCCCACTAAACCGTCAAAAATAATAAGAGCCGCCAAACAAAAACCCGCCAATTTACATTAAAATTTTATAATTATCCGCAAAAAATTCTAATATGCTGTAAATTTAAGATACTTTTTTCGGCATTACTTTTAAATTATCGCAAATTTTTAACACTCAAATAAAAATGTCATAATTTTTCAGCACTTATAAATAAATGCCGGTAAAAGTTCTCTTCTCGGTATTTATAAATAATGCTGAGAAATAAGTGTCGAAAAAGGTCATTTTTCTTGTAGTGCTCGCATATTATATTCATGTGACACCCCACCTATTAAAATAATGGGTGACCAACCTGCTACCAAAATAAAATAGTTGTCTCATATGGCTCATTCTTAGCATCACTGTCGAAAGTTAATTAATTACTAACCACCTATTAGTCTAATAACTAGTGTTAAAATTTTAATCTTTAATTAACATGCCAAAATAAAACCATCCAATCATAATCCAACGAGAATAAAACTAAATATACAATCCATACCACATGAGGAAGTTGAAATGCATAATATGAAACTGGGTACCAAATAAACCATCGGTTACAAAAATCTAATTCAAAAATCTGAGTGAAATAAATAACTAAAAATACCGAGTCTGAAATAAAGGGGAAACACGCCCAACAGATAACTAAAATAGAGCATAGTCTAAGAAGCAATGAATGAAGCGACTACTCCGAACTCTGCAAGCCTCCACATCCGCTACAACTACGTCTCCCTTGAAAGAGTGACCATCCATGACGTCCCTGTTGCTGGAAACCTAAAAGTTTTGAAAATATAATTTTGACACGAGTCAAGAAATGAACGAAGCAACTACTCCGAACTCTGCAAGCCTCCACATCCGCTGCAACTACATATCCCTTGAAAGAGTGACCATCCATGGCATCCCTGTTGGTAGACACCTAAAAGTTTTTGAAAATATAATTTTGACACGGGTCAGAGTCCAAAACCTTTGAAAAATATTTGTAAATAATTAAGATACATAAATAAATATGCAGTAAAACTTTCCATTTTTAAGCCGGTGTCGCACTACCATGAGATACACCTCACCTCTCAA
Organism: Sambucus nigra; assembly: GCA_949130495.1. Classification (NCBI taxonomy): domain Eukaryota; kingdom Viridiplantae; phylum Streptophyta; class Magnoliopsida; order Dipsacales; family Adoxaceae; genus Sambucus; species Sambucus nigra. The sequence goes on from OX422214.1 coordinate 93,570,317, forward strand.
CTATAGTGCACACCTAGTGCATACTTCTTAACCTGCCCAGTTATACTACCCTGCCTAACTGAACATGTTGCAAATTTCATTAATATACCTATTTAACCCGAGTATTGTTAATCCAACGTTTCTTAGCTATTTCTCTCATTTCCTTAAGTAATCATTTCATCATTAATCATGCTCATAATTTTATCCTAGTTATCTACAACAATCACTCTTAAAATATTAAGTCCATATATAATTACCACACTAATATATATATAAGTAACGTTATACTATAACAAACACCCATATGTCGCGTATAATTGTCATCCCCTGAATAATAACTCATTATACATCGTCCTCGGAGTACTAATTCATTAGATGCCTTCCCCATCGTACTAACTACTTAGATTCCTTTCTCTACAATGCTATCATCATCTAGGGCATACTCACTTCATCCCGATTACCAAGGTCGGACTCTCACACCGATTCAGTAAAATTGTAAATATATTGAAGACAGTTATAGTCCTTAGATAGTGAGTCCCAACTATATACTAATCATCTCATTTTGAATGACCATCACACAAGGAATAAATATGACGTGATGACCTTTGGTCGATACTTAGCCTACTATGTTTCGCCAGGGAAGATCACCCACATCGAGCAACCTCCGTTAATTTCACTAAAGGGGTATGTTTCACATACATATCATGGACACACACACACACACATATATATATATATACCCACATATATATTTTTAATATCTCAGTTAACCATGCCTGTCACCCATAGCAATAGCTTTTCATTTCGAGTCTAAACCCGACCCCCTATTATTAGACATTCACATAATACTAATAATTATCCTATAGCTACCCAAAAAATATTAATCCATACTTATCCTATATTGATGGTTATCCAACATATAAATCATTAAATAGTCCCTCTTTAGAGAATTGACATTAAAAATTTAGTCCTTCTCCAACAAATAGTGACACATTTTTATTTTTAATAAATTCGACTAATGCCAAAACATGGTCCTAAAAACTCGTATGAACTTTTAAAAATCATCCAGATCCATCGATGTACCCAACTCATCATGACCTAGGGGCCGAATCGATTCACGCAAGAGGACAAATCGATTCCGATCTGGGCAGAAGCCCAGATCTACATACGATGATGGGATTTCACCTGTTTTATTTAACCACAAGTTATATAAATGCATTCACGACTCAAATTTCCATCCTCTATTGATCTTATACATGAACCTAATCCCTTTTCACATATAAATCCACCTCAACACATTTAAAACGTAATCAAATTCAAGAAATTTCATGATTGCTTAATTATTTACAAGATCACTCTAATCTTCAACTTTCTCATTCAAGATTCAATCTTTATGTTTGGATTAATTTTCAGAATATGTATTGAGTGATGGTTACCCTACTTATCATCCAAAATCCCATTTTTAACGTAGATCCCATTCACTAAAAGTCTTCTAAAACACAATATGTAACCTGTTATGATTTGAACTGAATTTACATGCATAAAAATATCAAGCAAGTTAATTTCTTACCTTAGTCTAATTTTCCTTTGATGTGTGATGATTTTAGCCCCAAAAGATCTTTTAATCCTCTCAATTTTCTCTCTCTTAGGTCTCTTTACTGTTGATGTCTAAAAATGGATTGATTCTAAATTTATAATCAGAGATAAATAAAATAGAACTAACCCAAATCACACACACAAAGACAAAGGTTTTTAAAGTGTTTCGGTTGTAGAAGGAAGCCCACGTCCACTATTATTTTATTCAAGGGTTTACAATAGCTCAGAAATGAGTGATTCGAGTTGTTGCGAATTGACATGTCCCCTTGAGTTGGGGGATACTCTTTCCTTATAAAGGCCCAAAGCCTAAAGATGGAACGTCTTTATAATGCTAGGCGTTTACATCGGTATACAATGACTAAGATATTAGTTATTCCCAGTTAGTTGGAACTCTTGTTCGAGCAACGCTTGTTATTCATGTTGGTTCGCCTTCTGGTGTTATCGGTGATATAACCGACTAAGTATCTTTGAAACCGATCTAATGGGTTGGTCGGGCATGATGGGTGATAGGTGTATGATCATCATTGGTCCAGGTGTGTGGCCATCCCAATCGAGATTACGCCCCACTTCCTCTGCTCCCGCTTTTTCCTCCCCAAAAAGGGGGATGATGATGGAAAATAAAGGGGGGTCGAAAGGTCTCACGCCCTGCGTAGGAATGCTTCAGCCATAATCGGTGTGGGGTAAATGTAAAGAGATGGAGTCACCAGCCTATTTTGCACAAAACAGGCAAAAGAAAATGTTGTCGCCTCGAGAGAGCGGCATCAAAGACAAACTGATGCATACGAAACCAATAATTCGAAGGGTTCAGGGGCTAAGTTACCGAATTGGAAGGTGTTAGGCACCCATCCCGCCCTTTCGATCTCCCAAGGGCTAGTGTTATTATTTTTTTATATTTCTCCATAAAGTGTGTGTGCGTGCATATATAATGGAGATCATAATCATCCAACTTATACCATGGAAAGATAGAGTGAGGTCATCCATAGGAATGTTCCTCAAATAATATATAGAACATTTGATTTATGCATTTATCACGATATTGATAGTTATGATGAAACGATAATATGTGTTGGATGAAACGCTGATAAGAATCACAATCACAATATGTATACTAATGCAAGAATATGAAAAAGGGAGATTTAAGAAAATGGGAGGATTTACAGAACTTGATAAATTAGAAAATTAAGAAAATTGAAATATTGGACTTGAATCTCGGGTTTTAATCCAAAATGCTTACGTAGCCTATAAAGGTATTAAAGTCCATGTAGTTCGAATGAGACATGGGGGTGGTGTTTATCCATAGTTCCGAACGGGATTTTATTATAGGGGTGTGTGTAGAAAATGGGTTTTTAGTTTTGAAAAAACTGTGATGGATAATCCCGTCCGAAATTCATAGGCGTACCCTTCTTTTTGTCTGTTTTGGATTTTTTTTTAAAATTATGCGCAATATACTAATAAAAATGTAGATATTAATGTATATGAACTAAAGTAAGAACTAGTTTATGAATCTAATGAAATTTATGCAAAAATAAGGAATTTAAAGAGAGAGGGAAGAATTTGGACCTTGCTTGAAGCTTGATCTTTGATATTGGATGAACTCCCTTGAATCAGAGATGAATGTTATATGAGAGAGAATGTGATTTTGCCAAATTGGGTATGAAAAGGATGGGAATGTAATCTTTAATGGAATTTCACATGGAGGAATTTCGCTGATTTCAAGAGAATGTTGTTGAGTTCACTGATGCTGATGGATCTCTGGTTAACGCGATCACAAATGTGTATCTAGTGTACGTGCTATATAGGCTCAAGTGCAAGCCTATCTCTCAAGTAATAATTCGATAATTCGGGATCGTCTCCACATAGGACTAGGACGAAAGATCCTAACGACGTAGGAATAGAAGAATATCCCTAAACTGATTCTCGAAAATAAATAAAAAAGATGATTAATTATGAACTCAATGACTACTAACTAAATGTGAAGGAAATTTAAACTACTAACTAACTAAGTGCACAGAAATAAAATATAACAGTGACGTGAATATGAATAAGGAAAAGATAGGTTAGGATACAATCCCCCGAACCCTAGTACATTTACTTGATAGAATACTAACTTTGAATTAAAAAGTTTATTGAACCCAATCTTTATTAAGGCTAAGCATTGCATATATAAGGGTACTAATCTGCATCATATGTAATTAAAGGTAAGAATAAAGCAGTACCGAATAGCAAACACACGCATCACATCCTTAAACAACCCGATTACCTAGGGCAAACGAGGTTAAAAGGACTATGATGGTTGTCCATACTACACAACACAATTCGTTCAAATTTCAATTCAAAACCTATTTTATACATAGATAAATTACATCGTATTGGGTTCATGAATCCCAACCCTTGGTAACTTAGCCAGACATAACTAAACTAAGTGTGAACACAAAATCAAATTTGCAGAAATTTATAGCTATGTGAGAAATTGAGAAGAAATTTGGAATTAAGAATTGCAACCTAAATTTAATGACTAATTAAGCTAAACTATGAAAATAATTAAAAGCAAAAATTAAATAATACTTGCAATGAAGAATTCTAGAAATTAAAGCTTAAATCTTGAATTGGTGTAGAAAAATTTAAAACCTAGGGTTCTTAAATGTAAGAGCCCTTAAAAACTAAGAATAATCGAACCCCTACTATCTGGGAATTAGTTGGAATAAATACTCTACGAAATTATAAGAGATTGAAATGGATACAACTCTAATTTTGAGAAAGAAAAAATTAGAAATTCTCCACCCGGATCGGTCGAGCCTGGTCCATCGGTTTGATCTGGTGTCTACAGGATCAGTTCATTTTTGCTTAAAACCGGATCAGTCCGGCCTTTTAATTTATGCATGAACTTTTAAGCTGCCGGACATAACCATTTTTGCAGATAACCGGATCGGTCCGGTTGTTCATTTTATTCAGAAACTCAACTTCCTCCGAATCAGATCCTTTTTAGGAATAACCGGACCAGTCCGAAGGTCCTTTTCTCTCTGCTCTGGTGGTGATTTTTTCTCATATTTTAGGCTTCATACTTCTGATCCGGGACTCGGATTGGGATACCATTTCTTCCTACGTGCGTGTAAACTTGAGGTCTCTAACTTTTATGTTGGTTCCTCTTCCTAACTCTAGATGTAAAGTTACTTTTTTGCCCTCTGACTTTCCTTCCTTCCTTTCTTCCTTGGTTTCTTGGTTTTGAGTTTCCTCTTCTCTTCACTTGTAGAAAATACGTATAAAAAGCATGAAGAATACATGAAACTCGATGCACTCTATAAGAAATGTCAGTAGCAAGGATATGTGATAAATCAATGTATTTTACATATTACGAGGTGATAAAAGACTCTAAATTAAGGGGATAAATTCGAAAGAATTTATACCTAATTAAACCCCCTAACTTAGAACCTTGATCATTTTAAGAAATATAAAAGAATCATAACTAGGTTCAACTCTTAAAAATCTTTTTACTAGGATAGAATACCTCTTTCGTGGGGATGCGATTGCATTTAGCATATGCAATAAGCCTTTAAACCCCTAGGTCACCCTAGAAGGACGAGTTGTGTCTCGTGAGGGTATGCAGTGAATATACCCACAAAATTCGTTTTTGACTCAAGCAAAACTCAAATACTTGAAAACTGTACAATTTAAACATTTTTAAAAATTATCACCACAAATTTATATTCCATAGTCTCAATTTGTTGTGTGTGTGTGCAAGGCCAAGAATTAAATCACTAAATTCCACTGATTGATCATTACGTTACTTTTTCAAATATTCATTTTGATTCACATGCTCATGAGATACTCTCACAAACGAATCACTCGAAATGTGACTATTTCGCTCGGTATGCGTGATATAAGGAGTAAATGCATTGGAACACGAAGTCACGGGCACAAAATTGAAAGAAGAAAATTTATGGGTGAAAAGATCTCTTCATCGGATTACAGTCGTTAGGAAATGGGAACATTGCCTCTTGTACACACCAATTAATCTCTTCTATTATATTTTCGTGCTTTAACTCTCCACGCGGTAATTAATTTAGCAATCCGAACTCAGTTAGGACTTTTCGGGTTATAAGGTGCATTGGGTACATTAGGACTAATCGGAAAGTTTGAAATTGGAAAATGTACTTATAATGTCCGTTAGTGCTTTTTTGGGCCTTTGCTCATTTTCTATTCTTTTTCTATCTTTTTATTTTTATTTTTTTCTTTACTTGCTATTTTTGTTGCATTACTCTATTTTTTTCTTGCCCCATTTTATTGCACTGTTTGGACTCAATTCATGAAATTTCTAATTTTCACAATTTCGGGCTATTTGGGTTTTTCGGGTTACCAAACGAAAGATAAATTTTCTTCGGCTCAAAATGGCTAGCAAAAGGATAATTTTTCACAACTTCTTATGGCTAATATTTTTTTTGGGTATCAAACGAGGGACTAACTTCATTTATTCGAATTACTAATCTTATTACCATATGCATCTCGAGATTTATTTAAATTTAGAGACATGTTTTAGCATGCTTTTCGAGGCAACATCTCACATATTTCTCGTAACCGATCAAAACAAAAATATTGATATCGCAACGACTTAATCAATGCTGAATTGAACTTTGAGTTAATCATTAACTTAGGTTGATTTAAAAACTCAGAAAAATCGATAGGCTCGAAATCTCACCGGGTTGATTAATCTCCACCCTTATTCGTTAAGTCGTCAATTTTTGCTCAATTTCCATCTTTGGTCAATTTCGGATTAGTGAAATTTAGAAGTTACAAATTTGTGACTTTAAACAAAACTTCAGTGATATTTTTGAGAAATTTAAATTCTAATTTTTTATTTACTTTGAAGTAAAATATTTTTAGATTTTTGGAAAATTTTCAATTTTTTTGAAATTTTCTAAATTTTTGTTTGGTTTTTGGGCATTTTGAACTTTGTGAAATTTCAGAAAGATGCACTTGTCACCCCGCTTACTTAGACTTTTGCATTGTCCTCAATCAAAAGGACTAAAATCTAAAGAAGAGTAAATAACAAGAGTGACAAATAAAATAAGCAAATATTTAAAATGCAAAAAGATACTAAATGACAATAACACGTGACTAAAAAATACAACAAAAATCACCCCATACACATCGGGGGTGCGACGACCTCTCTCTCTTGCTTAAAAATGCACCCGACCCTAAGAACGGGGTTTTTCACTCTCCTAGTTTCCCTCGTTTTCTTATCGTAAGTAAATAATCGAAACAAGTTAAGCCCCGTCCCATATAAAGGGAGAGACCCTTGACCTCGAGCTGACTCACTGGGAAGGGATCCTCGTGGTCCCTAACTTGTTCTTTGCCTCCGTGCACCGACTTGGAAGGGGCATCTTGATTTTTTTTAATTTCATGAGTGCATAGGTCGGGCTCTAATTCGGATGAAATTTGAGCCTTTTCCTCAATCACATTAAAGGACTCAAGTAGCATGGGTGGATGGTCACAAAGAAGGAATTTATCTATTGTTTCTGGCCATTCGCTCTCTTCTAACTGACTAAATGAGTCCAATAATGGTTGTACTTAGACATTAAGGTTCTCATCCACCGACCCGAATTCTTTCTCAAATTCCTCTAGACTTATATCGCCTAACTCTCTCTCATGTTTAATTTTTGAGCAGTTTCTCTCACTTTCCTCTAATATAGTCATGCTCACGCCTACATGATCACTCTCGCTCTCAATTGCGGTCACTAGACACACGTTTCCTACTTCTTGCTTAATGTTAGAATTATCGCTCTCACTTGGTGCAACAAGGCTTACCCCTAACAGCTTTCGCTTGTGAGTCCTCTCATGCTCGAGTGCTTCCTCTATAAGATCCGTCTCTCGCGATTCACTTTCATCACCCTCGTTTTTGGTGTTGTTAAAGATATTTGTTTCAAGGGTCATGTTCTCAAAAGTTAATTTCATTCGCCCACTTCGAGTATTTATAAGTGCATTAGCTGTATCTAAGAATGGGCAGCTAAGCATAACGGGAATATGATTGCTCAGGAGAATGGATGGCTCCTTATCCCAAATGACGAAATCCACCGAGAAGTCAAAAGTGTCAACTTGGACTATCACATCCTCAATAATTCCTAGAGGCATCTTCATGGAGCGATCCACGAGTTGGAGAGTCATATTTATGGGCTTAAGTGTCCGCAAATCTAGTTATTTATAGATGAAAGAGGGGAAAATGTTAACACTCGCCCTTAAATTTATTAACGCTCATTTAATTAGGTTTTTCCCATGATGCACGAGATGGTGGGTGCACCCGGATCTTTATATTTTAGTGGAATATCACTCAACAGTACTGATCTGACGTTCTATATTTGGAACACATTTTTCTTTACATTTAGCCTTCGTTTCTCCGTGACTAAGTCCTTAAGGAACTTAGCATATGTGGGAATTTGCTTTATAGTCCCGTGAAAAGGTAAATTGATCTTTACTTGCTTAAGAACATCGAGGACATCGTCCCGAGAAGTCTCTTTGGATTGAGGGATCAAACGTTGAGGGTATGGGGCTGCATTGGGAGGTTTCACCACCTCTTCTGACCATCCGGTGTCATCATTACCACTCTTTTTCGCGAGGACATCTTTGGCCTCTTTCATTTCGGGAAAAATTTCCTTTTCATTTTGCTTAGCACGTGGAAGAGTTGACAAGTCAACTACTCTCACACTACATAGAGTGGTCATCGCATTACATTGCTCATGATGCTCGTGGGATGTAGCACTAACACTAGATTAACCTTGGGGTGGTCTTTGGACTTGGGCTGAAAACTTACCCTTCTCTTAGACACTTAAAGATGCTTATAACCTAGAGATACTCGTATTCATCTCAGTGAACATGCGCTCAAATTTAGCATTGGTTGCGTCTTGAGATTGGATGAACTGGTTTAAATTGTCCTCAAGAGACCTTTGCGATGGGGTAATGTATGGTCCTAGAAGTGGTGCATACATTTATGGATGCAGAGGTGGCGCTTGTTGAAATTAAGGAGGGGGTGGAGGTAGGGCAACATGTGAATATGGATTCAACGCAGCTTGTTATTGCCTGTAGCTAAACCTCGGATGGTTTCTCAACAAAGGGTTGTACAAGTTCCCATTGGCGGAATTAAAATTTCCCTTAAACCCTCCTGTTGCTTCTACTTCCTCGGTAAGCATGGCTTTATAAGCGTATATCGTCAGACATTCCTTTGTTGAATGGCCCGCCTCACAAATAGCACACACCTCCTCTTTTACATCATGAGTGGATTCAGTAATTTCTATCCGTCGTACCTCGAGTAGGTCTCTCATACTTTTCTCAGATTGATTAAGTCGATAATATACTAAGGTATAGTGATTCAATTGGTATAGATCAGACGCAGCAGGAGAGGTGGACACTTTTCGAGGCCGGTTTTAGGTATTAGGATCCGATGTGTCCCATGTTTGAGTAGTCTCGGCGACATACTTAAGATGAGCCTCAGCATCACTCGCATCTAATTCCCAAAACGGCCTTTCACACATTGTTTGAACAAGTTGTTTAGACGCTATAGTAGGCCAGTGATGGAAGAAAGAGATAAGGTGATGTTTCTCAAATCCATGATGGGGGAAAGCGTTAACTAACTCTTGGAATTGTTCCCAACACTTATCAAATGACTTGTGATCTTATTGTCAAAAAGCTTGAATTTGAGCCTTGACAGAGTTGGTTTTATGTTGTGGAAAGAACTTTGAAAGAAACTTGGATTTCATATCCTTCCATGATATGATTGAGTTCGGTGGTAAAAACCAAAGCTAGGTCAAGGCTCCATATCATGGAAGGATATGAAATCCGATAAGTCAGGATCGTCTCCATAGGGAACTAAGATGAAAGATCGTAACGACGTAAGAGTAGAAGACCAACCCTAAAGTGATTCTAAAAAAGAAATGAAAAAGATGATTAATTATGAACTGTGAAGGAAATTTAAACTACTAACTAACTAAGTGCACAGAAATAAACTACTGCAGTGACGTGAATATGAATTAGAGAAATATAGGTTAGGATACAATCCCCCAAACCCTATAAATAAACTACTGCAGTGACATGAATATGAATAAGGGAAATATAGGTTAGGATACAATCCCCCGAACCCTAAAACATTTACCGGATAGAATACTAGCTTTTGAATTAAAAAGTTAATTGAACCCAGTCTTTACTACTCTTAAGCATTGCATATATGAGGGTATTAAACTGCATCATATGTAATCAAATGTAAGAATAAAGCGGTGACAAATAGCAAATAGGCACGTCGCATCCATAAAAACCTCGGTTACCTAGGGCAAACAAGGTCAAATGGTCTACGACGGTTGTGTGTACTACACAACACGATTCGTTCAAATTTCAATTGAAAATCTATTTTCTACATGGATAAATTACATCGAATTGGGTTCATGCATCCTAACCCTTGGAAACTTAGCCGGACATAACTAAACTAAGTGTGAACGCAAAATCAAATTTGCAGAAATTCATAGCTATATGAGAAATTGAGAAGAAATTTGGAATTATTAAATGCAACCTAAATTTAATCACTAATTAAGCTAAACTATGAAAACAATTAAAAGAAGAAATTAAATAATACCTGCAATGAAGAAATCTTGAAATTAAAGCTTGAATCTTGAATTACTGTAGCAAAATTTAAAACAGAGGGTTCATGAATGCAATTGAGCCCTTCAAAATTATGAATAATCGAACCCTCTATTGTCTGGGAATTAGTTGGGATAAATACTCTATGAAATTACAAGAGTTTGAAATAGATAAAATATAATTTTGAAAAAGAGAAAATAAGAAATTTTCCACCCGGATCGGTCTAGCCTGGTCCATCGATTCGATCCGGTGTCTATCGTATCAGTTCATTTTTGCTTAAAACCGGATCGGTCCGGCCTTACAATCTATGGAGGAACTTTTAAGCTTTCGGACCAGACCATTTTTGGTGATAAATGGATCGGTTCGATTGTTCATTTTATTCAAAAACTCAACCTCCCCCGGACCGAATCATTTTTGGGAATAACCAGATCGGTCCGAAGGTCCTTTTCTCTCTGCTCTAGTGGTGCCTTTTTCTCATCTTTAAGGCATCATAACTTCTGATCCGGGATTCAAATTTGGATGTTGTTTCTTCCTACATGCGTGTAGACTCGAGGTCTCCAACTTTCATGTTGGTTCCTATTCCGAACTCCAGCTACAAAGTTATAATTTTGCCCTATGACTTTCTTTCCTTTCTTTCTTCCTTGGTTTCTTTGCTTTGAATTTCCTCTTCTCTTCGCTTGTATAAAATACCAGTAAAAATCATGAAGTATACACGAAACTCAATGCACTCTATAAGAAATGTCAGTAGCAAGGATATGAGATAAATCAATGCATTTTACATATTACGAGGTGATAAAAGCCTCTAAATGAAGGGGATAAATACAAAAGAATTTATTCCTAATCACTGATTTGACTTAGGAGTGAGAGGGTGCCGATCGGCATTACCCTAGTCCTACCTATAGGCAGTTGACCCTAGACACACTGTCGATAGGTAGGGAACTGGACCTGCCAATTGGTAGTCTCTTGCAAACTTTTCTAGAAAAATGGTCGTCGAACGTAATCCATTCATTCGAATCATGCACGAGGCATACCATTAAAAAGGTAATTCATAAACCTTCAAGAGTATTTTGGATCTCTCTCTAGTATGGGATTTGATTTTGGATTAAATGTGGCTCGGAAGTGCACGTCGGTCCTTTGGACGGGAGATCGTTGGACGAAAATGGATCGTTCGTCTGCACGGTTAGTCATTATCGCACACGGGGTGGACCATTGAAAAGGTTATGATATTTAATTCAATATTCCAAAGAGCTTCGGTCTGTTTGGAAAGTTAGCTTTGGTCAATCGGGGACCGAAAGCGACCGGTTACCTTTCGACTGTAAGTCAGAATTGTGCACGGCGCAAACTATTAAAAAGGGGTTTCAATTACGTTCAAAGTTTCAAGGAGCTTTCGCTCTAACGATGAAGTTGATATGGGTCGAATCGGGCCCGGGAGAGACCGGTGGCCTCCAAATTGATTTTTAGTAGTAAAAGGGTTTGTTCGTCTAAATCGCTATGCCGATTCGTGCACGGGGTTGAATGTTGGAAAATGGTTTGTAGTGAAATGGGGAGGCGCTAGGGACCTAAGGATATACTTAATGGGTCCTAGAATGTTGTGTATATAGATCCCCTCGATGGGTGAGCTTCAAACACATGAAAGTCGACGAATATACACCACGTGATGTTTCTGGAAAGAGGTCAATTATGAGGACCTAACGGATGAGGATGACCGATTCTAAGGGTCGAGGTCGATTCTAAGGACCTAAAGGTAATGCTTGTGATGACCAATTTTATGGTCCAAAGTCAATTCTGAGGACTGAGGACCTATAAGAGGTGATGATCGAGGGTCGAGGTCAATTGTGACCGAAAATATGTGATAACCTGGGGCCGAGGTCAATTCTGACCTGAAAGAGGTGATGACCCGAGGGTTGAGGTCAATTTTGACCTAAAATAGGTGATAACTGAGGGTAGAGGTCAATTCTAACCTAAAAGAGGTGACGACCCAGGGTCGAGGTCAATTCTGACCTAAATGAGGTGACGATTGAGGGCCAAGGTCAATTCTGACCTAAAAGAAGTGATGACTATGGGATAAGGTTAATTCTAACATAAAAGATGTGACGAACTGTGCTCGAGGAAAATTCTGACCTAAAAGAGGTGACGACCAAGTGCCAAGGTCAATTCCGACCTAAAAGAGGTGAAGAATCAGGGCCGAAGTAAATTTTAACCTAAAGGAGGTGACGACTGAGGGCCGAAGTCAATTCTGACCTAACAGAGGTGATGACCCGGGGCTGAGGTCAATTCTAACCTAAAATATGTGACGATCGAGGGCTAAGGTCAATTCTGACCTAAACGAGGTGACGACCCGAGGCCGAGGTTAATTCTGACCTAAAAGAGCACCTAGGGCCAAGGTCGATTCTGACCTAAAAAGGTGATGACCTAGGGCCGAGGTCAATTCTGACCTACAAGGGTGACCAATACTGTGGGTCAAAACCAATTCTGAGGGATAAGGTTAGAACTTTCTTTGGGGAAATTTGGAGACTCCATTGGGGATATGTATCTTGTAGTTCTACTGGGGATTTAGGGGAGCATTTAAGTTCCATTGGGGTACAGGGAATGATCTGAGGGTTGGATGTTTCTCGATTGGGGGATTTTTGGTTTTTGTAGTGTCCTTTGGAGATGTTGATGAGGAGGATATCTAATTATTTTTGGGAATTCCACGAGGGATACAAGAGTTTCGTTGGGGAGATGAGTGTGGTAAAAAAAAAAATCTTGGTGAAAAGGGTTCTAAAATTCATTTGGTATTTTTAGGAATTTTTTTGTACGGTCTGACATAGTGTGAGGGGTTTTAAACGGCAATGGTACGGTCTTTCGGGGTGCCTCGAGTAGGTGGAGGGGTAGTGACGATCAGTGGGTGGCAGGGAGATGTCGATCGGCACGCCCCTTAGCCTCTTAAAAAAGGGGCGAGTTTTCCTCATTTTCACATCTTGTTGAGTTTCCTTCTTCTGTAATTACGTTCTGGAAATCATTCTAACGTTTCAATGTCAATAGATGGATTATTTCTGAGGTAGTGCAACACACATGGTGTGGCTCAATGTTGACAATTGGGAAAACTAGGAAAATGGGGTTAGGGTGTCCATTACTTTAGGCAGCGAAAACTCTTTTGACTCATTCGAGCCAGTAGAGGATGATAGGACCCTCTTGTGAGAGCTGACGCATCATCGCTATTCTAGGGTAGTGAGCCCAGACGGCTATGTAAGTATTGATGACTTTTGGTATTATTTTCTTTTTCTTGGTGATATTTCCTTATTTCTTGCATTTTGACAAGGGTTTTTTCGTTTTTGCTTTTTTAACACTCTGATGTTTCTATGTCGACTCTGTGTACCCGAGGGACAATGGGGCTTAAGTATGTTTGGGAGCACCTTCCACCTGTGGTGTGCTGGATGGTGTCATCAGTCGATTTTGGGAGACTAGCGTCTGCGATGGACGAGATGCCTCGTTCTACGGCTATTCTTTGTGCTCTTGGGGAGAGGTGGTGGGACATCACCCACACCTTTCACTTTGGTTTTGGGGAGATGATAGTGACTCCGATAGACATGCAGAAACTACTGGGTCTTAATTGTGACGGGGTATAAATTGAGGTGGATACGATTTTGAGGGTGATGCCAGAGGCGGTGACGGCGGCGTTGGGTGATGTGGAGAGGGTAGTTTCTGGGGACTCTATTAATTTGTTTATTTTGAGGGAGGTATTAATGAGGAGGAGGATTGATGAGTGGCAGGTGCGTAAGATGGATCGCCTATTTATTTGGTTGGTATTGGGGGGTTTCTTGGTGGCAACATCATCCACTCGTTGCTTTTGCCATTTTTGAGGGTTTTTTCAAACATCCCTCTTTATGACTGGGGGAACCTGACTTTGGTGACCCCTTATTCTTCTTTTTATACGTTCAGCTGGTGCTATCGACAAACGTTTACTTGGGCCATGTATCTTCTTGAGATATTCTATATTTTTCGCATTTTCCTTTATGCATTCACATTTTTCTTCATGCATTTCCTGATTTCTTAATTGCTGACCTTTCGTCCTTTGCCGACGTGGTTCTATAAGGTGATTGAGTTTAACACCCAATTGATAGCTTTGAAGGATGAGTCTGTTGGGGACTTCTGTCAGATGTACTGGTGTCAAAATTCCAACCTACAGTCGAAAAAGTCCCTCTCTCTAGAGGCGGTGCATCAGGTCTTGAATGGCATGATGAGTAGGCTGGTAAGTCCTTTTTTTCCTCCTAAAATTGTCTTTACTTTAATGATCTTTTCTGATATTCATCTTGTTCACTTGTTGGGGAATTTTTAGGTGACTTTCTATCCCTAGGGGGTGAACATTCAGCATACAGGATTGACTGGGGGAAATGCACAGATGCAGTGTTTGCTGATGTATGAGTTTGGCTACTCTTGGTACCTCGGGGAGAGAGTAGTCTGGCAGATAGTGGAGGATAAGGTTGCGGTGACACCGATGAGGCCCCGGTATATGAGGCGAATGGGGATATGTCAGATGATGCGCAAGTAGCGACGATGATGGTAAATCCTTACTCGTTATATATCGACACAGCGGTGATGTATGACTATATGGACTTTTTATCGAGCTAGTTGATGCCTCCCAGCATATATGACATGATGCCTCTTCCCCGTGTGGGTCCGAGTCAGCGAATAGGGTCCTCCCACAACGTGGGCGGTGCATTGACATCAGCGACGATGATGACCTCGGAGGTTCCTTTTGTGTGATTAAGGGCTGATGGGGGGCTATGCGTATGCTGCACCGTCCTAATGCGATGGATCCGGAAGAGTTGGTCTTGATAGAGGTGGTCCTCTGACCTGAGGTATACTTTTCATCTCTTCTTTGTCCTTTTTATTTCTTGATGACACCAAAAAAGTTAATGAAACTTCTTTTCTTACTATTCAAGAACAACAAATTCCATTAAAGAAGTCAATTTCGATGCATAACCAATTTGATATGCTTACCACAAGCGTTTTAGATAAAGAAGATGAAGAGGCGATGCCTCATCTGGAAAGAATTCCAACTCAAGATGAAGATCAATCATTATAACTTGAAACGATGTCTCATAATTTCTCTTCAGAGGAAACTCTAACTATTGATCAAAATAACTTTCCTACCACAATGCAAGCATGTGTAAACACGAGGAATTCTACCTAAGATGTGACATTTTCTAAAGTCTTTAGATAAAGTTGACCCTCTAAAACAAACAATGGTCTTAGCTTTAGCAACGGAAGTATTTGAACAAGATGAGCTAGAACCATTATAACTACTACTCGAGTCAAGTAAATCATTTTTTATTTTTAAAATTTTTTACTCAAGTAATAAATTAGACTCCTCAATATTACGGGACTCCTTCTTTAAATTTTTTATAACTCCTAGAAGGTTATCACGCTCTCCCTCAACGTGAGAAAACATGTCCCTAAGAGTCTTTCCTCGACAATCACTCTCTTTCTTGGGCTTTTCTAAAATATTAAAATTGTAATTTATGTCCATGAGCTTTTCATGAAAAATATCTTTTTGAGATACGGAGATTTGCAAAAACTCAATTTTAGCTTTAAAACAAGAATTTTTATTTTCAATAAATTTAATTCTTTTTGCAAATCTCATATTTAATTCTCTTAAATTTTCATTACACTTATTAAGCCCATTAAATTACTCTCGAATAGCAAAAACTTAATTATCATTAGAAAAGGACAAATTATCATTAAGACGTCCCATCGAGAGATACAGAAAAATGAGAGTGAGTTCAAAATGAACCACCTAAAAATACAAGGAGCATAAAAATTATAAGAGCCGAAAAACGGATCTTTGACGTGATAAATTAGCGCTCCGGCTCTGATACCAATTTGAAAAGCGATAGGCCCCCCATTTTAAAATCTTTACTATCAAAAAGGTAATTTCCTTTTAAGAGATGTGAAAGCGAGATGGTTCAATTAAACAAATTAACTAATTTTAATTTCTTTTCAAATTAAAATTAAACAAAGTGAAATTAAATTAAACACACACTTATGTTAATTTCACTTAAACCAATTTAACCCAAGTCCTAGAACTTTGCCTAAGTCATATTTTTAATATTACCAATTTAGGCCAAACCAATTTAACAAATTAAATGATGACTTGAATTGAATTAACATTTACCCAAATTTAATATTAGCACCAAATTAAACAAGTAGTGATTTAAAACAATTTTATCTTTTTACCTAAGCATGCGTTTTAGGTGAGTATTGCAAAAGATAAAATACACAATGAATCACTACGCCACGATGTACGAGGAAAAACCCACAAACGGGAAACAACCTCGGACGGCCCCAACCATAAGTCGACTATGTATGGTATTTTACAAGTACAAGCAAAAAGACTTACAACACTCGACTCAACTCCTTTCAAGCCCCGATACTCCTTCTTGTACCGACCTACGCTTAGTTAACAATCTCGGACTCCACCGGAACCTTGGAATCCACCCATGAGGAACTAGGAAGCAAACGCCAACCACACATAGTGCCTTTAATCATGTGAGAATGCCGCAGCAAAACAAACTTCTTCTTATTTAAGGGATTTAGAAGTAAACCCAAACAATATCTTCAATGCAGTAGAGAAAAATTCGGTGCCAAACACTCCAAGCAAGATGTATATATATTGAAACTTGGAATAAACAATATGGGTGAAAACAAAAGTGTTAAATGATTTTTTCTTGAAAAATTAGACACTCAAAACATGAACTTTTTCTTTTTGAATTTTTATCTCAAACTCTCTCTTGGAGATGGAAGGTTATGAAAAAGTTAACTCAAAATAGTTGGTTCCTGCACTAAGTAGTTCTGTCAAAAGATAGTGGGGAAAATAAGTGGGAAACATGGAAAAAAACTGCTCAAAACTGCCAAATAAACTGTTTTCGCCAAATCTCATTCGAACGAGATTTTAGTTCGAACGAAATCTCGTTCGAACGACCCTTCTAACGATGTTCCAGTGTATAAAATATGAAGTCGTTAGAAAACTCGTTGGAATTCTTGGTCGAACATCATTCTCGTTCGAACGACAATTCGAACGATGTTTCAGTGGCCAATCAGGGAACTCGTTAGCAAAACCGTGTTCAACGACATTCTCGTTCGAACGAAAAACTCGTTCAAACGACAATATCGAACGAACTTTTAGAAAGTCTAAAAATTTAGTTTTAGCCCAGAAACTTTATTTTAAAGTTTTAATGAAACTTTTTGAATATAAACAACAGTTTAAAAACAAAGTACACCCATATAAATATTGTTCCAAGCTCCTATATATATTAAAATGCATTCATACCTTAGGAGCAATGGAACCATGTTGATGACGTAGAATGAGGCACAATACACACGGCATTTTGATGAAGCTTTAAACTTAACCGCTACGTCTTTAACTTTAGAATTTCGTAGGCTTGAAAGATAGTCAAGAGCTCTATCCTATGACACAAACGTTTTTGTCCGAAATTGAGCCAAAACTACAAAGGACTCAATTGGAAATTTGTGTCCTTACAATTGGTTCAAGGTTGACCCCTTCTCTCAAACAGGAATTAATTAAATTTCTTAAAGAGAGAAAGAGTGTGTTCGCCTGGAGCCATGAGGATATGCTAGGAATCGACCCCAATTTCCTCTGTCATGAGCTCAATATAGCCAAAGACTCCAAGATAGTCAAGCGGAAGCGAAGAGTTTTTAGTTCTAAACAAAATGTGGAAATCCATGAGGAGGTAGAGAAATTGTAAAAAAACAAAGTTAATTGAAGATGTCAAGTAACCAACCTGGCTATCTAAAGTGGTGATGGTAAAGAAAAACAATAATAAGTGACGCATGTGCATTGATTTTACTGATCTCAATAAATCTTACCAAAAGATCATTTTCATTTGCCAAGGATTGATCAATTGGTAGATTCAACTGCAGGTCATGAGTTGCTTAGATTTATGGATGCCTATCCTCATTACAACTAGATAAAAATGAATCTTGAAGATAGAGAAATCACATCCTTCATTACTAACCGAGGAACATACTCCTATAACGTCATGCCCTTTTGGTTAAAAAATGCTGGAGCAGTGTATCAAGGGTTAGTGAACAAAGTTTTTGAAGAAAAAATCGGCAAAAATATGGAAGTTTATGCTGATGATATGCTCACTAAAATCATGTTAGTTGCCAACCACATCGCACGTTCGACCAACTGGAGAAGCATCAGATGAAAGTCAACCCGACGAAGTGTACTTTTGGGGTAAAAGAAGGAATGTTTATGGGGTACATTATTAATAAGAGGGGTATAGAAGATAATCCCGCTAAAATCAAAACTTTGCTAAAAATTCAGTCCCCGTCCAGTAAAAGGAGGTGCAAAATCTCACAGAAAGGGTAGCAGCTTTAAATCGCTTTGTTTCCAGAGCAACCGACAAGTGCCTTCCATTCTTCAAAGTGATTAGAAAGACTTTTGAGTGGAATGATGAATGTGAAAAATCTTTTGTTGAACTTAAGAAATATATGGGATCTCTACCATTGCTCTCCCGACCAATAATGGGAGAAAAATTATATTTATATTTGGCCATTTTAGAACCAGATGTCAGCTTAGCACTCATCCTACTAGAGGAAGGAGTTCAAAAGCGTGTGTATTATACAAGTAAAGCATTTTGAAAAGCTAAAATCAGATATCCATGCTTAGAAAAGTTGGCACTGGCATTAATAGAGGCATCCAGGAGAATGAGGCCATACTTTCAAGCCTGCAATATTATGACATACACTGACTTGCTTTTAAGACGAGCCTTACACAAACCTGAGAAGTCGGCAAGATTATTGTCTTGGCCGGTGGAACTTGGAGAATATAATATTGTATATAACCCCCGAGCTTCGATGAAAGGGAAAAAAATAGCATATTTTATTATAGAATTCACTTATGCAGAGGCGTCGAAACAATCAAGTTTGCCTGTCGAGCAGACTTCTTCGGAAGAGAGATTAGCTCAAAAGCATAATGACATAATCATTGACCAGCCAAAATGCTCATCCACACAAGAAAAAGCTCCACGTCTAGCAGAGAAAAACCAAAAAATATTCAAGAATGGAGAACTAGTAAGTGAGGAGTTCTATAATGAAATTCTAATATGGAAATTATTTGTTAATAATTCTTCTTGCACTACTAGAAGTGGGTGGGCATGGCTCATCGAAAATACCCCCCATAATCTAGATTTTGAGTATGTCTTAAGATTTTAATTTCAGGCATCAAATAACGAAGACGAATATGAAGCCTTGATTACAGGCCTAGAATTAATATCACCCTCGAGTGCTAAACTGGTGGTGGTGTATAGTGATTCACATCTCATTGCTCATCAGTTGATTCAAATTTACGGAGTTAAAGGAGATATAAATATAAGGTATTGGAAAAAGACCATTGAAGTAATAGCTTTGTTCTTAGCAATGAAAATAACGAAAATCCCAAAATCGGATAATGCTCGATCAGATTTACTTGCTCTACTAGCTTCAGCCACCCCCATGGAACTTAGAAGAACATTCCCAGTAGAGATCCTCACTAGTAGGAGCATTGATATTGAGGCAGTCGAGATGATGCCCATCGATTCAGGTCCTACATGGAAGTTAACATATAAAGAAGCCGGGAATCTTGACTGCCGAAATCTTGAGGATCTTGCCTGCCGATCAGAAAGAAGCCAGGAAGTTAACATATAAAGAAGCTTGTTATGTAATGAAAAATGGTGTGATGTATAGGAGGGGGTATACAGTATCTTTGTAGCAATGCATCCATCCAATGGAGGTGGAAGACTTAATCAAAGAAGTCCATCAAGGATCGTGCGGTGCTTATTCAGCTAGGAGATCTTTGGTACAACAAATAGCTATGTAAGGCTACTATTGGCCGACGATGAAAGATGATTGTATTTCATTCAGAAAAATTGCGATAAATGTCAGAGGTTTGCTGTAGTCCATAGAAAGCCAAGTGCTTCCCTCACCCCTATCACTTCACCTTAGCCATCTGTAATCTGGGGGATATATTTGGTCGGACCCTTACCAACCATTAAAGTGAGGTTCAAATGCTTGGTCTTCGTAATGGATTATTTTACAAAATGGGTCGAGGTTGTACCTTTAGTAGATATGCCTTAATGAAAGGTGTTCCAATTCATATGGAAGAAAATTATATGCCGTTATGGGATTTCGTATGCATTCATCACAGACCATGGCATACTGTTTGATAATGATGAGTTTGAAGAATACTTCTTGAGGTTAGGAATTTAAAAACTTCACTCAGCTCTTGGCACCCTCAATATAACGGTCAGATAGAAATCACCAATAAAACTCTATTGGATGGTATAAAGAAACGATTAGATGATGCTAAAGGCAACTAGATTAATGAGCTCTATATTGTCCTTTGGGCTTAGAAGACCATGCCAAGAACAACAATATGATAAACACCTCACATGCTCGCTTTTGGCACTGAGGCAGTGATACTAGTAGAGATAGGTCTACCGACTCACAGAGTGCTCAATTTTGATTCACCCAAAAGTGATATGATGAGGCAACTAGGTACATACATGATCGAACAAGTTATAGAGGACGTTGCTATTCGGATGGCCACCTACTAACAATGAACAACAAGGTTTTATAAGAAGAAAGTAAAGCCGACCAACTTGAATCAAGGAGATTTGGTTCTAAAAAAATTCATTCAAAATAACAATAAGTTAGAGCCCATCGTATCTCGACAGAGGTCTGATCAGAAACTTATCGACTGGAAACTTTGGGAGGAAAATAATTCAAGAATGCCTGGAATGTCGACCATCATTGCAAGGATTATCAGTAATTTTTATTATGCCATGTAATTAGCTCATTCAGTTCAAACTCAATCAGTTAATGAAAAGAAATTTATTTCAATCATAATCTCATGATCTTGTTTTATGTTTTATTTTTCCAAATATAGGGCACCATCAACAAGTTATAATTAAGATTTTCAAACTTTTCCAACTCCATAAAAGTTTATACTTTAGCTTTTCAAACTTTTCCATCTCCAGAAAAGTTTATACTTCGGCTTTTAAACTTTTCCAACTTTAGAAAAGTTTACACTTTAGCTTTTCAAACTTTTCCAACTACAAAAAAGTGCTTCATGTATAACATAGTCTTTAAAGAAAAGCTATAATGCTAAAATCTTGTTTACAAGGTTGATAACAAAATGTTATAAATTATGTAAACTCCGAATAAACGTTTTGGTCAAAACTCTTTTCGAAAAACACAAGATGTGTTGAAAAACTTTACTGAATGTATGGTTTAGATTTCATAGTTGATTACCTTCTTTTTAAATTTTAATAAACATCTAATAAAGTTACCATGCGATCCTAATCACGACAACAGTTTCGAATATTCAAAGAAATAGACACAAGAATTTTTAACGTGGTAAAACCCTTAATCAAGGGAAACATCCACGGTGCCCTCTACGGCACAAAAATTCACTAGAATAAATAATCAAGTTACAACACTTAAGCAAACCGAAGAGATCCTAACCTAAGTTTAGAATATACATACTTGAGATTCTCCACTCCCAAGGTATTCTGAATTGGACTGATCTTTTGTTGCTGATTCTTTATTTTTTCTTTGATCTCCTTCTCTTTGAATTCTGATTCCAATAACTCGTTCAAAATCCAAGATTCTCATACAGAACCACAGTGTCTAAGTGTTCGTGTAAGATAGTATTTGTGATGTGCTACTATATGAAAACATGCTACTCACCCTCTCAAGATTATACAAACATTACTAACAAATTACAATAGTTCTAAATTGATTAGGCTATTTCCGAATCTGTATTTTCAAATCAAAACTTCTTGATCTTTCTATAAAACCACAGATCTCAAG
This sequence comes from Sambucus nigra, assembly GCA_949130495.1. Lineage (NCBI taxonomy): Eukaryota > Viridiplantae > Streptophyta > Magnoliopsida > Dipsacales > Adoxaceae > Sambucus > Sambucus nigra. The sequence continues at coordinate 93,592,367 of OX422214.1, forward strand.
GATACCTTACTCAGAAGACGGTCAAGTTCTTAAACAATTTCAGTATTTTGAAAATATTTTTGAAATTGTAAACCTCCAATTGAGATCCAAACTAGACTAGAAGTCTATTTTGTTAAAATAGATTTAGACTTAACATCTAGAGAATGATTCAAAATATTTTGACATAAAACTTCTTTTCTCAGATCTATGGTTATGCTATTAAAACTTTAACTACAGTTCTTTGTGTTCTTTTTATTTTTGTACACACGTATTTTATGAAATATAAAACCAGAAATGCAAACAACTCACTAGATCTGAAAATATAGTGAGACATAGAAGTTTCTATTTCAAATTTTATTGAAACATAGTGGATCTAAAATACTAGATCTAAAAAAGAGAAACTGAAAACAAATCGTGTGATGTTCGTTTTTAGAAAAAACTCAGTTTTATCAATGAAACTTAAGTTTCTCTTAGAGATGAGTTCTGAGAGAACCAAGAACTTGAGGATGTGTTCAAATAAAGAATAACTCCAACACCAAAATCACAGAAACCCTAAAAATATCTAACTCTCAAGAATAGGTTTTCTGGTGTTTGAAACTTTGAGGGTTTTTTTTTGTTTGGTTTGGGAGAAATCACTCAGAGGTTGAACTACGAAGAACCTAAGGGTTTCTTCTTTCTTTTCTCTCTCTTTTCTTTCCATCTCTTCTCCCTTCTCTCTCTACTCTCTCTTTTCTCTCTACTCTCTCTATTCTCTTTAGTTTGACGAAATGGCAAAAGTATGTAAATGTCGAGACTTTGGTCCTATTTATAGTAAATGAAGAAGGATCCAGAACGTCTAACTCAATCCTATGGCTGGGATTGATTTTGACCAATTGACTTATAATCCAATGGTTCATCACAAGCCGTGGATTAAACGATTGTTGATTGGTTTACACTAGTTTCACAAGGATTGACTCTCAATGAATGCAGATCGTTAATAAGGTTTATCCAAGGTCTGAGAAGACACAAACGGTTTGTGTCTTACAGAAAACACAATCTTAGCCGACGAGATGCTAACGCGTGTACGAACAAGATGCAACCGAAATGCGTGTTGAAAAGTAATTACAAAGCACACCCTGAAGTCTCTAGAGCTTTTTTATTCTACCCAGGCAAATAATCAGCAATCAAACAAACTTTTTGAAATCCAAATTTCAACCACAACACTTTTAAAAATATGTTTTAATTATTTCAAAAATTATTTGAAAATTATATAAAATGATTTAAAAATGTTGTAAAAGAATTAAATCGATTTTAAAATACTTGAAGTGTTTTAAAAGACCACTAATGCAAATATGAATAAAATATTATGTAGTGCAGGTGTCCTATAGTGGTTATAAGATAGAAATCACTTCCCTTTATGTTTATCTTGAGGATTTTCTTGGACATGATTTCTTCAATATACTTGAACCTTTGAGGAGATGGAGTACTCAAAAAATCTAACCTATTTTGTCTAGATATCCAAACTAGTTAGGAACTCCTATATATATAGACTCAAGTAAGTCAATATATAGTGTGTTCTCAGTCTTTGATAAGTTAAGAACAAGAAGCTCGTAAAACTTTATATACAACACTAAAAAAGTCAAAAAGAAGTTTTACTAGATTGGGTTAAATATTGGAATACGTGTACATATTCCTAAATAAAGGAATACACACCTACATTCCTAACACACTTGTTCACCACTAATAACTAATGTTGACAAAACTCATAGCAGTGTTATCCAAATATAACATATTAGTAAAATCTATGGCTTTACATTCATACTCTTCACATTTAAGTAGGTTCAACATTCTCAATACAGACAGAACAACTACAAGCTTAAATTACTAAAAGATAACAACTTAATAGAGCCGACCAACTAGTCTTATAAGATTATCTAGTCGACCGAAGAAGAAATTCAAAGGAGACAAAAAGAAATCAATATTAAAAAAATTACAATAAAAGAGGAAATACAAGAATCATTCGACTGGATGCTTTCCTTGATGTTTATCCATCCCAATAGGAGGGTCATCCAACGTGTGAGGAGAATTTATGTAGTTAAAATCATGAGCATCTGCCTATTGCTACTGCTCGGTTGGTTAATACGATGTGGAGGGAAAACTATCTCAAGTTCATCATGGAGTTCATAGTCCCCTAAATACTTGGTTATTAAACATTAAGGAAGAACATTAGGAGGAATCTAATTCTTATATAGTGTAAATGGAGGCTTATCATAGTCAAGAAAACTCGGGTCATTCCAATGCCATAGGTTAGTATTCTGGTCATACTTCCATAAAATTAAGAGGTTGGTCCATCCCCACTTGTAACCTTCACAATTACTCTGAATCAAATAAGCATCTATATGGGATAACGCCTCATTATAGCCATCCATCCAAACTTCTCTAGGTTGCTTATGAAATTAAAAACCTAATCTCTCCACTTGATGTTGAAACTTTTTTATAACATCATTCTTGGTATTAAATTGAATAACTTGGTCAGTAATTGAAGAATCTTTAACTTTTAGCTGAAGAGAAAGATTAACAATAGCAATAATTTTGTCCTTCAACTAAGTAGCTTGGTCGACTAAAGTTTTTGTAGTTATTTTCTCCTCAACATTAGGCTGAGCAATAATTGCTCTTCTTGAGGACTGCCCCGACCTAGGATTTTCCTTCTTTAAGGACTCCAACTCCTCCAATAGTCTCGCATTCTTCTCTTCCAAAAAGGAAGCACCTTTATAGGCATTAGTATCACATGATTTCTTCAGACTGTCTAGTTCATCCCTTAGGGAATTATTTTCTTTCTTCAATAGGTAAGTTGTCTTCTGGGTTGATATAATCTCTTACTGAAGGGAAATCTCCTTCTTATTCAATTTTGAGGTAATTTTTTGAAGTTTATCATCAAAGCTCCACCTTTCACTTAAAGCTTTGTATTTGGCCTCATAGTCGGCATGGATTAGGACCTCGGTTTGATTGTGTTCTTCTTGTAATCTCTCAATTATCTCGTGATAGGAAACATTTGTGGCCACAACTCGATCAAGAAGACTTCGCAAGTAAGAATAAGCTTTCTTATCTTGGTTAAAAACATTAGTCCCGCGCAAGTCTAATAACTCTTCATCTGTTAAATCCATATGACTAGCCTGAAACACACTATTACAATGCCTTAGTAAATCTAATTCAGCAGAAGCAATCCTTTCCTCCCTTGCATCAAACTAAAAATTACAAGTATAAGGGCATAACAACATAGCTGAAAATAATTATATTAAGGGCAACCCAACAAAGAACAATAATCACATCAAGTACAGTAAAGTAAGTAAACATCAAATTCTTTCATTGATTAGAAATAGGTGTTTCAAGGAGATACACAAATTTCAAAATAGAAAAATCAAACCCAAGAAGAGACAATCTAAGAAAGCTCTACCATTTCCTTGAGCATTTGGGACTATGGAAAATTTAACAGGGGCCATAGAGAAAGTCCCTAAATCATCTTCATCGTCAACTTCCTCATCTAAACTGGGAGGAGGCCATGGTTTGTGTCTTTAAAACAGTTCAGAATCGCCTTTGACTAGCCATCCTTAAAAACTTTTTCTTGACATAAGGAATTTGGGCAGAAGTTGCTGAAATAACTTTATTCTAACCCTTTTCCAATGAAATTTCCTTGCCCATCTTTCTCTTAGAATTCTCGATGACCAAAATAGCCTTTATATTAATAATGGTATCTTTTACAATCTTAATAGAAGCTTGATTTAAAGTCTCATTTTCCTCTCTAGCCTTTGCCCTACGCTCAACTTCAGAAATAACTTATGTGGCTACGAACATTAATTCAATAGCTTTCTTACGAGCATTCTCAGAATCAGTAATATTGGTCTACCATGACTGTTTCTCTATCTATAATGCCTCTTTAGATTCTTTCAAAATAGCCTTTACCCTTTCAGTTAGTCGGGATCTTGTCAATGGGACTGTTGTCGCCCTATTTACGGGACGAGTCCCAGACTTTATTAATTTCCTAGCCAACCTAGGATTGAGGGTAATAGATAATTGCTCAATTCCACCCTGTTTGACAAAAGACTTATTAGCCAACTCAACAATATTGACAATTTCAGTTGACTTCTCGGCTTGAGTCTACTGGTTAGAGGGAAGACCTTTTTTCAACCTCTTATACTCACGAGCAGTAGTATTAACTTCTTCAACATCATGGGGTAATTTTTCAGTAACCTTAGGCAACTTCTCAATCACTTTAGACTTCTTAGGAGCAACCTTGGTAGTGGGAGAAGAGGACTCATCCATGAGGTTGGGAACCTTTATCTTACCCATAGTTGTTAGTGGAAAATAAGGGAAGGAATAAGTATGTAAAGTATCGAAGGAGTAAGATGGCCCAAGATATTTATCAGCTTCGGTAAACTCTTCAGCCGACCAAGTAGAAACTGGTTCTTTCTCCAAATCTACCACAGTTGAAGGCAGAGCAGTAGTGGGTCGAGCAAAAAAGGAGGTGATGAAGCTCTTATACTCCAATAGCATAAAAGATGATTAGGGATGTCCACCTTCTACTATTTGGTTAAGTCCCTACAAGAACTTAATCTCGAAAAGATTAATTTCCCCCTCCTTGGCATACCTCCTCTTATTGTCTTCTATATTACGAGCATCATCAATGTGAATTATAAGACATCAAAGATGAAAATATAAAGGGGAATAGCAAGTAATGAAATATAACCTATCCCACGCCCCGATTGGGGACATCTGGGACCATCATAGGCCACTCCAGTGGGAAGAGGAGCATATTTATAATTCTTAACCACTAAAGCATAATCACAGTAGTCTTTCAAATCCGAAAAGTTTACTACTAGAGACCTATTTGCTTTCCCAGTTTTTAAATAATAAGTTCCCTCGCCAACAGTAACCCACTTATAGAAATACATTAACTCTGTAATCCCAATATCGGTCCCACATAGTTCTTTTAGTCTATTTACACCATTCATGACTCTGAAGGTATTAGGGGCTACTCTTGGAGGGACTACATCCAAATATTGACAGAAATAAAGAAAATGAGGGTTTCGTGGAAATGTAATACCACACTCATCTATGAACAAAGTTAGGATCCAATGACCCTCAACCAAAGAGTAAGCGTCAATAAAACTACTGGGTATCTCCAAGTCTATCCAAGATGGGATTTCATGTTTTTCCCTAAACTCCTCCAGAGAACCCTCATCAGCGATGTGAATCATTATTAAGGAAATAAAATAGAAAGACAAAAAAGGAGATTACATAGATTTAAGGATTCAGTAAGAGCTAAAGAAAAAGGAAGCAGACGGTCGAACAAGAGACAATATGAAAACAAAGAAATGTCGATGGTTCCGAAAGTTTGAGGAAAGTGAGAACAAGGAAAGCTTCGCATCTTTTATATCTCACCTCAAAAATGGAAAAAGTAATGATTATATGACCCCAACGATTGTCGTCCTGATGACGAAACATCTTTAGGCGGGAAGATACTAATGTGCCCTTTGGAGGTTCGCTAATTTTTACATTATTTACAAGAATTACACTCTCAAATAGTACCGTCATAAATTTTTACAAGTATGGGAGGTCGACTGCCGACCAGACATCCTGATAGCTTACCGATCAGCATCCTCAAGAAAATGCTCCATACTGTTATGTAAGCATCAAGCATGGAGCATTGGGGGCTTCTGTTGTATGGAAAAATCATACTTCCACCTTGTATACACCACATTCTAGGACCCCCTAAGTCTCTCCTTAAGTCCCTACCGCCTCCTCATTTCACTACAAACCCTAGGTCATACTCCAAGTACCAATTTAAAGGCCATTAGGCGCCCTCGAGCCCCGTTCGAAGGGATCTAAATACCCTTTCCAAAGGTCCGTCCCGTTCATGAATCGACATGATAGTTCGGAAGAACAAACCCTTTTACTACTGAAAATTAATTTGGAGGCCACCGGGCACTCCCCGGCCCCAATTTGACCCCAATCAGCTTCATCGTCAAAGAAAAAGATCTTTGAAACTTCTAAGGGTATTGAAACCCCTTTCCAACAGCATGCCTCGTGCGCAATTCTGACTTATGATTCCGTTTTACTCCGATAAGTCACCGGGCGCTTTCAGGCCTCAGTTGACTAAAGTCAACTTTATAAACCAAGTGAAGCTCCTCGGAATGTTTAATTACATCTCCTAACCTTTTTAACGGTCCACCCAGTGTGTGATTCTGACCTACCGTGCGGACGAACGATCTGTTTCCATCCAATGATATCCCATCCAAAGGATCAACATGCGCTTCCGAGACACATTTGATCCAAAGTCAACTCCCAAAACTAGGAATGATTCGAAGGACTCTTAAAGGTCTCAAAATTACCTTTCTAACGGTATGCCCTATGCGCAATTCGGATTAAGGGATTACTTTCTATGATCATTTTTTTTTTAAAATCTGCACGAGACTACCAATTAGCAAGTCCAGTTCCCTTCCTATCGGCATTGTGTCTAGGGTCACTTGCCGATAGGCTGGACAAGGTAAACTCCAATCGGCACCACCCCCTGACCCTATAAATAGAGGGCATGACCTCAATCCTGAATCACACCATAGATCCATCAGCATCAGTGATCTCGACAACATTCTCTCGAAATCAGCGAAGTTCCTCCATATGAAATTCCATTCAAGTTTACATTCCCATTATTTTTATACCCAATTTGGCGAAATCACATTCTCTCTCGTCCAAAATTAATCTCATATTCAAGGGAGTTCATCCAAGATCAAATATCAAGCTTTAAACAAGGTCCAAATCCTTCCCTCTCTCTTTCAATTCCTTATTTTTGTAGAAATTTCATTAGATTCATACTCAAGTTATTACTTTAGTTCATACGCATTAACATCTACATTTTTAGTAGTATATTGCACGTACTTTATTTTCTATAAAAAAAAACAAAACAAACAAAAACAGGGTTACGCCTATGATTTTCGGACGAAATTATCCATTATACTTTTTTTCAAAACTAAGAACCCATTTTCTACACACACCTATAATAAAATGCCGTTTGGAACTATAGGATAAACCCCACCCCCATGTCGCATTCGAGCTACGTGGACTTTGATTCCTTTATAGGCTATGTAGGCATTTTGGATTAAAACCCAAGACTCGAGTCCAATTTTCTAATTTTTCAATTTTCTCAATTTTCTAATTTATCAATTTCTCTAAAGCCTCAAAATTTTCTAAATCGCCCATTTTCATATTCTTGCATCAATATACATATTGTGTTTGTAATTTTTATTAGCGTTTGATCCAACACATATTATCATTTCATCATAATAATCAATATCGTGATGAACGCATAAATCATATTTTCTATATATTATTTTAGGAGCATTCCTATGGATAACCTTATTATATCTCCTCCATGGTATGAGTTGTGTGATTCCGATCTCCATTATATATACATGCATACACACTTCACGATAAAATAAAGAAAAACAATAACACTAGCTCATGAGAGACCGAAAGGGTGGGATGGGTGCCTAACGCATTCTCATTCCATAACTTAGCCACTGAACCCTTTTAACTATTGGTTTCGTATGCATCAATATGTCTTTGATGCCTCTCTTTCGAGGCGGAACATGTTCTTTTCTTGTTTTGTGTAAAATAATCTGGCGACTCCATCTCTTTGTAAAGTCCATTAAAAATTATTTTAAAATGATAAAAGTAATGAAGGATGGGTTAACAAATGGAATGAATTAAGTTACACGATAATACGTTTTTAAAGATACACTTTCAAGGTGATAAGGTAAAAATTTACAACTGTTAACCTTATACCAGTCATGTGCGTGTTGGAATACAATTAAGTAAAGTGACATTATTGAAAAACAAGGAAGTGTTTTCAAAATAAGTGACAAAGAAAGTGTTTTTCCTTAATTTAACCAAAATGGATTAATGAATACGTTAATATTTTTCAATATGTAATAAGGAATATTCATTAAATGGGTTAATGTAATTTCACCAGGATAAAGTAAGGATTTCAATAAAAAGTAAAAAGGTTATACGTATGTGTGAGTAGTGCATGTATGTAAAAATATCACTATGTCATAGTATCGGTCTCTTTCTATTGTTCATTTTTATATTGAATTTTGTTAGAACCCCACTGGGCATTAATCGCATCCCTACATTGTTACAACAGGATAAATGTAGTTTCGTATACGAGGGCGTTATACAGGTAAGCATTCTTACCATATTTACACAACATCTCTGATTACTTGAATCCAGAATACAATACAACGGATTCTTCACTTGCTAGTTAATTTATATTATATGAAAACGAAATTGCTATAATATCCCATATTTTCTGTGAATTTTAAATTGAATTAAAATTAATTATGCGTGCTTGTTATTAATTATGTGTTCTTGTTGTGACCGGATATTTCACTATTCATATCCTTATGTTCTATTTAAATTGGATTTAAGACGCACTGAATAATTAACTAAATTAGTTATATTTGGACTCTTACTGGGTAATTATTAAACAACCGAGTTGTGGGTTATTGTTTTGGGTATATTTGATAAATGACTTTTGGGATGTGTATAATACTCATTTTTATCTTAAAATGATGGTTCAAAGGCTTGTTGGTAGGGATGGCAATGGGGCAGGTTTGGCAAAACCCTAACCCGCCCCATTTAATAAATAGGGAGGAACATGGTAGGTTGGTTTTTAGTTAAATAAACGGGGCGGGCCGGGATCCTACAGGTTGGGTTAACTTTTCAAATAGTAAAATTAAAATTATTACATTATAGTCTTACAGGCCTATAATGGTTTATATTTCAATATGTGAGACAATCCCCCAATTATCAATCCATATTTTCATATAGATCTTTTACAAAATTAACATACAAATAAAGTATTTTTTTAGTGTTTGTGTGTGTGTGTGTGTGGTTTAATTGTAATTAAAATACATATGAAGGGTAATTATGTAGGCATAAGTTAATCGGGTTGAGGCGGTTTTATTTAACTTGAATCCTAACCCGTCCCATTTATTAAACGTTTTTTTTTTAAAACCATACCCACTCCTAATTCATTAATCGGGTTTTAAAACCCGCCCCATTAGGGGCAGGGCAGGGCTCCTACGGGTTGGGTTAAATTTCCATCCCTACTTGTTGGCTTAATATAAGGCTTGATTACGATTTTATGTCATTTGAAGTAGTTTCGGGCTCTTTTAGGTGAGTCCCATTTCGATTCCAAACCCAATTTCGGGATTAAAACAGTTTGAAGGGTTATTAGGGATCTCATTTATCACAAAACACATTTTGTAGAGTACTAAAAGTCTAGAGAGAAAAGGAGTATGGAGAGAAGAGTAGAAAATTTGTGATTTAGCTTGGTTTACTCCACAAATATAAGAAGCATATTTATATATAACATGATTATGATTGCATGTGTGTTAATATTGTATCCATTCATTGAAATATGAATATAAACATGACCTAAATCTAATTAGAATGGATATTTTTATTTATTTGAAGATTGACCTAGAATAGATAGTAACTAGATTACTTTTTATTACCAATTTAATTATTTCTCTCGTTAAATGGAATTGAAATTGATGGAATATGATTATATTATGTTTTCTTTGTCAATTACTTAATAGCCCTCTTATTTTGTGAATTGATCCCTTGAAATCATTGGTTAATTGATTAATTTGTTCAACTTAGGGTTTTTAGATTAAAATTTGGGTTATTATTTGAATCTTGGTGCTGTCTTGGGTTTTGATGATAGAAATAGGTTCTAATTTTTATTTTGATGGTCGTTTTATCATTTGGATGTTGATTGGGTGCTTGGAGAAAAACCTTGTATTCATTAATGGAGGATGGAGAGAGAAAATGGGAGTTGAAAATAAAGATTCTTATAACACACAAAAATTAGGATTATTCTATGTTAATTGATTGATCCATTGATCGATCAATAGTAGCATGTTATGCCTAGTTTAGGTTTTTGGTTGTTTGATTGGGTTTATGAGTTTTAGGATTTAGGGTCAGGTTATTTGGACTTTAGTTTTCCTATACTTATATAATGATTATGAATTCAAATAATGTGAGATTTTTAGAATGAGTCCTAGAGGTTATCAGAATAACTGTGAAATTATTGGTTTAAAGGGGGATTGTGCAAAGTATAGGAACTTGGATTACAAAACCAAGAATATATTGTAATGTTATTAGGAATTGGAAAGTTGTAGGGGAGTGGTTTATCGATCGGGATGTGTGGGAGATATCGTGATTGTCATGCTGGGTTATATTCTTTAGGTAAGATTAAAAATTTGGTAAAAATCTCTTGGGGATAGTAGTTATCATAGTCGATGGTTTAATATAATATGGATTAATACCTACATGTAATGCCTTAAGGGAGTGATTTAGGGCTAATTCAAATTAAAATTATTTAATGTATGGATTTTAGTGTATGGTAGGGTGAGACTATGCCTTGATTTGGGAATTCAGGAGGTTGGGGTATATATCGTTGGATGAATATAAGGTTAAAGATGGGTTATACCTTTTCATGATAGTGATACTAGTATGACCTGATATCGTTAGGATTAGTATGTGTTTGTGATTTATCGTAACCCGTTAATGAGGATTATATATGTGTTTACTCTAACTCGTTAGTGAGGGTCATGATTACTTGAGTGTTTTATGTGCGATACATACCATGTGTGAGTTCTCATTGGAATGAGTATTAGGAGGGATACCATGATGAGGGCATGTTCCATGTGCACCGCACTGGTACCCCAGCGAATAAGCGGGATCTTCCTTGATCATATTTACCTTGGGTCATATGTCTAGGTACCCATGACCAAGATGGTTTACGAGGATATTTCTTTAATATGTATTGAGTAAAGTAGGATTTATTATTGATGGGTTGACCTTGTGATTTATCCCTTGTCGTGATGAGGTATAAAGTTCGGGATGACCTAAGAACATACTAGTACGTGCGAGAAATATCCAAAGGCAATAAGAGTAGGCCTTCATTATGTTTGGACATTATAGTAGCGCATTTATTCCTATATGTTGGGGAAATACCTTTGTATGGAGGTTAGAGAATCTTTCTCCTACCATAAGTGATTACTGTGTAGCAGTACCAAAGATAGTTGTACAAGTTTATATTCTATACTCGAGATGTATATGACTTATAGTAGGATGCCCACCTATATACTTATGTTTTGGAGTTGCGTATTACCTATACTAGAGATGTATATATTGTATTATTGGTGCAAGATAGCCAAATATTGAGATTTTTGAGATATGATCCTATATTATTGGTATCGTCGTTATTTCTTGAGAAGTACCTTAGGGTTTGAGACCTTATTATATCGAGTGATTCCTATTAAAAGATTAACCCAGTATAGTTGACAATAAATATTAAAGAATGATATTGCAAGGCTTTAATTACATGGGATACATATAGATTTGGGATTTATAACCACATGCTATATTAGGTTGTTGGGTTCGGTAAGTAATAACTTAAATATATTAAAACATAGGAGGAAGATGTGTCTTTATAATAATCCTATTTTACATAAGCTTTATGTTGACATTTTCTTTTTAAAACTATCATTATAGGTCCTTTTTGAGTTAGTTCCTGTAGATGTAGGTTCATTGGAGGAGCATATCAAGCGACGTCCCATTTCTTAGTCTTAGGATTGTAGGATTCGAGCAAGTATAGCTCATTCTTTTATTTCACTCATTCATTTTCTATTAGGCTGTACATGTATACTTATATTCAAAGTTGGACTTTTGTTTAGGCAAACTTGATAATGAGATATGGCTTATATTGCGTTGGAAGTGATTAGTATCAAAGTTGATTTTATATTGATTCAATATGTTCATTGTTAATTACCTTATCAATGTTCATTCGATTTTAATTATTTCTTATGCTAAGAATGTTACCAAAAGTTTTTTTATTCCCTTGATTTTTATATTATATCCAATAAATCTATTTATGGATTTTACGAAGTGTCACGTTTGGTATAAGATCATTCTAATTTCTAGTGTCCAAGGGATCACGAGTGCATCCGTCGCTTTTTCGCATTGTGTTCTTTAACTACGACAAATCTTTTTAGGGTTTGTATTCTCTATAATTATGACTATTTAGGATGTTTAACTCCATTATTTCCTGAAAATGACACAAATAGACCAAGGTTATCAGGGGGTTTGTAAGGACAAATTTCCAATTGAGTCATTTGTATTATTGGCTGCATTCCATTGGACAAAGCACTTTTGGGTCATATCATGTCTATCATCTTACAACCGTGGATAATTGGGCATTCAAAGTTCATGCTACATCAAAACGCATTCCAATTCCATTTTCCTAAAAAGGTATATGATCAAAAATCTTTTTTTTGGTGTTGGAGTAATTTTAATTTACTTAAAATTTTTATGAAATTTTTTAAAATCATTTTTAGAGAAAAAGGATTTTTCGTTCGAAGTTTTCCCAGGTCGTTTGAACGACCTGGGTCTAACGAACCAGTTCAATATTCTGTGGAAACCTGTTATAAGGATAGTTAGAAATGTCGTTCGAACAAATTCGTTCTAACGAGATTTCTAACGACTTCCTTTATTTATACACTGGACTATCTTTAGAAACTCGTTCAAACCAGGTTGTTCCAACGACCTTGTTCGAACTAAATTTGTTAGTTTTGAATTTTTTTTAAATTATTTTCTGTAGTTATTTTAAATAATTGCCCTTGCCCACTACTTTTTCAGTTTTCATAATATGGACGAAAATCATTTTTTTTAAAAGGGATTTTTGCACATTTTGAGAGAACAACACTTGTTTTCCTTTTTATGAAAAATTCTCCAACAAAAATTTGATTTTTGAATGAACCAAAACCCCATGATTTCAACCTGAATCTCATCATGGACATATGCGGTGGAATTCTACGTCCTAGTTAATTGAAGATGGTCCTTTGGCCTTCGGTGGATATCGAGACATGATCAGTGTTGTGAAATGCATTGGAGCTTCGCGTACTACAAACGGAGGTATTGGAGACGACATCAGCGAGTCTTTGTGAGTCAAATTTGTAAGTCTTTTGTGTCTCTTTGTAAAACCATATTTGTAGTGGATGCCGTCCGAGGTTTTTTCCATTTGGGTTTTTATCGTACATCGGCATGTTGTGGTTGTGATTTCTTATTTTATATCATTTAATCACCTAGATGTATGTGTAGGGTAAAAAGGATAAAATTTGGCTAATTTTATATCTCTTAATCAAGTTAACAATCCCATCACTTTAATTGATAATTGTTCATGTTTACCTTCTGATTTGCAAAGGAAATTAAAATTAGAATATTTCTCTACTTAGTGAATATTTTATAGTGTAGTGTGTGTATTTTTCTAAATAACCTTAGTTCATATAACCTTATAACTTCAAATTAGTATTAGAGCAAGTCTCTATAATTTATTTAGATGAATCCTAGAGGTTATACGGGAAAAAATTCATCGAATAGACATCTGGTGTTTGATGGAACGAATTAAATCTATTGATGAATGTGTTTGGGTAGCTATTGAAAAGGGATGGTCTCCACCTACTATAGTTGTTGGAGAAGAAACTGTTTTAAAACCCGTAGAGGATTGGAGTGAGGATGAATTAAAATTGTGCAACTTTAACTCTAAACGTTTAAATGCCTTGTTTAGTGATGTGACTCCTGATGAATTTCATCGTATAATGACGTGTGAGACGTCAAAGGAGGCTTGGACTATGCTCCAAGTTACTCATGAGGGAACTCGTGTAGTTAAATCTTTAAAACTACAAAACTTAACAACTCAATTTCAAACCATCACCATGAAAGAAGCTGAAATGTTTGATGAGTTTTATGCTCATATATCCGATATTGTCAATTCTTGCTTTAACTTAGGTGATAAAATTCCTAAAGATCGTGTTGTTAAGAAAATTCTTAGATGCCTTCCTAAGCGGTTCATCCTAAAAGTCATAGTTCTTAATTCCTTAGGAAATCTAAATACTTTAAAATTTGAAGAGCTTGTTGGTGATATTGAAACATATGAATTAGATATGTTTCCTAAAGATAACAAAACCAAAGATAAGGGTGTTGCCTTGAAAGTAAAGAAAGAAGAAGTGTCTGAGTCTGATGAGTCTGATATAGAAGAAGTGTCCTCATCCCAATTTCATATATATATATATATATATATATATGTATGTATGTATGTCTTTTGCTTTGGGGCTATATACTATGTCATAATTTTTAGTGCCCCTAATTAAGTTGAGCTCCCTGAACATTATCAATTGTTTATTAAAAAAAATTTTTAGATAATTTCATGGAACTTCACTTAATTCTTTCATTTTGTTATCCCATTTTTTTGTTGTTTATCTCTAATGGAGGATGAGAGTTGTTGATGTTTTGGTTTGTTGGTGTTGATTGGCAGTTTGGTAGGACTATTTTTGGGTAGGTTCTAGTTTAGTCCTTTTAGAATGCCCCCTCGTAGTCGTCGCACCCGTCGAATCAACGACTCTCCTGAGGAACATTCTTCCTCCTCATCTTCATCCTCATCCGATGAGGACCCAAATGTTAATTCGTCTATTCCCAACCTTAGATTGCATTGGAGGACTCTCACCAGTCATATCCAATACCATACACAAGGCTTTTCCACTCAATCCTATGTCCGCGAGAAAATCATCAATCTCCCCTCTCTAGCTGGCACTCCTGTTCACTCATGGATTTCTAATTTGGGTTGGGAATCGCTATTCAATCTCACTGACTCGAGTTATCCGGACCTTATTAGAGAATTTTTCTTTTGGATGAGTGTTCGTGAGGATCATCTTTTAGCTAAAGTGCGCGATTGTAACATCATCATCTTTCCTGAATCCATCGCTCGTCTTCTTCCATTACCTCATGTCACAAATCCCACATTTACTTGGCCTCCTAACTCTCATTCTGACTCTGGTCTAGCCATGATCACCGTGAGTCACATTACTCAATCTGATACAGTCACAATTTACCATAAGAATTTACATCCAGATTTTATGGTACTTAATTGGATTGTTTGTGCTTTTCTCATTCCTCGTTCTAACTACACTCAGATTACAAAAGTGCACATGGATCTCATGTTTTCTATCAGCATAAGAGCTTCCATCAACCTCCCCGCCTTCATTTTTAAGGTTATCAAATCTGTCAAAGTAAACCCATCAGGTCTCGTTAGGAAATCCCTTACTTTTACGGTTCTCATCACTCGCTATTGTCTTAATGCGGACTGTCCTTGTCTTCCCTGAGTTGTCCTTGTGATACGATACCAAACAATTGATATGTCCACCACTGGTCACTCACGTGGTCATTTACCCCTTAATACTCCACAGATCACTATCTCTCAATCTTCATCCTCACAATCTGCCACTGCCTCTATCCCTGCTCCCTCTAGACCATCATCTTCTCGTGCTCACCCACCCCTTGAATTGGAGGATCTTAGGCCTATTTATTCACAGGTGGAGCAGATCAGGAAGAAAGTCTCCAGGATAGGGCTCTTATGCAGGAGCTTTTGCTTTCTATGCAGTGGGATCGTGATGCTCAGGTTCGTCGGGAGGAGGCTTAAGCTCATCGAGATGAAGCACAGGCTCGTCGTGATTCAATCCTACTTGAGCATCTTGAGGCGATTCATCGCATGGATATGCGTCGTAGTGCAGGCTCATCCGTTTCAGGATCCCTTCCAGATGATTCCCCAAATGACGCTCCAGCTCCCTGATTTTCTTTCTGTTTAAGTTTATTTCATCTTTTGTACTTGTGAGGGTGAGTGTATCACCTTTATTTACATTTTCTCACTTATGCCTGTTTACATAGTTTGGTTAGATTCTCTTTATTGATTTTCCCTCTATGGTTAATGATATAACTCTCCTATTTATTCAATTATTACATAAATGGATCTTTGATTGTGTTGCATATTTTTCTATTGTATTTATTCCTCGTATCATCTTCTCTAACCATGCAGGCTAATTCTATCCCTTTGCCTTTTCCGGACAAAAAGGGGAAGAAACATTGATAGGGGGAGTTCTTATGTAGGGGGAGTTAATTTTAATTTAACATATGCCATACTCATGATTAATTAACTTGCTCTATATTCTCATGATTAATTAACACTTGATTTATATTCTCTATTTCCCCTTATGTGTTATGTTTTTGTTGCTTTATGTGTGTAGGATATATCGTCTACTTCTCTGCAGCCATTATCAGTCGCGTACATAAGTCTGTCTTTTTATTTGGGTTTTTAGGACGGGCTTTATAACCGGCTTACCAAATTCAGTCTTTTTGTTTATATTTTTTTAATTTTGTTTTGTCCCAAAATAGCCAAAGGGGGAGATTTGTAAGGAAAAATTTCCAATCGAGTCATTTGTATTATTGACTACATTCCGTTGGACAAAACACTTTTGGGTCATATTATGTCTATCATCTTACAACCGTGGAGAAATGGGCATTCAAAGTTCACGTTACATCAAAACGCATTCCAATTCCATTTTCCTAAAAAGGTATATGATGAAAAATCTTTTTTTTTCTGTTGGAGTAATTTTAATTTACTTAAATTTTTTAAGAAATTTTTTGAAATTATTTTTTAAATCTTTTTTAGAGAAAAAGGAATTTTCGTTTGAAGTTTTCCCAGGTCGTTCGAACGACATGGGTCTAACGAACCAATTCAATGTTCTCTGGAAACTTGTTAGAAGGATCGTTAGAAATGTCGTTCGAACGAATTCTTTCTAAAGAGATTTCTAACGATTTCCTTTATTTATACATTGAACTAGCGTTAGAAACTCGTTCGAACCAGGTCGTTCGAACGACCTCGTTCGAATGAGATTTGTGAGTTTTAATTTTTTTTTAAACTTCTTTTCTGCAGTTATTTTAAACAACTCCCCTTGCCCACTTCTTTTCCAGTTTTCATAATATGGACGAAAATCAGTTTTTTAAAAAGGGATTTTTGACATTTTGAGAGAACAACTCTTGTTTTCCTTTTTACGAAAAATTCTCCAACACAAATTTGATTTTTGAATGAACCAAAAGCCCATGCTTTCAACCTGAATCTCATCATGGACATATGCGGTTGATTTATGGGTCCTAGTTGATTGGAGACGATTCTTTGGCCTTCGTTGGATACCGAGACACGAGCAGTTTTATAAATATGTTGTTGTATTAATATTTATTGTATTTAATGATTGATATCCTCTTGTAGAAAATATCCAATTTATTATAAAGAATTTTTTATTCATTTTCAAGCATTCTGTCATTATGAACTTAGAGAAATCTTTCATCCATTATGACCTGAGAGAAGTCTTTCATCAACGCATGTCATGTGTCTCCATTATCATTATTCACAGACCTGGTACAACAACCCTCTTACGTAAAGGATTATGATATGTAAAAACCATAATGTAAATAAACACCCCCCAGTTGGAACTATGTTGTCTTTATCATAGGACTCCCCATATATGTAGGCATATAATCGAGCTAAACTCATGGGAGTAAGACTTAAATTATGTCTCTCAGGATATTATATTTACGGACACCTCCATCTCTGCTTCAAACCCCTTCCCCATAGAATATGTCCATTTTTCCACCCAAACACACCCCGAGACTCTACAAAATCTATAGGATATGGGTTGTTCGATAAGTGATATAAAGATACCTATAAATGACTTTTTATCCATTCTAATATCAAAACATGTTAGAATCAACCTCTTGGATCTAATACATCACTTCATTCACATAACTCCCAAGCCATGTATCCTGCAGGCACTATACAGAAAGTCTAATGCATTCACTCTCCCTCCTAATCCAAGTCCTCACACTTCCACACACATCACCCTAGAACACATTCAATGCAGGTAAATAATATAATAAACTACGTTTTCTTTGATCTTATGGCTATATGGGTACGAAGGGGAAATACTCAGTCATACGCGTGAGCGTAAGCCTCGTTAGTATGTCTTGATATATTTCCTCTAAAGCGACGCTTACATATTTCACCTTTACCTCCCACTACAAATGAGATACCGAACTGTCTCAAGCTACGACTTCCTGTGTATCCACATAACACAAAAACTCCATCGCTTACATACAAATTGCATAGCACACTATGTAGGACTTTATCCCATGGATAGATGGGTGTGTAGTCATAATACCAAAGCTTCCCTCATAAGCATAAGCATCAACACACTAATGGTCTTCTATTACACCTCAACACAATAACAAACTTCTGTTATACCCCTAACACGAAATAACAACCTCCCATTACACCTACATATGTCAACGGCCTCTCATTATATACTCATTGATAGCCTCCCATTACCCGTATACTTATTCAGATGCGCACACTCTTGCATACCGTACTTGTTTAGTGACATTCACCTACCTCTCATTGATGCCATTTTTATACCTACGCATATGTGTATCATTTAAAGGATTTTCAAACTAAGGTCTCTCACCATGTTCTAAAATAAAATTAAAAGTAATGATAATGCAAAATGCGAAAATGCGAAAATAATTATATACATAAGTGATAACCTAATTATCAATATGGTTTTATTAAATTCTAAAATTGGTTTTAATACTCAGAACACCACATGCTTAGATAGTTGTACCTTGTTTTTTGGATTGTTAGGATGAATCACATGTTAATTAAAATATATAATTTAGTGTTATGAATTGATTTATAAAATCATGTTAACGATTTATATGATGTAGAATATAATAAAATATTGCTAAAAATTGTTACTAGGCATGTTTGAACCGATTTACATGTTGTTTTATAAATTATCAATAGTATTGAAATAATTAATTTGGAAAACTTGTTTCGATATTTCGTAGAACTCGATTATCACATGATATAAATTATTTAATGCGCATGAAATCAGCCTTATATAAATACGAAATAATATAAATCTTAACATTAGAGTTTAACTCCTCACGTCCAGTAGTCTAGTCCTCGGATGGTTTTAAATACGGAATGGCGATATTTTAAATTGTAAGACAATTATTTAAAAATAAGTGTTACACGTGTTCGGGCACCCCCAGGAGGATATTCTATATGAACATTTTAATTGTAAAGAATTGACCAACGAGAGTTTACTAACATTGATGTTGGCTGATGAAACTCAATTAAGAATCACATTCTTGAAATGATTTCAATTATTGATTGAACACGGTACTCTTTGGATTATTCATGGTTGGGAAACCCCGTACCATTTTAAATTATTTGAGTTGGGATCATCGTTATCCAAGGCTTAGTATTAGTTGCAGATAAGAGCTTCACTTTATTCTTAAAGGGGAAGTAGGAGGTTAGTCTAAGTCTAAGGTACAATGGTTTGGGGTCAAAAAAAGTTCATATTCCTCGGTAGTAGTAGAACAGCTGAAAGGTAGGTACGTATTCTCATTGCAAGTAGTTTGAACTTTTACAAAAACATATCCGATTTTCCTTTCTCTTAAGAAAAAGGACAGGGTAATAGTTTATCTCTTAAAACTAAATGCTTGATTTATGGTCCGATCTACGACAACCTGGCATGTAGACTCGGGAACCACAAGTCAAGACTAGAAACCCATTGCAAAGTTTCTAAGAGACTGAGAAATTACTTAAAAGCGGAGTGTTCCTAATGGAAATTAGAATAAGGAAGATGTATAAGGAGTAAGAAATCTTTTATAGATCGTGGTGAGAACATAAAGTTAATGTAGGTTAATTATATAATGTGCCCATGTCTTTAAAAAGATGGTTTTGGTTTCTAAACCCATTCGATTATATATTAAATTAATGTTAAAAATTATTTTTAACAAAATTGGTATATCTTTTATCTGTTCTGGTAAATTACAAAATGATTTATACATTATAAGGTTGTCTCATAAATACTTTTAAACACTAAAATGAATAACATTAATGGAAAAGTATTAAAGATAAATAATGCAAGCATAAGATTCTTTTTCATATGAGAAAGTCCATGGTTAATTATTCTATACTGCAATATTCTTATTGGAATTTACATATGAGACAACATTTACATTTTGAATTTAGTTTCTTTTTAATTGGTGTCTTACACTCCCATTAACCAATGGAATGAGTGCAAGATTATTCTAAGTCATATTTGGATATTGGATAGCCCCACACCCGTGATGTTGAATGAGATAAAATAGTTAAAATTAAAGAGACATGTATGTCTCTTTTTCGATTATGCCAAAGGCTATAGAGGTAATCTACATCATATTCATAATCATAAGAAGGTCATTGATTGAATCGGTACCTGGTTCTTGAAAAAGGATGACGTAAAAAACTATGGTCCTATGTGTAAGCTAGTCTTGGAAGATTAAATGGATTATCATATCGATAATATTTTATACACCACCTATACTTTATGAAATATAACCTCATATTAATAGTGCAATGACTGACGGTAGTGGGAGTATTATTTCTAGTTGGGATGCACATGTCACTTATACTGGATATCAAGTGGGGAAACATCTTAGTGGGAGCATCACAAGTCACCTTTAATGGTTAGTTTTTTGGATGATCATGTCGATGAGATCCTAAGCAAACGCGAACTCAGTCTGTGGAACAACACCGAGGCATCTAAAGATATAAACTCTTTTTACTAATAAATAGAAAAAAAAATGTTTCGATGCTTTCGAATGAATTTTAGGCCATGTAAACTTACTGATGGGGTAAAACACATCCAGCAGAAGTGAACATATAAGAAGTTAAAAGAAAGATGGATGGGAAGGTGCAAACCTTCAAGGCAAGACTTATGAAATGGGTTACTCAGAAAATGATTGACTATGAGAAAACCTTCTCATTGTATCCATGTTAAAGTATGTCATAATTCTTTTAACATCAATACATCGTTCTTAAATGATTGTCTTGACAAGTACATAATAATAAATAGGGAAAATAAAGCGATATAAGATTGTGAGATCAATTTGTGGATTTATGATAACATCAAGTTCTCGGGTAATTTGATTGCATCAAGTAATCATGTTTTTAATTTTGATCAAAGTACGAATAACACTTGTTAGTATAAGGATCATGATGAAAATGTGGTGATATTTCTAAGCACATTTTGTGGATAATATTTGCCTATTCAGGAAAGCAGTGGGTGTCTTGTCTTAATTAGGATTGTGGTTATCTGAGTATTTCAATATATAGAACTTAATATAAACCAGGTACATCCTTATGATCAATCTTTCACTAGATTGGATAAAAAGATGTTTGGATATCCCAAGTCAATTATATCAATATCTTATTCGCAAGTTTGGCATCGGAATGCCATGAAAATAGTTTCTTTTCAAGTATGGAATTGCTCTATCTGGAAATTAATGTCTTAATATACTTGATTAGATGGAAGGAATAAGGACTATACCTAATGCTTTGGTGGTTATCAAGATCATAAATGATATATATTGTGTACAAATACAAAATTTTATTATGTATTCGGCATGGTCAATAAATTTTAGTCTTGTACCTTTTGGGTAGAAAGACTAGGTTTTTAGTCAAAAATTGTTTCCAAGATTTTTACCTTAGAATATGTTTTTTCCCAAGGTGGTTTATATATAAGTTCAATGAGTGCGAAGAAATATTATATTGCTGACTTGTCACACCTCGCAAAATCCAACAGACGGGGTGGCCAACCACCGCCGTCGAACTATGCCCGGCGTGAACTAAATAAATACCATTCTTAGCATGAGACAGATATGAGACATAAATAATCAGTCCATAAGATAAAAATTTGAATCAATCTCAAATGATCATAAACAACTGAGCGATAAAAGATCCATTACATGCTAAAACTCCGAATAATTCCAATCTCCAATAATGATTAAATAAAATCTGAATAATCCAACTGAAAACCTCCAATAACTTTGGAACCGAATGACCCAATAAAAACCCAAATGAAGTCTAATAATTAAATATGACTGAAAAGGAAAGTCTAACTAAACAATGCAATAAAATGAATAAACTCCAGCTGCACCTCCAAACGATAACTCTGATAGTCCTATGCATCTTCTCCAAAACTTATCCTGAAAAAGTTAGTCAACGCATGAGGTCAGAGCTCCGAAAATGAATACACACTATTCCACTCAAATAGGATCCTTAAATCCAGATAGTAGCATTATACGCAATAAATATCACAATAAAATATTTTAAATTAACGGGATAATTAAACGCGATAAATATAAATCACTAACTACGCATAAATATCCCCATTTAAAAAGGCACGGCAATATGATTTTAAATTCCCAAGTCCCACGATGTTAATCTAATTTAATTTAACTAAATTTTATTATTGTTCTCACTTTTTATTATGGCGGTCCTCACCCCCCGAGTGGAACCCACCAAAGTGACACACTTCCCCTTGTCAAATGGCCTCTGATCCATTTAAATTGTCAACCCCGCCCCATGACAAGGTTCCACACACGAAACGACATAAATCGTCTGCTGAACCGTTTAAACTGTCCGTCCCTGACACATTATGTCGCCACAAATTTTAATACCCGTTTTTATGTTAGGCATTAATTCTCAATTTCTCAATTTCCATAATTTATAGATCCTTAAAATACCCCTTAGTCCCATACCTAAGGGTCCCCAAGTTATTAATACGTCCTACCCTATGTTTAGGATGAATTTATGACATAAACCTTTATCTAGTCTCATGTCTAGGCTAGCGTAATGATGATAAGGTAAATAAAATCAGCCCACCGTCGACAAAATAAAGTCGTAATAATCTACCCACACTAGTCTCATACCTAGAAGGCGTAAATCATCAAAAGGCCTACCCACTAGTCCCATACTTAGAAGGCATTATAAATTATAGGGAGAGGAAAAATACCCAACAACCTATCACCACAATGGAAATTTAAGAATTCCAACAAGTCACATAAAGAAGCAAAATTAATCAATGTACCAAACTACGCATGATAGTCCAATTCAATTAAATCTCAATCTAATGATCACAATGTCATAAACACCCAATTAATCCCATTTAATTATTTAAATTAAATACACCAAGATTTTATCATTTATACAACAAAATTCCAATTTTCTCATCTCTATACAAATTACGTGAGTTATATGCCCCCAAATTCATTTATTTCAAAACTAGGGTCTTTCTACATGCATCTTACACCAATAAAATCCAAAATCCACACATAAATACTACGTAACCAAGGGTTATGAATATTAATCATATTAAAGGATTTCATAAAAACAGCCTCAAATTTTATGTGTCCACTTTCTCTAATTAGATTGCTAATTGATTTTAAGAAAACATTAAATTTATGTTTATGCAACACTTAAAATGCATAATACTAAAGGAAAAGAATATAGTATTCATGCTTGAAATTAGTTGGATAAAAATATGAGTATAAGGTTGAACTCCTCTTGAGAAAGCACCAATTGAATCTTCAAAACTTGTTAAATGTTTGGGCTAGGGGTTGAAGATGAGA
This sequence comes from Sambucus nigra, assembly GCA_949130495.1. Lineage (NCBI taxonomy): Eukaryota > Viridiplantae > Streptophyta > Magnoliopsida > Dipsacales > Adoxaceae > Sambucus > Sambucus nigra. Next base: position 93,615,800 of record OX422214.1, read on the forward strand.
GAAATATGTTTTGAGAACCTTACTAGGTAAACTTTGAGAGAAAAAGTGTTTTTCGAAGTCCCAGCCTCGTATCAGTTTAGTATATAAAGGGTTTAAGAGTTAAAACCAGGTTAGGACTCTCTAATCCATTCTCCTCCCGTGTCATTCGAACGAAGTACGATGTCATTCCAACAAGATGCGACGTCGTTCGAATGACATACGTTGTCGCTGGAACGACCCACATTCAAAAATGCAATCTTTTAAAATCCGACTTTTTAATCTGATAGATATTCTTAAAGAACGTACTTGCCAGTTAAATGATAAAAATCCTTATAACCTTTTTATAAAATACCCGAATTAATTCCCGATTGAAAATTTCACTAATAAAACCAAGTTAAATTATTAAGTCCATTAACTCCAAGATTTTATTTTTCACCAAATTAATTAAAGTCAATTAATTAAAACACGGGGTGTTATATACTTCCCCACTAGCAAAGAATTTTTTCCTCAAAATTAGATGAAGCATACACATCAATGCGTAAATTCATGCAACCTAAAATAAGGCTCACATATGCCTACCCGTAGCGTATCATAATTAGGCGCCCGTACACCTAGTCTACCTGAATGTAATCCTTAACAAAAATACAATATATGTAACGCCTACATATATAAGTATCTAAGAAGATATTACGTATCGCGATAGTCTACTAGACACATAATCAATCCTTCTCTACCTGATGCTGAAGTAAATAGCCCCTCACATAACTAGATTGGTTTGGTGTTGTGGTCACTCCTTGACCTTCTGACGTTGCTGGTGCTCCCTGAACACCTACTGCCACAAGAACTGGAGGCCTCAGTCCTTGTTGTCCCTGTACTCCTGGACCTTATTTCCCTTGTGTAACTTAATCTTATTAGGCCTGTATTCCTTGGTTTTGTTGGCCCGCTCTCTTGTAACACCTCGCTGAAGCACCCTATATCTTTGACTTACTTAAGTTTATACTAAATAGTTGCTCATCTAGTTTGGAAATTATGACAAATTTGAGTCCCATCCCTAGTTTTCAAAGAAACCTCAGAATGTACATGATACCTCTATAAGTTCTTTAAGGTAGATCACCAACACCACACACTAGGATTGCGTACAAATATTATATCATAATATATTTTGTTATGTGTGAGTTAATTCCTTTAAAATCGATTTTCTACTATTTTTGGTAATTTTTAAATAATTTCTAAGATTTTAAAATGATTTTTAGAAATTAAAAATAATGGTTTTAAAACCTTTGGGGCTAGATTATAATTTGTTTTTATAGCATAAAATCTGGTTGGGTAGAAAACGAAAGTGCTTGAGAATATTATGGGTACAATTTATATTTTTAAAAATTTAAAAACACGCTTTTTACATTGCATCTCAGCCTTACACGTGTTGCCTATATAACAACCAAACATGTGTTTTCTTCCTCTCACATACTTAAGCTTATCTGTGGACCATTGGATCTATTATAATTAACGATCTGCATGTGTTTTCTTTTAATCCCTGTGTTTATTTTTTAACCAATCAAATCTTTTTTAAAAGAGGTAGGTTAATAGCCATTAGATTAACTTCGAATTAATCCTGATCATTCATTTTACTTCGATGTTCCAGATCCTTCTTCTCTCGGTATATAAGGAGACTTCGTCTATTATTTTGCAACTTTTATTAGTTTAACCTTTGAGAGAAAATAGAGATAAGAGAGAGGAAGAGTTAGAGAGAGAGAGAGAGTTCGAAGAGTTTTTACAAATCCTAACTCAAACTTCAACCAAATCAAAACCAAAAAATCTTTTTCTGAGTGTCTTTAGTTCAAGATTTGTGAATTTTATTCCTCTACTGTCTTATATCTCTTTGCCAACTTAATCACGTTGATTAAGTCTCTATTTCTTTGTATAGAAATTTGAGATTTGATTTCTGTGATACAGATTACTTAGTTATTTGCTAAATCTGATTTCTTATTTCAAGAAATTTATTTTTTGTTCGTTGTTTTCAAAATAAATGTTTTTTTGAAACCCTAAACTAACAAAACCCTTTCTGATTTCATCTTACTCAAACTTTCAGACCTAGATCTAGTTTTGGATCTTGATTGGGGATTTCACCTTCAAAATTATTTCATGTTTTTTGAATTAAGTTAATGTTTTCAAATAAAGAAAGTGTATAGGATCTTGTCTAGTTTGTATAGCAAGATTCCCTCTTGATCTGTGGTTATTTGAAAGATCCAAAGTCTGATTTATTTGACTAAGTTAATTTTAGAAACCCCTGCATCTTGAGAAATCTGTTTGTAATTTGTTACTCATATTTTCCTTAATTAAGTGTGTGTGAGTTGCATGCATGGGTTTAAAGCACTACACCACATACACCTTCACACTACTACACTGAAAAGTGTTGCTCTTGAGATATTAGAGCTTTAGAGTCGACGTAAAGTTAAAAGGAGTAAAGTTACGAAGCTGGGAGACTATCAGCAACATCAGAACCTTAGGAGAAGTCAGAACACGCTAGAGCAGTTGGTACCTTTCTGAACTTAGTTTAGGTTTGATTGTGTGTCTTTATTGTTATATAACTTGTAATTTGTTACTCATTTTTAGTGGACTTTTTACTTTTGTGGCGTAGAGGTCACCGTGGATGTTTCCCTAATTGGGTGTAGGTTTACCACGTTAAAATTGCTTATGTACACTTCTTCTTCCTCTCATCCCTTTCTTAAGGCTGTGTTGGTTTATTTTGATTAAAGTTTTGTTTTTCAAAACTGGTAAACCTATAACTGAAATTACTCGTTCATACAGTTTTATACATCTTGTGTTTAAAATTTGTTTTAAGAAAAGAGTTTCGTCAACAAACTGTTTGGAGACATTTAGATAGTTTAATCTTATATTAAACAACTTAAGTTGTACTTTTTCAATTGGTATCAGAGCTTTGGTTTCTCAAAAATTCTTTAGATCTTTATTTTTTGAAATTGTTTTCTAGAAACAAATTATGGACGAGAAATTTGAGAGACTAGGTAACCTGTCCAGGACCCCTCTCTTTTATGGAACCAACTTTCCTTACTGGAAGGTAAGGATGGTGGCATTCATCCAAGTGACTTTGGGAGATGATGACTGGGAAGTTATTGAAAATGGTTATACCTTTCCTACAAAACTAGCCGCTGAAGGAAGCACTGTGAGGATTAGAAAATTACTAAGTGAATTCACTAAAGAAGTGAAACATGTTTCACTTAATAACAATAAAGGAAAAAATGCCATATTCATGTCTATCAATGAACACAAATTTAAGAGGATATCTTTTTGTTCTGCCTCTAAAGAAGCATGGGACACCCTAGTGACTGCACATGAGGGTGATACCAGAGCTAAAGCTGCTAAAACTCAAATGTTAATCCAACAGTATAACTCCTTGATCATGACTGAGAATGAGTCATTTGATGACTTCTATATTAGACTGACAGACATTGTGACCAAATTGCATGCTAATGGGATCATTTATGACAGAAATGATATTGTCTCTAAAATACTAAGATCACTTCCAATAGAAATGTTTATGAAATTGAGGAGATGGATGATCAAAATCTTACACCTGAACTCCTCAGTAGCAAAATGAGAACTGTGGAAATGGAATTAGAATTTAAGAAACAATTAACCCAGTCCCAAAAGAGATAGTCGACCTCCAATCTTGTTTTTTTATCTAAGTTGACCACACCTGAAGTTAGCATACCTAACATTGACTTAGACTCTGATGAGGATTGTAATTTAGATACTTTGGATGATCGGATTGCCTTAATGTCTAAATAGTTTAAGAAAATTTTAATCTTTCGAAATAAAATAGCAAAAAGACAATGCAAAACTATTTATCCAAACCAATCTAATAACATGCCTCATGAGAGAAGACAAGATAAATACCCATATGACAATCACAAGAGACCTGAGAAAGAGTTTAAAAATGTTAAATGTTATAGATGTGGAAAGCTAGGACACATGGCTAGTGACTATAGTGTTAACTTAGAAAAAATTCACAAACATTATTGGGCTGATTTAAGCAAGACTTGGGATGACTCAAGTGACTCTGAAAATGATGAACCTGAGTCATCTAACACTTTTGACCCTTGTATGTCATTCTTTGCTAAGATAATCTACAATGATGATGAGGAATCTGATCATACCATGACTGATACTGTGCCTATTGGTTTATCCGCCTTATTGTTTGAGAATGTTGATAATGCTTCAAATGCCATGTGTGTGAGTCAAAGGGAACGCTATATTATTGATGTCAATAGGTGTATGAGTTCTAAAAATGAATCGCTAGGGGAGACTGCACACTGCACACTTAGCGACTCTGAAAATGACGACTTTCTTGACATTCACACACTATACACAAAAACTCTCAAGAAAAGCACTAGGCTTGAAAAAACTATCAAGGATCTTACCCTGAAGATAGAAACCTTAAGTCTGATGATTAAACAAAATGCTGAAGAGTATACTACTCATTGTCTAACTCATGAGAATGAAACCAAAAATTTTGAACAAAAACTAAAAGAGTTGTCTAACTCTAATGAAATTCTGGAAAAGAAATGCAAAGGAACGTTGTTAGAATTGGAACAAAAAAAAAGACATCCACAATCTTTTAAAAAATCACGAAATTTGAAAATAATTCTAAGTGTTTTGAAGATTGTGTAGCTGAAAGAAAAACCAATTCTGATGACAAAACTGGAATAGGTTTTTGTCCCAACTCTAAGACACAAACTAAAAACTTTGAAACCATAGAGTTTATGTATGGTGGCAAAAGACCTGTTGAAACTTGTCCAGATTTTCAAGGTTTAAAAAATGATTTTGATAAAAATCAACTAAAGTTAGACATTTTTGAATCAAGAAACTCTTAGCATAATGGTGAACAAAAGATCAAATATATCCGTCCTCTTATTCGATAAGCAGATTCAACGTTTCATCCTGTGCCACCTAGGAATAAGACTAGAGCTCAAAACCTAGACAAACCTTTGAATAATAATTTTCCAAAGGTTATGAGTTAAACATGCCATCTTTACTGCTCCTATTGTGATGTCTATAGATATTCCTTAGATGGTTTCTATTCCAAATGTCTATATAATCTAGTTTATACTTCTCATATTTACCATAACTTCAACTATTCTAGGAAAAGACGAAACAACTATGTCCTTCCTAGATAGTTAGATAAGAACTCTTACTGTTATATTAGAAGGAAAAGGAATAATACTAAAAGACATTCTACAAGAAGGAATCCTAGATTCTATTCTAGACCAATTGCTCGAACTGTTTATAACACCTATAATATTGAGTAAAAATCTTTTAAAGAAAAGACAGTATCTCACAAGTTTTATCAAATACGAGCTAATAAGCGCAAATTGAAAACTAGAGTAATTTGGATTAGAAAAGATGATCTATTACCCTAGTTAAAATGCAACATAGTGATCATTGCTTTTAGAGATGAACATACTATAACTGGATGGTATTTAGACTCAGGATATTCCAAACATATGACCGGGTATGATTCCAAACTTATAAACAAAATCAACTTCTCTAGAGGTAAAGTCTTGTTTGGAGATGGTGTATCAACCCAAATCATTGGTAAATGAACACTCTATGAAGAAGTATTACCCATTCTTGAGAATGTTCTCTTGGTAAAAAGACTTAAAGAAAATTTACTAAGTATATCACAGTTTTATGCCTCCAACCATACTGTCACTTTTTCAAAGAAGAATTGTAAAATTTTAAATGAAAAAGGTGATTGCATTAGTACAGGACTCCGTACTCCAGATAACTGTTACACAGTCAATCCAAGTACATAGGTCTGTAACATTGCCAGAATTGATGACAATGAGATATGGCATAATAAGTTAGGTCACATTAACTATGATAATGTTGGCAAATTATGCTCCCAAGAGATAATTAGAGGTCTTCGCAAGATCAAACCAATTTCAAACATTATTTGTGGTCCATGTCAAGAAGGAAAAATTATCAAGGCTCCTCATAAGAAATTAAAATAAGTTTTATCCACTAAACCTCTAGAACTCATCCATAAGGACCTAATGGGTCCTTCTCGGATTGTTAGTCTCTGTGGAAATATTTACACCCTTGTTATGGTTGATGATTTCACTCGATTTACCTAGGTTGCCTTCTTAAAACATAAATCATAAATCTTTCAATAGTTTTTGAAAGTTTTAGTTCGTATAGAAAATGAAAAGGACGCCCAAGTAGATAGAATTCGTAGTGATAGAGGAGGAGAATTCGTAGATATAGGTATCATAGAATATTGTTACTATAACGGTTATAAAAATGAATTTAGTGCTCCTAAGACACCTAAAAAAAATGGGATTACTGAGCGTAAAAATTAGACTCTTCAAGAAATGTCCCATGTGATGATTCATACGAAAAACCTACTAAAGTATTTTTGGGTAGAATCCATTCATACTATCTGTCATATAATCAATCGCATCTACTTAAGGAAGAATAACAAACAAACATCTAAGCTTTGGTATGGAAAGAAACCTAACCTCAAATACTTTAGAATATTTAGTAGTACCTGTTATGTCCGTAAGGACAGAGAACATCTGTCTAAATTCGAAACCAGAGGTGATAAAGCCATCTTTTTAGGATATTCTCCAAACAGTAGCGCCTATCATGTCTACAATCTTCATACCAAAACCATGATGGAATCCATTAATATGGTTATAAGTGACACTAATGCAGAAAGTAAGACCAAAGAATCAATTATTGTGGATGAGTTCGAAAATATTTTAAATTATGACTCTCCATAAATAATTGAATCTTTACCAACTGAGACCCCTGATGTACCTAATTGGGTTTCCAAAGGTCATCCTTTAGATAGTGTAGCTAGTAATCCTACCGAGCCTGTTCGTACAAGATCTCAACTTCGTAACATTGCTCATTTTACATGTTTTGTGTCTCTTACTGCACCTAAAACTATAAATGAAGCCTTGAATGACACCTTGTGGATAAGTGCTATACAGGAGGAGCTTCTTCAATTTATCATTCATGATGTTTGGTATCTTGTACCAAGGCCTAAAAATAAAAGGTTTATTGGCACACGTTGGATTTTTAAAAATAAGAATGGTGAATCCGGATGATTATTAAGAATAAAGCTAGATTAGTTGCACAGGTCTACTCTCCGATTGAAGGAATAGATTATGAGGAAATCATTGCTCCTGTCACTTGCCTCGAATCTGTTCGCTTACTTTTTACCATTGCATGTCATTTGCATTTCACTTTATATTAAACAGATGTTAAGTCTGCCTTCTTTAATGGAATTTTATCTAAGGAGACCTATGTAGACTAACCCAAAGGGTTTATTGACCCTCATCACCCAAATTATGTTTATCATTTAAAAAAAGCTCTTTATGGGTTAAATTAAGATCATACGACTTGGTATGAGCGTCTATCCACCTTTCTTTTAGATAATGGATTTAGGAGATGAGGGAATGACCAAACCTTATTTGTCAAACATTTTGACAACAACATTACTATTGCTCAAGTTTATGTTAATGATATAATTTTTTGTTCCACCTCCCCTTTAGAAGTTAAGCCATTCTCTGACATTGTGCACAAAGAATTTCAGATGTCACTTATGGGGGAGTTATAATTCTTCTTACGACTCCAAGTTAAACAGAATTCAGAAGTATTATTTCTATCGCAATCTAAATATGCTTTAGATATTGTTAAGAAGTTTGGACTAGAAACAACTAAAGACGCTAGGAGTCCTATGAGTATCGCTGTCAAACTTTCTAAAGATGAGAATGGAAAATTTGTTGATACCACCTTGTATCGTAGTATGACATGAAGCTTACTTTATCTTACTGCCTCCCATCCTGACATCATGTACGCAGTCTGCGTGTGTGCACGATATCAAAATAATCCTAAAGAAAGTCACCTTTTATGCATTAAAAGAATTATCAAATACATCATAGGAACTCTAAACTTAGGACTTTTGTACACTAAAGACACATATAGTACTATAGTAGGTTACACCGATGCTAATTGGGCCGGTTGTATCGATGATAGTAAGAGTACTTCAGGACCGTGTTACTACATTGGTAACCACTTGGTAGGATAGAGTAGTAAGAAACAAAACTACACTTCCTTGTCTACTGTTGAATCCGAATATATCGCAGCAGGAAGTTGTTGCTCTCAGTTACTTTAGCTGAAACAAATGCTAAAAGATTATGGGATCACTGAAGACAAGTTACATCTATATATGTGACAATCAAAGAACGATTAATATTTCTAAAATTCTTGTTCAGCACTCTCATACTAAACATATTAAAATCATATATCATGTCATACGCGAGTTAGTTGAATCTAAGGAGTTAGAAATAAATCACCTTCCTACTGAATTGCAATTAGCTGATCTTTTTACTAAACCTTTTGAATTTCTTAAATTTGAATCTTTACGTAAAGCTATTGGTATGGTCATGGCAGAACATTGAATTATTACCTTTTCTAGTTCTTTCTTTGCCCTTTGTCCTTCTGAGATAAAATGGGGGAGAAATTTGAGTCTTATTTAAATACCATAATTATGTACATTTTTAAAAAGCTTGATCTTAGTGTTTATCTCTAGGTATCAGTACCGTTTTTAGATCAGATTTTGTTAGGGTATTGGTCTGTAATTAGTTGAGTTATGTACTTTTCTTTTTCTAGGATATTGGGTAGATAGAAAAGTTTGTATATGAATAGGATTTTCTTATTTCTTTTGTATCCCTATGAGTCCTCGTTGACTCAAAGGAGATTTTGTCTCATATTTCCAAAGGGGGAGATTGAAGCACTCAATATCTTTCACTTACTTAAGTCTTTACTATGCAAGTGATCATCTAGTTTGGAAATTGTGACAAAATTGGAGTCCTATCCCTAGTTTCCAAAAAAAACTCAAAATCTACATGATACCTCTATAAGTTCTTAAAGGTAGCTCACTAACACCACACACTAGGATTGCATACATACATTATATCATGTTATATTTGGTTGTGTGTGAGTTAATTCCTTTAAAATTGATTTTTTACTATTTTTGGTATTTTTTAAATAATTTCTAAGATTTTAAAATGATTTTAAGAAATTAAAAATAATGGTTTAAAAACCTTTAGGGCTAGATTATAATTTGTTTTTATAGCATAAAATCTGGTTGGGTAGAAAACGAAAGTGCTTGAGAATATTGTGGGTACAATTTATATTTTTAATAATTCAAAAACACGCTTTTTACATTGCATCTCATCCTTACACGTATTGCCTATATAACGGCCATTTATGTGTGTTCTTCCTCTCATATACTTAAGCTTATCTGTGGACCATTGGATCTATTATAATCAACGATCTGCATGTGTTTTCTTTTAATCCCCGTGTTTATTTTTGAACCAATCAAATCTGTTTTTAAAGCGGTGGGTTGATAGCCATTAGATTAACTTCGAATTAATCCTGATCGTTCAGTTTACTCGATGTTCCAGATCCTTCTTCTCTCAGTATATAAGGAGACTTCCTGTTTCATTTTGCAACTTTTGTTACTTTAACCTCTGAGAGAAAATGGAGAGAAGAAAGAAAGAGAGAGAGAGAGAGAGAGAGAGAGAGAGAGAGAGAGAGAGAGAGAGAGAGAGAGAGAGAGAGAGTTTGAAGAGTTTTTACAAGCCCTAACTCAAACTGCAAGAAAATCAAAACCAAAATTTTCTAAGTGTTTTTAGTTCGAGATTTATGAAGTTTATTCCTCTACTATCTTAAATCCCTTTTCCAACTTAATCACGTTTATTAATTCTCTATTTCTTTATATAGAAATTTGAGATTTGATTTTTGTGATACATATCACTTAGTTATTTGCTAGATCTGATTTCTTGTTTCGAGAAATTTATTTTTTTGTTGGTTGTTTTCAAAATAAATGTTGTTTTCAAACCCTAAACCAACAAAACCCTTTCTGATTTCTTCTTACTCAAACTTTCAGACTTAGATCTAGTTTGGGATCTTGATTGGGGATTTCTCCTTCAAAATTATTTCAAGTTTTGTGAAATAAGTTAATGTTTTCAAATAAAGAAAGTGTTTAGGATCTTGACTAGTTTGTATAGCAATATTCCCTCTTGATCTGCGGTTATTTGAAAGATCCAAAGTTTGATTTATTTGACTAAGTTGATTTTAGAAACCCCTACATCATGAGAGATCTGTTTGTAATTTGTTACTCATATTATCTGTAATTAAGTGAGTGTGAGTTGCATGCATGAGTTTAGGGCACTAAACCACATACACCTTCGCACTACTACACTGAAAAGTGTTGGTGTTGATATATTGGAACTTTAGAGTCGATGTAAAGCTAAAAGGAGTAAAGTTATGAAGATGGGAGAACATCAGCAACATCAAAACCTTAGGAGAAGTCAGAACATGCTAGAGGAGTTGGTACATTTCTGAACTTAGTTTAGGTTTGATTGTGTGTCTTGATTGTTATATAGCTTGTAATTTGTTACTCATTTTTAGTGGACTTTTTACTTTTGTGGCGTATAGGTCACCATGGATGTTTCCCCAATTTGGTGGGGTTTTATCACGTTAAAATTGCTCGTGTACACTTCCTCTTCCTCTCATCCATTTCTTAAGGATGTGTTGGTTTATTTTGATTAAAGTTTAGTTTTTCAAAACTGGTAAACCTATAACTGAAATTACTCGTACATACTGTTTTAGACATCTTGTGTTTAAAATTTATTTTAAGAAAAGAGTTTCTTCAATAAACTGTTTAGAGCCATTTAGATAGTTTAATCTTGTATTAAACAGCTTAAGTGATACTTTTTCACTCGTCGCTTGATGTCCTACTTTCCCACATTCAAAGAATTCACCCTTAAAAGGTCCATACCGTCTAGTATTCGCTTGTTATTCTCCTTGTCCTTGTTGGTTCTGGTTTGTTCTTTATTTCTTCCATGCGTGGTCATTGTGACCCTTATTCTCACCTCCTTGTCCATTTGACTCTTATCACTTTACCAACTTATTTTTTTATAATTTCCCTTCTCTTGCCATAAAAAAATTGCAACATCCACCACCTGAGCATAGGTAGTGTACGTCGGATTCCCAACACCATCTACTTATTCGAACAGACAATCCCTTAATGAAACATTCCATTTTCTTCACCTCAGTGCTAACCTCCTCTGACACAAACATAGATAATTTGGTGAACTCCTGTTCATACTCGACAATCAACTTTAAACCTTTCTCCAAGTCCATAAATTATCTCTTCTTCACGTTCCTAATTTCATACGAAAAGTAATTATTATTGAACTTGATCAAAAATTCTGCATATCCCAATTGATCCCTATCCTCTAAACTCGTGGCACTCTCCCACCATTGTAAAGCATCCCCAATCAACTTAAATCTCACTAACATCTTCTTTTGCACATCCGTTTAGTCCACCATCCTCAAATGCATCTCCATATCTTTCCTCCATTGGTGAACAACTATTGGATCAGATCCCCCTCCAAAGGTGGGAGGATTGCCCTTAAGGAAACTGGTTCTCACCCTACCCTAAGATGAGATGGGTGTACACTACTACTATGCACCTACAGTCACCCATATCTATCTCACCATCTCCAAACTAGTTGTTGTGGACTCACGAATGATAGCCACTAACTCCTCAGGCTCCAACATAATCTGACGCCGCCTCTCTTGAGCCACGGGATCAGAAACAGACTCCTCTCTCCTATTCCCAGCTCTCCTTGTGTTTGCCATCTAAAAAAGATAGGAACAAAACAACATCAGACTCGGAATGACTAAGAGTACAAATCATCAAAAGGAATCAAAGATAAGCAACGCGGAAGCTAAAACGGACTCATAACCTACGAGACCTAAGACCATGCTCTGATACCATCTGTCACACCCCGCAAAATCCAACAGACGGGGTGGCCAACCACCGCCACTGAACTATGCTGGGCGTGAACTAAATAAATACCATTCTCAGCATGAGACAAATATGAGACATAAATAATCAATCCACTAGATAAAAATTTGAATCAATCTCAAATGATCATAAACAACTCAGTGATAAAAGATCCATCACATGCTAAAACTCTGAATAAATCAAATCCCTAATAATGATTAAATAAAATATGAATAATAAAGATCTGAATAATCCAACTGAAAACCTCTAATAACTTCGGAACTGAATGACCCAATAAAAACCTAAATGAAGTCTCATAATTAAGTACGACTGAAAAGGAAAGTCGAACTAAATAATGAAATAAAACGAATAAACTTCAGCTGCACCTCCAAATGATAACTCTAATTATCCTATGCAGCTACTCGAAAATTTATCTTGAAAAAGTTAGTCAACACACGAGGTCGAAGCCCCGAGCATGAATACACACTACTCCCCTAAAATAGGATTCTTAAATCCAAACAGTAGCATTATACGCAATAAATACCACAATAGAATATTTTAAATTAACGGGATAATTAAACACTATAAATATAAATCAATAACAACACATAGAGATCCCCATTTAAAAAGGCACACCAATATGATTTTAAATTCCCAAGTCCCACGATATTAATTTAATTTAAATTAACAAAATTTATTATTGTTCTCACTTTTTACTATGGCAGTCCTCCCTCCTCGAGTGGAAATCCACTTAAGTGACACACTTCCCATTATCAAATGGCCTATGATCCGTTTAAACTGTAGACCCCTCCCCATGACAAGGTTCCACACACGACACGACACGACATAAATCGTCCGCTGACCCGTTTAAACTGTCGGTCCCTGACACATTATGTCGCCACAAATTTTAATACCCATTTTTATATCAGGCATTAATTCTCAATTTTGCAATTTCAACAATTTATAGATTACCCCACCCTTTTAATCGATGTGAGATCCTCAAAATACCCCTTAGTCCCATACCTAAGGGTCCCCAAGTTTTCAATACGTCCTAACCTAGGTATATGATGAATTTCTAACATAAACCTTGACCTAGTCTCATGTCTAGGCTAGTGTAACGACGATAAGGTAACAAAACTCTACCCAGCCCTGACATAATAAAGTTGTAATAATGTACCCTCACTAGTCCTATACCTAGAAGGCATAAATCATTAAAAATCCTACCCACTAGTTCCATACCTAGAAGGCATCCTAAACTACTTGGAGAGAAAAAATACCAGACAACCCGTCGTCACAGTGACGATTTAATAAAACCAATAAATCACATAAGTAAGCACAATTAATCAATGTACCAAACTACGTATGATAGTCTAATTCAATTAAATCTTAATTTAATGATCAGAATGTCATAACACCCAATTAATCATATTTAATTATTTAAATTAAACACACCGAGATTTCATCATTTATACAACAAAATTCCAATTTCATCATCCCTACACAAATTACGTGAGTTATACGCCCCCAAATTCATTTATTTCAAAACTAGGATTTTTCTACATGCAACCTACACCAATAAAACCCAACATCCACTCATAAATCCTACGTACCCAAGGGTTATGAATATTAATCATATTAAAGGATTTCATAAAAATATCCCCAAGTTTTATGTGTCCACTTGCTCTAATTAGATTGCTAATTGATTTTAAGAAAACATTAAATTTATATGTATGCAACACTTAAAACGAATAATACTAAAGGAAAAGAATAGAGTATTCATGTCTGAAATTAGTTCGATAAAAATATGAGTAGAAGGTTGAAATACTCTTGAGAAAACACCAATTTAATCTTCAAAACTTGTTAAAAGTTGGGGTTAGGGGTTGAAGATGAGAGAAATATGTTTTGAGAACCTTACTGGGGAAACTTTGAGAGAAAAAGTGTTTTTCGAAGTCCCATCCTCGTATTAGTTTAGTATATCAATGGTTTAAGAGTTAAAACTAGATTAGGAATCTCTAATCCATCCACCGCCCCTGTGGTTCGAATGAAGTACGATGTCGTTCGAATGAGATGCTACGTCGTTCGAATGAGATGCTACGTCGTTCTTTCGTTTTAACGACCCACATCCAAAAATGCAATCTTTTAAAATCCGACTTTTTAATATGATAAATATTCTTAAAAAATGTACATGTCAGTTAAATGATAAAAATCCTTATTACCTTTTTTATAAAAGACCCGAATTGATTGTCGATTGAAAATTTTACTAATAAAACCAAGTTAAATTCTTGAAGGCCATTAACTCCAAGATTTTATTTTTCACCAAATTAATTAAAGTCAATTAATTAAAACACGGGGTTTTTCATACTTGTTGTGGGGGCAAAAAATATGCCTTCCTAATAGCATGACATGTGACGAGCACCCCAGTCAAAATGGAGAGAAACAAACACTCCAACAAGATAGGGGCGACTAGAGTCCTTGATAAAATAGAAGAACGAGGAGCAGTATCGGATTGGAATGAAACTCTACGAAGATAGGATTCATCCATATTTGTAACCCTAATGTAACCCCTAACTCTATGTAAAGGGGACGGCCCCCATTGTGAAAGGGGGCTTAGAAGTTAGAGAAACACTCTCATGTAAAACTCTCTCATCATTCTAATGGAACACAACAGTAGCCCCGTGGACGTAGGCCATTCATGGTCGAACCACATAAATCTGTCTCTCTCATATTTATTTTCATACTTGTATTGTGATGAATTGTCACCTCCCTATGGGTGAGATTTTTTGCACCTACAATTGGCGTCGTCTGTGGGAACGACACAAAAAGTCTTTCCTTCTTGTCCACAAGATGAAGATTTACATTGCGATGCAATGGTTTACACGCACGAAGCTCCGTTAAGAGATATGCAAAAATTACCACAGAGAACAATATCTCTTTGGGGTGGTTTTCTTCGGCGAAATCTTCCTTCTGGTCGGTGGCATACATAAGGAACCGGACCATGATTGTTGTTCGGTGGAACCAACTCAACACCCTCCATGTGTTTTGATAAACACATTTAAAGTCCATTTGCAGCACGAGTCTCGCTGGAGCTTTAAAACTCTTTGAAGTTGTTAAAGTCAACATCTGCTTTTTTTTTCTCTTCCTTGACAGCCTTAGGTGGCTTTATGAGGAAACATATTTTTGAAATTTATAATTGGATATTTTCTTGGAGTCCAAATATTTTTCCAAAAATTATAAATCAAACCTATGTTGTACATCTGGGTATATTTGACTAATTTTTGCATTGTTTCATTCACTTTGAATTTTTTTTGAGAAACCATGTGACTAAATTACAATTATTACAACGGTTTTAGTTGACACTTTTTTATGCGACCTTATTACAAATTATTTTGTTCACATAAATAGTGGGGTGCGCTTGTACAACCCTCGCGTCATTTATTTGATCATTTTAATTTTAAATATCGTCATCCGACTACAACCATTTAAGTTTGACAAAAGGAGATTATTGGTTATTTAGTTCAGCACTGGCGGATGCTCGGGCACGGTTATCTCAGTGGGATTTTAATCATTGGATTATTTATTACATTCATATGCCACTATAAATTTTTTCCTCAGTAAATGGCCGACCGAATGCATATCTTATATATTTGGTTGAACAGATCATTCTCATGATAACTTCTATTTGAATTAGCCTCCACAGATGGTCGGGAAATTTACTAACTTCCACAGGTAAAAGATTCAGTCCCGACATATGCTCGGCAACAATCTTAAGTTCTTGGAAATCTCATCGATGTTTCGACAGATGCTCGAGCATGAATTGCTCGCTATATCTACTCGGTATTGTACAACTTTGCCCCGGCGGACTATCTAGGCACCATTCATTTTTTTAATGCTCTGACGGATAGTCGAGCACACTATAGCACTTTAGACCCAAAGAAATGCTTGGGCAAAATTATTATTACTCCGACTGAAGCTCGGATTCTATGATTCTTAACCTGAAGGACGGTCAGGCACATTCAAGATTCATTTCGGCAGATGATCGGCAAAATATTTTTATATTTAGTCCCGAAGACATCTCCCGCACAAGTACCATTTTATCCCCAGTGGATAGCTGGTTAGGATAATTCTTATATTTAGTACAACCCCAATTGATGGATACACACATTTATTTGTGCATTGTTCGTTTCTGTCTCATAATATTTTATTTGCTCACAAATTATGCTTATGATTTTTATCATCATAAATTTGTCAGCAGGGGGCTTTCTATACTGCATACTTCAAAATTATGTCACTACACAAATTTTATGTGAAAATAAATTTTTGAAACCTACTTACGATTGAGTACTTGCTTAGAACTATTTGCAGAAATTCCAAATTAACTCTTATGTCTTACACTTGGAATATATTTGACAAATTTTACATCTTTTATTCGACTTTATTACAAATTATTTGGCTCACATAAATAGTGGGGCGCACTTAGGGATCACTTATGTCATTTATTCGATCAATTAATTTTCAATATTATCGTCTAGATATTATTGGTTATACCAGTGGATGGTCGGTGTAATATTTTAACTAATACCTAGTATAGCCTCGATGGATGCTCGGGCACGACCATCCTCGTGAGATTTTGTCATAGAAATTATGGGATCAGTCATGTCATTTGTTGATACCAAAATTAATATGCTGATATAGACGAATAATAAGAAGACACGTGTCGATCTACGTGGCACAATATCAACGAGGAGGTTTATTTCCCCGACCAAGTCATACTCACTCCGAGCAGCAAGTGTACTCCGACCAACTCATACGCTCCGAGGAACAGACTTCTCCGAGGAACTCAGACCTCTCTGAGGAACTCAGACCTCTCCGAGGAACTCTTGAATATCATGAAGCTCAGGCGGTCCGAGCTGCATCTCGGCCACAACATTGATTGCCAGATAATCAACAGTTCAACTATTCATTGAATGCTTATCATTGACGCACACGCTTAAAGGGAATTAAATGTATCACCCTTTCATATGTATATCATTTAATGTATCACCCTTTCACATGACAGCCTAAGGGCTATAAATACATTGTATCACCCTCATTCAAGGGGACCGGATTTTCTTGATAGAATTACATATCAAGAACTCCAAAACACTTGGCAATAACAGAAACAGTGGACGTAGGCCATTCTTATAAGGCTGAACCACTTTAAAATTCTTTGTCTCATTTATATTTATCTGTGATTAAATAATTAGAAGCAATCTAATTTTTTACATCAACAGATTGGCGCCGTCTGTGGGAAACGACTATTATTATCGTTTTTCACCAAAAATCATTCATCATCAATGGCAGATAATCCGGAATCCAGCAATCGAAACGCTGGAAATGCTGGAAATCCTCCAAATCCCTCTGCACCTCCAGATCTAGCAGGAATTATGACGAATCTGGCTCAAGGACAAACCGCCATGCAAGAAACAATGCGGCAACTCATACAAACCCTTCATGGCGGTGCACCTGCATATTCGGGACATCGAAGTGGTCAGAGGCAAACCTATTTACTTTCTTCACGATCCAGGCGTACAGATGCGTATCGTAATGAGGAATCTGATGATTTCTCTTATAAACCTGGGCGAACTTCATCAATACGGGCTACAGATACTAATCAACGTATCACTCTCTCTCTCCAGAGAGACCCTTGGAAAGATTGAGCAGGGTGTCTCCTTTCAGTTGATTAGGCCCTAGGAGGAATAGGAGTCCACCTAAGACCATGTCGAGGAGTTTCCGACAACCATCAGATCTAAGAGAAGGATCAGCACAATCACGACCAGTTGCTCGTCAAGATAGATCTCAGGAGGCCACTTCAGAACAATCAATTGCTCGAACTAAGAGGCCCGAGGAAGGAAATGATGCATGGAAAGGTTCCATTCAGCGGTTGGGGGATAGATTGGGAGAAATGGCTAAGGCAAATAATCCCTTACAACGAACTTTTATTCAAGGGACACCTTTTGTCCAGGCCATTGTGGATTTTCCTACACCGTCAAAGTTTAAAGCCCCTGTGGTGACCCCCAAATATGATGGAAAGACAGATCTTGTTCTACATATAGAGCAATATCAAGCTGCTGCCGACATCTATACTGTCCCCGACGAGATGAGATGCAGAGCATTCTCAGGAACTCTTACTGGATCTGCCCAGATATGGTATAACAATCTTCCTCGGGGTAAGATTTCAACTATCTTTCAATTGGCCGAGTTGTTCATCGGCAATTTCTATTTTGGAGCAAAGCCAGTAAAACGAGTAGCACACTTGTTAAGTGTTAGACAAAAATCTAGTGAGAGTACTAGAGATTACATAACTCGTTTCAATAACGAGAATCTGGAAGTCATAGATTATGAACAGAAGACAGCAATCACCGCCTTGATGAGTGGGTTGTTGCCTAACAAGTTGTATTACACTTTGGCGAAAGATCCACCTACAACTATGTCAGAGTTGATGGCAAAAGCGGCCAAAATCATGAATGCCGAGGAGGCTATGGCTGCGAAGAAGAATATGGATAAAGAAACCAAGGTAGAAGTCGACAAATCTAAGAAGAAAGAGCATAAGGGCAATGGCAGTGATAAGCATTCCAAAAATAATAAGTCGGCATGGGAAGTCCTGAAGAAATTCGACAATTATACTCCTTTGAAAATGGGTATTAATCATGTCTTGGAAGAAATCAAGAATAACGAGGAAGTAAGGTGGCCAAAGAACCTGAGGTCGGACCCTGACAAAAGAAATAGAGATAAATATTGCGAGTTTCATAAGGATCATGGTCATATGACTAAAAATTGCATAGCCCTCCAGAACGAGATTGAAACGCTCATTAGACGGGGAAAGTTGTCAAAGTATGTTGATCGTAGAAATGAAAGAGGAAATGAAGGCCGAGCAAGAGAGAGATCTAGATCTTGTCATCGGGCAGAAGAAAACAGGAAAAGGGATCATGAAGATGATACAGAGGATGACCCCGATCTTCCCAAAAGGCCAAGGCAACCAGAACGCGAGGTATTTTCAATACGTTTTGGAACATTTGATTGTAATGTTATTACAGGTGAAGATGCAGGAGGAGGAGATCTTACTGCAGAAAGAAAAGCTTACCTCGGTGAGGCTCAAGCTTGCTCATACATTCAACGGATAAATTTGGCTGAGGAGGATCGCCCGAGGAAGATAAACAAAGAGAAGCTATTCATTGGCTTTTCAAAAAACGACCTTGCAGGTGTTCTTTACCCTCACGACGACCCTTTGGTGATCAAAATGAGGATGAAAGAAGTAATGATTTCAAGGGTTCTGGTAGATAACGGTAGTTCGGCAGACATCATGTTCTACTCATGCTTTGACAGTTTAAATTTAAAATTATCTCAATTGGAGCCTTATCACAGACCTCTCCTGGGTTTTGCGGGCGAGAAAGTTTTTCCACTTGGGAAGATCAAGTTGGATATATTCATTGGAACTTGGCCTGCTTGTCGAAAAGAAAGAATACGCTTCTTTGTGATGGATAAGAATGTGCAATCAGCTTACAACATCATCATGGGAAGAGTTGGTTTGAAGAAGTTCGAAGCAGTTCCATCTACAGTACATCAGTGCTTAAAATTCCCAACAAATTTTGGAGTAGGAGTTGTGAAAGGTGATCAAAAAGTAGCTCGGGAATGCTATTATTCATCCGCCGAGCAAGAGGAGCTTGAAGAGTCAAGGAAAAAGACTACTACCTACCAGGTGGATGAAGGTACAGAAATTGAAACACTGGATCCTAGAGATGAATCCCAACCTGTAAAAGGACAGGTGGTGGAATCTACAGAAAATGTTATTCTGGACGATGAACACCCTGAACGAACAACTCAGATAGGTTCGTCGTTGGATGCTTCAATAAAACAAGAGTTGATAACTTTCTTGAGAAACAGAAAGAAAACTTTTGCATGGAGTCATAAAGACATGCCAGGAATAGATCCAAACTTCTTATGTCATGAGCTCAATGTGAATAAAGAGATCAAGCATGTAAAGCAGAGAAGAAGAGTATTTAGTCCCGAGAAGAATCAAGCTATACAAGAGGAGGTCGAGAAGCTCCAGAAAGCCCAATTCATTGAAGATGTGAAATATCCAGACTGGTTAGCAAATGTGGTGATGGTAAAGAAGAAAAACAATAAATGGAGAATGTGTGTTGATTTCACCGATCTCAACAAGGCATGCCCAAAGGATCACTTTCCATTGCCCAGAATTGATCAACTAGTGGATGCTACCTCGGGACACGAGCTGCTCAGCTTCATGGATGCTTACTCTGGCTACAATCAGATCAAAATGAAACCTGAAGACAGGGAAAGTACTTCTTTTATTACCCCTAGGGGAACTTATTGTTATAATGTTATGCCTTTTGGTTTGAAAAATGCAGGAGCGACATACCAGCGGCTGATGAACAAGGTTTTTACCGAACAAATCAGTTGCAATATGGAAGTCTATATCGATGATATGCTGACAAAGAGCAAAAAAGTTGCTGGTCATCTAGTTGACTTAGGTCAGACCTTTGATCAACTGGATAAATATCAAATGAAGCTCAACCCGACGAAGTGCACATTTGGAGTACGAGAAGGAATGTTCCTCGGGTACATCGTCAACCAGCGAGGCATTGAGGCGAATCCAGAAAAGATCAAAGCTCTTTTAGGGTTGCGATCTCCAACGACAAAGAAAGAGGTGCAGAGTCTCACAGGACGAGTTGCAACGCTCAACAGATTTGTATCCCGAGCAACTGATAGATGCCTCCTATTCTTCAAAACACTTCGAAAAACTTTCGAATGGAATGATGAATGTGAAAAAGCCTTTCAAGACTTGAAGAAATATTTAGGAGCACCTCCACTGTTGTCCAGGCCAGTAATGGGATAAAAGTTATACTTGTACCTGGCAGTATCAGAGAATGCAGTCAGCTCGGCATTGATCAGAATAGAGAATGGAGTCCAGAAGCCAATTTATTACACAAGTAAGGCTTTCCGAGGTGCAGAGATCAGGTACCCAAAGCTGGAAAAGTTGGCATTGGCATTAATTGAGGCAAGTAGAAGAATGAGGCCATATTTCCAAGCCCATACCATCGTCGTGTATACCGACATGCCATTCAGACAAGCCCTTCATAAGCCAGAAAAATCAGGGAGACTGATGTACTGGGCAATAGAGCTCGGTGAATATGATATTGTGTATGAACCCAGATCATCATTTAAAAGGCAAGCTGTAGCAGATTTTATAGCAGAATTTACTTATCCTGATACCCCCGAGGAGCAAAAGTTGCTCGCTGATCAACCTGTGGATGTTACAGGATCAACAAACACAAGCTTTGACCAACTCCGGTTGGTAAAAGGGCGAGTGGATGTTAAAGAATCAACAGACATAAGCTCAGACCAACTCCGGTTGGTAAAAGGGCTTATGGATGTAGAAGGATCATCAAATTCGAACTCAGTCCAACTCCGGTTGGTAAAAGGGCGAGAAGGGATGGTCGACGAAGAGCGAGAAATACCAGGGGAGGATGAAAGGAAACAACAAATATTTCACCGAGGAACTCTGTCAGATAAGAAATTTGAAGAGGGGTTACCTACATGGAGATTATATGTAGATGGGTCATCTTGCACAACAGGTTGTGGAGCAGGGATTGTTTTGAACACCCCAGACGAGATTAACATGGAATATGCCTTGCAATTCCAATTCAAAGCCTCCAATAATGAGGCTGAGTATGAGGCCATGATAGCAGGTCTTAATTTAGCAAAAATTATGGAAGCGCAACAAGTGATGGTATTCAGTGATTCTCAATTAATTGTGAATCAGATGATGGGAACATATGCAGTTAAAGGAGAATTAATGGTCAAGTATCATGCAAAGGTGATGGAATTGTTGGCAGAATTTGATGCCATTCAGTTGATCAGAATACCAAGAATGGAGAATGCATGAGCTGACGCATTGGCCCGACTAGCATCAGCTACTCGTACCGAGCTGCGAAAAACGATACCAATTAAAATATTAGAAAGTCGGAGCATAGATGAAGACCAGACGATGAATATTATTACCCTTGATTTAGGACCATCTTGGATGGATCCTATCAGGGCATATATTGAGGAGGGAGAACTACCGGAGGATAAGATCGCTGCCAAGAAATTGAAGTTTAAAGCTGCTCGGTATGTACTAACTAATGGTGTTTTGTATAGACGAGGAATTATGGCAGGTTTGCAAAGATGTGTACATCCCTTCGAGGTGAAAGAATTGATTGAAGAGATACATGAAGGGTCCTGTGGAGCCCATGTAGCAGGTCAGACACTTTTTCAAAGGGTGATGACGCAAGGATACTACTGGCCAACGATGAGGGTTGATTGTATAACCTATGCTAAGAGATGCGATAAATGCCAACGTTTTTTCTCCATCCGACGAACTCCACAAGCATTATTGACACCCATAACTTCCCCTTGTCCATTTGCCATGTGGGGAATTGATTTGGTTGGACCACTGCCAACGACCCGAGGAAGATTCAAGTACCTCGTCGTCGCAGTGGATTATTTTACTAAGTGGGTAGAAGCTGATCCCCTTATTGATATGACATACGAGAAGGTGTACCAGTTCGTTTGGAAGAACATCATCTGCAGATATGGTCTCCCTCATGCCTTCATCACAGACCATGGAACACAATTTGATAACGAGGAGTTTGCTGCCTATTGTCATCAGTCAAACATTTTGAAGGTTCATTCAGCACCAGGCCATCCTCAAAGCAATGGACAGACTGAAGTGACAAATAAAACATTACTAAATGACTTGAAGAAGAGACTAAGTGAGGCTAAAGCTAATTGGATTAATGAGCTACAGTCAGTATTGTGGGCTTACCGAACAACCCCCCGAGCAACAACTGGAGAATCACCATATATGCTGGCGTTTGGGAGTGAGGCTGTCATACCTTCCGAGTTGGGTCTTCCAACACACAGAGTGCTGAATTTCAATTCTCCAGTCAGCGATTTAATGAGGAGATTAGATTTGGACATGCTCGAGGAGGTTAGAGAAGAGGCAGCCATTAGGAATGCTGCTTACCAACAACGAACAGCTATGTTCTACAACAAGAGGGTGAAGAAATGCGACTTAAAAGAAGGAGATTACGTGCTAAAAAAGGTCATTCAGAAACACAATAAGTTGGAAGCAAACTGGCATGGACCTTACCGAGTTACAGAGGTTGTTCGACCAGGAACTTACCGAATAGCAACTCTAGAAGGAGAGGAATTTAAGAATGCATGGAATGCTGAACACCTACGCAAGTATTATCAGTGATGTAAAATGTAAAGCAGTTCCATCAATATGAATAAAACAATGAGATTTCACCATCTTCTATCTTTTTATTGATAGTTTTTCGGGGAATATAGTGTTATATAACACTACGCTACTCGGCAGTAAAAACAACATGATAGTTCAATCTCAGACCAACTTCGGTTGGTAAAAGGGCGAGAACACGATAGTTCAAGCTCAGATCAACTCCGGTTGGTAAAAGGGCGAGAACAAATAATACTCCTTTGGTTAGGAGGTGTACACTAGCTCAAACCAACTCCGGTTGGTAAAAGGGCAAGTGGACATGATAGTTCGAACTCAGACCAACTTCGGTTGGTAAAAGGGTGAGAACAAACCATACTCCTTTGGTTAGGAGGCGTACACTAGCTCAGACCAACTCCGGTTGGTAAAAGGGCGAGTGGACATGATAGTTCGAACTCAGACCAACTCCGGTTGGTAAAAGGGTGAGAACAAACCATACTCCTTTGGTTAGGAGGCTGACACTGGCTCAGACCAATTTTGGTAAAAGGGCAAGTGGACATGATAGTTTGAACGCAGACCAACTCCGGTTGGTAAAAGGGCAAAAACAATACTCCTAAAAATGCCAATCTCGGTTGGTTAGGAAACAAGATATGCTCTCAAATGCCAACTTATGTTGGTTGGGAGGTAAGATTATTACAGAAAATACAAAAGCACCTCGAAGAACAAAATATTCCAAACTGAACCAAGTATGGTTGGTCGGGGATCAAAACCCACTAACTGTAGTTAGTCGACGAGGAGAAAATATTCCAAACTGAACCAAGTATGGTTGGTCGGGGATCAAAACCCACTAACTGTAGTTGGTCGACGAGGAGAAAATATTCCAAATTGTACCAAGTATGGCTGGTCGGGGATAAAAACCCACTAACTATAGTTGGTCGACAAGCACAATTTAACAACCTTGGTTGGTTGGAAAATTTTTAAACATTTTTATACTCATTACTTTATTATTAAGTGATCGAGCAACATTACTAATACTTGTAACTTTTCATTACTAAGTTGGTCGATGAACCACATAATATTGTTATGCAAGCACAAATATAAAGTGTTTGACAAGTACAAGACAATAGCAATAGAGATTTGCAAACAAAAATGAAAGTCTATCATTAAATTCAAAATAAATTACAAGTTACATTGATAATTACATGGATATGTATAACTGTTACATTAAAAATTCCTATTCTATTGGTTTTTCCCTTCAGCCTTCGATACAGGTTCCTCGCCAGCAGGAGGATCTTCCAGGCAAAGGGGAGATTTAATGAAGTTAATGTCTCGAAGCATTCTGACGTTCATTATTGAAGGTGTGTCCAGTAAATGCTCGGGACGAGATACCTCGATCTGAGAATGAAGATTGTAATCACCAAGGTATTTTGCAATTAAGCTCCGAGGAATGGAACGAGCTGGGATCCATTCCATGTCCAAATTATATGGTGGCACAGGCAAGTCAAGTACCCCAGGATCATAATAGTCCCACAGGTAGTGTCCTTGTTCGAGCTCAGCACGCCCAAGGTATTCAGCCAGCCTTGTTTGTAGCCCTCATTATTGGCATTCTGGATACGATCATCTAAATGAAATAGTGCTTCGTTGTATCCAGCCATCCAGAACTCCCTGGGATGTTTGTGAAATTGAAATGTTGACCTTTCAAGCTTCTCGTGAAGACTCTGGATGAAAAGTTCATTAGTCTCCAACATTGATTTCTTTGAAGAGAGTTGTTCTTCCAGTTCTCTAATTTTCTTTGACATGTCGGACAAGGCTTGATTCTTTGCCATCAATTGGAATGCTTGGTTTTCCAACGCTGATTGAGTACGAGCTTCTTCAACAGTACGATGAAGAACTCTTGATCGTCCCCGAGCAGGTTGAGGTTGAGTACTTTGTTCCTCGACAACATTCTGGACAACTCTTCCTCATCCACGAGAAACTCTTCCTCGTCTCCGAATAGCAGAAGAAGGCCCATCTCTTCTCAAAGTCTCTAACTCTTCTCGCAATTTGGCATTCTCAACCTCTAAAAATGAAAATCCCTCGTCAGTCACTGGGATGGTAGCTGTTGAAGAAGAGGCTACAAACTTCAACTGTGCCATCTCTTTCTGCAAATTGTTATTCTCTTGCTCCAGCAGCTCGGAAATCTGTCTACATGCTTCAACTTCACCCTTTAGGGTTCTCTCCCTAACATCATATCCAACGATGAGCTTCTCGTAGCCCTTCTCGAAAGAAAGTTGCTGATATCTCTTCTCATATCCTTCATGCAACAGGGCGGTTGATTCCTTATACTGATTTTGAAGGTCTTATAAAGTACATTGAAGATCCTTGATCATTTCGTAATAAGCCACATTATTGGCCACAGCTCGGTCAAGTAAGCCTTTCAGGTACTGATAAGCTTCGACTGCTTGCTCTGAAACATCATGACCAAGGATGTCGGCAACTTCTGATGCACTCAATTCTGTGTGACCAGCCTTATAATACTCATGACATTGCTTCATCAGCTTTGTATCATTAGCAGATAGCAGATCCATCCTGGCCAGAAACTAACAGAGAAAGAAAAAGTAATCATCAAAAAGAAGATCAAGACAGAGTACAGATAGAAAATATACAATCATATGGAAGAAAAGAACTCAAATTTTATTAGATTATAGTGCATAGTTACAAAGATCTTGGTTACACTTGACAAAGAAGAAAAATAGAAAGAGAATACCGAACAACTTCACACCTTTTCCTTGTCTCCCAAGACTTTCTCGGGAGGCTGGGACGAGGAGCTCGGTTGCTCGGTTGAAACAATGAGTTGGTCGGCTAAAGCTGGAACTTGTTCAGGAGGAGCAGGCAGGGATGAAAGCTCCTCGTCGGCAGGCTGAGTAAGGATTGGATCACCCACTGCCATTGAAGATTCTTCAGAGGCAGCTCCGTCCTCCTCTTCATCTTCAATATTTGGGGGAGGACCAGGGAGATGCTGTTGAAACAGCTCTGAGTCCTCATTAACCTTCAATTCTTGCAGGGCAGCCAACCAACCATCTCGGAAGTATTTCAAACTCCCATACTGCACCTGAGTCATCATTGTTGCTACTCCTCTGTCCCATCCTTTGTCCCAACCAATGCGGAAAGACTTCTTTACTGCCACTTTTCTTTTCATTTTCTCCGAGGAGAGCTTCTCGGATAGAAGATCCTCGGTGGCCTTCAACTTAGCTTCCACCTTTTCCTTCTGGCGGTTCACTTCTCGCAGAAGGGACAATTCTTCTTCTGCCATTTTCATCTTGTCTTCAAGCTCACCAAAGATTTTGAGCTTCTCGTCAGACTTCTTTTTCTCTCCCTCCAAATCTTTCACTTTATTTTCCAACTGCTCCTCTTCTGCCTCAAGTGCAGCCAACTTCTTCTCCCATTTAGCCCTATCCTCGTCATACTTTTGACGGGAATCCTTCAAAGATTTGGTTAAACCCAACAAAGCATCCTCCACTCCAGACGAGGAGCTAGAAGCCTTGATCGCTTCATCCTTCTTCACAATGGTGTTAAAGCAACTCACCAGCTGGAAAAAGAAGATAATGATAAGTCAGCACAGAGATACATGTATTGATGGAAAGAAAGAAAATTCAGAATATGAGAAACTTACTGAAGCAATGTGACGAGTAGCCAGGGATGTAAGCACATCCCTAGACATATTTTCCTCAATTCCTTGGACTTCAGGAATGGTCCAAGTCTTCACCGAGCTCATAGCTAAGCTCGGAGGAATAATAGTTGGAACACCAGCTCCACTAACTTGGAGCTGGGGAATGGTTTTAGCTAAATTGACCGAGGAGGATTTCTTCAGTCTCCTCGGTGGCATTTCAACAGTTTCAACCAAAGAAGAGCTTTTGGTTGGGGAGATGGTGATCACTTCCACAGGTGCATCCTTCTTGCTCGGAGCCACTGGGGGCTTCTCGGCAGCCTTCTGAGGAGCGACAGAAGGGGCAGCATCTACTTTCTTTGTCCCCTTTTGGACATCAGTCTTATTTCTTTTCCCATCCCCAGCAGAGGTAGTCTCCTCAAAGAGATTAGGAACTCTTCTTTTGCCCATTTTCTGACTTAGAGGAATGTGAGAGTCTGGTGAAGAATCCTCAGGAGCTGGCGCTGGATCACTAGTGCTGACCACAGGACGAGCAGTAAAGGATGTTGTATAACTCCTATACTGCAACAAGTATGAAGCAGACCTGATGTGTTCGTCTGCAACTTTCTGATGCAAACTCCAAATATGTTTCAAATGCTTAATATTTACTTCTGATTCTTTTGGAGTTTTTCTTTTGCTGTCAACTGCAAACAAATACATATTGAAATGTCAATCACACATTTATTCAAACATAATGAAATCATAATTTCAGAAATAAAATAAAATGAAAATAACCTATCCCATTGCCATATGGAGGGCATTTGGGACCTTCATATACTTCATCTCCAATCAAAGGGGCATGTTGCCAATTTTCGATAACTACCCCATGTTCAAAATAATCCCTATTAGCATTAGGGAGGTTGACTACTAAAGCCCTATTCAAAAATCTAGTTTTTAAAATAAAATATTGTCTAGAACATCTCATCTATAACAATACATAATCTCAGGAATCCCTATACGGGTTCCGTGAGTTTGATTTAACCTATACACCCCATTAACTATTCTCCATGTGTTGGGGGCTATTTTTGCAGGGACAACATCGAAATAATGACAGAACTCTAAGCACAAAGGGTTTGGTGGAAAAGAAAATCCACATTCAGCAATAAAGAGGCTGGGGAACCAGTGTCCCTCAGCCAAACGAAAATAATCTAAAGGCTCGGAAAGATCCTCCAAAGTTACCCAAGATGGAATAGAAAAATCAGAACGGAATTTCTCAAGAGATTCAATAACATAAACCATGGCGAATAAAAGAAATGAAGAAGAAGGAAGAAGATCTTACAAGAAAAAGAGAGATCTGTTGACAACGAACGAAGAAAAGGATGAACGCACAAGAGAGAGAAAGACTATGGAAAACTCGAAAGCAGAAATTGGAAAAGGTAGAAGACGATGGGATTGCCTATGAAGTTTAAATACTTTGCCTTGGGGAACGGCGAAAG
Organism: Sambucus nigra; assembly: GCA_949130495.1. Taxonomy (NCBI): domain Eukaryota; kingdom Viridiplantae; phylum Streptophyta; class Magnoliopsida; order Dipsacales; family Adoxaceae; genus Sambucus; species Sambucus nigra. The sequence goes on from OX422214.1 coordinate 93,644,065, forward strand.
AAATGATTACAAAAAAGAAACTATTACGCTACCGGCGGCTAAAAGGACAAAAAGTGCGCGAAGATCGAAGCGCCTATAAAAATTCAAAAAAGCGAATTCTGTGAATTTGGAAGGACATTCGAATACGAAGAAAATGCTCCTAAAAACTAGGAAAGTCATTTAATATTTCCATATACCGAGAAAGAATGTTCCATACTCCTCAAATTTCGAAATATGAAACATTGGGGGCTTCTGTTGATACCAAAATTAATATGCTGATATAGATGAATAATAAGAAGACACGTGTCGATCTACGTGGCATAATAGCAACGAGGAGGTTTATTTACCCGACCAAGTCATACTCACTCCGAGCAGCAAGTGTACTCCGACCAACTCATACGCTCCGAGGAACAGACTTCTCCGAGGAACTCAGACCTCTCCGAGGAACTCTTGAATATCATGAAGCTCAAGCGGTCCGAGCAACTAAGGCGGTCCGAGATGCATCTCGGCCACAACATTGATTGCCAGATAATCAACAGTTCAACTATTCATTGAATGCTTATCATTGACGCACACGCTTAAAGGGCATTAAATGTATCACCCTTTCATATGTATATCATTTAATGTATCACCCTTTCACATGACAGCCTAAGGGCTATAAATACATTGTATCACCCTCATTCAAGGAATCGAATTTTCTTGATAGAATTACATATCAAGAACTCCAAAACACTTGGCAATAACAGAAACAGTGGACGTAGGCCATTCTTATAAGGCTGAACCACTTTAAAATTCTTTGTCTCATTTATATTTATCTGTGATTAAATAATTAGAAGCAATCTAATTTTTTACATCAACAGTCATTCAATACTATGAATCTTTTCCTCGACACATGTTCGAGAAGATGCACATCATGTGTTCCTTGACTGAATAAACGAATTGCATAATAAATTCTATTTGAATTAGCCTCAACAAATGGTCGAGCAACTTATTAACTTCCACAAGTACAAGATTCAATCACGACGAATGCTCGACCACAATCTTAAGCTCTTGAAAATCTTATTAATGCACCAATAGATGCTCAAACATGGAATGCTCTCTATATCTACTCGGACCTGTAAAACTTCGCCCCGACAGACCAGCCTAGCACCACTTATGTTGTTAATGCTCCGATGGATGGTCGAGCAATTTAAGCCACTTTGGACCCAATAAATACTTAGGTAATATTATTTATGATAACCGACGGATACTCGGATGTTGATATTTATTCAATTTTAATATTGATTAACTGGCTCTATGATTCTTAACCTGAAGGATGATCAGGCATATTCAAGGTTCATCTCGGCAAATGATCGACAAAATATTTCTATATATTTAGTCCCGAAGATATTTGCCACGCACGTCGCATTTTATCCCCAACCAATGGTTGATCAGGATAATTCTTATATTCAGTCCCCAGAAATGGATCGTTAGTAATACTTGCTAGGTCATTTTTGCCTCGACGTATGTTCGAGCATGGATCACTAACAATATCTACCAGATCCTCTATAATTTTTGCCTCGTCAGACATTCAGGCATCATTTATCTTATTAATGCTCCGACAGATGCTCAAGCATGGATCGTTCATAAAATCTACTAGGTCCTTTGCAATTTTACCTCGATGGACCCTCAGCTTTGATGGATAATCGACATTATGTGATCACGTCTCAAACTCTAATGGATAGTTGGGCAATACAATTTTATTTAATTCAACCACGGCGAATGAGATGTTGGGCAATTTGTATAATAAAGATCCAATGACACATAAAGCAACATGAAGAGCAACGATCAGCTATATTCACCAAACAAGGACGAATCCAACATGTAAGAAGTCACATACCCAGCAAGATCACAGTCAACGAACAGAACATGTGACCACCCTGAATGTGTCAAGTAACATCGTCAGACAACCCATGGTGATCAGTGATCACTAAGCAACAAATTAACACATCATCAACACTAAGATATCCACTCTAGAGGAACGGTGTTTCTTGAACGCCATATCAAATCAACACATTTTTTCATAAAGATTCTTTGAACTCATATCAATTTCTTTAGGTGCACGAGCTATATGGAGTCTTCCACAGCCTCCTGGAACCACCATGCATGGTCGATGAACAAAAAGTCATGAGGAATGATCTGGCACACTTATCATCTCGGTTATATAAATAAAATAACTCGATGGACGGTCGATCAGTCTTATTTTCACAACCCGATTGGGGACTCCATGGCAACAATCACACATGAATAGATTCACTGCAACATTTAATGAAAAATAAAAGAGGTCAACTTAGGATGGATGCCAATATGGTTAACACTGGAATTAGTCTTTTAAATGATCACTACACCAAATCCAGCGAATGGTCACGCCGAGTTGGTCACGGCCCAAGTCCGCGACCCGTTGGTCGCGGACTTGGGCCGTGACCAAGGTAGTTTTTGGCGTGACCATATTTACTATCACATTAGATCATGGATGCTTTGAAAGTGGTCACGGCCCAAGTCCCTGACCACTGTGGGTCACGGACTTGGGCCGTGACCAGGCCGTGACCATCTTGGCGCCAAATTCGCGCCAAAATTCCCTCCAAACTGGTCGCGGATGGGGTCACGGCCCAAGTCCGTGACCAAAGGCATGACGAAGTAAATAACACACACATTAAGGGTCACGGCTGAGGGCCGTGACCATTTCTGGGTATGGGTCACGGCTTTAGGCCGTGACCATCCTTCATTCGAGCAGTGGTGGTGATGGTTTGCAGGTTGCGCACTGGGGGTCACGGCTCTGGGCCGTGACTAGGTTCAATCGAGCAGCAGTTGAGTTTCATTTAAGGGTCGCGCATGGTGGGTCACGGTGGTTGGCCGTGACCAGGTTCAGTCCTTAAAAAAAAGAATCGCGCCTCCCTCATTTCATTTCTGTCGATCGAGGTCAGTGTCTAAAGCCCTAGGCGATTTGTGCGATTTCCATCCTTGAGATTTCGGCTCAGAAAGGTATTGTGTGTTTATTTGTGCGATTTCCATCCCTCATTTCGATTCTCGTGCATTTCGATTCTCATTGTGTTAGTATATGTGTGTATATGTGTGTGTATGTATAGATTTATGTGTGTGTATGTATAGATTTGTATATATGTGTGTGTATGTATAGATTTATGTTTATATGTGTGTGTGTATGTATAGATTTGTATATATGTGTGTGTATGTATAGATTACTGTTTATATGTATGTGTGTATGTGTGTTTATGTGTGTAACTACAAACAAATTGTATTTTATTTCAATAAACCCTAGACATTTTATTTCAATAAACCCTAGACATTGTATTGGGATTTTTTTTTTTGACAAAATATTATTCAAAATATAACCCTAGACATTATATTTTTTTTGACAAAATATTATTAAATGGATTCTTAATAAGTAAAAAAAAAAATTACATCTACCTCGTGGGATTTTATAGGGGGTTATATGCGTGCCATCATACTATATTGGGGGTTATATGCATGTCGTGTTGGATACTATGTTGAATTTATTGAATTGATACTAGTGTCGATAAATGTATATGTTATAAAATTTGTTGGATACTACTTTTCTCAGGAAAAATGAGGCACGGTGATAAATACTGTCAACAAGAGTGGGACAGGTTGCAATTAGACCGCACACATAACTCTTTTATTAGCGTGCGTCATATAGAGGGTACTCCTATTTATAGGTACGGAAATAAAAAGATCGAACAATTTAACTACCTTATAAATCATGGATTTGATATCCAGCAAGATTACTTGTTCGATCGTATTCTATTTTCTCTACCAGAAAACTGGGATGACGTTATACAAAATATATTTCACACACATAATCCCGACATAGCCCTGACCTTGGTTACGTTGTTGGAGAAGGCGGAAAAAAAATCCACCCGTTATGGATACAACTGCGTACAGAGAGCATTGACATAGACTGTGATGTCTCGCGCCACATGCACGTAAAATTGAATCTTGCCAACAAGTTGAGAAATAGGGGATTCCGAGTTCATGTCACTGACATCTACACATCAATCATAGATACCCTTCCTTCTAGTTGGCCACGTGCAAAAATTTATAGGTTCTTAAAAACTAATACCGAATGGATGGAGATCAGACACGTTGAACTTATTCTAAAGTCTTACTTTGAAAAGGTATCTATCTATCTATCTATTTATATATATAAAACTAATTAATCTTGATTAATTAGTTATAATTTCATATTACTATAATTATTTAATCACTCATATTTTTTAATTTTTGTAGATAATGTCGAGAGGAAACAACCCTAGGGTACCAAGTGCCGATGTGACACCACAACGAGGTTCACCATCTTGTGCAGAACCCGAATTCTCAACACCAATGGCTGAGCAATTCACAACTCCACCAATGGTTCACTCCTCACCAAGTCCAACCCCAAGTGATCCTACACCCCAATCCGGCACTCCCGTTGCTTTAACGCCCCAATCCAACACTCATGATGCCTCCCGCTCAAATGAAAAGAAGCCTATTGGATTCTCCCTTCTCGGGAATAACCCGATGGGTGATAGGAGTGACGTGCTGAACTTTAAAGCCCGGTGTTTGTCGCTGGGAAAAATGAACGTGGGAGTCGGTGGACCAGATAATTGGAACCTTGTTGATCAAGATGTCAAAGATGACATATATAACCAACTTTGCAAGCATTTCTCATTTCCTGACCGTTCCAAGAATAAGGTTCTATCTCGGGTTGCTGAAGGATTGAGGACATACAGGAGAAACCTTCGGAAGAAACATTTCCCGAAAGAGGCAGCGAGCTCCGATATTTTGGCTTTGAAAGAGAAAGTGCCTCCCAATGTTGAAATGCCGGTGGATCAGTGGAATAAGTTTTTGGAGAATGAGGCGAAGGAAAACAAGTTGGTCCAGAGGGAGCAAAACAAAAAAAATAGGGCACAAAAAACTGATATCCATAGGCTGGGATCCAAATCATATGAGGATTTGAAGAATGAATGGGAGAGTAGGACAAAAGATGGTCCAGATGCCGGTAAAAACCCAAATCGATCCAACTTATTCCTTCATGCTCGACGGGACAAAGATAATAAATTCCCCCTGCAGTTGGCTAAGACACTGGAATCAATAGAGGCCATCAGCAGTCAATCAGATTCGTGCCCTACTGATGACTTTGACCTTGAAAATGATGCCCTGACTAAGACCTTTTGAAAGGACAAAAGGGGGAGGACGAGAGGCGTTGGCTCACATATGCCAAAAACAAAACTTCAACACATTGCACCTCTTGTGGACGAGCTATCTTCGGTCAAGAATTATATCTCATCCCAAAAGGAGCACCAACAGAAGACCGATGGGGATGTCCATGACCTTAAAAATTCCCTGGGATTATTGAACAATCAAATTGGGAAACTTGTGAATCTTATTGAAAGTTATAGGCCCCCAATGCCTCCTCAAGATTTCACACATCCTTCCCCTCCAACATTCCCCTCTCAAATGCCTCATCCTCCAATCACGGGGCTCGGATCATCGTCAACAACTCACGGTGACTATGGCGAAGAGGACTATATCAAGGACATGAGCAATTCGAGGTTTGTTGGCGTGTGCATACTCATCTCCAGGGAAAGGGGGACTCTAGTACATCGCCGACCTTTGGAGAAGGGTGAGGCTAAAATAATGGTCGATGAAATATACAACGGCTGCGGAGATGTACCTGTGTACGTTAACAGCGGGGATGGGATGGAATTGAGGAATTATGCAAAATCTTTTATTACTTGGCCACTTTATCTGTTGGCCAAGGTTTAATAATATTTTCTTTCGTTTCAGTTGTAATAATTTTTTTTTGTTTTAGTTGTAAGAATATTGGTTTTGCTTCAGTTGTAAGAATATTGGTTTTGTTTCAGTTGTAAGAATATTGGTTTTGTTTCGTATGGAATGATATTTTTTTTGTTTCAGTCGTAAGAATATTCTTTCTGTTTCAGTTGTAATAATATTTTTTAACCTATTACCACAGGACTGAAATTTGAAGATTATTACATGGATTTCCCACAATACAAAGAGTGGATGGGAGAGACTAACCGGATATCAATTAATCATGTAAAGGGCGTTTATGAATTTGTTAAATATGCTTCCAAAAATCTTAAAAGTGAGAAGATTCCGTGTCCGTGCACTCATTGTATTAACGGAAAATATAAGTCATTGGAAGTTGTTGAGTTGCATTTACTAAAGTGGGGAATCTGTCAAGACTATATAATATGGACATACCATGGTGAAAAAGTTGTACCTTATGTTCCAGAAGAATTACCGGGAGCCGACCGTGTAACGGAACCTCAAGGAGTAGAAGTGGTACATGATTCACCAACACATCGTCCATTGACCGACTTAATTGATGATGCTTACGGACTCCACAACCAACAAAACCACCAACCTATGGATACAAATAATGTGCATTATGACCAAGTAAATGAACAAATTGATGCTGAACTACTAGGAGATCAGGAATACATACGGTTGAAAGCAGATGCGGCTAGACCGTTGTATAAAGATTGCGATGAAGATCACTCGGTATTATATGCAATGATTGGTTTGCATAATTTGAAGAGTCAATTTGGTTTGTTTGGAAACAGCGTAACCGAAATTCTTAAGTGGGTTAAAGAAATTCTCCCAAAAGAGAACATGTTACCAGACAATTATCCTACCATGAAGAAGAGTTTGAAGGGTTTAGGTTTGAAATACAAATCTATTCATGCTTACAAGTATGATTGCATATTGTACCGGAATGAGCACGAAGAGAAGGATGAATGTCCTGTATGCAGTGAGCCTAGATATATGGTTTGTGAGAATGGAAATGACAAACATGCAAAAAATCGCAAGTGCTCGCAAGTCCCACAAAAGGTTTTGAAGTATTTTCCACTTGGGCCACGGTTAAAACATTTTTTACTGTACCGTGGATAGCGGAGGCCATGACATGGCATGCTCGATGCGAGGTGGGTGGGAATTTGATGCGTCATCCGGTTGATTCACTCATCTGGCAAATTTCAAATGCACAACACCATGAATTTGCAAAGGAACCGCGCAACGTTCGTCTTGCAATCTCAACCGATGGGTTTAACCCTTTCGGTAATTTAAGTACTAGTCAGAGTTATTGGCCAGTTCTTATGGCGCCTTTAAGTCTTCCTCCGACGTTATGCATGAGAAAGGAGTTCACATTGTTATCTCTGTTGATACCCGGGCCTAAGGCTCCCAGTGATGATATTGATATATTCTTAGCACCATTAATCGAAGAACTTAAAGAGTTGTGGGATAAAGGCGTGACGGCGTTCGATTCTCATAAGGGTGAAGAGTTCACACTTAAAGCAATGGTGATGTGGGCGATCCACGATCTTCCTGCTTATGGGACCTTGTCCGGTTGTAATGTTCATGGTTATTATGGATGTCCCATATGTGGGGAGGAAACTGAAGCCTGTTGGTTAAAACATAGTGGTAAGTTGAGTTACACGGGTCATCGTAGATTTCTGTCGACCAGTCACCCTTTTAGGAACGACAAGTCTAACTTTTTGCCTGTCGGTCACGAGCGAAGAACGGCACCTAGTCGACTTTCTGGTCAGCAAATTGAGGAGAAGGCGGTGGCTGCGACTGCGGGGAATAGGTATGTAGGCAAACACCCCCAGTTTGTAAACCTGAAGCGTAAAGCTAGGGAGGATCCGAACGACCCTAGTAAAGCGAAGCCATGGTCCAGGCGATCAATATTTTTTGATTTGCCGTATTGGAAAGATCATCGTGTAAGGCATATAATTGATGTGATGCACACAGAGAAGAATGTTGCAGAACATTTGATAGGAACATGTCTGGGTGGATCTCATTCCAAAGATGGAGAGCGTGCCCGCCGAGATCTACAGGATATGAAAATAAAGAAGAGACTGTGGTTAAAAAATGATCCAACGACAGGAAGAATTTCTATCCCCCCCACTGCTTTCACTTTGACTACTAGTGAGAAGAAGATCCTCTTAGACACGTTGTTCAACTTGAAGACTCCAACCGGTTATTCTGGTAATTTACGTAGGGTAGTAAACTACCAAGCAAATGACTTGAAACAGTGCAAGTCTCACGACTGGCACGTAATCATCCAATTAATCCCGTTGTTATTTCGGCATTGCTTCTCTGAACACAAAGATCTCCGTCGGGCAATTATGCAAATCAGTTTGTGTTTTACCCTACTTTGTGCAAAAGTGGTAAACAGAAGACACATTAAAGCTGCGAAATCAACTTTAGCCGAGGCAGTTTGTGTGTTAGAGAAATATTTTCCTCCGTCATTCTTCGATATCAGTATCCACCTGCTTGTGCATTTATGCGATGAAGCTTTATTATGTGGTCCCGTGAGGTATCGTTGGATGTATCCTTTTGAGCGCTTGATGAAAACCTTCAAAGATTATGTAAAGAATACACGGTATATTGGAGGGTCAATTGCTGAAGAATACGTAACGGTGGAATCATCGCTATACGCTAGGGAACATATGCCAGAACAAGAGGTGAGGAGGTTTAATCCTCGTGGAGAACGAGTGATAGAGGAACCTGACGAGTTTGAGGATGAATTATCGTTTGGGAACCCTAAAGAGGTGAAACTCACAAACCTACAATACGAGCAAGCAACTCGTCATGTCTTCGAATCGCAAGATGAAGTCCAAGACTGGAGAGAGTGAGTATCTACTGAATTCTTCTTCTTTGATTATATGTATTTTTTATTTTATGATCTAAACTCTATAATTTTTCGGTAGGAAGTACGAGAACGAAATTATCCAAAATCAAAGGAGAAATTGGACGACAACTGACTTTAGGGCATGGGTGTCAAAAGAGGTACTTTTCACATCTTATGTGTGCGGTTATTTATTCATGTGTGGTAAAAACATGCCCTAATACAAATTCATTAATAAATGCAGCTTCTAAAAAGAGGTGATGTCTCTTCCAGACTTGCACGCCTAGCAAAAGGTCCTAGTTTTCGTGCAAAAGAGTTTAAGAAATTCCGCACCAACGGTTTTGATTTCATTTCATATCCATATGAGGAAAAGCTTTTGACGCAAAACAGTGGAATATCAATTTCTGCCTTGACCACCTGTATCGCTAGCAAAAGTGATAAAAATCCAAAGAATACGGTGCTAACCTATTATGGGATAATTCAACAAATCCTAGAACTTGATTACTTGGATTTCACAGAAACCGTATTCTATTGTGATTGGGTAAAGGTGGAGGATACAACGAATGCTTGCAAAGTTGATCCCGACTCCAAACTTATTATGGTAGATTTATCAAAGCTGAAGACTAAAGACCGCATAGTCGACGAGCCTTTTATTTGTGCCTTTCAGAATGTAAAGAAGGTATTCTACTCGAAGTGCATAAACGATGGCAATTGGTCTATTGTTGTGCATGCACCAAAGGGTATGACTACTGAAGTAGACGCATTAAAGGCTCCAAAAGAGTTCCAGTCAGCTCTTGATGACAACCCTAATTTGAAGGATCTTTTAGTTGATTTAGAGGAAGATTGAGTATCAAAATATTATTTTATCCTCATCAATCTTATTTGTATCCTATTATGATATTGACATTGTATTAGCACTTTACATTAATTTATGAATTTCATCTACTTTTAAGTGTAATGTCCCGCTATTTTTTGGTTCTACCATTTTTTTAATTGAACATAACTGTTTGCAAAAAATTCATTATTTTTTCATTGTCATAGGATACATTGATGTTGGGGTCGAACTACTATCAAACATAATCTGAAATTGCATCGCTGCTGGCATAGAGAAGGTTCTGATTGGCGTTGGGTGTAACAAAATATCCAGGTAATGGATAGACCTATGATGAACTTTATTTTAAGGTTAAATATGCATTGATTCAATTTTTTAATTATTTTGGGTTTGGATAACTTTTGAACACGTAAAACAGCCTTAAAATAGCCATCGAACGGTGAAAACGTAAAACACCCACAAAACGGTCCCGCAAGAGTCACGAACATCTCGCACGGGACCAATGTAAGTCGTAGGAACCGACCGTGTAGTCACGGCGCTCCCGGCTTGTGTGTGTGCGTGTGTGCATGTTTGTGTGTGTGCGCGTGTGAGTGGGAAAGGGGGGAGGGGATGGGCAGGGGGCGCGTGTGTGCGTGTGTGCATGTTTGTGTGTGTGCGCGTGTGTGAGTGGGAAGGGGGGAGGGGACGGGCAGGGGGCGCGCGCGTGTGTGTGTGCGTGTGTGTGTGTGTGTGTGTTTGTGTGTGTGTGTGTGTGTGTGTGTGTGTGAGTGGGGAAGGGGAGAGGGGACGCGGCATGTATGCATATATGCATATGCATATATGTAGTGAGAGTGTGCGTGCGTGCGTGCGTGTGTTTGTGTACGCGTGTGAGTGTGTGCATATTGGTGATAAAATCCAAAATAATTTGAAGATCATTGCCTTCCATAAGACTGCTCCACACCTTAGATGGTCTGTGGCCCGTTTTTGCTTCTAAGAACAAACAATTAGGGAAGTAAATATTTTTGAGGATTTTAGAACACAAGGAATTAAGGTTTTTCATAATTCTCCAGCACATGTTTGCAAGCAAACCTCGGTTAAAACTTTTGAAATCTCTAAATCCCATCCCCCCCTCCACCTTGGGAAAAACTACCGTATCCCAACTAATCCAGTATATACCATTTTTATCCTGGCAGCCCCTCTACCAAAATTTTCTGACATGGGATGTGAGGCTATTACATAATTTTTTCGGGAGTAAAATGCAGGGCATGGCAAAGGTGGGGATTGCGTGCGTGCGTGCGTGCGTGCGTGTGTTTGTGTGCGCGTGTGAGTGTGTGCGTGTGTGTGCTTGTGTGGACTGTTGAAAAAGGAGGAAGTGCATATATATGCAACCATATAACTGCTGCATATATATGCATATATATGCATATATATGCAGCATATATATGCATATATATGCCAACTGCTGCATATATATGCTGCCCACCCCAGCCCACCTGCTGCCGTAACCGCCCCCCTATGCAAACACCCTGACCTGACCGCCTTCGCACCCACCCTCCCTCCATCGCCTGAAACTTGCGCCCAACTTACCCCTGCCGACGCACCTCCCGAGCCCAAAAAAATAACCCCCCAGCCTGCATCTGACCCAGGACAGCCTCCCGAAATCCCCCCAACCACTTCCGACCCCTTCGCAGCTCCCCGGCCTTCTTCCAATGGCAGCCCCTACCTTCATGTTCCCGGAAAATACCCACTTCCGACCTCCTATTTCCATCCTTCCACCCCATTTCACCCACCCTTATCATTTACCCGCACCACTTTTACCCCAAATCCTCGAACCGATGTACATCCCCAACCCCTCGTTACAGCCATTAACCTCGCAACCCTAAACCACCTCGAAATATCCCCCGAACGGCCCCGTGGGTGGCACCAACACCTTCCACGGGACCAACGTAACTCGTAGGAACCGACCCCGCAGCCGCGGGTCTCCCGGTTTAAGAATACGACGGTAATTTGCGTATTTCTACACTTAAGCAAAACATGGCGTTAGAGGGTGAAAACTCGAAACAGCCCCCGAACGGCCCCGTGGGTGGCACCAACACCTCCCACGGGACCAACGTAACTCGTAAGAACTGACCCCGTAGCCGCGGGTGTCCCGGTTTGAGAGTACGACGGTAATTTCCTTATTTCTACACTTAGGCTTAACATGGCGTTTGATGGTGAAAACTCGAAACAGCCCCCGAACGGCCTAATGGGTGGCACCAACACCTCCCACGGGACCAACGTAACTCGTAGGAACTGACCCCGCAGCCACGGGTGTCCCGATTTGAGAGTACGACGGTAATTTACTTATTTCCACACTTAGGCTTAAAAACATGGCGTTAGAGGGTGAGAACTCGAAACAGCCCCCGAACGGCCCCGTGGGTGGCACCAACACCTCCCACGGGACCAACGTAACTCGTACGAACTGACCCCGCAGCCGCGGGTGTCCCGGTTTGAGAGTACGATAGTAATTTGCTTATTTCTACACTTAGGCTTAAAAACATGGCGTTAGAGGGTGAAAACTCGAAACAGCCCCCGAACGGCCCCGTGGGTGGCACCAACACCTCCCACGGGACCAACGTAACTCGTACGAACTGACCCCGCAGCCGCGGGTGTCCCGGTTTGAGAGTACGACAGTAATTTGCTTATTTCCACACTTAGGCTTAAAAACATGGCGTTAGAGGGTGAAAACTCGAAACAGCCCCCGAACGGCCCCGTGGGTGGCACCAACACCTCCCACGGGACCAACGTAACTCGTAGGAACTGACCCCGCAGCCGCGGGTGTCCCGGTTTGAGAGTACGACGATAATTTACTTATTTCCACACTTAGGCTTAAAAACATGGCGTTAGAGGGTGAGAACTCGAAACATCCCCCGAACGGCCCCGTGGGTGGCACCAACACCTCCCACGGGACCAACGTAACTCGTAGGAACTGACCCCGCAGCCGCGGGTGTCCCGGTTTCAGAGTACGACGATAATTTTCTTATTTCCACACTTAGGCTTAAAAACATGGCGTTAGAGGGTGAGAACTCGAAACAGCCCCCGAACGGCCCCGTGGGTGGAACCAACACCTCCCACGGGACCAACGTAACTCGTAGGAACTGACCCCGCAGCCGCGGGTGTCCCGGTTTGAGAGTACGACGGTAATTTGCTTATTTCTACACTTAGGCTTAACATGGCGTTAGAGGGTGAAATTCGAAACAGCCCCCGAACGGCCCCGTGGGTGGCACCAACACCTCCCACGGGACCAACGTAACTCGTAGGAACTGACCCCGCAGTCGCGGGTCTCCCGGTTTGAGAGTACGACGATAATTTGCTTATTTCCACACTTAGGCTTAAAAACATGGCGTTAGAGGGTGAGAACTCGAAACAGCCCCCGAACGGCCCCGTGGGTGGCACCAACACCTCCCACGGGACCAACGTAACTCGTAGGAACTGACCCCGCAGCCGCGGGTGTCCCGGTTTGAGAGTACGACGGTAATTTGCTTATTTCCACACTTAGGCTTAAAAACATGGCGTTAGAGGGTGAGAACTCGAAACAGCCCCCGAACGGCCCCGTGGGTGGCACCAACACCTCCCACGGGACCAACGTAACTCGTAGGAACTGACCCCGCAGCCGCGGGTGTCCCGGTTTGAGAGTACGACGGTAATTTGCTTATTTCTACACTTAGGCTTAACATGGCGTTAGAGGGTGAAAACTCGAAACAGCCCCAGAACGGCCCCGTGGGTGGCACTAACACCTCCCACGGGACCAACGTAACTCGTAGGAACTGACCCCGCAGCCGCGGGTGTCCCGGTTTGAGAGTACGACGATAATTTACTTATTTCCACACTTAGGCTTAAAAACATGGCGTTAGAGGGTGAAAACTCGAAACAGCCCCCGAACGGCCCCGTGGGTGGTACCAACACCTCCCACGGGACCAACGTAACTCGTAGGAACTGACCCCGCAGCCGCGGGTGTCCCGGTTTGAGAGTACGACGATAATTTGCTTATTTCCACACTTAGGCTTAAAAACATGGCGTTAGAGGGTGAGAACTCGAAACAGCCCCCGAACGGCCCCGTGGGTGGCACCAACACCTCCCACGGGACCAACGTAACTCGTAGGAACTGACACCGCAGCCGCGGGTGTCCCGGTTTGAGAGTACGACGGTAATTTGCTTATTTCTACACTTAGGCTTAACATGGCGTTAGAGGGTGAAAACTCGAAACAGCCCCCGAACGGCCCCGTGGGTGGCACCAACACCTCCCACGGGACCAACGTAACTCGTAGGAACTGACCCCGCAGCCGCGGGTGTCCCGGTTTGAGAGTACGACGATAATTTACTTATTTCCACACTTAGGCTTAAAAACATGGCGTTAGAGGGTGAGAACTCGAAACAGCCCCCGAACGGCCCCGTGGGTGGCACCAACACCTCCCACGGGACCAACGTAACTCATAGGAACTGACCCCGTAGCCGCGGGTGTCCCGGTTTGAGAGTACGACGGTAATTTGCTTATTTCCACACTTAGGCTTAAAAACATGGCGTTAGAGGGTGAGAACTCGAAACAGCCCCCGAACGGCCCCGTGGGTGGCACCAACACCTCCCACGGGACCAACGTAACTCGTAGGAACTGACTCCGCAGCCGCGGGTGTCCCGGTTTGAGAGTACGACGGTAATTTTCTTATTTCCACACTTAGGCTTAACATGGCGTTAGAGGGTGAAAACTCGAAACAGCCCCCGAACGGCCCCGTGGGTGGCACCAACACCTCCCACGGGACCAACGTAACTCGTAGGAACTGACCCCGCAGCAGCGGGTGTCCCGGTTTGAGAGTACGACGGTAATTTGCTTATTTCCACACTTAGGCTTAACATGGCGTTAGAGGGTGAAAACTCGAAATAGCCCCCGAACGGCCCCGTGGGTGGCACCAACACCTCCCACGGGACCAACGTAACTCGTAGGAACTGACCCCGCAGTCGCGGGTGTCCCGGTTTGAGAGTACGATGATAATTTGCTTATTTCCACACTTAGGCTTAAAAACATGGCGTTAGAGGGTGAGAACTCGAAACAGCCCCCGAACGGCCCCGTGGGTGGCACCAACACCTCCCACGGGACCAATGTAACTCGTAGGAACTGACCCCGTAGCCGCGGGTGTCCCGGTTTGAGAGTACGACGATAATTTACTTATTTCCACACTTAAGCTTAAAAACATGGCGTTAGAGGGTGAGAACTCGAAACAGCCCCCGAACGGCCCCGTGGGTGGCACCAACACCTCGCACGGGACCAACGTAACTCGTAGGAACTGACCCCGCAGCCGCGGGTGTCCCGGTTTGAGAGTACGACAGTTATTTGCTTATTTCTACACTTAGGCTTAACATGGTATTAGAGGGTGAAAACTCGAAACAGCCCCCGAACGGCCCCGTGGGTGGCACCAACACCTCCCACGGGACCAACGCAACTCGTAGGAACTGACCCCGCAGCCGCGGGTGTCCCGGTTTGAGAGTACGACGATAATTTGCTTATTTCCACACTTAGGCTTAAAAACATGGCGTTAGAGGGTGAGAACTCGAAACAGCCACCGAACGGCCCCGTGGGTGGCACCAACACCTCCCACGGGACCAACGTAACTCGTAGGAACTGACCCCGCAGCCGCGGGTGTCCCGGTTTGAGAGTACGACGGTAATTTGCTTATTTCTACACTTAGGCTTAACATGGCGTTAGAGGGTGAAAACTCGAAACAGCCCCCGAACGGCCCCGTGGGTGGCACCAACACCTCCCACGGGACCAACGTAACTCATAGGAACTGACCCCGCAGCCGCGGGTGTCCCGGTTTGAGAGTACGACGATAATTTACTTATTTCCACACTTAGGCTTAAAAACATGGCGTTAGAGGGTGAGAACTCGAAACAGCCCCCGAACGGCCCCGTGGGTGGCACCAACACCTCCCACGGGACCAATGTAACTCGTAGGAACTGACCCCGTAGCCACGGGTGTCCCGGTTTGAGAGTACGACGATAATTTACTTATTTCCACACTTAGGCTTAAAAACATGGCGTTAGAGGGTGAGAACTCGAAACAGCCCCCGAACGGCCCCGTGGGTGGCACCAACACCTCCCACGGGACCAACGTAACTCGTAGGAACTGACCCCGCAGCCGCGGGTGTCCCGGTTTGAGAGTACGACGGTAATTTGCTTATTTCTACACTTAAGCTTAACATGGCGTTAGAGGGTGAAAACTCGAAACAGCCCCCGAACGGCCCCGTGGGTGGCACCAACACCTCCCACGGGACCAACGTAACTCGTAGGAACTGACCCCGCAGCCGCGGGTGTCCCGGTTTGAGAGTACGACGGTAATTTGCTTATTTCCACACTTAGGCTTAACATGGCGTTAGAGGGTGAAAACTCGAAACAGCCCCCGAACGGCCCCGTGGGTGGCACCAACACCTCCCACGGGACCAACGTAACTCGTAGGAACTAACCCCGCAGCCGCGGGTGTCCCGGTTTGAGAGTACGACGGTAATTTGCTTATTTCCACACTTAGGCTTAACATGGCGTTAGAGGGTGAAAACTCGAAACAGCCCCCGAACGGCCCCGTGGGTGGCACCAACACCTCCCACGGGACCAACGTAACTCGTAGGAACTGACCCCGCAGTTGCGGGTCTCCCGGTTTGAGAGTACGACGATAATTTGCTTATTTCCACACTTAGGCTTAAAAACATGGCGTTAGAGGGTGAGAACTCGAAACAGCCCGCGAACGGCCCCGTGGGTGGCACCAACACCTCCCACGGGACCAACGTAACTCGTAGGAACTGACCCCGCAGCAGCGGGTGTCCCGGTTTGAGAGTACGACGGTAATTTGCTTATTTCCACACTTAGGCTTAAAAACATGGCGTTAGAGGGTGAGAACTCGAAACAGCCCCCGAACGGCCCCGTGGGTGGCACCAACACCTCCCACGGGACCAACGTAACTCGTAGGAACTGACCCCGCAGCCGCGGGTGTCCCGGTTTGAGAGTACGACGGTAATTTGCTTATTTCTACACTTAGGCTTAACATGGCGTTAGAGGGTGAAAACTCGAAACAGCCCCCGAACGGCCCCGTGGGTGGCACCAACACCTCCCACGGGACCAACGTAACTCGTAGGAACTGATCCCGCAGCCGCGGGTGTCCCGGTTTGAGAGTACGACGATAATTTGCTTATTTCCACACTTAGGCTTAAAAACATGGCGTTAGAGGGTGAGAACTCGAAACAGCCCCCGAACGGCCCCGTGGGTGGCACCAACACCTCCCACGGGACCAACGTAACTCGTAGGAACTGACCCCGCAGCCGCGGGTGTCCCGGTTTGAGAGTACGACGGTAATTTGCTTATTTCTACACTTAGGCTTAACATGGCGTTAGAGGGTGAAAACTCGAAACAGCCCCCGAACGGCCCCGTGGGTGGCACCAACACCTCCCACGGGACCAACGTAACTCATAGGAACTGACCCCGCAGCCGCGGGTGTCCCGGTTTGAGAGTACGACGATAATTTACTTATTTCCACACTTAGGCTTAAAAACATGGCGTTAGAGGGTGAGAACTCGAAACAGCCCCCGAACGGCCCCGTGGGTGGCACCAACACCTCCCACGGGACCAACGTAACTCGTAGGAACTGACCCCGCAGCCGCGGGTGTCCCGGTTTGAGAGTACGACGGTAATTTGCTTATTTCCACACTTAGGCTTAACATGGCGTTAGAGGATGAAAACTCGAAACAGCCCCCGAACGGCCCCGTGGGTGGCACCAACACCTCCCACGGGACCAACGTAACTCATAGGAACTGACCCCGCAGCCGCGGGTGTCCCGGTTTGAGAGTACGACGATAATTTACTTATTTCCACACTTAGGCTTAAAAACATGGCGTTAGAGGGTGAGAACTCGAAACAGCCCCCGAACGGCCCCGTGGGTGGCACCAACACCTCCCACGGGACCAACGTAACTCGTAGGAACTGACCCCGCAGCCGCGGGTGTCCCGGTTTGAGAGTACGACGGTAATTTGCTTATTTCTACACTTAAGCTTAACATGGCGTTAGAGGGTGAAAACTCGAAACAGCCCCCGAACGGCCCCGTGGGTGGCACCAACACCTCCCACGGGACCAACGTAACTCGTAGGAACTGACCCCGCAGTCGCGGGTCTCCCGGTTTGAGGGTACGACGATAATTTGCTTATTTCCACACTTACGCTTAAAAACATGGCGTTAGAGGGTGAGAACTCGAAACAGCCCCCGAACGGCCCCGTGGGTGGCACCAACACCTCCCACGGGACCAACGTAACTCGTAGGAACTGACCCCACAGCCGCGGGTGTCCCGGTTTGAGAGTACGACGGTAATTTGCTTATTTCCACACTTAGGCTTAAAAACATGGCGTTAGAGGGTGAGAACTCGAAACAGCCCCCGAACGGCCCCGTGGGTGGTACCAACACCTCCCACGGGACCAACGTAACTTGTAGGAACTGACCCCGCAGCCGCGGGTGTCCCGGTTTGAGAGTACGACGGTAATTTGCTAATTTCCACACTTAGGCTTAAAAACATGGCGTTAGAGGGTGAGAACTCGAAACAGCCCCCGAACGGCCCCGTGGGTGGCACCAACACCTCCCACGGGACCAACGTAACTCGTAGGAACTGACCCCGCAGCCGCGGGTGTCTCGGTTTGAGAGTACGACGGTAATTTGCTTATTTCTACACTTAGGCTTAACATGGCGTTAGAGGGTGAAAACTCGAAAGAGCCCCCGAACGGCCCCGTGGGTGGCACCAACACCTCCCACGGGACCAACGTAACTCGTAGGAACTGACCCCGCAGCCGCGGGTGTCCCGGTTTAAGAGTACGACGATAATTTACTTATTTCCACACTTAGGCTTAAAAACATGGCGTTAGAGGGTGAGAACTCGAAATAGCCCCCGAACGGCCCCGTGGGTGGCACCAACACCTCCCACGGGACCAACGTAACTCGTAGGGACTGACCCCGCAGCCGCGGGTGTCCCACTTTGAGAGTACGATGGTAATTTGCTTATTTCCACACTTAGGCTTAACATGGCGTTAGAGGGTGAAAACTCGAAACAGCCCCCGAACGGCCCCGTGGGTGACACCAACACCTCCCACGGGACCAACGTAACTCGTAGGAACTGACCCCGCAGCCGCGGGTGTCCCGGTTTGAGAGTACGACGATAATTTGCTTATTTCCACACTTAGGCTTCAAAACATGGCGTTAGAGGGTGAGAACTCGAAACAGCCCCCGAACGGCCCCGTGGGTGGCACCAACACCTCCCACGGGACCAACGTAACTCGTAGGAACTGACCCCGCAGCCGCGGGTGTCCCGGTTTGCTTATTTTTACACTTAATTTTCATATTTCTACTTGGTTACTGATAATTTTAACTCATATATGCAATTTTTCAGCTTGATTAAATTTTTTGTAAAACTGCGTGGTTACTGATATTTTTGTTTTTTGTATCCTATCATTTGTAGGATTTTTGCACGTGGATCAAATGCAGGAGGCAATGGTTTACAACATGATGATTATTTATATGTTGTGGACATTCAGGATAATGTTTTTTTATGTGTTATAGCCGTGCAGGCTTTTATTGTTTAGTTTTATGGCCGTGCGGGCTTTTATAATTTGATTGTTGAATTTTATAGCCGTGCGGGCTTTATAATAAGCAGGTTTTTCATTTACAGGTTTTGGAATGTCAAGAAAATAGAGGAAACTCTGCCCAATTTTTTTTTGGTCTGTGAATTATTAAGACGTGTAATATTTTTAAGTTTGTATATATATTTGTTTATTAACAACATTCTCAATTCGCAATTTGTGATTTTTTTTATTGTTTTGCCTATAATAAATATTTGTAACACCTCGTAGCAACCGACGATGCACTCACAGGACCCCCAATTTTAGGATTGGACAAAAAAAAATACATTTTTTTTAAATTACAGATAAATATGGTCATGGACTTTGTCCATGACCATTTTTATTTTTATTTTGTCGCGCTTAAAAATGGTCGCGGCCAAAGTCCGCGACCATTTTTTTTATTTTTTATCACGGTAATGGGTCGCGGACTAGGTCCGCGACCAATTTTTTTAATTTTTTTTTGTCACGCATATGGGTCGCGGTCAAAGTCCGCGACTAATTTGTCACGGTTATGGGTCATGGACAAGGGCCGCGACCAATTTTTTTAATTTTTTTTTGTCACTCACATGGGTCGCGGCCAAAGTCCGCGACCAATTTGTCACGGTTGTGGGTCATGGACAAGGGCCGCGACCAATTTTTTTAATTTTTTTTCGTCACGCACATGGGTCGCGGACTTTGGCCGCGACCAATTTGTCACGGTTATGAGTCACGGATTAGGGCCACGACCCGTCACGGCATGGGTCACGGCCAAAGTCCGCGACCATCTGCCGTGACCCTCTCTTTGCCGTGACCATTTTTTGGTCAGGGACTTGGGCCGCGACCCACGAAAATGGTCACGCCAGAAATGGTCACGGCCAAAGTCCGCGACCCACAGTTTTGGTCAGGGATTTTGGCCGTGACCAATCGCCAGTTTTGGTGTAGTGGATGATCAAGACTAAGCTTGATTTAATTACAACAGCCTTCTTGCTTGTTCCTATTAAATTAAGTAAGTTCACAGGCCTTTGTCATCTCCAAACACAATGGCCTCACGAGTTGCCCCGGTAACAATAAAAGCCCTACGGGGGATCCCTGGGCAAAAAGACAACTCAGGCTGGTCGCCAACTACGTTGGTTGGTTAAAATCATGAACGGGTGGATAGCCCTTAAACCAGGTGCATTTTTTCCAACATTTTTTTAGGCCTAAGGAAGTGTGAGGGCATAACCTAAAAGGCAAAATAGATGGATATTTACATGCGAGGCATTAAAAAGTGGAAAAATGCAAACGTAATTGGTATCTCATTGACTTGCGGGAAAGGCCCAAGCACAATAAGCATGCTGATTACATATCACATGTTATAAAACCTAATTCAGGGTCTTACCCTTACTAGGTACATGCTCGAGCAAGGCTCGATGCATAGGATTTTGGTCGGCCTCTCCAATAGGACCATGTGAAAAACCTAATGCAGGGTCTTACCCTTACTAGGTACATGCTCGAGTAAGTCTCAACGCATAGGCTTTTGGTCGGCCTCTCCAATTGGAACATATGAAAAATTTAATTCACGGTCTTACTCCTACTAGGTACATGCTCGAGAAAGGCTCGACGCATAAGCCTTTCGTCGGCCTCTCTAATTGGACCATGTGAAAATCCTAATGTAGGGTCTTAACCCTACTAGGTACATGCTCAAGAAAGTCTCAATGCATAGACTTTTGGTCGGCCTCTCCAATTGGACCATGTGAAAAACCTAATGCAGGGTCTTACCCCCTACTAGGTACATGCTCGAGAAAGGCTCGATGCATAGACTTTTGGTCGACCTCTCCAATTGGACCATATAAAAAACCTAATGCGGGGTCTTTCCCCTACTAGGTACATGCTCAAGCAAGGCTTGACGCATAGGCTTTTGGTCGATCTCTCCAATTGGACCATGTGAAAAACCTAATGCACGGTCTTACCCCTATTAGGTATATGCACGAACAAGGCTCGACGCATAGGCTTTTGGTCGGCCTCTCCAATTGGACCATATGAAAAACCTAATGCAGGGTCTTACCCCTACTAGGTACATGATTGAGAAAGGATCGACGCATAGGATTTTGGTCGGCCTCTCTAATTGGACCATATGAAAAACCTAATGCAGGGTCTTACCCCTACTAGGTACATGCTCGAGCAATGCTCGACACATAGGCCTGTGGTCGGCCTCAACAAATGGACTATAAAAGATCAAAATACAGGGAGATGCCCTAAACTTGATGCACGCTGGAGAAATCCTTAGTGAACGAATTTTGAATAGGCCCGTGGTCAGCCTCACGAATTGGGCCATGCAATAAAATAGAATAATGAACTATTTTCGACCTGATCCCAAGAGGTTACGTAGGAAGCTTGACACTCTCGAGTCTGGTTCCCATATCAATTGAATGTCTCTCAACTCAAGCTAAGAATTCATCTAAAAACCTATAAAGGTAAGAAGATCAACCAAAGAAGGATTAAAAGTTGAACGACAGCTCAAAGAACACTAGTCAAGTTCGCATCAACATACGTTTAAAGAGATTATGGACCAACTCCCAGCTCATCTCAGAATCAAATCAGGTGAACTGTGACCTGTGGGGCTATTGTGGGGGCAAAAAATATGCCTACATAATAGAATAACACTTGGCAGTCACCCCGGTCAAGATGAAGAGCAACAGACTCTCCAAAAAGATAGGGACGACTAGAGTCCTTGATAAACTAGAAGACCGAGGACCAGTATCAGATTGGAATGAAACTCCACGAATATAGGACTCATCCATATTTGTAACCCTAATATAACCCCTAACTCTATATAAAAGGGGACACCCCTATTTTGAAAGGGGGTTAGAAGTTAGAGAAACACTCTTATGTAAAACTCTCTCATCATTCTAATGGAGCACAGCAGCAGCCCTGTGGACGTAGGCCATTCATGGTTGAACCACGTAAATCTTTATCTCTCTCATATTTATTTTCATACATGTATCGTGATGAATTGTCACCTCCCTACGGGTGAGATTTTTTACACCTACACTCGCCCACTAGCAAAGAATTTCATCCTCGAAATTAGATGAAGCATACACATCAATGCGTAAATTCACGCAATCTTAAATAAGGCTCACATATGCCTACCCGTAGCGTATCATAATTAGGCGCCTATATACCTAGTCTACCCGAACATAATCCTTAACAAAAATACAATATATATAATGCCTACATATATAAGTATTTAAAAAGATATTACGTACCACGATACTTTACTAGCCACGTAATCTATCCTGCCCTGCCTGGGGCTGAAGTAAATAGCACCTCTTATAAATAGTTTGGTTTGGTGTTGCGATCACTCCCTGACCTTCTGACACTGTCAGTGCTGCTGGTGCTCCCTGAACACCTACTGCCATGAGAACTGGAGGCCTCAGTTCTTGCTGACCCTGTACTCCTGAACCTTGTTGCCCTCATGTAACTTTATCTTAATGGGCATGTATTCCTTGGTTTTGTTGGCCCTCTCTCTTGTAACACCTCGCCGCTGGATGTCCTACTTTCCCACATATAAAGCATTCACCCTTAAAAGGTCTGTAATATCTAGTATTCGCTTGTTATTCTCCTTGTCCTTGTTGTTCTTGGTTTGTTCTTTGTTTCTTCCAGACTTGGTCATTGTGACCCTTATTCTCAACTCCTTGTCCATTTGACTCTTATCTCTTTCCCAACTTCTTCTGATAATTTGCCTTCTCTTTCCATAAAAACATCGCGTCATCCACCACCTGAGCATATGTAGTGTATGCCGGATTCTCCAACACCATCTGCCTATTCTACCAAGACAAACCCTTAATGAAACATTCCATTTTCTTCACCGCAGTTCTAACCTCCTCTAACACAAACATAGATAAGTTGGTGAACTCCTATTCATACTCGACAATCGACTTTGAACCTTGCTCTAACTCTATAAATTATCTCTTCTTCGCGTTCCTAATTGCATACAGAATGTAATTATTATTGAACTTGATCAAAAATTCTGCATATCCCAACTGATCCCTACCCTCTGACGTGGTGGAACTCTCCCACCACTGTAAAGAATCCCCAGTTAGCTTAAATGTCGCTCTTCTACACATCTATTCAGTTTACCATCCTCAAATTCCTCTCCATATCTCTCCTTCATTGGTGAGCAGCCATTGGGTCATATCCCCCTCCAATGGTGGGAGGATTGTCCTTAAGGAAACTGTTTCTCACCCTATCCTAAGCTGAGACGGGTGTACCCTACTGTTGTGCCCCTAAAGTCACCCATCCCTATCTCCCCATCTCCAAACTAGCCGTTGTGGCCTCAAGAATGATAGCGTGTAACTCCTTGGCCTCCAACACAATCTGACGCCGCCTCTCTTGAGCCGCGGGACCAGAAACAGACTCCTCTCTCCTATTCCCAACTCTCCTTGTGTTCACGATCTGAAAAGGATAGGAACAAAACAACATCAGACTCGAAATGAATAAGAGTACAAATCATCAAAAGGAATCAAAGATAAGTAACGCGGGAGCTAAAACGAACTCATAACCTACGAGACCTAAGACCATGCCCTGATACCATCTGTTACACCTCGCAAAATCCCACAGATGGCGTGGCCAACCACCGCTGCCGAACTATGCTGGGCGTTAACTAAATAAATACCATTCTTAGCATGAGACAGATATGAGACATAAATAATCAATCCACAAGATAAAAATTTGAATCAATCTCAAATGATCATAAACAACTCAGCAATAAAAGATCCAGGACTTGCTCAAACTCCGAATAAATCCAATCTCCAATAATGATTAAATAAAATCTATATAAATAAGATCTGAATAATCCAACTGAAAACCTCTAACAATTTTGGAACCAAATTGCTCAACAAAAACCCAAAGGAAGTCTCATAATTAAATACGTCTGGAAAGGAAAGTCTAACAAAACAATGCAATAAAACGAATAAACTCCAGGTGCACCTCCAAACGATAACTCCGATAATCCTATGCAGCTTGTTCAAAACTTATCCTGAAAAAGTTAGTCAACACACGAGTTCAAAGCCCCGAGCATGAATACACACTACTCCCCTTAAATAAGATCCTTAAATCCAGACAATAGCATTATATACAATAAATATCACGATAGAATATTTTAAATTAACGGGATAATTAAACGCGATAAATATAAATCACCAACTACCCATAGAGATCACCATTTAAAAAGGTACACCAATGTGATTTTAAATTCCTAAGTCCCGTGATGTTAATTTAACTTAAATTAACCAAAGTTTATTATTGTTTTCACTTTTTATTATGGTGGTCCTCCCACCTCGGGTGGTAATCCACCAAAGTGACACACTTCCCCTTGTCAAATGGCCTCTGATCCGTTTTAATTGTCGACCCCACCCCATAACAAGTTTCCACACACGACACGACATAAATCTTCCGCTGACCCGTTTAAACTGTCGGTCCCACACACATTATGTCGCCAAAAATTTTAATAACCGTTTTTATCTTAAGCAATAATTCTCAATTTGTCAATTTCCACAATTTATAGATTACCCCACCCTTTTAATCGATGTGAGCTCCTCAAAATACCCTTTAGTCACATACCTAAGGGTCCCCAAGTTATCAATACATCCTAACCTAGGTATAGGATGAATTTCTGACATAAACCTTGACCTAGCCTCATATCTAGGCTCGTGTAAAGACGATAAGATAACAAAAATCAGCCCACCCCCAACATAATAAAGTCATAATAATGTACCCTCACTAGTCCCATACCTGGAAGGCGTAAATCATCAAAAATCATACCCACTAGTTCCATACCTAGAAGGCATCTGAAACTACTTGGAGAGAAAAAATACCCAATAACCCGTCGTCACAGTGATTATTTAATAAAACCAATAAGTCACATAAATAAGCACAATTAATCAATGTACCAAACTACGCATGATAGTCAAATTCAATTAAATCTTAATTTAATGATCACAATGTCATAAACACTTAATTAATCCTATTTAAGTATTTAAATTAAATACACCGAGATTTCATCATTTATACTACAAAATTCTAATTTCATCATCTCTACACAAATTACGTGAGTTATACGCCCCTAAATTCATTTATTTCAAAACTAGGGTTTTTCTACATGCAACCTACACCAATAAAACCCAAAATCCACTCATAAATCCTACATACCCAAGGTTTATGAATATTAATCATATTAAAGGATTTCATAAAAGCAACCCCAAGTTTTTATGTGTCCACTTTCTCTAATTAGATTTCTAATTGATTTTAAGAAAACATTAAATTTATGTTTAGGCAATACTTAAAACACATAATACTAAAAAAAAATAGTAGAGTATTCATGCCTGAAATTAGTTGGATAAAAATATAAGTAGAATGTTGAACTCCTCTTGTGAAAACACTAATTGAATCGTCAAAACTTGTTAAAAGTTGGGGTTGAAGATGAAAGAAATATGTTTTGTGAACCTTACTGAAGAAAGTTTGAGAGAACAAGTGTTTTTCGAAGTCCCAGCCCCGTATCAGTTTAGTATATAAAGGGTTTAAGAGTTAAACCCAGATGAGAACTCTCTAGTATATCCACCGCCCCTGTCGTTCGAACGAAGTACGATGTCATTCGAACGAGATGCTACATTGTTCGAATGACATACGCTGTCGTTTGAACGACCTACATCCAAAAATGCAATCTTTTAAAATCCGACTTTTTAATGTAATAAATATTCTTAAAAAATGTACCTGCAAGTTAAATGATAGAAATCCTTATAACCTTTTTATAAAAGACCCGAATTAATTCCCGATTGAAAATTTTACTAATAAAGTCAAGTTAAATTCTTAAAGGCCATTAACTCCAAGATTTTATTTTTCACCAAATTAATTAAAGTCAATTAATTAAAACACGAGGTGTTACATGACTCAACTAAGAAAGCTAAAGTTATTTCTATTTCAGTGGGCACTAAAAAGGGTATATGGTTCGGGTACTTCCTATGTAACTTAGGTGAGGTTCCTTCAAGTGAAATTAGCTATTACAATTTTAATATTCATAGTGGTGCGATTGAAAGTTTGTGAAAGATCCTAAACCCATAAAAGGGTTAAGCACACTGAGTATAAGCTTCACTTAGTTTGGGAAATCGAACAAAAAGGTGATACATTTATGACCAGGATTGTATCAGATAACACCCTCTCAGTCCTTCTAACAATACGCAATAAACTAATGAGCAGATGATTTGGGAGTTAACTGCATGGTATAAAACCAAGTGGGAAGTTATTGGAATTTTATTCTTAAAACCATGTATGACGTTTACTTTTGAGTAAAGGTGTGTAAGTTCATTTTGAAATAAGAATTGACTAATAGATCTCAGTGGAAATTCTAGTTGGTTGGGTTCAACTTGATCACAAGGAGATCAAAATTCCAATTCTTGGACAACAAAAATTTTCACAACCTAAATAGAGAGTTGACATCCTATCGGAATGGTTGCGATGCAATCCTAATAGTTTCTCCAGAGCTATAAGAAACTATTTAATGGTTCAAAAATTTATACGATACTTTAATAGAGGATTATGATCAGTACATCCCAAGAATGTATTAAGCATGACCATCCATAAGACTTGATTATAAGGATTATCATTATTGAACTTAGTCAATTTCGCATCATTTGCAAAGGATTCATAGGTTCTTAATCCTGATGATTATGAGAATTTGAATAACTTGCGCAAATGTCACTCTAATTTCTATAGGTCTGATCAGATATTATATTAGGTCGAAAGATCCCCTCACATTGGTCCATGATAGACTTAAATATTTTGTTTCCACCAAATCGACATGTGGGTCTTTTTATAATCCCAGTGAGCTGGTAAATAAGTTATATCGTAGAATCAGGAAAAATGATTAGATGTTGGTTATAATTGATTATCAAAAAATTTATTTGACTGAGAGGGTATCGAAAGCTTTTCTTGGGGAATTGATAAGCACCCAAAAGTGTATATTTTATCCCCCGAATAAATGCATTTTAGTCGCTCATTTTAAATAAAAATGACCTTATGTTTGTATTTATTTATTTCTCAGGCAATACGCAGTTGTGGTACAAATAATGCTAAATCAGTACAATTGCGACTCAATAGCGGTCAAAAGCTTGCAACGAAGAAATCAAGGAGATCGCAAAGTCTGAAATCCATTCTGAGCTTGTCCCGAGATGTGATCCGATGCCCCAAAACAGTCCCGAACCAAATCTAAACCTAGACCGAGCCCAGTCCATACCCCGAGCCCCGTGTGTGTTGAGTTTGTACCTTTATTATTTTTCTATATTTTTATTTTTAGTCATTTTATTTTTAGGATTTATTTAGAATTTTCTAGGATTTATTTTCTATTTCTTTATTTTGATTTTTCTTTTTATTAGTTTTTAATTTGTAATCTTTATTTAATTTTATTTTTATTAGGATTAGTTTTTAGGAATTTATTTTCTAGGTTTATTAGATTTTAATTTCTTTTATTTTAGTTTTATTAGGATTATATTTTTTTAGTTTAAATAGATTTTTATTTTATTTCTTTTTATTTTCATTTTTTTTATTAGTTGGAGATGTTAGTTTTTACTTTTATTAGATTTTAAAATTTTATTTTATTTAGTTTTAGTTATATTTTTTTAGTAGTGTTGTTTTATTTTAGGGTTACAAAATTAACACACACACATTAAACACTAAGAGCAACCCTTACGGGTAGTCCAAAAATACACATTGCTAGTTCAAATTTGTCCAGTAAAAAACAACAAAATTGGTACGCGTATAAGATAATATACACTAGTTACACCTAAAACGTCGCCGTTTAAAAAAATAATTTCTACCGCGGAACATGATGTTCCGTTTAGAGTTTTGGGGAGAAAGGTTAGGCGGAACATGATGTTCCGCTTAAGCCTTTAAACATTTTGCCTCTTTAGCCCACAAGTCTCTCTTTATTAAATAATACCCCTAAGACTAGCCATTATTTACCTATTTAGCCCATAAGACTAGCCCATAACAATTTAAACAATTTACCTATTTAGCCCATAAGACTAGCCATTATTTCTTAGTCCAAAAATTAATAATAATAATAATTGAGGCAAATAAAAAATATCCGTTGCAATATAAATTTTAAAGCCGTTGCAATACAAAATGAAAATAGAGGGGTACAAAATGGAAATAGGGGTAATTGGGTGACATGCCTAGGCGGAACACTGAAGGCTTTTTTTTATTTTTTTTATAATTCTTGCGTAGAATATGATGTTCCGCTTAAGGGTGGGCCCTACAAAAAAATAACTAGTGCAATGCTAAATTTGTTATTTTATACGGTAGTAAATTGTAAATTTAGACATTTACGATACCCATAACATACCTCTTTACCTCAAATATACACTTTTAGCATACCCATAAGGATTGCTCTAACACACACCAACCCTCACCCTCATACTACTAACACACACCCTCACCACACTCTAACCCCCCTCTCTTCTTCTTCTTCCAAAACCACACCCGATTCTCTCTCCTCCCCCATTAACAAAACCCAAAACTCCATCCATACCCAACAACACGACACAACCCATACCCAAAACCCATAGCTCCACCACTACCCCCAGACCCCTTCCGGCCGGAACCCCCTACCCTCCGGCGCAAACCCGACCAGCCACACCATTGCTGGCGGCGGAACCCAGATCCGCCGGAGTTAAAACCGCTGCCACATTCGACGGACAGAGCCGCCCGACCTCGTCCCTCCGGCCAGCAGCACCAACTCGCACCTGACTCCGGCGATTGGACCCAGTTCCGTCGACGCGACGGTGCGGCGGCCGCCCCATTTCTGCCCCTGTCAAAACCCCAGACCCTTATCCCACACCGAATCCCGAACCCGAGTTCATCCGACCCAGCTGCTATGCCCGATCTGCCCAATCTCCAAATCAAACCCACCTCCATAAAAATCGGAACAAATGCCACATCAAAACCCATGTACAAATGCTTGACTTGGAAAACTCAAAATCCCACAAAAATCTCTCTTGACAAAGCATCATCGTGGTTATAAAATAAAGAGAAGGGCTTTTTCATAAGAGGACTCTCACAGAATAGAAAAGCGACGTGGAGAGAGAAAAATTGTTTGTATATATTATTATGTACACTTAGGTTCATAAAAAATTCCAAAAAAAATAGTTTAGTGTTAGAATAAATTTTTAGATTTATTTTTTATTCTTTTTGGTGTAATCAAGTGCTGAGAATTGTGACGAAATTGGATGCGTGTTAAGGCGCTTTTCAAGATAAATTTGGGGAAAAAAAATTGCGTATCGTAATGTTTGGTTAAACACCCCGTTCAAGGGATGGGGTGCACTACGAATGATGTTACTTTAATTAGTTGATTCATTAATGTTATATTTCTAGGTAAATTAATCTTTAACTGTCACTAATTAATTTATGTAACGAGAGTTAGTAAATTAATTGAACAAATTAATATTTGAATTTAGGAATCGAACTAGAGATACGTTTTTCCTATATTTGAATATTAATTCGGTGTTGAAATTTAAGGATTGAAATTGTTTTCGTTAAATTGATCCTAGCGGGTAATTTTCTGAAAATAGTGTAGTCCTAATTTTTCATCGTGTGACCATTTTAAATTAATTTTCTGAAAAAGATTTTATTAAATTTATAATTTTAACGAGAGTTAGATTATCGATTTAATATTATCTCGAAATATTTCAAAATTAATAAATTGAGAAATTAAAATAATTGAAAATGCAGTGTAATCTCATCTCTTAACCTTCTCACATATTTCACACTCGGTTACACATTTTTTTCATTATTTAGTCGTTTTATAATTTTTAGCATTTGTTAGTTAATTTTTCCCTTGAAATTATTTTTAAAAAAAAATTGGAATTGCAAGTTCTCACATTAATAGTTTCACCTTGGAAGTTGGATTGATACCCGTACTTACCGCAATACGAGTTATTTTTAGACAAGTTTTGTATCTACTCAAGGGAATTTTGAGAGTGGCTTTTGCACGACAACGACATATACATACGCAAAAAGCTTCTTATCAGGAATCATATTATGCACTATAATGTCTTTGCAAATAAAACCTCTTTATATCCGAGTGATTTTAGTGAAAATTAAATTGGGTGCAGTAATGATTATTTAGTTGAGCAGTAATGATTGTTTATTAGAGTTTATCATGATTAAATAAAAGAAGGAAATAAATTATGGGGTTATAATATAGGATTTTTGAGTATTTATTTGAATACAACTTAATTATTTGTCTTGGGACCCTTGTATAGTCCAAGACCTAAGAAGTAGGCTCGAAACTCTCTGGAAACCTAGTTTGATGAAATCCCATAGTCCATACCTAATTATATTGGTGTAATCTAGGATTTTAGTATATGGATCCATTATGGAGGGTTGGATAGAGAAAGAAAAAAATACTATTCAGGTGTTTGTCAAGGGACGAGGAGAGAGAATATGATTCCTCTCATATTTCCCATGGTGTTATCTATAAGAATTTCCACATACAAATCTTACCTTGGGTAGATCATATGCTAGAAAATTCAAGGTGTTCAAACCTTTTTAATAAGATTTTTAGAAACCTTGAAGGGCTGCAAGAACATCATTTTCTTCAATCTTTGTCTCCTCATATGAATCAAAATTTAATTTGCTATGGTATTGTTTTCTTGAACCTTAGGTTTAATATTTAAATCTAGTACATGTTTTCTTTTTTAATGCATGATTAATCAGAGGTCTTTAGGGATGAATTTTTTTTCACAACCCAAAAAGGCTAAAATGGCACCCTTGACCCGGCCACGCTTATCACGGTCAAAGACCATTACAAAAAAACATGCATTTTTTGTCACTATCTTTTACCATGACAAGTCCATGACAATAGTTTTTCGTGAACTTGTCAAGTCAAAGACCGTGACATGCTCGTGATAACATTAAAAACAAATAGACTTGCCACTTCAATTTTTCTTTCCCTCTTTCATTTCCCTTCTTGATTTCTCTTTCTCGATTAGGCCTGTGATTCTCTCTCTTTATAAGACTTGTGATTCATCTCAACTGGTAAATTTCTCTCTCTGTCTCTCTATTTTTATTTCCTTTGTGTGTGTGTGTGTGCGCATCAATGTGTGTATATTTGTGTGTATGGAGATTTGAGGTTAGTGTGTGTCTGTGTGTATCTGGATCAGTGTATATATCTGTGTGTGTGTGTGTGTGGAGTATTGATTTGGGTTTTTTATAAAATGGAAATTGGTATTGAGATCGTGTGTGTTTTGGGGTCATCATGTGTATATGTGGGCTATTGAATTTTTTTTGGGGCATTTACGTTTAGATCCTATTAGACGTTCTTATAGACATTCTAGTCCCATCATGTTTTTCTCTTACATATAAGTCCTATTCCTAATTTTTTGGAACTTTTTTTCCAATTTTACCCTTTTAAAACCAACAATCCGTAACTTCCTTGAGGAAGTTACATAAGTGGTTGAACTTTTTTTTTTAATCTTCAAATGATCATAACTTTTGATTCACAAATCCGTTTTTCACAAAATTACTATTTTTGAAATTTGTTCGACGAGATCTATCAAACAAGATCCATGAAGGCTATAAAATTCCAAAGAAAAAAATTTACACAAACAGTAAACTTTACTGTATGCACTAGAATATGAAATAGTTTTATATATGTGACATTTTCACAAACACACAGTAACATTTAATGTGCTAATACTACACAGCATATATATATATATATATATATATATATACGGTGGATCCAAACCCTTTTTTTTAAATTACCTTATATTTGAAGGTTCGCGCTAGCGGTATCCAATCCTTACCACCATTATTAGAGCTTCAACGACCTTCGTCAGAGCTCTGATTTGGGGTGGGTAAGGGTGGCATGTGGTGCCGCTGGCGCGGACCTTTAAAAATAAGAGACTATTAAATAAATGGGCTTTGGATCCACCGAAGTATCATGAGGGCAGCTGGCGCGGACCTTTGAAAATAAGATTGGATAAATGGGATCGGGATCATCTGAAGCGCCAATTTGGGGTGAATAGGGATGGCACAGAACTTTAAAAATAGGAGCATATTATATATATATATATATATATAGTTTGTAAAAACGTCATAGATATTAAACTTTATTGTATATACCAGAAAATGAAATAGTTTTATATTTGTGACATTTTCACAAACAATAACATTTACTGTGATAATATATTTATGAAATAGTTTTATATATATAACATTTTCACAAACAGTAACATTTACTGAGTTAATATTACACAATATATATATAACATTTTCACAAAAACAGTAACATTTACTGAGTTAATATATATATATATATATATATACATATATACACACGGTATATCCAAACCTCTTTTTTTTTTTTTAAATTACCATATTTTTAAAGGTTTACGCTAGCGACATTCAATCCCCACCACTACCCACCCCAATTGTCGACGCTTCAATGACTTTCATCAGCGCTATGATTTAGGTGGGTAGTAGTGGCATAGGGTGCCGCTGGCGCGGACCTCTGAAATTAAAAGAATATTAGATAAATGGAGTTTGGATCCACTGGCGCTCCGATTTGGGGTGAGTAGGGGTGACAGTGGGTTAGGTTTATATCTATAACATTTTTACAAACGTTAACATTTAATGTGTTATAACACAGTATATATATATATATATATATATATATATATATATATATATATATATATATATATATATATATATATATATATATACGGTGGATCCAAACCTCTTTTTCTGATATTGTCTTATTTTTAACGACCCGCGCTAGCGGTATCGAATCCCGACCACCACCAACCCCAATTGTTGGAGCTCGAACAACCTTCATCAGAGTTCTGATTTGGGGTGACATGGAGTGCCGCTGGCGCGGCCCTTAGGAAATAAGGGAATATTGGATAAATGGAGTTTGGATACACCGGCGCTCCAGTTTGAGGTGGGTAGGGGTAGCATTAGATTAGGTTTATATCTGTAATATTTTCACAAATAATAAATGTTACCGTTTGTGAAAATGTTACATCGGCATCCCATGTCACCTCAAATCAGAGCTCTGATGAAGGTTGTTGGAGCTCCGATAAAGGGGGTGGGGATTGGATGCCACTGGCGCGGACCGTTAAAAATAAGATAATATCTGAAAAAAGAGGTTTGGATCCACCATATATATATATATATATATATATATATATATATATATATATATATATATATATATATATATATATATATATATATACTGTGTTATAACACAGTAAATGTTAACGTTTGTAAAAATGTCATAGATATAAACCTAACCCACTATCACCCCTACTCGGAGCGCCAGTGGATCCAAACTCCATTTATCTAATATTCTTTTAATTTTAGAGGTCTGCGCCAGCGGCACCCTATGCCACTACTACCCACCTAAATCATAGCTCTGATGAAAGTCGTTGAAGCTTCGACAATTGGGGTGGGTAGTGGTGGGGATTGAATCTCGCTAGCGTAAACCTTTAAAAATATGGTAATTAAAAAAAAAGAGGTTTGGATCTACCGTGTATGTATATATATATATATGTTAACTCAGTAAATGTTACTGTTTGTGAAAATGTTATATATATATTGTGTAATAATAACTCAGTAAATGTTACTGTTTGTGAAAATGTTATATATATAAAACTATTTCATAAATATATTATCACAGTAAATGTCATTTTTTGTGAAAATGTCAGAAATATAAAACTATTTCATTTTCTGGTGTATACAATAAAGTTTAATATCTATGACATTTTTACAAACTATATATATATAATATGCTCCTATTTTTAAAGTTCTGTGCCACCCCTATTCACCCCAAATTGGCTCTCCAGATGATCCTGATCCCATTTATCCAATCTTATTTTCAAAGGTCCGCGCCAGCGGCCCCCCATGATACTTCGGTGGATCGAAAGCCCTTTTATTCAATAGTCTCTTATTTTCAAAGGTCCGCGCCAGCGGCACCACATGCCACCCTTACCCACCCAAATCGGAGCTCTAACGAAGGTCGTTGAAGCTCCAATAATGGTGGTAAAGATTGGATACCGCTAGCGTGAACCTTCAAATATAAGGTAATTTTGAAAAAATAGGGTTTGGATCCACCATATATATCTATCTATATATATATATATATATATATATTGTGTAGTCTTAACTCAGTAAATGTCTGTTTGTGAAAATGTTATATATATATTGTGTAATATTAACTCAGTAAATGTTACTGTTTGTGAAAATGCTATATATATAAAACTATTTCATAAATATATTATCACAGTAAATGTTGTTGTTTGTGAAAATGTCACAAATATAAAACTATTTCATTTTCTGGTGTATACAATAAAGTTTAATATCTATGACATTTTTACAAACTATATATATATATATATATATATATATATATATATATATCCAATATGCTCGTAAATTTTTAAGTTCTGTGACACCCCTATTCACCTCAAATTGGCGCTCCAGATGATCCCGATCCCATTGATCCAATCTTATTTTCAAAGTTCCGCGCCAGCGGCACCCCATAATACTCCGGTGGATCCAAAACCCATTTATTCAAAAGTCTCTTATTTTCAAAGGTCCGCGCCAGCGGCACTACATGCCACCCTTACCCACCCCAAATCGGAGCTCTGGCGAAGGTCATTGAAGCTCCAACAATGGTGGTAAGGATTGGATGCCGTTAGCACGGACCTTTAAATATAAGGTATTTTTGAAAAAAGAGGGTTTGGATCCACCGGATGTGTGTGTATATATATATATATATATATATACTGTGTAGTATTACCACAGTAAATGTTACTGTCTGTTTGTGAAATGTCATATATATAAAACTATTTCATATTCTAGTGCATACAGTAAAGTTTACTGTTTGTGTAAATTTTTTTCTTTGAAATTTTATAGTCTTCATGGATCTTGTTTGATAGATCTCGTCGAGCAGATTTCAAAAATAGTAATTTTGCGAAAAACGGATTTGTGAATCAAAAGTTATGATCATTTAAAGATTAAAAAAAAAGTCCAACCACTTATGTAACTTCCTCAAGGAAGTTACGGATGGTTGGTTTTAAAAGGGTAAAATTGTGAAAAAATTTCCTAAAAAGTTGGAATAGGACCTATGGGATTATGAAAAAGTCAATAGGACTTATAAGCTTGTTGACCTAATAAATGGGACTTAGATATAATTTGCTTATTTTTTTTTATATAAAATTGAAATTGTTATTAAAATTGGTAATGTAATTGTGTATGTGTCTTTGTGTGTGTGTGTGTGGGGGGGGGGGGGGTCTTGAATTTGTTTTATGAAATTGAAATTATGTGTGGGTTTTGGGTCATTAATGTAATTGAAATTTAGTTTCTCTCTCTAATTACAGCAGCGATGACCATCTCTCTCTCTACACACATTTCGGTACATCTTTCTCTATATATGTCTCTTTTTATCTCTCTATATATATACATAGAGGCTGTTGAATTATTTGGTATTATTAAATTGTTGTTGACTGGTGGATTTGAACATTTAGATGGCCATTGAGTTGGTTAGCCCTAGGAATTTCTAATATATCGCATTATTAATTGCATTGTTCTTTGGGATTCTTGAATTGTTGTTAACTTGTGGATTTGAACACTTAGATGGCCATTGAGTTGGTTGCCCCTAGCCATTTATAACATTTAGGGTTGTGACTAAACCAGATATAAATAAGTAATCATACATTCACATGAGAATACATGCATGCATGTAGCTCGCAAAGCAAGTGTTATATAACAAGTAACGAGATTAAAAGGTAATAACGGGACCTGAAATAGATAGCCATTGGCTATATATTGTGGTTCTCGTTACTATAATCTAGGCATGCATGCGTAAATTTACATTAAGTCAACTTATTATATAACAGTTGCTTTGGGGGTTGCATGCATGCATGTATTCTCATGTGAATGCGTGAAATAATTGTTCTGTAATATTTATAACTACTTTAAATTACATATAATGTGCATAATATACTAGCCTTCTAGTTCTTATGCATACACATTCAATAAAGCTTAGACCCATTCAAGAGCTATTACCCCTGTGATGAGATCTCTCGAATTGTTCCGTTTGGATAGTTTGGGACTGCATAGTTTCTATGTAATAATATTCTTATTGGCTTAAACTTGTTACTTTTGGGGGAAGTTTTGTTGTTGTACTCGAAGGAGTCGATCTCACTTGTACAGTGGCACAATTTTGTGACAATGAGATCGAGGAGAGGAAGTTGATATCTCGCCAATCGGGGATAGCAAACTGGGCAAAAAAGGTGGGTGTGCACTACTCCGGACAGACGTCTTATGCCGAGGTGGAACACATGATGGTAAGTGTTTATTTTTCTTTAAATTTAGTTTTATATTATTCTAATTTAGCATTACTTTATGTTACTTACTAATTCTACCTTATTTTATTTCAGGAGAAGGGGAGTGGCTTTGGAGTGGGCCACATAGACTTGATGCCTATGTGGAAATCGTAACGAAGAAGGGAATGGATAAGGAGGTGTCCCCGAGCATGGCATCCACGATTGTAAGTTATCATTGTTTAATTTTTTAATTACGTTATAATTTTTTTATTAACTTAATTAACTAATCGTGTACTTTTTGTTGTTTTGAGAAAAGCTTAAGGAAGTGAATTAAAAGCAGTCTGATGCCGACATAGCATCTTTGTCTAAGGATGCACTCAACCAACTGTTCAGGGTGGATCATAGGGGAAGGACTAGGGGTGAGCTCTCGAGTGGGGAAGTCGAGGATCATCGGGATAGATATGAGCAACACCAGGTTGTCTCGTAAGGTGGACACCCATGACGATGAGCTTGAAAGTTTGGAGGCGACGATCCTAGATATATACACCTTCATGAAGTGTCAGTAGGGGTCCACCTCCAATAAAGGCAGGGGAAAGTGCAAGGGGAAGGGAAAGGAGGTAGACAAGGACGCCACTGCTCCATTGCTGATACACATGGACTCCTCACCCTTATATGATCCATTTCCCATC
This sequence comes from Sambucus nigra, assembly GCA_949130495.1. NCBI lineage: Eukaryota > Viridiplantae > Streptophyta > Magnoliopsida > Dipsacales > Adoxaceae > Sambucus > Sambucus nigra. The sequence continues at coordinate 93,681,279 of OX422214.1, forward strand.
TTGACCCCTATCGAACGGCCTATGTCAACAATCGGTTGGTCGAGCGTATTTCTAATAGACGAATTTGGTGGCCCACCAATAGGGAGGGGATCGAGGGATTCAACCCCCCCCCCCCCCCCCAGGTATGTTGGCTCATGGACATTCCATGTAAGATTTTGAGGCCAAGGTTCTTGTCATGCATATTCTGACTGGAAAGGAGAATGCACCTTTATGGTTGGAAGAATAATGCGGCGTTTGGCAAATTCATGGGTGTCTCAATTCATATGTTGTGTGGCCTTCCTTCCTCCTCCAATCCACTGTAAACCTTACTATATGACATTATTTGTATTGATTTTATTTGGATATGTGTATTTATTTGTATTGGTTATTGAATATTGAATGTTGCTTGATATATATTCTATTTGGAAAGGTTAAAATTTGCTATAACAGGTACAAATATAGTGCTGGTTAGTGGCAGTGGCCATACTACCTAGCAATTATTTTTAAAATTTGCCCAGATTTGTCACGGACTTTGACCATGACAAGGGAAACTTGTCACAGATTTGTCATGGTCAAAGTCCGTGATAAATTTGTATCTATCACGGACTTGTCATGGACTTTGACCGTGATAAGTTTTCCCTTTGTCACGGACTTGTCATGGTCAAAGTCCTTGAGAAACTAGTCACAGTCAAAGTCCGTGACAAATCCATGGCAAATCTAACAAAATTAGCATAGTCTTTGACCGTAACAAGTCCGTGATAATGTATTTGTCACCCCCAAATTTGTCACGATCAAAGACCGTGACAAGTTTGACTTTTAAAGGTTTTTGACCGTGATAAGTTGACAGCTTTGGTGTAGTGTTTGCATTTTAAAATTTAATCACAATTTTTTTTCTGAACACTAGTATGATTTTTTGAAAGAGGATTGTAACCAGTACATTTAGTATTGTATTGTGTAAGACCACTAGTAAGACTTAATCTAAATCGTGACTAGATCACACTTGGGACATCTTATAATATTTGCAAAGGGTACATAGATTTTTAATCCCAAGGGTTATGAGAATTGGAATGCTTGCACAAGTTTTTTTATTATTATGGGTGCAATTCAACTTTATATTGAGATAAAATATCCCCGCAAGTTGGACAATCATTGTGTGAGTAGTTCTACGATCATAATTGGGAGGAATCTACTTCCAAGAAGGATATTTGATTGTGATACCCTCTTGATAGACTTGTGATAATTGATTCTAATGGTGTATACCTGTCGAGTGACCTTTGTAATTAATTAGATTATCAAAAAAGTTATGTATCAGAATTAAGAAAAAATAAGATGTCGGTAAAAATATATTAGATACGAATTAATTTGAGCAAGTAGTTATAGTATACTTAATGCTGAGAATCATATTATGAACTATCTAACTTTGAAAACAAGATATATTTATTTTGAGTGATTTTAAGATAATTATATTCAAGTGCAGTCATTATTAGTAAGTGTAATTAATTGCAATTAAATAAAGCAAGATGATAAATTACGAGGATATAATTTGAAATTTTGAGCATTTATTTTTAAGCTAATTTTAAAATTTTATTCTTGGGTCCCTAGTAGTCTATTGTCCAAGTAGTAAGCCAAAAATATCTAGAAACCCAATTTATCCTAAGTCAATGTTTGATACCTATATATACTGGTGTAAAGATAGGGTTTTAAGTGGAAGATCATTCTAGAGAATTAGAGAGGTTGAGGAAAAACACTATTCACATTTTTATGAGGGGGTGAGCAGAGAAAAAGTGATTTCTCTTATATTTCGCGATGTCTTTATCTCCAACAGTCACACACACAAGGCGTAAATTGGGTGAATCATATACTAAAAGATTTAAGGCGTCTAGGTAATTCGAGCAAGGATTTTAGAGACCTCAGGAGGGTAGAAACTTCATCATCTTTATTGATATATTTATACTAATTTATATCACCAGTATGATCTCGTAAGGTATCATAATTCAAAAACATTGGTTTTTGCTTTAAAACTAGTTCTTATTTTTACTTTACATAGCAAGATCGATTGCAGTTCTTAAAAATGTTTTTCTCCCATGTTCAATGAAAATCACGATCTCTAATATGCGTAAGCATCCTCGATAATAATATTAATCCCTAAATATAACATCTTTATCAATATTTTATTTCCATAAACTCTATAGGTATTATCATTATACCCAATTTCTACAACCCAACTTATTTAAAAAATCATCTACTTATATTTTTTCAACTATTCGGCATGAAACAGTTGCATTCGTGAATATTAATGTTTTTATGATTAAAAGAATAAAATGAAATACAAAAATAATTTTAGAGCATCGGAATTGAAAAGACTTTTATTAGGGAGATGCCTAGCATTTTATTACATATCGGAGTCTGATAATAGAAGAAAATACATTATTAATAGTTCATGTCATACATAAATTTAAAACATCGAAGAAACACTCCGGATACATAAGAGCTGATAGGTTGCGGTGTAGATATTTCAGTGGGGACTACCATCCCCTTTCTGTCACTTCCCACACATACGTAACTGGGAATATTTTCGTAGGCATAAGAGAAAAAAAGTTCAAAGGCCTCGGCGTTAATTGATCTTCTTCAGGTTTGTTGTCCATCTAGAATGAAAATAATTAAGAAAACATGAAAAGTAGATAATTTTTATTTTTATACAAGATATAGAAGATGATAAGGTCTTAGAAAATAATGGAAGAAATTCTTAAATTTATAATTGTTGAAACAAAATAAAATATCGTAAGACTATCAGGGTATACTGAAACTTACTAATATATATATATATATATATATATATATATATATATATATATATATATATATATATATATATATATATATGAATAATATGGTGAAGACAACCAGATAACTGAGTATCGAGTTAGTGTGATATTGGTTCAAATTATAACACGATAACCCAGAAATTATCGATTATAGGGCTTCGATAGCGTATATATGCCGTTATAATATCGCTTAAGGCATAACATACACTTGAATAGGTAATCCCAATAATAGGAGAATGGTAAAATATAGATCAGAACACTTAGCCAGAGTGGCACTCATACGTATGTATCACTAAACAAACTAGGCACTCAACATCTGAGTCCTACAGGCCAATTAAATTTATCGTGGGTATACCGGGATCTTATCCCTGAATTGTAAGGTACGCTACTAGAGGTTTGTACTGATAAGGATAATAAATTTTAGGGTTATATGAAATTAAAAATAAGTTGTAGGGTTCTTCCATAATGAAGAGTAAAGCTGTTTAGCGGCTCGGTATAGCGGTTTATCAGTTTCGAGAATAATCGAGAATATCGAGGGAATAAATATTACGACATAAATTTGAAATACTCAAAGGATTTCATATTTGAATTTGGAGTTCAAAACTATCACCGGGTGATATAGAAATCAATAATTAAAGGATATAAGTTCAAAATTGTCTATTATTGAAATTTATATAACCTATTTTGAGTATTATGAATTCCGGTTGGTTGTGCAGCTAATTTACTGGTATACCGGGTAGTCTAAAATCATAACAAGTGTAAGTATGTTATGTAAGTCTAAATCAATGTTTATGTAATGTAGCACGATGAAAATTCAAAAGGGATTTCAGTGTAAAAATAACTAAAAGGGTATAGAGTATAATTTTCAAAACCTTTTTAAATAAATGTTTTATCCTTATTCATTAGGATTTAAAACTAGTGACAGAAGACAAAGTAAGTCCAATTATACTCAAGTACATATAGGATACGTTTGGGGAAGATTTAAAATACTTGAAAAAGTAAGCAAGGGGTTAAGTTTAAAAATAAAAGTTAAATTTTAAACCTAAACCTGACTTTCTCAAGAAAACACTTTCCTGGTGATGTAATATACTAATTTGTTCAGAATTAAAAAATAAAATATTAGAAAATTTTAATTGGAGATTCACCCTCACGCGCTTAGTCATATATGTGATACGCCTAGTTTGACTTACACTCATGCGCATGTAGGTTAATCATCTAACCTCTCAACATTTTAACTTTAGAGTTTTAAAACTTTGACCTTGATTTCAAAACGTTTTAGAATTCATTTTAAGTTGACTTTTTTAATAAAAGTTGTTGAATTATTGAAGAGTAATCTAACCATATTGGTCTTAAGAATTTTAGTGGGCTAAATCGAGCAATTGGATTTCTATAAAAAAAAAAAAGGTAAAATTTTGACCAAGTAGAACGATTTGAATGTTATGATTCTAATTTTGGAATTATAAATGTGTTATTCTATTACAAAATTGGGAAACATAAAACTTGGTTTGAGGGATTTTGGACTAGAAACCAAGAATTTGCTTTCTAAAAATTTCAGGGCCGGAAACTTCTATTCATAATTTGGGTATTAAGAGTCATTCCTTGTTAAATTAAACTCACACCTAGGTTCTTGAGAACCTAAGTTTAACTTACACAAGTTTGAAACTAGTTCAAAATTAGGGAAGCAGAATCCACTATTGAAGCTCAAACTTTAATGTTGTTTTTTGGTTTTTGAGCTATTTCAGTGCATATACACATCAACTTTCACATATAAAAACATATTTTTACCCTAAAGATATGCAGAAACATAAACACAGTAAAGAAACAGGCATTCATATATCAAATTAAATAAATGTAAAAAACTCTCAAAACTTTACTTTGAAACTGCACTCAGCTATAATGGATTTCGGCTAAGGTTCACCTAGGAGAGTTTATTAGTTTAATTACAGGTGGAGTTTGGGACGCTTTACACAAATTTCTAGCAGGGTTTCATTGGATATAAAAAGGGTACCATAGGTTACCCACATCGTACAATTTATGATAGCTATCCAGGTGGTGCCATGTCACTAGGGGTAAAGAATAAATAAGTTTAGGTTTATGTTTAGGTCACGGGGTAGTTTTCATGTAAGTTTTAAGGTTTTTAGTTTGTTTTATCAATGTTTATGGGCCTTTTGTAATTATGTAAACTTAATGGATTGATTTATAAAAATCATATAAAATATATGTCCTTAGGTCAAACTTTAATGAAACTTGGGGTCAAATAGGTATAGGAATATGTAAAGTATCCCAATTCAATTTATAAGGACACTTTGGTAAGTTATGAAAAATTTAGGGTTATGCTTCGAATTTTGCTAAATTAAAGGATTGAAGGTCAATTTAAGGTGGGTTGTTACATTCTTCATACCAAAAACAAATTTCATCCTTGAAATTACCTGGGAAAAGCTGGGGGTATTGTTGTCTCATCATGTATTTTGTTTCCCATGTAGCTTCTTCATCTCTGCGATGTCGCCACTAAACCTTAACTAGTGGTATAGTTTTTCATCGAAGATCTTTTTCTTGTCAGTCAAAATTTTGTATAGTAATCTCTTCAAATTCGGGGTTGGGTTCAATGGTGATATTTTTCCAAGTAATGACTTAATTGGCATCGAGGATGTATTTTTGCAATTACGAAACGTGAAATACATTATGAGATTGGATAGTTCGGGAGGTAATTCCAGACGATACGTTACTAGTCCAATACGTTCAATAATTCTAAAGGGGCCACTATAGCGGGGTGATAACTTTTCGTTCTTTCCATAGCGTATTATTCTTTTTCGTGGCGATACTCATTAAAACACTTGATTATGGATTTAAAACTCTAAGGGCTTTCGCCTAGTGTCAGCATAACTCTTTTGTCAACTCTGGGTTGAATGTAATCTTTATCTAATGAGGCGTATCTTCTCTGTGGTTTTGGTGATGATTTCAGGTCCAAGCAACTAATTCTCACAAGATTCATTCCAGCATTAGGGGGAATTACAGGGTCATCCATACAGTGCTTCGTACAGGGTGGTTTGAATGCTAGTTTGATAACTACTATTAAACGAGAATTCGATCAAGGTAAGATAATTGTTCCATGAACCAGAAAAAATTAAGTTACAGGATCGTAACATATCCTCTAAATTTTTAATTACTCATTCGGATTGAGCTTTAGTTTGGGGATGTAAGGTTGTGCTTACGTAGAGTTTGGTTCATAAGGTTGCCTACAATCCTTCACTATATTTTCCTACAAATCTGGGTTCTCGATCGAATATGATAGAAATAATATGTCGTGTAATCTCATAATTTTGTTGATGTAAATTTCACTCAATCGTTAAAACGAATAGTGGACCTGATTAGTAGAAATTGGGCAGACTTGGTAAGATGATCAACAATAGTCTATATTGTATTGAAACCATGAATCGTTCGAGGTAATCCATTGACAAAGTCCATAATTATATGATCCTATTTCCATTCTGGGATAGGAAAACGCTGGGATGTTGGTGCTCAATTTTTACCTACTGACATGTTATACACTTGGCTACGGAGTGTACAATATATTTCTTCATGTCGACCCACTAATAATATTGCTTTATATTCTGGTACATTTTGGTGCTACCGGTGTGAACCATGAATTTAGAATGATAAGATTCATGCAATATTTCTTCTCGAAGTAAATAAATGAGGGGAACACATACTCAGTTTTTGAATTTTAATCCATGCTCGAGGTCCAAAGTTCAATCTTTTTCTAGGAGGTTATTTTGAAGTTTCGTCTTTTAGGAATGCAAACATTCATCTTGATCTTGAATATCCATGATTTTCTTGTTTAGAATGAGGTGAGCGATAATGTTTCGTAACAGAATCCGGGTTGTAGAGGAGTCTCTTCATAAATTAAAATATCCAATAGTTTTCAAAACTACAAACATATTATGGAGGCTTCCTTGGGTTTTGCGGATTAAAGCATTTCCAACTACGCTACCCTTTTTGGGATGGTAAAGGAAGTTAAATTTATAATATTCCAAAAATTCTATTTATCATTTTTGTGAAAGATTAAGATCTTTCTGTGTGAATATTACTTCAAACTTTTATGATCAGAGAAAAATTGAAATTCTTCTCCATACAAGTAACATCTCCAAATCTTTAGAGCAAAGACTATTGTAGCTAATTCAAAATCGTGTACTGGATAGTTATGTTCATGAGTCTTTAATTATTGAGAACCATATTCGATTACTTTACATTCTTGCATCAAGACACAATCGAGTCCTTGTAAGGAGGCAACGGTATAAACATCGTAGATGATATTATTAGAAGGAATGAGTAAGATGGGCATACTGGTCAACGTTACTTTCAAAATATGAAAACCTTATACACACTCAGTGTTCCATATGAATCGAACATACTTTCTAGTTAACTTCATTAAGAGTAGGGATATTCGGGAAAATCCTTCTACAAATATTGATTGTATCCGGAAAGACCTAGAAAACTTCGTAGTTATGTAATGGTGGTAAATTGAGGCCATTCAAATACTACAATAGTTTTGGATGGATCTACCTGTATTCCTATTTTCACAACTACATGTTCAAGACACTTCATTTCTTTCATAAGAAAATCACATTTGCTTTGTTTTTATCTGCAAACAACTGATGTTTACGAAGAGTTTCTAGTACTATACACAAATGTTCTTCGTGTTCTACCCGGGTCTTCGAATAAGTTAAAATGTCCTCTATTAACATGATCATAAACTGATCCAGTAAAGTTCAAAATATTCTATGCATTAAGCCCATGAAGGCAGTAGGGGCATTGGTTAAACCAAAGGACGTGACCAAAAACTCAAAAATGACCATAGCGGGTTCTAAAAGTTGTTTTGGATCTATATTCTTCTTTTACACGTAGTTGGTGATAACCAAATCATAAATCAATTTTGGAAATATTCTTTCTCCTTGCAATTAATCAAATAAATCGTCTATCCTAGGTAATGGGAAATTAATTTTTATGTAACTTGGTTTAATTTTTAGTAATCAGTTCATAACCGAAAATATCCATCTTTGTTTCAGATGAATAATACTAGGGCTCCCCAAGGGCATGTGCTATGGCGTATAAATCCTTTACTAAGTAAGTTGTCCAGTTGTGTTCAAAGTTCTCTTAATTCCAAAGGAGACAAATATTTAGGGTTTATTGAAATAGGGGAAGTATTTGGTAACAGGTTGACGAAGAACTCAATCTCTTTAGGAGGAGGTAATCCAGGTAAGTCTTTAGGAAGCACATCTTTGTATTCGGTCAAAATATAGGAAATGAGAAGGTCCTTTTGTCACTTATTTGAAAAAGTAAGGGTTGACGAGGATTTCTTCCTTGAAAACAAATGAAGTTTGGTGAGGTGTTTTGAATGTTACTATTTTCGTATGACAATAAATGTTGGCGTAGTTTGGAGATAAAACGTCCATTCCTATTATTAAATCGAATTCCGTCAAATGAAGGACAATTAAGTCTAGGGTTAATGTCCAAGCTCCAAAACATAAAATATGATGTTTATAAATTCTATTAGTAGGCCATTTCTCCCGTTGGCATTCCTATAGTGAAAGGATAAGATAATAGACTACAGGATAATTGTAACGTAGTTAGGCATGACTAACTAATGAAAGAATGTGTGGATCCAAAATCAAATATTACATGTGCTAAAATATTATAAAAAGGAAGATTACCTTCGACCACATTGTGATAATTGGATTTTTCGCTAGGAGAAGGGAGGAATTCTGACTTTGATTCTTAGTAACTTGTTCCTGCTTCTTTTCACTTGGATTTGATTAAGGTGGATGGTTACAATTATTAGTGGGATTTTTAAAAGGAGGTTTAACAAAGTTAGGAGAGGTATAAAGAGGAGGCATTTATATATTTGGGCATTGGGGTCTCAGGTGTCCTACTTGTTTGCATTCACGGTAACGTATAAAACATCTCCTAGTATTGTGTTGAATCTGGTTGAATGTTCTGCCATCCTTGGGTTTATTATAAGGGCGGCCTCGTTGATTTGGCTGATACCTAATAACATAGGGATTTCCGGAAGGATTAGAAATACTTATTGGTTTAGTAACTGTGAAATTTTTCTCTATAAGAGATGATATTTCAACAATTCAATTAAACTCTGGGACCTGCAAAGTTATGACAAAAGATTTTATGGTTTGGTGTAAATCTCATTCAAAATGCTTGCACTTTTTGGGCTCACTGTCAACGTATTCTTAAACATATCTAGATGATTTAATAAACTTGGCTTCGTACAGGGTCACTGTCATTTACTGTTGCTGTAGGTTTAAGTTTAAAGTTATTTGATCTCTTATGGTCTCTGAAAAGTACTTATTATAGATAATTTCTTCCAATTATCCCCAGGTTAGTTCATTCACATTATGGGAATGTGCGATGGACTTCGACTAAAATTCTGCTTCTCCTTCAAAGAGATACAAAGATAAATTTATCCTAAGTTCAGGGATAGTTCCCACTCCATCAAGTACTTTAAGCGTTTGGCGAATCCATCTCTCTACTTCAACTGCACCGAGCTTTCCAAGAAATGTTGGGGGTTGCTATCTCAAAAATTTGTTAAGAGTGTTCATCCTTCGAGTTTCTTCTAGAATTTCCTTATTCAGAGGAGTTGGAGGTATATTTTGTTGCCACTGGGTTAGTGTAATTAACTCTTGAAAATAATGTAAGTTTCCTTTATTTGTGGTAGTTGGATTTAACGGTTATGGAATAGAATATTCTTCTTGGGTTCCACTGGTAGTTGCTTGAGTAGTAACCATCCTATATAAACAATATCATAGTAGATAAATTATAAGTAAAGATACTTCAACGACTCGTCATTTTATATCATACTAGATTTTTCAGTACATAGTTAACGTACAAAAAAACAAAAAAGAAAAATTACAGAGTGGTAAGTTCTATTGTACAACATATAAAAAATCCCAACAAAAGAACTATTAGGTTATGCTACGGTAGTGAAGGTCATCTACTTGCACACTTGAATTTTTATATTATTACATCCACACTCTAGTAATTAGTTTAATCCATTGGAGAAACTACTTATCTGAGGAGTCTAGTGAAGTAGTGGTATCGATAGGGGTAAATATTGTAGTAACAGAGAAAGAGGTCCATAGTCTATTAGGGAATTAGGATGAGTCACGGTAACTTCATTGGGTGGTACCATGTCCCATGCGAGATGGATTGCTTATTGTATAAATTCTAGATCTTTGAGTAGCCTGAGATTCTCCTATTAGTCCACTAATGAATAAACTATGTTTAATCTCTGGAGTAGCAATTACCCAGTCATGGTCAGTGCTTTCGATATGCTGGCACAACTTGGCGTATCCCACTTGTTTGATAGCTCGCTCAAAGTGTCCGTGTCACGAATATCGAGATATATGTCGTTTTAAATATTCATTACTACAAAACAGTATGAGTAAAAAAATATAATAAGGAAAATATTTTAAAATAATAATCATAAAATACGTAGGCGAAGATCCTTGTATTTGTCCCATATAGGCATAAAACCCGATGACGCTCTGATACCATGCTATTGCATCCCGGAACATTAAAATTTTGATAATAAATAAGAGTAAAATGGAATAAAACAATAATTTAGTGCAACAAAATTGAAAAGACTTTTATTAGGGAGATGCCTAACATCTTATTACATATCGGAGTCTGACAATAAAATAAAATACAAGATTCACTATTCATGTCATACATATATTTAAAACATCAAAGAAACACTCAAAATTCATAAGAGTTGGTAGCTTGTAGTGTAGATATTCCAACGTAGACTACTATACTTGTTTTCACTGCCCACACTTACATAAATACGAATATTTTCGAAGGTAGAAGAGAAAAAAAGTTCAAAGGCACGGGCTATAACTTATCTTTTTTAGGTTTGTCGTCCATCAGAAATGAAAACAATTTAGCAAACATGCCAAGTAGATGATTTTTATGTCTATACAAGATATATAACATGATAAGGTGTTAGAAAATAATGGAAGAAATTCTTAATTTTATACCTGTTGAAATAAAATGAATTATCATAAGACTGTCAGAGGCATACTGAAGCTTACTGATATGTAAATTAATAATATGATGAAGTAATCGGATAATTGAGTATTGAGTTATTGTGATATTGGTTCAAACTATAACACGATAACCCATAAATTATCGATTATAGGGCTTCAATAGCATAGACATACCGTTACAATATTGCTCAAGGCATAAAATACCCTTGAACAACCAATCCCAATAATTGAGAATAGTAAAATATAGCTCAACACACTTAGCATGAGTGGTACTCATACATATGTAGTAGTAAAAAATACTAGGCACTCAACATCCAAGTCCTACAGGCAATTAGATTTACTATGGGTATCCTGGGGTCTAATCCCTTAATCATAAGGTATCTACTAGGGATTTGTACTGATAAGGATAATAAATTACAGGGTTCTGCCATAATTAAAGGTAAAACGGTATATCGGTTCGGTATAAAAAAGAATCAAATCTATCACGAGGTGATATAACAATCCGTAATTAAAATAAATAAGTTAAAAATGACTAATATTGAAATTTAAATCACCTATGAATATTGGTTGGTTATGCAGCTAATTTGCTGGGAGACTGGGTAGTCTAAAACCATAACAAGTGTAAGTAGGTTATATAGGTCTAAAACATTTTTTTATGTAATATAGTAGGATGAAAATTCAAAAGGGATTTCAGTGTAAAAATAATTAAAAGGGTATAAAGTATAATTTTTAAAACCTTTTTAAATAAATTATGGGACCCATTTAACATGGTCCATGAGAGTATTCGACCAACCCGGATTGATCAAAGCGCTGCCCAGTCCAAATCATGATTTAATTCACATAAATACTCCAGAATACTTATGGATATAGTCAAATCAATTACCAATAATCTCGAAAGAGATATTAGGTACTCCTTGATATATCTATGTATTGATTGAGTTCCTTGTACAACTCAATCTCTACTTTAATTCACCTATAAATTGTACACCCTAACCCAGGGCAAATGGATATAAAAAATAACATTAAGAGACATTATAATAAAAATAGTAACCTCTCCGTGGATGTAGGGAAATTATTGAACCATGTATATCGTTGGTGCGTGTCATCTTTACTTTATGTTATTTATGATTGTTTTCGTGGATCTCTTTATTGTGATATATCATGTACTCACAATTGGTGCTATTTATGAGAAGCGATTTCTATTCCTGTAAAAATATTCATAAACAGAAAGCCTGTGATGTCGCACCATAGCAGCAACATTTCTCAAGTTGGCGATGTGCATGAAGACCTAGTTCTTCCCAGGGTCAGGTCAGAGATACAAATAACAGGTTTCTCTAAGAAAGGCAACCTCACAGATCTACAAAAATCTCTAGGTTAGTCAACACTTACAAAGCCAGGCCTCACGAACAATAGGAGGACACACGCCTACAGTTATAAGAGAATGATCACCTCTAAAGGCGACTTGAAATAATGGAGAGATATCTCGAAAGGGACATGAGGAAACATCGTTATAGGACTCCTAGTCCTCAGGTTTGTAATACTCGCAGTCGGGGGAGGAGCTTCAGGTGCAACCAGGATAGAACTGAATGTGGTAGATCAGATCATGTTCAATTGGAGAGATGCCACAGGAGTAACGATCGACATAACGAAGAGATCATGATTCTGGTCCGTAGAGAGATGGATCAACATCCAACCCACCGTGGATCCAGATCCACCAGAGAGCTAGCCAGGAGGACTCTCAATACTCAATGGCGATTGAAGAGGAGGATCCCCCAAAGTAGTTTTTCATTCCTAAGTTTAATATTTACAACGGAAAGACAGATCCTTTATACCACGTTCAGAAATACAAACAAATAATGACCTTATGGAGCCATAATGATGCACTAATGTGCCGAATTTTCCTTTCTAGCCTACATGATGTAACACATAAGTTATTTGAGAAGTTGCCTCATAGGTCAATCAGAAACTTGAAGTCTCTAGCGGAGGCCTTCACTGCTCGCTTCATAACTATTAACTCCCACCCTAAGAGGATGGATGTGCTTTGATGAAGAAAAATCCACAAGTGATACCTTGGAATTTCACGAAAAGGTATTGGGAAGTCTTTAATGAGGTTGATCACTACTCAATGAAAGTTGCATTGCCTCCTTCAAAATTGTTCTTCGAACCACATCTTCCTTGTATCAATCCCTAAATAAGAAAGAAGCTAATACCATTGATGACCTCATGGATCTCATTGAGAAATATTCCAATATGGAAATGCTCACTCTAATGCAGGGGATAACAGTCGAGCAAAGGAAAATAAAGGAATAAAAAAGAGAGAGATAATATAAAGAATGGAAATAAGAACGGGGGTAAGAATGGGGACAAGGTTGATCCCTCCAAGGCATTCTAGGCTATTAACACAGTCTTCAATGAACTCATTTACAAAATCTTGAGAAAGATCAAAGACCAACCATTCATCAAGTGGCCCAAAAATATGGGTTGCGACAAAACAAAAAGAAATAATGTGCTGAGTTATGCATTCCATAAGGAGGGCGGCCACCGGACTGATAATTATAAGGCTCTGAAGTCACACTTGGAGGAGTTTGCCCAAGATGGGAACCTCAATGAGTATATAGACAAGAAGACAGAGAAGGTCACAGCTAATGGTGAACTAAAGATGGCAAATTTCCTTTACAATGACATAGGACATGAGTTTGGAGTAATTCATGGGACATCAGATCTTAAGAAAATCCAAGGAAATGTTGTACAGATGGAGCCGAAGAAGGTTACTACTTTCATAGAGGCATTTCAGATCGAACCCGACAAAACCCAGGATAGTAAACATCGACGACCGAAGAATATCGACTGTACCAAGCATATTATTTTCACCAAGGAAAATTTGATTGGGGTCAGAACCCCACATCATTATGCATTGGTAATTACCCTTAGAATTTCCAATTGGGATGTTGAAAATATTCTTATTAACCAAGGGAGCTCATCAAAAGTGATGTACCTGGAGTTATTATACAAGCTAAAGTTGAACATCACCGTCCTCAAGGAAGCTACAATTTCATTTGTCGGCATTGTAGGAAAGATCACAATACCACAAGGAAAGATAGTCGTGTCTGTTAGGGAAGGCAACATCTCGAAGCTAATTGAGTTATTTTTTATGGACATTAAGTCCCCATATCCCTCCATCTTAGGCAAAGGTTGGTGGCATTCCATCCACCTACCATCAAAAGTTAAAATTTTTTACCGATCGGGGCGTGATCCAAATTCGTGGCGACCAGGCCATTGCAAAAAAATGCTTCAATGTGACCATTTGCCTAAAGAAAAAAAGAAGAAGCAGATAAAATATGCTCAGGAGGAAGCCCAGGAGGGGACTGTACCCTCAAAATAGCAACTACAGTATAACTGACTAGGGGTGAAGGAGACTAGGGTCCACCCCGTTGACAGGGTCGTTGAAAGCCTGGAAGAAGTTGGGGTCGATGACAACTTTCCAGAGAGAAATTTTTTGATCGGAACCACCCTTGTCAATTAAGATAAGAAAGAATGTATTTACTTTATCGAAATAAATCTAGATGTTTTCTCTTGGGAGCCATATGAATTTCCAGGTATTGATCCAAGCGTAGCCTGCCATCGCCTGCACATCAATTCGTCTTTCAAACTGATGACTCAAAAGTCTCGGAGAACAACCTTAGAGAAGGCTAAAGTGGTAGAGAACGAAATCGGTAAGATACTGGATGCAGGATCCATTAGGTATGTTTAGTTCCCTAAATGGTTGTCCAACCCAGTGGTGGTGAGAAAGAGCAATGACAGTTGGAGGATTTTTATTTATTTTACGGATCTTAATAAAGCATATCCCAAAGAAAGCTTACCGCTTCCTAAAATTAAATAATTGATTGATGATGTGACAAGGCACGAAAGGATGAGTTTTCTGGATGCCTACTCTGGCCACAATCAGATTCCTTTGTTTGGAACCGATTAGGATAAAACATCCTTTATAGCCCCGATTTGGTTGTATTGCTACAATGTTAGGCCATTCAGTTTAAAGAACGTCGTTAGAGACTGGTTACCAAGATGTTTAAGAGACAGGTGGGAGACACGATGGATGTCTACATCGACGATATGCTAGTCAAAAGAAAGAATAAGGGCAACCACCTCACAGACTTAGCCAAAACTTTTTAGATCCTCATGAAGTGTCGAATGAAGCTTAATGCGAGTAAGTGTTCATTTGGTGTCCATTCAGGAAATTTATTGGGTTACCGATTTAGTAAAAAGTGAATTGATGCCAATCCAGATCAGATCGATTCTATCATTAAAGTCTATCCTCCTTAGATGTTACGAGATGTTCAAAATCTCACTAGTATGCTCGCGACACTCAATTGCTTTATCTCTAAGTCTTCAAAATGTTGCCGACCATTCTTTCAACTCCTAAAGAAGGACACATGCCTAATATGGAATGATGATTGTTCAAGATCTTTGGAAGATATTGAATCCTACCTTACGAATCCACCCATGATGGAGATTTTAAATGATGGAGACCCACTGTACATTTACCTTGCAGTATTAGGCCACGCTGTAAGCTCCGCCCTGGTATATGAAAAGGAAGGAGGTCAACACCCAGTTTATTACTCCATCAAGACACTTATGGACGTAGAGAAACAATACCTGCCTCTGGAGAAACTTTCTTATTCACTGGTGGTCATCTCAAGGAGGTTGAAGCATTACTTTGAAGATCATTCAATAATCGTAATCACTTTCTACCCCCTTAAAGTTATCTGACGGTTGATCGAGCTTGTGATATTCAACATTCACTTCCAACTGATAATGGTGATTAAGGGACAAGTCTCAGAAGACTTAATTGATGAATTTATAGGACACCAAAAAATTGACCAAATAGAAGTAGAGAAGTCAATAAATGAGGAAGCAGAGTCTATGGACTAGACCCTATACGTTGATAGAGGATCCAATTCTAAGGGGGCAGGAGTATATATTATTCTCATAACTCTATAGTTGTTGTGATCGAGCAAGGAAACAAATTGGGATTTGAGGCCTCCAATAACGAAGTTGAGTATGAAGCAATAATCGTTGGCTGGCGCAAAGCCCAACCACTAGGGTCAAAGTGCCTTCACATATTGGGTGACTCCAAACTGGTCTCCAAGTAAGTGAATGGGGACTTCAACGTCAAGATAATAAAATGTCTCATTGTGGTAAGAGGACTTATGGCAGGATTTGTGAAAGTAGACATTCAATAGTTCCCTCAGGGAAAAAATAGTCATGCTGACGCCTTAGTGGCCCTGAGCTCAGCAATTGACTCTTACCTAAGGAGAAATATTCAGATAGAGTTCTGCACGCATCCAAGTATTAACTAGACAGTTATAGTCGAGCAATTCCTCCTCATAGAAAATCGCCCCAGTTGGATCGATCCCATCATTAATTATCTACAGAGTGACATATTGCCCGATGACAAGTGGTCGGCCCATAAAGTAAAGGTCAAGGTTGTTCGTATTTACCTCTTCCCAAAAGGGAAGCTCTATAAGAAGTCATTCACAGGTTCTTATCTCCAGTGCATCCACTCACATGACACCAAGAAAGTACTTAGTGAACTTTATGAGGGCATTTGTGGGAGTCATACATGAGGGAGATTTTTTGCCTTCCGAGAATCAAGGAGGGTTACTGGTGGCCTCATATGAAAAAGTACGGAGCCACTTATGTTCATAAGTGTGAAAAATGTCATAAGCACTCTCCTATAATCCACCAGCACGCCAGTGATCTGAAATCACAAATAAGCCTATGGTTATTCGCCCAATGGGTACTAGATATTGTGGGACCACTACCTATCGCATCTAGGAATCGAAGGTATTTGCTCTTTGTCACATATTACTTCACCACATGGGTAGAGGTAGAACCACTGGCAAACATTCACGATGCAGATATGACCAAGTTCATCCTTAGAAACATAATAACACTCTTTGGGTGACAAGAGCTATCATCACCGATAATGACATGTAATTTGATAGTAGTTTATTTCAAGGTTTTCATGATGAACATGGTATCCCACTGGAAGCAGGTCACCCAACCATGAGAACTACCTTATTCAACCAAGACCTTAATGATGATGGCTTATGCACTGAGCTTGACTCAGTAGACGAGCTGAGAGAGCTAGCCATGAATAATTTGGCTTCTTACCAATAACGAATGTCCAGGCAATATAATAAAAAAGTCAATTCAAGGAAGATTCAGGTAGGAGATTATGCTCTAAGGAAAGTCCTCGGTAGTGTCGTAAAACCACCAGATGGCATATAGGTACCAAACTGGGAAGGACCATTCAAAATGATCAGGGACAACCTTCACGGAACATATCACATGGAAAATCTAGAGAGCAGGGAGATACCAAGAGCCTGAAATACAGCCAATCTCAATAAGTTATACTTTTAATCTCCATTATATTTTGTTAGCACATTTAGTTTAAGCAAATTTTTATTTTCAAACTTATGCTGCTCGTCAGATAATATTCAATGAATAAAGGCCAGTTGGTCCTCACACTTTTATATTATGCATTGACTGCTTAATTTTTCTTGATCACATCTCACTAATACGCACCTTTTCCAAATGATAACTCCTTCATGCATGGTTGAGTTCTTGGGATTACAGCAAATTGTTCAACTTATTTTAATGAGGGAACGTCACGTGCTGAGCAGGGTTTACAGCAGTTATAACAAGTCAATATAAGCGTAGCCCTCAGGTCTTTGTTATAAACATAAGATACCTCATGAGTTTCCTTGATAATAACAAAAGCCCTGCATGGGATCCATTGGAAAAAAATCCAACTCAGGATGGTCGCCAATAAATGTTGGTCACAAAAAAACTACTCAGGTCGATGTCCTAGTAACTAGGTGCATTCTTTCCATCATACTACTTAGGATTAAGGGAGTGTGATAACATGACCTAAAAGGTAAAGTAAATGGAATGATATTCCTAGGGTATATTAGACTGGGAGAATGTTCATACATGAGGAAACAGAGATCTAACACTTGCCTTCAACATCATTTAGTTAGCTGAAGAGACCTAAAGTGATTAAAAATAAGCACTAGCCCATTTAGTTATTAAAAATCCTAGATGGTCATTAATTACCAATTGGCCAACAAAAATCTCAAGTAATCAATGAATCAATAATTATTAGCACATGTTTAGTCCGCACAGGCTCAAAACATCAAAAGATGATAAATAACACTTTTTTATTAATAAGAATGGGAAGATCGTGCTCCAAGAGATGAGAAGGAATGACATTAGCCGGGTTCCATTTATCATCCATCGAGAAAGGATTATGGTAGCAGGCAACAAACTCGGCCTGGTATTCATGCCACAGCCTGGACTCCGTGGGTGTCTTAACCTCCCTAAGGGTGCTCAACCACTCATGAGAAAAAGGCGTGTATTTTACCTCTTTAAGCTTTGTTGGGGCATCTGCCCAGCCTATATTGTAGTCCTCTAACCGGGCTTCTCGAGGTCAAAATTTGAATGCATTCCTTAGTCTCTCAACATGTTCTTGGATCCCAACAACCTTGACTTTCAATGTGGATGCCTTCTTTCTCAGAGCATCATTTTGGCCTAAAGAAATTCACACAGTTGGCTAACTTCAGTTGTCTCCAAGAGGTGGCCCTTAAAGAGTTTACTTCTTCTTAAACTGAGGCACCTGTCTCCTTCATCTTTTGAATATTATCCTTCTACTTAGTTACCAACTCAGATTGATTCTTATATTGATCGTTTATTAACCTTAGAGACTTACAAATCTTTAGGAATGCTTTATGAGCCTTCAAACCAATATTTGTCCCAAGGATCTTCCCCAGACGGGGGTTAGAAGGAATGTATTGGTTTAAATTAACAGACTACAAATAACACACACCAAAATCATGAGCAAAATATTAGTATATGAATATTAAGCCAATGAATACATAAAAAGAAAGATTCCATCTTCATTACTATAAAAAAGGGAGGGGGCTAAGGGAAAATACAGTAAGTCCAATCGAGATGATTACAAACTTTTAACAGAAAAATTGTACAAAGAAGAAAGAAAAATTCCTAATCTATGAGCCTTGATCCTTCACCTAATCAGCTTAGACTGTGGTTTTTCCCTTGTCGGTGATAAGCTGCTCCTTGCCAGCATCATTATCAACACCGACCTCATCTTGAATGATCTCAGTGCGACCAACAAGTTGACTATTACCCTCTCCATCCTCCTCAAAAGGGTCAGGACTAGGAGAATGGAGGCCAAAGATCTGGAATTTGGCGGGAGTCCCACCAGCCTTCAAGCCCTGATCTTAACCCTTTTTTAATGGCACCTTGCATCCATAGGGTAGTTGTTGCTCAACATAATCATAAGCTTTTTTTTAGCCTTCATGATAAATAACATCTTTCTCTTTGCGAAGTTTTCCCTCCACCTTAACAATATTGCCAAATAAAGATTCATTTGCCTCGATCAACTTTGCCTTATCAAATTCTAGATCATTTTTTAGCACTTGTTCATTTTTAAATTTGTTGGCATGGTTTTCTGAGAGAGTTGCAAAATTAGATAATAACTACGTAGAAAGGGAAAGAGAAATAAGTTAGTACAGAGACAAGAAAAGTATGAGAAAACAAACAGTGGAGAAGACTTACTAGGGCCATCCCTTGAGTAATTTTAAGGGCATGTTGGGATGATCCCAATGTCAAATAACGCTCACAATCAGTAATGAGCACTACCCTCTTTAACAGATTGGGGGTAAGATAAGGTACATCAACCACGCTATCCCCCTCAGCGTCTGTAGTGAGAGGATGGACTTCAGAGGCTATTAGGACCAAATTTGTCTTAGTCTTATTCCTCTCCTCTTACTTTTCCCTATATCTTTCCCTCCTCATCTCTTTTGTTTATATCTTCTTCTCTTTCTTCTTATTTTTCCCCTTTTCTGACGGGCTAGAACCACTAGCCCTAGGGGATTCTGCCTCAGATGTCTTTAAAGACTTGAGGTGATCAGATAGGATGGTCTGATCATCGTCTTTGGGAAGCCTCAACTTTCTTCTATAAACCATAGGGTCTATGTCTTTTCTTCTTCTTCTTCTTCTTCTTCTTCTTCTTCTTCTTCTTCTTCTTCTTCTTCTTCTTCTTCTTCTTCTTCTTCTTCTTCTTCTTCTTCTTCTTCTTCTTCTTCTTCATCTTCGTCCTCTTCTATCACGATTGGGTCAGAAATGAATAACCTCAGGAGATTTAATTTTGGGACCTTGTTGATCGGATGGGCGATAAAGCTAGTGGTTGTATTCTTTTATTCCAAAAGACAGGCTGCTGACCTTGGGTATTCGCCTTGAGGTAGCCTTTACTTGATATTTGAGGCTTTCAGAAGCTCATCGACATCAATCTCACTTATACCAAACTCCTAATTTTTAATACAAACTGCAAAATAAAGTAAGAAGAACATTTTCCAAGAGGATAGAGGCCAGAAAGAAGAACTGCATAGTCATGAAAAGAAAAAAGGAAATGACCTATTTGGTCCTCTCCATAGTCCAAAATTATAAGGGCCCAGTGCCTTTCTCCCTCACAAGTAGGAGGATGTTTCCAGTTTCTGGTGATGAAACCATGTTCCCAGTAATCTTTATGGGAATCCAGAAGGTTCACCCCCAGGACCCTCTCAGCCTTCCTGGTCTTTAAATACATAAGGACATCACCGGTTTTCTATCACACATTACAGTAGAAGATCTCAGCAAGGAGCAATTTTATCCCATAACGAGTTTTATCCTATGAACTCCATTAACTATCTTCCAAACATTGGGGGCACACTAGGCAGGCATAACTTCAAAATATTTGAAGAACCTATGGAACAAGTTGTTTGGGTGAAACATTAAACCCCCCCTAGGTTATCAGGGAAGCGTGAATCTAGTGCCCCCTTCAATGTCATGAACATTTTGGGGAAGAGGGGCATAGTCTATGATCACCTAATCAGGAATATTGTAATGGTTTCTAAGCTTAGCTACCATTTTGTTATCTAGCATCGCCATAATTGTACAAACAAGGAGAAAACACTAGCTAAAGCTACACAATAAGTACTAAGAAAAGGTTAAGAAAGGAGAGCTAGACTTACAAGGATTAATGGAGCTTTGAGATAAAAGAGGGCGCTGAAGAAGGTGAATGTATCTAATCTTAGCAATCAAGGAAGAGATTGAACTGACGAGAGGGATGGTATCTCTAGTTTAATTCCTGATGTCAATGATGAACACAATATCCTAAAACTATTTTTGGCAGTTCAAATGCCTGGTCAGACAACAATACCCTTGCCCATTAAAATGAATTACAAGTATATCATGAGGATTTATTCAGGTTATGCGCACTCTATAATTTTCTCAAATATACAAGAACGTAATTTCAAAATCAAAGCATAAATATTTCAAGTTATGGGCCTTTTAAAAATTATTGGCCCAAAGTTCACGAGGGCCAAAAAATTTTGGGGCAATTATGGGGACCCATTTCACATGGTCCATGAGAGTAGATGACCAGCCTGGATTGATCAAAGCACTGCCTAACCCAAATCATGATTTAAGTCACACATGAGTATTTTAAATACACTATAAAACTTACAAATATAGTCAAATTAGTTGCCAATAATCTCGAAAGAGATATTCAAGTACTCCGTGTTAATTGAGTTCCTTGTACAACTCAAACTCTACTTTGATGCACCTATAAATTGTACACCCTAACCCGGGACAGAGGGATGTAACAAAGAACATTAAGAGACACTATAATAAAAACAGTAACCTCTCCGTGGACGTAGGTAAGTTGTTGAACCACATATATCGTTGTTGTGTGTGATATTCACTTTCTATTCTTTGTTATTGTTTTCGTGGATCTCCTTATTGTGATATTTTTTGTACTCACATAAATAATTTTTCTTTCTTCATTAGGTTTTAAAATTAGTGACAGAAGACAAAGTAATTCCAATTATACTCAAGTAATCATAAAAAAAAGTTTGGGGAAGTTTCAAAATTCTTGAAAAAGTAGGCAGGGGTTAAGTGTAAATATAAAAGTTAAAATTTAAACATAAAACTAATTTTCTTGAGAAAACACTTTCCTGGAAACCAAACAGGGTGATGTAATATACCAGTTTGTTCAAATTAAAAATAAATATTGGAATAAAAAAACAAAAAAAATTAATTGGAGATGCGCCCTCACGCGCTCAGTTAAATATGTAACGCGTCTGGCTTGACTTATACTCGCGCGCGTGTAGGTTAATTATCTTCAACCTATCGACATTTTGACTTCAGGATTCTACAACTTTGACCTTGATTTTTAAATATTCATAATTCTGAGAGAGGTGTGCGTGCGTTCAAATTAAGAAATAACATAATTAAACACAGTTTAGCCCAATTAAATCCTAAACATTCATCTAGGTGTGATTGAATAATATGTAAAGCATGCAAGAACATTCAAACACACAAATGAGGAAAAATCCCCCAAAGGAGAAAAACCATTTATTTCACTATAATTTTGTAAAGTACAATTTACACGGATTACAATGAAATATAAGGGTGATACAGAATTACCCTCAGGCGTCGAATCTGTAGTCGGCGGCTGGAAGTTTCCCTTTCCAGGAGGGCAACAATGAAGAAGAAGGTCGGTCTTCTCCACAAGGGTACGAATAGAAAAATATATCATGTTCTAGGGTTTTAAAACGATTCACAAATGATCTGGAAATTTGTGTGAATCAAAACATGAGTTTGATAACTCACAAAGATGAAGACTTTTAGTTTTTGAACTCTGAAAATCGTGTGTAGAAGTCTTGAAAACAAACTACCCCTAGTGGGTTTATAAAAGAAGTCCTGGCCCTAAAAAATCTCAGCACGATCTGCTCGAGTTAATCCCAGATGGACCGATCCAGATCTGAGGCGGATCGATCCGAGGGGGCAGATCGATTCGTTTTAATTTTGGCTTTATCGGTTCGCTACCGGTCCGGGGTCTACTGGATCTTCAGTAAGCAGATCAGTCCAGTTGAGGGCGGATCGGTCCGTAGGTGGACCGATTCATTTTTTAAACAGGCGGACCGATCCGGACTGTCAGAATTTTGATTCCTCTTTTTCTTTGATATTCAGATCCGTTGATGACGATATGAATCTTGAATTTCTTCAACGGTGTAACGGCGTACGACATAACATTTAATAATGGACACAATGTCCTTACAAATCTCCCCCTATGTCTATGCCCGCACATACATAAAAAACAAACATCCGAATTATCAAACATAAAAAATGCCTATACACATCTACCCTTCCATGAACCTAAAACTGGAACGATACAAATGAATAAGACTTCAACGTTTGCTCTTCGAATCTTTAGGAATATCAATGATTTTCTCATCAAGGTGTGCAATCCAATGATAATCCATGTAGTACCTAAACACATGAGACAAAGCAAATACCACGTGACATATCGAGTTTGAAATGACATAAACATATATCGCAATTTTATGAGAAAACTCAAAATTTCAAAACTCCCCCATAATAAGATAATTCTTTCTCCCCCTTTTTATGATGTCCCCAAATAGAAAAAAAGAAGAATGAAAATAGCAAGCAAAGCCGGGGTGTCACAAGGAATAGACTATTATTTTGGATTTTTCAAAATTTTCTAACAAAACAAACAAAAACCACACCATGTATGAACACAAAATAACCAAGTTGATGATAGCGTAAATGAATGGGTGTGATCAAATTCGATAGGAAAATCAATGCATACAAACATGACATATGTGCACGATGAATATCGAATACTCCTAATGAATGAACTCAAAGTCTTCCTTTGGTGTAAAAAAGTGATAATATGAGACATTGACTCAATCAAATCAACAAATCAAAGCTCAAAGTGATTTCCACACCAATAGCATCCAAAATTTTTTCATGCTTTTTCAGGACTTTCAAGGAAGTGCAAACCCCTTTAAACATTCTCCAACCAAACTCCTTCAGATTTATATTTTTAATAGAGGTATTCTAAATTCTCAAACTTTGGAGAATTGTTGATGAAACCTACTGGCCCATAATTGGCATGAATTGCTTTTTATTGCCTTGACAATTTTTTCGGGGCTCTTTTAACCTCTTTGGACCTCGGATAATAAAATTCCTCCATTTTTAGGTCCTTTGAACGGTGGCTTTTGCGCAAAGAAAGGATAAAAACCTTCACAGCCCCTCCTCGTTCTCAATAAAACACACAATCTCACCAAAACGGTTTTTACATGCATTCCAATCTTGTCAAGTTTTATCGCATTTGTATAGATAGAATTGAGATGGAAACACTCAAGCCAACATGTGATAGACAAGTACAATAATAAAATAAATCCGTGCATGTCACTACACCAAAAACACCAATTTGGCACACCTTGATGTTAAAAATCTGGCACAGTTTAAAACTGTGCCAAATTTTGGCACGGTTTAATGATAATCTGGCACACTTTTAAGCAGTGCCAAATTTTGGCACCGTTTAAAAGTGTGCCAAAATTAAGAACACTTTGCTAAAATATAAATATCCTAAAAAAAATTACCTCCCTCGATTATTTTTGGTCTCCCTCTCTCTCTCTCTCTCTCTCATGTTCAAGAAATCCCCTAGTTTTTCTCAGCTCGGTTCTTCCTGGGACCAACCCACCCACAACCACAAAGCTTACATCGTATAACCTCTCTACATCCCCGCCTCTGTCCGCCGTCAATGGAGATTCGACCTCGACCTCGAAGTGGTACGCCTCCGCAGCGTCTCTTACGAGTCCTAGGGATGTGTGTCGCCTGACTCTTGTAGCGTCTACTTTTCGGTCGGCGGCAAAATCTGACGCTGTTTGGGAGAGATTTTTGCCTTCTGATTATCAGGAGATGATTGGTCGTTTGGATCAAGATGATTGCCCACTGGTGTTTGGGTCAAAGAAAGAGTTGTATCTTTACCTCTGCGATCATCCCATCATTATTGACGGAGGTACTAAGGTAAATTTTTATGGATTTGTTTGGAATTTATGTTGAACCTCTATTAACTTAAATTTAACATACGAAAACTTTAATGGAAAAGTTGAAGACTCGTGCTAATGATAATTGTTAATTAAATTCTACCTTTTCTGATGCTGGACCATTTATGGGATAAGAAATTCCAATGTGAATGAAATACAAATGGCTATTTAAACTATAAAAAAATTACAATTTACGTCGAAAAATCCCAAGTCACTCCTTGCTTATAATGTGAAATAATAAATTGTTTGAATGTCATAGTAGTTATGATGATGATGGTGACGAGGGAAGAAAAATTGGAAATGAAGTGGAAGAGGAAATGACGAGGAAAGAAACGGACATGGAAGAAGGTGAGATAAGGCTGGGCCAATTTTGTCCAAGAATGAGGTTAAGGTAATAATAAGCCCTTCCATTTCAATGCCCCTTTTTTCTTTTCAAATTCGTGTATAAAATAAGCATTGATAAGCTAGAGTTTTATGAATTGTTGTGTTTTATTTTATTTAATATGTTGGATTATACGTGTGTGTGTGTGTATACTGATAAGCTAGAGTTTTATGAATTAGGGGTGTTTAATTGAATCTAGTGAAATTGCTTCTAAAATTTTGAAGTTTTGAGAGCATTATTCTAAGAATTTAAATAGTTCAATTATTTTTTGTGAAAAAAGGTATGTTTTGCACATCTTATATGTTTTAACCTAAAAAAGTATGAAAGTCTAAATTTATGTATCATCTGTGTATGTATTTATTTGGTTTTATAATATTTTCTTAACTTTCAAGATGCTCAAAGGTGATGGAAATAAGGGGTGACCATTTGAAGAGTCTTTTGATGTTCAAATAGAATTAGGTAAATCAGTTGTGCTGAATTAGTCATCTATTTCAAAAGCATTATTTATACTTCGTAATGAAGTTGGATCTATCGTTGAAACAGTTACTATCACTATTATTCTATGCCCTTTTTCTTTCGCCATATCAATGTTATTATACTCGGTGTTTCGTGTAGTTTTCTACCTCTTTGAGAATATGACGATAATTTTAAAACATCTAGATTACGCTTAAAAAGATTAACCATGATCATCTTCCATCACAATCTTTGATCTCTAGATCAATTCAATACATCTTAAGCACAATCAAAGGTATATTATTCACTATATGCACAAATGTGTTAATTAATATCCATACATATCCATATAATAAAGCACAATATAACGCGTGTCCTAATGGCACATAATGATACCCAATTATACTCATAAAAGAGACATGTTATCAATTTCACACACATGTGTGTATAATCATATATGGGTAGTGTAATATTAAAGAGTTTGATCCAGTGCTGGGTGGGAATTGAATGCAGTTATTGGGGAGGTTTGGAGATCAAAAGGCCAGCATAGGCTGCCAGTGATTTGTTTGGTTTTGTTTTACAAATGTTCAACTCAGGCCAGTTCCATCCAATCTTAATCAAGTTTCTACATGTAACTATTATTTAGTACCCATTTATTAACCTTTTAAAATGAAATGAATTATTTCTACTCAACATTTATAGTTCGTCTTTTTAATTCTATATCTGATCATTCCTTTTAAAGTTTGAAAATCACTTCATGGCTTACTTTATGAGATTATTTAGTTAAATTGGTGGAAGGGACTTGCTGGCGGTTTGGTTTTGGAATTTGCTATTGCTGTTGAGTTTATTTTAAATATTAAAACATGTTGAATTTAACGAATAAACAAATCAAACTATGTCAAAATTTTCTAAAATCCATAAACGTTCTAAATTGATTAAAAACATACCGTTAGAGAATATGACGATATAGGAGGCACGCACAACTCGCGCGGGACCAACGTAAATTGTTGGAACTGATCGCGTAGTCCCGGGTCTCCCGATTTAAGAATAGGACGATAATTTGCAAAAATTAACACTTAAACTTAAAAACAAGCAGTTAAAGGGTGAAAACCCAAACCACCTCCCAAATGACCCCATAAGAGGCACGTACACCTCGCACGGGATCAATGTAACTTGTAGGAACTGATCGCGTATTCACGAGTCTCCCGGTTTGAGAATATGACGATAATTTGTAAAAATCAACACTTAAACTTAAAAACAAGCCGTTAAAGGGTGAAAACCCAAACCACCCCCAAACGACCCTATAGGGGGCACGAACACCTCGCACGGGACCAATATAACTTGTTGGAACTGATCGCGTAGTCCCGGGTCTCTCGGTTTTAGAATATGATGATAATTTGCAAAAATCAACACTTAAACTTAAAAATAAGCCGTTACAGGTGAAAATCCAAACCACCCTCCAAACGACCCGTAGGGGGCACGAACACCTCACATGGGACCAATGTAACTTGTTGGATATGATCTCGTAGTCCCGAGTCTCCAAGTTTGATAATATGACGATAATTTGCAAAAATCACACTTAGAGTTAAAAACATGTCGTTAAAGGGTGAAAACACAAACCAGTCCCCAAACGACCCCGTAGGAGGCACGAACACCTTGCACGAGACCAATGTAACTTGTTTGAACTGACCGCGTAGTCCCGAGTCTCCCGGTTTGAGAATATGACGATAATTTGTAAAAAACAACACTTAACTTAAAAACAAGTCATTAAAGGGTGAAAACCCAAACCAGCCCCCAAACGACCCCATAGGAGGCACGAACACCTCGCACGTGACCAATGTAACTTGTAGAAACTGACCATGTAGTCTCGGGTCTCCCGATTTGAGAGTATGACGATAATTTATAAAAATCAACACTTAAACTTAAAAACAAGTCGTTAAAGGGTGACAACCCAAACCACCCCGTAAGGGGCACGAAGACCTCGCACGGGACCAATGTAATTTGTTGGAACTGACCGCGTAGTCCCGGATCTCCCGATTTGAGAGTATGATGATAATTTGAAAAAATCACACTTGTTAAAAAGGGTGAAAACCCAAACCAGCCCCATAACGATCCCGTAGGAGGCACGAACACCTCGCATGGGACCAATGTAACTTGTAGGAACTGACCGCGTAGTCCCGGGTCTCCCGATTTGAGAGTATGACGATAATTTGCAAAAATCAACACTTAAACTTAAAAACATGCCGTTAAAGGGTGAAAACCCAACCCCCCCCCAAAAAAAAAAAATGACCCCGTAGGGGGAACGAACACCTCGCACGGGACCAATGTAATTTGTAAGAACTGACTGCATAGTCCCGGGTCTCCTGGTTTGTGAGTATGACGGTAATTTGCAAAAATTAATACTTAGAGTTAAAAATATGTCGTCAAAGGGTGAAAACCCACACCATCACCCAAACGACCCCATAGGAGGCATGAACACCTCACATGGGACCAATGTAACTTGTAGGAACTGACCGCGTAGTCCTGGGTCTCCCGATTTGAGAGTATGACGATAATTTGCAAAAATCACACTTAGAGTTAAAAACATGTCGTTAAAGGGTGAAAACCCAAACTAGTCCCCAAACGACCCCGTAGGAGGCACGAACACCTCGCACGGGACCAATGTAACTTGTAGGAACTGACCGCGTAATCCCGAGTCTCCCAGTTTGGGAGTATGGCGATAATTTGTAAAAATCACACTTAGACTTAAAAAGGGTAAAAACCCAAACCACCCCCAAAACGACCCCGTAGGGGGTACGAACACCTCGCACGGGACCAATGTAACTTGTTGGAACTAACCGCGTAGTCCCGGGTCTCCCGGTTTGAGAGTATGATGATAATTTGCAAAAATCACACTTAAGACTTAAAAACAAGCCATTAAAGGGTGAAACCCAAACCAGCCCCCAAACAACCCCGTAGGGGGCACGAACACCTTGCACGGGACCAATGTAACTTGTAGGAACTGACCGCGTACTCTCGGGGTCTCCCGATTTGAGAGTATGACGATAATTTGCAAAAATCAACACTTAAACTTAAAAACAAGTCGTGAAAGAGTGAAAACCCAAACGACCCCGTAGGGGGCACGAACACCTCGCACGGGACCAATGTAACTTGTTGGAACTAACTGCGTAGTCTCGGGTCTCCCGATTTGTGATTATGACAGTAATTTGTAAAAATCAATACTTAGAGTTAAAAACATGTCGTCAAAGGGTGAAAACCCAAACCATCCCCCAAACGACCCCGTAGGAGGCACGAACACCTCGCACGGGACCAATGTAACTTGTAGGAACTGACCGCATAGTCCCGGGTCTCCCGATTTGAGAGTATGACGATAATTTACAAAAATCACACTTAGAGTTAAAAACATGCCGTTAAAGGGTGAAAACCCAAACTAGTCCCCAAACGACCCCGTAGGAGGCACGAACACCTCGAACGGGACCAATGTAACTTGTACCGGGTCTCTCGATTCGAGAGTATGATGATAATTTGCAAAAATCACACTTAGACTTAAAAAGGGTAAAAACCCAAACCACCCCCCAAACGACCCCATAGGGGGCACGAACACCTCACTAGGGTTCAATGTAACTTGTTGGAACTGACCGCGTAGTCCCGGGTCTCCCGGTTTGAGAGTATGACGATAATTTGCGAAAATCACACTTAGACTTAAAAATAAGCCATTAAAGGGTGAAAACCCAAACGACCCCGTAGGAGGCACGCACACCTCGCACGGGACCAGTATAACTTGTAGGAACTGACCGCGTAGTCCCGGGTCTCCCGGTTTGAGAAAATGACAATAATTTGCAAAAATCAACACTTGGAGTTAAAAACATGCCGTTGAAGGGTAAAAATACAAACCAGCCCCCAAACGACCCCGTAGGAGGCACGAACACCTCGCTCGGGACCAATGTAACTTGTTGGAACTGACCGCGTAGTCCCGAGTCTCCGAGTTTGAGAATATGACGATAATTTGTAAAAATCAACACTTAAACTTAAAAATAAGCCATTAAAGGGTGAAAACCCAAAACACCCCCCAAACGACCCCGTAGGAGGCACGAACGCCTCGCACCGGATCAATGTAACTTGTAGGAACCTACCGCGTAGTCCCGGGTCTCCCGGTTTGAGAAAATGACAATAATTTGCAAAAATCAACACTTAAACTTAAAAAAAAATCCGTTAAAGGGTGAAAACCCAAATTACTCCCAAACGACCTCGTAGGGGGCACGAACACCTCGCACGGGACCAATGTAACTTGTTGGAACTGAACGCATAGTCCCGGATCTCCAGGTTTGAGAGTATGATTATAATTTGAAAAAATCACACTTGTTAAAAAGGGTGAAAACCCAAACCAGCCCTCAAACGACCCCATAGGAGGCACGAACACCTCGCACAGGACCAATGTAACTTGTAGGAACTGACCGCGTAGTCCCAGGTCTCTCGGTTTGAGAGTATGACGATACTTTGCAAAAATCACACTTAGAGTTAAAAACATGCCGTTAAAGGGTGAAAATACAAACCAGCCGCCAAACGACCCCATAAGAGGCACGAACACCTCGCACGGGACCAATGTAACTTGTAGGAACTGATCGTGTAGTCCCGGGTCTCCCGGTTTGTGAGTATGACAGTAATTTGCAAAAATCAATACTTAGAGTTAAAAACATGTCATCAAAGGGTGAAAACCCAAACCATCCCCCAAACGACCCCGTAGGAGGCACGAACACCTCGCACGGGACCAATGTAACTTGTAGGAACTGACCGCGTAGTCCCGGGTCTCCTGGTTTGAGAGTATGACGATAATTTGCAAAATCACACTTAGAGTTAAAAACATGCCGTTAAAGGGTGAAAACCCAAACCAGCCCCCAAACGACCCCGTAGGAGGCACGAACACCTCGCACGGGATCAATGTAACTTGTAGGAACTGACCGTGTAATCTCGGGTCTCCCGGTTTGAGAGTATGACGATAATTTGCAAAAATCACACTTAGACTTAAAAAGGGTAAAAACCCAAACCACCCCCCAAACGACCCCATACGGGGCACGAACACCTCGCACGGGACCAATGTAACTTGTTGGAACTGACCACGTAGTCCTGGGTCTCCCAGTTTGAGAGTATGACGATAATTTGTAAAAATCACACTTAGACTTAAAAACAAGCCGTTAAAGGGTGAAAACCCAAACTAGCCCCCAAACGACCCCGTAGGGGGCACGAACACCTCGCACGGGACCAATGTAACTTGTAGGGACTGACCGCGTAGTCCCGGGTCTCCTGATTTGAGAATATGATGATAATTTGTAAAAATCACACTTGGAGTTAATAACATGCCGTTAAAGGGTGAAAACCCAAACCACCCCCCAAACGACCCCGTAGGGGGCACGAACACCTCGTACGGGACCATTGTAACTTGTAGAAACTGACCGCATAGTCCCGGGTCTCCCGATTAGAGAGTATGATGATAATTTCCACTAATATATGTAATTTTTTAGTTTGAGTAAATTTTTTTTTATAAATTATTGGGTTACTAATATCGTGTCTTTTTTTATCTTATTTTTTTTGCAGGATAACAGTTTATCGTTGGCTTTTATTCACGTGGAACACACAAAGAACTCAATGGTTTACGATAAGGGGTTTATTCATGATTCCATTTTTTTGTGTCATGGATGTACGGTCTTTTGTTGTTTTATTGTTGATTTTTTATGGCCGTGCGTGCTTTTGTAAGTTAATTTTTATATTTTGTGGCCGTGCGAGCTTTATGTTAGGCAGGTTTTGTATTAACAGGTTTTGGAATGTCCAGAAAATAGAGGAAACTCTGCCCAATTTTTTTGGGCTGGTGAGTTGTTAAAGACTAGTAATATTTTGAAGTGCGTATGTACATTAGTTTATTAATAACGCGCAATATTATTAATTTGTGAATTTTGTGTTTTCAAATAATTAATTTTTTTTTATAAAAATTTTGGCACAGTTTAAAACCGTGGCAAAAGTGTATCATATTTTGGCACGGTTTTGAGCTGTGCCAATTTTTTTTAAACTGTGCTGAATCTGGCGTAGTTAAAAACTGTACCAAAAGTGTGCCAAAAATATCAGATTCTGGCATAGTTTAAAAGTGTGCCAGAAGTGTTCCTATTTGGCAGAATCTGGCACAGTTAAAAACTGTGCCAAAAGTGTGCCAGAAATATCAAATTCTGGCACGGTTTAAAAGTGTGCCAGAAGTGTTCCTGTTTGACCAAATCTGGCACACTTTTGAGCCGTGCCAGAAAAAAATTGCCATTTTGGAACACCTGATTCTGGCACAGTTCAAAACCGTGCCAGATTTGATATGGCACAGTTTTAAACCGTTCCATATTCCCGTTTTTGGTGTAGTGTGTGTGCAATAAAGGAGATATGAGTCAAACATGTAGAAAGATATGACTAATCACATCTCAAAGACTCCAAATAATGTAAAGCACGTGGATGAAATGATGTAGCATCTCAAATCTGTATCAAACAGTCACATGGATAAATGAAGTGAAGCTGTGACTTGGCTATCTTAAATGCTCATCCATAAAAGGTGCATGAAAAATAAAAAAATCTTTTTGGGCTTTTCAAAAATTTTAGCAAAATAAAATCTTTTTGTGCTTTTTTGAAATTTTTCTAAAACGAAATGTAAAGAGTAAAATGAAAAATAAACTAATGATACAAGCTAGCAATAAGAATCAGATGATATGATAAGAACAATGCATCCTATGCTAGACACAGACCAACCCCTCAGTCAACTGTGCAAATCCCCAAAGACTTCCTAAGACTCTCAAATCTAAGGGCATCTAAAGGTTTCATGAAAATATCGACTAACTGACGGTCGGTAGGAATGAAACTCAGGGATACGACCTTCTCCTCAACTAACTGATGTAGGAAGTGCTCGCGTAACCTGATGTGCTTTGTGAGCAAATATTGGACGGGATTGCGGGATATGTGAATCGCGCTCGTGTTATCATAGGAAATGGTCATGGTGTCCTGTGAAATCCCATAATCCTCCAACATTTTCTTCATCCACAAGAGTTGCGTGCAAAAACTCCCGGCGGTGATGTACTCAGCCTCCGTAGTGGATAAAGAGATGGAGTTTTGCTTCTTGCTCAACCAAGAGACAAGAGCAGAACAAAAATAGAAACACCCACCAGAAGTGCTCCTACATCCATCTGCATCCTCGGCCCAATCGACATACGAATAGGTGGACAAACAGTCATTGGTATCAAGGGAATACCAAATACCATATGAGAGAGTCCCACTCATGTATTTGATAATACGTTTTAGAGAGAGTAAGTGTGACTCTTTCGGGGATGCCTGATATCACGCACAGACTCCAACACTAAAGGCTATGTCTGGACGACTGGCAGTCAAGTAGAGAAGACTACCTATTTTACTCCGATACAAGGTTTGCTCTACATCCTTGCCTGAAGTGTCCTTACTAAGATTGATAGAAGTACTCATAGGTGTACGTTCATGCTTAGCGGAGTCTAAACAAAATTTCTTCACAAGGTCTCTTGCATACTTGGATTGGCAGATGAACATCCCATCCTCTAGCTGATGAACCTAGAGACCGAGGAAGAAAGTAAGCTCACTTACCATGCTCATCTCAAACTCACTTTTCATCTCCTCCTCAAAGTGGTGAGTATGCTGGGAGCATGTGGATCCAAAGACTATGTCGTCCACATAGACCTGGGTAACAAAAATAGCACCATCATCTCTCTTGACGAACAACATCATATCAACCCCCCTGTCTTGAAGCCACGAGCTAAGAGATAGGAAGTAAGCCTTTCGTACCAAGCACGGGGTCCTTGCTTCAAACCATATAAGGCTTTCCTCAAATAATAAACGTGCTCAGGGTGCTTAGGGTCTTCAAACCCTTTTGGTTGTTCCACATAAACCTCCTCCTGTAGAATGCCATTCAAGAAGGCACTCTTGATATCCATCTGATATAACTTAAAGCGCAGATGACATACGATGGCGAGTAGTAAACGGACGGACTCAAGCCTCGCAACAGGAGCAAATGTCTCTCCAAAGTCTACACCCTCTATCTATGTGTAGCCTTGGGCAACCAACCTAGCCTTATTTCTGATTATGGTACCATTTTCATCCATTTTATTCTTGAAAATCCACCGGGTACCTATCACATTAGTATCACTAAGTCGGGGGATAAGTTCCCAGACATTGTTCTTTTTAAACTAAAGTAACTCATCCTGCATGGAAGATATCCAGTGTTCATCCTTGAGTGCTTCTTTGTGATTTTTGGGCTCGACTTTGGATGTGTAGTAAAGATGGCTAACAACGTTCTCTAGCTGAGCACGAGTCTTGACCCCTAGAGTGGGATCACCAACAATGGCAGAAGGGTCATGACTCTTGCGAACCCAAGCGGGTGTGTCCCCTAGCACATGAGTGGGGTCCACAGAGTGTGGGTGAGGGACAAGTATATCACTGTCAGAAGAGTCCTCAATCTCACACTGAAGGTTAGGATCAATAACCGTCGGAGGTTCATCATCTTGCACGATGACATTTATTGATTCCATAACCTTAGAGCTCTTCAGGTTAAAAACCCGGTATGCTCTACTATTCGATGAATATCCTAGCAATATTCCCTCGTCGCTCCGAGAATCAAACTTTCCTAAATTCTCTCTATCCCATAGGATGTATCATTTACTCCCCAAAACACGAAAATATGCCAGGTTAGGTTTCTTTCCAGTCCACAATTCATAAGGCATTTTAAGAGTGTGTGGACGCAGGTAAACCCTATTCACCGTGTGGCATGCAGTAGACACTACTTCTGCCCAAAATCTCCTAGAAACTTTATGACCTAGAAGCATCGATCTAGAAATCTCCTGGATCGTTCTATTCTTTCTCTCAACAATCCCATTTTGCTGAGGAGTCTTCATAGCAGAAAACTCATGTTTGATCCCAAGGATATCAGAATAAGAATCAGCCTTTGCTTCCTTAAATTCAGTGCCGTTATCACTACGTATCCTGTTAATAGTGACTCCGTGTTGATTTTGCAAGACACGACACTTGGTCGTTAAAAACTCTACAACATCGAATTTCTCTCTCAAAAAACCTACAATAGAGAATCTGGAGAAATCGAAT
Organism: Sambucus nigra; assembly: GCA_949130495.1. Classification (NCBI taxonomy): domain Eukaryota; kingdom Viridiplantae; phylum Streptophyta; class Magnoliopsida; order Dipsacales; family Adoxaceae; genus Sambucus; species Sambucus nigra. Next base: position 93,716,098 of record OX422214.1, read on the forward strand.
ACCATCACGAGGATATACCTCTTACCACCCAGACTCTCGGTATGAGTGGGACCCATAAAATCCATGTGTATAAGCTCAAGAACACGAGAGATGGTAATGGAATGAAACTTCCTACGGGGACTATGAATTTATTTTCCCAACTGACAGGGTCCACAAACCATCGAAGTTGGTCTTCCAAGATATGGTAAGCCACGTACTAGGTCCTTCTTAGCTAAGCGAGTGAGATATCTAATATTTACGTGACCTTCATGTTAGTGTCACAGATCCATAGGAGTGATTGTGGTGCTGTTCCAGACAAGTGAGGATGTGGGCTCAGTCCCATAGCAATTATCCTTTGTCCTCACCCCTTGCACTAAAAGTTTACCAGCTTGATTATAGACTTTACAAGAATCTCGGTCAAACTTTATGGCAAAGTCAGTGTCGCACAGCTGGCTAATGCTGAGAAGGTTTGCTTTCAAACATTTGACGTACAAAACATTTTCTAGCTTAGGAAATCCAAGTAACTCGACAGTACCACGTCCTATAATGCTAGACTTTCTCCCATCTCCAAAGGTGACTCTACCATCCTGATAATCCTCAAGAGATGTAAAAAATGAGGCATCACCTGTCATATGTCTGGAGCACCCACTGTCAAAATACCACTGTGAGGTATTTTGTGCTTTGAGAGTGACATGAACAACAAAGGCCTTTTTATCTTTCTTAGGTACCCAAGAAGTGGTGACCTTTTGTTTGCCTTTGTTGTTGTTGGTTTTAGCTGGAATGTGAGAAGCATTCACTGACGGCAAAGACATCCGTTGGAATTCCTCCATCAAACTCTATGATGTGGAAGCTAAGAACTCAACTCGCTCTCTCAGACTGGTAAAATCATCAGTATGCTGAGGTGGGGCAATAGTGTGTCGTGTCCGACCCATGCTATAGCAAAACTCCCCGAGGTGGCCTTTTCTTTTGCAATAAGTACAGAAGAACATAGTCAAAGGCGGGCCTTAGTTTGCTTTTCTTGGTCGAACTCTCCTACGAGGTTTTTGACGATGGCCATAAGGAGTCGTAGTAAACTCAAGAACTGGTCCAGGTGCAATTTGGGATGTGGAGGCACCATCATAACCTATTCCCTGCCTATCACCAAAACCTAAAGCAGGGCCGAGGAGCATCTTTCCCATCTTCCCAGATCTGTCCGCGATTTGAACCTTGACTTACCGTGCTCTCTCAAGATCATGAGAAAGATGAGCAAAAAGGACTTCAAGTTTCTTTCGAGTCTCCACGAAGGAATGGATCTCACTCGTAAGACTAGCCACTTGTTTAGTCAAGTCCCTTCTCTCTTTCTCAAAATTACTCTCTCTCTCTCTCTAAACAAACTCTCTTTCTTAAGAAAGATAGATTCTCTCTCTCTCAGGGTGGTGTAGGTGGAGGACTCTCTCTCTCTCTTGCTTTTCTTAAATCTTCCTCTAAATCGGTGATCTTAAGAACTAACGCTTTGTTATGCTTTTTAGTTTTAAATGACTCAGAATATAACTCAGTGTAGGCGCTTTGAATATCACTCTCGCTCTCACTTGTGTCATCCTCCCCCTCACTAGCATCGCTCTCACTGTCGAGGTGTCCCTGTGAAGTAGCGTCCTCATCGTCGTGAGGTGCACTAGGAGTACTCACATGACTAACCATGAATGCGGTGAAGTTACACTCATGTGGTGACTCATCTCCCGAGTCCACCGACTCGACCTCACTGTCGTCACTAAGGGTAGCATTATGGACATCTTTCCCTTTCTCTCTGTTCAGACGTGTGGCACACTCAAAGGCTCTATGACCCCTACCGTCGCACTCAAAGCATATCTCACTTTTTTTCTTAGGAGGATATTTAAAATCTTTTTTATTTTTCTTTTCAAACTTATTTTTCTCAAATTTCTTTTTATCTTCAAAATTGCCATTTTTCTTAAATTTGAGAATCCTCTTGAAATTTTTTGCAAAAAGAGCCAAATCATCTAAGTCAAAATCACAATCAGAATCTGACGTGTTAGTCTCTCTCTTTCTAGATGACTCTACCCTCTTTCTTATCGTCCCCTCACTTTTTCTCTCTTGGGCATTAAGTGCAATTCCCTTATCTTTAGACTTCACAGATTTAGGAAACATGTCAATTTCATATGTTTGCAAGTCTCCTACAAGTTCCTCCAATTTTAGCGTATTTAAATTACCCATATAATTTAGCACAGTGACTTTAGGGATAAAACGCTTATGCAATGATCTAAGAATCTTTTTCACAACTCTTGCATTAGGAATATGTTCACCAAGATTAAAGCTAGTATTAACAATATCAGATAGCCTCGTATAAAAATCATCAAAACATTCAGTTTCAAGCATGGTGATGGTCTCAAATTGAGTTGTTAAATTTTGCAATTTAGATTCTTTCACAGCATTAGTTCCTTCATGGGTAAGTTGTAAACATCCCATGCCTCTTTTGACGTGGTGCACGTCATGATACGTCGGAACTCATCGGGAGTGATGGATCCGAAAATAGCACTCAAACCCTTAGAATTAAAAGAAGACCATTTAAATTCATCTTCAGTCCATGAAGTGACAGATTTTAAAGTGGTCACGTTTTCAACAGTGATGGAGGGAGGTGTCCACCCTCTTTCAACTAAAATCCAAACCATTTCATCTATGGCCTTTAAAGCTGACCTCATGCGGGCTTTCCAATATGCATAGTTTGTCCCGTCAAAAACTGGCATTTTATTATATGATTTCTCCATTAAACACGCACTTTTTCAAAAATCAATTTTTCAGAAAATTGATATCTTAGAAAAAATTTGCGAAAACTACGAATACGCGATAGATTAGCGTAACCTGCTCTGATACCAATTTGAGAGAGGTGCGCGTGCATTCAAATTAAGAAATAATATAATTGAACACATTTTAGCCCAATTAAATCCTAAACATTCATCTAGGTGTGATTGAATAAGATGTAAAGCATGAAAGAACATTCAAACACACACAAATGAGGAAGAATTCCCCAAAGGGGCAAAACCATTTATTTCACTATAATTTTGTAAAGTACGATTTACATGGATTACAATGAAATACAAGGGTGACATAGAATTACCCTCAGGCATCGGATCTGTAGTCGGCGGCTGGAAGTTTCCCTTTCCAAGAGGGCAACAATGAAGAAGAAGGTCACTCTTCTCCACAAGTGTACGAGCAGCAAAATAGATTGTGTTCTAGGGTTTCAAAATGATTCACAAATGATCTAGAAATTTGTGTGAATCAAAACATGAGTTTGATAACTCACAAAGATGAAGACTTTGAGTTTTTGAACTCTGAAAATCGTGTGTAGAAGTATTGAAAACAAACTACCCGTAGTCGGTTTATAAAATAAGTCCTGGCCCTAAAAAATCTCAGCACGATCTGCTCGAGTTAATCCCAGGCGGACCGATTCGGATCTGAGGAGGATCGGTTCGAGGGGGCGAATCGGTTCGTTTTAATTTTAGCTTTATCGGTTCGCTACCGGTCCGGGGTCTACTGGATCTTCAGCAAGTGGATCGGTCCGCAGGCGGATCGATTCATTTTTGAAATAGGCGGACCGGTCCGGCTTGTCAGAATTTTGATGCCTCTTCTTCTTTGATATTCGGATCCGTTGATGACGATATAAATCTTGAATTTCTTCAACGGTGTAACGGCGTGCGATATAACATTTAATAATGGACAAAATGTCCTTACAAATTCCTTTCAAGTTGATTTATGAATGGAAGTCTTATAATTTTGTAATAGGAATCTAACCATACTGGTTCTAAGAATTTTGGTGGGCTAAATCAATCTATTAGATTTCTTTAAAAATGGAGAAAGTTTGACCACTTAGAATTGTTTGAAAGCTATGATTCTCATTCTGGAATTATAAAGGGTTATTCCATATAAAAAATGGGGAAGATTAAACTTGGTTTGAGGGATTTTGGTGGAGTAGAAACTGAGAATGTCGATTCAAAAATTTCAAGGCCGAAAAATTCAATTCATGATTTGAGCCATCAGGAGTCATTCTTAGTTAAATTAAACATACACCTAAGTTTCTGAGAACCTAATATCAACTTACCTCACTTTGAAACTGGTTTAAAGTCAGGAAAGCAGAATCCACCATTGAAGCTCAAAATTTAATGTGCTTTTTGGTTTTTAAGCTATTTACGTGTATATACACGTCAACTTTCACATGTAAAAACATATTTCTACTCTAAAATATGCAGTAACATACACACATTCAAGAAACAAGCATTCATACATTAAATCACAGAAATTTAAAGAACTTTCAAACTGCACTCAACTGGGATAAATTTCGATTGAGGTAAGAAGGGGTATTTATAGGGTTCATCAAGGAGAGTTTATTAGTTGAATTGGAGGTGGAGTTTGAGCTAGTTTACATAGGTTTCTATCATGGTGTTATTTGATGTAAAAAGGGTACTATAGGTTACCCACATGGTAGAACCTATGTTGGTTGTCCAATTGATTCCATGTCACTAGGGGGTAAAGAATAAACAAGTTTGGGTTTAAGTTTAGGTACTTGGGTAAGGTTATGCTTGGAATTTTCCTAAATTGAAGGAATAAATGTTAATTGAATGTGGGTTGTTACATTCTTCCTACCTAAAAAAATTCGTCCGCAAAATTACCAAGGAAAAGCACAGTTTATTGTTGTCTCATCATGTCTTTTTTTTCTCATGTAGCTTTTCCAACTCCGTGAAGTCGCCAAATAACCTTGACTAGTGGTATGGTTTTTTGTCGAAGAACACTTTCTTGTCGGTCGAAAATTTGGATAGGAATTTCTCAAAATTTGTGGTTGGGTTCAACAGTGATATCTTTCCAAGTAATGACATGACTTGCATCCGGGATACATTTTCACAATTACGAAACGTGAAATACATTATGAATATTGGATAGTTGAGGAACTAATTCCATTTGATAATCTACTTGTCCATACATTCAATAATTCAAAGGAACCAATATAGTGGGGTGATAATTTTCTTTTCTTTCCAAAGCGTATAATCCCTTTTCATGGAGATATTCATAAATACAATGATAAAACAAAATAACCATATGAGGATGAACACATACCTCAATTCGCAAAATATTCCAAGCAATTTGAAAATAGTTCCATTCTAGCATGTTCTCGGGAAAATATTTATAAGATATTTACGAAAAATCCAAAAATTACAAAACTCACACCCACGCATTCTTAATTCAATTATCTAGGGACTATATTAGCGTGGAAGCCAAATTCAAAAATATACTATAGCGACAATAGATTAAAAGTGATGTATTTATTTTAGAAAATTTCAACAACTCTTTTACACCATTCACATTTATCGTTTACTCTTTAATTTATAGAAATATATGTATCCTTCATATTCTTTATGTTTTGTTTTATCTACATTTATAACTTTATATAGAGTCATGTAGCCTGATCGCAAACATTATGTGTTGCAATATAACATATTTATACTAAGAGGTGACTAATTAGGTTATTAAAAATGTTGATCCCATTTTTCTCACTTGGGCATCCACTAAGGTATTCTACAGGTGTAAGAAAGATTTTATAGTTTCTCACAGGTTAGATATGCATATGATTCCACGTTCATTGAAGATATGTTAGTGATCGAGCAACGTTTCAAAGTTCAAACCGCGGAAACCGTCGTGACATAATATGGAGGAATATTGTATTTAGTTTTTTTTATTTAACATAGTCAAATTTATTCTGGTATGTTTTCTTTTAAAATGACACTTTTTTATAATATAATTTTAAAATAAAAAATATTTTTATTTTTCTGTGTTTGTTAGAATGAAAATCCTACCTCGTTAGAATGACGTCGGTATTTCGTTACAACGAATTCTATAGTTCGTTCTAACTAGGGATATTTTTCACTAGAATGATGCTCTGAGTTCATTCGAACGAACGTCTAATAAGCCTTAAATGGGGCCTCTTTATTTGAGTGAGATGCAATGAGTGGAAATCTGTTGGGCTATTGTTAGCATGAGCTAGGTGTTTCGTTCGAACTTGAATGGACCTCATTAGAACGAAACTGTGGTTTTTATTCCGCAAATTCCCATTTTCATTCGAACGAATCTGGCATCCTCGATATACATGCTTCCTATAAATTACACGATAATGAACAAACTTTTAGAAATATTTTGGTAAAAAAAATTCTTTAGCTATTGCAAAAGTTTTCTCTTTATTGTTTCACCGAAACAAGTTTATGTTTTTCTAATCACTCATCCCTAGAATGTTTTTTTAGCTTCTCAAACCCCAGTTCCATACTCTATATAAAACCCTTGTAGAGTGTTCTCTACAGCTTATATTTATGGAGTTGCGACTCTATTGCTGAAAAAAAAGATTTTTCACCCCAAGGCTGATCAGTGGATATCGAGAGAAGAGATACTTCTTGTGTGTGGTACTAGACTGTATCACTTTTTGTTGAAGATTTGAAGGCCAATACCGCGTTATACTTATTGGATCTCTAAGTAGTCTATAAGTTGATTCGTGTATATCTAAATCATAAACAGTTTTGACATAAAAAAGGGTTTTCCCGAAAGGGATTTTTCCTTAATTATTATTTTATTTGGTTTGCCTTGGTTGAATTGCTTGGTTTGGCATATTTAGCTTTTGACTTTATCTTTCATGTTTACTGAAATATAATAAATATAAAACTTGACAAAAAATTGGATCTTTATGTGTGTGACCTATGATACTAGTGAATACTAATGACACACACTTTCAAATTGGCATCAGATCAGGTTATACTAATTTATTGTGTGATATTAATTTTGGGATTATATGGATAATTTATTTAGTTGGCTACCTGTTTATTGTGTTAAATTATGCACATAGGAAAGCTCGAATGAAGTCGGCATTACTGTTAATTAATGAACGAGTCTAGCATGTTTTTGAAAGAGGGTGGAAATCTCCTACTATGACTAATGACAATGTTATAAGTATTAAATCTATCTCTAATAGAGGATGATTTTAAAGGAGTAATTTTAATTCCCATGGCTTAAGTACAATTTCTATTTCAGTCACTCCCAACAAGTTTGGTCTCATTATGACATGTACCACATCTAACAAAACATGGGATATCCTCCAACTCGCTCATGATAGTACTAATGTTGTGAAAGCTTATAAGCTACAAAATCTCACCACATAGTTTGAGACCATTATCATGCTAGAGACTAAAACTTTTGATGAGTTTTATTCTAGATTTAATTTGGGTGAGATAATTCCTGAGACGAGAGTTGTCAAAAGATTTGAGATCCCTGCCATTGTATTTTATCCCTAAAGTCACGGTCCTTAATTTATTGGGAATTTTAGATAAGCTTAGGTTAGAAGAACTCACAGGAGACCTTCAAACTTAAGAAATAGATATATTCCTAAAACTCAAAAGAAAAAATAAATAGGTACTACTTCGAAAGATAAAAGAGGAGGTTTATTCTGACTCTGACTCTAAATTTGATCTTGATGATCTTGCCCTATTTGTGAAAAAGTTCAAAAAAATCCTCAAACTAAGAAAATAAAATTCTTCCAAAGAAAATAAAGGTTGTAAGAGAGATAAAAGTTATAAGTGAGGCAATAAAGGTGTTAAACATGAGAGATGAGAGTACACAAAGAATGACAAGGAGAGGTTCCATCAGTGTGAGGGTAGGGGTCATAATCCTAAGAGTGTGATATGAGGATAAAGAGATAGGGAGAATGCAATGACACTCTTAGCGATGGGATATTATGTTGGTGGATTCTAAGGAAAAATCACTGCATGGACATAACTCCACTGCATTCATGGACAATCATGTTAGTCATCGAGTGCATCTCACACCGATGAGGACGTTTTTAACATGATAACCTCAACATTGAGATTAGTTATTCTCGAGAGAGTGAAGGAGATGACGATTTGAGTGAGGGAGAGAGTGGCCTTTTATGTGCATACACCGATTTTTAGGTCGAGACCATTAAAATGAAAAAGAAAAAGAAAAATATGGCGCTTAGGGCATTATCTCTAGAGAATGAGTCGAGAGATTCACGAGCGAGTGAGACATTTGTGATAGTTATTTTAATAGAGAGGTAAAATAGTGACTTAACTATTTAATTGGCTAGTCTTATGAGAGATCTTCAAGCTTCATTGAAGAATCATGAGAAACTTGAAGGTCTTTTATCCTAACTCTAGAAAGATCTGAAAGTTCTTGGGAGGTCAAGATTACTATAAAGGATATATCGAAGAAGGTATGTAAGATGTTCCTCGATCCCACTTTATGTTTGAAGGAGAGGCAAAAAAAGGTTACAATGGTGTATCCACTTTTCATGATGACCCGAACTGATTCCTATCTTTATGGTGGATACATATGGTCCTCGACCTAGCCCACCAAAGAGAATTCAATCTAAATGAGATAATCAAGGTAGACCCATAAAAGTGTATGTTTGCAGTCATTATAAAACGAGAGGTCACCCTGATGTAATTTTTCTACAAGTTAGGAAGAACTCCACGTACATTTACTCCCGCGCACCGATATGAAGACTTTGTTAATCTCAAATATAAAGTTGAGTTCCTCTTCGCCACTTCTCAAATATTATTAAAATAATTTTAAAGGTTGTCTATGATATCTAAGAATGTTTCCAACGCTACGACTAGAGCCAATAATGATAAGGGCAAGTAAAAGGTTACCTTCACTTAGGTACCTAGGTAAGATGGAAAATCACATTTTTCGTGTTAATCTCAGGGTTTAGGAAACCTCCTAATGGTATTTTGATAATAAGTGACCTAGGCACATGACTGGTGACAATTCGTATTTTACTGACCTTGTGGATCACAAGGATGTCAAAGTCACCTTTGGAGATGGGAGTAGGTCTAGAATTTTAAGATGTGGTTGTCTTGAGGTACCCGAATTTCCAAAGCTAGACAATGTGATGTACGTACAAGGGTTGAAAGAGAACTTAATTAGCATAATCAAACGGTGTGGCGAAAACTTTGTGATAAAGTTTAAATAGATCAAGTGTAATGTTTATGATTAATCCGGTGAACTATTACTACAAGTAGTGAGGATGAATATAATCACTATGGGATCATTACCACGTCCTCTTATGTCTAAAGCAATGTCACGATCCCCTCTATGGACCTTTTTCATAAATGACTAAGTCATATGAACTTTAGAGATCTGGGGAAATTAGTGAAGAAATACCTAGTTCATGGCTTACCATTGCTAGAGGAACCAACTTCATCGGTTTGTGTTCCTTTCTAGCAAGGGAAAAAAATTTGAAGACCCCATCAGAAGTTGAACACCATTACCATATCTCGTGTGTAGAGTTAATGCACATGGATCTTATGGATTCTACTCGTACAAAGAGAATTACTGCTAATAGATAAATTCTTTTGATGGTCAATGACTTTTTGAGATATTTTATCGTGGGGTTTTATAGAGAAAATTTTGATGCGATTGAGTTCTTAACAACCAAGATTCGTGTCTTACAAAACCAACATGGTGTCACTATTAATTTATTTCATAGTTACAATGATACTAAATTTAAAAAAGACAGAGTAGATAGATATTATGATGGAGTTGGAATCAAACACGAGTTTTTAACCGTTCGTACTCCTCAACAAAGTGTGTTAGCTTAGAGGAAAAACAGGACAATTCAAGATATGGATGGAACCATGCTTCTTAGGAGAAATTTACCTAGATGTTCTTAGTTAGAGTATACTAATATCGCATGCCATACGATGAATAGGGTATATCTTTATCCACACACAGTACATAAGCCATAGGAGTTGAGGATAGGGAATAAACCCAACCTATCGTATTTTTGAGTTTTTGGGAGTCCATGCTACATTTTGAGATATAAGAAGTTCAACTACCAAAGAGATGAGGGGATATTTTTAGGATGTTTATCGTCGAGTAGGGCCTATAGGGTGTTTAAACTTACAAGATCTAAGGTCACGATAAGAGAGGAAGATTCACCTGCATTTGTTGATCCTAACCTCAAGTGTATGAATGATGCACCCCTAGGCAATAATCTCATCATTACTCATACTACCTTGATGGACCCCTCACTGTATTTAAAGAATCGACCCGCTTGAGTTTCAAAGAGGCATAACCATTGAACTATACCAGGTGACCAACACTAGGTGTCAAGAATCGTGCTCAAATTGAGAATATGGTTAGATACTTTTACTACACCTCCTTGGTAGAGGCCAAGAATGTGAAAGAAGCATTCAAGGACGAGAATTAGATATGCTCTATACAAGATGAGTTGCATAAGTTTCATAAGAACATTGTCTCGGAGTTAGTCCCCTGACCTAGCGAGAATAATGTGATCGGTAACAAGTGGATTTATAATAATAACATGGATGAGAATAGTAAAATAGTTCATAATAAGATAGGTTAGTCGCTCAAGGCTGTATACAGATTGAGGTTGTAGACTTTAATGAGGCATTCCCTCTTGTTGCTAGTATTGAGTCCTTTCACCTTTAAATCACCATAGCATGTCATCTACGATTAATGTTATACCAAATATATGTCAAGAGTTACCTCATTAATTGCAGTGTATAGTAGTAAGTGCACTTGGAATAACTAAAGGAGTTTGAAGATGCAAAGAACACAGGACACACGTTTTATCTTAAGAATTCCCTATATGGTTTAAAGCCAGAACCCCGTTCTTGGTATGAGAGGCTCACTTCTTATCTCATAACTCGTCACTTCAAGAGATGGGGAGTGGATAAAACGTTATTTATGAGTAGGGAGAGTGGTGTTATTTTTTTTGTTCATGGGGGACGACATAGTATTTGGATCCACGTATTCCAAACATGTTCAAATGTTTGAAGAGGAGATGAATAGTGAGTTTAAGATGAGCATGGTTGGTGAGAATATGTTCTTCTTTAGTATTAAAGTGAATCAACTTAAGAATGGGTTATTCATATCTCCATCTAAATATGCTAGGGATATAGGGAAGAAGTTGGTTTAGACTTCGCAAAACATTCATGCACCCCTATGAGTATATCAACTAAGCGTAGCAAAAACACTTTAGGAAAGGATATGGAGAAAACCCTTGATAGGATTATGATGTGTAGTCCTCAAAAGAGTCTCACTTGCTCTCATTTAAACATATCGTTAAATACTTAAGTGTCACTCTTTCATATTATATTTGGTACTCCATTGATACCAATGACCATTTGTCCACCTATATGGATGTCGATTGGTTCGAGGATGTTGTTGGTTGTAAGAGCTCCTCGAGTGGATACTTTACTTAGGGAGTACTCTTGTCTCTTGGCTGAGCATGATGCAAAACTCCATTTATTTCTCCATTTCGAAGGCCGAGTACATTGTCATCGGGAGTTGTTGCACACAACTCTTATGGGTGAAGCAAATGTTGGAAGATTATGGGATCACCCAAGGCACAATGACTATTTCATGTGATAATACATGTGCAATTCACATATATTCTAATCTGGTCCAACTTTCCCACACGAAACACATTAGGATATATGAGCATTTCATTCATGATCTAATTGAGTACAAGGCTATGTCCTTGGGCTTTCTAACCACTGAATTCCAATTACTCGATATTTTTGCGAAACTTTTAGATGCACTTAGATTCCAAAAATCTTATAAATTATTTGATTATTTGTCCCGGTGATTAATTTAGGTACTTTATCTAGTGTAGGGTGCTTATCATGTTCATATATTTTTTTCCTATTTATAGAGTGTATTTCTATGATTTTATTTGGAAAAGGTTTGAAAAATGAAAAAATATTTTTAGTTTTTAAGAAATAGTTTGAAAAAATTCAAAAATATTTTATTTTGGCTAAAATTTTTGAAAAAGACAAAAGATTTTTGTAATTTGTTTTTCACCATATATGAATATGCATTTAGAATGTTAGAATCACACTTACGTTCCATCCATTCATGTGACTTTTTCATGGTGTTTTTATACATGACTTCGTTTCTTTACTGTGATGAATAATGTGTGGCTAGCATTTCGTTGTCCATTAATGATTACTTTCTTCATGCTAGACTTTTTATAACCTTTATTTTACACATGCAGAAACTTTATGAACATTATACTTACTTTTCATATGTTATTCTCATCTCAATAGTGTTTAATAACGAAACAAATGTACTAGAGATAAGTAGTAATTGTTAGAATCTTAGCCCGAATTTCATTTCTCAGGAAATTTGTTTTATGTTAGGCAAAGGAAAGGGGTTGTGAAAGAGTAAATTCTATTTTCAGTAAAAGCCACCATTCCAAAAGAGCTCAAAAGATTAACGTCACATAAAAACATAAGTGCCAACGTTTTTTCATTTATGATTTGCAACCTATGAGCATTGTGATAGATTCCAAACTTCGAGGGTCATTTATTAAGATATTTTCGGGTAATATAAAGTAGAATATCAATGGGCTTGTACAACGGAGTCTCTTGAAAAGAATTAAATAGTTGGGAGTAACAATTTTGAGAATAATTTAAATTCATGGAATGTTGCATAAGTTAAGTCAATTACATTTATGTTCAATATTCTTATGCCTAAGGTTGACATTAAGTGCCTTATTTAGAAGTATCTCATGACAGTGTGCAACGTTGTCACATATGCCTACGTTGATTTTCTTATGGAACTTGTTCACACAATTACATTTCGGTTTCATGATTTTGGTATTTTATCACTATTCCAAGGTGTCATGTTTTTGTACTTATATGTACCATTTAAACTTATACTTTTTATACTTGAGAAAATTTAGAAAATTTTCAAAAATAGTTGGCATGCATTTTGAAAATTCATCGCATGTGATTTATTGATTATCTTTGTGATGCTATTTCATTTGAATTAGGTTGATGAAAATATTTCATGCTTAGTTTCTTACCCTTTGTCTATTATGGACAAAAAGGGGGAGAACAAATTATTGAGGTTGAGTTTTTATTTACTTTAAACTCTCATATGCATTATGGTATTCTTTTATTTCATGTGTGTAGGCCTCTTTCACTTTGATGATGATCTCATGGAACACATAAGATAAATAATTTTAGTTGAAGACATTGTCTAAAGTGTCATTCCATTTTGCATTTGGGAGGGCATTAGTAGAACATTGTCTTAGGGTTTTTAATTTGATTCGTTTTTTGTACCGAAATAGCCAAAGAGGATATTTTTAAAAGAAAGATTTTATAATTGCTCATAGTTTATATAATTTAGAATATACCATTACAAACCGAACACTACATTCGCATATGCTTCCCCGTTCACTGAAGACGTTTTAGTAACCAAGAAACATTCTAAAGTTCAAGCCGTTGAAATTGTCTCGATACGATATAAAGGTATATGGCATTTTAGGTTTTTTATTTTCTAGGTACGTTAGAATGAAAATCCCAAATGAAAACCCCACCTCGTTAAAACGAGGTTGGTATCTCGTTTGAACGATTTCTATAGTTTAGTAGAACGACATTTATAGTTCGTTCAAACGAGGATATTTTTCATTGGAATAAAGCTCTGATTTCATTGGAATAAACTTCTAATGAGCTTCAAATGGGTTACACCTGTTAAAGTACATTGGAAGTTCATTAGAACGAGCTAGGACTTTCATTCGAACGAGAATGGATCTTGTTAGAACAAAACTTTGGTTTTCATTCAAACAAAGTCCCATTTCTGTTCGATTGAATCTCATAGCCTTTATTTTTCTGTTTACTATAAATTGGACTCTTGTGAACGAATTTTAACTCTTTTGGTGAAAACAAATTTTTATAGGGGTTCCAAAAGTTTTCTCTTTCTTATTTCATTGGAACAAGTTTATTTTCAAATAACTCATCCCTAGAAATATTTATTGAATTTATCATACCCTAGTTACATATTCTATGTCAAATCCTTTTAGAGTGTTCTCTACTGCTGATATTTGAGGAGTTGCAACTTTACTGCTAAAGAAAAAAGGATTACGTATCCCTAGGGTGATCAATGGACATCGAAGGAAGAGCTGCTTTTTATGGGTGGTTCTAGACAACATCAAGTTTTGCTGAAGACTTGAGAAAATACACTTCATTATACTTAGTCGATCTCTAATTAGTCTTTCAGTCAATTCACGTCTGTCAAATTCTTAAATAATGTTGATATAAAAAAAATTGAAATGGATTTTTCCTCAATTCTTCTTATGTTTGATTTGTTCTGATTCGATTGCTTGCTATAATATATTTATCTTTGAAATTTATCTTTCTTGTTCCCTTATATCTATTCAAGATAAAACTTCGCAAAAATTGGATCATTGTGTGTGTGTGACCTAAGATACAAGTGAATCCATATAACCCGTGCTTCAACATGAACTTGTTTTTATTATTTTGAGTGTGTTTTAACCACTAACAAGTCTTCGAATTAAGTCACCACCAAAATTATCTAAATAACTCATAATAGAAATCTCACTATATGAATTAAATATAATTGTCTCGTAACTTTCCCAATAAAATTCTATAAAGGTAATAATTACCCCCTAAGATTTTCAATTCTAATGAGACATAAAAAATTCCAAATCTCAACTTAGACTAAAAAATCAGCTTATCCAATTTGATAATCCTCTCAATATTATAATGTCCAAATATATAATTGACTTAACTAAATATGTTGATCCATAATATAATTAAAATAATAAAACTCAATTATCATATCTTAGTTCTAATAGAAAATCCATATAGATTTGAATTAAGACACACATATCTTTCCAACAAATAAGGGGTATTACAAGTTTTCTACCTAAGCATATATTTATGTTTTATCAAACTAAGAACTTTCATCATGCTCTAAAATAAAACTAAAAGTGATGATGCCAAAATTTTGAATGACCTTGGCTTTCACCTAGTGTAAGTTGAACTTGGAAAATAAAGACAATAAATGAATTTGGCATGAGTGTATAATGTGCTTCAGCCCAAAGGGTTTGGACTACATCCATGGACAAAGGGTTCCTCTCTATTATATTGAAAAAAAGGACAAATTACATGTTATAAATGACCGGAGGTCAAATACACCAAGTATCAGAAGGTGAAAATTGTGAGTAGATCAAGAGAGAGATATAGAGAATTCTAGTGTCCTCCTCCTGAGCTCCACTTCTAACTTGGGTATTTATAGCCTTATATTGAGACTGCTCGAGATTTAGGTGGTAAGAATGCATTAATTGTATTGGTTGGGATACATGAATTCTTTCTTTATTTGAGGGCTTGTAAAATCCACAAATGATAATCTTCTTTGAGGGTTGACTTGCATTAACTATGACACCTAGGGCTATAGGTCTCTACAACAGTGTTATGATAAGACATTTGAGGAAGATTTAAGTGATGGGTGATTGATGGGGGCATGGCTTAATTGGGAATGGATGAGTCATTGGGATTATTCTTTATAGTACTTTGGACTCTTGAGACGCATGCATCCTTGGATTCTTATGGTAGATGTATTATTGATCTCTTGAGGTGGATTGGATCTCGAATAAGTTTAATGCCAAATTTATACATATCAGTTGTCCCCCAATTTTCAAGGGATGATTTTGATCACGTGGAAATTTAATATACATCCATCACTCAATGGGAGTATTTGAACATTGTCAATCGAATGAAAAGCTTGTAAGCTCTGCCAAAATATCAAAAATAGAGTTCAGACAAATTGTTAGTCTGAGGATAATGTTTTAGTAAAAAAATAGTTTGGGGACATTCTCGAAGGACAGAGTTAAAAAAGTCTGAGGACAATGACTGAGGACTGAGTTAAAAATAGTTTGAGGATAATGTATGACGACTAAGTAAAATATATCCCCTACATATATTTTTTATTTTTTTGTCGAAGGACTATGTCCATAGATATGGACTCAAGAGATAGCAGAGGAATTTTTTTTATGTCGGCGGAATATGTCCACGAACTATGTTCTTATACCTGGACTCAAGAGATGGAACATGAAAAAAAAATTATGTAGGAGGGAAATTTCCATGCATGGGCATATGAGATGGTAGAGGACAATTTTTTTTATGTTAGAGGACTATATCCATGGACACAGACTAAGGAGATGGCAGATGAATTTTTTTTTATGTAACATGACTATGTCCATAGACTTGGACTGAGGAGATGACAGAGGAATTTTTTTGTATGTCAGGGGACTATATCCACGGATTATGTCCATAGACATTGACTGAGGAGATGACAGAGGATAATGTCTAAGGACTGAGTTAAAAGTAGTTCGAGGACAATGTCTGAGGACTGAGTTAAAAATAGTCTGAGGACAATGTCTGAGGACTAAGTTAAAAATAGTCCGAGAACAATGTATGAGAACTGAGTAAAAAATATTTCGAGCACAATGTATGAGGACCAAGTTAAAAATAATCTGAGGACAATGTGTGAGTACCCAGTAAAAAATATTACGAGCAATATATGTGAGGACTGACTTAAAAATAATTCGAGAAAATGTTTGAGGACTGAGTTAAATATAATCATAGGATAGTGTCTAAGGACTAAGTAAAAAATATTTCGGGGACAATGTTTGAGGATCGAATTAAAAGTAGGCTGAGGAGTGAGTAAAAACTAGTCTGAGAAAAATGTCTGAGGACTAAGTCAAAAATAGACTGAGGGTAATATCTGAGGATTGAGTTAAAAATAATTCGAGGACAATGTCTGAGGATTGAGTAAAAAATGTTCTACGGACAATGTCTAAGGACCGAATTAAAAATAGTCCGAGCACCTAGTAAAAAATAGTTTGAGGAAAATGTCTGAAGACTGAGTTAAAAACAGTCCTAGGAAAATATATGAGGATTGAGTTAAAATAGTCCAAGAAAAATGCCTGAGAATTGAGTAAAAATAGTACGAGGGAAATATCTGGGGATTGAGTAAAAAATATTCTGAGGACAATGTCTGGGGACCGTGTTAAAAATAGCCTGAGGACAATGCTTGAGGACTGAGTTAAAAATAGTCCAAGGACTACGTTAAAAATAGTCCAAGGATAATTTATGAAAACAGTCTGAGGACTGAGCCAAAAAATAGTTCATGGACAATGTCTGAGAACTGAGTTAAAAATAGTCTGAGGACAATGTTTGAGGATTGAATAAAAAATAGTCTTAAAATAATGCTTGAGGATTGAGTAAAAAAATAGTTCGAGAAAAATGTCTGAGGGATTAGTTAAAAATAGTCTGAGGACAATGTCTGAAGATTGAGTAAAAAATAATCAGAGGACAATGTTTGAGGACTTAGTAAAAAATAGTTCGAGGACAATGTCCGAGGACTGAGTTAAAAATATCCGCTACACAGTTTTTTTAACATGAGAAATTGTTACTTAAGGTTATGTGCCCCCCTCCTTACTCAAGTACAACCATGTTATTAGAAAATGTAATGGGCTAATATGGACCTTGAAGATTTAGCCTGATTAATAGGTCATTTGAGACAATAGAGCCTTATCCTAGTTTCTTAGTCATTTGAGACTATTAAGACATAGCCTAATGTGGTTATTTGAGACTTTTGGGTTTTAGCCTAAGTGTGGGAATTGTGTCCTTTGGGCTAGAGCCCATTGTGGTCATTTGAGACCTAGGGGTGTAACCTAAGTGTGGGACTTGGATCCTTTTGGACGTAGATTAATGTGGTCATTTAAGACCTTGGATCCATAGCCTAAGCGTGGGAATTGAGTCATTTGGGCCGTAGCGTAAGTGTGGGACATAGGTCCTTTGGGCAGTAGCCTAATGCGGTCATTTTAGAACTGGTTGGAGCAATCATTTCTGTAAGGACATAATTTCCATAGTCCTTATTTTACATTGTGCATGTCGTATACCGCTAGAATCGTCGAAGGAAGTTCACAATCATATGTTCAAAACGACGGATCTGAATATGAAGTTTTTTTAACAATGGACATCTACAAGATTGATTTTGGTAAGGAATGTGTTTAAGTTCCAAAAATATTTTACGATTGTATTGGGACATTTTGAAGGGGATTTTACCAATTAGTCCCGTTTACTAAATATGTAGTTCAATAGGTCCTAACATCTTTTTTTCCTCCATCAGGTCCTATGAAATAAGATTTTTGTTCCAATAGATCCTATTTCTAAACATACAGTGAATATTCACTATATGCACAAATATGACCTATTGAGGACAAAATGTTGTGATAGGACCTATTAGGGAAATATCCCCTTCAAAAAGGACTTAATAGGAAGATCCCCATTCTTGAAACTATTTTTTTTTATCAAAATGAGTTAGTTTTGTAAGTCAAAATAATTTTTGGAAGACCTGTAGGCGAGCTGTATAAAATAATATTTTTTTGCTTCAGCCGTTCAAATGGAATTGACTTGTTGTTCAAACAAACCCTTTTAACGATATGCCGTTTGATAGGTTACGAGATAGGTCATTCTTTGTTGCATCAAATGATCCTACAGTATTCTTGTTTTTTCAAGGTCATTTTTAGAGTCATTCAAATGACATCTTATGTCGTTAAAACGAAAGGCCATTGTCATTCGAATGACCTCCGTCTCCTCAAGAGTTCTATTTTTCTATAAATACCTATTTTGTGAGACTTACTAATTAAGACTTTTGGTAAACAAAAACTCCAAATTTGCAGAATTTTAGTCTTCACTTTTAGGGAAAAATTCATGCTTTTTATTCACACGAAAGATTCCATATACGTTTGTGAATCGTTTTGGAACCCAAATCATATCTTTGTTGAAGTTTTTCTTGTAGAGAAGATTTATCTACTACTAGATTGATATTTATGGCGATAGCTATTTTCAGACGATTGTGATCATTGGGGATACTCGAGGGTATTCTCTGCCGAAGTAGGAGCTGTGTTCCTGAGGTTTTTGCCGAAATCTGTGTTGATTTTAGGCTGCGGTCTATGTGGATTTTAAATTGATTGAAGATTTATCTATATAATTTGTAGGTTTCCATTTACATTATATAGTGAAACAAACGTTTTACCCAAAACATTTTTTTTTCTCCATGAAATTTGATTGTCCCCCGATTTGTGATTGCATGTTTGATTTATCCACGTAATGCATGATTAGGGTTTAAATAAATTCGTTCTCATATGTAGTGCATAATAAAATTGAAAAATTTTGAAAAGGTTTTCGTTACCTAATTCACACACAAAAGGTCCTTCTCAAATTGGTATCAGAGCAGACTGTTCTAAATTATTGAGTTATTCTTTTTCCACAAATTTTTTTTAATATCGATTTTTTTAAAAATTTATTTTGCATTTTTTTGCGATGGATAACTTATATAATCGGATGCCCGTCTTTAGTGGAACAAATTATTCCTATTAAAAAACCCACATGAGACCTTGTTTGAAGTCTATTGATTAATTTTTTTGGCTCGCTTGTGAAAGAAGGTGAACCCCTCCAACTGTCACCATTGAAAATGTCACAAATCCTAAACCTGTGTCTAGTTGGACTGATGATGATTATAAATGGAGTGACTATAATTCCCTAGGCCTGAGTGCTATTTCTGTAGCCATCACCCCTGACTTGTTTCATTGAATTATGACATGCACCACATCTAAAGAGGCATGGTATATCCTCCAATTGACACATGAGGGTACCAACACGGTAAAGACATATCACCATGTTAACGTCCTAGTGTTTTGACGAGTTTTATACTAGGTTGTCGGACATAGTTAACATGATTTTTTATTTGGGTTTGAAAATTGATGACACGAGAGTTGTTAAGAATGTTTTGAGGTCACTCCCGAAATGTTTTATTCCTAAGGTCATTGTTTTGAACTCAGTAAGGATATTAGATACACTTAGGTTAGAAGAACTCGTAGGAAATCTTCAAACTTATGATATCGACATATTTCCTAACATTGTTAATCCTAATAATAGAGGGATTTCACTTAGGGCCCAATCTACAAAAGATGAGGAAGTGCCTAAGAAGAGAGAGAACAATATGAAAGGGAAAGTCTGTAAGTCAGAGTCAGATGGAGAATTTAATTTTGATGATGTGGCCTTGTTTGCTAAAAAATTTTAAAAAATTATCAAATTTTAAAAATATTTTTGAGAAAAACAAAAAAGAAAGAGGATGCCAAAGAGAGCGGTGAGAAAGAGGAAGAGGCGAGATATTTTGAGTGCGAGGGAAAAGTACACAAAGCGTTTGAATGTCTCACTATTCTAAGGAGAAAGGGCAAGAAAATTGCTATTCTGGCCACTATTAGCGATAGTGACATCGAGGTGAATGATTTTGGGGTTGAATCATCACATTGTACGTGTGTTGCCTTTATGTCTAGTCACGTGAGCACATCTAGTTTGTCCCACGATGATGAGGTCACTTGTATACGTGAGAGCCCCTATGATTCTTTGAGTGTTTCTAGTGAGTGTGAGAGTGAGGTTGAAAGTGAGGATGAAAGCGATATCCAAAAAGAATTTGGAGATTTATACACTGAGATCTTGAAGATGAAGAAGTTAAATAAGGAGTTAGGTCTTAAGGTGTTAAATTTGGAGAGAGAGAGAGAGATAGGATTTTTTAGGGAGTGTGGCTAGTCAACTCGAAAAGGCGAATATTTCTTTAAGTGAGCAGTTAAACATCTTAGAAAGGGACAAGAGTGATCTTGAAGCTTGTGTGTCACAACTCGAGAGAGATCTCGAACGTGCCCGGGAGGTCAAGGTAACTATAGAGGATACATTTAATAAGGTTGGAAAGATGATTCTCAATCCCACTTTGGGTAATATTGAGAGACTAGGAATAGGTTATGACAATGCATCTACTTCCCATGTTGCACCCAAGCCGAATCCTGAGTTTGTGAATTTCCTGACCTAACCCACCTAGGCGTTCGTTTCCACATAGGAGAGCGCGTCCTAATTTTTTTGATAAAGATGTTCATAGCCCGTTTATATTTTCACCCATTGTAAGAAAATAGGACACCTTAGGGAATTTTTTTTAGGGGGTTTTGGAAAAAGTTCCTCATAATGCTCAAAGTGTATAAAAATAGGACACTCCATATAATTTTATAAATTTAGACCCTGTACTAAAAAGACCATGAAAAATGGTGAAAAATAGTGCTGCTGCTGCGGATCAAAAAAATAAAGGCTATTGTACCACAGGGACTAGATTTATAAATGTTATTGTACCACAGGGACTAGATTTATAAACTTGAAAATCATTGTCCTAAAAATCCAAATATAGGAAGGAACATGACCTTTACCTTAATTCTCTATTTTTTAAGTTGGATAGTGTGTCTCATAGTTTTTTTATCTCGTTATGCTACAACACGTGTTCCCACACGCACACCCACACATGATACTTCACATGCTCCTGCACATCACATGAAAGATTTTGAGCACTTTAGAGAGCAAGTTGAGTATTTAGTCAGGACTTCACATGATTTTATGGATGTTTTTCATAGGATCACCACCTATGGAAAATACCTCCACACCTAATGGTTGAGGTTTAGACTTGTTTTCTAGCATAAGATGATTTTCATAATGATATTTTATTCCTATTGCTAGTGTGATCACCTTCGTATTTTTTTCCATTTTCATATATTTTTTAAAAACCCCAAAAAGAATTTTGTTTTGGAATTTTTTTGAAAAATACAACAAGATTTTCTATTTTTTGAGAAAAATTGAAAAGCCAAAGAGATTTTACTTTGATTAAATTTTTGGAAAAAACAGAAAACGATTTTTATGTTTCTTTTTACACCGTTTATGGATGGACAATTACGATGACCAATTCACAACATCATTCCATATCCATATGACTATTTGATAGTGCTTTAATATGATACATCATTTCATCCATGCGCTTTATAATATTTGGAGTCATTGAGATGTGATTAGTTGTTGCTTCCTATATGATTGACTCATGATTTCCTTTAATGCACACATGCATAGATTTATTTGATTGTTGTACTTGTCTATCACATATTGGTCAAAATATTTTCATCTCAATCCTATATTAAAATGAACTAAATGTAATAAAACTTGACAATGAAAGTAGTGCATGTAAGAACTATTGCTCGCAAGGAATTTGTTTAATATGAAAAAATGATGAGTGTACACGGGAAAGGGCTGGGAGAGAGTAATAATCTTATCGTGAAAGCCACTGTTTGAAAAGATCTCGAGAAAAAATTAAGGCAATAAAATGATAATATGCCAAAAAGGGGCCAACTAGTTTAGTTGGATCACCTCAATAGAAAATAAAAAGACTTATTATTTATAAGGGTGTTTGGATGGAAATAAATCAATAGGTTTGTACATCCTCACAAAGTCTTAAAAAAGCATTACATAGTTTTAGTCGTTAGTGGTGTGGAAATCATTTTAGACTTTGACATGTTGATTAGATTGAGTCAATGTTATTTAAATTCAAGATTTTTACACCTTGGGACGATTTTGAGCTCATTCGTTAGGAGACTCTGTATTCATCGTACACATATGTTATGTATTTTTAAGTTGATTTTCCTATCGAATATGTTCACACCCTTTCATGGTAAATTCATGGTGTGTGTTGTTTTTGTAAATTATTTTTTCTTTAAAATTTTGAAAATCAAAAATTGATTGTGAAAAGCCTTTTGAGTATATCCTTACAGGAGAGTAAATGATGTATATTTGTTATGATTATCGTGACATTCCTAATTTATTTTATATTTTATTTCCCTTGTCGAAAAATAAAAAGGGGGAGAATGACTTATGAATTATGGGGGAGATTTGATTTATGTTTATCTCATTTAAAAAATGTTTATCTCATTTCAAACTCGATACATCACGAAGGTATTTGTTATTGTGTGTATGACTTTGATGATTATTTAGAAAGCACACAAAAAGAAGAGCAAGGAAAGCAAAGAGATTTGAAGAGATTAAAATTTCAAGATTTTTTTGAAGACTTACATTTTTAGTATCTTCCCACTTTTGGGTTCATGGGAGGGTATTAGATTTTTATATGACATTTTGATTGATAATTCGATTTTTTTTTTATTTTGTAACAGCATAGACATATGGGGAGATTTGTAGGGACATAATTTCCATTGCCCTGATTTTATATTGTGTATGTGGTATACTTACAACCATCGAAGGAAGCTCACAATAATATATTCAAGACGACGGATCCGAATATCAAGTTTCGTCATCAATGGACATCTACAAGATTGATTTTGGTAAGGAATGCATTTAAGTTTGAAAAACATTTTACGATTGTATTGGGATATTTTTCAAAACTTTTTTTTTATCAAAATGTGGAATTTTTCTAGTCAAAATAATTTTTAGAAGACTAGTAGGCGAGCTTTATAAAATAATAATTTTTCGGTTCAGTCGTACAAATGACATAGGCATGTCGTTTAAACAACATTGACATGTCAATAAAACGACCCCTTCTAACGACATCTTATGTCATTTATTAGGTCACAAGATAGATCTTTCCTTTGTTGCATCATACAACCCAACACTATTTTGGTTTTTTAAGGTCATTTTTAGAGTCGTTCAAACGACAACTTACGTTGTTCAAACGACAGGGCATTGTCATTCGAACGACCTCCATCACCTCAAGAGTTTTATTTTGCTATAAATACCTATTTCATCAGACTTTTTCATTAAGAGTTTTGCTAAATGAGAGCTACAAATCTGCAGAATTTTAAACTTCAATTTTAGGTGCAAATTCATGTTTTTGATTCACACAAAAGATCCAATACATGTTTGTGAATCATTTTGGAACCCGAAGCACATCTTTGATGAAGTTTCACTTATAAAGAAGATTTCTCTAATGTTGGGTTGATAGTTTTTGCGGGAGCTATTTGATGACGACTGTGGTCATTGGGGATACTCGAGGGTATTCACTACTGAAAGAGGAGTTGTGGTTCTTGAGGTTGTTACGAAATCTTTGTTGATTTTAGGTTGCGATGTACGTGGATTTTCTGTGGGAAATTCATTGAAAATTTCTCTATGTAATTTGTAATGAGTGAAATAAAGGTTTTACCGAAAAGGTTTCTTTCCTGAAATTTGATTGTCCCCTGATTTGTGATTGCATGTTTGATTGATCCACATAAATGCATGATTAGGGTTCAATTATTTTGGATTAAAGATTGACCCTAATTAAATAAGCTTACTATTGAAAAATTTTTAATTCCTTAATTAATAGATATCTTGTATCCTCAAATTGGTATAAGAGATTTTAACTTGTGTTTTTACATCCTCAGTTGCCAAGGATATCATGCACTAAGCGGAATAGAGTCCGATTGTGAAGTCTGTAATTACTACTTGGTCAGTGAGACTATCCACTTTGAGATATTGTTCATTGAATATTTTCACATAGTCTTTGCGGGACCCTCCCTTTTGTTGTTTCACATTTAACAAGTAGGTTAGGTGTTTTAGATGCTTCTTTCATCCAATAAAGTGCACTACAAATAGGATGTTGTAGACACTCCATCTTAGTACCCCCCCTAAGCACCTCCTTAGGTACCTAGCACTCACTCATTCACTACAAATCCTAGGTCATACCCCGAATACTGATTTAGAGACCATCGGACATTACCGGACACCGTTTGACTCCATTAACTTTATCACATGAGAAAAATCTCGATGAATCTTAGAGTTTATCTAAATACCCTTTCCAACGGTCTGCCCCGTGTATGAATCTGCCTTACGGTTCAAACGAACGATTCGTTTTACTAGCGACAACTGATCTAGAGGCCACCGGGCACTCCTAGGCCCCATTTTGACCCCAATCAGCTTTCTTCCCTAAGGAAAAATATCAATGAATCTTCTAAGCGATCTAAATTTCTTTTATAATGGTCTAACTCGTGCACGAATCATCCTTGTGGTTAAGAAGAATAGTTCATTTTAACCTAAAAACTGGTCCGGAGGCCATCGGACGCTCTCAGGATTCATTTGGCTCTTGCTAAGTCTTCAGTCAAATGTGGATGAATGAATCTTCAAAGGTCTCTGAATACCCTTTCCAATGACCTGCCCTATATGCGAATCAACCTTACATTACGGACAAATGACCCATTTTACTCTAAAGGGCCTCCGAGTGCTTTTGAGCTCCGTTTGACCAAGGTCAACTCTCCGAACCAAACAAAGATGAATGAAATCTCGAATTCCACCACATAACCATTCCAAGGTCTATCTTGTGCATTAATAATCCTTATGGTTTGGACGAACTCCAATTTCCTTCGAGAATTTCTTGTCTAGTGACAAACGGGGGCTTTCGGGACCCATTTGACCTCGATCATCTCCCAAACCCTAGAGTGGCCCATTGATTCTTAAAATTCTCTAAACTCACTTTTCAGTGGTCTACCCCATGTGCGATTTTGACTTACAGTTTGCATTTTATGACCCTTTTTCAAAAACTTACCTTAGACTCCCAATTGGCAACCCCAAGACCCTGTCTATCGGTAGTGTGTTTGGGGTTATATGCCGATAGGCATGTCTGTAACCATGCCGATCGGAACCTCCCTTAGCCCTATAAATAGATTCGATGACCACACTTTGAAAAGAACCCTAAACATCCCTCTCAGCAATTCAGAGAAAATTCTCCCGAATAAAGAGTTGTTCTTTCCTTAAAATCCCATTTCCCACATTTTTTCCATGATTTTCATACTTGAAAGAGCCGCTACAGTGAAATAAATGCGACTTATCAAATAAACTAATTGTGTGTCAACCAAACAAGTCTTTCTGAAACCCAAGTTTTAATTAAGTCCTAACACATGCATCTAAGTGGCATGAAATCGTAAAGTAATAAGCATGCATAGGAAAGAAACAATTTCAGAAAACAAATCCCCGAATGGAAAAAACCTTTTTATTTCCACTATAATTTGTAAACTAACAGTTTACAATCGGACTATAGAGAAAAGGTGTCAATTCGTAGTCGTTAGTAATAGAACAATCGCAGAAGCTCCATAAGAACCGGAGTCCTATCTTCAGCCCAGGAATACCGGAGCACTCCCTATGACACGCAGTCGATCAGCCCAGTACCTCCCACAAGTGGCACCTATGGTAAACCCATTACCTTTCCAAGGCACCTAGATTTAGCAGCAGAAACTCCTAGCAAAATACGTTTTGGGTTCCATAAAACAACTCACACAAAAATGTCTGCGATTTATGAATTGTAAAACATAGCTTTGAACCCTCAAAAATTTGTTGGAGAATAGAAAAATGTATTATGTGAAAACAAGTATTTATCCAAAAAAATGTTTTTGAAACATTAAAACGTTTTAAAAACATTTCAAAAATCATTTTTCAAATTTAGAAAAATATTATATTTTTCACAAAAATATCCCAACACTTTTAATGTAAAATGCAGATGGAACTTTAAACACGTTTAACCAAATTTATCCTTGTTGGGCTTGATTATTAAAGAAGTTGATATTCGGATCCATCTCGATGCATAATTGATCTTGAATGTTCTTTGATGGTGTATCGGTATACGACATACTAAATTGATAATGGACATTTATAAAATCACGTCCTTGCAAATCTTCCCCTATGTCTATGCCGGTACAAAATAAAAAAAATATTTGAATTATCAAACAAAAATTCCTATATAAATCTAATACCCTCCCATGAACCCAAAATTGAAAAGGTACTAAAAATGAAAGTCTTTCAATTTTTCTTCAAGAGTCTTCAACATCAAATCTTTGAATCTCAAAGCTTTTCTCATCAGGGTGTGCAATCCAATAATCTCCAATTTTGTACCAACTCACATGAGACAAAGCAAATATCTTTGCGATTTATCGAGTCTGAAATGAGATAAACATCAAATCATAACATATATAAAATCTAAAATCTCCCCTACAATTCAAAAACTCCCTCATAATTTGTTCTCACCCTTTTTATTTGTTTGAAATAGACAAGGAAAAGAATAAAAACAATAAAGCATAGAGTTGTCACGATTATCAGGGCAAACAAAATATTTTGAATTTTCATATTTTTTATACAAAAATGCAAAAATGATGTTACAAAAGTCACACACCATGAATTTTCAGTAAGATAACCAAATCGTTGATATGGAATGAATGAGTGTGAACAAATTCAATAGGTAATGAAACTCAATCAAGCATATGTACATGATGCATACGTGTACTCCTATTGAATGAACATAAAAACATCCTTAGGTGTAAAATTTTTGAAGTTAGATGATATCGACTAAATCAAAGAAACAAATAAAATCCTAAGTGATTTTCACACCAATAACATCCAAAACTATTTAGTGCCGTTTCGAGAACTTTTCGAAGGACGTGTAAGCCCATTGATTTCTTTCCAAGTAAACTCCCTCATATATAATAAAAATAATTTTATATCTAAAGAGATACTAGATTCTCAACATAGAGAAAACCTATAAGCCCAAATTTTGGCATATTTCATCTTTTTAATGTCATTCAATTTTTTCGGGTCTCTTTTCAAACAGTGGCTTTCACAACGTGATAGTTATTCACTCTCAGCCCTTTCCCGTGTCACTCATCATTTTTCAAATTGAAACAAATTCCTCACGGGAAATGGTTTTTACATGCACTACTTTTATTACTCTCGTATTATTACACTTGGTTCATTTTAAGGACAGGATTGAGATGAAAAAACTTGACCAACATGTGATAGACAAGTACAATAATCAAACAAATTCGTGCACGTGTGTAGTAAAGGACATAATGAGTCAAACATGTAGGAAATATCCTCTAAAAACATCTCAATGACTCCAAACATTGTAAAGCACATGAATGACATGATATATTGTCTCAAAGCACTATCAAGTAGTCACGTGAATTACATGGAATGAAATTGTGACTTGGTCATCCTAAATGTCCATTCATATATGGTGCAAACAAAATACAAAACTCTCTTTGGCTTTTTAAAAAAATTTCAAAACCGAAAATCTTTTTGGTTTTTCAAAAAACTATATGGCACATGTAGTACAATCAGCACCAGGCATAATATCAGCATGAAAGTCATCCTATGCTAGAAAAGCATAAAACACACAAATGAATCGTTAGACATAACAGGTGTGATTAAAGAAAATATGCAGTGTTATCAATTAAGTATGAATATCAAGAGTAGCTGCATATAAACTGTTCCAGAAGCAACCAGCAGTACCATTAATGTAACCAAAGAACTCAGGGTACTACAACAAAAGAGAAAAGAAATTCTCCAGAGGTCTCTCGAACGATACAACCTGTCTCTCGAACGACAAGGCATATCACGAGAAGTGTTTTACGCGACATAAAATCTCGTTCGAACGAGATATCAAATTTTCATAAGTTGCCTAAAATGTCATGCCGTGTTATCCAAGGAGTTTTTTAAAAAAAAAGGATACCTGAAAGATGCTGATAGATTCAATACACTTGAAAAATATCAAACTCAATAACTAAGTCAATGTATGGTACTACAAAGTGAGTCATAACACTAGAAAAGGTATATCAAGACGCACGGGTAGTGTATGACAAAAGCCAACACAATCAACCAAAAGATCTCACATGGGGTGAATCACGTGCAAGCAAATGAGAGTCATGAACAATTAGACCATAAGCCTATAAATCCGTTTTCCTAACCCAAAATGATGTGTAGCGAGGTATGGGGTTTTTGGGAACCGGTATTACTCTTTCTTTATGTTTCCTAGGTCCATTCAAAAGCTTATAGAATAAATGCCTAAGGTGACCTTGCCCACCGCAATGAGTGCAAGTGTAAATCGGTCGGTGAGTGTTACCTAAAGGCGACCTTCTCCTTAAATTCCTAGGTGGTTCTCTCCTCAAATTCCTAGGTTGCACTCTCTGAATATGCCTAGGTGGCTATCTCCTAATGATCCTAGGAGGCTCTCTCATGATGTTCCTAGGGGGATCTTTCCTCACAAACTTAGGTGCCTCTTTCTTAACAATCCTAGGAGGCTCTCTCACAATGTTCCTAGGAGATCTTTCCTAACAAACTTAGGTGCCTCTTTCTTAACAATCCTAGGAGGCTCTCTCATACATGTTCCTAGGGGGCTCTTTCCTAACAATCCTAGGAGGCTCTCTCACAATGTTCCTAGGGGGCTCTTTCGTAACAAACTTAGGTGCCTCTTTCTTAACAATCCTAGGTGGCTCTCTCACAATGTTCCTAGGGGGCTCTTTCCTAACAAACTTAGGTGCCTCTTTCTTAACAATCCTAGGAGGCTCTCTCATACATGTGGTAATGGGTGAAACATGTTTTTCAAAGATAATCCCACCCCTATCCTTTTTTTTATCTCGATAGTGCCTAAAATCTTATCAAGCTTTTCGGATCGAGATTCCAAATCAAATTTTACTTTACTCGAATCTCTCAACCTTTTCTCAAGTTCACTTATCCTAGATTCAAGTAGGAACCTAGAGTCCTCAAACTTAAGAAGCTCATTTTTCATAGCTTCCATCACTCCTCGAAGATTATCTCTCTCAACCTTGACGTACTCAAGCTTTTCTCTCAAAATTTTCTCACGTGCCCTAAGATCTTTAACTAAAACATCATTATCATTTTCTAAGGAACGCTCTGGCGATTGGGCTTTCAATTTCAAATTTTCTTTCTTTATTTTTAAAGCTTTAGCATAAAGTTCATTGAAAGCCATTTTCAAGTCCTGCTCATCTACACTTCCATCCTCACTCTCATCACCCTCACTATCATCACTAATTACACGAATGGGAAACTCTCGCCTAGAAGCATAAAATACTTCTTCTTTTGAATCACTGTTACTAACATGAGATGTCGATTTATTCAATTTTTTCCTTAAATTTGTGGGACACTCATCTATCGTGTGACCAATTCCCTCACACCGAAACACCTCTTTGAATTGTTTTCAATGAAAGACATAAAACAAGAGTTCGTGTGAATTTTCCAATTAGACTTTTCAAAAAGTTGACATCGAAAATCATCAAAATCTCCAAAATACATTTTGAAGAAAAAAAAACAGGATCAAAAATTGATTTTTCAACATAATTTTTGAAAACAGGATCGAATGCAATAAATTAGCGATACTTGTCCTGATACCAATTTGAAGAGCCGCTACAGTGAAATAAATGCGACTTATCAAATAAACTAATTGTGTGTCAACCAAACAAGTCTTTCTGAAACCCAAGTTTTAATTCAGTCCTAATACATGCATCTAAGTGGCATGAAATCGTAAAGTAATAAGCATGCATAGGAAAGAAACAATTTCAGAAAACAAATCCCCGAATGGAAAAAACCTTTTTATTTCCACTATAATTTGTAAAGTAACAGTTTACAATCGGATTATAGCGAAAAGGTGTCAATTCGTAGTCGTTAGTAATAGAACAATCGCAGAAGCTCCATAAGAACCGGAGTCCTATCTTTAGCCCAGGAATACCGGAGCACTCCCTATGACACGGAGTCGATCAGCCCAGTACCTCCCACAAGTGGCACTTATGGTCAGCCCATTACCTTTCCAAGGCACCTAGATTTAGCAGCAGAAACTCCTGGCAAAATACGCTTTGGGTTCCATAAAACAACTCACACAAAAATGTCTGCGATTTATGAATTGTAAAACATAGCTTTGAACCCTCAAAAATTTGTTGGAGAATAGAAAAATGTATTATGTGAAAACAAGTATTTATCCAAAAAAAATGTTTTTGAAACATTAAAACGTTTTAAAAACATTTCAAAAATCATTTTTCAAATTTAGAAAAATATTATATTTTTCACAAAAATATCCCAACACTTTTAATGTAAAATGCAGATGGAACTTTAAACACGTTTAACCAAATTTATCCTTGTTGGGCTTGATTATTAAAGAAGTTGATATTCGGATCCATCTCGATGCATAATTGATCTTGAATGTTCTTTGATGGTGTATCGGTATACGACATACTAAATTGATAATGGACATTTATAAAATCACGTCCTTGCAAATCTTCCCCTATGTCTATGCCGGTACAAAATAAAAAAAAATATTTGAATTATCAAAAAAAAATTCCTATATAAATCTAATACCCTCCCATGAACCCAAAATTGAAAAGGTACTAAAAATGAAAGTCTTTCAATTTTTCTTCAAGAGTCTTCAACATCAAATCTTTGACTCTCAAAGCTTTTCTCATCAGGGTGTGCAATCCAATAATCTCCAATTTTGTACCAACTCACATGAGGCAAAGCAAATATCTTTGCGATTTATCGAGTCTGAAATGAGATAAACATCAAATCATAACATATATAAAATCTAAAATCTCCCCTACAATTCAAAAACTCCCTCATAATTTGTTCTCCCCCTTTTTATTTGTTTGAAATAGACAAGGAAAAGAATAAACACAATAAAGCATAGAGTTGTCACGATTATCAGGGCAAACAAAAATATTTTGAATTTTCTGATTTTTTATACAAAAATGCAAAAATGATGTTACAAAAGTCACACACCATCAATTTTCAGTAAGATAACCAAATCGTCGATATGGAATGAATGAGTGTGAACAAATTCAATAGGTAATAAAACTCAATCAAGCATATGTACATGATGCATACGTGTACTCCTATTGAATGAACATAAAAACATTTTGAAGTTAGATGATATCGACTAAATCAAAGAAACAAATAAAATCCTAAGTGATTTTCACACCAATAACATCCAAAACTATTTAGTGTCGTTTCGAGAACTTTTCGAAGGACGTGTAAACCCATTGATTTCTTTCCAAGTAAACTCCCTCATATATAATAAAAATAATTTTATATCTAAAGAGATACTAGATTCTCAACTTAGAGAAAACCTATAAGCCCAAATTTTGGCATATTTCATCTTTTTATTGTCATTCAATTTTTTCGGGGCTCTTTTCAAACAGTGGCTTTCACAACGTGATAGTTATTCACTCTCAGCCCTTTCTCGTGTCACACATCATTTTTCAAATTGAAAAAAATTCCTCACGGGAAATGGTTTTTACATGCACTACTTTTATTACTCTCGTATTATTACACTTGGTTCATTTTAAGGACAGGATTGAGATGAAAAAACTTGACCAACATGTGATAGACAAGTACAATAATCAAGCAAATTCGTGCACGTGTGTAGTAAAGGACATAATGAGTCAAACATGTAGGAAGTATCCTCTAAAAACATCTCAATGACTCCAAACATTGTAATGCACATGAATGACATGATATATTGTCTCAAAGCACTATCAAGTAGTCACGTGAATTACATGGAATGAAATTGTGACTTGGTCATCCTAAATGTCCATTCATATATGGTGCAAACAAAATACAAAACTCTCTTTGGCTTTTTAAAAAATTTTCAAAACCGAAAATCTTTTTGGTTTTTCAAAAAAATATATGGCACATGTAGTACAATCAGCACCAGGCATAATATCAGCATGAAAGTCATCCTATGCTAGAAAAGCATAAAACACACAAATGAATCATTAGACATAACAGGTGTGATTAAAGAAAATATGAAGTGTTATCAATTAAGTATGAATATCAAGAGTAGCTGCATATAAACTGTTCCAGAAGCAACCAGCAGTACCATTAATGTAACCAAAGAACTCAGGGTACTACAACAAAAGAGAAAAGAAATTCTCTAGAGGTCGCTCGAACGATACAACCTGTCTCTCGAAAGACAAGGCATATCGCGAGAAGTGTTTTACGCGACATAAAATCTCGTTCGAACGAGATATCAAATTTTCATAAGTTGCCTAAAATGTCATGCCGTGTTATCCAGGGAGTTTTTAAAAAAAAGGATACCTGAAAGATGCTGATAGATTCAATACACTTGAAAAATATCAAACTCAATAACTAAGTCAATGTATGGTACTACAAAGTGAGTCATAACACTAGAAAAGGTATATCAAGACGCACAGGTAGTGTATGACAAAAGCCAACACAATCAACCAAAAGATCTCACATGGGGTGAATCACGTGCAAGCAAATGAGAGTCATGAACAATTAGACCATAAGCCTCTAAATCCGTTTTCCTAACCCAAAATGATGTGTAGTGAGGTGTGGGGTTTTTGGGAACCGGTGTTACTCTCTCTTTATGTTTCCTAGGTCCATTCAAAATCTTATAGAATAAATGCCTAAGGTGACCTTGCCCACCGCAATGAGTGCAAGTGTAAATCGGTCGGTGAGTGTTACCTAAAGGCGACCTTCTCCTTAAATTCCTAGGTGGTTCTCTCCTCAAATTCCTAGGTTGCGCTCTCTGAATATGCCTAGGTGGCTATCTCCTAATGATCCTAGGAGGCTCTCTCATGATGTTCCTAGGGGGATCTTTCCTCACAAACTTAGGTGCCTCTTTCTTAACAATCCTAGGAGGCTCTCTCACAATGTTCCTAGGGGATCTTTCCTAACAAACTTAGGTGCCTCTTTCTTAACAATCCTAGGAGGCTCTCTCATACATGTTCCCAGGGGGCTCTTTCCTAACAATCCTAGGAGGCTCTCTCACAATGTTCCTAGGGGGCTCTTTCGTAACAAACTTAGGTGCCTCTTTCTTAACAATCCTAGGTGGATCTCTCACAATGTTCCTAGGGGGATCTTTCCTAACAAACTTAGGTACCTCTTTCTTAACAATCCTAGGAGGCTCTCTCATACATGTGGTAATGGGTGAAACATGATTTTCAAAGATAATCCCACCCCTATCCTTTTTTTTATCTCGATAGTGCCTAAAATCTTATCAAGCTTTTCGGATCGAGATTCCAAATCAAATTTTACTTTACTCGAATCTCTCAACCTTTTCTCAAGTTCACTTATCCTAGATTCAAGTAGGAACCTAGAGTCCTCAAACTTAAGAAGCTCATTTTTCATAGCTTCCATCACTCCTTGAAGATTATCTCTCTCAACCTTGACGTACTCAAGCTTTTCTCTCAAAATTTTCTCACGTGCCCTAAGATCTTTAACTAAAACATCATTATCATTTTCTAAGGAACGCTCTGGCGATTGGGCTTTCAATTTCAAATTTTCTTTCTTTATTTTTAAAGCTTTAGCATAAAGTTTATTGAAAGCCGTTTTCAAGTCCTGCTCATCTACACTTCCATCCTCACTCTCATCACCCTCACTATCATCACTAATTACACGAATGGGAAACTCTCGCCTAGAAGCATAAAATACTTCTTCTTTCGAATCACTGTTACTAACATGAGATGTCGATTTATTCAATTTTTTCCTTAAATTTGTGGGACACTCATCTATCGTGTGACCAATTCCCTCTCACCCAAACACCTCTTTGAATTGTTTTCAATGAAAGACATAGAACAAGAGTTCGTGTGAATTTTCCAATTAGACTTTTCAAAAAGTTGACATCGAAAATCATCAAAATCTCCAAAATACATTTTGAAGAAAAAAAAGCAGGATCAAAAATTGATTTTTCAACATAATTTTTGAAAACAGGATCGAATGCAATAAATTAGCGATACTTGTCCTGATACCAATTTGAAGAGCCGCTACAGTGAAATAAATGCGACTTATCAAATAAACTAATTGTGTGTCAACCAAACAAGTCTTTCTGAAACCCAAGTTTTAATGCAGTCCTGACACATGCATCTAAGTGGTATGAAATCGTAAAGTAATAAGCATGCATAGGAAATAAACAATTTCAGGAAAAAAAATCCCCGAACGGCAAAAACCTTTTTATTTCCACTATAATTTGTAAAGTAACAGTTTACAATCGGATTCTTGTGAAAATACAATTGACTTACGAAATACCCACAGGTGTCGGTTCGTAGTGGTCGGTGATGAAATAACTACAGAAGCTCCATAAGAACCGGAGTCCTATCTTCAGCCCAGGAATACCGCAACACTCCCAATAACACGCAATCGATCATCCCAGTACCTCCCATAAGTGGCACCCATGGTTATCCAGTACCTTTCCAAGGCACTTAGATTCAGCAGCAAAAACTGCTAGTAAAATATGCCTTGGGTTCCACAAAATAACTCACATAAAAATGTCTGCGATTTGTGAATTGTAAAGCATACCTTTTAACCCTAAAAAATTTGTTGGAGAATAGAAAAATGTATTCTGTGAAAACAAGTATTTCTCCACACCAAATTACTTAAGCTTGACACCTTATTTATAAAAACATTAAGGCGGTGACGTGTCAGGTAAAAGCTGTTCCCGTTCGAACAACATACGATGTCGTTTGAAAGAGATTCTATCTCGTTCAATCGGGATATGACATCATTGAAGCGACATCATACCCGTTTCCTAAAATTCTTTCGTCTTTTATAAAACTTGGAAACCCCAATTGTTAAGACTATTTACGAGATCAACAAAGTTTATCCAAAAAAATGTTTTTGAAACATTAAAACGTTTTAAAAACATTTCAAAAATCATTTTTAAAATTTAGAAAAAAAAAATCATTTTTCACAAAAATATCCCAACACTTTTAATGTAAAATGCAAATGGAACTTTAAACACGTTTAACCAAATTCATCCTTATTGGGCTTGATTGTTACAGAAGTTAATATTCAGATCCGTCTTGATGCATAATTGATCTTGAACGTTCTTCGACGGTGTATTAGTATACGACATAGTAAATTGATAATGGACATTTATAATATCATGTGCTTGCAATAATCTTATGAGTAAATTCCCACCCACCTCCTCAATCCACTATCACTTCTGATGAAACCATTTATGGTACCATCAAGTAATATAGTGAAAGCTCAATTGAGAAAACCTTAAAGGTGAAACAATGGTGGAAATCAGATTTATAAGCAAGTAAAGAAGGAGGTGAGGCAATAGAGAGATAAATAGTATAAATTAAGTGGTTTGACCATCTGGCCTACTCCAGTGTGCACGTGTGAGTGAACTTCACTATGAAATGTCTTTAATGGCCTTATTATACAAGACACTCAACTTTCTTGCTCTATTATGATTTCAACAGAGTATTGTTTAGGGATTTCAATATACGATCCTTTACATTATTAGAGAAGACAAGTTTATGTAGTGACTTGGTGGTGTAGTGTACCCCCTAGGCATGTAGTAAGCATGTGCAATGTGTATCAACCAATAATAAGCAGCCACCTATCACTATCACATGTATATCATAATTGTGAAATATTCCCTCATATGTGAGGGATATCTGGTTATAACGATCTTGTGCACACAGGATCTGTAACCCACGTGCACCCTTCCATATGTGCCCCAATCCACTCTCTATTCTAGATGTTAACTTTAGGCCATCTGGCTTAGGCCGAGGCCGAGTTGTTAAGTCTGATGCTCTATTGGAATGGTAATAATCATGTTGAGTTGTCTTTATTAGGCCCACGGCTTCCATGTGTTAGATGAGGCTGAGGGGACTTGAGACATAAGTGCCATAATTCTAATATTATCGACTATATTTTGAGACATGTATGAGTCCTTTTGCAACATGTCTTTGGCAGAGGACAAGACCCTTCATACTAGGTCCATAACCGAGCCATAATTTTTTCAAACTTGGCGATCAAGCACGGTCAGCCTTGGCCGAGGGGCCAAGGCTAAAGACGAGGCTATACTTGGTATATCAATTACCCCTAGCCCTTAGTCTTGACTGCGAAAGGAAGGCTAGGGGATAAATCATCTTTGTACAGAAGTTTATGAGACGTCCTTGATTGACGTTTGATGTCCTTTCATATATCAGGTCTGGATGCTGACACTTGGCAACCATCTTATGGATTAGCAAATGGCTCAAGAATGATGGATCCAAGTGTGCCATAGGGTATTGGGCCTTAATGATGACCACCTTGAAAGTTGTGCACAATGACTAGGGATATTTAAATGTTTTTTAAACCCTCCATTTCTCTTTTTTCTTCATATTTGTCGCGCACCTAATCATTTTTTTCTAGAGAGCACGCTTTCTTCTCTCATTACCACCGTTTCAGCATTTTTGGCAAGGGTTTAGGTTTTTTCTTCTTCCTCGGACGTCTTAGCTTCTTCAAGTAACCTCTTTTGTCCTTTCCTCATTCATTTCAAGATGTTTCGGTGATTTTACCTTTTCTTTTCTTTTTATGTTGAGATTTAATCTTTTCAGGTGACCTTAGTTGGAGGTTCTAGGGCTATCATTAGGCGATTTACTGATGATTTAGAGAGTTGATTAGTTTCCCCAAATTTTTTTGACCATTCTCATCTTTATTTGTCTTCTAAACATCCCATGGGGTTGTGCCTACATTCTTCTCCGATGATACTTCGATGAAGTGTTCTTGAAGAAAAACGATTCAATTCTCTATTTTGATCTTTGGGTCAACATTAGTCAAACTTTAAGTTATTTATATCTTTTTACCCTTTATTTTAGCGAAGATAAGCCTTACCTACTTGGCAGAATAATTTTCCACACTTCGAGAGATGTACTTCCAAGAAATTTGTATAATTAAGGAGGAGGACGAGTCTCAATGCAGAGAAGGGGTTGACCTTACTCGCCCTATCATTATCGTTCTTTTAAAAACCATTCTACCCACATCCTTTAAGGTTGGTAGGGATGATATGCCTAGTTCGTCCTTCTCCCTGGCCGAAAGTATGGACTCCTTTGAAGAGGCGATAACCCCATTGATTCTGTGGGGTCTGGGTCAATCGAGAGTTCATCTCGATCTTTGTCTTCCAATTAAGCCGAGTCATCTAGCCAAGATGGCCTATCTCTTGAAATTATCTCATACCATGATAAGCGGAGAGTTAATGTAGTAATCCCACTAAAAGTTATCCGTCTCTCAACTATGACTGAGAGAGAATTCTAAGATAGATTCTTTGGAGGAACCTCGACCGTTAAATAAATAGCTGACGATGAAGACGACTCTGAGGCCGAGGAACTAGTTAATTATTCGTACATCGAGACATTTTACTCCACCGTTAGATATTTTAACCTCCTCTTTTAGAGACATTTATACGATGTTAAGCCTGATATTGTTATGCATGTCCCGAATGAGGATGAGAGAGTGCTTCACAGATGAGAACGTGAAGTCATTTTATATGAGAAGATGTTTAAGGTCAGCTTTCGACTCCTTTTTCATCCGTTTGTCCAAGATATACTGTCCAATATGGGAATTGCTCCTTATCACTTGTCACCCAACTCATGGAGGATCTTACTTGGCTATGTCTTCGTCCGAATGAATAAATATGAGGATCCTCCTTTAGTGGAGATTTGTAAATCTTTTTACAACATCTCATTCTCACGGACTCAGCCCGACTATTTCCAATTAGGGGCTAAAAAACCTAATAAGAAAATCATTCATGTCTCCTAAGCATCAAATCACCACTGGAAATCAAGATTTTTCTTC
Organism: Sambucus nigra; assembly: GCA_949130495.1. Lineage (NCBI taxonomy): Eukaryota > Viridiplantae > Streptophyta > Magnoliopsida > Dipsacales > Adoxaceae > Sambucus > Sambucus nigra. The sequence goes on from OX422214.1 coordinate 93,754,173, forward strand.
ATTTTTGGGGCCTGTGAATTACCAACCAATGTCGATCCATCTGACAATGAATTGAGGGTTCCATGTAATTGGGCTAAACCCTTCATGTCGGCCAAGTTCGATCCTGGCCTTAGCCTTATCGACAGGGAAAGGGTCAACTTTGATCGAAGGAAAGAGGGAACCCTTCCTGAGTTTGAAGACTTGATGTTTTCGAACTTTCTAGAGGAGTATGGTCTGGGGGGTGACCACTATCTGAGTTACTGAGTTACTAAAATTTTATGACAATAATTGTTTCCTCATCTTTACCTTTATTACTAATAACTTTTATTTCACCTTTCTAGATCGTCCTCCTCATATTTCAGACGAGCTTTGGAATATGACATCCCCTAGAATCAAAAGTACTTTCCTCAAAAAGGGTGGAAAATAACCCAAAAAGAAGACAACTGCTAGTGGGCCGACCCAAGCTGAGGTCGGCCATAAAAGAAAGGAGCTAACTCTCCGATAGACACTCGCCAAGATCATCAGATGAGGCCGAGAGTTAATCCCTCACCACCGAAATCTAGGTCTAGCTCTTCTGGGACGATTCCATCCTCACCAGATTGCTTTGAAAACTTTTAGGCGACTAACATTATCTAGCTTAAAGCATGCTCGGACTCCATCATTCCTTTGGCACCAAGGTCGAGGGCTCCCATATTTTCCGTCCCCCTAAGGGAGATTATGAACCCTTGAAGACCTATGACGTTGGTCTTCATCATCTGGCGCGAATATTGGCTTCGTCTTTAATTTTAATCTCGCCTCATCCAATTTTTACATTATTCTATTTTGACATAGCCATTTTTGTTCTTCTGCAGTCTATGGCCCCTATCTTCAACTACTAAATGAGTAATCGATAACTTTTTAAAAATTTAAGAGGGTGAAAAATCCCTCCAGGATATGGCCGACCTGAAGAGGAAACTTAGGTAGCATAGGGATGAATATAAGAAGTCCCTTAATCAGCTCAAGCTGAATCATGTTAACAACTTAAAGGCTAAAAACGAGATTCTTACTGCTTAAGCTGCGAAGCACGCCACAAACCTTATTGTATCTAAGAATAAGTCAAAGGACAAGGCCCTTACAACCGAGGACATAAAGAAAATTTTGGACGATTTCATCGAAGATTATAAAGCGTATGATGAATTTGGAAGCTTTGGAATGGCATACCTTCAAAGAGGTATTAAAACAGCCTGTCGATGATTCGTCACTAAATTTTCTAAGGTCGTCTCATCCTTTACCGCCCTAACCTAGATTTATAGGTTACCCATGGGTCAACCCAGTCCAACCCGAGCATTACGTATGAAGTGCAATGGAACAACCTATATAATGTTGCTAATCCAATTTTACTTTAGTTACTATTTTACTTGATAGCATACGATTCCAGTTTCAAGATAAACTACATGAGGGACCCATGGGGAGCACCCCGAAGTCCAAGTAAACAAAGTTACTAATGTAAACATAAATAAAATATAATTACCTGTATAACACCCTCAATATACGAAACGGTTCCCAACCTACTGTAACAAAGAGAGGGTGTGAGCATATGCCCAATGGGATTTATACAAGAAACATGGAAACGAATGATAGAAAGGAATATTCACATGCTACAATCACATGCATGCAAAAACATGTATATACCTACATATGTATACCTGTAAGAATGCATGTTCTAATATGTTAACTATTTTACTTCCGAAAACCTTACTTCTGTAGGTTAAATTACCTTAATCTTGTGAAAACTTCATTTACTCATACTTAGTATTTCTCACTTTATTTAACACACCCGATTAAACACTTGAAACCACTACACTTAATTTATCCGAACCCATTCCTTTACCAGAATCACCCTTTTTATTCATGCAAATATATTTTAGTATTTTCATTGAAAAGCACCATTTCAATACACGCATTCACCGTGTTAGAAATTACTCATTTAATCTGTGAAAATACTTTACAACACATTCTTGTATTAAATATGGGTTTAACCATTTAGGTTTCTTAACCTCCCAATTACCCACTTTCTTTACCTTTTTTTCCTTATCTCGTGGACATTAGTAGATTTAGGCATTCATTTGTCCATTTCATCTTTACAAGAACATTTATTACACTCATTCAAGTTAGGTTGTATTAACACATTTTACCACACACCCATTTCTTGACATGTTCCGAATTTCCTTTATCTTTTCTTGAAATCGTCCTATACCTCATACTTCCACGGGCTCCGCACTGCCGGCTATGCGCACCATATGCTCTGGCCAGTGATTTAGTGTTTTTCACCCAAGGGATCTGGGCCCTTCTTGCTTTATCCCGGTGTCATCCGAGTTCCTTTTACATATTTTAACATTTTACAAATGTCTACATTATCCCACTTTCTTTTTTACCCCGTCAAATCCAAAATCGGGACTTTACCACCCCAACTTGTGTTACACTTTGACAATTTAACATTTCATGTCCTTTATACTTTAACCTTGATTTTAATTCCAAAAATAATATTCGTTTAGGACCACTTTGTGCAACACCCTTTCCAACATTTTTATTTCATTAAAATATTCTACTTTAAGTAAAATTACCATTTTACCCATTTATTTCCAAAATCACTTTTTTCTATTTTCACAAGTGTTAATTTTCCAAAAACACAATTTAGCCATCCACACTAACTTCTTATGTGTTTTTAACCCTTTAACACCTTTTACACTTGGATTAATCATTTACATGATTAGAAACACTATTACACCTTTAATCCCTTTTTAATTCCATAAGTATTAATATTTCACAACATTAGCAGCTTACACTAACTAGCCATTCCATGTTTACCCATTAACACTACTGGATACTTTTTTATCAACATTTCCCAAGAGTACATTTCTTTACTTCTTCATTCAAGATATACATTCACACTTAAGACTACTTTTATAAGAAAATTCTCATTTTTTTTAAATTTAACTTGTAGTATTTTAACCTCATACACATCATATCTTTTACTTCCAATTCCACAAACTTTAAAGACTGAAATTCTAACTTTTATTATTTCATGTTTAAACCCAATATAATCTTCTTTAAACTTGTTTATACATTCTATGTCAAAATACTACAAGTTATATGCAAGAGAAAATGGATTTTAAACCCAAAAATCCTACTTCATCGTTTAAACATATTTTTCACCAAATATTTACCAAGTAAATCATTATTTCCAAACATTTTATTTCATAAAACGTTTAACACCAATATTTCTAAAAATGCCCATTTTTCATAAAATACCATCTTTCAATATTCCAAAACCTTGAAATATTTACTTGCTTTTTAATTTCAACAAAATATCATTTTCCAACAAAATCACATTATTTGCAAAGATTTCATTTAATAAAATGTTTTTCATCAAAATTACTAGAAAATACACTATTTTCATAAACACACACTTTTACTATTTCAAATCCTTGAAAGAATTATCCATTCCTTATTTTTAACAACATAATAATTTCCAATATTTTTATTTCATAAAAATGTTTATTGCCTTCTACAAAATAATTACATTATTTAACTAAATACACCCTACTCAAATAGTCTAACGACAAGACTACAAATGCAAAAATAACATTCTACACTAAGAGTAAGGTGTACCTACCTCTAATGGCTTCAATGGTGGTGTTGGTGTGGGAGGAGCAACCCCAACCTTCAAAGTATCCTTAAGAGGTTACCAATGCATTCCTCTAAATCTTCAAGGTAAGAACTATTTTAAGACCCACTTTAGACTTCGTGAAACCTCCATCTTCTTCTCCCAAAACCCTCAATAATACCCCCAAAGTTTGTAGCTCTTCTTCGTCAATAGTGGAAATGGGTGTATTTGATTTAAATGTGGAGAAACACATCGTAAAAATGGTTGTTTGTGGTCGAGCTATAGTGGAGGAGTGGTGGCTTAGTGGTGGGTGGTGGTGGAAGACCACCCACCTCTATCCTTATCTCTCACACTCTCTCTCATTCTTCCATTTCTACCAAGACACAAATAACCTTAAACACACCAAACAAACCCTTTTAAAACCTCCCTTAAGCCTAAAAATTCCATTTTACCATTTCTGGGATGATTTGGGCTTGACAATACTTAAAATCAAAGCTCCAAATTATGATAGCGCACAAGGGTATGCCGTTCGAACGACTTAAGCTATGTCGTTCCTTCCTAGATTCGCATGACCTCCTACTGTAATTTAGTAGCACGTTATTAGAAGGCCTGCTTCTAACGACTCATCTCATGACCTGTGTATTGACGTCCGAACGACAGTCCCATGTCGTTTGAACGAACTCACTTCTTTTTTCCCAACTTTTCACCCATAATTCCTTCATAACTATAATTAACTCCTCAATTATAATCAATATATAATTTAATTAATTTACTGGGGTGAGATATTACAAACTTCCCTCCTTGGGGAGTTTCATCCCCAAAATTCTCGTTCCATTAATCCTCAAACTCATGGGGTCCACCAACTTCCATCCTAAGTCCTAGAAATCCTCTAAGACAATTCATCGATTTCCTTAGCGCTAAAGTTGCCAAATGTTTAACATGCAACATGCTCTAATGCTCAATATTTCTTCAACCATGCCACTACATAATTTACTCCGAGTCTCCACTCTCCTTATGATCAAGTCCAAACCATTCCTATCACTACCTATGCTAGCATCTAAGGCATATTGGTGCCTTTATGGGCAAACCGTTTTTATCGATCAATGCTCACCCAAAGAAAATCATGATATAACCATACATCATATATATTACCAAAATCAATTTCTATCTTAGGACCGTACATCCTGTGTCCCATAATTTCCCATGTTATTCTAACTATATAACTTGTATGAATTTACTGATAACCATACCATGTCATTCTCTAGCTCCAATGAGGAAGAATCCCATCAAATCATTGTTATATGCCTGGTTTACACCTTTCGTTGTGTCACTATAATGAAACTAGCACTACCTTAGGTGTCTAATCCTTGGGTACTCACTAAAGTCTCACTCTAATCCACTCACCATGGCAAAGAAACATTGTATGCTAAGTTTTCCTCAATTTACAACACTAAGTTGTATCCTCAAACCATTATCTCTCTCTTTGCAACCGAGCCACTGATTGTCGAGTCGGCCAGTCTAGAGTCCACTAGTCTAAAGGGAGATTGATACTACGAGCAAGTAGAGTGGCCGAAAGAGTAGCCAATCGTACGCAAAATTTTTATGCAATAATAAGAATACCTCAGATGAACGCACCCAATTACCAAGATGCATTAACCAAACCCTGTTCATCGCACTCTCCCGTGCCTAACCACATCGTTCCATGATATGACACCAATATGAGTCACCACGTAGGTGAGAATACTAGATCTCGATTACCAAATCAAAAGGAACACACTTTAGTCATAGGGACAAGCAACCGTCACGAAGAATTTTTCCCATAGGCATCCGATTATGATTTATGGAAGCGAACCTATACCCTGTACTTGAAGTCATACCAGTTATTCACAAAACTCTCATCGAGTACTAATTCTGGCTATATATCTTGTCCTGGTTCACTAGCCATGAAGAATTGAATCTCAACCATTCTTTCTCATAATGCGATCATAATTTACGAATCAGTAGTCCTTGAGGAAGTCAATATCCGACTTCCCTCCTTGGGAGCAAGACCCTACCTTTCTCACCCTTGGCATAGATGAATCATTCTGATTGGAGGATACCTCACGCCTTGTGTACATCGACCTTATCTAATAACTAATGACAACGTCACCAACCTATTACACCTAGGTTATTTCCTGCTTACATATTGTGATCGAGATCCTAAACTCCCATATTCAATACATAGTCAAGCAAGGCACTCACCTAACGGTGTCCTTTTTTAACACAAGGTTGCCAGCAATTAACCTTATCCTTTCTACCCACATAGGATTTTCATAACTACCACACTCGCTATAATTATTACCCTAAGGGCGGTTAATATCATATTGGGCTACGTCTGCAAACCCATACCAGCTTGACAAGATGTTCCAATAACTAATCATTGCATTGCTAAGGGTACTCTAGCATACACTGTCAACACATCGATTTAACAATCATGTTTCGATGTTACCCCACTGTAACTGCCATTTTTAAATCTCCGCATGGCGCCATCACTCTAAGTCTTGAATACATTTCTTAGTAAATCTCATAAGCAAGTATTACCCCACCCATACTAGTCATTCCATGACACTTTATCATCACAGCCATAAAGACACGACTACCTCTCTAACTTAGGGATTACACCACCAACTTGTGCCGAATGGAATGCGATACTAGACACGTATCCTATGTATCTATTAGTCTGGGATCACCACCTAATCCTCAACACTATCATTACTAGAATACTACTGCATTTTCTTACTATACTTATAGTCTCCTAAGAGCACCAAACATATTTCATGTAATGTCCCAAACTCGACAAGGTTCATCGTCTATACTGTTATCATCATAGCGGAGCCTGAAAAACCTTACGATACCCACATTGATATGACTTGGTTCTTGCGAAGGCACTAGTCTATGAGATTCTATCCATAGTACACCTTAATCCTCAAACACCTTAAGACATCACAACATTTGATATTTATCCTCTATGATGCTACACATAATTTTTCCTATGGGCACCTTAATCTGCCTATGAACTACTCACACACTAGGATTTCCTATCACCTAGCCATTACTGTGATGGATAAAATAAGTTTCAACACTTAGATACTAATCCTACCTTTCTTCCAAATCGGTGTGACTATAAGTCACATACAAGCCATAATTAATGCTACTACGGGTCATGGCAAGATACAGGATGTCGCTTGTAGCCTATAAACCTCAAGGTCTACCTCACCCAATTCTCAATGACCGTTCAACCATGGCAACCAAAATTATCTCACTATGTTAATTTCATATCAATTGCCAACCTATGAGTTAACACGACCATATAAATCTGGGTAAGATACGGACATCGGGTATTGCCTATAAACACCAAGGCCCTCAGCATGGACGTCTCACGGGATCCTATTCCCCAATATCATATCATAACCTAGGGACACCCGACCTATGTCCTCAACCAATGAGATAATACTTATTCACCACAAAAATAAATACTTGTGATTTATATTCAGCTATCTAGTCTCCATACATGGGATGCACAACCTTTACTACTAGGTCGTAGCAAATACTACTCCCTATTGCCACTAACAAGTCTACTCTAACTCCCAAAGTTATTTCACACCACATCTCACACAAGGGTTTACGTAAATTTCCACTATCATTCTACACAACTTCATGTGTTCTCCAAATTACCATCAATTGAAATATCACCCCAAAGATCAAATTTGTCTAATTACACCACTAGCATTAACTACCCATAAGTGTCGTACCTAAGAGTCATATATACCTTTTAATAACCAATCATTCGTGCCAAGTCGAGACACCCTAATCATCAACCCCTACTATTGACTATATGTTATATGCAATTCTTGCCACTTGCACATTGGGAAGCACTTCATTATATCGACACCTCACATGATTCTATACCATCGAAATTCAACACAAGAACCTCACACTAATAACAACGATGTCATCACTATAGGCTTGCATGGACACCCGAAAATCACTATAATTCTAATCAGAAATGTGGAAGAGATTAATAACCATCAATCTAATCATGTGCCACTTGGCACTACCTCACTTATCGTGATAACCTCTTAGACTTTACCGTCGAGGGCACGAACTAAAGCGTCATTAAACTAGCATGACCGGCCCAAACAACAACGGCATCGAAAGATCCAATACCTACCTCACCACATCACACCCAAAAAGAACTTTAAACCCAGAGCTTTGATAACATTTATAATTCCCTGACTCGGATTTATGGGTCATCCATGGGTCAAATCGGCCCAACCCGAGCATTAGGTGTGAAGTGCAAAGGAACAACCTATATAATGTTGTTAATCCTATTTTATTTTAGTTACTATTTCACTTGTTAGCATACGATTCTAGTTTTAAGATAAACAACATGAAGGACCCATACTGAGCACCCCGAAGTCCAAGTAAACAGAAATACTAACAGAAACATAAATAAAATATACATACATGTATAACGCCCTCAAAATATGAAATCGCTCCCAACCTACAATAACAAAGCGAGGGTGGGAGCCTATGCCCAGTGGGACTTATACAAGCAGTATAAAAATGAACGGTATAAAGGAATATTCACACGCTACAACCACATGCATGCGAATATATATATATATATATATATATATATATATATATATATATATATATATATATATATATATATACTAGGGTGTACCCGTGCCGATGGCACGGTGATAAATTTGTTCCTATGATATTTTCTACTCGTACCGATGGCACAACGACAAATTTGTTCCCACGATAAATTTATTCAGTGCAACATGTCTACGACATTCCTTAGAAATGTTTAAAAAAGCAGTAAAACTACATGAAGTTGCAAAAAAACAAAAACAAATAATCTATCATTTATTAAAGTGTGATCTATGATTATACAGGGTTGTACTCCCCCAAATCATGATATGTTATTATGTGTATTAAATACCCCATATAAACTTTTGTACAAAATTTATTGCGTAGGAGGGATGTGATGTTTTTTTTGGGGTTTAACATTTTGGAAACCCTCAAGATCCCTATGAGTAATTACAATACATGAAGTTCAAAAGCACAGCTAGTATAATATCCATATTGCACTGGAGAATCTCATTAAAAATTAAACAATAGCCCAATCACCTGAAAAATTAAAAAAGATTCATCAATGATAACGAACAAAAAAGAATATGCACAGTTTAACATTAACTCATTGAAACACACACAAAAATGAGCAGAAAATGAAGGATCTCTAACATACTGAGTATAACCTAAAACAACACTCAAGAAATCATAGCCTCTCTACTATTTTTTTTGGTAAGATATTTTTCATATCTTCTCTACTATTCATAGATCCTGTAAAGCCTTTGTTAGCTCCAAAAACTCAAAAGTAAACAAACTTTTAGATCCAAAAACCAAAAAAAAATAAAACATGTTAGATCATAGAGGTAAAAAGTCAGAATAAGAGATCAGATCAAAGAGATTTTGATTTTGAACATACCTCCCATTAACCAAAAACAAATAAAAACATCTTTCTCCATGAAACGAAATCTTTGAGTTTGTGTGTATGTGTGTCCAAAAAGGAGTAAATTCAACATCGTTGAACTATAAGAACATTGATAAAAAATTCAACAATAATAAAAATTGGAAAAAAAAAATACAACACCTTTGGTCAAAGATGAAGCCCGAAGAGGAACTGCTAGCAAGAATGAAGACACATCGTATACCTGAGATTTGAAGAAGAAAGTACCTCAAATCATGCCACAAGAGAGAAATTTGAGATTTGTAGAACAAAAAAATGAACCAAAAACAAAATAATTAAGAAAAAATCGTATACCTGAGATTTGTAGGGCAAATCAAAATCGATATCTCAAATCGTAATACCTAAGTATTATTTCCAAAATATCATAGTTTTTATGCAAGGCACAAAGCGAAGATTTCACCGGAGATCGTTTTTCACTTATTAACCTTGTTTTTGGGGTTATTTTTGCCTTCTTGTTCCTTTTTTCAATTCCCGCCGCCGGAGATTTCAACGGAGATCAGATCTGACTTGAAAAAAAACTCCCCAACAACACTCAGAGGTGTAAAAAATCATACAGAAGCAAAAAAAAAAAATCATACAGGTATACTCATGGGGCAGATCCGCTCCCACAACGACATCTCCGTTCTCATCATCGGCACCTCCAGTTTCTCACCCACGTCTGCGCCCCTTTGAACGAACACTGAGGAAGATGCAAAGAATTTGGGGGTTATTTTTGCCTTCTTGTTCGTTTTTTCAATTCCCACCGCCGGAGATTTTACTGCAGATCAGATCTGATCTGAAAAAAAAACTCCCAACATCACTTGAGGTTAGAGATAAAGAATGAAAGACAGAGGTCTAAAAACTCATACAAAAGTAAAAAAAAAACATACAGGTATATTCAAGGGGCGGATCTGCTCCCACATAGACATTGGTGCCACTGGCTTCGCACCGCGCCTGTGCCCCTTTGAACGAACACTGATGAAACCCAAACCTGTAACGTACAACAAACGAAAAAGATGAAACCCGTTTTTTTAACAAAGAGAATGAAACCCCCATTTTGCAACGTATCTAAAACGAAGGAGTGCGTGAGGGGTTGGAGAGGGAATGTTAGAGAGAGACAGAAAAAGGGGTTTGTCATGGGAAAGAGAGAGAAAGATGAAGAATAAAGAAAAAGAGAAGTTATGGGTACTTTACTCCGTACCAGCGTGGGTGAAATTGCCAGATTTCAAGCACCAATTTGTTTCTTGATCCTTGTGCTGCTATTCGTAAGATTTAGGACCGTTAGATTCATGTTTGTTAGATTTAATCTGAGCCGCTAGTTGATAAACACCAAACTCTTCCAGATGTAATCTGAACCGTCAGTTGGGGAGGACAAAAAATTCCTCCTCCTTTATTATATATATATATACCTTTAAGAATGCATGTTCCAATTTATTAACCATTTTACACTCGAAAACCTTACCTGTTTAGGTTAATTTACCTTAACGTTGTGAAAACTTTATTTATTCTTACTTAACATTTCTCACTTTATTTAACACACCCAGTTTAACATTTGAAACCACTACTTTAAGTTATCTGAATCCATTCCTTTGTCGGAAATGTAAATATATTTTAGTATTTTCATTGAACAACACCATTTCAACACACGTATTCACCGTGTTAGAAATTACTCATTTAATCTTTGAAAATCATCTACAACACATTCTTTTGTTAAATATGGGTTTAACTGTTTAGGTTACTTAACCTCCCAATTAACCACTTTCTTTATTCATTTTCCTCATCTCGTGAACATTAGTAGATTTATACATTTACTTGACCATTTCATCTTTACCGGAACATTTATTATAATCACTCAAGTTAGGTTGTATTAACACATTTTACCACACAACCCATTTCTTGACCTATTCTGAATTTCCTTTACTTTTTCACAAAATCTTCCTGTATTTCATACTTCTAGGAGCTCCACACCGTCGGCTATGCACACGATATGCATTGGCAGTGATTTAGGATTTTTCACTGTAATACCCCGTATTTTTATGCTATATTAATTTAGAGATTTATTAAATTTAATGTGAATTAATTATTTAATAAAATCCAAAAATTAATTATGTTATAATTATTAACGGGATGGGAGTTAGTAATTATGGGAAATTTTGTTGAATATTACTAATGAGAAAAGTAATATATAATATTGGTTATATTGAATGTCACGAGTGAATAAAATGATAATTTTGGAAATTTAAGTCGGGACGCGCCCGTGTCGTGTCGGAACTAAATATTGATAAATAAAAGTGAATATTTTATAAGTTGTCCATATGATCGTTTTGAGTGCTCCAACGCGTTCGTAAGGGCCGAGATAGTCAGAAAAGTGTGCCCGGGGGTTTAGTTTGGGTCTCGGGGCATTTTTAGGCCTAATTAGTACCCCGGGAGGGCATTTTAGTCATTTTGTATTTTTGGGTAATTAAACCCACGAAAATTAAAAGGGTTATATCAGATGTTTAGGTTATCATCTAGGGTTAGAAATCTCAAAACACTAGAACGGCCATTGGAGAAGAGAAGAGAGAGCTCTCAAGGCATTCCAAGGCTCAAAACTCAACCGTTTGCACCGCCGCCACTGCCAACGCGTAGACGCGAGACGGGGAACGCAACCAAACAAATTTTGGCACCAAACCAGACTTCTAAAAATCCCAGGCAAGTGTTTATCTTGCTTATTTCGTTGATGCATCTTTCATATTAGTTTAGGAGTAATTAGAATGAGTTTTTATGAAAGAAACCGAAAAGATGAGATAGGAAAGTGCATGTAGGGATGGATTAATTGTTATTCTGGAAACGCCTTAACATGTAGAGTATTGAACCACGAATTTATGAGGTTGTAGATGAAGAAAATTATGGAAAATATGGATTGGAACATATTAATTAAATTCTAGGGTTCTTGAGGTTTTATATGAATTTGGGGCTTGTTGATCCATGTTTAATAATAGAAATCTACATGCTTTACGTTGAAATTTTAAAGTATGATGATATAATGTCAGTAGTATAAATTTTGGGTCGATTGGGTATGCAAAATATGGATTTGGTGAAGGTTAGAAGATGAAACCCGTAACTGCAAATCTGCAGATTTCGCAGACCTGCTTGATCGATCGATCGAGCCCAGAGCTTCGATCGATCGATCGAGCCCAGAGCTTCGATCGATCGATCGAGCCTAAGACCTCGATTGATCGACCCCTCCTGGAAGACTCATATCTTCCCTTCTTAATTAGTTGAAATTCACTTTAATGAGGAAAAATTCATGGTCACTGTTGATACCAAAATTAGTATGCTGATATAGACGAATCACAAGAAGACACGTGTCAATCTACGTGGCACAATAGCAACGAGGAATTATATTCCCCGACCAAGTCAGACTCACTCCGAGCAACAAGTATACTCCGAGGAACTCCAGCTCTCCGAGGAACTCTCGAATGACGAGCAACTAAGGCGGTTCGAGCTGCATCTCGACCACAGCATTGATTGCCAGATAATCAACAGTTCAACTATTCATTGAATGCTTATCATCTTGACGCACACGCTTGAAGAGAATTAAATGAATTACCCTTTCATATGTACATCATTTAATGTATCACTCTTTCAGATTATAGCCTCAAGGCTATAAATACATTGTATTACCCTCATTCAAAGGGACCGGAATTTCTTGATAGAACTTGTAATCGAGAATTCCCAAACTCTCAGCAATAACATAACAGTGGACGTAGGCCATTCATATAAGGCTGAACCACTTTAAAATTCTTTATCTCATTTATTTATCTGTGATTGAATAATTAGAGTGATCTAATTTTTTACATCAACAGATTGGCGCCGTCTGTGGGAACGATTGTTATTATCGTTTTTCACCAAGAATCATTCATCATCAATGGTAGATAACCCGGAATCCAACAATCGAAACGCTGGAAATGATGGAAATCCTCCAAATCCCTCTGCACTTCCAGATCTGGCTGGGATTATGATGAATCTGGCTCAAGGACAAACCGCCATGCAAGAAACAATGCGACAACTCATACAGACCCTTCATAGCGGTGCACCTGCACGTTCGGGACAGCGAACTGGTCAAAGGCAAACCTATTTACTTTCTTCACGATCCAGGCGTACTGAGTCATATCATAATGAGGAATCTGATGATTTCTCTTATCAACTTGGGCGAACTTCATCAATAAGGGCTACAGACACTATTCAATGTATCACTCTCTCTCCAGAAAGACCTAGTGCCTTGGAAAGACTGAGTAGGGTGTCTCCTTTCAGTCGATTAGGCCCTAGGAGGAATAGGAGTCCACCTAAGACCATGTTGAGGAGTTTTCGACGACCATCAGATCTAAGAGAAGGATCAGCACAATCACGACCAGTTGCTCGTCAAGATAGATCTCAGGAGGCCACATCAGAGCAATCAATTGCTCGAACTAACAAGCCCGAGGAAGGAAATGATGCATGGAAGGGTTCCATTCAGCGGTTGGAAGATAGATTGGGAGAAATGGCTAAGGCGAAGAATCGCTTACAATGAACTTTTGTTCAAGGGACACCTTTTGTCCAGGCCATTGTGGGTTTTCCTACCCCGTCAAAGTTTAAAGCACCTGTGGTGACCCCCAAATATGATGGAAAGACAGATCCTGTTCTTCACATAAAGTAATATCAAGCTGTCGTCGACATCTATGCTATCCCCGACGAGATGAGATGTAGAGCATTCTCAGGAACTCTCACTGGATCTGCCCAGATATGGTACAACAATCTTCCTCGGGGTAAGATTTCAACTTTCTTTCAGTTGGCCGAGTTGTTCATCGGCAATTTCTATTTTGGGGCAAAGCCAGTAAAAAGAGTAGCACACTTGTTAAGTGTTAGAAAAAAATCTGGTGAGAGTACTAGATATTACATAACTCGTTTCAATAACGAGAAACTGGAAGTTATAGATTATGAAGAAAAGATAGCAATCACCGCCTTGATGAGTGGGTTGTTGTCTAACAAGTTGTATTACACTTTGGCCAAAGATCCACCTACAAATATGTCAGAGTTGATGGCAAAAGCGGCCAAAATCATGAATGCCGAGGAGGCTATGGCTGCGAAGAAGAATATGGATAAAAAAACCAAGGTGGAAGTCGACAAATCTAAAAAGAAAGAGCATGATGGCAATGGCGGTGACAGGCATTCCAAGAATAATAAAACATCATGGGAAGTCCTGAAGAAATTCGATAATTATACTCCTTTGAAAATGGGTATTAATCATGTCTTGGAAGAGATGAAGAATAGCGAGGAGGTAAAGTGGCCGAAGAAACTGAAGTCAGACCCTGATACGAGGAACAGGGATAAATATTACGAGTTTCATAAGGATCATGGTCATATGACCAAAAATTGCATAGCTCTTCAGAACGAGATTGAAACACTCATCCGAAGAGGAAAGCTAGAAAAGTACGTTGATCGAGGAGGGGAAAGAAGAAATAATGATCGAACTAGAGAGAGGTCTAGATCTCCTCGTCGAGCAGAGGAGAAAAAGAAGAGAAACCATGAAGATGATCCAGATGATGACCCCGATCTTCCCAAGAAACCAAGGCATCCAGAACGAGAGGTATTTTCAATACGCTTTGGGTCATTTGATTGTAATGTATTTACAGGAGGAGATGCAGGAGGAGGAGGAGACCTTACTGCAGAAAGAAAAGCTTACCTCGGTGAGGCTCAGGCTTGCTCATACATTCAACGGATAAATTTGGCTGAAGAGGATCGCCCGAGGAAGGTAAACAAAGAGAAGCTGGTCATTGGCTTTTCAAAAAACGACTTGGCAGGTGTTCTTTACCCTCACGACGACCCTTTGGTGATCAAAATGAGGATGAAAGAAGTAGAGATTTCAAGGGTGCTAGTAGATAATGGTAGTTCGGTAGACATCATGTACTATTCATGCTTTGACAGTTTAAATTTGAAATTATCTCAATTGGAACCTTATCACAGACCTCTATTGGGTTTTGCTGGCGAGAAAGTCTTTCTACTTGGGACGATCAAGTTGGATATATTCATTGGAACTTGGACTGCTTGTCGAACAGAAAGAATACGCTTCTTTGTGATGGATAAGAATGTGCAGTCAGCTTACAACATCATCATGGGAAGAGTTGGTTTGAAGAAGTTCGAAGAAGTCCCATCTACAGTACATCAGTGCTTAAAATTCCCAACAAATTTCAGAGTAGGAGTTGTGAAAGGTGATTAGAAAGTAGCTCGGGAATGCTATTATTCGTCTGCCCAGCAAGAGGAGCTTGAAGAGTCAAGGAAAAAGACTACTACCTACCAGGTCGATAAAGGTACAGAAATTGAAACACTGGATCCCAGAGATGAATCCCAACTGGTAAAAGGACAGGTGGTGGAATCTACAGAAAATGTTATTCTGGACGACGAGCACCCTGAACGAGTAACCCAGATAGGTTCATCGTTGGATGTTTCAATAAAACAGGAGTTGATAACTTTTTTGAGAAACAGAAAGAAAACTTTTGCATGGTGTCATGAAGACATGCCAGGAATAGATCCAAACTTCTTATGCCATGAACTCAATGCGAATAAGGAGATCAAGCCTGTAAAGCAGAGAAGAAGAGTGTTTAGTCCCGAGAAGAATCAAACCATACAAGAGGAGGTCGAGAAGCTCCAGAAAGCCCAATTCATTGAAGATGTGAAATATCCAGACTGGTTAGTAAATGTGGTGATGGTAAAGAAGAAAAACAATAAATGGAGAATGTGTGTTGATTTCATTGATCTCAACAAGGCCTTCCCAAAGGATCACTTTCCAGTTCCCAGAATTGACTAACTAGTGGATGCTACCTCGGGACACGAGCTTCTCAGCTTCATGGATGCTTACTCTGGTTACAACCAGATCAAAATGAAACCTGAAGACAGGGAAAGCACTTCTTTTATTACCCCTAGGGGAACTTATTGTTATAATGTTATGCCTTTTGGTTTGAAAAATGCAGGAGCGACATACCAGCGGCTGATGAACAAGGTTTTTGCCGAACAAATCAGTTGCACTATGGAGGTCTATGTCGACGATATCCTGACAAAGAGCAAGAAAGCTGCCGATCATCTAGTTGACTTAGGTCAAACCTTTGATCAACTGGATAAATACCAAATGAAGCTCAAACCGACGAAGTGCACCTTTGGAGTACGAGAAGGAATGTTCCTCGGGTACATCGTCAACCAGCGAGGCATTGAGGCAAATCCAGCAAAGATCAAAGCTCTTTCAGGGTTGCGATCTCCAACGACGAAGAAAGAGGTGCAGAGTCTTACAGGACGAGTTGCATCGCTCAACAGATTTGTATCCCGAGAAACTGATAGATGCCTCCCATTCTTCAAAACACTTCGAAAAAATTTCGAGTGGAATGATGAATGTGAAAAAGCCTTTCAAGACTTGAAGAAATATCTGGGAGCACCTCCACTGTTGTCCAGGCCAGTAATGGGAGAAAAATTGTACTTGTACCTAGTAGTATCAGAGAATGCAGTCAGCTCGGCATTGATCAGAATGGAGAATGGAGTCCAGAAGTCAATTTATTACACAAGTAAGGCTTTCCGAGGTGCAGAGATCAGGTACCCAAAGCTGTAAAAATTGGCATTGGCATTAATTGAAGCAAGTAGAAGAATGAGGCCTTATTTCCAGGCCCATACCATCGTCGTGTATACCGACATGCCATTGAGACAAGCCCTTCATAAGCCAGAAAAATCAGGGAGACTGATGTATTGGGCAATAGAGCTCGGTGAATATGATATTGTATATGAACCCATATCATCATTAAAAAGCAGGCTGTAGCAGACTTTATAGCAGAATTTACATATACTGATACCCTCGAGGAACAAAAGTTGCTCACTGACCAACCTGTGGATGTTACAGGATCAACAGACATAAGTCTAGATCAACTCCGATTGGTAAAAGGGCTTGTGGATGTAGAAAGATCATCAAACTCAAACCCAGACCAACTCCGGTTGGTAAAAGGGCGAGAAGAGATGGTCGACGAAGAGCGAAAAATACCAGGGGAGGATGAAAGGAAACAATAGATATTTCACCGAGGAACTCTGTCAGATAAGAAATTTGAAGACGAGTTACCTACATGGAGATTATATGTAGATGGATTATCTTGCACAACAGGTTGTGGGGCAGGGATTGTTTTGAAAACCCCAGACGAGATTGACATGGAATATTCCTTGCAATTCCAATTCAAAACCTCCAATAATGAGGTTGAGTATGAAGCCTTGATAGCAGGTCTTAATTTAGCAAAGATTATGGAAGCGCAACAAGTGATGGTATTCAGTGATTCTCAATTAATTGTGAATCAGATGATGGGGACATACGCAGTTAAAGGAGAATTAATGGTCAAGTATCATGCAAAGGCGATGGAGTTGTGGCAGAATTTGATGCCATTCAGTTGATCAGAATACCAAGAATGGAGAATGCACAAGCAGACGCATTGGCCTGACTAGCATCAGTTACTCGTACCGAGCTACGAAGAACGATACCAATTGAAGTATTAAAAGCTCGGAGAATAGATGAAGACCTGACAGTGAATGTTATTACCCTTGATTTAGGACCATCTTGTATGGATCCCATCAGGGCATATATTGAGGAGGGGGAATTGCCGGAGGATAAGATCGCTGCCAAGAAATTGAAGTTTAAAGCTTCTCGGTATGTAATAACTAATGGTGTTTTGTATAGACGAGGAATTATGAAAGGTTTGCAAAGATGTGTGCATCCCTCCGAGGTGAAGGAATTGATTGAAGAGATCCATGAAGGGTCCTGTGGAGCCCATGTAGCAGGTCGGACACTTTTGCAAAGAGTGATGACACAAGGATACTACTGGCCAATGATGAGGGCTAATTGTATAGCCTATGCTAAGAGATATGATAAATGCCAACGTTTTTCCTCCATCCGACGAACTCCACAAGCATTGTTGACACCCATAACTTCCCCTTGGCCTTTCGCCATGTGGGGAATGGATTTGGTTGGACCACTACCAACGACCCGAGGAAGATTCAAGTACCTCGTCGTCGCAGTGGATTATTTTACTAAGTGGGTAGAAGCTGAGCCTCTGATTGATATGACATACGAGAAGGTGTACCAATTCGTTTGGAAGAACATCATCTGCCGATATGGTCTCCCTCATGCCTTCATCACAGACCATGGAACACAATTTGATAACGAGGAGTTTGCCGCCTATTGTCATCAGTCAAACATTTTGAAGGTTCATTCAGCACCAGGCCATCCTCGAAGCAATGGGCAGACTGAAGTGATGAACAGAACATTACTAAATGGTTTGAAGATGAGGCTAAGTGAGGCTAAAGCTAATTGGATTAATGAGCTACAATCAGTATTGTGGGCTTACCGAACAACTCCCCGAGCAGTAACTGGAGAATCACCATATATGCTGGCATTTGGAAGTGAGACTGTAATACCTGCCGAGTTGGGTCTTTCAACAACAGAGTGCTGAATTTCAATTCCCCAGTCAGTGACTTGATGAGGAGATTAGATTTGGACATGCTCGAGGAAGTTAGAGAAGAAGAGGCCATTAGGAATGCTGCTTATCAACAGCGAACAACCCTATTCTACAACAAGAGGGTGAAAAAATACGACTTAAAAGAAGGAGATTACGTGCTAAAGACGGTCATTCAGAAGCACAATAAGTTGGAAGCAAACTGTCATGGACCTTACCGAGTTACTGCAGTTGTCCGACCAGGAACTTACCGAATAGCAACTCTAGAAGGAGAGGAATTTAAGAATGCATGGAATGCTGAACACCTACGCAAGTATTATCAGTGATGTAAAATGTAAAGCTGTTCCATCAATATGAATAAAACGATGATATTTCACAATCTTCTCTCCTTTTATTGAAAGTTTTTCGGGGAATACTAGTGTGTTTAACACTACGCTGCTCGGCAGTAAAAAGAACACTACGCTACTCGGCACACAACGCTGCTCGGCAGTAAAAAGAAGACGATAGTTCGAACCCAGACCAACTCCGGCTGGTAAAAGGGCGAGAAGAAACTATACTCCTTTGGTTAGGAGGCTTACACTAGCGTGACCAACTCAGGTTGGTAAAAGAGCTAGTGGACATGATAGTTCAAACCCACAACCAACTCCGGTTGGTAAAAGGGCGAGAACAAACTATACTCCTTTGGTTAGGAGGCGTACACTAGCGTGACCAACTCAGGTTGGTAAAAGAGCTAATGGACATGATAGTTCAAACCCACGACCAACTCCGGTTGGTAAAAGGGCAAGAACAAATTATACTCCTTTGGTTAGGAGGCGTACACTAGCGTGACCAACTTAGATTGGTAAAAGAGCTAGTGGACATGATAGTTCTAACTCAGACCAACTCCGGTTGGTAAAAGAGCGAGAACACAAGACTCCTAAAAAGGCCAATCTCGGTTGGTTAGGAAACAAGATATGCTCTCAAATACCAACTTATGTTGGTCGGGAGGTAAGATTATTACAGAAAATACAAAAGTTCCTCGAAGAACAAAATATTCCAAACTGAACCAAGTATGGTTGGTCGAGGATAAAAACCCACTAATTGTAGTTGGTCTACGAGGAAAATTTATTGACCTTAGTTGGTCGGACATATTTTATGAAAAAGACAAAAATTTACCAAGTACGGTTAGACGGGGATAAACTCTCACTAACCATAGTTGGTCGACAAACACAATTTAACAACCTTGGTTGGTTGGAAAAATTTTTAAACATTTTTATACTCATTACTTTATTATTAAGTGATCGAGCAACATTACTGATACTTGTAACTTTTTATTACTAAGTTGGTCGATGAACCACACAATATTGTTATGCAAGCACAAATATAAAGTGTTTGAGAAATACAAGAGTAATACAGATTTGCAAATAGAAAATGAAAGTCTTTCATTAGAATTCAAAACGAATTACAAGTTACATATGTGTACTAACTATTACATTGAGATCCCTACTCTATTAGTTTCTTTCCCTCTGATTTTGAAGTAGGCTCCTCGCCAGCAGGCGGATCATTTAATGTCTGAGGAGAGTTAATAAAGTTCAAGTCCTTCAGCATCCTAACGTTCATCACAGAAGGTGTGTCCAGTAGATGCTCGGGACGAGATACCTCGATCTGAGAATGAAGATTGTAGTCACCGAGGTATTTTGAAATTAAGCTCCGAGGAATGGCATGAGCTGGGATCCATTCCATGTCCAATTTATAAGGTGGCACAGGCAAGTCTAGTAGCCCAGGAGCATGATAATCCCATAAATAATGGCCCTGCTCTAGTTTTAATACACCCAGGGCGTTCAACCATCCCTGTTTATAACTTTCATTATTGGCATTTTCAAGGAGAGCATCCAAGTGACAAAGGGACTCATTGTAGCCTGCCATCCAGAACTCACGAGGTTTTTTGTGGAATTAGAAAGTTATTCTCTCTAACTGCTCATGAAGGTTCCTGGCAAAAACATCCTTATTATTTAGAGCAGACTTTGTCGAAGCAAGTTGATCCTCCAGAGTTTGAATTTTCTTGGACATTTCAGACAAAGCCCGATCTTTTGCATTCAATTGGAACGATTGACTTTCCAATGTTAATTGAGTACGAGCTTCTTCAACATAACGACAAAGACCTCTTGGTCGTCCCCGAGCAGGTTGAATACTTTGTTCCTCGTCAACATCCTGTGCAACTCTTCCTCGTCCACGAGAACCTCTTCCTCGTCCCCGAGTAGCAGTGGAAGGCCCAGCTCTTCTTAAGGTCTCTAATTCTTGCCTAAATTTGGCATTCTCAACCGCTAAAAATGAGAATCCTTCATCGGTGACCGGTACCAAGGCAGTGGAAGATGAAGCTGTAGATTTATACTGTGCCAACTCTTTCTACAAATTGTTATTCTCTTGCTCCAGCAGCTCGGCGATCTGTCTGCATGCTTCGACTTCACCCTTTAGGGTTCTCTCTCTCACTTCATAGCCAGCAAGCATCTTGTCATAACCTGCTTCAGCACTAAGTTATTTGAGTTTCTTCTCATAACCTTCGTGGAAAAGAACTGAAGACTATTTATATTGCTGCTGAAGTTCATCGAGAGTACCTTGCAAGTCTTCAATCATTTCGTAATAAGCCACATTGTTGGCTACAACACGATCAAAAAGACATTTCAAGTATTGATATGCTTCCACTGCTTGATATGAAGCATCATAACCAAGGATATCAGCAATTTCTGATGCACTCATATCAGTATGGCCAGCTTTAAAATATTCATGGCATTGCTGCATCAGTTTTGTATCATTGGCAGATAGCAATTCCATTCTAGCCATAAACTAATAAAGACGAGAAGGCAAGAGTTAATAAAAAAGCAGACAGAGCATCAACAATGTAGAGGAACAAAAAAGGTAATTTTATTACATCATCAAAAGGAGTACAGCGTTCAGAATACAGAGTACAAGTAAAAGAAAAACTGAAAGAGAATACCGAACAACTTCACACCTTTTCCTTGTCTCCCAAGACTTTCTCGGGAGGCTGGGACGAGGAGCTTGGTTGCTCGGTGGGAACAATGAGTTGGTTGGAAGAAGTTGAGACTTGTTCAGGAGGAGCAGGCAAAGACGAGATCTCCTCGGTGGCTGTCTGATTGGGTTGTGGAGCAAGGACTTGATCACCTACTATCATTGAAGACTCCTCGGACGCAGCTTCGTCTTCTTCCTCATCTTCAATTACAGGAGGGGGTCCAGGAAGACGTTGTTGAAATAGTTCAGAGTCTTCGCTAACCTTCAGTTCCTTCAGGGCAGCAACCCAACCATCTCGGAAGTATTTCAAACTCCCATACTGCACCTGGGTCGTCATTGCTGCTACCCCCTATCCCATCCTTTGTCCCAACCAGTTCGAAGTGATTTTTTCACAGCCATCTTTCTTTTCATTTTCTCCGAGGAGAGCTTCTCGGATAGAAGATCCTCGGTGGTTTTTAACTTAGCCTCCACCTCCTCCTTCTGGCGATTTACTTCTCGCAGAAGGGTCAGCTCTTCCTCGGCCGATTTCAACTTATTTTCAAGCTCCCCAAAGCTTGTGAACTTCTCAGCATATTTTTTATTCTCCCTCTCCAAGTCTCTCACCTTATTTCCCAATTGTACCTTCTCTTCTTTAGACGCAGATAACTTCTTCTCCCATTCACCCCTATCCTCGTCGTATTTTTGACGGGATTCCTTTAAAGATTGGGCCAAGCCCTAGAAAGCATCCTCTACTCCAGACGAGGAGCTGGAAGCCTTGATTGCTTCATCTTTCTTCACTATGGTGTTAAAGCAACTCACCAGCTGAAAAAGAAAATAATGATAAGTCAGTGCCGAGATACATATATTGACTAAAAGAAAGAAAAATTCTGGATAAGAGAAACTTACTGAAGCAATGTGACGAGTAGCTAGGGATGTTAGCATATCCCTAGACATGTTTTCCTCGATTCCTTGGACTTCAAGAATGGTCCAAGTCTTTACCGAGCTCATTGCAGAACTCGGGGAAATAATGGTTGGAACACCAGCTCCACTAGCTTGGAGCTAGGGAATGGCTTCAGAAAAACTGACCGAGGAGGATTTCTTCAGTCTCCTCGGTGTCTTCTCAATAATCTCAACCAAAGAAGAAATTTTGGTTGGAGAGATGGTGATTACTTCCACTGGTGCATCCTTCTGCACAGGAGCCACTGGGGGCTTCTCGGCAGCCTTCTGAGGAGCAACAGAAGGAGCAGCATCCACTTTCTTTGTCCCCTTTGGGACATCAGCCTTGCTTCTTTTTCCATCTCCAGCAGAGGAAGCCTCCTCGAAGATAGCAGGAACTCTTCTTTTGCCCATTTTCTGACTCAGAGGAATGTGAGAGTCTGGTGAAGAATCCTCAGAAGCTGGCAATGGTTCACTAATACTGGCCACGGGACGAGCAGTAAAGGACGATGTATAGCTCCTGTATTGCAACAAGTATGAAGCAGACCTGACGTGCTCGTCTGCAACTTTCTGATGCAAACTCCAGATATGTTTCAAATGCTTTATATTAACTTCTGATTCTTTGGGAGTTTTTCTCTTGCAGTCAACTGCAAACAAAAACATATTGAAATGTCAATCATGCATTTATTCAAACATAATGAAATCATAATTTCAGAAATAGAATAAAATGAAAATAACCTATCCCATTGCCATATGGAGGGCATTTGGGACCCTCATATACTGCATCTCCAACCAAAGGGGCATGTTGCCAATTTTTTATAACTACCCCATGTTCAAAATAATCCCTATTAGCATCAGGGAGATTGACTACTAAAGCCCTATTTAAAAATCTAGTTTTTAAATAATAAACATTGTCTAGAACAGCCCATCTATAACAGTACATAATCTCAGGAATTCCTATACGAGTTCCATGAGTTTGATTAACCTATACACCCCATTAACTATTCTTCATGTGTTAGGGGCTATTTTTGCAGGGACAACATCGAAATGTTGACAAAACTCTAAACACAAAGGGTTTGGTGGAAAAGAAAATCCACATTCAGCAATAAAGAGACTGGGGAACCAATGTCCCTCAGCCAAATGAAAGTAATTTGAAGGCTCAGAAAGATCCTCCAAAGTTACCCAAGATGGAATGGAATAATCTAAATGGAATTTTTCGAGATATTCAATAATATAAACCATGGTGAATGAAAGAAATGAAGAAGAAGGAAGAAGATCTTACAGGAATAAAGGGAGATCTGTTGACAACGAACGAAAACAAGGATGAACGCACAAGAGAAAGAAAGGCTATGGAAAACTCGAAAGCAGAAATTGGAAAAGGTAGAAGACGGTGATATTATCTATGAAGTTTAAATACTTCGCCTTGGGAAACGCCGAAAGAAATGATTACAAAAAGGAAACTATCACGCTACCGACGGCTAAAAGGATAAAAAGTACACGAAGATCGAAGCGCTTATAAAAATGCAAAAAGGCGAATTCTGCGAATTTGGAAGGAAATTCAAAATACGGAGAAATGTTCCTAAAAACCAGGAAGATCATTTAATATTGCCATATACCGAGAAAGAATGTTTCATACTCCTCAAAGTTCAAAATATGAAATATTGGGGGCTTCTGTTGATACCAAAATTAGTATGTTGATATAGACGAATCACAAGAAGACACGTGTCGATCTACGTGGCACAATAGCAATGAGGAAGTCTATTCCCCCGACCAAGTCAGACTCACTCCGAGCAACAAGTCTACTCCGAGGAACTCCAGCTCTCCGAGGAACTCTTGAACGACGAGCAACTAAGGTAGTTCGAGCTGCATCTCGACCACAGCATTGATTGCCAGATAATCAACAGTTCAACTATTCATTGAATGCTTATCATCTTGACGCACACGCTTGAAGAGCATTAAATGAATTACCTTTTCATATGTACATCATTTAATGTATCACTCTTTCAGATTATAGCCTCAAGGCTATAAATACATTGTATTTCCCTCATTCAAAGGGACCGGAATTTCTTGATAGAACTTGTAATCGAGAATTCCCAAACACTCAGCAATAACATAACAGTGGACGTAGGCCATTCATATAAGGCTGAACCACTTTAAAATTCTTTGTCTCATTTATTTATCTGTGATTGAATAATTAGAGTGATCTAATTTTTTACATCAACAGTCACCCTTATAAATATGTTTTGGGAGATAAAGAGGACCAGTAGGGTATATGAATAAATTTTGGGACCTCTAATGTATGACGAGAATTGTATTTTTGGGATAATTATATAAGGAACGATGAAACTACGTATTTAAAGTGAGAGATTACGTCAAATAGTTATGATAGAGAATAGATGAATACCTACTGAATTTTATAATTGGGAGGATAAAGCCATGAGAGTTATGTGGTAAGTTGGAATAATACCGAATCAAGGTTAGAAACGAACCGTTATATGTGTTTACTAAAAAGGTGAAAATAAGGATAAAAGTCGTAACTATGGGATTTGAAATATACCCAATATTGTTATGGTAATATTAGTATAGTTATATGTCTGTGTTGCATATACTATCTATGTGTGAAAAACATACCCACTCTACTTGTTATCCCTGAGGTTGCCGCGCTGGGACGATCTTATCCTGTGTTGCCTTATGGGGGATATTGACTCGTACCCAAGAAGATAGATATCCTTGGTACAGGCTATCGATTTGATAGTTCAGACGGTCCTAAGAGACGCGGGTATGTGCCATCCTCTTAGAGACTTGGAATCTATGCTTCGCGTCAATATTGTTGTGTATGTGTTAATACAATTCTAGAGTGATTCTTAATTTGTATTCACATTTAATACAAGTGATACGGGGTTTGGATAGTAGAGTATGCCCGCACCATAGTTTTTATGTGGGGTGCTGTTATGATATATATATTTTACGAGTAGTTAATATATATATATATATATATATATATATATATATATATATATATATATATATATGAAATTCTGAAATCTGGAACTGCCTACTGTGATTCGATGTGTAGGACATGGTTGATGACTCAAATTGTAATACTTGTTTTGAGACAGTATAATATGACACTAGAAAACTTTATAAATTAATAAAGTTAAAACGAGAATTTCGGATACTAATTGAAATATTCTTTTCAAACAATTGTATCGTTCAATTTCAAACCCTGGGAATAACCTAAGATAAGTTAAATAATTGGGGAAAGATAGTGTGTTATATGACTAGATAGACCTTTGGGAAGGTTAGTGCGATAGGTGTGCACATTAGAAGAGAGGTGAGAATTTCCCAAGAGAGTGTCGCACTAATATGTTGTTGCATTAGCCTGTACTCAATTTAAATACTTGCTAAACGAATTTTTAAATCATATACACTATCGGGCTCTGACCCGTTTCCATTTCTCTTTCTCTCTTGTATATATATATATGTATATATTACAGGTGCCCAGCCACATGGGCGTTTTGCATAGGGTCCTTTGGAAGGAACGCGCTGCAGCTTAGGTGGGAGTTGCAGGCCTGTTGTTTAGACGACTTCATCCATTTGATTCTACTCTTAGCATGTTCATTATTGGGGCATGTGTCGCCCTTTCCATTATTCAGTTGTCATTTGGATATTGTACTTCATCTATTTCTAGGATTGTCACTTTGGGATTTATTATATTCTGGATGGTTTACTTTAAGTTTTACTGTTAATAGCCAGTTGTTGAATGTTAAACTATTGGATTGATTGGTTCCGATATACTTGTGGTGTGATTCGTTATATATTAAATTGTTGTAATTAATTTAAATCTTGTTTTAAATAAATAAAATTTTAAAGGAATGCTAAAAATGGTTTTGACACTTAGCTTAATTAATTAGGGTGTTTAAATTGGAAATTTATTTTCACGACAGTGATGCTAAGAATGATCTAACTTTTCACCTTGATTTTAATTTAATAAAGGAGTGATCGCCCGGTATTTAATCAGGCGGGGTGTCACAGGTGGTATCAGAGCATCGGGTTCTAGTGTCCATAGGATCTGTATGGCTTATTTTTTCTTTCAGCTTAACGTTTTTGCTATAGAGCCCTATTTTAGGATTGTTGTATTTCTGCTTTTACGTTACGTCTTCAGCTATTTGAGATTTGATAATGACTGTAGACTAATAAACTTCTTCACATTTCAGATGCCTCCGAGACGTGCACCAAGGGATAGGCGTGCCCAGGCCGAGCATCCAGCAGCTCCGGCACAAGGCACTATGAATGCTAATGAAGTAGCCGCCATTGTTGCTCAGGCGGTGAATGTCGCGCTAGTGGTGGTTCAACAGGTTCCACCCCAGATTCAGGCAGTGGCGCCAGTACCAGCACAGCTTCCATCTGAATGGGAGAGGGTTAGGTATGCTTTTCAGAAGGCGCATCCCCCTGAGTTCTCTGGTAGCTCAGATATCGTCACAGTCAGCAAATGGAAGGAAGACATCCAGCGGCATCTTCGTATGTATGAGTGCACCGATGTACAAAGGCAGTTATTGGCTTCCTTTAAGCAGGTGGGGGTCGCTTTGCAGTGGTTGGAGTCCACTACCACCTTAGAGGAGAGGGACACGATCCCTATTCAGTCATTTTGGGAGCGGTTTGACCGCAAGTACTTTCCACCTGCCGTGCAGACTGAGATGAGGCAGAAATTACTAAATTTGAAATAGGAGAGCTCTACCGTTGCTGAGTATGAGGAGGAGTTCACGAGACTTCTCACCATAGTGCCAGATGAGGCACCTACTGATAGTAAGAAGATAATGTTGTTTGTGGATGGGTTAGCTTGGAGGATTCGTCAGCATCTTATAGGGAATCTATCTCTGAGTACTTTCACTAATGTACTCAATGCTGCGTTACTACATTGCCAGGATCACCGCTTCCATCTGCAAGGAAGCAGGAGAGAAGGAGAGTCCAGCCAGCAGGGCAGGACCGGGGGTAGTAGTGCTAGTGGGGCACCATCTCATGGACAGACTCATCAACATGAGCAGAGTTCCCATCAGTGGGACCCTACTAAGCGATTCCGTTTAGGTGATTCCAGGCAGGGATTTGGGGGTTATAGGCAGGGTCAGCAGGGCCACCAAGGCCAACACCGACAACAGGGCCAACAGGGCTAGTGGCGTAGTGGTAACGGCCAGTAGGGCCGTGGTCAGCAGGGTCAGAGGGGAGGCAACTTCAAAGGCCGATGTTTTGGGTGTGGTAAGCACGACCATAGGCGTCAGGATTGTCCGGAGGGAGATAGGGCCCCACAGTAGCAGGGTGCCCGTAATGAGCAACAGAGACCACTTTTTCCACCTGCCCTCCCAGCTCCAACCCAGGTGCAGTCCTACCAGCCATTCCAGCAGCTCCAGTGCAGCAGGGGCAGTTACAGTACGGACGTGTCTATAACGTCCACCAGGCAGCAGCTCCACAGGCACCACCCGCGATTGAGGGTATGTTTCATATCCATGGTAGTATGGGTCGGGTTTTGTTTGATACTTGGGCGACACATTGTTTTATAGCTACGCATTTTGCGAAGGCCTTAGGGTTGTTAGCCACAGCAGAGAGCACAGTGACGTGTGTAGACTCACCACTGGGGAGTGGGTCGCTTATCTTCTTTATATGCCGGGGAGTGGGGGTAGAGATTGGTAGTTTGGTATTACCTGTAGACATGTTAGTCTTAGATATGCATGAGCACGATGTTATTATCGGTATGGATTGGCTCGCAGCTTATAGAGCCACGATTGATTGCTTCGGTAGGAGCATTGTTTTTGCCATTCCAGGGCAAAAGATGTTTGTAGTGGCGATTCCTCGCCCAGAGGGAGGCTCGACCGCTCATTTGTATTATATGGAGGAGGATACCTGTAAGGAGGTTGTGATTCCGTTAGACTCGATTCTAGTTGTTCGTGAGTATTCTGAGGTGTTTCAGGAGATACCAGGCCTACCCCCCAGTCGAGAGATAGACTTTGTCATAGACTTATTATCGGATACTAGACCGATAGCACACGCTCCATACCATATGGCTCCAGCGGATATGCGAGAGTTACGAGATCAGATAGAGCAGCTGTTAGGTCAGGGCTTCATTCGCAGGAGTACCTCACCTTGGGGCGCTCCAGTCTTGTTTGTGAAGAAGAGAGATGGTTCACTGAGGTTATGTGTGGACTATCGGGAGTTGAATAAGGTCACGATACGGAATAAGTATCCGTTACCTCGAATCGATGATCTGTTCGACCAGTTGAGGGGATCAACTTTCTTTTCAAAGATAGATCTGAGGTCGGGGTACCATCAACTACGTATTAGGGAGCAGGATGTTTCAAAGACTGCCTTCTTGACGAGATATGTGTCTTATGAGTTCAGAGTGATGCCATTAGGCCTCACAAATGCTCCAGTCGTGTTCATGGACTTAATGAACCGAGTATTCAGAGATTTCTTGGATCAGTTTGTCATCGCCTTCATAGATGACATTTTGATATGTTCACACTCCGAGGAGGAGCATGCCGAGCACTTGAGGCAGGTTCTTCAGACTTTACGAGAGCATCAGTTGTATGCTAAGTACGAGAAGTGTGGATTCTGGTTACGAGAGGTACAGTTCTTGGGGCATGTTGTTTCTAAACAGGTGATAGAAGTTGACCCGAGTAAAGTGTCAGCGGTGAGGGAGTGAGGATAGCCCACGACACCGACGGAAGTGCGTAGTTTCTTGGAGTTAGCCGGATACTAAAGGAGATTCATTCGGGGATTCTCCAAAATAGCGGGTCCATTGACGAACCTGACTCGCAAAGGGGTACCATATGTTTGGGATGATGCTTGTTAATTGGCTTTCGACGAGCTGAAAGACAAGCTTACTTCAGCACCACTCCTTGCTTTACCGAAGACGGGTGTGGAGTACCTGGTTTACACCGATGCCTCTTTACGGGGACTTGGGGGAGTACTTCAGCAGGAAGAGAAGGCTATAGCTTTTGCCTCCCACAAGCTTAAGCCGCATAAGAAGAATTATCCCACCCACGACCTGGAGTTTGCAGCGATCGTTTTTGCACTGCGGATATGGAGACACTATTTATTGGGGGAGAAGTTCCGTTTGTTCACAGACCACAAGTCACTGCAGTACCTATTCACTCAGCGAGAGCTGAATATGCGTCAGCGCAGATGGTTAGAGTTTGTAAAGGACTATCAGTTCGACATATATTATCATCCGGGGAAGGCCAACGTAGTTGCTGATGCGTTGAGCCGTAGACCGATAAATGAGGTAGCGGACGTCTGGAAAGCAAAGTGGAAGGATTTGGGTCACCAGGACGCAGTAGCCTGTTCCTTCATATTTGTTATGATAGTCACACCCAAAGATTGTTACGAGGGTAATACAGGCCCAAACCACAGACCCGTTTTTCCAGGAGCAGATTGTACAACTTTTAGCCGAGGGTGCTGAGTCCTATTATGTTAGTTCTAATGGGGGTTTGAGGTTTAATGGGAGGTTAGTGGTTCCAAAAGGGGCAGAATTGCGTCATGTAGTGATGACCCAATCTCACGAGTACCGATTTGCGATACATCCTGGAGGAGATTAGATGTACCAGGATATGAGGAGGCAATACTGGTGGAGTGGGATAAAGAAGGACATTGCTGAGTTCGTGTCCAAGTGTTCTACCTGTCAGCTGGTGAAGGTGGACCATCAGAAACCGTCAGGATTGCTTCAGCCATTGGAAGTACCCGCGTGGAAGTGGGATAGTATGTCCATGGATTTTATTATAGGGTTGCCTACATCACAGCGGGGCCACCACTCTATCTGGGTGATTGTAGACCGTTTGACCAAGGTGGATCATTTTCTGTCGGTGCGGATAGATTATACAACAGGTCAGTATGCTCAGTTGTTCATTGCTGAGATTGTCAGATTACATGGGGTGCCCCTGAATATTGTATCAGATAGAGATAAGATTTTTGTGTCGCGTTTTTGGGAAAGCTTTCAGGAGGCTATGGGTACTGAGTTGAGGTTGAGTTCAGCTTATCACCCACAGACAGATGGACAGACAGAGCGTACTAATCAGATCTTAGAGGATATGCTACGCATGTGTGTTCTTGATTTTGGAGGAGGTTGGGAGCCACATCTTCCACTGGTAGAGTTTTCTTATAATAACTCTTATCAGTTTACGATTGGTATGGCTCCATTTGAGGCTTTGTATGGCCGGCCTTGTCGTTCTCCAACTTGTTGGCTGGAGGTGGGGGATAACAAGTTGCTAGGACCAGAGGTAATTCAGGAAACCTCCGCGAGGATTGAGATGATTAGGAGTCGCATTCAAGTAGCCCAGGACAGGCAGAAGAGCTACGCCGATGCGAAACGGTTCTTCCGGGAGTTTAATGTGGGGGACCAAGTGTTACTGCGTGTATCTCCTATGAAGGGAGTGATGAGGTTCGGGAAGAAGGGGAAATTGTCTCCGAGGTACGTAGGACCATTTCCCATCATCGAGAGGATTGGACCAGTTGCATACAGGTTGGTGAAATAGCGTTGCCAAAGCCGTTTATGAAAATAAACTATTTAAGCAACTCCGAAAGTTTGTTGAAGAAACTCTTTACTTAAATCAAAACGATTTTGAACACAAGATGTGTTAACAAAATTATGTACGAGATATGGACAAGATTTGATAACAAGTTTTAGTAAACAGTTTAAAATGTTTTAAACTCAGCACACAAACAGAAAGGGATGAGAAGATGTAGAAATATTGATACTCAGGATTTTTAACGTGGTAAAACCTCAACCTTGAGGAAACATCCACGACTCCCTCTACGGAGTAAAACAAAAACAATCACTAAAACAAATATATGAGTTACAACCTATTTAACTAACATGCACACAAAAACAAATCTATACAAGTTCAGGATTGTACCCTCTGGCGTCCTTAACTTTTCTGCAGATCTTGTTTGTTGATGTAGTTGTCTCAGTTTGTCAACTCTTCTTTGTTCCAGCACTTTACGTCGACTTATGTTCACCAAATCTTATAGCCAACACTTTGAGTGTTTGTAGTGTGAAGATGTTTGTGAATGGTGTTCTAAATCACATGCATGCACACACACACACTTATTAGTTACAGACGATCCTAACAAATCACATATAAAGTCTATATGCAGTGTATTTGTTATTTTTCTTTCTTACAAAACCAAGAACCTTTTCGACCTTTCAAAATAACCCAGATTCCACGGAGATCTTGCTTAAGAAATCGGTCAAGACCTTTCTCAATCACTTTTGAAAATATTATGTGGATTGAGAACCCTCCAAGTGCGAATCCCACTAGGTCAGGTTAGGTTTTGTAAAAACAGAAATAGAAAAACATCTATTGTTGATCTTTGAAAAAAATGTTTTAACAGAAAAGAATCAACAACGAAATTCTCAAGATGAGAAATAAATGCAACTAAGTGTTCTGTGACATGAAAAACCTCAGATCTATGATTTCTATTGAAAAAGAAACAAGATCTGAGTCTATGTCTAAGTTGGAAATAAGATTTATGAACACAAGGATTTCAGCAACCCAGAAATCACTCAACTCGAACTCTCATAACTCAAGAAACACTAAGGATGGTGTTTGTCTGGTTATGGTGTTTATAGAGAGGTAAGTGGTTTAGATTTAGAGGTATTTGGACGAAGTTAGGGTTTGGTTTCTCTCTCTAACTTCTCTCTTCTCTCTTCTCTCTCTTCTCTCTCTCTCTATTCTCTCTATTCTCTGAGACTTTGCAAAATGGCAAAAGCTTTCGAAGGCTGAGATGAAAGGTCTTTAAATAGGGAGAGGAGAAGATTCCAGAGCCTCGTTCAAAAACAATGGCTGAGATTGAGTCAAGCACCATTGACTGCAATCCAAGGGCTCACAACAGGCGGTGGATTAAACAGGCTATGATTGGCTAAAGGGATTACACGGGGATCCACTCAAAAGACATGCAGGCCATCGATAAGGATAGATCCAAGGGCTGTAAGCGTGCGATGGTTTGTCTCAGTAAAGAAACACAGTTTGGTCCAATCAGAAGACAACAGGTGTTGGCCTGTGAACGAAGGTAAACGCGCGTCCCAAAATAATTACAGAGCCAACCCTTAAGTCTCTAGCGCTTTCGGTTTCTACCCAGAGTAACTTTAGGCCAATAAACACAACAATCCATATTTATATAATAACCCCAAGACTTTATAAATCAAATTTTAATTAAATAAAACCTTGTTTAAAATATGTTTTAAATTCCCAAAAAATTATTAAAAATCAAATTGAGGGATTTAAACACACTCACAACATTAAAACACATAGGGGTGCAATATGATATGCAAGAATCAAATTCTAAGTGTGTGAGTGATGGCTATAGTCTTAGGATCATTACATGATAGATAGAAGAAGAAGCAACCCAATCTCTGAAGCTCTTTGGTTTCTAGGATAGACACTATTTTGTCACAATTTCCAAACTAGATGAGCTCTTATACAGTCTAGACTCAAATGAGTCAAAAGTATAAGGGCTTCAATCTCCCCCTTTGGAAATATGAGACAAAATCTCCTTTGAGTCATCTCAACTCGTAGGGCGACAACAAAAAAACTTATTCCTATAAAGGTTCTATCTACCCAAATCCTAGAAAGCAAAAATTACATAACTCAACTATATACAGTTTAACATCCTATTATTACAATGAAGAATGACTGTACAAGAAGAATACCTGCAAAAAATTACTAAGATCAAGCTTTTTAGTATATGCAGTAGACTCAAATTTCTCCCCCATTTTGTCTCAAATGGACAAAGGGAAGGAACTTGGCAAACATAACAGGTATTTACTCAGCACAAATCATACCAATAGATTTTCTTAAAGAAACGAATCTATTAAAATCAAGAGGTTTGGTAAATAAATCTGCAAGTTGTAGATCAGTAGAAAGATAATTGATTTCTAATTCCTTGGTTTCAACTAATTCACGAATAAAATGATGTCTTATTTTAATGTGCTTAGTTCGCGAGTGTTGAACTGGGTTCTTAGAAATGTTAATCGCACTTTGATTATCACAATAGAGATGAAGTGTGGGTTCTAGAATACCATAATCACTTAGCATTTGTTTAAGCCATAACAATTGGGCACAACAGCTACCGGCGGCTATGTATTCAGATTCAGCAGTCGAGAGAGATGTGCAGTTCTGTTTTTTACTACTCCATCCTACCAAGTTATTACCAATATAACAACATGCGCCTGAAGTGCTTTTACTATCATCAGTACACCCAGCCCAATCAGCATCAGTGTACCCAATAATAGTGCTAGGTGTGTCATTCGTGTACCAAATTCCTAAATTTAGAGTGCCTTTAACATATTTAATTATGCGTTTAACAGCGTTTAAATGGCTCTCCTTGGGGTTATTTTGATAACGCGCACAAACACAAACAGCATACATGATATCAGGACGCGAGGCAGTCAGATAGAGTAATGTGCCAATCATACTACGATATAAGGTAGAGTCTACAGATGTTCCAGTTTCATCTCTAGATAATTTCTCTGTAGTACTCATAGGCGTTTTAGCACTTTTAGCACTCTCGAGGCCAAATTTTTTAACTATCTCTAATGCGTACTTAGTCTGCGAAAGAAACAAGCCATCTGGTTGTTGTTTGACTTGGAGACCTAGGAAGAACTGTAACTCCCCCATAAGGGACATCTGAAATTCCTTACTCATAATTTCAGCAAAAGATTTTACTTCTGAGGTAGAAGTGGATCCAAATATGATATCGTCTACATAGACTTGAGCGATAGTAATGTGTTTGCCAAACTGTTTGACAAATAAGGTTTGGTCATTTCCACCTCTTTTGAAACCTTTGTCCAGCAGAAAACTGGACAGTCGCTCATACCAGGCTCTAGGAGCTTGCTTAAGACCATATAGAGCCTTTTTCAACCGAAATACATGATTAGGATAATTAGGGTCAATGAACCCTTTAGGTTGTTCTACATAGGTTTCCTCGGCAAGTATTCCATTAAGGAACGCAGATTTAACATCCATTTGATATAATGTAAAATGCATGTGACAAGCTATAGCAAGAAGCAGACGAACTGATTCTAAACGAGTAACGGGAGCAAACGTCTCATTAAAATCAAGTCCTTCTATTTGGGAGTAACCTTGAGCAACTAGTCTAGCTTTATTTCTAATTATCATCCCATTTTCATCAGTTTTATTTTTGAAAATCCAACGAGTACCAATAACCTTTTTGTGATCAGGACGTGGAACAAGAAACCAAACATCATGAATGACAAATTGTAAAAGTTCATCCTGCATAGCAGAAATCCAGTGAGAGTCATTCAATGCCTCATTTACATTCTTTGGTTCCAAAAGAGAAACAAAGCAAGCATAGAGAGCATAATTTCTAAGTTGGGATCTTGTACGTACTGGTTCACCAGGGTTACCAACTATGTTGTTTATGGGATGATCTTTAGAAACCCAGTTAGGTACTTCAGGTGACTCAATAGGTAATGAATTATCTATTTCAGAAGAGTCATTTTCTAAAATATTTGACGATTCTTCTTCTATAGTTAATTCACTAGTCTTGCTTTCTACAGTAGTGTCACTAACAATTACATTTATGGATTCCATTAAGGTTTTAGTGCGAAGATTATACACTCGATAAGCTCTACTGTTAGGTGAATAACCTAAGAATATGGCTTTATCTCCTCTACTCTCAAATTTAGATAAGTGTTCCCTATCTTTGCAAACATAGCAGGTACTACCAAAGGTTCTAAGGTACTTAAGATTAGGCTTTTTATTGTACCAAAGTTCATAAGAGGTTTGTTTCGAATTCTTTCTAAGATAGACTCTATTAATAAGATGGCAGGCTGTACGAATAGATTCTACCCAAAAATACTTAGGTAATTTCTTAGCATGGAGCATGACACGTGCCATCTCTTGAAGAGTTCGATTCTTTCTCTCAGCTATTCCATTTTGTTGAGGGGTCTTAGGAGCACTGAACTCATGTTTGTAACCATTATAGTCACAATATTCTACAATACCAGTGTCTTTGAATTCACCACCTCTATCACTTCTGATTCTATTCACTTGAGTGTCTTTTTCATTCTCAATCCGTAAGAGAATCTTTAAAAAGGTTTGAAAAGTATCGGATTTTTGTTTTAAGAAAGCTACCCAAGTGAATCTGGTGAAGTCATCAACCATAACAAGAATATAACTGTGTCCACAAAGACTAACAGTTTGAGAAGGACCCATTAGGTCCATATGGATGAGTTCTAAGGGATTAGAGGTAAGGATATCTTTAACCCTTTTATGAGGTGCTTTAACAATTTTTCCTTCTTGACAGGGACCACAGACAATGTTATGAATAGGTTTAATTTTTGGTATTCCTCTAACTATCTGTTGAGAAGACAATTTACTCAAATTTTCGTAATTAATGTGACCCATTCTGTTATGCCATATCTCGTTGTCATCCATTCTGGCAACATTACAGATTTCAGAACTAGACATGACAGTATAACAATTGTCAGGGGTCCTGAATCCTGTAATTAAGCATTCTCCCTTTTCATTTAAAATCTTGCAATTGTTCTTTGAAAAGGTAACAGTGTAGTTTGAGTCACAGAATTGTGAAATGCTAAGTAAATTAGCCTTAAGACCTTTAACTAAGAGAACATTTTCAAGAAGAGGAAGTCCTTTTTCTTTAAGGGTTCCTTTGCCTATGATCTGGGATGATATACCATCACCAAAAACAACTTTTCCACCATCAAAATGGGTTTTATTTAAAAGTTTTGTATCATCACCTGTCATATGCTTGGAACATCCAGAATCCAAGTACCAACCAGAAGATGTAAGTTCAGCTTTTAGAGCAGAAACAACAATGTAACATTTCATCTGGGGTGCTAGATCATCTTTTCTAACCCAAATTGCCCTTGTTTTTAGTTTGCGCTTGTTTGCTCTTATTTGATAAAATTTGCGAGCATTAGATTTTTGTTGAAAAACATTTTGCGCATGATTTTGAATAAATTTGAATTCTTGAGCATTTGATTTAGAAAAGGTTCTGGTAATTCTTCTAGTAAATGTCCTTTTAGGTTTAGTCCTTCTATTCCTATAGTTAGAGTTTTTGTCTGGTGGCCTGGGAAGGACATAATTGTTACGACTCCTCCTAGAATAGTTAAAGTTATGATACATAGGAGTGTTGTAGATAGGTTTAATCAGTCTCCTAGCATAGCAATTATCGAAAGAGTGACCATATATATCACAATAGGAGCAATAAAGATTGCTCAAAATAGGGTTTTCCTTAGGAAGGTCTCTAATCAAAGATTTTGAGAAATTTTGAGGCTGAATTTTATTCCTAGGTAGCACAGATTTGAAAGCAGGTTCACTTTTCCTAATAGGGGGGCAGACATATTTTCCCTTTGGTAAACTTTCATGCTTAGAGCAACTTGCATCTTCAGTGTTAGTGTTTTGATGGTCAAACTTAGTTTTTAGATAATGAAAGTCTGGACATGTTTCAATAGGTCTTTTGCCTCCTGACACAAACTTGATAGGTTCAACATGTTTAGTTTGTGTCTTCAAATTGGGGCAAAACCCTATTCCAGTTCTATCATCAGAATTGGTTTTAGATTCAGCAACGAATTCCTCAAAACATTTAGAATTATTTTCAAATTTGGTAAATTTTTTGAAAACAGTTGCTGTCTTTTCTTTTGTTTGTTCCAATTCTAATAATGTCCCTTTGTATTTTTTCTCCAGAATTTCATTAGCTTCAGTCAAAGTTTTCAGTTTTTCATCAAACACTTTAACTTCACTGTCATGAGACATGCATTGTGTAGTATACTCTTCAGCATTCAGTTTTACCATTAGGCTTAGATCCTCTAGCTTTTTGGTAAGATCTTTAACAATCTTTTCTAGTCTAGTACTTTTCTTAAGAGTTTTAGTATATAGAATGTGAATGTCTGGGAGATCATCATTGTCAGAGTCACTAAGTGAAGTGTGTGAAGTGACCCCTAAGGTTTCATTTCTTAAACTCACGCACCCATTGACATCAGCAGTATCGATTTCCCTTTGACTCACACACCCCGAGGAAGAGGTATTAATGTTCTCAGTAAGTAAAGCATCTAAACCAGTTAAAGTATGATTCAAAGCAACAGAACTAGAATTACTAAACTCATCCTCACTATCAAGCATAGGCATATTATCATTGTATATGATTTTCGCAAAGAAGGATAAACAGGGATCAAAACCATCAGATGCCTCAGGTTCCTCATTTTCAGAATCACTTGAGTCATCCCAGGTTTTGCAGATATTGGCTCTAGAGTGTTTGTTTTGGGCATTTAAATTAACTCTACAGTCTTGAGCTATGTGTCCTAGTTTACCACATCTATAGCATTCAGTCTTCTTGAGGTCTCTGTGAGGTCTTGTGTTGTCCTTGTTCTGTTTGTCATGAGGTTTGTGATTTGAAGGAGTGGTATAATTAGACTTGCCCTGTCTATTTGCAACACTGTTTCTAAATTTAACAATTTTCTTAAATTGTTTTGTCATTAGGGCAATCTGATTATCTAGACTTTCTAAGTCACAGTCCTCATCAGAATCATTACTAGAGGTGTTTAACTCAGGTTTAATCATCTTAGAGGTAAAGCTAAGATTGGAATTGGTATGTTTCCTATTAGTGTGGGTCAATTGTTTCTTAAACTCTAATTCCATTTCCACAGTTCTTAATTTGCTACTGAGTAGTTCAGGAGTAAGATTTGTATCACACATCTCCTCAATAGCATATCTTTTATTGTCAAATTTCTGTGGTAATGATCTCAGAATTTTAGAGACAATTTCTTGTCTATCATAAGTTATACCATTGGCATGAAGTTTAGTGACAATATCAGTAAGGTTCATATAGAAATCATCGAAAGACTCAGATTCAGACATGATTAAGGTATTATACTGTTGGATTAACATCTGAGTCTTAGCAGCTTTTACCCTAGAGTCTCCTTCATGTGCAGTAATCAAGGTATCCCATGCTTCCTTGGAAGTGGTACAGGATGAGATTCTCTTGAACTCATGTTCGTTAATAGACATAAATATAGCGTTCTTGCCTTTGTTATTATTTCGAGAAACCTGTTTCTCTTCTTGAGTAAACTCACTCAATATTTTCTTAATCCTTTCATTGCTTCCATCAGTGGCTGGTTTAGTTGGATAAAAGTATCCATTTTCAATAATATCCCAGACATCATCTCCCAGAGTGCCTTGAATGAAAGCAATCATTCTTACTTTCCAGTAAGAAAAATTGGTTCCATCAAAGACTGGAGGTCTGGTCAAGTTACCATATCTTTCGTTTTTCTCGTCCATAATTGATTTTGAGAAAACAGTTTCAGAAACTCAGGATCTTTTTGAAAAAAGTTCACCAAAAGCTCTGATACCAATTGAAATAGCGTTGCCAAAGCCGTTTATGAAAATAAACTATTTAAGCAACTCCGAAAGTTTGTTGAAGAAACTCTTTACTTAAATCAAAACGATTTTGAACACAAGATGTGTTAACAAAATTATGTACGAGATATGGACAAGATTTGATAACAAGTTTTAGTAAACAGTTTAAAATGTTTTAAACTCAGCACACAAACAGAAAGGGATGAGAAGATGTAGAAATATTGATACTCAGGATTTTTAACGTGGTAAAACCTCAACCTTGAGGAAACATCCACGACTCCCTCTACGGAGTAAAACAAAAACAATCACTAAAACAAATATATGAGTTACAACCTATTTAACTAACATGCACACAAAAACAAATCTATACAAGTTCAGGATTGTACCCTCTGGCGTCCTTAACTTTTCTGCAGATCTTGTTTGTTGATGTAGTTGTCTCAGTTTGTCAACTCTTCTTTGTTCCAGCACTTTACGTCGACTTATGTTCACCAAATCTTATAGCCAACACTTTGAGTGTTTGTAGTGTGAAGATGTTTGTGAATGGTGTTCTAAATCACATGCATGCACACACACACACTTATTAGTTACAGACGATCCTAACAAATCACATATAAAGTCTATATGCAGTGTATTTGTTATTTTTCTTTCTTACAAAACCAAGAACCTTTTCGACCTTTCAAAATAACCCAGATTCCACGGAGATCTTGCTTAAGAAATCGGTCAAGACCTTTCTCAATCACTTTTGAAAATATTATGTGGATTGAGAACCCTCCAAGTGCGAATCCCACTAGGTCAGGTTAGGTTTTGTAAAAACAGAAATAGAAAAACATCTATTGTTGATCTTTGAAAAAAATGTTTTAACAGAAAAGAATCAACAACGAAATTCTCAAGATGAGAAATAAATGCAACTAAGTGTTCTGTGACATGAAAAACCTCAGATCTATGATTTCTATTGAAAAAGAAACAAGATCTGAGTCTATGTCTAAGTTGGAAATAAGATTTATGAACACAAGGATTTCAGCAACCCAGAAATCACTCAACTCGAACTCTCATAACTCAAGAAACACTAAGGATGGTGTTTGTCTGGTTATGGTGTTTATAGAGAGGTAAGTGGTTTAGATTTAGAGGTATTTGGACGAAGTTAGGGTTTGGTTTCTCTCTCTAACTTCTCTCTTCTCTCTTCTCTCTCTTCTCTCTCTCTCTATTCTCTCTATTCTCTGAGACTTTGCAAAATGGCAAAAGCTTTCGAAGGCTGAGATGAAAGGTCTTTAAATAGGGAGAGGAGAAGATTCCAGAGCCTCGTTCAAAAACAATGGCTGAGATTGAGTCAAGCACCATTGACTGCAATCCAAGGGCTCACAACAGGCGGTGGATTAAACAGGCTATGATTGGCTAAAGGGATTACACGGGGATCCACTCAAAAGACATGCAGGCCATCGATAAGGATAGATCCAAGGGCTGTAAGCGTGCGATGGTTTGTCTCAGTAAAGAAACACAGTTTGGTCCAATCAGAAGACAACAGGTGTTGGCCTGTGAACGAAGGTAAACGCGCGTCCCAAAATAATTACAGAGCCAACCCTTAAGTCTCTAGCGCTTTCGGTTTCTACCCAGAGTAACTTTAGGCCAATAAACACAACAATCCATATTTATATAATAACCCCAAGACTTTATAAATCAAATTTTAATTAAATAAAACCTTGTTTAAAATATGTTTTAAATTCCCAAAAAATTATTAAAAATCAAATTGAGGGATTTAAACACACTCACAACATTAAAACACATAGGGGTGCAATATGATATGCAAGAATCAAATTCTAAGTGTGTGAGTGATGGCTATAGTCTTAGGATCATTACATGATAGATAGAAGAAGAAGCAACCCAATCTCTGAAGCTCTTTGGTTTCTAGGATAGACACTATTTTGTCACAATTTCCAAACTAGATGAGCTCTTATACAGTCTAGACTCAAATGAGTCAAAAGTATAAGGGCTTCAGTTGGGACTGCCAGAGCAATTACATCGCATTCATGATGTATTCCACATCTCGTCGTTGAGACGATATCTTCGGGATGATATGGTCCATACTCACATCGCGATAGATGAGATAGACTTACAGCCTGATAGCTCTTACGAGGAGAGACCGGTGGCTATCCTAGACTATAGTGAGAGAATATTAAGGTCGAAGATAGTTCCACTTGTACGGGTCCAATGGGAGCATCATAATGTGGACGAATCCACTTGGGAGCGCGAGGCCGATATGCGCGAGAGATATCCAGATTTGTTCTTACCAGGTATGCCTTATTTTCCGAATTTTGGGATGAAATTCCGTTATTAGGGGGGAAGTATGTAATACCCCATATTTTTATGCTATATTAATTTGGGGATTTATTAAATTTAATGTGAATTAACTATTTAATAAAATCCGGAAATTAATTATGTTATAATTATTAACGTGATGAGAGTTAATAATTATAAGAAAATTTGTTGAATATTACTAATGGGCAAAGTAATATATAATATTGGTTATATTGAATGTCAGGAGTGAATAAAATGATAATTTTGGAAATTTAAGTCGAGACGCGCCCGTGTCGCGTCGGGACTAAATATTGATAAATAAAAGTGAATATTTTATAAGTTGTCCGTATGGTCATTTTGAGTGCGCCAACGTGTCCGGAAGGGTCAAGATAGTCAGAAAAGTGTGCCCGGGGGTTTAGTTTGGGTCTCGGGGCGTTTTTAGGCCTAATTAGTATCCCAGGAGGGCATTTTGGTCATTTTGTATTTTTGGGTAATTAAACCCACGGAAATTTAAAGGGTTATATCAGATGTTTAGGTTATCATCTAGGGTTAGAAAGCTCAAAACACTAGAACGACTATTGGATAAGAGAAGAGAAGAGAGAGCTCTCAAGGCATTCCAAGGCTCAAAACTCAACCGTTTGCACCGCCGCCACCGCCAACGCGTAGATCGCGAGACGGGGAACGCAACCACACAAATTTTGGCACCAAACCAGACTTCTAAAAATCCCAGGCAAGTGTTTATCTTGATTATTTCGTTGATGCATCTTTCATATTAGTTTAGGAGTAATTAGAATGATTTTTTATGGAAGAAACCGAAAAGATGAGATAGGAAAGTGCATGTAGGGATGGATTAATTGTTATTCTAGAAACCCCTTAACATGTAGAGTATAATCCACCCTGGCTTGGTCCAGTGGTAAGGATGGGCTTCACTCTGACCATTGGTCATGAGTTCGATCCCTCCCCACGGATACCTACCCCTGTTGGAGGGCTTCCTCAGGGCTGTGTGGTTAGGCGCACGGTCGTGGGTTCGATCCCCCGTAGGGTTTACCAGTATTTAAGCGAGGCTCGTGTGTGAGGTGGACATGCGCAGTGTCCCCCCTGTTTAGCTTGCACGAGGGAGTCCAAAGGGCTCGTTTGTGTGGAGGTTCAGGGTTATAAAAAAAAAACATGTAGAGTATTGAACCACGAATTTATGAGGTTGTAGATGAAGAAAATTCTGGAAAATATGGATTGGAACATATTAATGAAATTCTAGGGTTCTTGAGGTTTTATATGAATTTGGGGCTTGTTGATCCATGTTTAATAATAGAAATCTACATGCTTTACGTTGAAATTTCATAGTATGATGATATAATGTCAGTAGTATAAATTTTGGGTCGATTGGGTATGAAAAATATGGATTTGGTGAAGGTTAGAAGATGAAACCCGTAACTGCAAATTTGCAGATTTTGCAGACCTGCTTGATCGATCGATCGATCGAGCCTAGAGCTTCGATCGATCGAAGGTTCAATCAATCGAGCCCTAGACCTCGATCGATCGACCCCTCCTGGCAGACTCATATCTTCCCTTCTTAATTAGTTTAAATTCACTTTAATGAGGAAAAATTCATGGTCACTGTTGATACCAAAATTAATATGCTGATGTGGATGAATAATACGAAGACACGTGTCAATCTACGTGGCACGATAGCAGCGAGGAAGTTCATTTCCCGACCAACCATGTTTCTTTCCGAGCAACAAGGATACACCGAGGAACTCTAGCGCACCGAGGAACTCTAGCACACCGAGGAACTTTAGTTCTCCGAGGAACTCCTGATCAACGAGCAGCTATGGCGGTCCGAGCTGCACCTCGGTCGTATCATTAATTGCCAGATAATCAACAGTTCAGATATTCATTGAATGCTTATATTCTTGACGCGCACGCTGCATTAAATGTATTACCTTTTCACATGCATATCATTTAATGTATCGAACCTTTCATGTACAACCTCAAGGCTATAAATACCTTGTATCAAACCCATTCAAGGGGACCGGAATTTCTTGAGAGAACTTGTATTCAAGAATTCCACAAACACTCAGCAATAACATAACAGTGGACGTAGGCTTTATTCCTAGCCGAACCACTTTAAAAATCTTTGTCTTATTTATTTATCTGTGATTGAATAATTAGAGCAATCTAGTTTTTTACATCAACAGTGATTGAATAATTAGAGCAATCTAGTTTTTTACATCAACAGATTGGCGCCGTCTGTGGGAATCGACTGTTACTATCGTTTTTCGCAAAAATCATTTGTTATCAATGGCAGATAATCCAGAATCCAGTAATCGAAATGCTGGAAGTGCTGGAAATCCTCCAAATCCATCTGCAACTCCAGATCTGGCTGGAATTATGACAAATCTGGCTCAAGGACAAACCGCCATGCAAGAATCTATGAGGCAACTCATTCAAACTCTTCAAGGCGGTGCACCTACCTATTCAGGACAACGGAGTGATCGTGGGCAATCACGATCCAGACGTACTGCGTCATATCGCAATGGGGAATCTAATGATTCTTCTTATCAACCTGGGCGAACTTCATCGATACGGGCTACAAATCCAAATCAACCTATATCTCTCTCTCCAGAGAGAACCAGCGCTTTGGAAAGATTAAGCAGGGCGTCTCCTTTCAGTCGATTAGGACTAAGGAGGAATATGAGTCCACCTAGAGC
The DNA here is from genome assembly GCA_949130495.1 of Sambucus nigra. Taxonomy (NCBI): domain Eukaryota; kingdom Viridiplantae; phylum Streptophyta; class Magnoliopsida; order Dipsacales; family Adoxaceae; genus Sambucus; species Sambucus nigra. The sequence continues at coordinate 93,798,161 of OX422214.1, forward strand.
TCCATCGAGAAGTTTTTGGCTACCATCAGGTTTGAGAGAAGGATCAGCACAATCACGACCAGCTACTCGTCAAGATAAATCTCAGGAAGCTACGTCAGAACAATCAGTTGCTCGGACTAAGCGGCCTGAGGAAGGAAATGAAGCATGGAAAGGTTCCATTCAGCGGTTGGAGGATAGACTGGGCGAAATGGCTAAGGCAAGAAACCCCTTACAGAGAACTTTTGATCAAGGGACACCTTTTGTGCAAGCCATTGTGTATTTTCCTACACCATCGAAATTCAAAGCACCTGTGGTGACCCCCAAGTATGATGGAAAGACAGATCCTGTACTTCATATAGAACAATACCAAGCTGTCGCCGACATATATGCCGTCCCCGACGAGATGAGGTGTAGAGCATTCTCGGGAACTCTCACCGGATCTGCACAGATATGGTATAACAATCTTCCTCGGGGTAAGATTTCAACTTTTATTCAATTAGCCGAGTTGTTCATTGGGAATTTTTGTTTTGGGGCGAAGCCAATAAAGCGAGTAGCACATTTGTTAAGTGTTAGACAAAAATCAGGTGAAAGTACTAGAGACTACATAACTCGTTTTAATAACGAGAAGTTGGAAGTCATAGATTACGAAGAAAAGACAACAATCACTGCTTTGATGAGTGGTTTGCTGCCTAATAAGCTATACTACACCTTGGCCAAAGATCCACCTAAAACTATGTCCGAGTTGATGGCAAAAGCAGCCAAAATTATGAATGCCGAGGAGGCTATGGCTGCGAAGAAGAATATGGATAAAGAAGTAAAAGTGGAGATCGACAAGTCTAAGAAGAAAGATCAGAAAGGTAATGATGGTGACAAGCATTATAGGAATAATAGGACAACGTTGGAAGTCCTAAAGAAGTACGATAATTATACCCCATTGAAAATGGGTATTAATCATGTTTTGGAAGAAATCAAGAATAGCGAGGAAATCAAGTGGCCAGAGAAACTGAAGACAAATCCCGATCTGAGGAATAAGGTCAAATATTGCGAGTTTCACAAAGATCATGGCCATATGACCAAAAATTGCATAGCCCTTCAGAACGAGATTGAAACACTCATCCGAAGAGGAAAGTTGTCAAAGTATGTAGATCGTAGAGGTGAACGGAAGAATGATGACAGAACTAGAGAGAGATCTAGATCTCCTCGTCGTGCAGAGGAGAAAAAGAAGAGGGATCATGAAGATGATCCAGATGATGACCCTGATCTTCCCAAGAAGACAAGGCAGCCTGAACGAGAGGTATTTTCCATTCGTTTTGGGTCATTTGATTATAATGTTATTACAGGAGGAGATGCAGGAGGAGGAGACCTTACTGCAGAAAGAAAAGCTTACCTCGGAGAGGCTCAAGCTTGTTCATATATTCAGCGAATAAATCTGGCCGAGGATGATCGTCCGAGGAAGGTAAACAAAGAGAAGCTAGTGATTGGCTTTTCAAAAAACGACCTGGCAGGTGTTCTTTACCCTCATGATGATCCTTTGGTGATCAAAATGAGGATGAAGGATGTGGTCATTTCAAGGGTGTTAGTAGACAATGGTAGTTCGGCAGACATCATGTACTATTCATGCTTTGATAGCTTGAATTTAAAATTATCTCAATTGGAACCTTATCACAGACCCCTTCTGGGTTTTGCTGGCGAGAAAGTTTTTCCACTTGGGACGATCAAGTTGGATATACTCATTGGAACTTGGCCTGCTTGTCGAACAGAAAGAATACGCTTCTTTGTGATGGATAAGAATGTGCAATCAGCCTACAACATCATCATGGGAAGAGTTGGATTGAAGAAGTTCGAAGCAGTTCCATCTACAGTACATCAATGTTTGAAATTCCCAACGAATTTTGGAGTCGGAATTATGTAAGGTGATCAAAAAGTAGCTCGGGAATGCTATTATTCGTCTGCCGAGCAAGAAGAACTTGAAGAATCAAGGAAAAAGACTACTACTTATCAAGTGGAGGAGGGTACAGAAATTGAAACTCTTGACCCTAGGGATGAATCTCAACTTGTAAAAGGACAGGTGGTGGAGTCTACAGAAACTGTTATTCTGGACGACGAGCATCCTGAACGAGTAACCCAGATAGGATCGTCGCTGGATGTTTCAATAAAACAGGAGTTGATAACTTTTTTGAGAAACAGGAAGAATACTTTTTCTTGGAGTCATGAACACATGCCAGGTATAGATCCAAACTTCTTATGTCACGAACTCAATGTGAATAAGGAGATCAAGCCTGTGAAGCAAAGAAGAAGAGTGTTTAGTCCCGAGAAGAACCAGGCCATACAAGAGGAGGTCGAGAAACTTCAGAAAGCCCAATTCATTGAAGATGTGAAATATCCAGATTGGTTGGCAAATGTGGTGATGGTAAAGAAGAAGAACAACAAATGGAGAATGTGTGTTGATTTCACTGATCTCAACAAGGCATGCCCAAAAGATCATTTTCCATTGCCCAGAATTGATCAACTAGTGGATGCTACCTCGGGACATGAGCTACTCAGTTTTATGGATGCTTATTCTGGCTACAATCAGATCAAAATGAAGCCGGAAGACCGGGAAAGTACTTCTTTTATCACCCCAAGGGGAACTTATTGTTATAATGTTATGCCTTTTGGTTTAAAAAATGCAGGTGCAACATATCAGCGGCTGATGAACAAGGTTTTTGCCGAACAAATCAGTTGCAATATGGAAGTCTATGTCGACGACATGCTCACCAAAAGCAAGAGAGCTACTAATCATCTAGTTGACTTAGGCCAGACCTTTGATCAACTGGACAAATACCAAATGAAGCTCAACCCGACGAAGTGTACCTTTGGAGTACGAGAAGGAATGTTCCTCGAATACATCGTCAACCAACGAGGTATTGAGGCAAATCCAGAAAAGATCAAAGCTCTTTTAGGGCTGCGATCCCCAACGACGAGGAAAGAAGTACAGAGTCTTACAGGACGAGTTGCAGCACTCAACAGATTTGTATCCCGAGCAACTGACAAATGCCTCCCATTCTTCAAAACACTAGGAAAAAGCTTTGAGTGGACTGATGAATGTGAAAAAGCCTTTCAAGACTTGGAGAAGTATTTGGGAGCCCCACCATTGTTGTCTAGGCCAATAACTGGAGAGAAGCTGTACTTGTATTTGGCAGTATCAGAGAATGCAGTTAGTTCAGCATTGATCAGATTGGAGAATGGAGTCCAGAAACCTATCTATTACACAAGTAAAGCTTTCCGAGGTGCAGAAATCAGATACCCAAAGCTAGAAAAATTGGCATTGGCATTAATTGAAGCAAGTAGAAGAATGAGGCCATACTTCCAGGCCTATACAATCATTGTGTATACCGACATGCCATTAAGACAAGCCCTTCACAAGCCAGAAAAGTCAGGAAGATTGATGTATTAGGCAATAGAACTCGGTGAATATGATATTGTGTATGAACCCAGATCATCATTAAAGGGGCAAGCTGTAGCAGATTTTATAGCAGAGTTCACATACCCTGATACTCCCGAGGAGCAAAAGGTGCTTGCTGACCTACCTGTGGACGATACAGGATCAACAGAAACAGGTCCAGACCAACCAAGGATGGTAAAAGGACTTGTGGATGTAGAAAAATCATCATATTCAAACCCAGACCAACTAAGGTTGGTAAAAGGGTGCGAACAGATGACCGATGAGGAGCGAAAGATACCAGGAGATGATGGAAGAAAACAACAGATATTTTACCGAGGAACTCTGACATATAAGAAATTTGAAGACGACGTACCTACATGGAGATTATATGTAGATGGATCATCTTGCATAGCTGGATGTGGAGCAGGGATTGTTTTAAACACCCCAGATGATATTGACATGGAGTATGCCTTGAGATTCCAATTCAAAGCTTCCAATAATGAAGCTGAGTATGAGGCCATGATAGCAGGTTTTCATTTGGCGAAAGTTATGGAGGCACGGCAAATAATTGTTTTCAGTGATTCTCAATTAATTGTGAATCAAATGATGGGGATATATGCAGTGAAGGGAGAGTTAATGGTGAAGTACCATGCAAAGGTGATGGAATTATTGACAGAATTTGATGATATTCAATTGGTGAGGATACCGAGGATGGAGAATGCTAGAGCAGACGCATTGGCCCGATTAGCGTCAGCTACGCGCACCGAGCTGCGAAGAACAATACCAATTGAGGTATTAGAAAGTCGGAGCATAGAAGAAGATCTGACGGTGGAAATTATTACCCTTGATTTAGGACCATCTTGGATGGATCCTATCAGGGCATACATTGAAGAAGGAGAATTACCAGAGGACAAGCTAGCTGCCAAGAAATTGAAGTATAAAGTTGCTCGGTATGTGTTAACTAATGGTGTTTTGTATAGACGAGGAATTATGACAGGTTTGCAGAGATGTGTGCATCCATCAAAAGTCAAAGAATTGATTAAAGACATCCATGAAGGATCTTGTGGAGCTCATGTAGCAGGTCGGACACTTTTGCAAAGGGTAATGACACAGGGATATTACTGGCCGACGATGAGGACTGATTGTATAGCCTATGCCAAGAAGTGTGACAAGTGCCAACGTTTTTCCTCTATCCAAAGAACTCCACAAGCATTGTTGACACCCATAATTTCACCTTGGCCATTTGCCATGTGGGGTGTTGATCTGGTTGGACCATTGCTGACGACCCGAGGAAGGTTCAAGTATCTCGTCGTGGCAGTGGATTACTTTACTAAGTGGGTGGAAGCTGAACCACTAATTGATATGACGTACGAGAAGGTATATCAGTTCATTTGGAAGAATATCATTTGTCGATATGGTCTCCCCCATGCTTTCATCACAGACCATGGAACACAATTCGATAATGAAGAATTTGCTACCTATTGTCATCAGTCGAACATTTTGAAGTATCATTAAGCACCAGGCCATCCCCAAAGCAATGGACAGACTGAGGTGACGAACAGAACATTACTAAATGGTTTGAAGAAGAGGTTAAGTGAAGCTAAAGCAAATTGGATTAATGAGCTCCAATCAGTACTATGGGCTTACCGAACAACTCCCCGAGCAACAACTGGAGAATCACCATATATGCTAGCCTTTGGAAGTGAGGCTGTGATACCTGCCGAGTTGGGTCTCCCAACGCATAGAGTACTGAATTTCAATTCCCCAATCAGCGATTTGATGAGAAGAATGGATTTGGATATGCTTGAGGAGGTTAGAGAAGAGGCATCCATTAGGAATGCTGCTTACCAACAACGTACAACTCTGTTCTACAACAAAAGGGTGAAGAAATGTGATTTAAAAGAAGGGGATTATGTGCTAAAGAGAGTCATTCAGAAGCAAAATAAGTTGGAAGCAAACTGGCATGGACCTTATCGAGTTACAGAGGTTGTTCGTCCAGGAACTTACAGAATAGCAACTCTAGAGGGAGAAGAATTTAAGAATGCATGGAATGCCGAACACCTGCGCAAGTATTATCAGTAATGTAAAATGTAAAGCATTTCCTTCATTATGAATAAAACGAGGATGTTTCATAATTTTCTTTCTGTTGAAAGTTTTTCGGGGAATACTAGTGTAGTACACTACGCACAACAAATACTCCTTTGGTTAGGAGAAGCTCTAAGGAGCCAAAAGTGCTCTAAGGAGCCAAAAGCTCTAAGGAGCCAAAAAGTGCTCTAAGGAGCCAAAAGCTCTAAGGAGCCAAAAAGTGCTCTAAGGAGCCAAAAGCTCTAAGGAGCCAAATACTCCTTTGGTTAGGAGAAGCTCTAAGGAGCCAAAAAGTGCTCTAAGGAGCCAAAAGCTCTAAGGAGCCAAAAAGTGCTCTAAGGAGCCAAAAGCTCTAAGGAGCCAAAAGTGCTCTAAGGAGCCAAAAGCTCTAAGGAGCCAAATACTCCTTTGGTTAGGAAAAGCTCTAAGGAGCCAAAAAGTGCTCTAAGGAGCCAAAAGCTCTATGGAGCCAAAAGTGCTCTAAGGAGCCAAAAGCTATAAGGAGCCAAAAAGTGCTCTAAGGAGCCAAAAGCTCTAAGGAGCCAAAAAATACTCCTTTGGTTAGGAAGTGTACACCAGCATGATCAACATATACTCTCACATTACAACTTATGTTGGTCGGGAGGTAAAATTATTACAAAAAGTTCTTTGAAGAACAAAATATTCCAAAATACACCAAGTATAGTTCGTCGGGGATAAAAACCCACTAACTATAGTTGGTCGACGAGGATAAATTATTGACCTTAGTTGGTCGGACACATTTTATGAAAATATTTGAAATTGAATCAAGTATGGCTGGTCGGGGATAAAAACCTATCAACTATAATTGGTCGACAAACATTATTTATCCACCTTGGTTGGTTGGAAGCGGTTTGAACATTTTATACTCATTACTGTATTATTAAGTGATCGAACAGCCCTGATACTTGTAACATTTTATTAAGTTGCTCAATGAACAATATTATTGTTATCTTTTTAATAGATATATATGCATAAGTGTAAAGTGTTTGATAAAACACGAGATAATACCAATACAGATTTACAAACAAAAATGAAGTCTTTCATTAAAAATTCAAAATAAGTTACATATTACATGTATGTGCTGACTATTACATTAAGATTCCTATTCTATTGGTTTCTTGCCCTTTGCTTTTGAGACAGGCTCTTCGCCAGCAGGAGGATCTTCCAAGCAAAGAGGAGAATTAATAAAGTTTAAGTCCTTCAGCATTCTGACATTCATTATTGAAGGGGTATCCATTAGATGCTCTGGACGAGATACTTCAACTTGGGAATGAAGGCTATAATCACCAAGGTATTTTGAAATTAAGCTGCGAGGAATGGAACGAGCTGGGATCCAGGCCATGTCCAATTTGAAAGGTGGCACGGGCAAGTCAAGTAGCCCAGGAGCATGATAATCCCATAAGAAGTGCCCTCGCTCCAATTTTAACACACCCAGTGCATTCAACCATCCCTGTTTATAACCTTCATTATTGGAATGTTCAATACGAGCATCCAAGTGAACAAGGGCTTCATTGTATCCTGTCATCCAGAATTCCCTTGGCTGTTTATGGAATTGGAAGGTTAATCTATCCAATTGTTCATGAAGGCTTTTGGCAAAAAGATCCTTATTATGCAAAGCAGATTTCATCGCTGTAAGTTGATCTTCCAAGGATAGATTTTTCTTGGACATTTCTGATAGCGCTCGATCTTTGACGTTTAATTAGAATGCCTGAGTTTCCAAAGTAGATTGGGTACGAGCCTCTTCAATATTGCGACTAAGAATTTTGGATCGGCTCTAAGAAGCAACTGGAGAGCTTTGCTCCTCGGCAACATTTTGAGCAGCTCTTCCTCGCCCCCGAGAAGCTCTTCCTCGTCCACGAGCAGTCCCAGAAACAGCAGATCTTCTTAAATCATCCAGTTCTTGCCTTAATTTGGCATTTTCGACCTCTAAGAAAGAGAAACCTTCATCAGTAACGGGAACTAGAGCAGTGGAAGATGATGCTGCAGATTCATATTGAGCCAACTTTTTCTGTAAATTATTATTTTCTTGTTCCAGGATCTCGGCAATCTGCCTGCAAGCTTCAACTTCACCTTTTAAGGTCCTTTCCCTAATATCATAACCAGCAATGATCTTCTTATGGCCTATTTCAGAAGAGAGCTGCTGGTATCTATTTTCATAATCCTCGTGCAACGAGGCCATTGTTGCATTGTGTTGATTTTGAAGATCCTCTATGGAACCATGAAGTTCCTCGATCAGTTCGTAATACGCCACATTATTGGCCACAGATCTATCAAGTAAATCCTTCAGATACCGGTAAGCCTCAACTGCTTGTTCTGAGGCATCGTGACCAAGGATGTCGACAATCTCTGATACACTTAGGTCTGTATGACCAGCTTTATAATATCCATTGCATTGTCGCATCAACTCAGTATCAGGAGCAAATATCAATTCCATTCTGGCCAAAAACTAATAAAGAAGAGGAAGCAAGAGTTAATAAATAAAAGCAGACAGAGTAGCAATAAAGAAGAGGAACGAAGATGTATTTTATTAGATCATCAAAAGGTTACATTGTTCGATTACAAGAATTGAAATATAGAAATGATACCGAACAACTTCACACCTTTTCCTTGTCCCCCAAGACTTTCTCGGGAGGCTGGGACGAGGAGCTCGGTTGCTCGGTGGTAACAACGGGTTGATCAGCAGGAATCTTCTCGGCAGGAGGAGGCATAGAAGAAATGTCCTCGACTACAGAGGGTTGAGAAGCAGAGACTGGGTCACCCATAGCCATAGAAGACTCTTCTGAGGCAGGCTCATCTTTTTCTTCTTCCACAATTGGTGGAGGAGGATCAGGGAGGTGTTGTAGGAATAACTCAGAATCGTCTTGGACCTTCAACTCTTGCAGAGCAGCTACCCAACCGTCATGGAAGTATTTCGACTTCCCATAGTGGACTTGGGATGTCATGGCAGCAATCCCCTTATCCCATCCTTTCTCCCAACCAGCACTGAAATGTTTCTTGATTGCGACCTTTCTCCTTAACTTCTCCGAGGAGAGCTTCACATCCAATTCCTCTTTTTTGACCTTGATATCTCGCAGGGTAGATAACTCTTCCTCTGCCTTTTTCAGCTGGCCATCATATTCCTGATGTTTAACCTCTAAACCTTTTACTTTTTCCTCCAAATTCTTGGAGGTTTCGGCCATTTTCACCTTCTCAGCTTCAGCCACAGCTAATTTCTTCTCCCAAACAGCTTTTTCGTCAACATACTATTGACGAGATTCTTTTAAAGACTGGGTCAAACCCAACAGAGCATCCTCTACACCTGACGAGGAGCTTGAAGCTTTAATAGCTTCATCCTTCTTCACAATATTATTAAAACAGTTCACCAGCTGAAAGATGAAAAAAAAATAGCAAAGTCAATACAAAATGCAAGCTTTCAGAGAAAGAAAGAAAAACCAGAAGTATAAGAAATTTACTGAAGCAAGGTGACGAGCAGCTAAAGATGTCAGCATATCCCTAGGAATTCTTTCATCAATACCATGGACCTCGGGTACGACCGAGCTCATTGCAGAACTTGGAAGAATGATGTTTGGAACATCAGTACCACCAGTAGGTAGGGAGGAGGCAGTTTTAGCTGGAGTAACTAAGGATGATTTCCTCAATCTCTTCAACGGGCGGTCAGAACCTTCAACCAAAGAGGTCTTGGTCGGGGAGATTGTAATTACATCTACAGGAGCATTTTTCTTGCTCGGAACCATCGGGGGCTTCTCGGTAGCTTTGGAAGACCCAGCATCCACTTTTTTAGTCCCCTATGGGACATCAGCTTTGCTTTTCTTGGCCCCAGCAACACAAGTAACATCATCAAAGAGAGCAGGAGGAGCTCTTTTCTTACCCATCCTTTGACTTAAAGGAAGATGAGAATCTGAAGATGAACCTTCTGGAGTTGAAACTGGTTCAACAGGGCGAGCAGTATAGGAGGTTGTGTAACTCTTATACTGTAGCAGATATGAGGCAGACCTGATATGTTCGTCTGCAATGTTCTTGTGCAAACCCCAGATAAGTTTCAGCTGCTTGATATTAACCTCTGATTCTTTTGGAGTTTTTCTTTTGCTATCAACTGCAAATAAATACATAACGAGATATCAATCATACATTTTGTCCAACATGATGAAAGCATAATTTCATAAGTAAAATAAAATGAAAAATAAACCTATCCCATTGCCATAGGGGGGCATCTGGGACCGTTGTATACTTCATCTCCAGTTAAAGGGGCATATTGCCAATTTTTTATAACCAACCCGTGTTCAAAATAATCTCTATTTGATTCAGGGAGGTTAACTACAAGGGCTCTATTCAAAAACCTAGTTTTTAAGTAATAAATATTATCTAGAGTGGCCCACTTATAGCAGTACATAATCTCAGGGATCCCAATACGAGTCCCATGAGTTAGATTTAATTTGTACACCCCATTAATTATTCTCCATGAATTGGGGGCTATTCTTGCAGGGATAAGATCAAAATATTGACAAAATTCGAGACTCAATGGATTTGGTGGAAAGGAAAAACCACATTCAGCAATAAAAAGACTGGGAAACCAATGTCCCTCAGCCAAATGAAAGTAATCTTGAGTTCCAGAAAACTCTTCCAAAATTACCCAAGATGGGATGGAAAAATCAGAACGGAAATTTTCAACAGATTCAATAATATAAACCATGGTGAGTAAAAGAAGAAAGAAGAAAAAGCTTACAGGAAGAAAGGAGAGCTGTCAACAACGAACGAAAACAAGGACGAACGCACAAGACTGAAAGAGAGAATAGAAAGCTTGAAAGCAGAAAATTAGGAAAAGTAGAAGATGGTATGGTTACCTACGAAGTTTAAATACTTTGCATTGGGAAACGGCGAAAGAAATGATTACCAAAAAGAAACTACTGAACTTTCGGCGGCTAAAAGGACAAAAACTACACGAAGATCGAAGCGCTTATAAAAAATTCAAAAAAAGGGCGGAAGCTGCGAAATGAGAAGGAAATTTGAACACAATGTTCCTGAAACCCAGGAAAGTCATTTAATATTGCCATATACCGAGAAAGAATGTTCCATACTCCTCAAAGTTCGAAATATGAAACATTGGGGGCTTCTGTTGATACCAAAATTAATATGCTGATGTGGACGAATAATACGAAGACACGTGTCAATCTACGTGGCACGATAGCAGCGAGGAAGTTCATTTACCGACCAACCATGTTTCTTTCCGAGCAACGAGGATACACCGAGGAACTCTAGCGCACCGAGGAACTCTAGCACACCGAGGAACTTTAGTTCTCCGAGGAACTCCTGATCAACGAGCAGCTATGGCGGTCCGAGCTTCACCTCGGTCGTATCATTAATTGCTAGATAATCAACAGTTCAGATATTCATTGAATGCTTATATTCTTGACGCGCACGCTGCATTAAATGTATTACCTTTTCACATGCATATCATTTAATGTATCGAACCTTTCATGTACAGCCTCAAGGCTATAAATACCTTGTATCAAACCCATTCAAGGGGACCGGAATTTCTTGAGAGAACTTGTAATCAAGAATTCCACAAACACTCAGCAATAACATAACAGTGGACGTAGGCTTTATTCCTAGCCGAACAACTTTAAAAATCTTTGTCTTATTTATTTATCTGTGATTGAATAATTAGAGCAATCTAGTTTTTTACATCAACAGTGATTGAATAATTAGAGCAATCTAGTTTTTTACATCAACAGTCACCCTTATAAATATGTTTTGGGAGATAAAGAGGACCAGTAGGGTATATGAATAAATTTTGGGTCCTCTAATGTATGACAAGAATTGTATTTTTGGGATAATTATATAAGGAACGATGAAACTACGTATTTAAAGTGAGAGATTATGTCAAATAGTTATAATAGAGAATAGATGAATACCTACTGAATTTTATAATTTGGAGGATAAAGCCATGAGAGTTATGTGGTAAGTTGGAATAATACCGAATCAAGGTTAGAAACGAATCGTTATATGTGTTTACTAAAAAGGTGAAAATAACGATAAAAGTCGTAACTATGGGATTTGAAATATACCCAATATTGTTATGGTAATATTAGTATAGTTATATGCCTGTGTTGCATATACTATCTATGTGTGAAAAACATACCCACGCTACTTGCTATCCCTGAGGCTGCCGCGCTGGGACGATCTTCTCCTGTGTTGCCTTGTGGGGGATATTGACTCGTACCCTAGAAGATAGATATCCTTGGTACAGGCTATCGATTTGATAGTTCAGACGGTCCTAAGAGATGCGGGTATGTGCCATCCTCTTAGAGACTTGGAATCTATGCTTCGCCTCAATATTGTTGTGTATGTGTTAATACAATTCTAGAGTGATTTTGAATTTGTATTCCCCTTAATACGAGTGATACGGGGTTTGGATAGTAGAGTATGCCCGCACCATAGTTTTTATGTGGGGTGCTGTTATGATATATATATTTTACGAGTAGTTAATATATATATGAAATTCTAAAATCTGGAACTGCCTATTGTGATTTGATGTGTAGGACATGGTTGATGACTCAAATTGTAATACTTGTTTTGAGAAAGTATAATATGACACTGGAAAACTTTATAAATTAATAAAATTAAAACGAGAATTTCGGATACTAATTGAAATATTCTTTTCAAACAATTGTATCGTTCAATTTTAAACCCTGTGAATAACCTAAGATAAGTTAAATCATTGGGGAAATATAGTGTGATATATGACGAGATAGACCTTTGGGAAGGTTAGTGCAATATGTGTTCACATTATAAGAGAGGTGAGAATTTCTCAAGAGAGTGTCGCACTAATATGTTGTTGCATTAGCCTGTACTCAATTTAAATACTTGCTAAACGAATTTTTAAATCATATACACTATCGGGCTCTGACCCGTTTCCATTTCTCTTTCTCTCTTGTATATATATATATATGTATATATTACAGGTGCCCAGCCACATGGGCGTCTTGCATAGGGTCCTTTGGCAGGAACGCGCTGCATCTTAGGTGGGAGTTGCAGTCCTATTGTTTAGACGACTTCATCCATTTGATTCTACTCTTAGCATGTTCATTATTGGGGCATGTGTCGCCCTTTCCATTATTCAGTTGTCATTTGGATATTGTACTTCATCTATTTCTAGGATTGTCACTTTGGGATTTATTATATTCTGGATGGTTTACTTTAAGTTTTACTGTTAGTAGCCAGTTGTTGAATGTTAAACTATTGGATTGATTGGTTCTGATATACTTGTGGTGTGATTCGTTATATATTAAATTGTTGTAATTAATTTAAATCTTGTTTTAAATAAATAAAATTTGAAAGGAATGTTAAAAATGGTTTTGACACTTAGCTTAATTAATTAGGGTGTTTAAATTGGAAAGTTATTTTCACGACAGTGATGCTAAGAATGATCCAACTGTTTACCTTGATTTTATTTAATAAAGGAGTGATCGCCCGGTATTTAATTAGGCGGGGTGTCACATTCACCCAAGGGCTTCAAGCCCTTTTTTCTTTATCCTGGTTTCATCTAAGTTCCTTTTATGTGTTTTAATATTTTATACATGTCCACATTATTCCACTTTCCTTTTTACCCGTCCAGATCCAAAACCTGGGACTTTAATGCCCCAACTTGTGTTACACTTAGAAAATTCACCATTTTATATCCTTTATACTTTAACCTTGATTTTTATTCCAAAAATCATATTTGTTTAGGACCACTTTGTGGAAAATCCTTTCCAACATTTTTATTTCATAAACATATTTATTGTCTCACACAACAGTTAAATTATTTAACTAAATACACCCTACTCAAATAGTCTAACTACAAGACTACAAATTCAAAAATAACATTATACACTTAGAGTAAGGTTTACCCACCTCTAATGGCTTCAATGGTGGTGTTGGAGTAGGAGGATCAACCCCCCACCTTCGAAGGTGGCCTTAAGAGGTTACCAATGCATTCCTCCAAATCTTCAAGGTAAGAACTACTTTAAAAATCACTTCACACTTCGTGAATGCTCTATCTTCTTCTCGAAAAAACCCACCAATAATACCCCCATATTTTGTAGCTCTTCTTCGTCAATAGTGGAAATGGGTGTATTTGGTTCAAATGTGGTTAAACACATCATAAAATTGGTGGTTTATGGGTGGGCTATGGTGAAGGAGTGGTGGCTTGGTAGTGGGTGGTGGTGGAAGACCACACACCTCTCTTATTCTCTCTCATTCTCTCTCTCCTTCTTCCATTTCTCCTAACAAACAAATGACCTGAAACACACCAAGAAAACCCTTATAAAACGTCCCTTAATCCTTAAAATCCCATTTTACCCTTTCTGCGATGATTTGGGCTCTCCAACACTTAAAATCAACTCTCTAAATCGTGACAGTGCACAGGGGCAGTCAGATCTAAAAACTCAACCAACGTCATTCGAAGGACTTCCCTATGTCATTCGATCGACTTATGATATGCCGTTCCTTCCCAGCTTTGTAATTCAGTAGTACGTTGTTAGAAGGCCTACTTCTAATGACACATCTTGTGATGTGTGTACTATCGTTCAAATGACAATCCCACCCTATTTTTTTTTTATTTTTTCCAAATTTTCATCCATAATTCCTCCATAATTATAATGAACTATTTGTAAATTATAATCAATATATAATTTAATTAATTTATTAGAGCAAGATATTACACATCCATTCATTTTGAAATGGAGGCCCCCAATCTGGAAGATCCTCTCTTCACCCAGACATTGGACTATGTTGACTCATAGACTGCAGTCATGGGAGAAGGAGATGCAATTGAAGCCGAGGTGAATATTTATGAAGCTACAGGGAATGTCTAGGCCAAGGATGGTACTGGTGGGTCAACCGTCAATGTTGAGCTAATTATGTAGGGTGGTCGTTTGTGACCAATCCTATAATTATTTTTTTGTCCTGAACACTTAGTCATTTGTTAGCTTGAATGAATGAAGCATTGCCTCGTATTTAAGCTTTCATTTTCTTTTTGTTGACTGTGTTATGAGTTTTTTAACTTTATTTCTCATCTCGGCTTGCATGTTTGAATTCCCCTTCATCTTAAGACATGTAATAACAACCAAATCATTTATTTTTAAAACAAGAGGTCACCAAATTAATGATGTTGTCATAAGTTTACTCTCGTCCCTAGTTGAGAGCTCAATCAACCATGTATAAATGATTGACCAAATTTTAACCAAGTTTATGAATTCCCTTCTCATCGTTTTGAGAGTGTATGGATGAGTGTCGTCTTCTCCTACACTGTCGTCTCGTTGAGAGAGTTTGACTCTCATACGACCAAGTTAAGGATGTTTAAATGAACCCTAATTATATTAATTTTTAATTTGAATCACCAAATTAATGGTGCTTGATTGCAAGTCCCCTCTTGTCATTTTAAGAGTGTATGGATGAATGTCGCCTCGTCCTACACTTTCATCTCGACTGAGAGAGTTTGAATTTAACTCAACCAAATTAATGATGTTTAAATTAACCATAATTAAATGATTTATGAAGATTTCTTTGTTTTTTCACCACTTTAGCGATGTTATCACACTTCCCCCTCTGGATTTTATTGAGGATCCATGGACGAGGTGAGCCTCGTAAGGATTCTCATGCCACCGAGAGTGAGTTAATGCTAATTCACCATATAAATGATGTTTTATAGCTTAGGATGATTTGTATCATGAAATTTAATCAATTCATACAACAAAGATATGAGGGAACACTTAATATTTTTCATTCATCATAATTTTCAGTACACCCCTCCTATAATGGTAATGGTAATATAAAAAAAATTACAAAATCATTGATAATATCTCTTTAATTGGTCGGCATTCCAAGGGTTTGAAAATGTCTTTCCCTCCAAATTTTCAAGCCGATAAGTGCCAGGAATAACTTGTTCTGTAACTCTGTAAGGGCCGTGCCAGTTTGCCTCGAGCTTATTTGGCTTCTACCAGGGTTTTTCAACACCATGTCTCCAATGGCTATCGTCTTAACCTTAACTCTCTTGTTTTAGAATTTTGCAATCCTTTACTAATAAGAATCCTGCCTAACCTCTGCATCCTCTCATCTTTCTTCAATGAAGTCTAGATCTAACCTTCTCTCTTAAGTGTTTATTTATGGGTTGTATGTCTGAACCTTGTGACTTAGTAGGACAATCTTAGTAGGTATCACTACCTCTATGCCGTAGGAAAACATGAATGGGGCTCCCCATTGGTGTTCTCTATATCGTCCTATATGCCCACAAGACATCATGTCCCTCTTCCATCTAAAGACCTTTATCGTCTATCTTCCAGTTTCTTCTTTATCCCTTCTAAGATGGTTCTATTTGTCACCTTAGTTTGTCGCCATTTATACGAGGTCGGTTTGGAACTGAGAAAAACTTTTTAACGCCAACCCTTTTACAGTAAGCCTCCAAAGATGAATTCTTGAACTGTTTTCGATTATCCGGGATCAAGGTGTGGATCAGACCATACCTACAAATAATATTCCTCCAGATTAATTTGAAGGTCTTCATCTTGGTATTGGTTATCATGTCCTTCCTCAACCCATTTGGAGAGATATTTAAGTAACATAATAAGATACCTATAATTTCCCATTGCCCTGGGCCAGGACCTACAAAGTCAATCCCCCAAACTGTAAATGGATAGGGGGAAGTAATAAATGTTAAGGGTTGATGAGGGATACTATCATATCTTTTGCATTTGTCACATTTGTGCACATAGCTGACTACATCCTTGGCCAAGGTCGGCCACCAGTACCCCTGAGTGACTATTCTTTTTATCGATGACCTCCCTCCTATATGACTAGAACAAGATCCCTAATGTACATCATTTTGTATATATTCCAACTATGTCGGATGAATGCTTCGGAGTAAAACGAGTAGGAATCCCTTCTTATACAAGATCTCTCCTATGATTAAGAACTTTGCCTCCTTGTATCTTAACTTCTTTCTCTCTAATTTTGACTTTAGCATCTCATCACCCCTGATGTATTAGATGAGAGGGTAAATCCAAGACACACATAGGTTCAGATTCAATTAGAACTCCACTATATTATCTTTTGCTTCAATGGTCAACCGAAGTAGGATTTCCACAGGAACCGACCTTCTAATCTCTATTTTGGTCACAGATGCAAAACTTGTTAAGGCATCAGCTCAGCTGTTGTGTAGCTAAGGGATGATTTTTACCTTCATCTCATTGAAGTTCATCAGTATTACTTTTACCCTTTCTAGATATTTAGCCATTATCTCATATTTTTCCTCGTACACTCCCAGGATCTGGTTCACCACCAATCGGGAGTCACTATGAACTGTCATTTGCTCGCCATTTAATGCCCTTACAAAGGAGGGTCCCTCCAGAAGAGCCTCATATTCTAACTCATTGTTGGATGACTTAAAACTGAATCTCAGAGTGTATTCGATGTCAGTCACGTCTGGGGACACTATC
The DNA here is from genome assembly GCA_949130495.1 of Sambucus nigra. NCBI lineage: Eukaryota > Viridiplantae > Streptophyta > Magnoliopsida > Dipsacales > Adoxaceae > Sambucus > Sambucus nigra. The sequence goes on from OX422214.1 coordinate 93,815,144, forward strand.
AAGGCGACACCACTCCCAATCTCGTAAGAAGAGCCATCAACAAATAGGCTCCAAACACTATTTTCCATTTAGTAAGTGCCCTCATCCAACACTCCATTATTTAACATAAATTTCTCCTTTTCACTCTCGACCACCACAGTTCTGGCCACACTCATCTCAGCCTCATTCGGGCTAGCACTTACTTTTTTTGGTTCATTTGTTAGATCTATAAACTCTCTGGTATCAGCCTCATACCATGTGAACTCAACTAAAAAAATTGGATTAAACCCTCCCTTGGATGGCTATTCTTGGTTGATAAATAATATCAAATTCCCCCAACTCCATCGACTAGGGCATTAACCTACCTGATTTCTTAATTTTATGGATGACCTATCTAAGTGGAGAGTCTATAAGAATGACCATCATGTGTTCCTGGAAATAGGGTTTCATTTTCCTTGATATATGTATGAAAGAATAAGCCAATTATAATATCTTTGGATACCTTTTCTCGACCCCTTGAAGGGCCTCACTGTTAAAATTAACTAGCTTTTATACCCCATCGGCATCTCATACGCACTGATGGATAACTCAGATACAACTAGATATAGATATAGTTTTTCTCCCTAAACAGGTTGGGAAACAAAAGTGGGGATCCGAGGTAAGCCTTCAACTCCTTAAAGGATCTCGCGCACTCCTCATTCCACTCAAAATCGTTTCTTAAAACTTTAAAAAAGGGTGGACATTTGTATATAGCCCTTGACATGAACCAATTCAATGAAATAACTCATTTAGTCATCCTCTGGACATCTTTTATGGTTTTTGGAGTCTTCATCTCTACTGATGCTTTATTTTTTTTAGGTTTAGCCTTTATCCCTTGTTGATTGACGATTAACCCTAGGAACTTTCCTACTTCAAACCCGAATACACATTTGGTAGGATTGAGCTTCATTCTATACTATTCCATTATGTTGAAACTGCACTCAAGGTCGCCCACAAGCATCTCGGCCTTGAGGCTCTTGGTTAACACGTCATCAATACATACCTCCATGGTCTTGCCTATTTGATCCTCAAACATCTTATTTACTATCCTCTAATACGTTGCCCTGATGTTATTGAGGTCAAAGGGTATGCCCTTGTAGCAACATGTACCCTTGTCAGTGATGAATGAGGTTTTTTTGACATCAAATGGATTCATAAATATCTTATTATAGCCTGAGTAAGCGTCCATAAAACTCATCAATTCTCGCCCAACTGTCTCATCAACCATATAATTAATCCTCAGAGGTGAAATCTATCTGTTGGGCATTCCTTGTTTAAATTGGTGAAGTCAAGACATATCCTCCACTTGCCATTAGGTTTATTCACATCGACTGCATTAGCCAGCCATTCCGGGTAGACGATCCCTAATAAATTTTGCCTTTTGTATCTTCTTAACTTCATCTCTTATGACTTCATATTTTTCCCTAAAGTATATCCTCCACCTTTGTCTCACCGTCTTTACTTTTTCCTTTACATTCAATTTATGGTAGAGGATCTCATAATCAATCCTCATCATGTCTGCGTGACTCCATGCAAAAATGCTTTGTCTCTCCCTCGATATTCTGACCAACTCTTCCTTGATTTATTTTTTGGGGGTTTTGCCAATTTGGATGGTTTTCTCCGGCTCGTCCTCATTAAGGATGATGGATTCTACCTCCTCAGCAACCTCTCCCTTTTTTAATTTCGTCTTGTCCCTTAGGTTGAGAGTACTAATGTTGTAAGTGGTGGTAGCTATCTTGTGAGCTTCTCTCTCCTTAGTCGAATTTAATTAGCATTCCTGCACCTCTACTTGATCTCCTTGAACTTCCCCCACTCTATAGGGAGTTGGTAATTTTATCATTTGGTGAACGATAGAGGGCACAACCTTAAATTATTTGAGGAATACTCGTCCCACTATGATGTTATAGGATGAATAAACATTTTTTTCCATCATAAATAAATTTATCTTCTTTGTGATACATCTCGGCCAGATCTCCCAATACAGACATCCATTTCATATAACCAATAAGATGGAATTTTCTCCACTAAATCAAATTAAAGGTTGATGATATGGGACGAGCCTCTTCTAGCTGAGTCCCAGCCCTTTGAATCACTCCAAGAATAGTACATCAATCGAACTTCCACGATTGACTAATATCCTGGAAACATCATACATGTGCACTCTGGTAGTCATGACCAGCGGGTCATCATGAAGGACTAAGAGACCCTTAAATCCAACCTAGGGAACCATATTACCAAGGTGCCATGTAAACTTTCTTCCTCTTACCTAACCTTGAATCAACTATAACTAAGTTAATAACTTCACTTTTTGGAATAGCCTTTGCCTCTGCAATATGGGTTTTACGATCAGTTGTGTCTTTGTCGTCACCTGCTAAACTGCCGCATATTATTTTCACTCCATGAGAAATTAAATGCGGTCGACCCTTAGGATCAGTTATCTTCGGAGGGAGGTCAAGGTCAGCCTCATCATCATCCTTATTCATCGAAGCACCATATTTACACATGTCATCTCATCTCCTTCGAGTGTCATTTAAGCCATCTCTCGCTCCACTTTTATCCACATATTTCTTGAGTTTCCCTTGCTTCATCATCTTTTCTATCTCGTCTTTAAGTGCAAAGCATTTGTCGGTGGTGTGGTCGTGATCCTAGTGTAACTCGCACCACTTACTTTTATCCCTCTTATAAAGAGTGGCCTTCAACTTTTTCGGCTATCTTAAGGATTGATCATTTTTTATTTCATTCAAGATCATCTCTCGAGTGGAGGTCAACGGAATATAGTCAATAAACTTGTCACCCACCAACCTCTTCTTGTCTCCATTTCCTTTGAACTTTTGGGATTTACTTCCACTCGTTCCTTTCATCTTCTTATTTGGCCACCATGGCCTTATCCGCCTTCATGACACTCTCGTCCATAGCCAGGAGTTCTGCCATAGACATTAGAGGATCTTTGGCCAGCTTCCATAGGTGATTTCCCTTTTGTAATCCTCCCATCAATGCAACCATCGTAATATTTTCAGTATAGTCTTCCACCTCCAGTTTTTCTTTCTTGAAGTGAGTTATGTAGTCTTGCAGAGACTCATTTTTTCCTTATTTGACGTACAATAAGTGAGGGGTATTCTTTTGGGTTTTACTCCAAAACAAAAGTTATGAATGAACCTCTCGGCTAGTTGCTTGAAATTTTCAATTGAGTTTTTAGGAAGGGAGGTGTACCATACGTGACCAACACTAGTGAGGGTGCTTGAGAAGTGTTTACACCTCATCTCATCGGAGACTGAGAAGATGTCTACAGCAAATTGATACATTTCCATATGGTGGAATGCATTGGTGATTCCATAATATTTTAGGGTGACAATCGACAGATTGAACTTAGTTGGGGTTAGATAGCTTACTATTCTTACGATGAATGGTGAGCCTTCCATGTAGCCCCTTTGCAAGGCATCTCGGCTCTTCAAGATGTCACCAATCTTATCTTCAAGCCTTAGGATAGAAGTGTACCATGGCTTTTCGAATGCATCCACTTCTGTATTACCTCCCTCGGCTATTATAATATTATCTGTTGATACCAAATTTAGTCTGCTGACATGGCTCAATTGGGTGAAGACACCTGGCAATCTATATGGCAATAATAAACACTTATGAACAACACCTCGACTCCGAGGAACCATACTGCAACGAGGAACTCTGCTTCCCCGATCAACTCAAACGCTCTGACCTACAAGAACTCTCCGAGGAACTTTTGAGTACTGAGGAACTTAGGCGGTCCGAGCTGCACCTCGAACAAAGCATTAATAGCAGGATAACCCAACAGTTTGACTGCGCATTAAATGCTTATTATCATACAGATGTATACTCTTAAGGGGCATTTAATATATTATCCTTTCACATTATAGCCTTAGGGCTATAAATACATCGTATTATCCTCATTGTAAGGGGACCGGAATTTCTTGAGAAAACTTGTAATCGAGAATTCCCAAACAGTCAGTAATAACAGAAACAGTGGACGTAGGCCATTCTTATAAGGCTGAACCACTTTAAAAGTTCTTTGTCTTATTTTGTTTATCTGTGATTAAATAATTAGATATAATCTATTTTTTTACATCAATATATTGGCGCCGTCTGTGGGAAGCGACTGGTAATATCGTTTTCCATAAAAAACTATTCATCATAAATGGCTGATATTCCAGAACCCAACAATCGAAACGCTGGAAGCCCTCCAAATCCATCTGCTCCGCCCAATATTCCAGATCTGGCTGGAATAATGACAAATCTGGCCCAAGGCTAGACAGTCATGCAAGAAACGATTCAAAAACTCATACGAACCCTCCATGGCGGTGCACCAACCCATTCAGAATCACGAAGTATTCAAAGAAATACCCGTTTACCTTCTTCACGTACTAGGCGTACCGATTCCTATCGTACTGAGGAGTCTGGAGATTTTTCTTATCAACCTGGACGAACTTCGTCAGTACGAGTCACAAATACTGAACAACGTATCACTCTCTCTTCAGAAAGGACTAGTGCGCTAGAAAGATTAAGCAGAGTACCTCCTTTTGATCGATTAGGTCCTAGGAGGAGGAAAAGTCCTCCTAGAGCCGCATCAAGGAGTTTTCGACGACCATCAGACTTAAGGGAAGGATCTGCCCAGTCGCGACCAGCTGCTCGTCAAGATAGATATCAGGAAGCCACATCAACGCGATCAGTTGCTCGAACCAACAGGCCCGAGGAAGGAAAAGATGTGTGGAAAGGCTCTATTTAGAGGCTGGAGGATAGATTAGGGGAAATGACTAGAGCCAAGAACCCTTTACAACGAGCTTTTGTTCGAGGAACACCTTTTGTCCAGGCCATTATAGATTTTCCAACACCATCAAAGTTCAAAGCACTTGTTGTGACCCCCAAATATGATGGAAAGACAAACCCTGTCCTTCATATAGAACAATACGAAGCTGCAGCCGACATCTATGCTGTTCTAGATGAGATGAGATGCAGAGCATTCTCAGGAACTCTTACCGGATCTGCTCAAATGTGGTATAATAATCTTCCTCGGGGTAAGATCTCAAATTTTCTTCAACTGGCCGAGTTATTCATTGGGAATTTCTATTTTGGGGCAAAGCCTGTTAAACGAGTAGCGCATGTTAAGTGTTAGATAAAAAGCTGGTGAAAGTACCAGAGATTATATAACTAGTTTTAATAACGAGAAGCTCGAAGTCATTGACTATGAGGAAAAAATAGCGATTACCGCCTTGATGAGTGGATTACTGCCCAACAAGTTGTACTACACTTTGGCTAAAGATCCGCCTAGAACCATGTCAGATCTGATGGGAAAGCCAGCCAAGATTATGAATGCCGAGGAGGCTATGGCTGCGAAGAAGAATATGGATGCCAAAAAAACCAAGGTGGAAGGTGATAAAGCTAAGAAGAAAGAGCATAAGAACAATGGTAGTGACAAACACTCAAGAACAAGGTCGTCATGGGAAGTATTGAAGAAATTTGATAATTATACTCCTTTGAAGAAAGACATCAACCATATTTTAGAAGAAATCAAGAACAACGAGGAATTAAATTGGCCAGAGAAAATGAAGGCAGACCCCGAAAGGAGAAATAAGGTAAAATATTACAAGTTTCACAAAGATCATGGCCATATGACTAAAAATTGCATAGCTCTTCAGAATGAGATTGAAACACTCATCAGATGAGGAAAACTAGCAAAGTATGTTGATCAGAGGAATGATAGAAGAAACAACGGCCGAGCAAGAGAGAGGTCTAGATCTCCTCGTCGAGCAGAAGAGAATAGGAAGAGAGACCATGAAGTTGATCCAGAAGACGACCCCGATCTTCCCAAGAGACCATGGCAACCATAACGTGAGGTATTTTCAATACGCTTTGGATCATTTGACTGTAATGTTATTACAGGTGGAGATGCAGGAGGAGGAGACCTTACTGTCGAGAGAAAAGCTTACCTCTGTGAGGCTCAAGCTTGTTCATACCTTCAACGAATAAATCTAGCTGAGGAGGATCGCCCGAGAAAGATGAACAAAGATAAATTGGTCATTGGTTTCTCAAAGAACGACCTCCCAGGTGTTCTATATCCTCATGATGACCCATTGGTGATCAAAATAAGGATGAAGGAGGTAATGATTTCAAGAGTACTAGTAGACAATGGTAGCTTGGCAGACATCATGTTCTACTCATGCTTCGACAGTTTAAATCTAAAGTTATCTCAACTGGAGCCTTATTATAGACCCCTCCTCAATTTTGCTGGCGAGAAAGTATTTCCACTTGGGACGATCAAATTGGATATATTCATTGGTACGTGGCCTGCTTGTCGAACAGAAAGAATATGCTTCTTCGTGATGGATAAGAATGTTCAATCATCATACAATATCATCATGGGAAGAGTAGGATTGGAGAAGTTCGAGGTTGTACCATCTATGGTACATCAATGCTTAAAATTTCCAACAAATTTTGGAGTAGGAGTTGTTAAAGGTGATCAGAAAGTAGCTCGGGAATGCTATTATTCATCCGCCGAGCAAGAGGAAATGGAGGAATCAAGGAAAATGACCACTACCTATCAAGTGGATGAAGGTGCAGAAATTGAAACATTGGATCCTAGAGATGAGTCGCAACTCGTGAAGGGTCAAGTGGTGGAATCTACTGAACACATCATCCTGGACGACGAACACCCTGAACGAACTACTCAAGTAGGTTCATCATTGGAAGCCTCACTAAAACAGGAATTGATAACTTTCCTAAGAAGCAGAAAGAAAACTTTTGCATGGAGTCATGAGGATATGCCTGGGATAGACCCAACTTTCTTATGTCATGAACTCAGTTAGAATAAGGAGATCAAGCCTGTGAAGCAGAGAAGAAGAGTATTCAGTCCTGAGAAGAATTAAGCTATACAGGAGGAAGTCGAGAAGCTTCAGAAAGCTTGCTTTATTGAAGATGTTAAATATCCAGACTTGTTAGCAAATGTGGTAATGGTGAAAAAGAAGAACAACAAATGGAGGGTGTGTGTAGACTTCACTGACCTCAACAAAGCATGCCCAAAGGATCATTTTCTGTTGCCCCGAATTGATCAACTAGTGGATGCTACCTCGGGACACGAGCTGTTAAGCTTCATGGATGCTTATTCTGGTTACAATCAGATTAAAATGAAACCTAAAGATAGGGAGAGTACTTCTTTCATTACCCCTAGGGGAACTTATTGTTATAATGTTATGCCTTTTGGTTTGAAAAATGCAGGTGCAACATATCAGCGGCTGATGAACAAAGTGTTTGCGGAACAAATCAGTTGCAATATGGAAGTCTATGTTGACGATATGCTGACAAAGAGCAAGAAAGCTGCTGATCATCTAGTTGACTTAAGCCAGACCTTTGATCAACTAGATAAATATCAAATGAAGTTGAACCCGACGAAGTGCATATTTGGAGTACAATAAGGCATGTTTCTCGGTTACATTGTCAATCAGCGAGGCATTGAAGCTAACCCTGAAAAGATCAAAGCTCAGTTAGGGATGCGATCCCCAATGACGAAGAAAGAAGTACTAAGTCTTAAAGGACGAGTAGCAGCACTCAACAGATTTGTATCGCGAGCAACTGATCGATGCCTCCCATTCTTCAAGACGCTCCGAAAAACTTTTGAGTGGAATGATGAATGTGAAAAGGCCTTCCAAGACTTGAAGAAATATTTGGTAACACCTCCACTGTTATCCAGGTCAATGATGGGAGAAAAATTATACTTGTATCTGGCAGTGTCCAAGAATGCAGTCAGTTCGGCATTGATAAGAGTGGAGAATGGAGTACAAAAACCAATCTACTACACAAGTAAGGCCTTCCGAAGAGCAGAGATCATATATCCAAGGCTGGAGAAATTGGCACTAGCATTGATCGAGGCAAGTAGAAGAATGAAGCCATACTTTCAAGCTAATACCATAGTAGTATATACTGATATGCCATTGAGTCAGGAAGATTGATGTGCTGGGCAATAGAACTCGGTGAATATGATATAGTCTATGAACCCAGATCATCGCTAAAAGGGCAAGCTGTAGAAGACTTTATAGCAGAGTTCACCTATCCTGATACCCCCGAGGAGCAAAAGTTGCTCGCTGATCAACCTGTGGATGTTACAGGATCATTAAATGCAAGCCCACACCAACTTAGCTTGGTAAAAGGGCAAGTAGATGTTACAGGATCATCAAATTCAAGCCCAGACCAGCTTAGGTTGGTAAAAGGTCAAGAAAAGATGAGCAACAAACAACAAGAAATATCAGGAGATGGTGATAGGAAGCAACAAACTTTTCACCGAGGAACTCTGTCAGATCAGCAATTTGAAGACGAGTTGCCTATATGGAGTCTTTATGTGGATGGTTCATCCTGCACTACAGGATGTGGCGCAGGGATAGTTTTGAACAGTCCGGACGAGGTCGACATGGAATACGCCCTACGCTTCCAATTCAAAGCTTCGAATAATGAGGCTGAATATGAAGCCATGATTGCAGGTCTTAGTTTGGCAAAAACCATGGGGGCGGAACAAGTTATTGTTTTCAGTGACTCGCAATTGGTCATAAATCAAATGATGGGAGTATATGCAGCCAAAGGCGAATTAATGATCAGATATCATGCAAAGGCGAAGGAATTGGTGTCAAAATTTGCCGCTATTCAGCTGGTCAGAATACCAAGAATGGAGAATGCGAGAGCAGATGCCCTAGATCGATTAGCATCAGCTACTCGTACCGAGCTACGAAGAACCATACCAATTGAAGTTTTAGCTGGTCGGAGTATAGATGAAGATCTGACGATGAACTTTATCACCCTCGATTTAGGGTCATCATGGATGGATCCCATCAGGGCATATATTGAGAAAGGGGAATTACCAACTGATAAACTTGCAGCCAAGAAACTGAAGTTTAAGGCTGCTCATTATGTACTGACTAATGGAATTTTATACAGACGAGAAATTATAGCAGGTTTGCAAAGATGTGTGCATCCCATCGAGGTAAAATATTTGATTAAAGAGGTCCATGAAGGGTCCTGTGGAGCCCATGTAGCAGGTCGGACTCTTTTGCAAAGAATGATGACTCAAGGATACTACTGGCCAACGATGAGGGCTGATTGCACAACCTATGCTAAGAAATGTGACAAGTGTCAGCGCTTCTCCTCCATCCAAAGAACTCCCCAAGCGTTATTGACACCCATTACTTCCCCTTGGCCATTTGCCATATGTGGAATAGATTTGGTTGGGCCACTGCCGACGACCAGGGGAAGATTTAAGTATCTCGTGGTCGCTGTGGACTATTTTACTAAATGGGTTGAAGTTGAACCTCTCATTGATATGACGTACGACAAGGTGTACCAATTTATTTGGAAGAACATCATTTGTCGATATGGTCTTCCTCATGCCTTCATCACAGACCATGGAACACAATTTGACAATGAGGAGTTCGTTGCCTATTGTCATCAGTCAAATATTTTGAATATCCACTCAGCACCAGGCCATCCTCAAAGCAATGGGCAAATAGAGGTGACAAACAGAACGCTGCTGAATGGCTTGAAGAAAAGACTGGATGACGCGAAAGCAAATTGGATCAACGAGCTACAATCAGTATTATGGGCTTACCGAACTACTCCCCGAGCAACAACAGGGGAATCTCCATATATGCTGGCATTTGGAAGTAAGGTTGTTATACCCGCCGAATTGGGTCTCCCAACACATAGAATACTGAATTTTAATTCCCCTATCAGCGATTTAATGAGAAGTTTAGACATGGACATGCTGGAGGAGGTTAGAGAAGAAGCATCCATTAGAGATGCTTCTTACCAGCAGCGAACAACTTTTTTCTACGACAAAAGAGTGAAGAAGTGTGACTTGAAAGAAGGAGACTATGTGCTAAAGAAGGTGATTCAAAAGCACAACAAGCTGGAAGAAAACTGGCATGGACCCTACTGAGTTAAAGAAGTTGTTTGACCAGGGACATACAAAATAGAAACTTTAGAGGGGGAGGAGTTTAAGAATGCATGGAATGCAGAGCACCTATGCAAATATTATCAGTAATATAAACTCTCATGTAATGCAGTTTCATCAGTATGAATAAAGTGACAATGTTTTGCCCAGTTTCTTTCCCTTTATTGGAATTTTTTTGCGGAATACTAGTGCTACACACTACTCAGCAGATCTCGGACTACTCAAAACTATTCCTAAAAATGTCAACTTATGTTGGTTAGGAAATGTATTCCTAAAAATGCTAACTTATGTTGGTTAGGAAGTAAATGTATTCCTACGGGAAGTAAAACTATTCCTAAAAATACCAACTTATGTTGGTTAGGAAATGTATTCCTAAAAATGCCAACTTATGTTGGTTAGGAAGTAAATGTATTCCTACGGGAAGTAAAACTATTCCTAAAAATGCCAACTTATGTTGGTTAGGAAATGTATTCCTAAAAATGCCAACTTATGTTGGTTAGGAAGTAAATGTATTCCTACGGGAAGTAAAACTATTCCTAAAAATGCCAACATATGTTGGTTAGGAAATGTATTCCTAAAAATGCCAACTTATGTTGGTTAGGAAGTAAACGTATTCCTACAGGAAGTAAAACTATTCCTAAAAATGACAACTTATGTTGGATAGGAAATGTATTCCTAAAAATGCCAACTTATGTTGGTTAGGAAGTAAAGGTATTCTCGAAAACGCCAACTAAAGTTGGTCGGGAGGTAAAATTATTCCAGAAAGTGCCAAAGATCCTCGTAGAGGAAAAATCCAATAACTGTAGTTGGTCGAAAAGGAAAATTTACCGACCTTGGTTGGTCGGAAATATTTTATGAATACGAGAAAGTGATCGAGCAAAATTTTTGGTGCTCGTAACTTTTTAAATTACTACTAAGTTGGTCGAGAAATAAAACATCATTTTTGCCAAGTGACTACCACAAATTCAAATTACTCGACAATAAGTTCATCAACAAATAACACAATATTGTTATCTTTTTAGCAGATACACATGCACAGATGTAAAGTGTTACAAGACAATGGAAGTCAAGATTTGCAAATAAAATTATTTCATTAAATGTAGAACAAAATACATCAGGAATGAAATACAAATATATTACATCAATATTCCTATTCTATTGGTTTCTTCCCCTATGCTTTTGAAACAGGTTCCTCGCCAGCAGGTGGATCATTTAAAGCAAGAGGAGAATTTATAAAGTTAAGATCTTTTAGCATCCTGATATTCATCACGGATGGTCGATCTAGTAGATGCTCGGGATGAGATATCTCAACATTGGAATGGAGATTGTAATCGCCAAGGTATTTAGAAATCAAACACCGAGGGATGGCCCGAGCAGGGATCCAACTCATATTAAGATTGAATGGTCGCACGGGAAGGTCGAGCAGCCCGGGATTATGGTAATCCCACAGGTAATGTCCCTGTTCGAGTTGCAGCACACCTAAGGCATTCAGCCATCCCTGTTTATAGCCCTCATTATTTGCATTTTGAATACGATCGTCCAAGTGGTAGAGAGCCTCGTTGTAGCCAGCCATCCAGAACTCTCTGGGCTGTTTGTCGAATTGATATGTCAATATTTCTAGTTGCTCGTGGAGATTTTTTATGAAGAGTTCTTTATTCTCCAAGATAGATTTCTATGCGGAAATCTGCTCTTCCAGACCCCTGATCTTTTTAGACATCTCAGCCAATGCCTGGTTCTTCGCCATCAGATGGAAGGCCTGGTTCTCTAAAGCAGATTGAGTCCTCTGTTCCTCGACAGGAATCCGAGCAGCTCTTGCTCGTCCCCGAGGAGCTCTTGCTCGTCCACGAGAAGATATAGAAGGGCCAACTCTTTTCAAGGTTTCCAACTCATCCCTCAGGTTGGCGTTCTCGACCTTCAAGAACGAGAATCCCTTGCCAGTCACTCGGATCAAAGCATTTGAGGTGGAAGCTGCAGACTTCAACTGAGACACCTCTCTTTGTAGGTTATTATTTTCTTGCTCTAATAACTCAGCTATCTGTCTGTGCTCTTCGACCTCAGCCTTCAAAGTCCTCTCCCTTACATCGTAAGCAGAAAATCATTTATCATATCCCTTGTTGGCAATGATTTTCTGATACTTCTTTTCGTACCCCTCGTGCAAAAGGGTAGTGGATCCCTTATATTGTTGCTGAAGTTCTTAAAGAGTGCCTTGGAGATCCTCAATCATATCATAATAAGCTACATTATTAGCCACTGCACGATCAAGTAGACACTTCAAATATTGGTAGGCTTCAATTGCCTGTTCCGAAGCATCTTGGCCGAGGATGTCGACGATTTGTGCTGCACTCAGATCTGTGTGACCAGCCTTAAAATATTCATTGCATTGCTGCAACAACTTTGTATCATGAGCAGACAATAATTCCATCCTGTCCAGAAACTAGTAGAGGAAGAAAAAACAATAATCAATAAGAGTACAAACAGAGCATAAAGAAGAGAATCAACAGTATGCATAATCAAAAGTTCAAATTTTATTACATCACAGAGGAGGAGTCCAAAGTTCAGAGTTACATTTGATAAAGAAAAATAAAATAGAGAGACCCAAACAACTCTACACCTTTTCCTTGTCTCCAAAAACTTTCTCGGGAGGCTGGGACGAGGAGGTAGGTTGTTCGGAGGGAACAGAGAGTTGCTCAGGGAGCGTTGGCAGTTGCTCGGATGAAGTAATAAGTTGTTGAAGTTCCTCGTTAGTAGGCTGGATGGCTGGGGCATTAGAAGCTTGATCTCCCATCACCATGGAAGACTCTTCAGAGGCAGCTTCGTCCTCTTCTTTGTCTTCAGGAGTTGGAGGGGGACCAAGGATGTGCCGCTGAAATAGTTCAGAAGTTTCATCAACTTTCATCTCTTGTAGAGCAGCGACCCACCCATCTCTAAAGTATTTGAGGCTTCCATATTCGACTTGCGACATCATGGCAGCCAAGCCTTTGTTCCACCCTTTATCCCAGCCAGCGCTGAAAGATTTCTTCACAACTAATTTCCTCTTTAACTTCTCCGAGGAAAGCTTCTCGGACAGAAGATTTTCACCAGCCTTCAGTTTATTCTCAACTTCCTCTTTCTGCCGACTTACTTCCCGAAGTTGACCCAACTCCTCCTCAGTAACCTTGAGCTTATTTTCAAGCTCCCCAGCATTTTTAAGCTTCCCTTCGAGCTCTTTATTCATCTTCTCCAAATCATTTATTTTTTTCTCCAACCCCTTGGATACTTCAACAACTTGAGCCTTCTCATGCTCGGTTAAGGTAAGTTTCTTCTCCCAAGTAGCCTTGTCAACATCATGCTTCTGACGAGAATCTTCCAAAGACCGCGTCAGACCCATCAAAGCTTCCTCCACACCAGATGAGGAGCTTGAAGCTTTAATAGCTTCATCTTTCTTCAAAATTGTATTAATGCAGCTCACCAACTGTGAAAAGAAAACGAAAGCAAGTTAGTGCACAGATACAAAAAGGAAAGAATGAAAATTTAAGACTATGGGACTTACAAAAGCAATGTGACGAGCTGCTAGTTTATTAACAGTGTCCCGAGAAAGGTTTTCTTCAATACCTTCTATCTCGGGAATGATCCAAGTCTTCACCGAGCTCATAGCAGAACTCGGGGGAACAAAAGTGGGAACTCCACTAGTCGGGGGCTGAGAGACTGTGTCAGCCAAATTAACCGAGGAGATCTTCTTCAGCCTCCTCGGAGGAACAGGAATAGTTTTGACCAAGGAGGAACTCTTGGTCGGTGATATAACAATCACTTATTTTGGAGCATCAGTCTTGCTCGGGGCCACTAGAGGCTTCTCGGCAACCCTCACAGGAGCAGCCGGAGGGGCTGCATCAATTTTCTTTGTCCCTTCTTCTGGGACATCAAGTTTACTTCTTTTTGCCTCTCTAGAACCAGAGGCAGGTTTCACGAAAAGGGTAGGAGGTCTTCTTTTCTTCATCCTTTCACTCAAAGGAATGTGTGATTCAGGTGAAGAACTTGTAGAGGCTGGTATGGGTTCTGCGTCGCTTATCACCGGACGAGCAGTAAAAGAGGATGTGTAACTCTTGTACTGAAGCAGATATGAAGCTGACCTAATATGCTCATCGGCAACAGTCTGATGCAAACTCCAGATAAGTTTTAAGTGCCTTATATTAACGTCTGCCTCTTTTGGACACTTTCTTTTGTCGTCAACTGCAAATAAATCAAAATTAAAATATCAGTGGCACATTTTATCAAACATAAAGGAAGCATAATCTCAAAATAAATAAAATGAAATAAAAATAACATATCCCATTGCCATAGGGAGGGCATCTGGGACCCTGATACACTTCATCTCCAGATAAAGGAGCATGTTACCAATTTTTTATAACAACCCCGTGCTCAAAATAGTCCCTATTGGCATCTGGGAGATTGACCACTAAAGCTCTATTTAAAAATCTAGTTTTTAAATAAAAAGTATTATCACCAACAGCCCATCTATAACAAAACATGATTTCTGGAATTCCTATGCGAGTTCCATGAATTTAATTTAGTCTATGAACCCCATTAACTATTCTCCATGTATTGGGGGCTATTCTTGCAGGAACAACGTCAAAATATTGACAGAATTCCAGACACAAAGGATTTTCCGGAAAAGAAAAGCCACATTCAGCAATAAAGAGACTGGGGAACCAATGTCCCTCAGCCAAACGGAAATAATCGGAAGGTTCAGAAAGTTCCTCTAGAACAACCCATGAAGGAATAGAAAAATCAGAACAAAATTTATCAATTGATTCTATAGGGTAAACCATGATGAAAGAAGGAAATCAAAGAGAAAGAAGAGAATCTTACAGGAAAGGGATGAGTCTGTTGACAACAAGCGATGGAAGAAATGAATGCACAGGAGAGAGAGAGATGATAGAAAACTCAAAGAGACAAATTTAAAAAAGTAGAAGACGATGGGATTTTCTGCAATGTTTAAATACTTTGCCTTGGGAAAGGGTAAAGTTAATGATTACAAAAAGAAACGATTACGCTACCGGCGGCTAGAAGGATAAAAAGTATGCGAAGATCGAGGCGGTTATAAAAAAATATTAAAAAGCCTGATTCTACGAATTTGGAAGGAAAAATAAATACAAAGGAAACACTCCTAAATTTCAGGATAACCATTTAAAACCGCCATATATCGAGAAAGAATGTTCCACACTCCTCAAATTTTGAACTATGAAATATTGGGGGCTTCTTTTGATACCAAATTTAGTCTGCTAACATGGCTCAATTGGGTGAAGACACGTGGCAACCAACATGGCAACAATAAACACTTACGAACAACACCTCAACTCCGAGGAACCATACTGCAATGAGGAACTCTGCTTCCCCGATCAACTCAGACGCTCCGACCTACAAGAACTCTCCGAGGAACTTTTGAGTACCGAAGAACTTAGGCGGTCCGAGCAGCTCAGGCGTTCCGATCTGCACCTCGAACAAAGCATTAATAGTAGGATAACCCAACAGTTTGACTGCGCATTAAATGCTTATTATCATACAGATGTATACGCTTAAGGGGCATTTAATATATTACCCTTTCACATTACAGCCTTAGGGATATAAATACATTGTATTATCCTCATTGTAAGGGGACCGAAATTTCTTGAGAAAACTTGTAATCGAGAATTCCCAAACAGTCAGCAATAATAGAAACAGTGGATGTAGGTCATTCTTATAAGGCTGAACCACTTTAAAAGTTCTTTGTCTCATTTTGTTTATCTATGATTAAATAATTAGATATAATCTAATTTTTTACATCAATATTATCATTGGCTCCTTCTCTGTCGGTCGGGTGCTGCACAGGTTCCCGGTCGGTTGTTCTCTATCGACTATTAACCTCCCTTTTTTCCTCGTCTCAACCATGTGGAGGTCGGTTTCCAGCACATCCTCCATTTCTTCTAAAACCAGCTATACTACAAGACCTAGATAGTCGGTCTTTCAAATCACCCATTGGACTGAGTCTATCAAAGGAAGACCCTCTGCTGAGTTTGTCAAATGCTGAACGGCAGGATCGATCATCTCAACTCGGCCTACTATTGTGTCCTCTACTGCCTTGAATTGGGCATACAATATCCCTAGAGATATCATAGGGTTCCCATTATTCCTCCTCATTATATTGTTCAACTTTAAATTCTTTCCCCTACTTCCCTAGGTACAATCGCCTAGGGTCGGCCACATCCCTATGCCTATGATGTTACACTACCTCTTTATGTGGGATAGAGGTTGGCCCCCTTGTCTCCACATTTCCACCCTAACTAGATCTCTTTCAATGGTGGTTCAATCCCAGCCAAACGTGGGGTTGGACCACCACCAGAGAATCCGGTGAGGAGTAAGATCCAAATGAGAGGAAGAAGATGATGATATCACTTCCCATAGAGGGCACCAACTGATGATACCAACTATAGTTCCACCAAGTAATATAGTGATATCTCAATCTGGAATAACCTTGAAGGTTCAATAATGTTGCAAGAATGGTGAAACAAAAGTGGTTCATCTTGAGATGAGTGCATCTACAATCAAGATCTACTTCAAATCTTCACAGGGAGGTCTAATGCTTACCATTTGTCTTTAAATTCCCTTACCTTTGTATGAGTTACTTCATTTTTTCTTTAGTACATTACTTAATTACATCACACATCTTGATTTTAAACTCTTTATTATTAGTTTTCACATATACTTTATTTTCATAGAAAAACCCAAAAACAAGAAAAGAGGGTTCAATTGTAAATTCCAAATGAGGATTTCTCATCACATTAAAACAAATTTTTTACACAAACATATAATAAAGCCCCCGATTGGATTTATGGGTCAAACCCCACCTCATATTATCTTCAAATTACAGGACTTTGATTCCCCCGGGCTACGTAGGCATCTTGGATAAATCCCTCGACTCAAGTCCTCCCACATATATTTGCTACTTTATTATCATCATATATTCATGATATATACATTTTATATGCTTGTTTGCTTGTGTCTTGTCTGATATACGCAATCGTTCTTTTATAATGACTTGTGAATCAACAAACACTTACATTATATTTTTAATTGGTATTTTGGGGACACTCATAAGGATGACATCATTTCATTTTTGTCCGTGATGCGAGTCGAGAGATTCCATCCTCCTTTTATATAATGCACATAAGCACACATATAACTAAGTTCTAGAGGAGAAGATTAACACATGACCATGAGATATCGAAAGGGTGGGATGGGTTCCGTAACTTAGTCCCCAAATCCTTAAACTATTTGGTTTCCTAAGTATCAGTATTGCCCTTGATGTCGTTCTCTCTAGGCGCTAACATTTCTTTTATCTATTTTGTGCAATATAGGATGGGGACTATATCTCTTCATATCACCCCACATCGACGATAGTCGTGCACGTAGATAAAGGATGCAATCCCGTGCGCACATTGAAAGGGTAAAGATGGTGGGAACCACCTCAGGAGAACCCCTTCAACCTCGAACCTCGGAATGGACACAGTGGGGACACCACTGGGGATTATTATAAGAGGACAAGACTCTATTTTTGCATAAACATTATTCTTTTCAGCATGTGTTCATATGCACCTGAATGTATGTTTCCTTTTCTCCTCTATTTACCTTTTTGTATATCTCTTTCATCTATGTATCATTTTTCACTCACTTATACACTTCACACACTTGGATATACTCTCCATGCAAACTTCATACTCTTACACTTATATTCATTTTACACTCACATGCTTAACACAACACTTAGAATATCCATGCTTAGGCAGCACTAGAACACAACCACACTTCCTACACCTGTATATATGATCACTTACACATGTCACACACCACTTGTAGTTGATCCATGTATATGCTCACTACCACACACACTTGTATATATTCCCATGTCACTTACTCACTCACATGTATCCATGCGTATTATAGTTTTCATGCTAGATTTACTTGTATATACTCCCCATTAGTGTAGTTTTCCCCTTACTCATCATACCAATAAACAAATGATAGAAAAATACCCTCTATGCATAATATGTTAATTAAGACTCGTGAATTTTTGCACACTACATCACCAAGAGCATAGTTATATTGACCAAAAAAAATTCTCGTACTGGGGGCTCACTTTGTGACGGGCGCTAGACCTATGGGTCAAAGTTAGCCTAAGCGATATGATTCTCACCTTTCATTGGACTCGTACATTCGGCATATATCGAATGGTTCCCACTGCATCGTACCGCTTGACCAAACTCATGATGAGAGTTATATAGTAGGGAACTCGTTCACATACGTCGAGTATATCAAATTCTCTCTCACACGTACTGTCCCCATGATGTATATAGTGAGGCAATTCACATATACTCAAGTCTATCAAATGACTTGTCCACACGTACCGATGAATGATTAACCTTATAGGCAAGGGGTATATCATGGAATTCATGAAAAATGGGGGAACACTTTCACTAACCTACTAATTGCATAAACCTCATATAGTTGTCAAACCTAGGACAATCATATTTAGTTTTTTGATTACCCTGCAAAATTCGGCCTTAATTCCAGGTCGGCATACTGCCCTAATTTTCTTGCAATTTTGCCTTTTTACAAAATAGGACACCATCCGTGATCTTGGGAATAAGTCCAATGGTGTCTTACATATTTTTCAAACCGTATTTCCCCAGGCTCAGGTTATGTCTGCTATTTTTTATGTATTTAGGCAAACCTAATACAAATGAGAACCTAATGATATCATTAATAATAATCATGCTGAGATTCCTCTCCCTTTTCCCTCTTTTTTTAAAAATACCAAAAACATTTTTATCCTCCTTTCGAAACACCCAAATTTTCGAAGGAGTACACTGAGCTCCATGCTCCCCTATCCAAAGTCTACCAGGCCTTGCTGAGATGAAATATCATTAAACCCTTAGACCCTCATCCACTACCAAATCCACTCCCTAAAAAATTCAAAATCAATGCCCATTATGAATTTCATGACTCCGTTGGCCATACTACCTATCAACACTTCCTCCTTCAAAATGTGATCCAGGGTTTAATTGAACGGGGTATCATCGCCCCACCAGCCAATCCTAAACCTAACGCATAACTCACTATTAACCCATACAAATTCCATCTTCATAAAGAATGACCCTAAATTTGATCCATATGATCAAATTGTGCCCAACAAATCACCCATCACACCCGTAATCTCACCCAAATCGATCAAGGTTTGCCCGTATTTTCTCATACACCTTACATGCTTCATCGATCAAGCTTTGTTACTCCTCACAAGGGCTTGCATTTAAATTCGTACCCGATCAGAAGGAAAAGATATAGAGTTATCAGCCATGTTAAACCAATTCTTGGAGTTTGGGGTGAAATTGCCCATTAAGATAACTATTGATTATCGCAAATTCAGTGGCTTATTTATAGAGTTGCAAAAATGGGCTTGAAAATCAAATGAATGGGTGGAACTTGTTGAAGAAGTCAGTCTCGATGATGTAGTATAGATAAAGGCTATTGTGTTTTGACAGACAAGTGAAATTTGTAGCATTAATGAGCTAATCACCACTTTGATTCTTCAGAGCCGGTTGGTCCCATCACTCCAATAACTCCCCACTGAATGGGAAGATTCGTATGATGAATCCATGGAGGTTATTGAATGTATTTATTTCTCTTGGAAAGAGTACATAGTCTCCACCTAATGGGGGGAGGACTTTGATAGCTCAGATGATGAACATAGTCAGGATCAAACCAGTCTAGTAGCCAGTTTGTGCAGAATGATATCCCTCGAACATTGTTGGGGAAAATAAAAAAGGTTTCCATTCAGCGAGAAATATATGAAGACATGGGGTTCTTATTTTTTTCCACCTCAGTAAATCACATAATAGGTCAAGGAGATACTACAGAGATTTGACTCCTCATGTGACCGAGATACATAAGGGAAAGAGAGTTATCGAAGAACTTCCCATGCCAGAAATGACCATCAAAGAAAGTAAAGTCCTTAGCCAGCTCAAGAAAACCCAAGACAACATCAATCTATGAGATCTTTTCATGTCCTCCCAACTGCACCAAAATGCTATGATAAAACTCCTCACCGGGCCTACAGTCCCTCCTTCCACCACTCCTGAAGAAGCCACAAACATGCTTGGATCCTTGACCTCTTTCAAACTCTTATCCTTATTCTAAGTAGAGACACCAAAGATTGGACCTAACCATAACTATGCCCTCAAAATCTCCATTGAAGTATTAGGGAAGATAGTCCCACTCTCACTTATTCATAACATATCTTCCCTTAGTTTTTGTCTTCTTAAAACCTTCAATTTCTTGGGATTCAAAGTCAGTGATCTCACTCCCACTTTTACTGTTGTGCGTGCTTATGATAATACCCGTCGAGAGGTAATGGGGTCTATAAAACTCACACTAGGGTCTGAACCTATCAATCTTGTCACCAAGTTCCAAGTCATTGACATAACTACATTTCAACCTTATTTTTGGCAGTCCATAGCTCCACAACATCTTAGGGGTATCTTCTTCTCTTCATCAAAAATTGAAATTATTCATCAAAGGCGAGGTTATCACCTTTTTAGTGGATAACGATAGTTCAGATAATGCCAGTACTAGTAATTAACTTGGTATTAGAGATCCATCATGGGATGAATGACATGCTCCTTTCTGGCTTCAAAGTTGAACCATTTTCCCTTCCAACAGGAGATAGTTTCAAGATATCGGGTCAACACAACCCTCATGGAAATGTCAAACAAAAAAACTCAAAGCATTCCGATGACCACGATCAAAATGAAGCTTAGAAGAAGAAAAGACTGTTTCAAGAGACTTTTTGATTAGAAGGTTTACCAAGGAGGGTGAAGACTTCCCCTTCTATGATTACCCGGAACCATGGTATGACCACGTCGATAAGAAGATGAAACCGGGATAGGAAATCTTCTTTTAAAGCAGTCTCTTAGATTGCAGACTGCCAACATAAAGTGAGACCTCTCACCGAGAAAGTTGTGATAGTTATCTGGGATTCTGAGGAAAGTGATTTTGAGGACTCATTCAACCTGCAGACATTTAGGCTAAGTCTCTACATGATCCATTCAGATGCCGCATCGTCGAACCTGTTTACTCAAATTAGAGTTACTAACCTACCCTCAAGACATTTCTCGATGAGACTATTTTTATTAATTAGTTCAAATTAATAATGATGAGACTATTTTTATTAATCTCGATTCTAGTAAACATAAACACAACATTAGGATATTGTCCACCCTTAACAAGCATCAGAGCACGCAATTCGAAGACATAATGAAGGAATTTGTGGATTTCTTCGCATAGTCCTACAACGACATGCCTGATATTGACCAAGAAGTATCTTGACATGAGATCTCAACATTCTCATAATGCAAATCAATCAAATAGAAGCTACAGAATCTCCTCAACGAATGGTCACTCAAAGTCAAGGAGGAAGTGGTCAAGAAATTAGACGTGAGTTTCATTCGCATAGTCGAATACCCAACATGGCTTGCCAATATTGTCCCTAAGCCGAAGTTCAGAGGAAAATTATGCATGTGCATCGACTATCGAGATTTGAATAAAATATCCTCAAAGGATGATTATCCATTACCCAACATGGACAGGATTATAGGCAACACATATAGCCAAGCCCTTAAGACATTTCTCGATGAATTTTCCAAATAGAACCAAATCAAGATGCACCCTAACCATCGAAAAAAAATCGCCTTCATCAACACATAGGGAGGTTTCTAGTACATAATTATGCCACTCAGACTAAAAAATTTCAGGGCTACCTACCAAAGGGAGGCCACAACCATCATGTATCACCTTATTCACAAAGTGGCCTAGGTTTCTATAGATGACATGATCATCAAGTATAAGACTCGGGACGGTCATATTCCGTCCCTTCGAATGTTTTTCGAGTGACTATGGTAATACCAGATGTGGCTAAACCTTCAGCAACACAAAAGAAAAACTCTTGGGATTCATGGTTAGTGAGAAGGGAATCGAATAAGACCCCGTAAATATGAAAGCTATACTTGAGATAACACCACCACAGACGAAGAAGGAAGTCCTAGGATTCTGGAGTAAACTACAGTACATCAGTCGGCTCATCATCCAACTGACTTCTATCTGTAAACCATTTTCTAAAATTCTTCGGTAGGATTCAACCAAAGTCTAGAGTGAGTCCTACCAAAAAAATTTTGATCGAATCAAGAGATTTCTTACCCGACCTCCGATCCTTATGCCTCCGCAACCATGTCTCCCCCTCCTACTATACTTGGCCTTGACATATACTATCGTAGGGACTTTAGTAGCCCAATACATTGAAGAATCCCATAAGTAAAAATCCATTTAATATGCCCATCGAAAATTGACTGGATACGAAGTCAACTACACTACTTTGGAGAAAGCATATTTCACCCTTATCTGGGTCAAGCAAAAGTTACGGAACTATATGTTTGGCTTCCCCACCAGACTAGTATACCATATGGATTGCATTAAATACTTGCTAGAAAAACCTTTTCTATCCAACCGAATTGCCCGTTGGTTGATGTTGCTAGCCGAATTTGATATTGTGTACGTCACGTAGAAAGCTATTAAAAGGAGAGCCATATCCGACTACCTTGTTGATTACTCAATGGAAAAAGATGATGTTTGGGTCTCTGAATTTCCAAACAAAGATGCACCTCTCAAGAGGACCTCCGATGGAAAATATTCTTTGATGGAGTTGATAACAAGAAGGCATACGGTATTTGGATACTCCTATTTTCCCTTGATGACTCTCACACCCCATTTCCCATTAAACTAGACTTTCCCTACACCAACAACATGATCGATTATGAGAATTACACCAAAACAGGCGATTTGTAAGTGTTTTAAACAATTGCAAATGGCATTTGTAAGTGTTTAAAACACCTGTAAATCAGCGCATTGCAAAAAATTTGCAAGTGTTCAAAACCGTTGAAAATGTCATTTGCAAGTGTTTATTGGAAAGACATGTTCGTTTCGAAGAACCATTACAAAAAAAAATTGCAAGTGTTCTGAACACTTGCAAATTAAACTTTTGTAAGTGTTGAGAACACTTGCAAAATTCAGCAAACATTTTTAATTTACAATGGTTATAAACACTTACAAATGATTTTTTTTTACTTTTTTTTAACGGTTCAAAACAATTACAAATAGTAATATGTAAGGAAAAAAATATTCTTTTTGTAAGTGTTATGAATTGTTACATAAATTAAAATATTAAAAAAAATAAAAATTATCCACCAAATGTCACCACACTCACATTGATTAAAAGAAGTGGAATACAACAATCAATAGAAGCAAATTCTTGGAAAGAATCAAAAGTTTGCATTTCTATTACAAATCCATCAATAAACACATCAGTGAAATAATAATCATTATTACTAAATCATTACAAAATGCACAAACACAACCAAAACTTGTTAACGTTACATTAAATACAAAATCCAAACCAAAACCCAAAAACCGTCATCTCAGCAACGTCACCACAACCCAGTGACATAGTCTCTGACGCCGTATCTATTAATGTTACCACCATCGTCTCTCTCTCTCTCTCTCTCTCTCTCTCTCTCTCTACTTAAGCTGTATTTGTTCCATCAGACCCAATCGACCGTTGTAGAACCACCCGCCACAACTCACGACATCTACAAAAAAAGGCATTAGAGTATCTCTAATGGCCAAACCAAAATTGCTTCCATAACCAAATTTAACAACATTTTTTCAAAACAGCTCTCCAACGATCTAATCAAAATTTAACAACCCTAAAACAAATAATCAAATTGGGTTAATGGATAATCAAAGTTAGCAACCTTTATACAATAATAAAAAAATGTGGAACCCACGTTTTTATCACTAACCACCCACAAACTATTCTCGCTATTCAAACCTACACCGTATTTTGCCAATTACTTCCGGCACGATCATCGGCGACGACATATTTTTCCCTCAAAATTTTCCTCTCCTTTCTACGTTTAAATGAAGATCCATTTATCATATATATAATATCAATTAGCCATCTTGTTTTTGTTTGAGTCTCTCGTTCTATTTGACGAACTGTTCAGGCTAATTTGGGAAGAAGAAAAATACCACATCTATGTTTCTGGATTGAGCTTAACATGCAGCATTTTAAAGTTTCAAACGGTGTAGTTTTGTGTTTAATTTACTGATTGTGATTAGTGTATAAAATAACCATTGTGGATGTCCATATTGTTAAAGTTAACAAGAGTGAAGTTGCCTAATTAAATGCTGATGTGTCAATCTTTAGTATAATTATTTTGATTAGGTTGTTGGAGATACTCTTAAAACAAAATAAGAAAATCGAAACTAGTACAACAAATAACTAACTGATCAAATTTAAAACAACAAAACAGAATTGACTAAACGCTAAATAGTTGAGATACAAGCTGAGACCGACGACCTGATTTAATGTCAAAACTGAGCAATAAATTTAAATAAGATGTATATAAAATGCAGTACATATGATTGTTCTATCTAATTTAATCACTTACCCATCAAGTTGAGAAAAAAAATATTGACTTCCCTTATTAACCGTACATTTGACCCAACAATGACTTTCTTAGCCTACAAAACGTGGTTACAAATAAATCGTGATGTAAAAATAAAAAAACAATAAAATGGAGATAATAGAAGGAGTAGTTATAAATTTTTGTAAGAGAATGGAGAGACAGCGCCAATACCTCCATGTAAATATGTTCCTCCCTCCCAACAGTTTAAAAAATGCAAACGCTCGTTAGAGGTACATACCATCAATCAAATTCCTAATTTTCATGAACCTAAATTTAATCCATGAGAAGCTTAATTTAAAAAAACATATATTTTTCAGTTTTAAAAAACATCGATCGACATTGTAATATTTGTGGAAAAAAAAATAACGATTTAGAGAACGCAGCCACCTATGAAATACATAAAAACGAAATTCTAGTTAGACAGAGAGACATAGAAGCAAGCCTTGCAACGCCTAAAGAATAGTTGGACCACAATGCTAAAGTAATGTGTCCTTACGCTTAAAATAGAAATATTCTCGTCTCACCTATCGAACGGCACTTTTCGTCAAACGCCATCACTCTTTCTTGTTTGTACAACCACAAGAGATGATAAGGATCTGAACAGAAGTCGTCATATAACAGTAAGAAAGAAGAGAATAAATGAAGAAACAAATCTATAGTAGGGAGTTATTTCCATCTAAATGTATTTTTAGTAAACTGAAGACATAATCATGCATTTGTCAATGTGAACTTGAATAAATTCACTTAACACACAAAGCGTAAATTATTCAAACCCCTAAAAGCCTAATTTAAAACCCACATACTAAGTAGTTAAAATCCACGTCACATAACAAAGTAATTATATACAAGTTATAATTAATTAAATTAGTAGAAGCCATTAACAACAGTAATATTGGCACAAAATATTGGAGAAGGTATTTTAGAAGATATCAGCAATGATAGTGTATCAGATATGGTGCACACCCCATAACACTTTCAGGGTGCTTGTGAAGTTCTGTCAAAACAATCTATGTGAAATTAATCAAATATATTTAAGAACTTGACGTTAGTTTATGAAAATTATGAGAGGAGTTATTTTTTAGTTTTGAGAACAAGAATTCAATAAATTCTAATGAAGGTAGAAACTAGGGAGTAAATGCAAAACAAAACATCTTGCCAAATACCTTGGTTGCATTGTGGAAAGATTTCAGAAATTCAAAAAGATAATGGATAGAGGGAGATGTACAAAACATAAGGTATTTCTGCAGCTAGCTTAGACGTCGCAGTGAAGCTGTTATCTTTTTGTTCATTTTAATTCTCCATTCTGCAAGTATATACACACACATTGTACAAAGTATAATACCTCAATTCAATTATTCTGTACCAAAATATTGAAAAATAAAATAAATTCCTGTTCATCCCATATGTATTACCTCTATCTAGATGAATTTATTCGACATTTACATGAGAATTGTCTGCCTCCAAGAGCCCATTGCGCATCTGATTGACAATATCCCCAACATGACTTGGACCATAGGGTATGAAGACGGTCGTGTTCTCAGACGAGTTCCCAAGGTCTTTGATCACGTCGAAGTACTAAGTGATCATGTTAAGATCCTCCACCTCATTAGCAATTTACCGTATTCGTAGACCATATAATGCTTTGATGGAATGAGGAGTAAACAATTCGCTAAAGTTTCCATGACCCCACCTCCCAAAATCACCTCTAGTAAATTATTGAAAGAACAAAATGTTAACAAGTTATTTAAAGAACTAGAAGATTAATGTAAAGACAAGCATATACTACATAAATTCGTATAAAAAGTAACAATGCAATCACCCCAAATAATTTGTGAAACAATGGGTGCTTGTATGTTTTTTGAGAATCGTAGAAGACTGACATAATCATATTCGCTAGAATAGAAAATTATTCAATAAGTTCATTGAATCCATGATAGTATTTATTTTCTAAAGAACTACACTTGTTGGTGTACAAAGTAACAATGGACCATAAACCATAAATGATTACTCGAATACTGGAACTGAATGTAAATAAAACAATATGATTTGTTTTCTATGTGTGTAGCCAATATGTGATCATAAAAGAGTAGGGATACGGAAGCACAGGTTTCCTAGTACTTATCAATCTTTACCAGAGGGAAGGATCTTCCCAATCAGGATAATCTATTATTATATGAAGCTAGCCTCTATGAGGGTGAGTCAAATTTTGGTTTACAAACGTCACTATTACAAACATTAATAAATGGTTATTAGTTGTTTATATTATAAGCCACTAATGTAATTACACTCGGATTCAAAATTGTTCCCTAACTGGTTACGTCGCAAATTTCAATTATGTATACACTCCTAAGAAAACTAGATTGAGTTACCAATATTGCGCGTCTTTCTCTCACTCTCTGATTAATCTGATTTTTTTATCCATGTCGTGTACACAATTCGTTGTAAGTCTAGAAAAAATGAAGCGACAGCCAACATTGTAACATACTTGAACATGATAATATCACACAAAGTTATCCATGGTAACAAACTTGAACATGAGAATATCACACAAACTGATCCATAGTAACATACTGGACCATGAGAATATCAAAGTTTTAAATGCATAAAGCTCGAAGTTCCAAAAAAACTAAAAATAGAAATATATATTAAAAAAGTTTGGGGGACAGAGGGAGAGAGAAATAAATACCTTCATAGAAGTGATCGGAGAAACCATAGTAAAATCTGCAAAAAAATATAAATAGGTTCAGATCAAATATAACGTAAGGAAGGACACTGCCAAATTGGTAGATTGTCCTCAAACACTGTCAATTTGGAAGCAGAATTAGGAAGGAATATTCAACAATATAATAAACTAAATATAACGAATGAGGATGGTATCATGTAGACAAAATAAACATATTTGCAAAAAAAAATTGAAGAATTAAGACCTCTATAAAGATTAGATGTTCCTTTTGTGAGGGAAAGGGAAACATCCAACACAAAGAAAGTGCACTTTTCCAGTGTAGTCTGTGGGTTCTAATGCTGCAAATTTAATAGATTTGTAGTACTCTCAAAAGCATTAAGCAACGAGGAACCAATTTCAATTATTTGCAAGAACAATACTGAAGCTCATCCTATGTGTGTGAACTACAAACCCTGCACGATGTTGTTATCTTGTTGCACCTGTTGATATTATAATGTTGTTACCTTGTTGCAAGAACAATAGTTAGGGCAACACTAATATATGCTACCTAATACTAACTACCAAAGGAATAAAGATCACAATGATAGGGATATATGCCATGACGACGCTAAAAGCCTATCTACACTAATACTAAACACTAAGGCTCATTTAAATTGACAGGTAAAATGATTCCTACGATTAGTCAAGTGAACTGGAGTAAAGGAAAGGAAAGTTATAATCCCGTGTGTGTTTCTTTAACTGGAAAAATTACCGAAAGTTATTTAATAAATTATATACATACACATATAATGAAGAAACTGCTAATAAACTATATACATGCACATATAATACAAAAAATTACATACATTCCAAGAAAAGTCAAGTGAAGTGCAGTAAAGGAAAGGAAAGGAAAGTTATTATTGATATACCCATATATACCCTCGGCCAGGCTGAGGGTGCCCTCCACCAAGACGAGCCCAAGATGGTCACGTGACCCTTCAAGGGACCGACCTTCATCATGGTCCAGACGACCTTTCAAGGGGCCGACCCCTCATCATGGTCCAGACGACCCTTCAAGGGACGACCCTTCATCATGGTCCAGACGACCTTTCAAGGGGTCAACCCTTCATCAGGCCCAGACGACCCTCCGAGTGTACGACAGTACGAGGCCTAAATTAGGCCAGACTCACTGCCAGATGGAACTTTGCCCTCGGCCTCATATCATAGGCCGAGGGTGACATCATCACAGCGTGGTTTGGGAGACGCGTGGAACAGTGCGCGTGAGGCTAACATGGCACGTGGAAGACCGTTATAACAATACCACCCCCTCACGTGAAATAATATTATGTCATCATTAGTCACAGGTGGCATCTACAGGTGTCAACAGGGGATTGATTAGATCATCATTCACATGCACTATGCATACTTGGGGGGTACACTACACCCCCCAAGACCTATATATACTTGTCACCTACAACGCTACAAAGGGATCGATAATTGTAACCCTATCTAAAACCCTGCTTGTACACATAGTAAAGAGAGAAAGGGAGCTTATGTGCATTGTATCCAAGGCCATTAGTGGCCATACTTAGTGGATCACACACTCACAGTGGATGTAGGCCTAATTAGATGAACCACTATACATCATTATCTTGTTCCTCTTATACTCATATCCTTATATACACTTCCACACTTATACATGAACATCTCTATGGCTATCATGGTTACTGCTGTTTGAGCTCATCATCACTTATTTGGTGGTGCTAGATTTCAGCATCATCAGTTGGCACCGTCTGTGGGAACGAGAAGACATCTCTTCCTTTGTACAGCTTGACCTCACTGGGCACTCTAGTGGTGAGCCAGTTCTCCCCCCTGTGAGGAGATGTTTCACCATTGAAAGAGACCCATTAAGGTTCTCAAGCTCACTAGTCTTTTCTTCAGTTCATCTCTTCATAGTTCAAACACATGGCACAGAAGATGCCACCACCACCACTTCCTCCACCGGA
Organism: Sambucus nigra; assembly: GCA_949130495.1. Lineage (NCBI taxonomy): Eukaryota > Viridiplantae > Streptophyta > Magnoliopsida > Dipsacales > Adoxaceae > Sambucus > Sambucus nigra. The sequence continues at coordinate 93,844,379 of OX422214.1, forward strand.
TAGTGGAGTAGGACCCAGTTCCAGTCAGCCACCACCTCAGTTTGAGATGGCTGATGTGGCGGCAGCCTTGAAGTCTCTGGCAGCAAGTCAGTGGATCATGCAGGAGCAGTTCACAGCTCTAAGCCAGAACATACTAAGACCACCAGGGGTCTCACCTGAGATGATTACTCCGGCAGTGGCTCCAGGGCAGCATGAGGCCAGGGGACCACCCCAGGCACCACGCAAAGACTTGCCACCCCTCAGTGGCGGAGGGATGTTGCTGACCCCCGACGTCTACACCTAGGGAGGTAAGGAAACCCTTGCCCTGAGGACAGGTATGATGATCTGGAGGGAGAAGAGGCCCCCATAGAGTGCTGGGAGCCGTATGAGGTCTCCAACAACACTGTGCGGCCTCTCTAAGAGAGCAGAGGGAAGTGTGGAAGGCAAAATCCCGATGACCGTCCGAGAGGCTCTGCTTTTGACCGCTTGAGCAGGGGGGCGCCATTGAGAGGCTGGGCCCAGTAAATGACATGCGGGAAAAGTTTTCCAGGTCAAGGAGTGATGTGAGGTTCAGAAGGGAGGCAGAAGATGGCCGACCCCACGACGGTCAGGGAGAAGCAAATAGCTGACGCAGGCATGCCGCTGCAGAAACCTCCGTCCACCTCAAAGAAGTGGCAGGGGATAACATCGACCAGGCCGACTCGACGAGGCCCTGGAATGACTCGATCCAATGACTAGAGGATAAGATCGGTGATATTCTGAAGAGCCGGGACCCTCTTCAGAGAGGATATTCCATAGGCTCTCCCTTTGTGGAAAAGATAGTCAACTTTCCTACGCCATCAAAGTTTAAGCCACCTGTGGTCACCCCAAGGTATGACGGGAGTACTAACCCTGTCCATCATATTGAGATGTATCAATCAGCGGCAGACATATACTCTATCTCAGATGAGATGAGGTGTCGTGCCTTTTCTGGCACTCTGACGGGGGCTGCACATGTCTGGTATATGTCTCTTCCAAAAAATTCTGTTGAAAGCTTTAAGCAGTTGGCAGATCGGTTCATCCACAATTTTTGCTTTGGGGTGAGGCCACAGAAGAAGACCACCCACCTGCTCTATGTTAAGCATGGGAAGAATGAGAGTCTAAGAGACTACATAGCCAGATTCAACAAAGAAAAGTTAGAGGTGGAAGACTATGAGGAGAGCATAGCTATGACAGCCCTGATTGGAGGACTCCAAAAGGGGAAGCTGTTATGGAAGCTTGCAGAAGACCCCCCAAGGACGATGGCTGAACTGCTGTCAACAGCAGGAAAGGTGATGAACGCCGAAGAGGTGATGGACGCAAAATATGAAGATGAAAAAGGAGGAACCAGTGGGGGTAAGTACCCTAAGAAGAATAAAGAGGGGACGAAGAGGTATACGGACGACAAGTTCGCTGGTTACACCCCTCTAACGGTCAGCTGTGAACATATTCTCAATGAGATAAAGAGTGACCGGTCCCTGAAGTGGCTTGAGAAGTTGAGGGCAGCCCCCAATAAGAGGAACAAAAACATGTGGTGTGAATTTCACTAAGACTATGGCCACGTGACAGAAAAATTCTTTGCTCTAAAAGATGAGATTGAGAAAATGCTGAAAGAAGGGAAGCTCAGGAAGTACGTTGACAAAGGTGCCTTCAAGAGGGGCCGAGGGGACGACCCCAGAAAGAAGCGAGGCGATGCATGTAGAGAAGGTCCTCAAAAAAGAGGGGACGACCCTTCTGACGATGAGGATGACCCTAACCTCCCGCCGAGAGACGACCACGACCCTGTCAAGAGACTTAATATGATCTCGCTCGATGTTGGAATGATCTTCGAGGGTCTAGCAGGAGGAGGTCAGAGGTCACCGACATGAAGGCCCATGTAGTTGAAGCCAAGGTAGTGACAAAAGTTGTACACTCAACCTCCTTGGAGGCAAAGTCAGAAAAAAGGAAGAAGGTCGATATGAATACCCTGATAGTGGGGTTCCCAAGAATGGACTTTAAAGGCCTCTTAGGCCCACATGATGACCCTCTCGTCATCACTACCAGGATATACAGGTGTGAGGTGCCGAGGATCCTGGTCGACGGGGGTAGCTCTGCAGATGTGATGTTTTGGCCATGCTTCAAAGCGTTAGGTCTCAGTTGTGCAAGACTCGTCCCATACCATCACCCATTGATTGGGTTCAGTGGGGAAAAGGTTCATCCCCTTGGAGTGTATGAGGCCGATGTCAGGAAGGGGGACGAGTGGTCGAGATGGCTTACCAAGAAGGTCAGTTTCTTTATGATGAATGAACATGTCTTTTCGTCCTATAACATTATACTGGAACGGGTAGCCCTCAAGGGGTTTGAAGTTGTGCCATCTATGGTCCATTAAATGATTAAATTTCCAACCCCTTATGGGGTAGGAGAGTTCAGGGAGACCAGAGGACCGCGCTAGAATGTTATTTCAACTCTGCCGAAGAAAGAGAAGCGCACAAGAAGGCAATAACCACCTACAACATTGACACCCAAGACCTCAGGGATGAGAAAAAGCTAAAGAAGGGAGAAACCGTGGAAGAGGTAGAATCCATCATCCTCAATGAGGATAAGCCAGAAAAAACCGTCCAAGTCGGCAAGACTCTGAAGCCAAACATCAAGGAAGACCTCATCAAGCCGTTGAGAAGAAGACAGAATGTCTTTGCATGGAGTCATACAGATATACCAGGAATCGACCCTGAAATCATGTGCCACAAGCTCAACGTGGTAGAGGGTGCAAAGCTAGTAAAGTATAAGAGAAAAATTTACTCTCGAGAAAAATATGAGGTCATTAGGGATGAGGTCAAGAAGTTGGAAAATGAAGAGTTTATCAGGGAGGTCATCTATCCCGAATGGCTATCCAATCCAGTCATTGTCCTAAAAGCCAACGAGAAGTGGAGGATGTGTGTAGACTTCACAGACCTCAACAAGAATTGTCCCAAAGACAGCTTCCCTCTCCCCCGCATTGATCAGATGGTAAACGCTACCGTGGGCCATGAGCTCATGAGCTTCATGGATTCCTATTCAGGGTACAACTAGATCTTCATGGACCCTGAAGACTCGGAGAAGACAACCTTCATTACCGACAAGGGAACATATTGTTATAGGGCCATGCCCTTTGGCCTAAAAAATGCGGGGGTAATGTATCAACGCCTCGTAAATAAAATATTCAAAGACTAAATTGGGAAGTCTATGAAGGTCTATGTAGATGACATGATGACTAAGAGCTTGAAGGCAGAGTATCATGTGACTGACTTGGAGAGGACCTTTAATACGATGGACAAGTACCAGATGAAGCTCAACCCGGCCAAGTGTGTCTTCGGGGTCGGAGCAGGGAAATTCTTTGGGTTCATTGTCAACCAAAGAGTCATTGAGGCCAACCCTAAAAAGATAAAGGCCCTTATAGAAATGAAGACCCCCAAGACCATTAAAGACGTCTAGAGGCTCACGGGGCGAGTTGTTGCTTTGAATAGGTTTATGTCCAGAGCCACTGACAGGTGTTTACCATTCTTCAAAATTCTTAAAAAGGTCTTCGAATGGAGTGAGGAGTGCGATGAGGCTTTCAGGGAGCTAAAGTCATACCTAGGGTCTCCCTTGCTATTGTCATGACCAGTGCAGGATGAACGATTATATGGGTATCTAGCTGTTTCGAAGTCAGCCATTAGCGCAGCAATCGTCAGAGACGAAGACAGGTTACAGAGGCCAGTGTATTTCAACAGTAAGGCACTCCAGGGAGTAGAGAAAAGATACCCAAGGATGGAGAAGTTAGCCTATTCCCTGATTCATGCATCAAGAAAGATGAAGCATACTTCCAGTCCCATATAATGGTCATCCTCACTAACTCTCCTCTTAGGCAGGTCATACATAAGCCAGAAAAATCAGGCAAGTTAATGGCCTGGGCTATAGAGCTGGGGGAGTTTGACATTGTGTATCAACCTAGGACGGCCATTAAGGGGAAAGCATTGGTAGATTTTGTGGCCGAGTTTACTTGGGAAGATGATGAAGCCGAGGATGAGGGCCTCGGGAAGACAGATACCCAACAAGACAGGCTCACTGACACACATGCAGATAAGGTTGAGACAAGCACCGATAGAAGGAAAGTGGTCAAAAACGAAGAGGGAAGATACCTCTTTATATAGGGATCCCTCACCGAGGGAAATTTCTCAGAGGAAAAGATTGTGTGGAGCCTCTTCGTTGACGAGTCCTCCTGCGACAGCGAAAGTGGAGTTGGACTGATAGTATCAGCACCCGATGGCACAGACATTGAGTACGCCCTGAGGTTCAACTTTAAAGCCTCCAATAATGAGTCCGAATATGAGGCCTTAATAGAAGGCCTCTCCTTGGCCAAGTCTCTTAGTGTCGGCCAGATTCTGGTCCATAGTGATTCGAGGCTAGTAGTGAATCAGATACTAAGAGCCTACGAGGCTAGGGATGAGAGGATGGCCAAGTACCTTGAGAAATTAAGGTCATTACTAAAGAGCTTCAGAGAAGTGAAATTGAAGAGGATACCTAGGCATGACAATGGCCGAGCCGACGCACTTGCCAGGCTGGCCTCCGCAACTAGGACAGATATCAGGAGGACAGTCCCAGTGGAAATTTTGCTTCAACCAACTATTGAAGATGTTGAGGGAACACTTAGCACTTGCTTAAATGTTTCTAAGGAAGCTTCATGGATGGACCCCCAGATCAGATACATTAAAGAGGGGGAGATGCCAGAAGCAAGGCAAGAAAGGAAGAAGTTAAGATATAGAGCTGTGAAATTCACCATCATCGGAGACACCTTGTACAAAAAGGGGTTCTTTCTCCCATTACTTAGGTGTGTGCACCCCTATGAAGTCCCACGAATTTTGCAATACGTACATGAGGGGTCATGTTCAAGCCACATTGGGGGCAGGTCTCTAGCGAAGATGGTGATCACCCAGGGTTACTGGTGGCCGACCTTGGGAATAGATGCCACGACATATGGTAAAAAGTGTGATAAATGTCAAAGATTTACCACCATCCCTCACCAGCCCCATCAGCCTCTTACCTCCATTACATCCCCATGGCCATTTTCAGTATGGGGGATCGACCTAGTAGGCCCCTTGCCTAGGGCCATCAATAACTATCGGTTCCTCATCGTGGCAATTAACTATTTTTCAAAATGGGTAGAGGCAGAGCCGATGGTCACGATTAACGAACAGAAGACCTTCCAGTTCATCTGGAAAAATATTATATGCAGATATGGTCTCCCCAACACCCTCATCTCGGATAACAGGACTCAATTCAAGAATACATCTCTAGATAAGTACTGTGAAAGGGTGAGTATCAAACAATTCTTCTCTACCCCAGGTCGACCTCAGGCCAACGACCAAACGGAAGTTACAAATAGGATAATCCTAGATAGGATCAAGAAGAGACTTGAGGAGGCAAAAGGAAGATGGGTTGAGGAGTTATATGTTGTACTGTGGGCCTACAGGACAAGTGCAAAGAACTCTACCGGGGAAACCTCGTTCATGCTAGCTTATGGCTCAGAAGCCGTCATCCCCACCGAGATTGGGCTTCCTACCCACGGGGTCCAAATGTATGACCCCCAGAGAAATATGGAAGAGAGGAGACTTGACTTAAACCTGATTGAGGAAAGGAAGGAAGACGCCGAGATAAGGCAAGATGCCTACCAGCAGAGGACTGCAAGGTTTTACAACCAGAGGGTGAAGCAGAGGCCAATTGCAGTGGGGGACTTAGTCCTCAAAAAGACTTGGCAGAAGCCCAACAAGATCCACCCAAATTGGCATGGCCCATATAGGTTCATCGATGAAGTTGTCCCTGGGACCTATAGGCTAGAAAACCTAGAAGGAGAACCCTTTTCCAACCCCTAGAACGCAGATCATTTGAAGAAATACTATCAGTAGTGTTGTAATGTCCTATCGGACCACAATTGTAATGAGTGTTGCTCCAACAGAACACTTGGAATGTTAATGAGAAGTATCAGTGTTTTCCCTCACCTTGCGTTTGTCAGTTCTAGTATGACTGGGCTCATCTTCGAAAAACTCCCCTCGGCTATAATGAGGGTCAATGGTGGGGACGACCCCTCCTTTGACCTCAAGAAAGACGAGGGGGACTTGGTTGAAAAAACCATTAAGTTGGTAAAAATAACCCTCGACTATAATGAGGGTCAATGGCGGGGACGACCCCTCTTTTGACATCAAGAAAGACGAGGGAGGACTTAAAAATCATTAGGTCGGTGAAAAACCATCCTCGGCTATAATGAGGTCAAAGGGTGGGGGTGACCCCTCCTTTACCCTCAAGAAAGACGAGGGGGGACTTGACTTAAAAACCATTAGGTTGGTGACAAACCACCCTCGGCTATAATGAGGGCAAAGGTTGGGGGCGAACCCTCCTTTACCCTCAAGAAAGATGAGGGGGGGCTTGATTGAAAAACCATTAGGTTGGTTAAAAAAAAACCTCGGCTATAATGAGGGCAAATGGTGGGGACGACCCCTAATTTACCCTCAAGAAAGACGAGGGGGGACTTGATTGAAAAACCATTAGGTTGGTTAAAAAACCACCCTCGGCTATAATGAGGGCAAATGGTGGGGACGACCCCTCATTTACCCTCAAGAAAGAAGAGGGGGGACTTGATTGAAAAACCATTAGGTTGGTGAAAAACCACCCTCGGCTATAATGAGGGCAAAGGGTGGGGGCGACCCGTCCTTTACCCTCAAGAAATATGAGGGGGGACTTAAAAACCATTAGGTTGGTTAAAAAGTCACCCTCGGCTATAATGAGGGCAAATGGTGGGGACGACCCCTAATTTACCCTCAAGAAAGACGAGGGGGACTTGATTGAAAAATCATTAGGTTGGTCAAAAAACCACCCTCGGCTATAATGAGGGCAAATGGTGGGGACGACCACTCATTTACCCTCAAGAAAGACGAGGGGGGACTTGATTGAAAAACTATTAGGTTGGTGAAAACCCACCCTCGTCTATAATGAGGGAAAAGGGTGGGAGCGACCCCTCCTTTACCCTCAAGAAAGACGAGGGGGGACTTGACTTAAAAATCATTAGGTTGGTTAAAAAACCACCCTCGGCTATAATGAGGGCAAATGGTGGGGACGTCCCCTCATTTACCCTCAAGAAAGACGAGGGAGGAGTAGGTGAGATTATTAATTTAAAACATCACAATGCAAATCATACAAAAGACAAGTATGGAAGACAGAAAGAGGCATTATATTACAAAATGATGTTTGTTCTACAAAAATAAGGTACAAAAATGGTGTACATAAAGAAGGTATTGGCTACAAAAAGCCACCCTATTGAGCAGCATTAGAAGGTAGGGCCTCAACATCGATAAGAGGAGTCTCCTCAACGACCAACATAGGTTGATCCTCAGACGTGCCGACCCCCTCGACGTGCACTTTGGACTCCACGTGGGCTAAGGCCTCAACAATCAATGGGTTGTCCAATTGAACTACCTCAAGAGAGGGACGGACTGAAGAGACGGCATCACCAAACTTGAGGAAGACCCACCGACAAGCCGTCCTGATCCCCCTCTCCAAGTATTCAAGACCGAAGCCTTGAAACTCATCTGAGGGTTTGTAAGCCTCAACAGCATCGGCCTCTGCCTTCTTCACGGCCTCGGTAAGATCACTTTTGAATTGGGTAGTCAGAGCCTCTTCCTTCTCCTTCAAGAGATCATCCCTAGCCTTCAGATCAGCATCATGCTGCTTCATCAGCTTGTCCAAGACCCTGGCATGTTCGGTTCTGGCACTCTCCAACTCGGCCCTTGCAGTCTCAAGCTCGGTCTGCAGGTCAGCCTCGTGCTGAATGGCCCTCTCGGCTTCATGGAACTTTTGTTGGTTCTCAACCATCCACTTAGTGGCTGAGGTAAAAGCACAAACAGACTGCGTAAGAAAAAGAAACTTGTTAAGAGGCCGAGGAAACAGTTCGTGAAAGAATTCAACTAAGGAAATGAAGTAAGAGAAAATAACTGGGCAAGGGTATGCAGACCATAGTCATACACCTTCGTCGGGGGCATCTTGGACAAAAATTAATAGTCGACAGTTGAGGGGGCAGAAAACATAGAGGCCTTGGCCACCCTCAGGTTGGCAATCAGGGAAGACGGCTCGGCCTTCAAAAAAGCCAAGCTTTGGGACCAGAAGGCCCCCATGCTGTAGGAGGAGCCAGTCCCCTCCGATGCCTCCACCCTCGCCCTCGTCCTCAAATCAGGTCGAGGGTCAACAGGAACGTCAGGACCTTTTCTTTTGGAACCCTCTGCGGAAGGTTCGTCAGGTGTCGGCCCCACGGACTTCGACTTCCTCGGAGTCTGTTGAGGCTCCTTGCCCTTCTTCTTGCCTAGGCCAGATTATAATCTTGGGGCAGTCATTTCCCAAAGATAATCAAAGATACCTGCAGGATGACCTGAAAAGGAGACGACACATCAGAAAAATACAGAGGCAAAGATGAAACATTTGGAAAAAATCAAAGATTGAGCAAAAAACAATAATAACTCACAGAGCTCTGTCAGGGGGCCAACCCTCAGACCAGCTTCTTTGAGGAATCGAGGGGTCATCAGATCTTCACACTTTGCGAGTCCACCCTCTTTCCCTTGTTCTCTTAGATACTCGACTATGTCCTTCTCATCTAGACTAAGTCCAGGGTCCGACCTAGCCTTCATCGAGGGGTTAGACCATCTCCTTGGAACTCTCGGACCGTCGTCCAAAGGCTGAGCCTCGGAAGCAAACTCCCATTCCCCAAATATGAAGAAAAATATCGTCTTCCAGTCGTGATTAGAGGTTTGTGCCATGTGGAGAAGTTTTTTCTCAGACCTCCTCGCCCCCAGATGATAGTACCCTGGCTGTTTGGACGAGGAAGTGATATTATAATAGGCCAAAAACACATAGGCTGAAGGCTCGTCAGTGAAAGTATTCTTCCACAAGGAGACATAGTCGAGGATCGTCCTCCAGGAGTTGGGAGGAAGTTGAGAGGGGGCAACGCCGAGGGATGACAGTATATTGACTATAGAAGGGTGCAGAGGGAACCTAACACCGACCTTAAACATCTGTTAATATACTGCGATCTCTCTTTCGTCACCCTCAAAGACTTTATCAGACTCAGAGGGGACCCTCATACTTATGTTGAGGGGCACACCAAATGTATGCCTCCATAGCAGAAGGTCACGATCCCTGACTGAAGAAATATAGGCAGAGGCGTGGGAGGTGTCAACTCGGTCAATGTCTGAATCCTCGCCATCATCCTCAACCCCCTCTCCCTCGGCCTCGTCACCTGTCAGAGGTCCATGAGGAAAATCCATCTAGAAGGCATGAGGGGATAAAGTGGTCACAGGAACAGCCTCGAAAGGGACCACCCCCTCGGCCTCTCGGCCTGGGCTGAGATCAGACGTCTCTCTCCTCCTAAAAAGACCAGCACCCTGTGGTGATGACGCTCTCTCATCCATCTCTTCTGAATGACTATCGGTTGGATGACAGGACGACCCACAAGACTCAGATGGTTTTATTATCGCTAGAGGAATGGGAAAAATAGGTCGTACCCAATTAGGGTCGGCCCCTCGTCTTCTCTCCTCCTCTTCCTCTACTCGTCTGATCTCAACAAATAATTTCTCTCTCAGGGAAGGGAATTCCTCAGCTAAATTGTAAAGCCTCCTAAGCATTAAAAGGGAGACCCTACACTTGGAAGAATTTGGCTAACCTAACTACAAATAAGTTGGCAATTGACTAAGCTGGACGTTTGGATTGAAACTAAGGAAAGTAAAGGTTTTAACTAAGAACACTCAAGAACAAGTCACCGGAGAAGAACACCGGAAAGTAATGAAATAGCCAAAGAGAAATCTAGCCCTACAAACCTAAAGCAGTCGAAGTGTTAAAAAGCAATGAAATTTAAAGAGGGCACTAGCTCAGAAGGATTACCTGAGAAGGGGCGGCAAGGCTTGATGCAGAAGTCGCAAAAATGGCTATGGCTATGGAGCTATGGAAAATCTAAAGAGAGAGAGAGCTTGGGCGCAAAAAAGAAGAAGAGAATAAGCGATTTAAAAAATTTCTTAAATACCTTGCTAATGAGTGGGCCCGTTAACCAAGGCAGAGCATAGCCCACGAGGAGGGCATCGTTAGGGCACAAAGTCCCAAGAAAAGTGTGCAGCCGTCATGCCTGGGAAAATGGAAATACAGTGGATATCTGCCGAGATGTCACGTCAGCTTGACAAGTGTCATTCATCTAACTGACCATACACTCCTCTCAATGGAAACACTATCCCTCAGCCATCTCAACAACATCTATGGCTAAGGGCTGGGGGTGATTGATATACCCATATATACCCTCGTCCAGGCCGAGGGCGCCTTCCACCAAGACGAGCCCAAGATGGTCTTGTGACCCTTAAAGGGGTCGACCCCTCATCATGGTCCAGAAGACCCTTCAAGGGACCGACCCCTCATCATAGTCCAGACGACCCTTCAAGGAGCCGACCCCTCATCATAGTCCAGATGACCCTTCAAGTGGCCGACCCTTCATCATGGTCCAGACAACCTTTCAATGCGTCGACCCCTCATCATAGTCCAGAGGACCCTTCAAGGGGCCGACCCCTAATCATAGTCCAGACGACCCTTCATCATGGTCCAAACGACCTTTCAAGGGGCCGACCCTTCATCAGGCCCAGATGATCCTCCGAGCGTACGACAGTATGAGGCCTAAATTAGGCCAGACTCACTGCCTGATGGAACTTTGCCCTCGGCCTCATATCATAGGCCGAGGGTGACATCATCACAGCGCGTGGTTTGGGAGACGCGTGAAACAGTGCGCGTGAGGCTGACATGGCATGTGGAAGACCGTTATAACAATACCACCCCCTCACGTGAAAGAATATTATGTCATCATTAGTCACAGGTGGCATCTACAGGTGTCAACAGGGGATTGGTTAGATCATCATTCACATGCACTATGCATACTTGGGGGGTACACTACACCCCCCAAGACCTATATATACTTGTCACCTACAACCCTACAAAGGGATCGATAATTGTAACCCTATCTAAAACCCTGCTTGTACACACACTAGAGAGAGAAAGGGAGCTTATGTGCATTGTATCCAAGGCCATTAGTGCCCATACTTAGTGGATCGCACCCTCACAGTGGATGTAGGCCTAATTGGTTGAACTACTATACATCATTATCTTGTTCCTCTTATACTCATCTCCTTCTATACACTTCCACACTTATACATGAACATCTCTATGAATGCCATGGTTACTACTGTTTGAGCTCATCATCACTTATTTAGTGGTGCTAGATTTCAGCATCATCAATTATCCCGTGTGTGTTTCTTTGTAGTACTCTCAAAATTATTAACATTTAAAATGTATGATGTCCATCCATCTTAGCATGGCCATACTTGCTATACTCAATCCCTTTGGTACCATCCCAAATATTTGTCAACCCAATTACTTTATTCTAATATATTAATAAAAAACAAAATACATACCACATAATACAAGCCAACTTACTAATTCAATACACTTCTCACAACCCTAACTTGAATTAATAATATTTATAAAAAAAATAACATATGTATAGTGAACATGGCCAAAATGAAATACATTCAAATCACCAGAGGAATGAAGAAAAATAATATTTGATACCTAAGTGCCATATCCAGCCACCAAGTTTATCTAAACTATTAAATCCTTACTAGGTTTCACAAAAGGAATTATTTTTTAATTTCTAGGTTATACTTGCATATTAATAATAAAAACAGCCAAATCATGAATTTGCAAACTAGAGTTTCCTCTTATTTTCATTAGTTTTTCTCATCAAACAAATAGATATTGAGAAATAAACTTTTAAATCAAAATATTCTCTCTTTGTGTGTACGTATTTAGGGAAAAAAGGGGAAGGAGATTGAGTTAATAAAGTCCCACCCTATCGAAATCCTCAGCAAAAAAATGGTTACAATAACTCGAGTCGAGACTCATCCTCGCCATCAATTTCTTCCCCTGTATTAAACAAATATGCACAAACACACAATCAAAACTTTGTTTCCCAGATAAAAAGCACAACAAAAAAGCATTAGACTGATCAGATCGAGATTGATAGCGCCTAGAAGAAGTAGAAAAGGAGCCCACGAATCAGAGTCCATCAGATTTCAATCTTAATTTGTAAATAAAATTATGAGTACGATACAAACATTTTCTTCTGAGCAAACCCTTGTGGGAGACGAAACCCCTACGGGAGACGGAGGAGGGAAAAGTAGTCTGAATTTTGTGAGCGCCAAAATTTTTACTCTTTTAGATTTGTGAGATAAATAAATCTAGCAATATAGCAACAGTTATTGACACTTACAAATTTTGTAAGTGTCAAAAACCGTTGTTAATTTTGTAAGTGTTACAAACACTTACAAATTGAATATTATATCAGTTGTAAAATAGCCATTATGGTGTAGTGGAGGCATGCATTGTAGGCCTTCATATTTCTCTCAAGAAAGGAATCTGGCACTTAGAAATTTACAAAGACTCTACCTTTACCATCGGCTAAATCCTTAAAAAATAGAAAGTCAAATATGAGAAGCTCCTACTCTTCCATGCCCACCTAGAAGAAATGACCTCCTAGCTTAATGATGTCACCTTCCACTACTTGCCTCGCGCAAAGAAAAACTTGAATGATGCCCTTTCTAATCTAGCCTCCATGGTCGACATGCCAGAGGGAATAACAATGGCCCCTTTCCTAGTTTAGAAACAAGTTAATCCTACCCACTGCTGCCACATTAAACTCTTAACCATGGGAAGTTCTGATATGACCAGATTATGATACTACGATATTTGGTGCCTCCTCAAATATGGTAGGTATCCTTAAGACACTGATAAAAAAGATCCTATGATCCTTTGCAAACTGGTTGCCCAGTATATCATCAGTGACAAAGAAGTGTTCAAAAAAAACTTTGATGGAACCTATTTGCACTGCATTATAGGGGTTAATGTTGTAGAAATAATGCAGAAGATCCACAGTGGGGAATGAAGGCCCCACGTGAATGATAACATGCTTGCCAACAAGATCATCCGTCAAGGGTACTATTGGGACACCATAGTTCATTATTGCATTGCCTATGTCTGAAGATGCCTCAAATGCTATAAGTTTGCTAATCTACAACACTTACCTCCCTAAAATCTATATAATATAACCTCTCCCTGGACCTTCTCTATCTAGGGCATTAATATCATAAGTAAAGTTACTCCCAAAGATTCAAACGGTCACAAATTCATCCTAGTCTCCATTGATTACTTCACCAAATAGGTCGAAGCTGAGTCATAAGTGGTGATGAATACCAAGAAAGTGACCAAGTTTATTTGAAAGAACATAATATGCCGATACGGAGTTCCCCACGAGTTAGTATTAGATAATGGGCTCCATTTAGAAGTTGAGATCACAGATTTGGTGGACGAGTACGGGATTCAGAGACACAAATATTCTCCCTACCAACCCCAATCCAATGGTTCCATCGAAGCCGCTAATAAAAGCCTCAAAATCATAATTATCAAGATGACTGAGAGTTACAGAGATGTGTCCTATCAGATCCCTTACACCCTCAAGGGCTACCTCACTTCAATCATAACACCTATTGGGGATACCCATTATTCTTTAATGTACAATATGGAAGAAGTCTTACCCGTTGAGGTAAACATACCTTCCCTCTGCGTCCTGCTCAAAAGCAAAGTTGGCGAAAAAGAATGGCATCAGTGACAATTTAATGAATTATCACTCATGGATTAAAAGAGACTAAATACTCTATACCATATACGAGGATACCATTACTTGATAGCGTGATCATTCAACAGGAGATTCAAGGACCGTGGTGTCCAGGAAGGAGACCCTTCCCTCAAAAAGAGCATAGAACCCATATGGGACTCCATAGGGAAATTCAAACCGAATTGTAGTGACCCCTACATCGTGAAGACAATTATCTCACAAGGCGCCGCTATGCTCACACACCTCGATGGAGAATAGATGGAGCATCCTGTCAACTTGAACCGTCTCAAGAAATTTTACCCTTGATCTGAAATCTCGGCATGCTACGACTCTTCTAATCCCCTTTTTGTTCTAAAAAAATATTCATTTCCCCTTACTCTCTAAAAAACTTTTTCAAAATGAAACTCATGAAAATTTTCAAAACCCCTAGAGGACCGTAGGTAGCCCATATGCCATACATGGGTTCAGTCCCCTTCAGGTTCAAAAAATGCTATTATTTTCTAACCTCTGAGAAACGGTCCATTTTATCATTTACATGAACTAAAGGATTATGTGTGCCTCAGCGATTAGTATAGATAACTCAAATACTAAACTCATCAAGGGGCACAAAAAAATATGATCAAAATTAACTTTTAGTTCTGAACAAGGAAAATAGCATTGTTACATGAAGTATTAACGAAGGGAGTTGAACCAACAACTCCTCTCCACTGACCAAATCATTCTTGTAAGAGGGTGGTTTAGATAAGATGGATGCGTAACCCCTTTTTGAGTATAGTAATGATAAGTTAAATAGCAACACTATTGATTAACCACAGGACATACAAACACTACTCAATGAAGATAGACTCGGTTTGAACTCACAGATCTCTCGTGTATAACTCAGAAGGTAGCAATAAACTTAGAAGTAACTTAGCTAGAGGGAGAGAGAAGTAAGATGTAACACCCCGCCTAATTAAATACCGGGTGTCCAGTCCCATACCAAATTAAAATAGAATATACAGTTGGCTCATTCTTAGCATCACTACCGAAAACATTTACAACTCACCCAATACCCAATTAAGTTGGTGTTAAAAACTTTCCAAATTTTAATTCAACAAAATCCTTTTTTTTAGTTTACGAATAACACTACACACATTATTCTACAACACTAATAACCGAACAGATAATACAAAAGAATTTAAATGAAATTGGAATAAACATTCCCACATAATAATCCAATACAGTAATCCCAACAATAGATAAATGTATAAAAATGACACGAATACAAGAGTATTTGACTCAAATAGAAGAGATAACTGAATTCCTTTGGGCAACATGCCCTAACTATACGAATACTGTGAATCAAATGAAGATAGGCGTCTAAGCAATATTTCATAGCTTCATAGCTCGTCATAATCCGCTAAGGTTGGCGTCCCTGCTGCTGGACACCTGATATAGAAGGTACAATAGAAAAGAGAATATGCAAGGAAACGGGTCAGAGCCCGATGTGAAAATGATTTTGAAAATAGCAAGTATTTAACAAGTGCAATAAAGCATTTATTATGTACATGTTAGTATCCAGACTCTCACTTGCTATTCTCACCTCTCATCTAGAGTGCACACTTAACGTTTTCTATTAACCTCCTAGTTAATGGTTCCTCTTCACAAATTTCCATAATATGATTGCATCCCATATCATAACCCCGTATGTCCCATACCATACGTCATATAATCATTCATATACGTTTTTCATTTATATGAATCGTTTCCCGTTAACATGAATTAAGCTCCTCAATAAATATTCATTAACTTATTTCAATTCTTTTCTCAATTCACCATTATCTACAATTATCACACAGTAGATGACTTAACCACTATATGCACATACATTTAATTCATTATATATATACATATATATTACGGCACACCGAGTCACAGCTGCGGTGCAATGCATTACTTTGCTATCATGTCCCAATATCGCTAGTCGCCGAATAGGGGACTAAAGGTTAGATAAGGATTCCTCGAACCACAAACAACAACACAAAAATTGAAGGCGAACATAGTTCTTATACCCACAGGCCACGCACATACCTACGTTCCCATAGTCAGCGGACTTATCAACTCCCCGATAAGTCTTTCATACACATATGTTCTTGAGCTACAAATCAAAGATCTCATGGATTCATCAGGATATGACTTCCCTCACGCACAAACCTCCCACCGATAGCAAGTAAGCTAGGTATTTCATACACATAAATCATCAATTAATCAAATAGGCATTATCATCTACCTATAGATATAATATCAATAAGGTAATTCCACTACCCTTAGATAATTCCCATACATAGCATTATATCTCTTTAAATCCTACGTATTAAATTACTAAGACTTTACTTCTTTAATTTAATTATTCCAGAGTCTCATTCATTACTCAAGGTTCAAATAAGTTTTCCTCAATGTATTTATTCAGTAAGAACTCACCAATATCCTACTGGTCCATATCATCTTATCTCCCGAATTACTACGAGTTAAACTCTCCTTTGATTAGGGTTATAACCGATAGTTTCTAATCTCTCATAAATGCATCCTCTATCACATAGGATTAAACCCTCTTGTAAACTTAAGGATACCTGGGTGTCATATTCAATCTCCCCTACTGTACCTATCCTTAATCCTTATGAATACCAATTAAAATCCAACACATGAATCTAGCAACCGAAATTTCTTTCAATTTAATTAACATACTTCTAATCAATTAAATCCCAATCACATTAGTTCGATTTTTATCTAGGGCTTACTGATCTTCCCTAAGTCCCATAATATCCAATTAATAATCACCAAAGATCTACAAAAGGTTTGGGATAAGAACAAGCATTAAAAAGAAACAACTTCATAAATTCTGGGGAGGTCGATCGATCGAAGGCAGGGGGTCGATCGATCGATCACCCAGATACCAGCCCAGTTTTCTGCATTTCTTCTATTACGGGTTTCATCACTTTTGATCATTCAAACCTTCATATTAACAACCCAAATTCCTTATAAACCTTACTACATGATATAGCAACATATGTGAATGATTTCTAATGATCTAAACATCCTAGAATCATCAAGAGTTTGAATTAAAAGCATATATTCATCCTATGTTTTTCCAGAAAATTATAAACATGATATCTTCAAGAACACACCATTGATTCTCAGCATTTCTTCAACAGATTTATGATTATTTCGTGGATTACTATCTACCTACAACATGAGTTTGATTCCTATATGTCTCCATTTTTCAGTAATCCATCAACAACTCTATCTTTATCTTCCAAACATGAAAAATCTCATCTTTTTATAACTATCCTAACATGGACAATATACAAACTTAGATTTCAATTATCAAACACTTGCCTCTAATGAAGATCTGATCCTTTGGAGTTGAATAACACAGGTGGTTCTCCCTTTCTCTGGCCAACTTCCGATGGTGGTTGGTGGTGGTGACCTTTGGTCTTTGGTTCTCCTCCTTTCCAAGCAATTTTCTCTGTTCCCAAGAAATCTTTCACTCTCTCACAAGGTGACCTCTCAAGTTTTGTGTAGAAGAGATGAATAGCCCACGTACAACTAATCTCAAAATATTTATAATACGACAAAATCTAAAATCACTATTCATCCCCCTTGTAAAAATAACTAAAATGCCCTTTGGGGTTGTCTTTTCATTTCCAAATGACCCGAGACCCAAAATCAACATCTAAATAGACTTTTCTGACTATTTCAACCCTTCCGGACGCAACGACACACTCGAAATGACTATAAGGTCGATATAAAAATAAGTCTCTATTTAATTTAATAAATTAGTCCCCACACATCCCATACCGCGTCTGACTAAAAATTCAAATTACTGAATTAATAACTCAAAGTAATATCAATAACATCTCATTCATATATTACCTAAATATCTTTAAGTAATATACAAAATCATACATTTTAATATCCACAATTCGGATAAAACCCAAATGAATTAATTTATAATAAAATCCAATCAATCCATTAATTTAATATATAACCCATTTTAAAAGTCATTAAAATCACGGGGTATTACATAAGCACCTTAGATACGTCTTGGCAGGCATCCAAACACACCAACTACCCTCAAGAATCCCTGTCAAGTATTAAAAGCTTCGTAATAAATGACAATGGTGGGTGAGTAAACTCTTTGGTTTGTAATAACTCTCTAGTAATCACTTCTGAACTCTCAAAAAGATCATCCTCTCCTCAGAGGTGGTTGGGGTCCTTAAATAGCCTCTCACACCATCCCCGAG
Source organism: Sambucus nigra (assembly GCA_949130495.1). Lineage (NCBI taxonomy): Eukaryota > Viridiplantae > Streptophyta > Magnoliopsida > Dipsacales > Adoxaceae > Sambucus > Sambucus nigra. The sequence goes on from OX422214.1 coordinate 93,862,397, forward strand.
GCAACTCTGCCATTCATGCCTGTCAAAGACATCCCTCATACTTTATGTCATAAACATTAAATACTTGATGCACTAGTTATCTCCACGTCATAAACATTAAATGCAAAGACATGCCTTTTGCCTAACCACTGTGTGTCAGGGGGCTGTTGTCACAGTGGTGGCTCACCAACTGTTTGACAGCCCCAAATACCACGATGGTTTACTCAAGTGCAGGTCTGACATTGCCTAGCTGGTTAGTGACATCAGATAAAGTGGATGTAACATTAAGTAGAGGGTTATTTGGTTCACAACTCAATACTCAATGGAACCCAAGGCTTCCCCCCTGAGGTTCCACGGTCAGGGTCCTATGATGTTTTACCAGGTGTATCTAAGATGGTCAGGACAAGCCCCAACGGTGCCTCACTTCTCAATCCTCTGAACCAAGTCCCTCTAGAGTTCCCGCGGCGAGGTCATTCGATAGAGTATGAAAGCTCTCCCAGGCCCTGCCAAGGCTGGTCTCTCGCGATTACCGTTTGACCTCACACTAAAACTCATTATTATTCTCGTTATATCATTACAACCATTATATCTCATATTTAATATAAACAAAAATTACAATATAACTAATTAACACAGCAAGCTATGAGTTGCCACGCTTGAGCTGCCTCGGTGTTTTAATCCCCAAACACTGTTGCTAATGGAGATTTATCTCTAATCTCAAAATTACCTTCAAGCTCCCTCTACATTTTCCCCTTCGTGGAGAGATTTGTTGTGGAACAAGAAATGTCTGCACGAAACTTCTCAATCCGATGAACCTTCTCAATGTGAAAAAAAATCTGGCATATTTTCCCTCGTTAGAACCACCGCGTTAGAATCTTAAGGAAAAAGTAAAATTCTCCCCGATGTACCTGAATCGAAGCGATACGGCTTATTGGGTCTTTACCGAAGGGACATTGCCACTTTTTCCCTATACTGAGCTTCAACTGTTCTAAATTTATTATTTGAAATTCTCCCGAAAGGCCTATTAACCTTATCAAATACTCATTTTGACTCTTGGTAAGTGAAATTCTCCCTTGTAACGCTTCCTTATGTTCGCAAAAGAAGAAACTCTCCCCGATGTTGTCGAGGCACCATTAGACAACGTTTGGACTTGTGGCGAGGGGACATCGTATCTTTTTGAACTGTTGAGGCAGTGTATTCGTTGGGGGTTAGTGGATATGTCTGACAAAAATTCTAGCGCCAAAACTCAAACTTGCTTAAGAAGGGAACCCTTTCCATTCCCCAGGCATCACTTCGTAAATGATGTGGTGCTATCTTTTTAGCTGTCAAATCACTTCCCGATGTGACACGTGTTCCTTTGAAATGATTATAGGCGGCCTTGCGCCTGTGATAGTGGGAAACTCAATAGTCAGGTTTTAAAAAAGGTTTCAAACGTCTTTTTTTTTCAGAACCCTTCTATTTCCTTCATCTTCTTCAAGCTCCTGCCTTCTTTAGAGAGAGAAACACTGGCAAAACTCCATTATTGCCAAGCTTTTACTTAGTTTTCTTCAATTATTTGCCTTTCATCACCTCTTTCATAACCATATGTGGTGGTCTTCCTCCATTTCCGTGTCCCTCTCCACTTTTTAAGATTTTCTTCTTCCATCATTCACTGTTATGGCCTCTTCTAGTGTTCCCAGCGCTCCCACCACCAGTACTCCACCTGTAGCCACCTTGGACGCCGGTGCATTAGTGGCAGCACGCCAAGAACAATTACATTTTTATCACCGATAGCCTATCTTTGGCAAAGATGATGAGTTCTCTCAGGGGTACAGGAGTTGTCATTTTTTAGCCAAATATGACGCTTTACTGCTGGGTGATAAAGATTAAGATTCCACTTCCTGGGGCTATCTTCATCCTGAGGGGACAATGCTGTTTCTTCTTGACAGAGGTGACTTCCCCTGGTCCCATATTAATTTCGAAGGACCTGGTGGCTCCCCTTCCCACTTTGCTGCTTGGAACTCGCTCATGCATGTCACTTACTCTGATGTTCTTTCCAAGGTTGGTCTCCATCGAGCTGCTTGGTTTGGGGAATTTACTCTTTCTAAACACAATGCAGCCCTTCAAATCTTGGTCTCCCATTGGAACATTACAAAACACACATTCATTGCTTCATGGGGAGAGTTTACAGTTACACTTGAGGATGTTTGCGAGCTACTTAGGCTTAAGCCCGTAGGAACCTTGGCTTATCACGTTGAGGCTTTGGATGTCGAAGAGATAAAGGCCCGAGCATACTTAGATCAAATCTATAGGAGATGTATTGGTAATTCCAACAAGGCCACTTTTACTCCCCTCATAAACTACTTCTACCGTACCAACCCCATAGTAGAGTTTGGCCTGGGCAAAGGTACATCTCTTGAGTTGTGAGCATATATACTTGTAATTCTATCACATTTTGTCTTGCCTGGCAAGCCCCGCGATCAACCGCGCAAGGACTTGATTAATCTGTCTGTCCATTTAGCCAGGGGGTATAAGCTTCCTCTAGCAGCCATGGCCCTGGGGTCACTTTATACATGGTTGGACAGGACCCATCTAGACATGGAACGATCCTTGGGCCGATATAACTTGTCCAATTTTACCAATTCCATTATTCTGACGGGTTTTCTTTACCTCCGCTTTCCCAAGATATCTGCTAATCGCACTACACTTCCTGCTGGGGAAATCATCAAACCCCATCGCCTTTTTTGCTTTCACAAGAAACAGAGTAAGAAGGAGCTTCTAGTCATATTTGATAAAACAAGTTGCTTCGTGATGAGCCCTTATAGTGAAGATTATTTTTCCCATACTTGGGGTTTTTTGGTGTCGTATCTAGGGTCGTAGGGCCTACCTCAGAGGATCTTATAATAAAGGACCCTTCATTTGCTGTGGTTTTGGCCTTGACGCCTAGCTATTTGCCCTCTTACACTGACTGGGGGCATACCTCTGAACATTACAACCCCAATCGTTGCAACCGTCAGTTTGGGTATAACCAAGGGGTTCCTCAGTTAGTATTTCAAGATTCTCACCCTAAGGCATATTTCTCTGAGGCATGTGCCTTTTACACCGTGTCGGCTGCTTCCACGATATGCTCAGCCATAAGTGGTCATGTTACCATTCTTGATATTTTTAGGAAGGGGTACATGACGAGTGATTTTGTGATCAAGTATTGGCCCAGACAGATAGCAAAAATTTGCGAATTCATCCAAAGTCCCCCAGCCTACCCCATTGTTCAGAGTTTTCCTTCCTTCAAGCTGGGGTTAAAGGGAAGTTTCGTTCCAGGAATTGAGTTCCCACCTAGCCAAACACCGAAGGACCCCCCAGTAAGATGCCTCCCTACTTCCCAGCAATCCCTGTCGTTTCCCCTAAAGTTAAAAAAGCTTCAGCGCCTAATCCTCCGGTTGGTGGTACTTCTATCGATGTGGCTTCTGGCGAAGGTCCCTCGTAACCCCTTTCCCAAAAATCCAAGAAGACCAAAAGTGGTGCCTCTTCGAATCCTGGGTCCTCACATAAATCCCAAGCGCCTATTAATGCTTTTCCCATTGCCTCTGTTCCTCCCAATACTGATGTGTCTGAGGCACTACGGGAAATAGTTAGAAAAGAGGTTGAACGTCTTCAACAGATATTTCGTCAAACTGTGCCCGCAATTCCTCCTGCTGAGGCATTTCCTACTATCATGGTGGATCCCACTGAAGGGGCTTCATGAAGAAAAAGGGGGCCTTCAGGTGCTGGTGTCACTGGAAAAAGGAAGAAGACTTCGGGCACCAAGGCAAGTAAGAGAAAAGCCTCTACAGTTTAACTTGCAACCATCGCCTCTACTCCTAGGCATTAAACTTCTCCTTCTTCTGAGGTTGTTATACCAATTGATGATAGTCCTGAGATCGTGGTTGATTTCACCGAGAGGGCTTCTCCTCACTCATCTCCCCCAACTTCGCCCATTATCATACCCTCACGTTCTTCTTCTAATCATGGGGTTAGTCTTTCCATCTTTAGTTGTTTATGACTTAGTGAATTTTTTTCTCTTTTCTAACACGTGTTCTTTCTTTCTTGGTTTCATCAGGAGGATAGTGAGGGAGGATCTTCTCCTCCGGTCAGTCCTTTTGTGAGAGGATACTTTGGTGTATCTACAACTGAATCATCTCCACCTCGTTCTCCCATGATAGGTCTTACCTACTCTCGTCGTTTGTCCTCCCAACGGGCTAAAGATGCTGCTACGAGGGGTGCCACCGTCGAATTTGTTGGAATATCTTCCAAACTAGAGACAACTCCCATATCTTTTTCCTAATTATCACCTCATCCCGAGGTTCTTTTTCCCCTGGTGCCGATTGCATAAAGTTCCCCCGAGGTAACATATTATCTATTACTTGTTTGGTCTGACGTCTTTTCTCTCTTCCACCACTTTTTTTTGTTTAACATGCTGAACCTTGACATGTTGGGATGCCCCACGTTGAAATGGCATCTTTGTTAGCTAACATTCTTCTTCCCACCATGTTGATGAGACCCCTGACTGCAATTCCCCTTTTTGGTGCTATGACTGAGGTAAGTAATGCATATAGGTATTTCTCCCTTCTTTTGTACTTATTGACCATTTCTAACACTTAGCTTCGTTACTATATATTTCTCCAATTATTTCTCCACCTTATGCTCTTGGTGGTATGTATATTTCTAATGCCAAGGTTGATGCTGTTGCTCATCGTGATGGATTTTCTGAATCCAACAGCGTTGGGGCAATTCTTGAAGGCCCAACGTCTTCTCCTAATTATACACCCATGTTGGCCTTAGTACCTTTTAGTGGCGAGGGAAGTTTGCCTACCATTGAGGCTTCTTTAGCCAAGGGCCCCGTTGAGGCTACTGAGGTAATGAGCCTGCCCCCAATGGTTCCCACTGCTATGGCCTCCACATCGACTCTCGTTCTCCTCCTTGCTGAGGTATTTTGTTAATTCTTCTGTATTTCTCACCCCTTTAAACTCCACCTATGATGGTGACTTAACAACGAAAATGATTGTTAAGATTTTTACAAACTCCACCTATAACGGTGACTTAACAATGAAAACGCTTGTTAAGATTTTTTCATAAACTCCACCTATATCGGTGACTTAACAACGAAAACGATTGTTAAGATTTTTTCATAAACTCCACCTATAACGGTGACTTAACAACGAAAACGCTTGTTAAGAATTTTTCATAAACTCCACCTATATCGGTGACTTAACAACGGAAACGCTTGTTAAGATTTGTTCATAAACTCCACCTATAACGGTGACTTAACAACAAAAATGCTTGTGAAGATTTTTTCATAAACGCCACCTATATCGGTGACTTAACAACGAAAATGCTTTTTAAGATTTTTCATACACTCACTATTTCTTCTATTTGTTCGCAGGTTGCACGGGAGAATTCCCCACCAGTTCTTTTGCCCATGGCCTCGCCCCATCAGGAACCTGCTGTCCTGGAAGATTCTAGCCATAATGATCAAGGTTTCACGACTGGTGCTACTGCTGAGAGCGAATCTAGATTTGAGCTTCCTCTGCCCGACCTGTCTCCTCACGCCTTCTGCCTGTTGGTGCTTCAGCGTTCTCCTCGCATGCCTGCCAATCATCGTTTAGTAGTTGAGCAGCTTGTAAACCATCATCCTGAAACGTTCACAGTGGATTGCCTACGTTCAAACATCTCTATTATGAGTTACAGGCTTCAGGGTATGGCTACCGTCGTTGCTAAAATTGCCAACACTCCGACCTCAAACATTACCAGACCCCTCCTCAACTAATTCCTGGGCTATCTGATGGAGTTGGGTCACGACGTCTTCCGCTTTGACTGGATTCTCACACATTTGAAGACTTTGAAGAGCCAACGACTGGACAACCAGAGGGAACTACTTCAGAAACATCAGGAGGATCAACGGGGAGAGGAAACTAAGTTGGTCGAGTTAGCACCTCTTCTTGAAGCTATTAACAAAGAGGTGGAGGACATCTATCAAGATATCAATGGAGAGAAGAGGGAACTCATCCTTGGGGTAAGATCTATTCAAATCTCTAAAGTCCACGCAGATCCTTATTTGGTTTTTATCTTTCTTTCCCACTGGGATAATGCTAGATAGCTAAAGTGGGTGCTGTATCGGTTTGATGAACCCTGCCACCAATAAGCGCTGGACCTCTTCCTTTATCTTTAAGTCTAGCTCAGGCTTGTACGTTATTATTGCTTGTTTTAGCGGAATGGCTGAAGGCATTATGTTCAATTTGTGATAGCTGACTCCCTCATCTAGCCCTTCCATCTCCATGTATTTCCATGCAAAAACGTCTATGAACTCCCGATTAACATAATCAAGGCCTCTTATTTCTCCTTACTAAGATCTCTCGTGATGAAAATAGGCCTTGGGTTCTCCTCTTCTTTCGCCAGGTTTAACTGCCCCAGTTCTTACACCTGCGGTTTTGGTTAATTCGCCATGTATTCTGGTTCCTCGGTGACTTCCTCTATAAATTCTTATACGTTTGAGTTGTCTATCACCATACATTTTCCCCATTGATCCACCAGAAAGCATTCATATATTGGGTCAACCTCATCATCAGTTTCTTTTGGCCACCCATTCACACCGTTATAATCGATATACCACTTTTCCTTCTTTGGTAATGACATTCTTGCACTTCCTGCTGGTAGCTGTAGCTTCCTTCCTCTTCTTCTCTCTAGAAGCCTCTCCACTCTTTTTTTTGAGAACTGGCTCATCACGCTTTGTCGTTGGACCTCATGTTCCATTGGATCTACCCTCGGCCTCATCCTATCTTTGAGCTGCTTCGAGATGTTTTGGGGCCGAGGGGCTATCGAGTGAGCTTCTTCGATCATCACTCTCGCGCTTCTTGTAACCTCTTTATTCTGTTCGTTCAAGAGCCCAATCCTTTCTCTGATCGAGGGAACCCATGCTCCCTCCATTCTTCTCGTTAGAACCCAAACATCCTCCTCCAACTCTGTGTAAAATGTTGCATCTACCAAGTGAGCTTCCTCGATAGTGAAGGGCCTCTTCGTAACCCTAATGGTCACCTTTGTCCCCTTGATATTCGCCTTATCACATTGGTGGTACGTCGAGGGAACTAGACCTTGTTGTGCATCCACAGTCTTCCTATCATCAGATGGTAGGAAGTTGCACTCTCTATTATGTGGAACTTGATATTGGAACTCAGATTTCCCATCATAATCCCAATATTCACATACTCAATAGACTTGGAAGACTGGTTGTCATATCACGAAATCACCAAAGGCATGGGGACCAACCTTTCCTCTGAAATATTAGCTGTGTGAAAAGAGTTGATTGGCATAATATTAATGGAAGCTTACCCATCCATAAGAGTCCTTGCGAAACTAATTCCGTTGACGCTGGCGGTCACATACAATGGACTGTTATGAGGGAATCTTACAACCTTATCTGCATCGCTGAAAGTTACTTCTGACAGAAACCTTCTTACCAACCTGGCCATGGGTCCTCTCCATCTCAGCGAGGAGATAGCGTTCATCCTCACAATGTCAAGTATTGCCTAGGTTATCTCCAACCTACTTTCCCTCGGTATCCCCACTTGGTCGAAAAACTAAGTGAACTTTGGGGATTTTGAAACTGTACAGTACTCTAGGACTGGGTCTGCTTCCTCGCCTTCAATGTTGTATACATCCTCCACATCTTTGGCGCTTGTCTCATCGTTGGCTATTACTACATTATCCATTCCCTTTGTACAATCTTTCATAGCTTCTTCGAACTCCCCACCTCTTCGTAGTTGGCTTTCTTTCTTCCCTCTCTGCTTCCTCATCATAGTACACCACCAAATTGGCCCCATATACTGGGCGTGGGTTGTTGTTAACATTCTACGGAGGTATTTGCAACTTCCCTGCCTTCACATACTTATCGATGATTCTCCTTAGCATGAAACAACTCTCTGTTGGATGATGGATCTTCCGATGAATCTACTAATATTTGGGATTCGCCATCATTGTCACATCGGGTTCCCCCATGGGAATGCTCTTTGGTTCGTAGATCGTTCCTCCTTGGAACATTGCATTGTAATAGCTGACAGTCTCCTCCACTGTACAGGGCAATGATGATGGGTCCTCCCTATCTTTTCCAAACATCCTCTTATTGTCCTTCTTCAGCGCCTTGCCCGGTGTCCCCTACCCGTGGGGGCTGAAACCTCCCTCCCATAGGTTGTATCGGTTGCCTAAACATCATGGGCACCACCACCGGATTTGGTCGCACCACCAAGAAGATATTTCTTGTTGCTTTTAAGAACGCCAAAAAACTCCCCTCGCGTGTTTCATTAATGAGATGGCATATGTACTCAGGAAGCAGCCCCTTTGCACAGATCTGCAATAACTTAGATTCTTTAGCCTCCTCCCTCACATCGAGGGACCTTTTCCTGAATCTTCGAACGTACGCCACCACTTCTTCCACGGGTCGTTGCTTATCCCTCCCCAAACAAAACATGCATCTCCTCCAATGTATAAATGCTCTTAGGAGCCAAATGATAATATAAGGTATATGCTTTATCAGTTAAGGATTTAGAAAACTCCCTCAGCCTGAGCTTCTTATTATTATAATGCACCCCCAAGTGTTCAACAAGACACTTAATATGCTCCTTCGGGTTTCCACCTTTCCCTGTGTATTTTTCAAAAATATGAGGAATATAATATTTTGGATAGGGCTCATCATTGTATTCCTGGGGATAAGGTGTTCGAAAGTCATCATAAATCGAAGCTACCTCGCTAGCAGATTACGAGGAGGCATGCATGAACTTCAGTATCTCTTTCTGCATCTCCTTCCTCATTTCCTCCATGAGTGATGCCATTGGAGCGACATCCAACGGGACCATAGGCTGAGTGCCCATTATAGATGGAGCAATCGTCACAGTTGGGGCCATTAATACTCCTGATGTTCCCACTGCTGGATTCACAATAGAGGGTACACTCGTTGGGACTGTTCCCGTTACGCCTGCACTTGGTGGGGCCGTTGGGGCTGCCCCTGGTGTTACGAAAGAGTTGGCTTCAAATCCTCCCAACACCGTCAAAGCTACCGAAGTTTGTAAAAACTCATAAAACTTACTCATGAGGAGTGCCACATGAGCGGGTCCCAACCCAGCACTCGTGGAGGCTTGTGTCACCCCTGGACCACATGTTGTCGCCTGAACTGGAGGTACCTCTATTCGAGGAGCCCCATCCCTTAGAGCCTCCAGTTCTCTCGCCGCTTGTTCTTCATTGAGTTGGAAGTCATCAAAGTTGAGCCTTCGATTAACATTATCTCGCGCCATACTCTTCACTTAAAAGAATGCCTCCCAGCAGAGTCGCCAAATGTAAGAGGGTAGTTTAGATAAGATGGAGGAGTAACCCCTTTTTAGTATAGTAATGATAAGTCAAATAACGACACTATTGATTAACCATAGGACATACAAATACTACTCAATGAAAATAGACTCAGTTTGAACTCGCAGATCTCTCGTGTATAACTCAGGAGGTAGCAATTAACTTAGAATTAACTTAGCTAGAGGGAGAGAGAAGTAAGAACCCTAGATACGTCTTGGCAAGCAGCCAAACACACCAACCACCCTCAATAATCCCTGTCAAGTATTAAAAGCTTTGTAATAAATGACAATGGTGGGTGAGTAAACTCTATGGTTTCTAATAACTCTCTAGTAATCACTTCTGAACTCTCAAAAAGATCATCCTCTCCTCAGAGGTGGTTGGGGTCCTTAAATAGCCTTTCACACCATCCTTGAGGCAAATTTGTCATTCATGCCTGTGAAAGACAACCCTCATACTTTATGTCCCAAACATTAAATACCTTATGCACTAGTTGTCTCCACATCATAAACATTAAATTCCAAGACATGTCTTTTGCCTAACCACTATGTGTCAGGGGGCTGTTGTCACAGAGGTGGCTCACCAACTGTCTGACAGCCCCAAATACCATGATGGTTTACTCAAGTGCTGGTCTGACATTGCCTAGCTGGTTAGTGACATCAGATAAAGTGGATGTGACATTAATTAGAGGGTTGTTTGGCTCACAACTCAACGCTCGATGGAACTCAAGGCTGCCCCCCCTCCCACCGAGGTTCCACGGTCAGGGTCCTTCGGTGTTTTACCAGGTGTATCTAAGATGGTCAGGACAAGCCCCAACGGTGACTCACTTATCAATCCTACGAACCAAGTCCCTTTAGAGTTCCCGTGACAAGGTTATTCTATAGAGCATGAAAGCTCTCCCAGACCCTGCCAAGCCTGGTCTCTAGTGAGTACCGTTTTACCTCACACTAAAACTCATTATTATTCTCGTTATATCATTACAACCGTTATAGCTCATAGTCAATATAAACAGAAATTACAATATAACTAATTAACACAGCAAGCTATGAGTTGCCACGCTTGAGCTGCCTCGGTGTTTTAATCCCCGAACACTGTTGCTAATGAGGATTTATCTCTAATCTCAAAATTACCTTCAAGCTCCCTCTACAATTCCTAAAACAAATCTAACCATAAACCATGCTACACAAAAATTATTCTGAAAACCCAAACCCTAAAATACAAAACACCCAATCACCATTGCTTCACCAATATCACCTAAGCTTCATAAAACACTACCTTCAACTGCCGAACTTCATCATCATTACCAGCTCCTAGAGGTCCCTAAGTTTCCCGCTCCTGGTTGACATTTAGTATACACTCCATAAAGTGGTAGGCTCTGACAAGCCTGGACAGAACCACAAGACCGTCTTCCATGGTATCGAAGGAAATAAACTACCTTTGATAAGTCTCTTTCTCTATGACTTTATATACCACCCACTTCCATAACCACTTTAGGTAGTCCTCATACACATGTCAGGGTCCTCCCACAGATTGTGAGGAATGAATAGATTATCGACGGCGCTGCCCCAAAGAAACGAGCATCATCCTCAACAATTCAGTATAATCCTCCATCGGGAAAAAAATTATTATATGAGGGGGTACAATATATTCCCACCTGGCTTGGCACAAAAATCGGTAGGGGAAATAGAAAGAAGTCTGCCAAAGGCCCACGAACTGCACATACCGATAATCTCCAAGCTGCAAGACAGTAAGTAAATTCCCATACCATGGCACTGACCAGCGAAGACATCAATATCCATGCTCTATAAACAAATCAACCCCACTCTCTACAGATGGGACGATGCTGAAGAAAGGTCGGATAAAAAAATTGGGCATAACTACCAAAGGGTACTCAAGAGGGACCGCCCGGAGAAACCTCTTCATAACCCACATAAATAGCATCATTCGGATCCCCCTCAGAAATTCAGAACGACCCTCCTTCCAAGCATCCAGGCCATTCAGTGTCTCATCCAACCCCACTGCTGTAGGATTATGGCGGTAAGACATCCAGGCCATGATCGTAGCAACTTGGGGATCCGCGGTCAAGTCCTTTGTCACCAGCAAAATCCTCGAAGTAAGGCCCAAGTCAATACCTCTATCAAAGTTGGCATACTCAAAACCCCTCGGGCATAGTGAATACATAACCACCTGAGAGAAATGGCCCCTCTGGTAACCAACGGTCTAGACGCCAAGGGGGAAATATGAAGCAACTCCCACAATATAACCCGAGAAAAATGAGAGAAATCAGCCATTTCCATCGCCAAACTAGGGTTAACCCCTACATGGACGATAACATCTCATAAATGGGAAGGACCTCATCCAGTTCAAACTAAAAGACATGGTTTTGAGGATACCAAAACTGTATAACTGCTACCAATAGGTTCCAGTCTATATCTCGGTTGAGCCACAAAAAGACCCGACACGGGTTGAAAGCATCATAATACACATTATATAGCACATGTCTTCCATACCATCAAGGTAAGAATAGAATCCTTCACACATGGGACAAGCCATTTGATAATGAGGAATGTGAATCACGAAAGAAAATATGGGTATTAATGGAGAAAACCCATCCCACACACCTCCTTTTATACTTAAAATCTTTGGCAAAAGACATGAGCCTTGGAAACCTGAGTAAAATTAAACCCCACAAGAGTACTCTAAGGTGCATGAAAGTGGTATCAAGGCCTAGGGATGATTTGACTTGACCCCGATGCCGATAGGAAAGGTCAAGGTGTATGTCGATCGATAACCCCCTTATTTTAAAAATTCCATCTCTCCACTTTTATCAAAATCAATTTCAGAACAATCCTCATTTTGAAAAATTACCCTAGGGTTATTTACTCATTTATTCTCTCAATAAAATCGTTTTGTCTTAAAAGAAATTTGTACTAAAAAATCCTTTTCTCTAAGTTAATAACTTTTACCCTTTTTCATAATAACAATTCTTATACTTTTCATTATCAATTCCATACTTATCTCTATCTTTCCATAAAATAAACAATCTCAGTAGAAAATTTAAAGTTCATGTCAGATAAGTTATTAAATCAAGAAAAATACCAACAAGAAAATGCATAGTCCTTTATATATTTTGCTTCATTGGGTTGCATTTTGCAGATAAAAGAAAAAATAGAAAAACAAACGGGACTGAGAATGCCGTGTGAGATACTGATTTAAATAGTTGCGCAAATTCTAATTACAAACTTATTTAATTAGATGTCTATTTGCTCAAACCAAATACCAATTAAATCATCCCCTAAACATGCAACTATATGACAATTTAAATCTCAAATTAAATCATGCGATGACAAATGCTGACAAAAGAAAATCTCAGGAAAAAATCCCCGCAGGGCAAAACCCTTTTATTTCCACTATAATTTGTAAAAGAACAATTTACAATCGGATTACAGCGAAAATCCAATTGACTTACGAAAGACCTGAAGGTGTCGTTTCGAAGTCATCAGCCCAGGAACACCGCGGCACTCCCTATAACACGTAGTCGATCATCCCAGTACCTCCCACAAGTAAAACCTATGGTCAGCCCGGTACCTTTCCAAGGCACCTATGATTCAGTAGCAATACTCTCAGCAAAAATATGCTTCAGGTTCCCCAAAAAAAACTCACATAAAAAGTCTGGGATTTGTGAATTGTAAAACACAGTTTGAACCCTTAAAAATGTGTTGAAGGATAAACAAAAACACTCAAAATGTATTCGGTTAAAACCAGTGTTTTCTCCACATGAAATACAGAACCCCTGACACCTTATTTATACTGAAAATGAAGGCGGTGATGTATCAGGTTAAAACAGCTCTCTTTCGAATGACATGTGACGTCGTTTGAGAGAACCTCCCACCCGTTCGAACGAGATGTGACGTCGTTTGAAGGATAGTCACTGATCCCATTGGAAAATACTTTTAAAGTGTTAAATAACTTAGAATCCTTAAATCTTAAAACTATTAACAGGATCAGGAGATATTTATCCAAAACTTTTATGATTTTGAAAAAATTAAAAACCATTTAAAATCATTTCAAAAATCATTAAAACTTTTATAAAAATATCCCAACACTTTTAATGTAAAATGTAAATTAAACTTAAACACATTTTACCAAATTTATCCTTATTGGTCTTGAATATTAAAGTCTTCTTGTAATTCGGATTCGTCTTGTATAGATGTAATCTTATCAATCCTTCGACGATTTTGTAGCAACTTGTAGCAGTATATGACATACTAAATTGTGGTGGACAATGTCCTTACAGGGACTCTTCCCGAACCCATAAACTCTCTCTATATAGCTCTCAACCCCCACTGTGGATGCGCTTTCCCCTACGAAGAGTGGTGGATCCTCCACTCCCAGAACTGAATCCCTCATCAGAAGTGGCCAGCGGCATAAAATAAGAAGAAGTCAAATTCTTGATATACTCCGACATGGAAGACATCCAATCCTTGATATCCCTCAGCCAGGTGGTCGACACCCCAACATACTATTAGAAGCAACAAGCAAAAGGAAAATCAATCAAAAAGTCAAGGAAGGCTAATAGAACAAAACGAGAAAGAAAAAGGATATACCTTACACTGGAGGGCCTCATCCGTAAGCAACCCAGACACTGACGGGTGAGGGAGGTGTGGCATGCTCAATGACTCCCCACAACTTAATCGAAAATTATAGGAAGGGGGAGTAACTTTAATGATCGGATCCTCCTCTGTTGTCGCCACCTGCGCTGTGGGCCGATCCCATCTGTGAGCTAGTCCCCCTGCTCGAAATCGTGGAGGGTGGAGGCATGCTCTACGCGTCATAAATATAAGAGGGCATCAACCAACTCATCACAAAATCCAAATAATCATAGCTCACCATAGTATCTGTATAGGTCGTATAAGGCTCACCAATTATCACTGTCGCCCAAGCATTATCCGACATCTCCCTCACCCGCCTGATGTTCATAGGGGTCGCCGACTATGGGACCGCAACCTCCTCCTCCACAATCTTCCTAACCACCCTCTTTACTAGGTACAAGATGTACCCAAACTCGTGCACGATCAATCGCCGCATCTGCGTATGTAGGCCCGTCACCCTCGTATCATGTGGAGTTACCTCCCAGTGGTAGAAGGTCACCTGCAATCCACAATAAATAATTAGTATCTACTTAAATGAAGATGCCAAAGGACTCATAAAAGACATGAACATAACATGATCGATCGTCAGGACATTCAAAGCCCGTAGCACATCCACCATGGACAAAAATTGATTCGACCTCTTATTGCACTTCTTTTATCGAAACATTCGATAGAAGTCCTCTATTCCCTCATACTTCAAGTCTATCAACCTTGAATTACACCCGATCACCTCATAGAACCACGTCTGCAAAAGACATGAATCAATAAGATTGAAACGAAAGAAGAATGAAAGGAAAAGCATAAAGGAAAATGAATTCAAAATTACCTCCAAAATATATGTGGCTCCTATAAAAGTTTATCGGTAACACCGACTGAAAGAATCCTAGGAAGAATAGAGGGACGCTAAGGTCAGGATCCCCCAATCATACATTCGAATGTCAAAAATATTCCTCAAGTACAGTAAGAACCAAAGATGGATGACGTCTTCACTCGTCGCCACCAAAAACACATCCAATAGAAGCAAAAAAAATAGACGGGCCATCTGCCTCACCTTTTGCCCATTAGTCACATCCACCCTCCTCTTCAAGAGAGTCTCCTTC
Source organism: Sambucus nigra (assembly GCA_949130495.1). Lineage (NCBI taxonomy): Eukaryota > Viridiplantae > Streptophyta > Magnoliopsida > Dipsacales > Adoxaceae > Sambucus > Sambucus nigra. The sequence continues at coordinate 93,877,473 of OX422214.1, forward strand.
AAAGCAAAAATGAGGATTGAATCCCTAGAAAAGATCTTATCCACATCTCCCAAAACTTCTTGCATTACCTTGGGAGTCACCCTCAGCGTACGGTCCACCACTATCTGAAATCCCTAACAGTCGAACCCTGTCAGCTGTTGAACGTCTATGGGAGTAACTGTCATTTTTCCAATGCTGAGATGGAAAGTGTGGGTAGTGTCCCACCACATCTCTCCTTGACTCACAAAATCGTTGTAGAACGTGGTGTCTCATCCAAAGCCTCCGCTAAGTGGCCAAAACCCTCATAGGAGACCATCCAGCGTACCACACTAGGGAGATTATCCCAAACATCCTTCAACCTCGTTGTAACACCCCGTAATTTTAAATCGTAAATAATTTTATTTAATTCAAGATTGAAAAAAATGGATTTAATTATTATTAGCAATTAAATATGTGGGATTTCATTTAAGGAAAGTAGAATTTTAATAAGAATCAAAATCGGGGGAGAAATCGGGATTTTATTTAACCTATATAAAAATATTGGGTGAAATGTTAACTTGATCCAGACCGAATCGATTCATCCTGGAGGGCGAATCGATTCAGAATGGATCAGATATGGCATTGTTTTTGTTTTCATAGAGTTGTAATCACAATTTAACAATTAATCCTTTTCCACATTAAAATAACTCAGGGTTAGACTTTTCTATACACTTTTTCACAAACTTCTCAACCAGAATACTTTTATATCTTTATTCCCTTTCATCTACAAACCCTAGCCCCAAATTTTATCAAGGTTTAACTCAAGTTTTGACAGCTTAATTAGTGTTTTATCAAGGTTGTTTAAGAACGAGTCTTTCTTAATTTTTCGAGAGGAACGCAACAGTCTAATTAGAATTTTTTATAGACTTTTCTTCAAGTTGAATACTTTTAATCTTTCTCTTAGTATTATGAATATTAAATATCACCTAAACATTAAATTACATGTTTTTCTTAAAATAAATTAGCAACCTTAACTAGGGAAACTGAAATCTAATTTGGGACTGTTTTTGTGAAAATTCTTAATATGAATTAAGACATGTAACCCTTGTGTACTTAGGGTAGATGTTGGATTTTTGGGTAATATGGGTGTAGAGTTTCATGTAGATACTATAGAAATTTTATTTAAATGAAAAAGGGACTTGTGCAATCACATGAAATTTTGTAGCTACCATCAAAGTGAATTGTTGTTACGTGCTTTATAAATTCGCATAATGTTGAAATTATAATTGTTGAATAAAATCAATTGTGTTAATTACGACGATTGATTGAATGAATTTAATTAAAATAAATTGTGACCGCATGAGAAATTTGTGTAATTGTTGATAAATTGGAATGTGCAAATTATTGTTTTGATTATAATTATCATCGCGGGGACAACGGGATTTTGGGTAGTATGATCTCACCTAAATTTTAGGAATACTTTCTAGGTATGGGACTAGTGGGTATGCCTTAGTTGTGGTTAACACTTTCTAGGTATGGGGATAGTTAGTGTAGATTCTCACGGATGTAATATTCCGAGGTGGGGCTAATTTTGGTGTCGTTCCGTTGATTTGGATATCCTAGAGACGAGAGTAAGAAGAGATAAATTATATAAATTCATCCTACATAATAGGATAGGACATGTTTGTGTTTTCGAGACCTCTAGGTATAGGACTAGGGGTAGACATCTTGAGGTATTATACTCAATAATAGGGTGGGGCTAATATAAAATGATGAGAAAATGAGATAATGATTGTAAGAGGGTAGTCACCTAGTATCTAGGGAGTATGGTAATACTAGCTAAGGTGTAACCCCTATAGGTATGGTGATTAATGATAACCCAATAACTCTTTAACAAATACAAGTTGAGACACAATATTATATTTGATCAACACTCAGATTGAACTCACAAACTCAAACAATAAAAAAAATAAACTCAGAAGTAACTCAGTCAAAGAGAGAGCGACAGAGAAGTAAGAACCCTAGATACACCTTGGCAGGTAGCCAAACACACCAATAACCCTTGAAAGATCACTAGTTAGATATAAAATCTTCACAATAAATGACAATGATGGGTGAGTAAGAGCTCTGGTTTGTAATAACTTCTCACTCGTATATTCTCTCTAGCCAATAATCTCTCGAAATAATACTCCCTCTCAGAGGTGGTTAAGGATAATAACTAGACCCTCTATACCATTCATGAGATGCCTTAATCCCTTACAGCTGTGAACAGACGTCCCCCTATACTTTACGTCACAAACATTAAATTCATGACGGACTAGTCAGCTCTACGTCATAAATATTAAATGCCAAGACATGTCTTTTGTCTAACCACTGTGCGCCAAAGAACTGTCACCACAGAGGTGGCTCACCAAACCGTCTGACATCCCAAATACCACAGTGGTTTACTCGAGTGTGGATTGGGCAATGTTTAATTGGCTGGTGACAGCATCTAAAGTAGATGTGACATTAGGTAGAGGGTTGTTTGGTTCAAAACTCAATATATCATGGAACTCAAGGTTTCTCCGCACAAACTTCCATAGTGAAAGGTATCTCGGTGTTTTACCAGGTCTATCTAACAGAATCAGGACAAGAACCAACGATGGCTCACTTCTCAATCCTCCAAACCAAGTCCCTCTCAAGTTCCCACGACAAGGTCATTCGATAGAGCATGAAAGCTCTCCCAGGTGCTGTTAGGTATGGTCTCTCACGAGTGTTGTTTGAACTCACACTGAATAGTTATAATCATTACCTCATTGCAATCGTTATATCTCATAGTAAATATAAACAAAATTTACAACATGACTAAGTAAGAACAGAAATAAACTAATCTACCTCGCTGGTTCCTTCTCTTGAGTCTCTTATGCTATTTTGGGAAGTTCCCTCTAATCCGGGGATTGGCTTTTGGTCCCTACATTTTCCCCTTCGTGTAGAGATTTATTGTGGGAAATAAGAAATGTCTGCAAAAAATAATTCTCAATTAAATATGCCTTGTTCTGTTGCATTGAAAAATTCTTTCGTTTGTGTATTCTTTGTAACTTTTGTTGTTATATCTGCTATCAAAAAGTAAAATTTTCCCTGATGTACCAAACCAAATCTCTTCGTGTCCTGGGCTTATGGCGAGGGGATATTGTTACTTTTTGGATATCTTGGTCGTTATGTCGACTCAGGGTTGGATTCTCTTTCATAAATTCTCCTAAGGAAATTCTCCCAAGTTGAAGGTACTATCTCGTTAGGACTACCCCTTAGTGATTATCATTCTTCTCATTGCCTCTAGGTCAAAGTTAATTACATTTGGGTTGCTTATGAGGCGGCCTTGTGATCGTTTGAACAATGCTTGTAAGTCAGTTCCCCCTGGGATACTTGTAGTTTGTCTAATACCGTTTCATCTTGTTCGAAAAGAAAAATTCTCCCCAATGTACCTAAGTTAAAGTTAACCCTATTTGGACTTATGGTGAGGGGACATCATAGATTTTTTAATCGTGGTAACATCTTCTCCATGGTGGGTTAGAAATGAAATGATTTATGTCGTTCCCCCTCCAATCTGTTGTGTCATCGTTTGGGGTCCTAGGGTTTATGATATGTCTGACATATCCTGGTGCCAAAATCATAACTTCTTTTTAAAGCAAACCATCTCTCTTCCCCAAGCGTCACTTCATTAATGACGTGGGGATGTCTTTTCAACTGTCAGAGCGCTCCCCAAAGTGTTGCATGTCCATTTGAAATGATTATGGGCGGCCTTACACGTGTGGGGGTGGGAAACTCAAACTCTAATTTGAAAAATCAAATGGCTATTATCAAGACACTCAGTCATTTTTTCATTCATGTTTACTACATCTTCTTCAAACTCAGAGATTTGTTAGAGAGAGAAAGAGAAAAACCTCCATTATTGCTAAGCTTCTACCCACTTTTTCACCTTCCTTGCCTCCTTTTTTGCCTCTAATGGTTGTACTCTGCTATTTTTCAAGCCCTTCCTACTTTTCTTTAAGATCTCCACTATCAACCAATTTTCACATGGCTTCCACAGGAGATTCTAATGTCTCTACCCCTGAAACTCCGTATGTGACCGCTATTGCTCCTACTACTGCTCCCCCTCAGATGCCACTTCCTTGGTGGCTACCTGTCATGAACTTCTATCATCGCTCCCCCATCATTGGTAAGGATGACGCATTTTCCAGCGCCTATGAATCTTTATATTTCAAAATTAAGTGTCACCTTTTATTTCTAGGTGATGAAGATGAAGCCTCCGCTGAATGGGGTTTCCATCCCCATGAGGGGACTCTATGTTTTAGACTTGATCGAGGTGACTTCCCTTATTATCATATTCACTTCGAAGCGCCTGGGGGATCTCCAACCCATTTTGCAGCCTGGAACGCTCACATTTAGAGTTCTCACACTAGCGTTCTCACCCGAATTGGTCTTCAACAGGACAAGTGGCTTGGGGAGTTTACCCTCTCCAAGCACAATGTTGCTCTTCAAGTGTTGGTCTCTCACTGGAACATCACCACTCATACCTTAATTGTCACTTGGGGAGAATTCACTATTTCATTGGAAGACATTTGTGAGATGTTAGGGCTTGAGCCCATAGGTGATACACCTTACACTGATGAGGCTTTGAATGCGGAAGAGGTTGTCAATCAGTCATAGTTGGATCAGATCTACCGAAGTTGTACTGGATATTTTAACAAATACACTATCATTCCCCTTATTAGCTACTTATTTGAATATCCCACTGAGAAGGATGCTTATTCTACCACTGGCAAGGGTAAAGGTACATCTCTGGAGCTACCAACCTACCTTCTCGTTATACTTTCACATTTTTTATTAACTGAGAAGACCAACGACCAACCTCGGAGAGACCTTATAAATATCGTCATCTATTTAGCCAGAGGATTTATGATCCCTCTGGATGCAATTGCCTTGGTATCCCTATACACTTGGTTGGACCGAACCCATCTTGACATGGGACGGTCTCTTGGTCGTTACAACCTGGATAATTTTTCTAACACCCTTCTTCTGACGGGTGTCCTCTACATCTGTTTTCCTGCCATATCTGCCAACTTCGTCCCTTATCCTCTTGGCCAAGCCATTAATCCCCCTCGCCTTTTGTGTTGTCATAAGAAACAGAGCTGAAAGGAGATAATGGGCATTTTTGACAAGCTTGACTCCTTTGTCATGAGGCATAATGAAGAAGAAGTCTTTACCCATTCTTGGGAATTTTTTAAGTTTGAAGCAAGAGTGGTTCAAGCCACCACTGAGGCCCTTATAGATTAAGATCCCTCACAGGCCATGGTGCTTATGTTCTTTCCTGGATATTTACCTTCCTACACTGAGTGGGACTACACTTCATAACATTACAGCCCCAATCATTACAGTCGATAGTTTGGTTTCGACCAATGGGCTCCTCGACAGTTTGGTAGGCCACTTTTACTGAGGCATGCAGTTATTACAGTCATTATGTTTCCTGGTCTATCAGTGCCACACTTGCAGGTCATGTCACCATCCCTAGTGACACCAGATTAGGGGATGTTATTACTTTGCTTGGGACCAAATTTTGACCGATGCGACTGGCCAAAATTTAAGAATTCATTGAAAGTCCTCCTCAGTATCCTCCAGTCCTTTCCTTTCCATCTTTGGAATTGGGCAATAAGGGTAAATATGTTCTTAGGGTTGAGTTCTCTCTGAGCAAAACTCCCAAAGACCCTCCCTATGAGCTTCCTCCTTATTGCCCGATGGTACCTGTTGTTGTATCAAAGCCCAAGAAAACTCCTATGCATAACACCCACCCATGAAAGTGCTTTTACTACAACATCTTCTGGTAAGGGGTCCTTCGTAACTAGGGATCAAGAAGGAGAAGGTGTCCATGAGTGGGGATTCTTCTAAATCAAAATCTAAGTCTCAGGCTCCTCTGGGCTCTTTCCCCATTGCTTTCGTGCCCCTAAACACTGAGATAAATGAAGAAATACACTTGAAGTGCTAGGCAGAGCTAGCGTAGTTGCAACATGCATTTAATGAATCCAACCCTCCAGTTCCTCCCCCTTCTGCATTTCCTTCAACCGTGGTGGATTTATCTGAGGGGGCTTCGAAAAGAAAGAGGGATTCCAAAGCTCCAACTATTTCTTGTGCCTCTGGCAAAAAGAAAAAAAACTTTGGGGAAAACATCAAGAAAAAATATTGCGTTTGAAGTGCATCTTACAGTAGTTGCTTCTACTCCCAGCACTTTTCCTCCCCTTTCTACCATTGATCCTAGCCCCATCAAAAGACCTTTTGGCCACTAATCTCCTCCTTTCTTGCCTGTGGTCATCTCATTACACTCCTTTACAGACCAAGAGGTAAATTTTCCAACACTTAGTCATTTACAGCTTAGTTAAAGTATATTTTTAACTCTTGTGCAAATTTATTTGTCTTTGTCAGGAGGTTGCTGAAAAAAGGGCTTCGCCTCCAGTGAGTCCCTTAGTGGGAGGATATTTTGATTGTCCTGGGACCATTGCCTCTCCTCCCTGTTCTCCCATGATCGGGCTCACCTATCCCTATTATTCTCCCTCCCATCATGCAGAGGAGGCTGCGAGAAGGGCCAATGCTTCTATTGAATCTGAGGGAGTTTCTTCTCAAACAGAGGAGACTCCCTTAGTTTCTTCTGAGTCATCCCCTTTATTCGTGGTTCCTCTGGGCATCATTCTAGTGTTGCCAAGTATTCCTGAGGTAATGACTTTTAGATCTTGTATTTATTTCATTCTTTTGTTGACATAGTTTCTAAGTAACCTGATACATTTTAGGTTGAAGTTGGATCCTCATGAGTCTCTTCCCTCATTGATGATCTTTTATAGTTTCCTCTGTTGAGTCCTATCTCTAGATTTTCCCCCTTTGTCAATGTCACTAGGGTAAGCTAAATGTTTTCCTTGATCCTTTTTCGTAAATTGTTTCTTGTATTTTAACACTTAGCTTTATGTCTGCATCTTTCTCCATCTTTGACTCCCCCATTCCAACATGTGGTTGCACGGGTTTCTGTAGCTACCACTTGTGCATCTAGCTCTGGTGTTTCTTCTAATTATGTAGGGCCTATCACCTCGTCAGTTCCAATATTGTTTGTGGGTACTTATTCAATGGGGGCTACTCCAGTGGGGAAAGCTCCAGTTTTAGCCCTTGTGCCTTTCGAAGGAGATGGTGTTTCGGCTCGAGCTGAGGTTCCTCTACCAAAAGTTTCTTTTGAGAGACCGAGGGAGGATAAAGTTGCCATTCCTTTCGTTGTTCCTTCTATAATTGCGAAAGAGATAACTATTGATTTCTCCCCTTATTTTGTATAAATGATATCATTATGCCTATTATAACGAGGAATGGGAAACAACCTAATCTGTTATTTAACAATGAAAACCAATTGTTAAGATTTTTATCAAACTCCACTAGTAATAGTGACTTAAGAATGAAAACCACTTGTTAAGATTTTTTGTCAAACTCCATCAGTAACAGTGACTTAATAATGAAAACCACTTGCTAAGATTTTTTCGTCAAACTCCACCAGTAATGGTGACTTAAATAATGAAAACCACTTATTAAGATTTTTCACCAAACTCACATATCATTCTCTCGTTTTAGATTGCAAGAGAGCCTTCTCTTGCTGAAGACCAAACCCAACGAAATCCTTCGCCTGTCGCTTCGACCCATTGGGAACCCGCTTCCTGGATGAGTCAAGCCACAATGACTAAGGTTCAATGATAAATCTTCAGGCTGACAATGAATCAAGCCACGAAGTGCCACTTCCTGATGTGGCCCCTAATGCCTTTTTCTTACATCTCCTTTGACAATCCTCTCAACTGTCCTCCTGCTATCGATCCATTATCGAGCGATTGGACGCCCATCACCCGAAGACCTTTACCCCCGAATGCCTTAATTCATACGTTATCTTGATTGGTTATAGGCTTCAGGTTATGGCAACTATAGTCGTTAAGGTCGTTAATACTCTCACTTTAGCTTTGTCAAGGCCCGTTAGAAATTAACATTTGAGAAACTTGAGGGATCTTCCAATTTTCTTAGCTCATTGAATACTTGGAGGTTCTGAAGTCCACCTAACTGACCAACCAGAGGGAACTGTTTCAGAAGCAGGTGGAGGCCCAACAGACTGAGGAGGCCAAATTGCTAGAGTTGATACCTTTAGTGGAAGATGTTAATCTCAGAGCCAAGGTTGTCAAAGAGGCTTTACTTAAGGCATTGCAGGCATGTGAGGCCCTAGTCATTCAATGGGACCAAGCTCATGCCAGACTTGAGGGTTCCGTAGTTGCAGAACAAACATGCCTTGCAGTTTCTTCGATTTTACGTGGGGATTTCTTTTCTTACCCAGATATGTGGTTCCTCTTGGGCTAACAGTAATTATACCTTTTCGTTCTCCCTCTGGATCTGAGGTATGTGTGCATTCTTTATTTCTTATTCCTCTTCTCTTAAGGTGTGTTGCATCTGTCCATTTCTTAACAAGAAGATTTTTTGTTACAAGGAGTTGAAGGAGAAATGCCCTGTCCCCCCGTAAGTCTCTTCGTGGGGGGCATTGCGGTGTCTCTCCAGCAGACACTACTCTTCCCTATTCCCCCTGATAAGTCTCACTTATTCTCGCCGTTCATCCTCGCAATGGGCTAAAGAAGCTTCGATGGAGGTTGTCACTATTGAGTCTGCTGAGATACCTGATCAACCAGAGGAAACTACTACTGCCCCCTCTGAGTTACCATTGGAGCAAGAGGTGTCTCTACCCCTTGTTGTGGTTAAGGATAGTTCCCCTTAGGTAAATTTCTTACCAAGTCTTACATCTTTTAATTGTTCCCTCATTTTTTTATCATATCTACCATGTTGGGCCGTTTAAGGTGGAAGTGGCGTCACTGATAGCCAACATTCTCCTTCCACCTGCATTGACCAGACCCCTTACTGCGGTTCCTCTTTTTGGTTCCATAACGGGGGTAAGTTAGATGCATTCCTACCCCTTATCCTTTTGTTGTGTTTTACTCCTTGCATCTAACACTTGATTTTACATTTGCAGCTTTCTCCAATTCTCTCTCCACCTTTTACCCTTAGTGGTATTTTCCCCTCTAGGGCCCAGATTGGTTCCACTGCTCTCATTCGGGCATCTCTTAAAGATCCAACGTCTTCTTCTGACTATGCACCCGTGTTGGCTTTAGTACCTTATGTTGGAGAGGGAAGCTTACCCATCGATGAAGCTTCTTCATCCAAGGGCCCCGTTGAAGCTGCTGAGGCAATGAGCTCGCCTCCAACGGTTTCCACCATTATGGTCCCTGTGGTGACTCCCATTCTCGTTCCTATTGCGGCGGAGGTACTTTGCTAATTTCTCTGTGTTTCTTAGTTTCTCAACCTTCACCTATATGGGTGACTTAACAACGAAAGCGCTTGTTAAGATTTTCTCAAAAACTCCACCTATATTGGTGACTTAACAACGAAAGCGCTTGTTAAGATTTTTCTCAAACTCCACCTATATCGGTGACTTAACAACGAACACACTTGTTAAGGTTTTTCTCAAACTCCACCTATATCGGTGACTTAACAACGAAAACACTTGTTAAGATTTTCTCAAAAACTCCACCTATATCGGTGACTTAACAACGAAAGCACTTGTTAAGATTTTATGAACTCTTTATTTCCTCTGACTGTTCTCAAGTTACTCGAGAGGACTCTCCTCCAGCTTCTTCGCCTATTGCCTCGTCGCATCGTGAACATGTCTCCTTCGAATCATCTAGCCATAATAATCAAGGTTCCATGACCGGTGCCCCTGCGGAAAGCGAATATGGGTGCAAGCTTCCTCTGCCCGACTTGGCTCCTCATGCCTTCTACCTAATGGTACTCTAACGTTCTCCCCACATGCCTATCAACCACCATTTGGCAATTGAGTAACTTGTGAGCCACACTCCTGAAACCTTCACAATGGACTGCCTGCGTTCAAATATCTCAGTTATGAGCTACACGCTTCAAGGCATGGCCACTGTTATTGCTGAAATTGCCAACACTCCAACTGCGAACATGACCAGACCCCTCCTCAACCATTTCTTGGGCTATCTGAGGGAGTTGGGTTGTGAAGGGTTCCATTTTGACTAGCTCATCGCACATTTGAAGACTTTGAAGAGCCAGCAGTTGGACAGCCAGAGGGAGCTCTTACAAAAACATCAGGAGGATCAGAGGGCCGAGGAAATCAAGTTGGCCGAGATTGCACCTCTTCTTGGAACCATTGACAAAGAAGTGGAGGACCTCGAAGAAGCTCTACGCGTGGAGAAGTTAAAATGAGAGAAACTCCTGATTGAGCACACACAGGCGTAGATAAGGTTGGAGGTCTCTATCAATGCCCAATGGTCCTGCCAAGAAGCTTCTTCGGGCCTTCCTGGAGATTTTTTCTCTTCCCCGGATCTGTGGTTTCTCCTGGGCCAATGAGTTTTTGTATATGTATTTTTTTCTTCTTCTCATGTAATTCTTGGGCGATAGCTCCCCATTTTGTAACGCCCCAAAGTTTATGAATGGAAAAAGATACTTATTTTCTTATGCCATCTCTTTGTGTTATTCTTTATGTTATAACTGTTTACATAACTGTTTACAGAGATTGTGAAGTGTGAAGTTTCGTAATTCTTTCATCTAGTCTTGAGCCATAATAAAAAAAACTTGTACACTTATTATAATAAAAATAAAGAAGTGTATTCATAACAGTCAACTACATCAGTTGTCAAACATAACTGCCTACACATGATAGACTTTCAACCATTTATTGTTAATCTTGAATGGTTTGTCTTCTTCCATCTTAGAGATTAAATAATAACCTGAGTCATGAGCCTCTTTTATAATAAAGGGTCCTTCCCAATTTTTTGCAAACTTGGGAAGAAGAAGCCCTCTAATGTGTTTCACTGCCGCTTTCAATACGAGGTCTCCCGCAAGGAACTTCCTTGGTCTCACTAAGTTATCATATTCCCTAGAGAGTTGCTTCGTATACATTTAAAAGTGCATCATCGCATTGTCTCAGTGTTCGTCCAATGCTTCCAACTGCACATGTCTATTCTGGGGAAGCATGCTACTTCGCAAGGCATATCGAGCAGAGGGGACTTCTAACTCTACTGGGAGAATCGCCTCAGCCCCATAGACAAAAGATAACGATGTATATCCTGTAGGCTTCCTCTTAGTCGTCCGATAGGCCCATAAAATGGCTAGTATCTTATCATCCCATGATCCTGGGAAGTCCTCCATCATTTTAGCCAAGATATTGACCAAAGTTTTATTAGTCGCTTCGACCTGACCGTTTCCCTTTGGGTGTGCCTCCGTTGAAGTGTGATGGATAATGGAGTATTTGTCTATGAGAATCGTTACTTCTGAGTTGACGAAAGGGGTTTAGTTGTCTGAAAGTATAACCTTTGGGATCCCAAAACGACAGACTATGTATTCTCTGATGAAGTTGCTCACTACTCCCGCTGTTTCCCTTCTCAATGGTATAGCTTCAGCCCACTTTGTGAAGCACTCGATTGCTACTAATATCCATATCTTCGCCCTCAAAGAAGGATGTATCGCCCCTACTAGGTCAAACGCCCAAGTTTGAAAAGGATAAGGCATTGCCAGAAGTGTAAGTCCACTGATGGGGCATGGATCATATTTCCATGGAGTTGGCAAGCCTTGCACTTTCGAACGAACTCAGGTGCATCTTTCTCTATCATTGGCCAAGAGTATCCCAAAGTCATCAACTAGTCATATAACTTGGCCCCTCCTATGTGAGTTGGATCATGCGCCTTCTTGAGGACTTTTGCTGCCTCTTCTCTTATGATACAATACAAGGGCCTGTTGAAGTATCCCCTTCGATAAAGCTGCCCCTCCTGAACGTAAAATCTCAGGGACCTTCGCCAAAGTCCCATCGCATCAATTTTCTCCATCGGGACAACTCCATCTATAATGAAGTTAATATAGGGTTGCCTTCAGTCAGGTTGAGCTTCCACAAAATGACATTCCACTGCCTCGAAGAATAATTGGCATCTCTCACACTTCCGTTGTAGCTCCGCCGCATCTTATTTCATCTTAGGCCAAAAATACCCCTCTCTTTGAATTCTTCGGTAGAGGGGTATCTCAGTTGTTTCGCAGTGTACTTCGTGTATTTTCTTTAATATTTTCTCTGCCTCTTTTGGACTGATGCATCTCGATAGCCATCCTCCTGCATTTCTAAAGTAAAGGTTTCCTGGTGCGTGAAGTACTAGGCTAATTCTCTCAGCCTCATCGCTCCTTCCCCGAATTCTAATTGTCTTTTGTTCTATCCCCTCCAGTTCGTGTCCTCCTCCATCAGCAGTATCGACTGTACTATTGAAGGATCTATTCTTCGTTGAATTATGACGGTAGTTGTATCTCTCCTCTTGATCATCTTCTGGGCAATGGTGGCATATGCGTCTGAATGGCGGTTCATCGTTCTGGGTTGCCTTCTGATCTTGGTCCGATGGAACTGGCAAAGAAGTCTCTGGATGATTGTTCTGTATGGTGCCAAGATCATGTGTTGCAATACATATTCTCCATTCTCTTACTGAACCACCAAGTTTGAATCTTCCTTGATGCAAAGTGAACGAGCCCCTCTTCGAAGAGCCTCTAGTAATCCCAGTACCAATGCCTCATATGCTGCTTCATTTTTGGAGCAAGGTAAATCTAACTTATAGGAAAGGCAAATCTCCTCCATTCCTTTTGAAAGAATAACCCCTGCCCATCCCTTATTTTCCTTCGGAGATCCATCGAACTTCATTATCCATTCCTCCTCTATTGCGTCTAAGTGATTGGCTTGCAAATCATCTCCCGAAACGCTTTCCTTAGGTGGCTCAAAAGTTCCCAAAGGAAAAATAGCCAATAGGTCAACGTACGCCTGGCTCTTGATTGCGCGAGACACCACGCACTTCAAGTCATACTCGGATAGGATGAGGAACCATCTAGCTTAACTGCCAATCAGTATAGTTCGTGCTAGAAAATACTTAATAGGATCACATCTGGTTACAATATGAATTATAAAAGACAGCATATAATGTCTAAGTTTTTGCGCTACAAATACTAAGGCTAAAAAATGCTTCTCTAAACTATTATATCCAACTTCTGGCCTATGGATGATCCTGCTAAGGTAATAAACTAGTTGTTCTTTCCCATCGATCTCTTGTGCCAGCAAACCTCCCATGGGCCTCGTTGTGGACGTGAGATACATCTGCAACGGTATTCCTGCTTTTGGAGGAACCATAGTCTGTGGTGAAACGAGCAGTTTCTTCAGCCATCGAGAGACTCCTGGTGAATCGCCTCCCATTTGAACTTCGTGTTCTTTCGTAATAACTACATCAACGGATGTGTTACCTTGGCTAACCCAGGCACAATTCTCCTAAGGTAGTAAACTTTATCAAGGAGACTTTTTATTTCCTTCGCCTTTCTTGGATATGGCATTTCTAAGATTGCCCGCTGCTTGTCCTGGTCCATTTGCACCCCTTGTCGATCAACCACAAAGCCTAGGAACTTCCCACTTGTCACCCCAAAAACACACTTTAATGGGTTCATCTTCAATTTGAACTTCCTGCAACGGGAAAATACCTTCCTCAAGTCGCTTAAATGGGACCCCTCCTTCCTCGACTTGATGAACAGATCATCCACATAAAATTCCACAAATTTGTGAAAGAAGTCATGGAAAATGGCCATCATTATTCTCTAATAGGTTGCCCCAACATTATTGAGTCCAAACGGCATCACCTTGTATATGAAGTTGCCCAATGGAGTTTTGAACGTTGTTTTCTCTGCATCCAAGAGGTCCATCTTGATCTCGTTATACCCTACATACCCATCCATAAAGATGTACATTTTATGACCTGCCATTGCATCTATCAAGCTATCAATTAAGGGCAGAGGGAAGTTATCTTTGGGATAAGCTCTATTCAAATCTCTGAAGTCCATGCAGATCCTTATTTGGTTTTTGTCTTTCTTCCCCATCGGGACAATACTGGATAGCCAGAGTGGGTGTTGTATCGGTGTGATGAACCCTGTCGTTAATACGCATTGAACTTACTCTTTGATCTTCAAATCTAGATCAAGCTTGTACGTTCTCGTCGCTTGTTTCACTGGAATGGATGAAGGAATTACGTTCAACTTGTGGCAGCTTACTTCCTCATCCATCCCTTCCATCTCTCTGTATTTCCACGCGAAGACATGTATAAACTCCTGAATCAATTCAACCAAGACCTCTTATTTCTGATTACTGAGATCCTTCGAGATGAAGATAGTCCATTGATGTTCTCCTTCTTTCGCCAGGTTCAATTGCTCCAACTCTTGTGCCTGGGGATTTGGCTTATTTTCCATATAATCTAGTTGATTCGTATCGAATATTGCATATTTTCGCCCGTTATCTTTATGCATTCTAGCACTTTTACGGTCCTAAATGCCTATAATTATGCTCATTAACCAGACAACCTTGGATTTGGATATATACATGCTTTGCAGGGGTTATTTGTGCTTTTGTAGGTATTGGAACGCTAAAAGTGAGGTTCGGTTGCATTTCGGAGAAGTTCCGTCGTCGAATGCTACTTCAAGGGCAATTTGGTCTTTTCAAACTCACTATTTTTTATGGAATGAAGTTACCAACATGTAGATCATCAAATTATCTTTCCGTGGCCACTGATCGTGCGTCATTCTGACTCCGTATGTGGAAGTTATGCCCATTTCCGGAAGGTTTCGGCATTTTCTTCTACTTCAAGGGCATTTTGGTAATTTCATACTGCATAATTTGGAGGGTTTCAAAACAGAATCATGTAGATAATTGAATTATCTTCGCGTCGGTTCCGACCACGCCTCATTTCGATTCCGTATGAGGGAGTTATGGCCATTTCCGTGCAACGCGTCAAAATTGGTTCGGAGAGGAAAAGGGGGCTGCCAGCAGCCCAAGGCAAATTCCAAAAGTGCGGTCGACCGGTCCCAAACATGAGGTCGACCGGTCCCATCAGATATGGACGAAAATTGACTTATTTTGGGTTTTTTGGCTTGGTTTTGTTTGGGGTTTGTTTTGGGGTATAAATAGAATGTTGTAGTCTTTTCTTTGAAGATATATTTTCATTTTTAGGTTAGAAGAGGGGATTTGTTGGGTGGAGCTTCTCTCTCCTAGGGTTTGTACCATTTGGATTGTTGTAAGCACTATTCATCTTCTTCCTCATTTATTCAACTTGTTTTAGCTTGTTTCTTGCTTTCTTAATTATTTACATGCCTAGATAACTTGTTTTAGTATATTAATTTCTTGTTTGCTTAGTTAATTAGTTGTTAAAATTAGTTTTATTCATGTGTAGTGAGTAGATAACGGGTTGGGATTGTGTGTCCGCCATTGATGGGCGTTGAGCTCCGAAAATTAGGTTTTGTGTAAAATTGCATTTAATTGAAACCTCGCGTATTAAAGTCGGATTATTATGCGTTTAACTTTCTTTGTCATGCAACGTTAGTGTTTATAGCGGTAATCCGAATTTAAGATGCATGTGACCATTTTCTGTTAAATGTTTAATCTCACAACTTTGGGTTAAATTCCTTATTGTGTGATGTTTATACTTAATTGAAAATGCTCGATTAAATGTTTTCGAATCGAAATTCTAATTATTAGTTGTTTAGCCCATGGTGAGGACACGATCCCAACTCTCATTTTATTAATTCTAGTTTAGACTTAACTTCTTAATTTTTTCCCTTTTCTTTATTTCCAACCTATCACCTTTTACACTTTTATTTTAGGAGTATTAAATCCTATAAATTCTATCAACTCGTCTCTGTGGATTTTCGATACCCGACTTACCGCTGTGCTTGCCTCGCAAGTGTAGTAGTAACTTAGGTTTTTGTATTGAGTTGGCGAAACGAAAACAACGATTAGCGTCTTTACACGCGCTACTTTTCGCGCTCGATCACTAGTTCCTCAACGACTTCTTCCATAAATTCCTGTATGCTGGAGTTGTCTATCATCATGCATTATTCCCGTTGCTCTAACAGAAAGCATTCATATATCGGATCAACCTCATCCTCAGCTTCATCGACCGCCCTCTCACACCGTTACAATTGATACACTACCTTTCCTTCCTCGATAATGACCTTCATGCATTGCCTGCTGGTAGTGGTGACTGCCTTCTTCTTCTTCTCTCTAGAAGTTTCGGCCACTCTTTCTCCTGAGAACCGGCTCAGCACGCTCTATCGTTGAACCTCATGATCCATCGGGTCCACTCTTGGCCTTATTTTATCTTTAAGCTGCTTCGAGATGCCTTAGGGACGTGGGACCACCTGATGGGCTTCTTCGGTAATTTCCCTTGTGCTACTCGCAACCTCCATCTTATGCTCGTTTAAAGGCCCCATCCTTTCTCTGATCGAGGGAATCCATACCCTCTCCATTCTTCTTGTCAAGACCTGGACATCTTCCTCTAACTCTGTGTAAAATGCTGCGTCCACCAGGTGAGCTTCCTCAATAGCGAAGGGCCTCTTTGTAGCCCTAATAGTCACCTCTGTCACCTTGACATTCGCTTTGTCACATTGGTGGTATGTAGTAGGAACTAGCCCTTGGTTGTGCATCCACACCCTCCCTATTAGCAGATGATAGGAAGTTGCACTCTCTATCATATGGAACTTGATATGGGAACTCAAATTTCCCATTACAATCCCAACATTAACGTACCCAATGGAATTGGAAGATTGATTATCATACCCCGAAATCACCAAAATCATGGGGACCAGCCTCTCTTCTAGAATATTGGTCGCGTGAAAAGAGTTGATCGGCATGATATTGATGGAAGCTCCTTCATCTATAAGAGTCCTTATGAAGCTAACTCCGTTGTCACTGGAAGTCACATATAATGGCCTATTATGAGGGAACCTTACAGCTCTATCTACATCGCTAAAGGTTACGTCTGACAGAAACCTTCTCACCAATCGGGCCATGGGTCCCTTCCATCTGAGTGAAGGGACTGCGTTCTTCTTCACAATATCGAGTATTGCCTGGGTTATCTCCAGCCTACTTTCCTTTAGTACCCCCACCTTGTCGAAGAACCAAGTGAACTTCGGGGACCTCACCTTAAACACCGTACACCTCCTCCACATCCTTGGCACTTGATTCATCATAAGCCAACCAACGTTAGCCATTCCCCTCGTACAATCTTCCAGAGCCTCTTTGTACTCTTCTTGCTTTGTTGTTGACTCTCTTTCCCCTCTTTCGGCCTCTTCATTATAGGCCACCACCAGATTGGCCCCATGTACTGGCAAGGGGTTGTTGTTGACGTTCCGTGGAGGGATTTTCAATGTCCCTACCTTCACGTACTTATCGATGATTCTTCTCAGCGTAAAGTACCTCTCAGTTGGATGTTGGATCCTCCGATGAACCTGACAGTACTTTGGATCCGCCTTCGTTGCCATATAGGGATCCCTAGCGGGAACGTCCTTCGGCTCATAGATCGTCCCCCCTTGGACCATCGCGTTGTAACTGCTGACAGCCTCTTACACTGTACAAGGCAATGGTGGTGGGTCCTCCCTGTCTCTTCCGAACTTCCTCCTATTGTCCTTCTTCGGTGCTTTTCCCTTATCTCCCCCTGGTGTACCCTACCCGTGGGGGCTGAGACCTTCCCCCCGTGGGTTGCATCGGCTGCCTAAACATCATGGGCACCACCACCGGATTGGGCCACACCACCAAGGAGATGTTCCTTGTTGCTTTTAAGAACGTCGCAAAAGTCCCCTCGCGCGTCTCGTTGGTAAGATGGCAGATGTATTCAGGAAGTAGCCCCTTAGCACAGATCTGTAATAACTTGGATTCTTTCGCTTCCTCGCTCATGTCGAGGGATCTTTCCCTGAACCTCCGAACATAGGCCACCACTTCTTCCCCAGGTCTTTGCTTCTCCCTACCAAGTTGGGTCAAGGTGAATTCATCTTCTTCCAGAAAGAACTTCTGGACAAACAATACATGCATCTCCTCCCACATAGAAACGCTGTTAGGAGTCAAATGGGAGTACCAGGTGTATGCTTTATCGGTTAGGGATTTATAAAACTCCCTCAACCTAAGCTTCTTATTATTGCAATGCACTCCCGAGTGTTCAACAAAACGCTTAATGTGATACTTCGGTTTCCCACCTTTTCCTGTGTATTTTTCAAAGATAAGGGGAATATAATCCTTTGGATAGGGCTCATTGTTGTACTCTTGAGGATAAAGTGTTCGAAAGTCATCATAAACCGAAGCCACCAAAGACAGCAGATTGCGAGGAAGCTTGCATAAACTTCAACATCTCTTTCTGCATCTCTTTTCTCATTTCCTCCATGGGTGATGCCACTGGAGCAACCAGCAACGGGGCCACGGGCTGAGTGCCCGTTGCAACTGGAACGAACGTTACAGGTGGTGCCATTGAAACTCATGAGGTTCCCACTGCTGGATTCACAACAGAGGGTACGGTTGTTGGGATCGTTCCCGCAACACCTGCACCTGGTGGGGCCGTTGGAGCTA
Source organism: Sambucus nigra (assembly GCA_949130495.1). Taxonomy (NCBI): domain Eukaryota; kingdom Viridiplantae; phylum Streptophyta; class Magnoliopsida; order Dipsacales; family Adoxaceae; genus Sambucus; species Sambucus nigra. The sequence goes on from OX422214.1 coordinate 93,895,930, forward strand.
CCCCTGGTGTTATGAAAGCATTAGCCTCCAATCCTCCCAGCATAGCTGAAGCTACCATAGTTCGCAAAAAGTCATAAAACTTTCTCATGAGGAGCGTTACCTGAGTGGGTCCTAACCCCACACTCGTGGAAGGCTGTGTCACCCCCGGAATGCATGACATCGCCGGTACCTTAGGTACCTCTACTCGAGGGGCCCCATCCCTTAGGGGCTCTTGTTCTCTCGCGTCTTGTTCTTCATTATGTTGGATATCATCAAAGTTGAGTCTTTGAGTAGCATTATCTTGCGCCGTACTCCTTACTTAGAATAATGCCTCCCCAGAAAAGTCGTCAAATGTAAGAGGGTACTTTAGATTATAAATGGAGGCGTAACCCCTTTGAAGTATGGTGATGATAATTTGATTAGCTAAAACCTTGTATTAGTGATAGAATATGCCAACACAAGCCTAATGTAGATGAAGCTTAGTTTAAACTCACAAATCTCTCTTGTATAACTCAGGAAAGTAGTAAAGAAACTTAGAATTAACTTAGCTAGAGGGAGAAATAAGTAAGCACCCTAGATACACCTTGGTAGGTAGGCAAACACACCAAAACACTCTCAAAGATCTCTATCACATATTAAAAGATTTGTAATAAAAATGATAATGGTGAGTGAATAAGACCTGTGGTTTGTAATAACTCCCTCTCTGATGTGTAACCTCTCTAGCAATAACTTCTCAAACTCTTAAAAGATCCCCCTCTCCTCAAGGGTGGTTGGGTCCTTAAATAGCCCCCACACCATCCCTGAGGCAACTCAGTCATTAAAGACTATGAAAGACATCCCTCATACTTTATGTCATAGCATTAAATTCCAGATGCACTAGTTATCTCCACGTCATAAACATTAAATGCCAAGACATGCCTTTTGCCTAACCACTGTGTGTCAGAGGGGCTGTTGTCGCACTGGTGGCTCACCAACTGCTTGACAGCCCCAAATACCACGGTGGTTTACTCGAGTGTAGGTCTGACATTGTTTAGCTGGCTAGTGACATCACCTACAGTATATGTGACATTAAGTAGAGGGATGTTTAGTTCACAGCTCAACGCCCAATGGAACTCCAAGATGCTCCACCCGAGGTTCCACGGTCAGGGTCCTTCGGTGTTTTACCAGGTGTATCTAAGATGGTCAGGACAAGACCCAACGGTGTCTCACTTCTCAATTCTCCAAGCCAAGTCCCTCTAAAGTTCCCACAGTGAGGTCATTCGATAGAGCATGAAAGCTCTCCCAGGCCCTGCCAATCCTGGTCTCTCGCGAGTACCGTTTGACCTCATACTTAAAACTCATTATTATTCTCATTACATCATTACAACTATTATAGCTTAGAGTCAATATAAACAGAAATACAATATGACTAGTACAACAAGCTAAAGTATGAGTTGCCACGCTTGAGCTGCCATGGTTGCTTAATCTCAAACATTGTTGTTAATTAGGGAATTATCCCTAATCTCCAGATTACCTTCAAGCCCCCTCTAGATGCAATTATAAGAATATACGTGGTTCGGAAAATTTCCTATATCCACGGAGAGGTCTAATGGTTTTATTAGGTATCTCTCAAGAAGGTCTTTGTTACATGCCCCTATGCCCCGGGCCAGGGGTTATAATATTTTATGTTCATTGATGGTGGTTATAACCAACACGATAGACATTGAATCCCTTGAATATCTCTTTAAGATTCTCAGGGATAGCCTCGGTACCATCTCGCATTTAATTCATAAACAAGGATCATAATTTGCATTGGATACTTGAATAGCCTTTCTAGGCTTGGTCGGCTACTCTTATGGGATAATGAAAAATAGGTACCCACAATCGCCGCTAAAATTTTTGGGGTGATAAATTGGGCCCATAAATTTTGAAAATGTACCGCCTCCCTTGTGATGGCACTACTGCAGTTCATATGATTAGGTGGGGTGTGAATCGTCATTTTATTCAATATTTGAGCGACAAATCTTCTTCGATCAGTGTGCTCTATCATTGAGAAATTTAAACTCAAGTGTTGGACGAACTCTATCATCACTATAACTTATTTACTTCCCTTGCTTCCCAAGTTGTCTCTTGCTCTTCGTCTTCCAAGTTGTCTCTTTCTAGTCGTCTTCCAAGCTATCTCTTGCTCTTCGTCCTCACAAATTTGAAGTTTTTCAACATTTCCAACTTGATTCTCATTTCATAAGTCTCCAACTCCATTTTTTTTCTTAATTTCTTTTTGTCGTTGCTTTTCATTCCACTGTAGCTATGGGTTTTTTCATGGAGAAAATAGACAACAAATCTTTAACTGAATTTAAAAAATGCTATAATATCCCCGATTGGGTAGATATTGAGTTTGCACCTGTTCTCCACAACGTTTAAGATATTGAGGATGGACACTATATACATGTCCTCCTGTTATCTCAAGAAGGTTTGACATTTCCCCCAAATCGTCTGTTTTTACACTTTTTTTAATACTTTTACATAGTTCCTACTCAATGCTCTGCAAACGTTTGGAAGATCGTTAATGGAGTCCATAGAATAAATCACCTCTATGGCACCAATTTAGGGTTAGCCGAAATCTGCTACTCTTATTCTTTTTCTCACACAAGCGGGGGTCTCTTATATCTAAAGGCGAGGAGTCCAGATAGGGTATTGGTAGTAGATTTACCTGATTTCCATAAGGACTACTGGTCGGAAGGGTTCATTGCTAGAGACTGGAAATTTCATCGCCAAACAGAAGGCATAAGGCATAAGGTACAGGGTACCTCAAATCCCTAGGGGAGGAGTACACAGTTATTACTAAACCTTTTCATTTATTGCTTACTCATTTACTTTAACGTGTTTTTTCTAATGTTCTCTTCTCTTTCCCTTTTTTAGCGAGATCTAAAAACCAAGAACCTACTCCTCGAGAGATCCGGACTGTTGAGTTGGTAAAAGCCTAGGAGATAAGGGACCCCGTAGTTGAAAGTGAACATCCTAGCTATGATGCTTTTTTGTTGGAATACAAGAACATTACCACCAATTTTATTTCTATCCTAGTGGATACCATTCCCCACCTTAATATCCTAGAAGAAGAATGCCCTTTCAACCCCATCGAGATAGATGATGAGGAAGAGAGAAACTCAAAGAGTGGTGTTGTTGAAGGAGGCAAAGATGGTAGAGGGGAGGTAGGATCTAGTTAAGAGAGATCTAGAGAAGAAGGATCCAGTGGGGAAGAGTCCAATAAGACAGGAGTACAGGAGAGTCTAGTAAGGAAGAGGTTGCTCATCTAAGAAGAAAGAATCTGGTCCGAGATGATGATGATGATGATGTCCTGTTGTCCAATAGGATGAAGTTTCATAAGCAAAAGTCTGGGGATTTTGCTGGTGTTTCCAAGACAATAGCCCACGAGAAGGAGGGGGAGAAGAAGAAGAAGAAAAGAGCGAGAGAGAGAGAGAGAGAGAGAGAGAGAGAGAGAGAGAGAGAAGAGAAGATGATAGAAAGAAAGAGGGTTAAGAAGAAAAGAGAAGGAGGGAAGAGAGGAAAAAGAAGACACGGACCTCTCTAGTGCATGTGGCTATTCCAGCTAAGGGAGCATCTGTGGTTGTGGCCCCTCACCTTGCCCCACTGATGCTTGAGAAAATAGTTCTCATGAAGACCGTGAGTGCTCATCGAGCATGGGCCCTGACCAGGTAGCCCTAAAATTAGCTCAAGGGCTTTCTTTGGTAAGGCTACTTCTCTTTTCTATATTTTTCTAACTTACAATTTCCTCTTACTTTATTTACCAGCTTATATCTTTCTTTGCAGTTTGTGTCTGATTACACTATCTTGTTATGCATTTAAGCTGAACTGTTGAGAAATAATTTTGAGCTCAAAGAGGGTATGAGGTCTTCCTAAGAGGACCAAAAGTCTTCCAAAAAAGCCCTGACAGAATCCAAAGCTTCATTTGCTCAGTAAAAGGCCGATGCGGCTAAAGAGCTAAAAGAGCTGCGCGAGGCTCATGATTTGGTGGTTAAAGGCAAGATGGCCACGATAGAGGAGAATAAGGTACTCGCGGATGAAAATAAGGAGTTGGTCGAGAAGGTGGCAAAGTTGTAGGTAGAGGTGCCAACGTTTCGGGATAGCGGCTACAATGAGGGTTGGGAGGCAGCATACGAAGATGCTGATGGCCAAATCGATTACATAAGCTGGGCGAACTTTAAAAAAGGATGGTATCATTAATCGCCACTCGAGTTACTATTGACTCCCCACTCTTCGCCGATCACCATCCGGGCCTTAATCCCATTATAAATGAGGATGCCCCTGTCAGCCGAGCTATTTTGGAACCCGTTGCCCCTACTGTTGACGCTCCTTATATCAACTAGAAAGCGAATATTATCCCAGTAGAAGGAGCTGCATCAGGTGCTGGCATAGGCGAGGTCACTGATAATCCTACTTCTGACAAGGGTAAAGAGTAATCTTCTTCCAAGCAGGTTGACGCCACTAGTTAGACTTCTAGTCCTTGTTTTCCATCTATGTATTATTTTTTTTGGCTAACTGATGTAATTTATATTTGGCTGATGCCACTTTATGATTAATGAATGAAATCTCACTTTTGTATTTACTAATTCATGTGTTATTATGTGTTCGCTACTTATAGTTTGTTGATCTTGATGACTATATTCCTTCCAATTCGCGTCTGGTCTAAATTCTTGGTTTGAATATAAGTGCCCACAATCGTTGAGCTTTCGTTCAGATTTATAAGTACCTTAGGACAAGAAACAAAGATTTTAAGGACCAGTCCAAGGTGATTTCCAGGCTAAAGGACAGACCTGTGGAGATGGAGGGGATTGGCGCTTCTGTTCAAGAAAAACTGGATGCCTTAAAAGCGAAGCTTCTGGATGCATCTAAGATCAACCAGGTAGGGGAGGTGCTACAGAGAGAGAATGACACTTAAAGAAGGGAGGTCGTGCTCCTTAAGGAGAATGATCTGAGAAGCACTCCTCGAATTATCTGAGGTCCCTAATCATCGTCCATACCATGAGCTAAGTCTGATGATGTCTGTACCCAGAGGGAGATTATCGAGCTGAAGGGGGACGTTCGACGAGCATATGTAATCGTTATCGAACTCCAAAGAGACATCACAAGTATGCAAAATTTATTTTGAAAGGATCATCGCCAGGTCGCCAGGTGTGGGCTGATGGCTACAATCAAGTCTGGGTAGATGCTCTAACAAAGCTGAAAGACGCTGAGGAGTTAGCCTTCATTAGAGAGTCGCTAAGTGACCTCAGGGAGTTGATGGTTCCCCCAAACTCTCTCCTTTGGTATAGGCATGATATCACTCCCCCTATCTTAGATCCAAATCCTTTTCGAATGGACGAGCATTGGATCCTTATAGATGATATTCCAAGGCAGCTACTGGAGCCAAGCTTGAAGGGGGCTGTGGAGAGTTTTGCTCCTCATCCTGATAATGGTCGGATGAGCTCGAGTAGAATATTATCTTGCTCGACGACCTAAACCTTCATAGGTCTTAGTTGATTCTTTACTGTTGTACATATAACCATTTAACTCTTTAGTAAAAAATGCAATTGAATATTTATGTTTTGGGTATAGTCTGACTAAACATGCATTGCTTGCTTTCCATTTATTAGTTAGTAAACTCTAATTATTTTGGGCACTTCAGTCGACTAAATGTTATTTAGAGTTTAATTTCAATTGAGCATTCCCCTAGTCCAGTATGTCTTAGCCATACCATTCCATCCACTTTACCTTTTAGGTCGTGTCATCACACTACCTTAGGCCTAAGTAGGGCGATGGTGAGACTGCACCTGATTAATGGGCAATCCACCCGAGCAGGATTTTGGAGACAAGCTATGTTGGCGACCAAATTGAGTTGGCCATGTTGCCTAAGGATCCCCTGTAGGTCTTTATTTGTTGTTGGAGAGACCTGAGAGGCCAATTATGCTCTTGGACAAAGGCCTAAGGAGGGTTACATGTCCGCCCTGCTAATTATGCTTTAGATGTCTTTAGTTAGGATAGACCTAACAATGTATTGAAATCATAGGGGGTTGGTTCACAAGATCCTCTAACTGAAGTAAGTTAGCCAACTTACTGTAGTCCAGGAATCCTGCTATACTCATAAAAAGAGTGAAGCCTGCAACTTGGAAAAGGTGCATATCGAAATATGATTGAGTCAACCAATATATGTAAAATGCCAAGGCCAATCAAATTTTATTAATCGAAATTGTAAACGAAGAGCAACATCAGTTTGTAAATAAAAAATTTCCTAAACTAATGATGCATAGATAAAAATAGTCTATAAGTATAACTTCTTTAAACTGGTTTCATTCCAAGCCCTTGTTATCTCCCTTCCCTCTAGCGTTTCCAAGTGATAGGCTCCTTACAGGTCATCTCTTACTACCATAAAGGGTATTCCCGATTTGGTCCTAGTTTTCCATCTGATGGTTTTACAGCACTACCGAGTACTTTCCTTAGGATATAGTCCCCTACCAGGAATTTCCTTGGATTGAATTTTTGATTATATTGTTTGGCTAGTTATTGCTTGTAGGATGCCAGTTTTACTAGAGCTAATTCTAGACGCTCATTAGCTAGGTTAAGTTCAGTGAGTAATGCTTCATCATTGTGGCCTTAGTCGACCAATGTAGATCTCATGGTAAGGAGCTCAGCTTCTAGAGGAATAATTTCTTCCATTCCGTACGTGAGTGCAAAAGGCGTTTCCCCAGTAGCTCGCCTAGGGGTTGTACGATAGGCATAAAGGATGTGGGGAAGCTCATTCACCCAAGCTCCCTTGTCCAGTTCCAAGCATTTCTTTAGTTCATCAATCATTGTCTTGTTGGAAGCTTCATCTTGACCATTTATTTGGGGATATGCTATAAAGCTGAAATAATGCCTCATCCCATGATTGTTGTAAAACGTTTGGAAGAAACCACTCTCGAACTGGGTCTCGTGGTCAGTAATGATGATTTTGGGTATGCCGAAGCGATTAATGATGTTCTTCCATATGAATCGCATCATGTCTGTGTCCCGAATATTCGTTAGTGGTTATTCCTCTATCCACTTAGTAAAGTAGTATGTGGATATCAATAAATACTTTCAATTCCCTACCACGATAGGTAGTGGCCCTACGATGTCCAAACCTCAGTGGGCAAAGGGCCATGAACTGGTTAATGACTTGAGGTCACTGGCGGGCTGGTGGACTATAGGTGAGTGTTTTTTGCATTTTTCGTACTTTCGAACATAGACTCTAACATTTTTTGCATATATGGCCACTAATATCCTTCCTTCATTGCTCGAAAGGCCAATGACCTTCCTCTTGCATGACTTTCACAAATGCCCTCATGAAGTTCTTGCAGAACCTACTCGACATCTTGTGGATGAACGCACTGGAGGTAGGGGCCAGTAAAGGACCTCTTATGAAATTTCCCATTAGGAGATACGTAAAAGCGAGCAGCTTTGGCTCTTATCTGACGTGCCGACCTCGTGTCACTTGGTAGCATATCACTCCGTAAGTAGTCTATGATGGGGTTCTTCCAACTCGGTTCTCTTTATATGTGGAGGAACTACTTGGATGCCTCAGTAGCTTGATCAATACTGGGCTGCACGAGGAAGTCTATTTGGATCGTTCTTTTTAGGTTAGAGTCTATTACAGAACTCGAAGCTACTAGGGCATCTGCATGGCTATTATGTCCCCTGGGGAACTGCTGAACGTCAACCCGATCAAAGTTGGTCATTAGGGTCTTTACAACGTGGAGGTAAGTTATCATCCTTTTATCTTTTGCATTAAAATCACCATTTATATAGTTGGATACCAACTGTGAATCGCTAAAGACTTAAAGGTGCCTTACCCCCAGTACTTGTTCTTTACACAGGCCAGCTATCAGCGCCCCATACTCTACTTAGTTGTTGGAGGCTTCAAATCTAAGTTTGATACCCTGTTCGAGCACCGTATTTTTAGGGGTTACCAGTATGATGCCTACTCCTACCCCCTTAAATTAGAGGCTCTATCAATGTATATGGTCCAAACGTTAAATCCCTGTATGCTTTCCATTGGTCGACTAGTTCCTGGTTGATTGGTAGGCTATTCTCCTATTAATTCAGTGATAAAATCAGCTAGGATCTGCCCTTTTATGACTGTTCTTAGTTAAAAGTGGATGTCGAACCTTTCAAGCTCGACTGACCACTTTGACAGTCGGCCGGAGAGGTCAACTTTCCTTAGAATAGCTTTGAGAGGGTGTGAAGTGACCACGAAGATGGAATGAGCCTTGAAGTAGTGTTTTAGCTTCCTTAAGGCTATCACTAATGCATATGTGAGGTTCTCCAATAGAAGATACCGTTGCCCAGCTTCCAAAAGTGTCTTGCTTTTATGGTAGACCAAATATTGGCTCCCCTCTCTTTCACATACCAAGGTGGAGCTCACGGCATGGTTTGATACAATAAGGTAAAGGTATAAAGGATCTCTTTCTATAGGAATTACGAGTAAAGGAGCCCTTCTGAGATAGAACTCGGTCTCTTCTAAGGATCTATAGCAGTCCTCATTCCATGTCAAGCCCTTGTTTCTTTTCAACAACGGAAAGAATGGTTGACATCGTTCTAAGGATTTCGAAATAAAGCGGTTAAGCATGACGAGCATTCATGTAAGCTTTTGTACATCCCTTATCATTTTAGGGGGTTGTACTTTATTAATGGCATCAATATGGTCAGGGTTCGCCTCTATTCCTCTCTTACTGATTAGGTATCCAAGGAATTTTCCTGACTGGATATTGAAAGAACACTTACTTGCGTTGAGTTTCATTCGGTATTTCCTAAGGATATCGAAAGTCCTTGTCAGGTCAGAGAGGTGATCATCTTTAAGCTTGCTCTTGACAAGCATGTCATCAATGTAAACCTCCATAGTCTCCCCCATTTTCCACTTAAACATCTTGTAACTAGCCGTTGATAAGTCGCTCATGCATTCTTAAGGCCAAAAGGCATAACCTTGTAACAATAAAACAAAGGTGGTTATGAAAGAGGTTTTATCTTGGTCCGACGCGTGAAGGGGGATTTGTTGGTATACAGAGTAGGAGTCTAAAAATCTCATCCTCTCATGAGCTATTATGGCGTCGACCAGTTGATCAATCTTTGGAAGGGGGAAACTGTCTTTGGGACAAGCCCTATTGAGGTCGGTGAATTCGATACAAGCTCTCCAATTTCCATTGCTTTTAGGAACTAGTACTGGGTTGGATAAACACTTGGGGAATTTAACCTCCCATATGGAACTTGTATCTAGTAGCTTCCCGACCTCTTTATCTACTTCTTTTTCTTTCTCCATAGCTGTTCGGTGAGCCTTCTGTGTGATTGGCTTGAAGGTTGGGTCAACATGAAATCGATGAATGGCAACGACAGGATCTATCCCAGGAAGCCCGTAAGGTTCCCATGCAAAAACATCCAAGTTTCTTTGAAGGAGCGTAATTAACTCTTTATTCTCACTATCGGTTAAGGAGGTACCAATCAAAAACTTTCTCTCAATCGAGTTGCTTTCAGCCGCAACTTCTTCCAAGTCTTTAATGACCCATTATGAGGGATGGATCCTGGTCTCCTCCACCCCTTGTCATCCGTACCTTAGCTGTTATTTAGAGAGTGGCGCTGAGCTTCCTCCTTACTCTTCGATTTATCAATTTTCCTTTCCTGCTTGGGGCGAATGGCCACGATGAAGCATTTTCTGGCCATAGCTTGGTCACTATGTATTTCGACCACTTGTCGATCAGTTATACACTTCATCTTTTGATGGTACATTAATGGTACAGCCTTCATTGCATGGATCCACCCTCTATTGAGGATTGCATGGTACGAAGATTCAATGTCAACTACAAGAAACTCGATCATTTTTTAAAGGTCTCCTGCCCTCATTGGCAGGATAATCTTCCCTAAAGGAACTGTAATCTTTCCAGCGAAGCCGACCAACGAAATAGTGGCTTCCTTGACGTCAGCTACGCTCAGCTTCAACTTTTTGAACAACTCTAGGTACATCACTTCAGATGAGCTACCCTAGTCGATGAGCAACCTATCGACATCCCAGTTGTCTATCTAGAGTGTTATTACCAGTGCATCATGATGAGGGTTTCTCACACCAACCAAGTCTTCATCAGTAAACACAATGTGCTTATTATATTCGACGTCCTCCCATTGTCGATTCTTCCCAGCCTGAGTTTTGGTTGGGTTGATCTGAAAGTCCTGCATGGCTGCAGTAAGTTTCTTAACTTCCATCCGAGCGACATTGACCTGAATATGCTTGAGGTCTAACACCCCGTGGATTATCGCAAACTCGTGGCCAGTATCCTCCTTGAGGATGTTATCAGGCCTCTGCTCTCCACTCGCTGCTACTTTTTCTACCTTCTTTTCCATGAACTCATTAAGATGCCCGGCTTGGGATAACTCCTCGAGATGATATTTGAGGGCTTTACAATGCTTAATTTTGTGGTCGCCCTCTTTGTTGAACGCATACCCTAGTGTGTTATTTCACTTTTAGGGATCTCCTCCCATTTTCTTCGTCCACTTAATAAATAGTTCATCTTTGATCTTGGTAAGAATCTTATATATTGTCTCCTTGAAGACTGTATTCATGGCCTAAAACGCCTTCGAGGAGTCACTTTTATTTCAATTCTTGGAGCCATTTTTGCCCCCATTCTTGTTCCCTTTCTTCTAAGGCTCACTCTTCTTTACTCCTTTGCCAGCTTTCATGTAACCATTATCCCTTTCATTAAGATGGGTCACATCCTCGACTTTGGCGTATTTCTCTATTTGATCCATCAAATCGTCGATGGATATAGCCTCCTTCTTAGTTACGGACTGGTGTAAGAGGCAGGAGATCGACAAACCAATTTTGAAGTATGCTACAGTGACCTGCTCCGAGCAATCCTCAATCTCATTAAACACTTCCCAATACCTCTTCGGGTATTCTCTGAGGTTTTCTTGTGGCATTTTTTATAGTAAGCAGCGCATCCATCCGCTTTGGGTGGAAACTTCTTGTTATGAAAAGAGTTGTGAATAGCTTGACCAAGGGTTTGAAATTTTTGATTGACCTATGGGTTATATTTTCGAACCATTTTTGGGCCACATTGTGTAGATTGGAGGGGAAGATTCGACACATGAGCGAGTCATTATGACTTCATAGTGTCATAGCTTGCTGATAATTCTGGACATGATCAATGGGATCAGTCCTCCCATCGTAGATTTTGAACCTAGGGATTGCGAACCTTTTGGGGGCCTCCTCCTCTTCTATTAACCTTGAACAAGGGGACTTCATTTGTGTATTGAGCGATTTTCTAGCTAACTCTCATGTAGATCTAGCGCCGAGATGAGTTGGGTGTTGTTCCATCTCTCTTCAGAATAAACTCCTTATGTCATCATTATGTCGACCAGGACTCCCGTAATGTCGAGCCTGTTGCATCCATTCTAAATGGTCATCATTTGACGTGCTCCTTTATCTCCTCTTTGAGCCACACCTGGGGATCCTTCCTCAGTCGCGAGACTTGTTCGCCTGAGGGATAGGAGTTCGATCAGGGCGTTGTCTATTATTTTGATGGAGCTCTCTCTCCATTCTCTCTAGTCGCCTTTATAAGGGAGCATTTTCATCTTTTTGGCGGTGTGTGGACTCCTATTACTATTGGATTCTAACTTCATATGCATCTATTAATCGAGAAAATTGTGTGGACCTGGGTGGCACCTGGCTTTCCTCAGAGACTTGCCTCTCTCGGTGGAGCCTAGGGTTTGAATCGTGAATTTCAGACCTTACCCTTATAGGGATATGATGCTGCTGAATGTCACCTTCTTAAGGGATGTTGCTGATATGACGAGACATCATCGAATCTTATTGATGATTGCTTTTGTAGGTCTATTTACCACATATGGCGCCAATTGTAGTGAAAAAAATCACAGCGCAAATAATAATTGAAAATAATCACAAGAAAGCTAAGAACAACATGCAATCACAATCATAACACAAGAATATATCTGGTTCGGAAAATTACCTACGTCCATGGAGATGTCTACTATTTTTATTGAGTAGATCTAAAGATGGTCTTTGTTACATGCCCCTATTCCCCGGGCCAGAGGTTATAATATATTGTGTTCATTGACGGTGGTTGTAACCAACCCGATAGACCCTGAATCCCTTGAATATCTTTTCGAGATTCTTAGGGATAGACTCGGTACCAACTCACATTTAAATCATAATCAAGGTTCATAATTTGGGTCGGACACTTGAATATACTTTGTGGGCTTCGTCCGCTACTCTTATAGGCTAATCAAAAACAGGTACCCACAACTGCATAGGAGTGATTGGATATATTTTGGAGGTGCAGTTGGAGTCTTATTTATTTTAGATGCTTTAGTTCTTTAGGATTTATTTTTTATTTTGTCGCATTTACTATGAGACTCTTATTATAGATTTGGTGGGCCAATTGATTCCATAGTTGTTTATAGTTTATTCAGATATCTATTGTTGGATCATTTTATTCAGATTTATATTTATTTCGAGTTGGATTATTTTGGAGTTTAGCATGGTGATGGATTTATTATTTCATTAATGGTTAATTATTATTGGATCAATTTAATTACTAACTTATGGAATAAATTTTTATATATTTCACATCTGTCCCATGCTAAAAATGATATTTAATATAGTAACGCCCAGTGTAGTCTTAGCGGCGGCCGACACCAGAATTCATGGGGTGTTACAGATGGTATCAGAGGATGATCTTAAGCCTTGTTGGTTGTGAGTCCGTTTTATCTTCCATGTTGCTTATCTTTGATTCCATTTGATGATTTGTACTCCCAGTTATTTCGAGTCTGATGTTGTTATATTCCTATATTTTCAGATGGCGAACAGTAGGAGGACTGGAGAGAGGAGAGAGGTTTCAATTTTGGCTTTCACAAGTTAGAAGAGGCCGAGGCAGATTTTGTTGGATGCCGAGGAGTTAACAGATATTATGCGTGAGGACACGGCCCCGGTATTGAGGTCGGGAGATAGAGATGGGTGACTTTAGAGGCACAACAGCTGGGTACGCTCGCTTCGAAATGGGAAATGGTGAGGGCCGGTTTCCATAAGGGAAATCCTCCCACTTTCGGCGGGGGGGGGGGGGGGGGGGGGCAGATCTAACGGTTTCTCACCCGTGGAGGAGAGACATGGAGAGACACTTGAGGATGGTGGACTACACTGATGTGCAGAAGTAGATGTTGACCACGTTCAAGATGACAGGGATCGCTTGAACTATGGAGATTTTTTGATAAATTTTAACAATAAATTTTTTTCATATGTGATTAGGAGCGCGAAGAAGAGGGAATTTCTGGACTTAAAGTATGGTTCAAAATATGTTGCGGAGTATGAACAGGAATTCACAAATTTAACGATGTTTGCACCGGAGGAGGTAAATAAAGAGGCAAAGATGATGGAGTGCTTCATTAAGGGCTTGTCTTGGTTTATTAGGTAGATGGTGTTGGGTAATCTGGCGTACACTACTTATAGCCAGGTGGTGGACGTCGCACTATTGTTGTGGCAGGGAAAAGTAAACTACCGAAAGAAGTTCAGAAAGAGGCAGGAGTCAAATGGTCAAGGATGAGAGAATAAGGGTCGCAATGACCAGGTGTGGAAAAGACAGCAAGAAGTCAGGTGAAGCAAGGCAATAGTGTTCCGTAGAACCCTCAGGAGAAGGGGCAGGGGCAAGGACAGTCGGGTGAGCGAGTGCCAAACAGACAATATGGACCTTTTAGGGGTGCATGTTTCAGTTGTAAAGAAATAGTGCACCGAGCTTCTAGGTGTCAAAAGGCAGAAGACCGGCAGGGTTAGGGCCAACAGGGCCTCTAGCACCGGAAGAACCAGGTGTGTAAGTAGCACCAGGAGCACCATCAGTGACCGTAGTGGGTAGGTGTTATATACTTCCGACTCGGGAGCCTCAAGAAGGACAAGCGTCGCAGTAGCCACAATGTGGCTAGTAGAGTAGCATGGTACCTATTATTTTCTTAGATACTTATATAGAAGTGATATATATATATATATATATATATATATATATATTGTATTTTTTATGGGTGCCTAATCGTCGTATTCTTAGGGTAGGCATATATAAGACTTATAATATATTTGCGCGTTTACGCTTTGTCAAATTTTGATAATGAAATTCTTGTGCTAGTGGGGAAGTATGTAACACCCCATAATTTTGAACCATGAATAATTTAATTTAATTAGAAATTGGAAAAAAAACGGATTTAATTATTTTTAGCAATTAAATATATTGAATTTCATTTTTGGAAAGTATGATTTTAATCAGAATCGGAATCGGGTGAGAAGAAAAAAAACTGGGCAAATGCCAACCTGATCCAGACCGAATCAATTCGGCCTGGAGGGCGAATCTATTCGGAATGGATAAGATCTCGGGTCGTTTTGGTTTTCATAGAGTTCTAATCACAATTTAATTCTTAATCCTTTTCCACATTAAAACAACTTGGGGTTAGACTTTATTAAACAATTTTTCACAAACTTCTCAATCAGAAGACTTTTACATCTTTATTCCCTTTCATTTACAAACGCCACCACCAAATTTTACCAAGGTTCAACTCAAGTTTTGAAGTCTTAATTGGTGTTTTCTCAAGATTGTTCAAGAACGAGTCTTTTTTAATTTTTCGAGAGGAATGAAACCATCTAATTAGAATTTTCAGCCAATTTTTCTTCAGTCATGAATACTTATATTCTTTCTCTTTAGTATTATGCGTTTTAAATATCGCCTAAACTTTAATTTACATGTTTTTCTTAAAATAAATTAGAAACCTTAATTAGGGAAAGTGATCTTATTTGGGACTATTTTTGTGAAAATTCTTAATATGAATTAAGACTTGTAACCCTTATGTGTCTAGGGTAGAGGTTAGATTTTTGGGTAATATGGGTGTAGTGTTGCATGTAGAAACTATAGCAATTTTATTTAAATGAAAAAGGAACTTGTGCAATCACATGAAATTATGTAGGTATCATCAAAGCGTATTATTATTGTGCAGTTCATAAATTCGCATGATGTTGAAATTATAATTATTGAATAAAATAAATTGTGTTAATTACGACGATGGAATGAATAAATTTAATTAAAGTAAATTGTGACCGCATGCGAAATTTGTGTAATTGTTGATAAATTAGAATGTGCAAATTATTGTTTTGATTATAATTATCATCATGGGGTGACGGGATTTTGGGTAGTATGCTCTCACCTAAATTTTAGGAATACTTGCTAGGTATGGGACTAGTAGGTATGCCATAGTTGCGGTTAACGCTTTCTAGGTATAGGACTAGTTAGTGTAGATTTTCACATATGGGATATTCCGGGGTGGTGCTGATTTTGGTGTCATTCCGTTGATTTGGATAGCCTAGATGCGAGACTAGGAAGTGATAAATGATAGAAATTCATCGTACAAAATAGGATAGGACGTTTTTGTACTTTGAAAACCTCTAGGTATGGAACTATGGGTAGACTTGAGGTATTATGCCCTGTAATAGGTTGGGACTAATTTTGAGAAAATGAGATAATGATAAACTAAGAAATTGAGAATTAATACCTAACATAATAAATGGGTATTAAAATGAATTTGTGGTGCGAGTATGTACAAGGCAGACAGAACACGGGCCGACTGGCTATAGCGACATGGGTGTATGTTGACATCACGATTATGTGCAGGATGGTAGTTAAATGGGTCGACTGGCTATAGTGGTGTGTTGTGTGTGGAACCTCATGAGTATGTGCAGAACTTACAGAATACGAATTGACTCGCAATCGTGAGGAGAATGGGTGTGATGTGTAGAAATTTAAGTGTGCCGAGAGTGTGTGCAGAACCAAAAGGAGTGAACGAGTAGCCATATTGGTGTCGCATGAATCAAAATGATTGGTTAATTAAATGAGGATAAAAATAAAACTTTAAATAATAATGCTAATGGAATATTTGGACTTACACTTTAGGGTGGATCAGTTATATGGTAGGTAGTGGTAGTTTATTTTTATTTGCACGTTAATTAATAATCTTGTTTAAATTAAAACACTCTATTGTGGTGTTTATTATGTGTAATACTACTGTCTAAGTTCATGAACCCTAATTGGGGAGAGTATTTTGTATTCATGCAGTGGGCTCTGACCCATTGCGTTGACTAACATTTCAAGTATATTATTGGAGTAGTAGTATAGGAGTGATCGGAGATATTTTGGAGGTGCAGCTGGAGGCTTATTTATTTTAGATGCTTTAGTTGTATAGGATTTATTTTCTATTCCACCTCATTTACTAGGAGACTCTTATTATGGATTATGTGGGTCAGTCGGTTCCATAATTGTTTATGATTTATTCAGATGTCTACAGTTGGATCATTTTGTTCGAATTAATAATATTTGGAGTTGGATTATTTTAGAGATTAGCATGGTGATGAAGTTATTATTGCATGAATGGTTAATTGTTATTGGATCAATTTAATTACTATCTTATGGAATAAATTTTTATATGTCTCATATTTGTCACATGCTAAGAATGATATTTAATGTAGTAACGCCCAACGTAGTTTTGGTGGCGACTGACGCCAGAATGCATGGAGTGTTACACTCATCATCCCTCGAGACCGGATAGTCGAAGGAGCAATGTCCGTCTAGAGGATAAAAAAAAACATCATTAACACGAAGAAGAAAGAGAAAAATGAAATGGAATACCAAAGGTCACTACATCTATGTAGCCATTAGGGATCCTCTCCCTAAACAAATGGTTGTATACTAGCTCCCATAGTAAAGTACGCTCATCAGCCATAGTCTCAAATAGATCAAAGACATTTGCATTGCCCAATGCAAGAGGCACCCTAGGCTGCTACTCTCGGCCAGCCCAGTTATCAATGGCTAGCCACGCACTATTATACACCTCACTCAATCAAGATAATTGAAGAGTTGAAGCAAAAAGGACATAGAAACGATTTTTAGAGAGAGAAAGAAAAAGATTCAAACACTCGAAGGTGTAAAAAATGGGGAGAATTAGCCCCTTTTTATAGAAGTCTAAGGTGTTTGTCGATCGACAGCCCCCCTGACCATGTCGATTGGTAGTCATCTTTCCCCTTTCCCGAGGAAGCCTAGGAACCTGTGCCCTTGTCTATTAGCACCCTCCGAACTTCCTATCGTCACCCCCTTCAAATTTGGTACAAAAAATGCCAAAAAAAAACAAAACTTACCCGAAAAATTCCCCAAAATCCCGAAAGACATGGAACCTCATTTTTCTCAAGAAAATCATTTTTTTGCACACTAAGCCCCTTACAAACTCTCAAAATCCCCAGCAGGATTAATCTTGCACTCTTATCCCCGGCATAATCCCCAACCGAAGTAATCTTACAATCTTATCCTCAATATAATCCACAAGAAGAACCAACGATGCGTCCACATCATCTACAATTCACTAACCTAAACATCCTCCCAGTAGAGTCTCAAAACAACACAATCCCCAGCTGGACATCTAAAGGATAAGTCCTTCCTCCGTAAAGTCTTAAAACTACACAATCCTAGTGAAACCATAAATGCATCACCCCCAAGAAAATTTAAAATTCCCAGGAGAGCAACTCCTCGCATTACAACTCAAGGTCCTTGGAATTAACCTCAACCCTCAAAATTGGTCGCTATAACTTTAGGTCCTCAGAATTGAGCTTGACCCTCGGAATTCATCGTCACAACTTTAGGTCCTCATAAGTGAACTCAACCCTCAGAAATTGGCCGTCATAACTCAAGATCCTCAAAATCGACCTCGACCCGCTGAATTGGCCATCCCTAGCACAACCTAAAAATTGACTTTGACCTACATAATTGGTCGCTACAACTTTAGGTCCTCAGAATTTGTCATCACAACTTAAGGTCCTCAGAATTAGCCTTGGCTCTTAGAATCGGTCATCCCAACTAAAGGTCCTCAGAATTGACATTGGCCCGCAGAATCGGCCGTCACAACATAAGGTCCTGAGAATTGATCTCAGCCCTCAAAATCGGTCGTCACAACTTTAGGTCCTCAGAATTGACCTTGATTCTCAGAATTGTTCATCACAACTTAAGGTCCTTACAATTAGCCTCGACCCGTAAAATTGGTCGCTACAACTTAATGTCCATAGAATTGACCATCACAATATTGTGTTCTCAAAATTGACCTCAACCCTCAGAATCGATCGTCAAAACTTTAGGTCCTCAGAATTGGCCTCGAACCTCAAAATCGGTCGTCATAACTTTAGGTCCTCATAATTGACCTCGACCCTGAAAATTGGTCACTATAACATTAGGTCCTCCGAATTGATCTCGACCCATAATTGGTCACTAAAACTTTAGGTCCTCAAAATTGACCTCTTCCCTCAGAATTGGTCGTCACAATTTAGGACCTTAGAAATGATCTCGACCCTTAGAAATTAGTTGTCACAACTCAGGTTTCTCAGAATAGGCCTCGTCTCACTAAATAGTCCATTCCCACCCCAATTTGAAAGTTAAGCTTGACCCATTGAATAGGTGATCCTTATCTCCTTGGGTCCTCATAATTGACCTCAACCCTCTGAATAGGTCAACTTCAAGCTCTAGGTCCTCAGAATCGACCTAAAAACCTCTCCCCTAACATCAATGTGGTGTCTGTCATTCGACGACCTTAACTTGTTCCAAGCTCCCCCATCGAGGGGATCTCTGTAGACATCCCATACTAGGAATCCCCAAGAACCTCCTTAGGTTCCTAGCACTTAATCACTCACCGCAAACCCTAGGTCATACCCCGAGTAGTGATCTAGAGGCCATTGGCCGCTCCCGGGACCCGTTTAACTCCAATTAACTTTCTTGCCTTAGTGAAATCTCAATTAATCTTTGAAGGGATCTGAATCCCTTTTCCAACGGTCTACCCCACGTGCGAATCGGACTTACAGTTCAGATGAACAATCCATTTTACTTCACCGAGAGCCCCCAAGCCTTATTCTGACCCCAATCAACTTTCTCGCCTAAGCAAAAGCACAATTATCTTCGAAGGGATCAAAATATAGACCTGTCAATGGGTCATATCGAGTCGTGTTCGGTCGGTTTTTATCGTGTTTGGGTGTTATAGGGTTCGTGTCTAAATGGGTGACTTTTTTATTGTGTCAAAAAATAATATTCAAACCCAACCAGTTATCATAACGTGTCGTGTCGTGTCGTGATCACTTGTCAATACACATTAAGATAATGAATTATTTTAAACTATATACAAGATAACATATTGTCTCATTTTTAAACACAATTAGACCCACTAATTCATTGACATTACTAAATCTCTAATTTAGTAAAATTCTTTATTATTAAATTAACATTATGTTACATAAATTACTTATAAGTCCAAATAATATATCTTATTTATTTAAATTAATGGGTCATAACGGGTCTTATTTGTTATTAATGGGTTAAGGGGGTCAACACTAACCCGACCCATTAACTATCATGTCTTATTGGGTTGGCACCGATATGACCCGAAACCATTAAGGGTCCACCCATTAACTTATAACTTTGTATCGGTTCATGTTGTGTTATCGTGTCGTGCCTTATTTTGCCAAGTCTATCAAAATCCCCTTTCCAATGGTCCGTACCATGCACAAATTGGCCTTATGGTTCTGAAGAATAGTCTGTCTTACCCCAAAAACTAATCTGGAGGCCATCGGGCGCTCCCTGGGCATCATTTGACTCCTGTTAACTATTCAGCTCAAATGAGGTTAAATGAATCTTTAAAGGGCTCTGAATACCCTTTTCCAATGGTCTACCTCGTGCACAAGTCAGCCTTACAATACAAACGAATGACCCATTTTACTCTGAAGGGTCTTTAGATGCTTTTAGGCCCCGTTTAGCCAAGGTCAATGATTCGGCACGAATATTGTATGTTTCACCCCTTATAATTATGCATTTTAGCCCCCTTGGGTACCTTAATTTCTATATTTATGCTCATTAACTAAAAAAACCTTCATTTTATATGTTAACATGCTATATGAGGTATAATTGAGCTTTTGTAGGTATTTCGGTGCTTAGGGTGAAGTTTTGTCACTTTTCGAAAAAATTCTATTGATTATTGTAGATTCGGGGGCATTTTAGTAATTCCAATATTCAGATTTTGATCCCGAACTCTCCACGGAAGTTGAAGACCTTTTATTTCTCTTTGCGTGGTAACTGACGGTGCATGAATCCGATGTATAATGATGGAGTTAAGGCATTTTTAGGATGGTTTGATCTTTAAAATCACACTCAAGGTCACATTCAAGGGCATTTTAGTCATTTCATAGTTTGTTTTTTGGCCAAATTTCTTCTTCGATATTGTATTCCTCTGAGTTATCTTCGTGTATTCTCCGACCGTGCCTAATTATGAGTTATAATGAAGAAGTTACAGTATTTTTCGTAAAGTTGGACAAAGCTGAGAATTTAGCACTGTCAGGTGCGAATCGATTCGCACCCTGCGAATCGATTTGGCTGAAAGTCCGAAAATTTCATTTTTAAGTTGGTTTTTGGTTGGGTATATATATTTAAACATTCTATTAAGTGTGAGAACTCATTATCTATCATTTTAAGTTAGGTTAGTTTAGGTTTCTCTCCTCCCTCTCTCCTAGGGTTTATACCCACTTTTGTAAGTACTATTCATCATCCCCTTCCTTTATTCTAGTTCCATTTTCTTCATTTCTTTCTTTATTTTTTATTTCCATGCCTAGATAAATGTTGTATTTTAAATATTTCTTGTTTTAATTATTAATTATTTGTTTAATTACCTTAATCATATTGTGTGAGTAGTTAAATAGGGTTTCGATAGTTTGTCCTCCATTGATGGTAGTTGAGCTCTGAAATTAAGTTTTGTACAAAATTGAATTTAATTGAAACCGCGTGTATCAAACTAGGATTTCTATGCGTTTATCTTTCTTTGTCACGCAACGTTAGAGTTTATAGCGACAATTCGAATTTAATCCGCGTGTAACCATTTTCAGTTAAATGTTTAATCTCGCAACTTTGGGTTAAATTCCTTATTGTGTGATGTTTATGCTTAATTGAAAATGCTCGTTTAAATAGCATTTGAGCCTTAACTCTAATTAGTATTTGTTTCGATCCGTGTGGGGGAATGTGATCCAGATCCTCACTTTACTATTGTGTAGCATAACTTATTCGTTTCTTTTGTCACCATAACCAACCATCACCTTTTATTTTTTTTTATTTTACACTTTTATTCCTTAAGTAATTAAAGCAATTAAAATCTAAAATTCAATCACTCCCTGTGGATTTCTTCCGATACCCGACTTACCGTTGTGCTTGCCTCGTAAGTGTAGTGGTAACTTAGGTTTTTTTTTGCATTGAGTCGCCGAACCGATAACAACGATTTGTGTATTACAAGACGCACCGTTGACGGGGAGTGTGTTTTAGATTGTAATTTTTTTATTATTTCGTAGTATTTTTTATTTTTTATATGTATTCTTTGTTTTAATCTTTTTTGCAGGATAACATATTTGAGCGCTAAGAAACTTTGATTCGCAGTTGCTCACTTTCTTGCTTGGATTCTCCATCTACAAACAATTTGGTAATCATGTCCTACTGTTATGGTTATTACGGTCATTATAATGATTCTTACTTTGGGGATAGTTTTCAAGTTTTCCATTTTGAAGATTTTCTTGAGATTGAAAGACTTGAAAACAATTATCGGAATGAAAATCGTTATTGGGAGCTTGAGTTGGATTTATTATTCGAATCCAATGATGATTCTTATTCCGATACGTTCAAACACGAGTTTCAACCAAATGAGGAATCCCAGGCTCTTGAGCCGAGGAAGCCTACTTGGGAAGAAACTTTTCGTCTTTACTCCCAAGGTTTGGAAAGCCTAAATGGTGCTGGAATGAGACTTGGAGCACTTTGCGATGAGATGAATTCTTATGCACAAAAACAATGAGGAGGTGGAAACTTGTGTTTCACCCCAATTTTTCAAAGAATTTATCATAGAATGTGAATCTCTCTCCCTCGAAATTCAATCTCCTCCCGACGATGTATTGATGGAGATTGAATTTATTTCATTACCATATACATTTTCCGTCATTGAACTATTAGAATTACCGGATGATTCCTATGATTCGGTAGAAACTTTTAAAACTTCTACACATTTTGCCGATGAGGACTATTTACCGAGCTTATTTTTTATGGATGTTATCTCCACATGTGCACCATCTCCCATTCCTATTAAAAACCCTTAGGAGATGAGTCGATTTTTCTCGGACATCAAGTGTATCTTTCCCCCTTGTTATCCAAATCCCCCATCGTCCCTCAAAAATTTATAATTTGTGATGGTTCATTTCTTACGCCTTACACATGCCTTCCGTTGTTCAAACGAAATTCCTATTTTCTGGGAGGCATGCATTCTAGGTAGGGTCCACCGTCGATCCTCCAAAGTCAAATCGTAATTTGGGTGGACCCTCAACTATTTAGACTTCTAGTGTATAGTTTATGTGAGGCCTAAATAGTAGGTTGTAAATAGTTAGCTTTTTAATTTTATTTCTTTCTTTTTTCCCCTCTTTCTTTCCTTTTAATTTAGTCTAGTGTAATTAGTTAACTTTTTGTTATTTTTTTTTCTATACTCGGCACTAACTTGTTTTGTAGATTCATTTGGACTCGTGCTTATGGAGATCGCTCCAATTTTGAGTAATATCATTATTTTCCTATATTTGTGTTGTGTTCTTAATGCACATTGAGGACAATGCCACATTTAAGTTAGGGGGTGTAGGATATTCTATCCATTTCATGTGTAGTCCATTGATTTGCTTACGTGTTAGTTACTAAGTATGCCTTTTTGTGAAAATTGTTAGGTTTTAGTATGCCTTTTTATGAAAAATTATTAGGCTTTAGTTACTAAGTATGCCTTTTTTCTCTTTTGTTAGGCATTTTGCCTTTGTTTCCAATGATAAATTTCAATAATTTCTCGATTCAATAGACAACTCAACGATGCATGTTCTCGATTTTAAAAATTATTAGGCTTTAGTCCTTAAATCATTGATATTATGAATAACTTTATGAATTAAACTTTAACCCATGAGCACATGCGCTTTTCTTGCTCCATTGATTTGGTTCAATATTTTTATAACTCCGTAATCTTTTTTTGCATTGTATATACTTACACTTAGTAAGCTTTTAACCTTTCGTCATTTGTGAGTGTATACATTGTTCTTTCCTCATTAAAACATTGAATTCATCGATAATCTCTCTATTCTTTCATTGATCGTTCATTAATTGAGTTTATATCTTGAAATGTGTTACTTGAGCATGATTTTCATATATTGTTTTGACTCGAGAATTGCGTAAACTCTATGAAATGACCATAGTCAGTCTTTGTTATATCACCCATATTAGCCTTGACCTTACCTTTAATGTTTCCCTAGTCAATCTCTTTTAGCCTAAATATAACCTTTCATTTCATCACCCAAACTCCCATAACCAACTCCACATTAGAGTTTTAAACCATACATATTACTTTACATACCTTTGTTTCGAATGTTTCTTGGGATTGAATGATGTTCATGTTATGTGGTTGCAATTTAAGCATATGAGAATGAGAAACGTGAAGAAAAGAAAGAAGTGAAAAAGAAAAGAAAAAGAAAAAAGCAAAAGAAAAGAAAAGAAAACATAATAAAAAAAAAAGAGAAAGTTTGTATATGTTTGATTAGGCATAAATTCTTCCAAAGTTACCCTTTAATTTAGAGGCTTTTATTACTCCAGACAACGTAAATTGAGTCGGTTTATCTCATATCATTGCTAACGGTTTCATCTAACAAGTATCCCGAGTTTCGTGTATTCCTTATTCATTTTGCAGGTATTTAATACATGAAAGAAAGAAAGAAACCAGAAGAAGAAACAGAGAAGAAAGAAGATTAATCAAAAGGGAAAAAGCATAATTTTTACCAGGAATCCGATTGAGGACCCAAATAAAACTTGAAGATCTCGAGTTTATGAACGCATAGTAAGAAACGACGTTACAATCCGAGTTCTGTAATAAAAGTGAAGAAGACCCGAAGATGTGAGATAATCATGAGATTTTTAAGAGATAATGAAGAGAACATTTTTTTTATCTGTACTAATAATATTTTTTTACAGCAAATGTCTCCTTCAGGTATTAAGGCGAGGATGATGATGCTGGTTATGATGATGTCGTCTGGGCTCGGTGGTAGCGGAGGCGACGAGGGCTCTTCGGCCCCTAGGATCCCCAAATATGGAAAATTTGGGATTACCATCGAGAACAAGTCGGAGCTATTAGCAAGATCCCTCGTGCTGCTAAAGACGGTCATCGGCCCGAGGTTTATGAGTTGGAAGGAGGTGCCATATGAGCTCAAGTTAGCTATTTGAGCGGCACTACAGGTAATATATTTATATTTATATGAATATTTCAATTTCAATTTCAATTTTTACTTCAATTACATTTTATATTTATATTTATTCGCAACTAACATTGTATTTGTTGGACAGTAACAATTCCACTTGGATCCAAAGCTACGCGATTCCGTCTTGGAGCAGTTGAGGGAGCAACACAAGACGTGAAAGAAAAATATGCGGACACGGTACTTTGGAAAAACACGAGAGTCCATTATCCAATGGCGTGGATCCGTCCCGCCCAAGGAGCCGATCTCATTGTCACAATGGCAAAAGTTCATTGACAATGAGATCGAGGATCGACAATTGGCATCTCGCCAATCGGAGAGGGAAAATCGAGCAAAAAAGACGGACGTGCACTACTCCGGCCGAACGTCTTACGCTGAGGTGGAGCATAGGATGAAGGTAAGATTTAATTTTTCTATAACTACAGAAATATATTATTCTTCATTATTTTACTTTTGCGGAGCCGATACTAATTTTACTTTATTTTATTTCAGGGGGTAGGGAGTGGCCTAGGGGGTAAGCCACCTAGGCGCGATACTTATGTGGCTCTTCGGACGAAGAAGGGGAAGGACAAGGAGTTGTCCCCGAGCGTCGCGGCCACGATTGTAAATAATTCGACAGTTTAATTTTTGTTAATTACGTTATAATTTTTTAGTTTACTTATTTTACTAATCATGTGCTTTTTGTCGTTTTAGACAAAGCTTAAGGAAGTGCATGAGTCGCAGTCTGATGCTGACAAGGCGTCTTTATCCACAGACGCACTCAGCCAAGTGCTTGGCTCTGATCGCAAGGGGAGGACAAGGGGGTGAGCTCGCGGGTGGCCAAATCTAGGATCATCGGATTGGAGACGAGCGACACCGGGTTGGCTCGAACGGTGGATTCACATGACGCAAAGTTATCCCGTTTGGAGGCGATGGTCCAAGATATGTACTCATTCATGAAGCGTACGTTGGGCAGAGACCGTAAGGGGAAAGGGAAGGAGAAGGCGGTGGAGGAGGAGGTGGTGCGGGAGAACGAGGTACAGGATGACGAGGATGTGGACCTCGCTACTTCATCACCGACACGTGCATACTTCGATGATCCACTTCCTTATTTGGCTCCCTTCCCCAGACCGATGTCGATAATTGGTTGGCTGAGCGTGTTCATATTGGACGTATTTGATGGCCAACGGATAGGGCGGGGGTTGAGGGACCCGAATATCGTCCAGAGTGGAATAGTTCATGGACGTGCGCTTCAAGAGATCGAGTCCAAAGTGCTCGTCACGCATGTGATACCCGGGAAGGAGAACTCCTATTGTGGTTGCACGAACAATGCGGCACGATGTATATTAGTGGGTGTGTCAATTCGTATATCGTGTGGCCTACTCACCTCCTCACATTTACCCCAGACATGTAGTGACATTATTTTTAAGTTGGTACATTTGAATTATATTTGGATTATATCGTCATGTATATTGTTTCTATTTTGAATATATATTTGCATTATCTTTAGTTTGTTTGGATATATGATGTTTGAACAGGTACAACGTTGCTATAACAGGTACAAATATACTGCTGGGCAGTGGCAGTGGCCATACTGCCCAGCAAATTTTTTTTAAACTTTGCCCAGAATTGTCACGGTCATTGACCGTGACAAGTCCTTGACAAATAAGGTTGTCACGGACTTGTCACGGTCAATGATCGTGACAATGTTTTTAAAAAGGGTCAAGGCTTTGTCACGGTTATTAACCATGACTAAACTTGTCACGGTCATGGCCCGTGACACGACCATGATAATTCTAATGAACTTGTCACGGTCAATGACCGTGACACGTCCGTGATAAAAAAATTTGTCTCGACACGAATTATCACGGTCATTGACCTTGACAAGTCCAACTTGTCAAGGTCAATGACCGTGATAATTAGGCAGA
This sequence comes from Sambucus nigra, assembly GCA_949130495.1. Lineage (NCBI taxonomy): Eukaryota > Viridiplantae > Streptophyta > Magnoliopsida > Dipsacales > Adoxaceae > Sambucus > Sambucus nigra. The sequence goes on from OX422214.1 coordinate 93,922,216, forward strand.
TTTGGTGTAGTGGAACTTAGTGCTTAATTGGGAATAATGACATTTCATGATAACCGAGGGTATAGTTCTTGGCCACATCGTGTCATCCAAAGGGATCGAGGTTGATCAAGCAAAAATAGATGTCATAGCTGACCTACCCCCACCTAAATCGCTAAAATACGTGCGCTCCTTCTTGGGCCACGCAAGGTTTTATAGATGGTTCATTAAGGATTTTAGCGCCCTTGCTAGAACCTTAAGCAATCTTCTTATGAAGGACTCCCCATTCCCGTGGACGAAATCATGCCAAAGTGCCTTTGAAAAATTGAAAAACATGCTTGTGTCCGCTCCCATCATGCAAGCTCCAGATTGGTCCTTACGATTCGAGCTTATGTGTGATGCTAGCGATTATGCGATAGGGGCTATTTTGGGACAAAGAAAAGACAATAAGGCTCATGTTATCTACTACGCTTGTCGGACCCCTTACCGGACCACAACTTAATTACTCCACCACGGAGAAGGAGTTGCTAGCGGTAGTATTCGAGTGGATTTATCTTCCCATTTATCCCCTTAATTTAGAGTCTTTTATCGCTCCACAAAGTGTAATTCGAGTGGATTTATCTCATATCACTACTATAGACATTTTCTAATTAGTACGTCGAGTTTTTTGTATCTCTAATCTATTTTGCAGGTATTCAGTGCACACAAGGAAGGAGAGAACCAAAAGGAAAGTCGAAGACCTCGCGCCTACAAGTGATTAGGAAGAATCGGCATCCTAATCCGAGCTCCGGATCAAAAGTTACAAGTCTTCAAAAATTACAAGGAGGACAAGTTCCTGAAAAGAACGAACCGAACCGAAGGTCTTCAAAAATGAACCGATCCCATCCTCGGTAATCTTACTGTGAAGAACGAAGAGATGGAACCGAACAGAAGAGGAAAAAGAAGAACTGAGTCAGTTCAAGGAAAAACTTCAGTCAAATATAGAATCGAACCGAATCACCTTAACAGGATCGATTCGGGTATCGTAAATTCGAACTTATCCACTTGAAAAATAAGAGTCTTGTATGGTTAAAACTCTTAGAAATTCGTAGAGTATAAATTTTAAACACCTCCCAGACATTGAGGAGGCTTATAATTCATTAGAGAAGCATTGTAATTAGTTTAGAGAAGGAAAAATAACAAAAACCCGAGTTTGATTCCAATTTTGCAATCCAAGTAAATTTATTCTAATCCTTGTTTTCATTATTGCAGTAATTACTTCTTTAGTAGTAATTTCATTCTTCTTCTCCTTCAGTTATTAGTAAAAATGTTTTCTTTCATTCAAAACATGTTTTCTTCTAGTTTTAATATGTTCGGCTAAGTTTTCTAGGGTTGGGGTGCATGAACCCCACCCGATATAATTCCTGATAATGGAAATAGAAGTTGGAATTAAAATCTTAGATGAATTTTATCGTAATTACTACGATACTGCTTTAATTCAGCCTTTTCTTACATATTGTGCGGGCTACGATCCCTCATATATATAATACTTAGGAGAAATAAAGACCGGGTTTTAATTCAGCCTTTGATTACATACTTTGCGGGCTACGATCCCTCAGATATGTAATACTTAGGATTATTAAAAATCGGATTCATTTAAAGCTTTAATTATGAATCTAGTATCCTACGAAGTTAATTACTAGGGTATTGGGGATTGTAACCCGACCTATCTTTCTCATTTCATAAGTAAAGCTTTAGTTAGATCGTCATTAGTCTTTTAGTTAATTTAGAGTAATTGCATTTCATTTATTCATAATTTCAGTAATTAATCACTTTAATAATTGCATCTAGTTGTAGTTGTTTCACAACTCAAATCACCTTTTCGTTCTTTTTATAGTCAAAGTTAGGTTACCTTCATCTTTCCAACGTCGTTACGACTTCATTCGTCATGTTTCCCTGAGGATCGATACCCGACTTATCGGATTATTACTTAAGTGACAGGCTTGCACTTGAGCCTAAATAGTACGCACACTAGACACATTTGTGTTCGTGTCACCGACCGTGCCTAATTCTGAGTTATAACGAAGAAGTTACTACATTTTTCATAAAGTTGGACAAAGCTGAGAATTCAGCACTGTCAGATGCGAATCGATTCGCACCCTGCAAATCGATTCGGCTGAAAGTCCTCAAATTTCATTTTTTAAGTTGGTTTTTGGTTTGGTATATATATGTAAACATTCTATTAAGTGTGAGAACTCATTATCTATCATTTTAGGTTAGGTTAGTTTAGGTTATTGGGAGCTTTATCTCCTCCCTCTCATATGGTTTATACCCACTTTTGTAAGTGCTATTCATCATCCCCTTCCTTTATTCTAGTTTCATTTTCTTGATTTCTTACTTTATTATTTATTTCCATGCCTAGATAAATGTTGTAGTTTAATTATTTCTTGTTTTAATTATTAATTAGTTATTTAATTAGCTTAATTATGTTGTCTGAGTAGTTAAATAGGGTTTGGATCATGTGTCCTCCATTGATGGGCGTCGAGCTTCGAAAATTAGGTTTTGTGTAAAATTGCGTTTGATTGAAACTGTGCGTATCAAAGTTGGATTTTTATGCGTTTATCTTTCTTTGTCACGCAACGTTAGAGTTTATAGCGACAATCCGAATTTAATCCGCGTGTGACCATTTTCAGTTAAATGTTTAATCTCACAACTTTGGGTGAAATTCGTTATTGTGTGATGTTTATGCTTACTTGAAAATGCTAGATTAAATAGCTTTGGAGCCTTAACTCTAATTAGTAGTTGTTTCGATTCGTGCAGGGTAATGTGATCCCGATCCTCACTTTACTATTGTGTAGCGTAACTTATTCTTTTCCTTTGTCACCACAACCAACCATCACCTTTTATATTATTTATTTTACACTTTTATTCCTGAAGTAATTAAAGCAATTAAAATCTAAAATTCAATCACTCCCTGTGGATTTCTTACGATACCTGACTTACCGTTGTGCTTATTTTACAAGTGCAGTAGTAGCTTAGGTTTTTTAATGTAGAGCGGGAGCCGAAATCGATGATAGTGTCCCTACACGAACACTCGATTTCCCTCGCATCAGTGAACTCTCTGAACCGAATGAAGTTGTATAAAATATCAAAGGGCACTAAATACCCTTTCTAACGGTCAATCCCATGCGCAAATTGGCGTTACTGTTTGGACGAACGATCTATTTTCTTTCGAGAATTTCCTATCTAGTGACCACCGAGTGCTTCTGGGCCTTGTTTGACCTCGGTTAACTCCCAAACCTAGGATTGACTCAATGGATTCTTAAATGGCTCTTAATACCCTTTCCACTGGTCCACCTCGTGTGAGATTGTAACTTATGGTTTGCATTTTATGGTCATTTTTTTTAGAAACCTGCCTCAAACTACTAATTAGCCACCCAATACCCTGCCTATCAGCAGTGTGTCTAGGGTTCTATGCTAATAGGCTGGACTAGGACCATGTTGATCGGAACCCCCTTGTCCCTATAAATAGAGGCCATGACGTCACTTTGAAAAGCACCCATGAACATCCCTCTTATAAATTCAAAGAGAATTCCCTCGAATTGAGAGTTGTTATTTCCTCAAAAGCCCATTTCCTACATTCCTTCCATCATTTTCACACTCTTTTGAGTAAATTCCCACCCACCTCCTCATATCAGTATCACTTCATCTTGAGATCGGCATATCTATAATCAAGATCTACTTCAAGTCTTCACAATGAGGTCTAATTCTTACCCTTTGTCTTTAAATTCCCTTACTTTTTCATTAGTTACTTCATTTTCTCTTTAGTACTTTACTTTATTACATTGCACATCTTAATTTCAAACTCTTTATTATTATTGTTCGCACATACTTTATTTTCATTGAAATACTCAAAAATAATAAAAAATGGGTTCACTTGTAAATTCTAAATAGGGATTTCTCTTCACATTTTCTCACACTAAAACACATTTTTCTACACACACATATAACAAAGTCCCCGATAGGATTTATGGGTTAAACCACACCTCATATTGTCTTTGAACTACGTGGACTTTGATGCCCCCCAAGATACGTAGGTGTCTTGGGTAAAATCCTCGACTCGAGTCCTCTACATATATTTGTTACTTTATTCTCATCATTTATTCATGATATATACATTTTATATGCTTATTTTCTTATGTCTTGTCTGATATACGTAATTGTTCCTTCATAATAACTTTTTAATTGACAAACACTTACATTAGATTTATAATTGGTATTTCGGAAACACTCACAAGGCTAACCTCGCTCCGCCTTTATCCGTGATGTGAGTCGAGCGATTTCATCCTCCATTTATATTATTCACATAAGCACACACATCACGGAGTTCTATAGTAAAAGATTAACACATGCCCATGAGATAACTAAAGGGCGGGATGGGTGCCTAACACCTTCCCACTCCATAACTTAGTCCGAAACCCTTGAACTACTTGGTTTTGCAAGCATCAGTATTGTCCTTGATGTCCTTCTCTCGAGGCGGCAACATTTCTTTTGCTTGTTTTGTGGAAAATAGGCTGGCGAATCTATCTCTAGATATCACCCCACATCGACAACGATTGATCACCTTGATAAAGGACGCAATCCCTTACGCACACTGATAGGGGAATGACGGAGGGATCCACCTCAGGAGCACCCCCTCGACCCCGAACCTCAAGATGGCCACAAGTGCTAAGTTCCTTAAAGGATGTGACAGACTCAGGCGGCAGTTAGTTGTACCACTCCCTTGCAGATCCTTTTAATGTGGTGGAAAAGTCTATGCATTTGATGGTATTAGGTACCTCTTACAAACTCATTACCATGTTGTACTGTTTGATGTGGTCAATAGGATCTTTGGTCCCAATGTAACTCATAAGGTTGGGGAGTTTGAATTTCCTATGTATGGGAGACTGATGCACCCTCTCAGAAAAGGGGGACTCAAAACATTAGGTAAGTTTATCTACATTCAGGGCTTAAACCCAACAGCCTTTATATAATATCCAATTTGTTTTCTTATTTTTTGATGGAACCTCTCCTGCCTATCATTCTCAATCGACCCGCGAGAGGCATGCGAGCGATTGTACCAGAAGGTCAACCTCTCTCGGACAGAGATGCGAGTATGAGAATACTCAGACGGTGCCTGAGGATGGTTCTCATGTGGGACTTTAACTCTGAAAGGTTGTGGTGTGTCAAAGACATATAAGTGACTTTGGTGGACGGATACTCGTTGCCTTTACGAGGGCCCCACACCTCAACCATGTTCTCTTTATGGTTTTCCTCTTGCAGAGGGCCTTGGTTAGTAGGACTTGGTAGTTCTGCCAACTGGGCTTGTAACATAACTTGGTTGTTGAGCATTTATTGAATGCCTTCAAACATTGTTATGGGATCGATGAGGAAGTAATCCAAGTCACTAGAAAAGGGCAATTTAGGAAAATATCAAGTCTTTCCCACAAACGGTGATGGTTGATGATGCAAAAATTTAAATGGCCTTGGCTTTCACCTAATGTGAAATGCGTGTGAGTTGGACTTGGAAAATAAAGACAATAAATGAATTTTACATAAGTATATAACGTGGTTTAGCCCAAAGGGTTAGTCCTACATCCATGTACAAAGGATTCCTCTCTATTATATTAATCAAAGGCCAAAGGACATGTTACAAAGTTGAGTTGTAAATGAATGGATGTCAAATACATCAAGTGTCAAAGGATTAAAATTTTAAGTAGATAGGGATATAGATAATTCTAGTGTCTTCCCCCTCATATCCTCTTATAACTTGGGTATTTATCGCCTTGGAGTGAAACTACTCGGGATTTAGGCCGAAATAATGAATTGATTGTATTGGTTGGGAGCCATTAATGCTCTCTTTATTCGAGGGCTTGTAAAATCAATAAATGATCACCTTCTCCAGGAGTTTCCATGCATTAACTGTGTTACATGGGGTTATGGGGTTATGGGTCTATAGGTCTCAGTGACAGTGTTATGATCAGACATTTGAGGAAGATATAAGTCACAGGAGGTTTATGGTGACATGGCTCAGTTGGGAACGGATAAGTCATTGGGTTTTATTCTATATCGATCATTGGACTCTTGATCCTTAAGGTGGATGTATCCTTGAACTCTTGAGGTGGATTAGGCCTCAAATAAGTTTAATGCCAAATTTATAAATATCAAAAAGTAAATATACTGTAAAATACGATAATACATACATAGATAAGGAAGTAGAAGAATAAATGGGATACCTAATACCTTCCCCACTTGTAACCCAGTTCCTAAACCCACAACAATAATCTTATGATCATTTAAAAGCTTGAATTGGCTTTAGGGTAGGCCCGAAAGGGCTAGCCCAACCCATTTTGTTTGTTTTTACATAAAAAAATTGGTGTCTCTGAACAACCAAATCCGTCTCGCGCTAATAATGACATAGGTTAATAGTGGCACGCACAAAATTGGATTATGGGTTTAATAGTTTCTAGGGTAAAACAATACAAAACGAACCTAAATGTGTAAACAAAGATTGAGAGACAAGAACTCTTGCTCCCCGAGGACACATGACGGAGACGACGCCACACAACTTCCTACACAAATCCTTCTCCCTCGAGTCACATCGAGCGTCCAACGCCACAATAAGAACAATCAACTTAGATCCAAAGATAATAACATTTAGTCATGGGATCTCACCGTGTATCACTACACATACCAATGTCCCTCATAGAATAAAATCCTCGATACACTTACCTCACTATCGTACGGATTATCATTCCCTATCATTTAGCCATCGAACAATCCAATAGCCTATGAAAACAAACAATCTCAGAATATAATCGCAGGGCATGATAGGTTACTCCCCTCATCACGTACGAAATGAATTAATTGACAGTGTAGTTCCTATGATAAAAGATAAAATCGTAACCTAAAAGCGTACCCCATTCAACAGTTGGTTTGGTTAAGGTATGCCTACGCATGCTCCAATAAAATAAAAATTAATCATTCTTTCAATATAACATACCTAACAAGATTAAATTTTCAAAATATAGGTATAAATTCTCTACTAAAATTCTACAACCTAATATAAGCGTAAAATCATCTAATTATGATTTTCCCAACTGCTCGACAAGAAAACAATGTCCATATAACATTTGTGCAATAAAAAGGCAACTAATACATATAAATATAAAACACATAGCATGTAACACGTATAAAATCAAGGGTGAATGCATGTAGCGCATTAAATAACCATAGTACCTACTTCAAACTGCTTAAATATACAACCGCCAATCAAGCACTGAAATCCTTAAAAATCTTAATCGAAAAATATTAATAATCTTCATATTCTATCAAAAACTCCTTTTATTCGTGTGTAAAAGTTTTTCACAAGTTCATCTTATTTTCTCATATTTTTATCTTATTTTCTCTCTAAAAAATCTAAGATTTTCTCCCTAAAAGTTGTGTAAATCACACAAACCTTATCACACTTTTATAAATCATTTGTTTAGTTACATGTAGGCCCCCTGAACTTTACCCCCACCAACACTTTCCCACCCCAAATTTTAGTTTATTGAGATAATCCCTAAACTTTTAACATAACTATAAACAACCCCCTGCCATTAACCTCCATCAGTTTTTAGCGGGGAAAGACAGGCTTGTGCATTATGTGTGACTTTTTAAAGGTTAGTTTGGTAATTTTAACTTCTTTTCTTAAAATATCTAAAACATAACACATTTTTACGTGCTTAATTCTCTCTCTCTCTCTCTCTCTCTCATCCATCCCCCTATCTTTCTCTTTCACACTCTTGGATGGCACCCCCCTCTCTCATTTCTAGATATGATTTCCTTTTTAGGCTTTTTTATGGATTTTTTTCTGCATTTGTTATTTATTCTTATTGTGATTTTTGGAGGTTTGTATATTATTAGCATTTGTTTTTGTTATTGTGAATATTACTTGTGTTTTTTTTAAGGTTCGTAAAATTATTGGTGTTTCTGGCTTTTTTTGTAATTTCAAATATTGAAATTTTTATATCTATATATTTTAGAAATCTTTTTTATTTTTATAATTTTTTTTTAATTTTTAGATTTTTAATTTTTCAAATTTTTGTTATTAAAAATATGTTTTTTTATCATTTTTATTGGAAATATGATTTTTTATATTTTTATTGAAAATATTCATTTTTATATTTTACTGGAAATATGTTTTCTAATTTGAATTTTTTAAATATTTGTTAATTGGAATTTTTAAATGTTTTGGTTGTTGGGATGTTTTTACATATTTTAATGATATTTAGTGCAATTCGTAATTAATATATAGGCATTTCCTGCTTACTTTTTTGTTTTTACCTTTTTCTTTTATCCATTTAATTATTTTATTTATAAATTTTATTATAACATTTTTAACTTTTGACAGTTAATATTTTTTTTAATTTATTATTTAATTTAAGTTTAACAGTTTTTTTTTAAATAAAAATCTATTTTTTTCTATTGGAAAATTAGTTTTTTTTTGTTAGAAATCTCTTATTAAGTTATCAAAAATGTTTTATTATTAGAATTTTTTTTCAATACTGGAAATATACATATTTTTATTATTTAAAATCAGTTTTTTAAATGTTTTTTATTTTACCACATGTTTGTCATATTTTTTGTAATGTTTAGAATTTAATTACTATCATTGTAGTTTTTCTAATTTCAAATGATTTTCAACAATATTTTGTATTTTTAAATATTTTTTCCTTTTATGTTTTGAGAGTTTTTTTTGAAAATTTTCATACTTTTTAAGTTTTTATCCTGATTTCTATACATATATTTTACGGATTTTGATATTTTAAATTTTAATGTATTTTCCAATAGTTATTAGTATTTTTAAACATATTTTAAGAATTGTTTTTTGAATTTCAAATTTTTTTTTTATAATTTATATTAGTAATTTCAAAATTTTGTAAATTTGTTTCTAGAATTTTTTATATTTATAAAATATTTTTTTGTATTTTCTTAATTTTGAAATGTTTTGCAATTATTTTAAGATATAATTTTTAAAAAATTATGTTATAACGAAAACTGTCTCACTTGCAGTCATGTGCCATGAACATGTCTAAATTTTTAGTACAAAAACTCAACGGTGTTAACCTTAGAGCGCTAATTGTAGTCATTTTTAAAGTTTAGGGGGTTAAGTAAAAAAACTAAAAGTTCAGCTGGTGAAATGAGAAGGGTGATAAAGTTCAGGGAGCCCAATGTATATAATCCTAAACCACTAGGTATATTTAAATATCCTTAAAACCTTAAAAAAATTATCAATCCTTGTCTCCCACTCTTCCTTACTTCATTTTACTATTTAACCATTCATATCCCGTTGTAAACACCTCATAAATTAGACTTAAACTCTCATATTAATAATTTAACAACAAATATTATAACCATTTTTATTTTTATTGTTTTAATCAAAATAAACTTATAAAATATATACCAAAATCGTTCATATCCCAACCTCCTCATTTCCCTCACATAAGCCATATTATCAAGCAAATTAGCACGCTATTAAATACCCAACAACTTATACCCATTCGAGTCCATTTTTTGTCATTTATATTTAGAAAATACTCTTAATATTTTCAAACCATCTAATGTCTCATTACCATGATCAAAAGTATAAAAATCAAATGTACAACATCTCTATCATGTCACAGACCAAATAATTTAAAAACTAGTCAAATAAAAATTCAATAAATTTCATAATTATTTTAATTAATTAAAATATGTACATATAAATATATTTAACACTTGATTTATTGAATAAATTACTATTTAAATAATTCCATTAAAATCCATAAAATCACAGATAATTAGTTTCTAATCCACAAATAAAAATAAAAAATAATTATGACAATTCATCCAATTATATTCCTAATTAAATCCTAAAAAATATGGGGTGTGATGATCTCCCCCTATAAAAGAAATTCCACCCTCAAAATTCACTAAAATTTAATATTTTTTTCATTTACTTACTACATAAAAATTAAAGATAACACAACATATATGTAAGGAATTTATAGCCCAAGCCCAAGAATATAAGTAACATAGAGTTCTAAAACCAATTGTAATACTAGTAAAAATTTTGAAAATTAATAAATTAAATTGCATGCCATATTGAACATTTAAAAAATGAAATCCCATTAAAAATTAATTGGTTGCAAAAGCTTAACTAACAATTTATAAATAAATAAAATATTTCTTTTCTCATTAATACCCAAAGTATCTTTTTTGAATTCGTAATGAAGAATTAATTACATCGTTCTTAATAAATGGAATTTTACATAACTTTTTCAAAACTTTATAATAAAATCCAGAGTTGTCTACATCATCCTGTGTCCTGATAATCTAAAAGATTGCACAACAATAAGATAATAAATTACTACTCGTACAAAACTTAAAATGCATAAAACTACGGTGTTGTGAGTAAGAAAGTGAGTAGGCACATATATATTCTCCAAGTGAACTACACATAATTTTGTGTGCAAATATATAGAATTGTATACAAATGATCATTGTACTAACATCTCATGATAATCACATTTAATCATATAGGATATCATCACGTATCATTATAAAACCCAAAGTCCCCAATATAACAAAATTCATGTAGCATTCCTTTCATAATGCTATAGACTCGGGTTATACTCTCCTGTCATTTAACCTCCAAACAATCCAATGTCCCCCAAAAACAAACAATCTCATAATACAATAGGGTAATCCTTCCAATGTCCCACAAATGTCTTAACAGCCTAAGGGGTACATGGCCTAGTTCTTCTCATATAAGATAAAATCGTGGCCCGAAAGTATACTCCGTCCAATAGATGGTTTGGTTAAGCGATCCTGGCGCATTTTTTGACAAAATAAAAACTAATTCTTCTCTCAATATAACTTATTTATCAGGATTAAATTTCCACAATTTAGAGATAAATTTTCTACCCAAATTCTACATATCAATGTATGCGTAAAGTCAATTAATTATGATTTTCTAACTACCCAACATTAAAATAATGAGGATATAACATGTGTACAATTATAAGGGTATAATAAATACAAGTAATACATATAAATATGCAACACATAATGTGTAACACATATTCAATTCATGGTGGATACATATAGCACACAAAATTACCACTCTAGGATGAACACCCACTTCAAAAGGCTTAAAAATACTACTACCGAATCAAAGAACCAAAATCCTTCAAAATATTGACTTCAAAATATTGATAATCTTCATCTTGTATAAAAAACACACCTTCTCTTTTTTGCAATTTTTTTTATCAAGTTAATATTTTTTTTCACATTTCTTTTTTTATTCTCTCTCAATTATCTAAAATTCTCTCATTAAAAGGTACCAAAATGCAAAAAATCTTATGACACTCTTATAAATAATTAGGTAGGTTTAAAAAAACCCTAATTTTGTACAAAACAACTTCAAGCCTTGTCTCACACTTTTCCTCACTTCGTTTTTCCATTTAACTTTTCATATCCCCTCATAAGTACCCCAATAAATGAGCCTTTAACTCCCATTTTTATTATTTAACAATCAATATTCTATTTAGTTTCAGTTTTATTAATTTTAATAAAAATAATTTTATAAAATACATACCAAATTATTTCATATATCAAACTTCTAATCCCAGTCAGTTAATAAAATCCATATTAGTTAACAAACTAGAACCCTATTAATTATCCAACAACTAATATTCATTTCAAATTTGTTTTTTATTTATATTAAAAAATAAATCTTAATATTTCCAAACTATCAAGTGTCTCACTATGGTGTCCAAAAATATAGAATAAAATGTGCAACATCTCTAACATGTCACATACCAACTATTTTAAAGACTAGTGAAATAAAAATTCTATAAATTCCACATATATTTTAATTAATTAAAATATGTACATATAAATATATTTCTCACTCTATTTATTGAATTAAAAAATTATTTAAATAATTTCATTAAAATTCTTACAATTTGCACATAATTAGTTTATAATCCACAAAGAAAATTCTCAAACAATTATGACAACTCATCCAATAATATTTCCTATTTAATACTAAAAATTTGTGTAACAATGAGAGTCTTATTAGTTATAGTATAATAGAGGACAATTATATTGATAATGCTCCATTATTGAGCTTAATTTGATTGTTGTAATTGTCTTAGACTTGGAAATATAGTGTTTTTTATGCTCATCCCTAAGGGTGTGCTTAGATTATTAGGATATGATGTGATCTTAACATGGTCAATCATGGTTTATATGTTTGGTATTATTCTAGTAATTGACTATGTTGGTAGTCAATCAACTAAAAAGGTAATCTAGGAAACTCAAATCTAAGTGTCTTATTGTATGGGCCAGCCCAACCTGGTCCTCCTTTTAGTTCCCCAGGGATTAAGATGAGTTGTACTTCGGAGCATGCTCATCCTTATTTTGTCAGTGATGGTGACATGTGTTATTGTGGCATCCTTGTAATACCCCGTATTTTTGACGATTTAAATAATTATGTGATTAATTATTATTGTGGGAATAAATATGCGATTTATTTATTGTTGTTGAATTAATTAAATTAAAATGTGAGAAATTAATTTGTTATTAATCCGGATTAAAATAATTATTAACTAGCGTGCCAAGGGTTAATATTTATTGTTGATAATTATTGAATATTACTGTGTGATATGTAATATGGAATTATGATATTTGATAAATTGTCGGAAGTGAGAAATATGGCAGTTTGATAATTTAAGTCTGTCACGCATGTGAGTCGTGTCGGGACTAATTGAATGGAATGAAAAGAGAATTTATTTTTATTAACTCCTATGGTCATTTCGAATGCGCCATTGACTCCGTGAGGGTCGAGATAGTCAGAATAGTATACCCCGGGTGTTTAGTTTGGGTCCCGGGGCGATTTTAGGCCTAACCGGCACCCCGTAGGGGTAGTTTTGTAATTTGGATTTTTGGGCTAAACTAATGGACGAAAATTGGGATTAATTATATCAGCTAAGGAAAGTCCATTAGGGTTAACAGGTTACACAAATCAAGAACGGCTATGAGGGTGTGAGGGAGAACCAATTTCCAAGAGAGAAGACTCATTTGGCATCACCTTGCATAACCGTGACCACCAACGCGTAGATCGCGAAGAGAGGAACGCGTATATACCAACATCACCAACGGATCAGACCATCATATTCGAGGCAAGTGTTTATTACTTGCTTTCTTTTAGCAATAATCATGCTTATGTTAGTATAGGTGGATTTAATCATGATTTATATGTTAATTGGGTGAAAATTGGAAATTGAAATTGTGATTAAGGATTGGTTTAATTAATGGTCGGAATTCCTTCATGTATGTAGAGGATTAATCACGAAATTTGATTATATATTGATGAACGAATCTGGATTGATTAGGTTCTTGAATTAAATTTTGAAAACTAAGGTTCATGTGAATTAATTTGGGGGTTTTATGTAATTATGATGATTAATGACGAATTAAGGATACTAGGAAGATAGAAATGATCTATAACCTGTTAGGGGTTAATGGGTATTGATTATGAGTTGATAGGAATTGAATCTTAGAGGTTTTTAGGTTCAAAAATGGTGAAAAGCGCTGAAGTTTGGTGAAGAAGACGAACAGTGCAATCTCGCGCGATCTCGCGCGAAGTGGTTCAAACGAGATGGGAATCTCGCGCGAAGTGGTTCAAATGAGATGGAGATCTCGCGCGAAGTCGTTCGAGCGAGATGGCGATCTCGCGCGACATCTCGCATGAAGTCGCTCGAGCGACACGTGGAAGTCGTTCAAACGACAACCCTTTTGGTTCGAGCGACAAAGGGAATTTTGGGGGATTTTTCTCAAAGTCAAGTTTTGAGTTTGCCGGTTTATTGGAGTGAGAGAAACTGCCAAATAGTAAATTTAAATAAGATGGAATTTTGGGAAAGTATGTAAGAATAAATACTTTAATTATTTCGATATAGAGAGAGAGTATACCTTGGAGATTACGAGAGAGATAGTAATCTAAATATTTATACTATACGTAGTGATGAGGTTAAAATACGTATGAAGAGTATATATGTAGGTTGGAGAAAAATACTTATAAATTATAATACGATGTGTGTATGCCTATTATGTGATATTATTATTAAGAGCACTAATGGGTGATAACCCGGGGGTGCAAGAATCTTATAGTTAAGAGCACTAATGAGTGATAACTCGGGGGTGCAGAAACTCTATTATAAAGTATACTAATGGGTGATAACCCGGGGGTACAAAGATGATTATTGTTGGGCTCACTAATGGGTGATAACCCGGGGGTGCTGGATTAATATTGATAGGTGAATTAATGGGTGCTAACCCGGGGATGCAATATTTTATTGTTAGGCGCACAAATGGGTGATAACCCGGGGGTGCTGGATTAATATTGATAGGTGCATGTATGGGTGCTAACCCGGGGATGCAATATTTTATTGTTAGGCGCACTAATGGGTGATAACCCGGGGTGCTGTATTATTATTGATAGGTGCATTAATGGGTGGTAACCCGGGGATGCATGATTTCCAGAATATGTGCATTAATCGGTCTTAGCCGGGGGTGCATGGTTAGTATATATATGTGTGTAGGGATGATGTGACTATATATATATATATATATATGAACTTGTGAATATTGCTACTGTGTGAAATTAGTAGACATGGTAATAATAATAATTGTTACGTTGCACCAAGCGGTCTTAACCTAAGGGTGCAGGATTAGTGTATATATATAGGGATGATGAGACTATATATATGTATGAGTGTACTTGGGTAACTTTCTACTTTGTGAGACTAGTAGATAAAATGAAAATGAGAAGTAAAATGATCTTAGTGAATAAAAGATTAACCATTTAAACGGTGAACAATGTAATTCAGTATGTGAGATAAACTATATGAATAGCGTATTGTATGGGCGATACGGGAATACTACTTGTGAGCATAGTTAGTATTAGTATGTTTTCTGACTAGTTAGATTGGGAGGTATAACTAGGGGGAGATTAGATGTACGTTAGGCGTGCACAATAGACGAGAGGTGAGAAACTCATGTGAGAGTTCGATAACTAACATGCGTATAAGACTTGTTTTAAGAACCAGTTTTAAAAACTTGCTAAATCATTTTTACACATCGGACTCTGACCCGTTTCTTGTATCTCTTCTCTCTTTTGCTATATATATGTATTATATCAGGTGCTCAGCCACAGGAGTATCAGATTTAGAGATTTGGATTGCTTGACGTGCTGCAGCTGTTGTGGAAGTTGTAGGTCCTTGCAATAGACGCATCTATCCTTTCCATTCAGTTTTATCTAGACTTCTTGTTTAGGGAATATGTCGCCCACTTCTAGTTCTTTCATCAGAGTTATTGTAATCAGTTTAGTTGATGGTTTGGAGTTTTGAACTGAGAGTTTTACTCAGTCTTATTTATTGCAGTACTTGATTCATGCTCAGTATTTATTTACATTCCTATGTGTAGTGAATGGTTTATATTTTAAGATGGAAAGAAATGGAGTTAATTGGTTTTAATAAATTGGAAATGTTTTGACACCTAGCTTAATTTTATATTAGGTGATTAATATTTTAAAAAGTTTTTCGACAGTGATGCTGAGAATGAACCAACTGAATATCCTGTTTTAAATTGGTAGAGGACTGATCACCCTATATTTAATTAGGCGAGGTGTCACAGGTGGTATCAAAGCATCAAGTTCTAGTGTCCTTAGGATCTGTGCGGCTTATTACGTTTCAGTGTATCGTTCTTTGATGTAGAGCCTTATGATAGGATTTTTGTGTTTCCTTACGTATGCGACTTACGTTCTCCTGCTACGAATTATAATGGATGTGACTCATTATAGGAAATTCAGTGTGATTCAAACACCGAACATTTTAGCACGACCAGCGAGGGCCGTAGGAAGAACTGTGGGAGAAGAGGCTCAACAGAAGACATATAGTAATTTGGGGAAGAGTGATCGGGACGAAAATCACAATGATAATTACCTAAGGAAGAGGTAGTAAAAATTGTCACTCGGGAACTATGGGTTCCCAGGACACAGTCATAGATAACGGTGGAGTGAATTTAGGGCCACCTAGCATAGTCGATAAAGGGGAAATCAGAGGGAATATTTTGAAAACCCATCGGTGAAGATGTAGAAAAGAAAATGAGAAAGTGTAACAGACCAGCGGAGGTAAAAAATCCGAAGGCAATTGTGTAGAGTGGGGCATGACGACACTCAGAATTTAATTTGGAGTTAAAAGTTACAGCTCTTAGGAACATCATGCAGTGATTAGAGTCAATCACCATATATGAAGAAGTGTGTTTGAAATTTAGAGAGAAATTTGAGTACGAGTTGACAGTGAGGTCTTCCATTCGGTGTGGTAACAAAAAGCGAGTGAAATTTTGATTTAAAACGATGGGTAAGGTAGAAACTGATCATGAGAGAGAGGTTGAATTGCATAATGAACTTCGTACCTGGCAGAGGGGTATAAATTATCCAAAGGGTTTATAGTTGATAAAGGACCCGTGAGTAGAATACTAGTATGGATGAGAAATCCAGCTGGGATGACTAATGTTGATGTCATTAAAGTTAGACGGTTGCTAGTGATTGCAGTCCTTCCAAGAGAAGGGAGTAAATAAGGTTAACGAACCTGCTGAAGAGCAGAAACTGAATTTAACCGTGTTAGTGAAACCCCACTTGAAAGTATACCCAATAGGGAACTCAGTTAGATGATGTTAAGTGATTAACTTCAAGAGGACGATGAAGTCAATCAGGCTGTAAAGGCCAACCATAGTTCCGAATATCTAGCGTAGCCAAAGGAACAGTGGAAGAATAATTATGAGTTGAGACGGTCGGTCCGAGAGAAGGACATTCTCAAAATGGTCAGTAGGACCAGTGACGGGAAATAGTTCGTGAAGTTTTCCTTATGTAAAGGAAATAGAACTATAAGTGTTGAATGTGTCCATAATTGAGAAGTGATACCGAAGAGATTAGAAATGGTAAACCGTGCCAGTTAGGCATAACGACTAGAGGAGTGAGACTTCCAGCGAAAGAATTTGGGGTCAAGGGAATTAGGCCCAGTAAATTTATAACCCGAGAGTTATGGGCTCAGTCTGGACTAGTAGAGTCCTCGTTAATAATAGCATACAGGATGTCAGGGTCTACGGGACCTGAGATGTAAATGGGAGTTCAATAAAGCTATAATTGAGGCCTAGAGAGTTTGGGCCAACGTTTCAATAATGGGCGTGAAATCCACAAGATGGAATAAATTGTCCATGGTAAAAGGAGACAACTATAGGATGAAATCCCAAGATGAATAACGATTGCAGATGTTAATGGGTCATGATGGCAGCCACGTGCTGAGACCCTGTGATTTGGCGAGACTGGTGAGGTTTTGCTTCTTCCTTGTGAGTAAAGGATAGATTCTAGTGACATGGGTGTGCCATAACTTTTATGTAAATTGCAAACCCTAAACTTCGCGTGCGGGTCGAGTTTAGTGGGAACGTTAGTTTTAACAGTCTTGTTACAAACGTATTTCTCGTTGTTAGCAGGGCATTTTGATGATTTCCCGTGAGTGAACCGGGTGGACCCTAAGAATATGTTTTGTTATTATAATTTACTACTGCATTGAGTCTGCTTTAGTAGAGTTTATTATGGTAATGTGTAGTGATTAATTACCATATGGTTAAACGATAGTATAAATATATTGATATGACTGTCGTGCCGGATACTCCGGAAGGAGTGATCTTAGTTTTGTGCGGCGCCATCTGAAATAGGGTTGGGACCAGATATGAGTATATATATGAAACTTTTATGGTATTACAGACCTCAGCGAGTATAATGTCTAATTATATGTGATTCTCGAGCATAGGAATTTATTTGTCTGTTAAGACTTAGAATACATTGTGTTCTTATCGATCGGCGAGATATAGCTCATTATATATCTATAGCACCGAGTACTTGGGATAGTGTGGGCGCCATGCTTCATGTTACATTTTTAAGGACATGAGAGTGGACGAGTAAAATTTTATATCACAATACGTAGATTGTGGTAAAGTACATAGTAGGGACTGAAGGCCTTTCGGACCTCAACAACCGGCTAGGTTAGATAGTAGTGTATCGGGGGGGTTCCTTATTTGGATTTCGCTTTGCGAGACATCCCACGCATGAAACTAGAGAACGTCAGGAGTCGGAGAGAAGTTTGGTCGATAGTACATAAGTCTTGTATGTTGGTTATTGTACCTATAGGAGGATATAATTGAGAGTTCATAATTCGTTTATGACTTAAGGCCAATAGAGTCGCCTAGTCTCAATATCATTTTGAATAGAGAAATGATGCCTATTGATGTAAAAAATTAGATCACTCTAATAATTCAATCACAGATAAATAAATGAGACAAAAGATTTTAAAGTGGTTCAGCCTTATAAGAATGGCCTACGTCCACTGTTATGTTATTGCTGAGTGTTTAGGAATTCTCGATTACAAATTGTCTCAAGAAATTCCTCTCTCGATTCTAGAGTTTGGATTCGGTCCTCTACAATGAGGAATGTACAATGTATTTATAGCCCTGCGGCTGTAATGTGAAAGGGTAATACATTTAATGCCATTTTTGCGTGTGCGTCTGAATGATAAGCATTTAATGAATCAGTTGAACTGTTGGTTATCCAGCTATTAATGCTTTGTTCGAGATGCAGCTCGGATCGCCTGAGTTACTCGGACCGCCTAAGCTTCTCGGTACTCAAGATTTCCTCGGAGAGGCATTGTTCTTCGGAGCGTGTGAGTTCCTCGGGGAAGCAGTGTTCCTCGGGGAACTAGTCTTCCTCGTTGTAGTCTTGTTCCTTGGAGCGCGTGGGTTCCTCGGAAGTGTTTGTTGTTGCCATATAGATAGCCACGTGTCTCCATATGATTGGTCCATGTCAGCAGATTAAATTTGGTATCAACAGAAGCCCCCAATGTTTCATAGTTCGAAATCTGAGGAGTATGGAACATTCTTTCTCGGAATATGGTAGCTTTAAATAGTCTTCCTGATTTTTAGGAGCGTTTCCTTTGTATTTATTTCTCCTTCCCAATTCTTAGAATCATGCTTTTTTGGACTTTTCTGCGTGCTTCGATTTCCGTGTCACTTTTCGTATTTTTAGCCGCTGTTGTCCACTTTGATTCCCGCGCCACTTTTCATCTTTTTAGCCGTCGGTAACGTAATCATCCTTTTTTGTAATCATTACTTCACCATTTCCCGAGGCAAAGTATTTAAACTTCACAGACACTCCCATCGTCTTCTACCTTTTCAAATTTTTATCTGCGAGTTTTACGTCGTCTCTTCCTACTCTCTTGTGCGTTCATCTTTTTCGTCGTTCGTTGTCAGCAGATCCATTCTTTTCCTGTAAGATCTTCTTCCTTCTTCTTCATTTCTTTATTCACCATGGTTTACCCTGTTGAGTCTCTTGAGAAGTTTCGTTCTGATTTCTCCATTCCCTTATGGGTTGTTTTGGAAGAGCTTTCTGAGCCTTCTAATTACTTCCATTTGGCTGAGGGACATTGGTTCCCCAGTCTCTTTTTTGCTGAGTGTGGATTTTCTTTTCCACCAAATCCCTTGTGTCTGGAATTCTATCAGTACTTTGACGTTGTTCCTGCAAGAATAGCCCCCAACACATGGAGAATAGTTAATGGGGTGCATAGATTAGATCAAGTGCATGGAACTCGTATAGGAATTCCAGAAATCATGTACTGTTATAGATGGGCAGTTAATGATAATATTTTTTATTTAAAAACTAGATTTTTAAATAGAGCCTTAGTAGTCAATCTCCCTGATGCCAATAGGGATTATTTTGAACACGGGGTTGTCATAAAAAATTGGCAACACTCTCCATTAACTGGAGATGAGGTTTACCAGGGTCCCAGATGCCCTCCTTATGGCAATGGGATAGGTTATCTTTATTTCGTTTTATTTATTTTGAAATCATGTTTCTTTTGTATTTGATAAAATGTGCCACTGATAACTATATTTATTTATTGCAGTTGATAGCAAGAGAAAGTGCCCAAAAGAAGCAGATGTCAATATAAGGCATTTGAAACTTATCTGGAGTATGCATCAAAGTGTTGCCGACGAGCACATTAGATCAGCTTCGTATCTGCTGTAGTACAAGAGCTACACCACTTCCTTCACTTCTCGTCCAGTGATAAGTAAATCAGAGCCAGTACCAGCTTCCACCAGCTCATAGCCTGAATCCCATATTCCTTTAAGTGAAAGGATGAAGAAGAGAAGACCTCCTACCCTGTTTGAGAAAACTGCCTCCGGTTCTAGGGAGGCAAAAAGGAGTAGGATTGATGTCCCAAGGTAGGGGACAAAGAAGACTGATGCATCTCCTCCAGCTGCTCCTATTAAAGTTTCCGAGAAGCCCGCAGTGGCTCCGAGCAGCTCTGCTGCTCCTGGAGAGGTGATTGTGATATCACCGACCAAGGGTTCTTCCTTGGTTGAATTTGTATCCGTTCCTCCGAGGAGGCTGAAGAAGAGCTCCTAGGTCAATTTGGCTGACACCATTACTCAGCCCCCAACTGTTGGGACTGGAGTTCCCACTTTTATTCCCCCGAGCTCTGCCATGAGCTCGGTAAAGTCCTGGATCATTCCCGAGATCCAAGGTACTGAAGAAAACCTTTCTCGAGATATGGTCACCTCGTTAGCTGCTCGTCATCTTGCTTCTGTATGTATCTTTACTTTGAATTTTTCATATTTCCTTTGTCATTTCTGTTTCTAACTTGCTTGCTTTTTCTGTTCACAGTTGACGAGCTGCTTCAACATAATCCTGAAAAAGGATGAAGCAATTAAAGATTCATGCTCCTCATCCAGTGTGGAGAGAGCTTTGGCAGAGGCTATCAAGTCTTTGGATGATTCTCGCCAGACATATGCCACTGACAAGGCTGTTTGGGAGAAAAAGCTTGCCTCCACCGAGCAAGAAAAAGCTCGGGTTGTTGATGCCTCCAAGGAGTTGGAGAAGAAAAAGAATGCCCTGGAGAAGGCAAATAAAGAGCTCGGAGAGAAGCTCAAAGCTGCTGGAGAGCTTGAAGATAAGCTCAGGGTTGCTGAGGAAAGGTTGGGCCAGCTTCAAGAAGTAGGTCGGCAAAAGGAGGAAGCAGAAAATAAATTGAAGGCTGCTGAGAACCTGCTGTCCGAGAAGATCTCCTCGGAGAAGCTGAAGAGGAAAGATGATGTGAAGAAGTCCTTCATCTTTGGCTGGGACAAGAGGTGTAATAAGGGGTTGGCTTCCATGGTGTTGCAAGTGGACTATGGCAGTCTCAAATACTTTAGGGATGGATGGGTTTCTGCTCTTCAGGAGATGAAGGTCGACGAGTCTTCCGAGCTCTTTCAGAGACATATGCCTGGTCCCCCTCCCACTCCAGAAGACTTAGACGAGGATGAAGCTACCTCCGAAGAGTCTTCGATGGTGATGGGAGATCATGCCCTAACCATCCAGCCTGCTACCGAGGAAAATTAGCAAATAGTTTCTTCCTCCGAGCAACTGCCTACTCTCCCCGAGCAACTATCTCTTCCCTCTGAGCAACCTACCTCTTCATCCCAGCCTCTCGAGAAAGTTTTGGGAGATAAGGAAAAGGTGTAGTGTTGTTCGGGTTTCTCTTTATTTTGTGTCTCTTTATCAAATGTAACCCACAATATGTAACTCTGAACTATGATCTAATAAAACTTGAACTTTTTTCCATACTGTTGTTCATCTTCTATTCATAATCTGCTTATATTTCTTATTGATGAATGCTCTTTCTTTCTCTGTTAGTTTCTGGCCAGGATGGAATTACTATCTGCCCATGATACTAAGTTATTGCGATAATGTAATGAGTACTTTAAGGTTGGTCACACAGACTTGAGTGTAGCACAAGTTGTCGACATCCTCGGCCAGGATGCTTCAGAACAGGCAGTGGAAGCATATCAATATCTGAAGTGTCTACTTGATCGAGCAGTGGCCAATAATGTGGCTTACTATGAAATGATCGAGGATCTCCAGTGCACCCTCGAAGACCTTCAGAATCAATACAAAGAATCCACTACCCTGCTGCATGAGGGGTACGAGAAGAAATACAAGTTGATTATTGCCGATAAGGGCTACGAGAAGCTCTTTGCTGGGTATGATGTGAGGGAGAGAACCTTGAAAGGTGAGGTCGAGGAATGCAGACAGATTGTTGTGTTGCTGGAACAAGAAAACATCAACCTGCAAAAGGAGCTATCACAATTGAAGTCTGCAGCTTCCACTTCTAGTG
Source organism: Sambucus nigra (assembly GCA_949130495.1). NCBI lineage: Eukaryota > Viridiplantae > Streptophyta > Magnoliopsida > Dipsacales > Adoxaceae > Sambucus > Sambucus nigra. The sequence continues at coordinate 93,944,505 of OX422214.1, forward strand.
CCTTGATCCCAATGACCGACGAGGGATTCTCATTCTTAGAGGTTGAAAATGCCAAGTTGAGGGACGAGTTGGAGACTTTGAAAAATTCTGGCACCTCTACATCTTCTCGTGGTCGAGCAAGAGCTCCTTGGGGACGAGCAAGAGCAGCTCGGGTTCTTGTCGAGGAACAGAGAACTCAGTCTGCCTTAGAGAACCAGGCTTTCCAATTAATGGCGAAGAACCAGGCGTTGTCTGATATGTCAAAGAAGATTAGGGACCTGGAAAAATAGCTCTCTGCGCAGAAGTTAGTCTTGGAGAATAAGGAGCTTTTCATCAAGAATCTCCACGAGCAGCTAGAAAGGCTAACATATCAATTCCACAAACAGCCCAGGGAGTTCTAGATGGCTGGATACAATGAAGCGCTATACCACTTGGACGATCGTATCCAGAATGTCAACAATGAGGGCTATAAGCAAGGCTGGCTGAATGCCTTAGGTGTGTTGAAGATCGAACAAGGTCATTATCTGTGGGACTATTATGATCTCGGGCTACTCGACCTACCAGTGCCTCCATACAATTTGGACATGGATTGGATCCCTGCCAGGGCCATTCCTCGAAGCTTAATTTCAAAGTATCTCGGTGATTACAATTTACATTCTCAAATCAAGGTATCTCGTCCCGAGCATCTATTAGATCGACCATTGGTGGTGAATGTTAGGATGTTGAAGGATCTCAACTTCATCAATTCACCTCTGTCTTTAAATGATCCGCCTGCTGGCGAGGAACCTGTATCAAAAGCAGAGGGGAAAAGACCGGTAGAATAGGAATTTTTAATGTAATAGTTAGTATACATTTCAATATCAATGTAATTTATTTTGAATTCAATGAAAGACTTTCATTTTTGTTTGCAAATCTTAATTGCTATTGCCTTGTAAACACTTTATATTTGTGCATATCTGTTAAAAAGATAACGATGTTGTGTTGTTTGTCGATCAACTCAGTAATAATTAAAAAGTTACAAGTATCACTTAATAATAAAGTTTTGTTTCTCGACCACTTAGCAATAAAGTAACGAGTATAAAAAATGTTTAAAATGTTTCCAACCAACCAATGTTGTTAAATTCTACAGTTAGTGGGTTTTTATCCCCGACCAGCCATAGTTAGTAAATTTTTCTCTTACATGTTTCCGACCAACCGAGGTCGGTGAATTTTCTTTGTTGACCAACTACAGTTGGTGGGTTTTCATCCCCGACCAGCCATAGTTAGCAACTTTTTGAAATAATTTTACCCATATTTCGTTTCCGATCAACCAAGGTCGGTAAATTTTCCTTGTCGACCAACTACAGTTGGTAGGTTTTTATCCCCGACCAGCCATAGTTAGCAACTTTTGCACTTTCTGGAATAATCTTACCTCCCGACCAACATAAGTTGGCATGTATGTACCTCCTGACCAACATAAGATGGAATTTGCGAGAATATTTTGTTTTCTAGCCAAACAGGTTGGCATTTTTAGGAATATTTCGTTTCCTAGCCAAATAGGTTGGCATTTTTAGGAATATTTTATTTCCTAGCCAAACAGGTTGGCATTTTTAGGAATATTTTATTTCCTAGCCAAACAGGTTGGCATTTTTAGGAATATTTTGTTTCCTAAACAACCGAAGTTGGCATTTTTAGGAATATTTTATTTCCTAACCAACCGAAGTTGGCATTTTTAGGAATATTTTGTTTCCTAACCAACCAAAGTTGGCATTTTTAGGAATATTTTGTTGAACAGCCTGAGCTTTGCCGAGTAGTGTGTAGCACTAGTATTCCCCAAAAAATTCTCAATAAAAGGATAGACTTTGGCAGAATATCTTCATTTTATTCATACTGATGGAACTGTGTTACATATACATCACTGATAATACTTGCGCAGGTGCTCTGCGTTCCATGCATTCTTAAACTCCTCGCCCTCTAGAGTTGTTATTCGGTAAGTTCCTGGTCGAACAACTTCTGTAACTCGGTATGGTCCATGCCAATTTGCCTCCAGTTTGTTGTGCTTTTGAATTACTTTCTTCAGCACATAGTCTCCTTCTTTCAGGTCGCATTTCTTCACCCTCTTGCTGTAAAATAAAGTTGTTCGCTGCTGGTAAGCAGCATTTCTAATGGTTACTTCTTCTTTGACCTCCTCGAGCATGTCTAAATCCAATCTTCTCATTAAGTTGCTGACAGGGGAATTGAAATTCAGTACCTTGTGTGTTGGGAGGCCCAACTCGGCAGGTATAACAGCTTCAGTTCCAAACGCCAGCATATATGGTGTTTCTCCAGTTTCTACTCAGGGAGTAGTTCGGTAAGCCCAGAGTACTGTTTGTAGTTCGTTGATCCAATTCGATTTTACATCATCCAGTCTTTTCTCCAAGCCATTTAGCAGCATTCTGTTTGTCACTTCAGTTTGTCCATTGCTTTGAGGATGGCCTGGTGCTAAGTGGACCTTTAAAATATTTGACTGATGACAATAGGCGGCAAATTCCTCGTTATCAAATTGTGTTCCATGGTCTGTGATGAAGGCATGAGGGAGACCATATCGGCAAATGATGTTCTTCCAAACAAATTGGTACACCTTCTCGTACGTCATGTCAATGAGTGGCTTAGCTTCTACCCACTTAGTAAAATAATCCACTGCGACGACGAGATACTTGAACCTTCCTCGGGTCGTTGGCAGTGGCCCAACCAAATCAATTCCCCATATGGAAAATGGCCAAGGGGAAGTTATGGGTGTCAACAATTCTTGTGGAGTTCTTCGGATGGAGGAAAAGCGCTGGCACTTGTCACATTTCTTCACGTAGGCTACACAATCAGCCCTCATCATCGGCCAGTAGTATCCCTGCGTCATCATCCTTTGCAAGAGTGTCTGACCTGCTACATGTGCTCCACAGGACCCTTCATGGATCTCTTCAATCAAATCTTTCACCTCGGAGGGATGCACGTATCTCTGCAAACCTGCCATAAGTCCTCGTCTATATAAAACACCATTAGTTAATATATACCGAGCAGCTTTAAACTTCAATTTCTTGGCTGCGAGCTTGTCGATTAGTAATTCTCCCTCCTCAATATATGCCCTGATGGGATCCATCCAAGATGGTCCTAAATCAAGGGTGATAAAGTTCATCATCAAATCTTCATCTATACTCCGACCAGCCAACACTTCAATTGGGATTGTTCGTCGTAGCTCGGTACGAGTAGCTGATGATAATCGAGCTAGTGCGTCTGCTTTCGCATTCTCCATTCTCGGTATTCTCACCAGTTGAATAGCGACAATTTCTGACACCAGCTCCTTTGCTTTTGCATGATATCTGATCATTAATTCTCATCTAACTGCATAAATTCCCATCATTTGGTTTACGATCAATTGAGAGTCACTGAAAATCACAACCTGCTGCGCCTCCATAATTTTTGCCAGATTAAGCCCTGCAATCATGGCCTCATATTCAGCTTCATTGTTGAAATCTTTGAATTGGAAACGCAAGGCGTATTCCATGTCAACCTCGTTCGGAGTGCTCAAAACTATCCCCGCGCCACATCCTGCATTGCAAGATGAGCCATCTACATATAGCCTCCATATAGGTAACTCGTCTTCAAATTTATGATCAGTCAGAGTTCCTCGGTGAAATATTTGCTGCTTTCTTTCCTCCTCGGATTTTTCTTGCTCTTCGTCGATCATTTCTTCTCGCCCTTTTACCAACCGGAGTTGGTCTGAGCTCGAATTCAATGACCCTGCAACATCCACTTGCCCTTTTACCAACCGGAGTTGGTTTGAGCTAGTGTTTGTTGATCCTGTAACATCCACAGGTTGATCAGCGAGCAACTCTTGTTCCTCATCCGAAATCCTCACAACTATCTCTGCATCACATCCTGTAACATCCACACGCTCTTTTACTAATCGCAATTGGTCTGAGATTATGTTTGTTGATCCTGTAACATCCACAGGTTGATCAGCGAGAAACTTTTGGTCCTCGGCGGTATCAGGATAGGTGAACTCCGCTATAAAATCTTCTACAGCCTGCCCTTTTAATGATAGTCTGGGTTCACAAATTATATCATATTCACCGAGCTCAATTACCCAGTACATCAATCTCCCTGATTTTTCTAACTTATGAAGGGCTTGTCTCAATGGCACGTCGGTATATACTACTATAGTATGAGCCTGGAAGTATGGCCTCATTCTCTTACTCGCCTCAATCAGCGCCAGTGCCAATTTCTCCAGCCTTAGATATCTGATCTCTGCTCCTCGGAAGGCCTTACTTGTGTAGTAAATTGGCTTTTGTACTCCATTCTCCACTCTGATCAATGCCGAGCTAACTGCATTCTCGGACACTGCAAGGTACAAGTATAATTTTTCTCCCATCACCGGCCTGGACAACAGTGGAGGTGCTCCCAAGTATTTCTTCAAGTCTTGAAAAGCCTTCTCACATTCATCATTCCACTCAAAAGTCTTTCTGAGTGTCTTGAAGAATGGGAGACATCTATCAGTTGCTCGTGACACAAATCTGTTGAGTCCTGCTACTCGTCCTGTAAGACTTTGCACCTCTTTCTTCGTCGTTGGAGATCGCAGCCATAATAGAGCTTTGATTTTTTCAGGATTTGCTTCAATGCCTCGTTGATTGACAATGTACCCGAGGAACATGCCTTCTCGTACTCCAAATATGCACTTCGTCGGGTTCAGCTTAATTTGATATTTATCCAGTTGATCAAAAGTCTGACTTAAGTCAACTAGATGATCGGCAGCTTTTTTGCTCTTTGTCATCATGTCGTCAACATAGACTTCCATATTGTCACTGATTTGTTCAGCAAAGACCTTGTTCATCAGCCTCTGATATGTCGCACCTGCATTTTTCAAACCAAAAGGCATAACATTATAATAATAAGTTCCCCTAGGGGTAATGAAAGAAGTACTTTCCATGTCTTCAGGTTTCATTTTGATCTGATTGTAACCAGAATAAGCATCCATGAAACTCAACAACTCATGTCCAGAGGTAGCATCCACCAGTTGATCAATTCGGGGCAATGGAAAGTGATCCTTTGGGCATGCTTTGTTGAGGTCGGTGAAGTCTACACACATTCTCCACTTATTTTTCTTCTTCTTTACCATCACCACATTAGCTAACCAATCTGGATATTTAACATCTTCAATAAAACAAGCTTTCTAGAGCTTCTCGACTTCCTCCAGTATAGCTTGATTCTTCTGGGGGCTGAACACTCTTCTTCTCTGCTTCACTGGCTTGATCTCCTTATTCACATTGAGTTCGTGACATAGGAAGTTTGGGTCTATCCCGCGCATATCTTCATGACTCCACGCAAAAGTTTGTCTTCTGCTTCTAAGGAAAGTTATCAATTCTTGTTTTAATGAGGCTTCCAACGATGAACCTATTTGAGTAGTTCGCTCAGGGTGCTCGTCGTCCAGAATGATATTTTCAGTAGCTTCCACCACTTGACCCTTCACGAGTTGCGACTCATCTCGAGGATCCAGTGTTTCAATTTCTGCACCTTCATCCACTTGATAGGTAGTAGTCTTTTTCTTTGATTCTTCCAGTTCTTCTTGCTCGGCGAATGAATAATAGCATTCCCGAGCTACTTTTTTGATCACCTTTCATAACTCCTACTCCAAAATTTGTTGGAAATTTTAAACACTGATGCACTATAGATGGTATAGCCTCGAACTTCTTCAATCCTACTCTTCCCATGATGATATTGTACGATGATTGGATATTCTTATCCATCACGAAGAAAAGTATTCTTTCTGTCCAACAAGCAGGTCACGTACCAATGAATATATCCAACTTGATCGTCCCAAGTGGAAATACTTTATCGCCAGTAAAACCGATGAGGGGTCTGTGGTAAGGCTCCAGTTGAGATAGCTTTAGATTTAAACTATCGAAACACAAATAGAACATGATATCTGCAGAGCTACCATTGTCGACCAGCACTCTTGAAATCATTACCTCCTTCATTCTCATCTTGATTACCAGTGGATCATCGTGAGGATATAAAACACCTGCAAGATCATTTTTTGAAAAACCGATGACCAATTTCTCCTTGTTCACCTTTCTCGGGCGATCTTCCTTAGCTAGATTTATTCGCTGAATGTACGAGCAAGCTTGAGCCTCACCGAGGTAAGCTTTTCTTTCTGCAGTAAGGTCTCCTCCTCCTGCATCTCCTCCTGTAATAATATTACAACCAAATTACCCAAAGCGTATTGAAAATACCTCTCGTTCTGGATGTCTTGGTTTCTTGGGAAGATTGGGGTCATCCTCTGGATCAACTTCATGGTTTCTCTTCTTGTTCTCCTCTGCTCGACGAGGAGATCTAGACCTCTCTCTAGTTGGGTCATTGTTTCTTCTTTCGCCTCCCCGATTAACATACTTTGCTAGCTTTCCTCGTCGGATGAATGTTTCAATCTCATTCTGAAGAGCTATGCATTTTTTGGCATATGGCCATGATCCTTGTGGAACTCGCAATATTTTTCCCTATTCCTCGTGTCAGGGTCTGCCTTCATTTTCTTTGGCCAGTTTACCTCCTCGCTGTTCTTAATTTCTTCCAGGACGTGGTTGATATTTGCCTTCAAAGGTGTGTAATTATCAAATTTCCTCAAGACCTCCCATGACGACCTATTTTTGGATTGTTTGTCACCACCATTGTTCTTATGCTCTTTCTTCTTAGCTTTATCACCTTCCACCTTGGTTTCTTTGGCGTCCATATTCTTCTTCGCAGACATAGCCTCCTCGGCATTCATAATCTTGGACGCTTTTCCCATCAGGTCCGACATGGTTCGAGGTGGATCTTTGGCCAAAGTGTAGTACAACTTATTTGGCAGTAGTTCACTCACCAAAGCAGTAATCGCTGTCTTCTCCTCATAATCAATGACTTCAAGTTTCTCGTTATTAAAATGAGTTATATAATCTCTGGTACTCTCACCAAATTTTTGTCTAACACTTAACAAATGTGCTACTCATTTAACTGGCTTTTGCTCCAAAGCAGAAATTTCCAATGAATAACTCGGCCAGTTGAAGAAAAGTTGAAATCTTACCCCGAGGAAGATTATTATACCATATTTGAGCAGATCCGGTAAGTGTTCTCGAGAATGCTCTGCATCTCATCTCATCTGGGACACCATAGATGTCGTCTGCAGCTTGGTATTGTTCTATATGAAGGGCAGGGTCAGTCTTCCCATCATACTTGGGAGTCACAACAGGTGCTTTGAACTTTGATGGTGTTGGAAAATCAACAATGTCCTGGACAAAGGGTGTTCCTCGAACAAAAGTTCATTGTAGAGGGTTCTTGGCCTTAGCCATTTCCCCTAGTCTATCCTCCATCCTATGAATAGATCCTTTCCATGCATCATTTCCTTCCTCGGGCCTATTGGTTCGAGCAACTGATCGCGTTGAAGTGGCTTCCTAGGATTTATCTTGATGAGCAGCTGGTCGGTCATAGGATCTATTTTGACGAGCAGCTGGTCGTGACTGGGCAGATCCTTCCCTTAAATCTGATGGTCGTCGAAAGCTCCTCGGCGTTGCATTAAGAGGACTTTTGTTCCTCCTAGGGCCCAATCGGTCGAAAGGATAAACCCTACTTAATCTTTCCAATGCGCTGGTCCTTTCTGGGGAGAGGGTGACACGTTGTTCAGTATCTGTGGCTCGCACTGACGAAGTTCGTCCAGTTTGATAAGAAAAATCTTCAGATTCCTCATTGCGATATGAATTAGTACGCCTAGTACGCGAAGAAGGCGCACGGGTATTTCTTTGAATGCTTCGTGGTCCGGAATGGGCTAATGCACCGCCATGGAGGGTTTGGATGAGTTGTCGTATTGTTTCTTGCATGACGGTCTGGCCCTGAGCCAGATTTGCCATTATTCCAGTCAGATCTGGAATAATTGGTGGAGCAGATGGATTTGGAGGGGTTCCAGCGTTTCGATTGCTGGATTCAGGAATATCAGCCATTGGTATTGGATTGTTTTTGGTGAGAAAACGATATTACCAGTCGTTTCCCACAGACGGCGCCAATCTGTTGATGTAAAAAATTAGATCACTCTAATAATTCAATCACGGATAAATAAATGAGACAAAAGATTTTAAAGTGGTTCAGCCTTATAAGAATGGCCTACGTCCACTGTTATGTTATTGCTGAGTGTTTAGGAATTCTCGATTACAAATTCTCTCAAGAAATTCCTCTCTCGATTCCAAAGTTTGGATTCGGTCCTCTACAATGAGGATTGTACAATGTATTTATAGCCCTGAGGCTGTAATGTGAAAGGGTAATACATTTAATGCCCTTTTTGCGTGTGCGTCTGAATGATAAGCATTTAATGAATCAGTTGAACTGTTGGTTATCCAGTTATTAATGCTTTGTTCGAGATGCATCTCGGACCGCCTGAGTTGCTCAGACAGCCTAAGCTTCTCAGTACTCAAGAGTTCCTCGGAGAGGCATTGTTCTTCGGAGCGTGTGAGTTCCTCAGGGAAGCAGTGTTCCTCGGGGAACTAGTCTTCCTAGTTGTAGTCTTGTTCCTCGGAGCGCGCGGGTTCCTCGGAAGTGTTTGTTGTTTCCATGTAGATAGCCACGTGTCTTCATATGATTGGTCCATGTCAGCAAATTAAATTTGGTATCAACAATGCCATTGAAGGATTGATTAAGTTATGATTAGTGGGGCAATTGAGTGCACCACTACTACATCAACATTCCAGGTATACGAGAATTGAAGTAAGATAATTTTATGTCATTTGTATAATGATGCACGAAGCATAGGGTGTATGGGCACCCTGGGTGATTGAATCAGGTAGTGGATTATGATTAGCATGTGAATTCGATAACATGTAGTCGGGTAAGCCGAAACTTATTCACGAAGTTTTGTCAGATACTTATGTTTCAAGATAAATTGAAACTTATTCAAGAGAGTATAAAATGTATCAGAATACAAACAACAGTGGTGATGGCTTACGATGTAGGTTAATATTGCAAGGATGGTCTTGTAGTGGGTCACCTGACGGATTGAAAAATGGTGAATAATTCGAAACCAGTAGGGGCTTCTTCCACTAGAGAATGGAATATTATCCCAAGGATCTTCTCATGTAGCTGAGATGGTAAGATTATAGGTACTAAGATGCGATTGAGTACGTCCTAATACCCACAGAGGGATGGGCAGGACAAGCGGTCTAATCGGATGCGGGAGAGAAGATTTTATGTAAACCCTGAGATCTTAGGGGAGGACGAGAGTAGTACCTTCCACTAGTGGATTTTGTGTCCAAATAACTCCTATAAATTCACGTTCGGGCAGAGTGCCAGTAAAAGTATGGCACGGTGAACTTGGTTGTTATCCTACTTAATAGTTAAAGGTGAGGGACCAGTTATGATTACAAATATCGGAGAAGAATCGATATTATCGTATATATTGTGTGTGAAATATATATTTCACAGCGAATTTACTTGTATGAACGACACGAGACGAAGTCGTATGTATATGAAGAGAGGATAAATCTACTAAGGTGTAAATAGTAGAAGGCTAGATAGTGAATATCTAAAATAATGTTGAAGTAGTGAAACTTAAGCAGAAAGGCTTGGGCAAGAGCCTATATGACAGGGTAACCTAGAGTTTAAAACAAACACATGTGAAGTGTTCATTATTAAGGGTATTCGATAGCGTACTATATGGGTGGTACGGAGTAGCTTACTTGTGAGCATCGGGATGCGAAGTGCAATATTTTTACAGCGTTGTCTGTACTTGGTATACTTTTTCCGAATTTCGGGACGAAATTCCATTGTAAGGGGGGAAGTATGTTATACCCCGTATTTTTGACGATTTAAATAATTATGTGATTAATTATTATTGTGGGAATAAATATGCGATTTATTTATTGTTGTTGAATTAATTAAATTAAAATGTGAGAAATTAATTTGTTATTAATCCGGATTAAAATAATTATTAACTAGCATTCCAAGGGTTAATATTTATTGTTGATAATTATTGAATATTACTGTGTGATATGTAATATGGAATTATAATATTTGATAAATTGTCGGAAGTGAGAAATACGGCAGTTTGATAATTTAAGTCAGTCACGTGTGTGAGTCGTATCGGGACTAATTGAATGGAATAAAAAGAGAATTTATTTTTATTAACTCGTATGGTCATTTCGAGTGCGCCATTGACTCCAGAAGGGTCGAGATAGTCAGAATAGTATACCCGGGTATTTAGTTTGGGTCCCGGGGCGATTTTAGGCCTAACCGGCACCCCGTAGGGGTAGTTTTGTAATTTGGATTTTTGGGCTAAACTAATGGACGAAAATTAGGATTAATTATATCAGCTAAGGAAAGTCCATTAGGGTTAACAGGTTACACAAATCAAGAACGGCCATGAGGGTGTGAGGGAGAACCAATTTCCAAAAGAGAAGACTCATTTGCCATCACCTTGCATAACCGTGACCATCAACGCGTAGATCGCGAAGAGAGGAACGCGTATATACCAACATCACCAATGTATCAGACCGTCATATTCGAGGCAAGTGTTTATTACTTGCTTTCTTTTAGCAATAATCATCCTCATGTTAGTATAGGTGGATTTAATCATGATTTATATGTTAATTGGGTGAAAATTGGAGATTGAAATTATGATTAAGGATTGGTTTAATTAATGGTCGGAATTCCTTCATGTATGTAGAGGATTAATCATGAAATTTGATTATATATTTATGAACGAATCTGGGTTGATTAGGTTCTTGAATTAGAATTTTGAAAACTAGGGTTCATGTGAATTAATTTGGGGGTTTTATGTAATTATGATGATTAATGACGAATTCAGGATCATAGGAAGATAGAAATGATCTATAACCTGTCAGGGGTTGATAGGTATTGATTATGAGTTGTTGGGAATTGAATCTTAGAGGTTTTTAGGTTCAAAAATGGGGAAAACGCTGAAGTTTGGTGAAGAAGACGAACAGTGCAATCTCGCGCGATCTCGCGCGAAGTGGTTCAAACAAGATGGGAATCATGCGCAAAGTGGTTCAAACGAGATGGAGATCTCGTGCGAAGTCATTCGAGCGAGATGGCATCTAGCGTGAAGTCGCTCGAGCGAAATGTGGAAGTCATTCAAACGACAACCCTTCTGGTTCGAGCGACATAAGGAATTTTTGGGGATTTTTCTCAAAGTCTAGTTTTGAGTTTGCCAGTTTATTGGAGTGAGGAAAACTGCCAAATAGTAAATTTAAATAAGATGGAATTTTGGGAAAGTATGTGAGAATAAATACTTTAATTATTTCGGTATAGAGAGAGAGTATACCTTGGAGATTACGAGAGAGATAGTAATCTAAATATTTATATTATACGTAGTGATGAGGTTAAAATATGTATGAAGAGTATATATGTAGGTTATAGAAAAATACCTATAAATTATAATAGGATGTGTGTATGCCTATTATGTGATATTATTATTAAGAGCACTAATGGGTGATAACCCGAGGGTGCAAGAACCTTATAGTTAAGAGCACTAATGAGTGATAACTCGGGGGTGCAGAAACTCTATTATAAAGTGTACTAATGGGTGATAACCCGGGGGTACAAAGATGATTATTTTTGGGTGCACTACTGGGTGATAACCCGGGGGTGCTGGATTAATATTGATAGGTGCATTAATGGGTGCTAACCCGGGGATGCAATATTTTATTGTTAGGCGCACTAATGGGTGATAACCCGGGGGTGCTGGATTAATATTGATAAGTGAATTAATGGGTGCTAACTCGGGGATGCAATATTTTATTGTTAGGTGCACTAATGGGTGATAACCCAGGGGTGCTCAATTATTATTGATAGGTGCATTAATGGGTGGTAACCCGGGGATGCATGATTTCCAGAATATGTGCACTAATGGGTCTTAGCCGGGGGTGCATGGTTAGTATATATATGTGTGTAGGGATGATGTGACTATATATATATATATATATATATATATATATATGAACTTGTGAATATTGCTACTGTGTGAAATTATTAGACTTGGTAATAATAATAATTGTTATGTTGCACCAAGCGATCTTAACCTAAGGGTGCAGGATTAGTGTATATATATAGGGATGATGAGACTATATATATGTATGAGTGTACTTGGGTAACTTTCTACTTTGTGAGACTAGTAGATAAAATGAAAATGAGAAGTAAAATGATCTTAGTGAATAAAAGATTAACCATTTAAACGGTGAACAATGTAATTCAGTATGTGAGATAAACTATCTCAATAGCGTATTGTATGGGCGATACGGGAATACTACTTGTGAGCATAGTTAGTATTAGTATGGTTTCTGACTAGTTAGACTGGGAGGTATAACTAAGGGGAGATTAGATGTACGTTAGGCGTGCACAATAGACAAGAGGTGAGAAACTCATATGAGAGTTCAATAACTAACATGCGTATAAGACTTGTTTTAAGAACCAGTTTTAAATACTTGCTAAATCATTTTTACACATCGGGCTCTGACCCGTTTCTTGTATCTCTTCTCTCTTTTGCTATATATATGTATTATATCAGGTGCTCAGCCACAGGAGTATCAGATTTAGAGATTTGGATTGCTTGACGTGCTGCAGCTGTTGTGGAAGCTGTAGGTCCTTGCAGTAGACACATCTATCCTTTCCATTCAGTTTTATCTAGACTTCTTGTTTAGGGCATATGTCTCCCACTTCTAGTTCTTTCATTAGAATTATCGTATTCAGTTTAGTTGATGGTTTGGAGTTTTGAACTGAGAGTTTTATTCAGTCTTATTTATTGCAGTACTTGATTCATGCTCAGTATTTATTTACATTCCTATGTGTAGTGAATGGTTTATATTTTAAGATGGAAAGAAATGGAGTTAATTGGTTTTAATAAATTGGAAATGTTTTGACACCTAGCTTAATTTTATATTAGGTTAATAATATGTTAAAAATATTTTCGACAGTGATGCTGGGAATGAACCAACTGAATATCTTATTTTAAATTGGTAGAGGACTGATCACCCTATATTTAATTGGGCGAGGTGTCACATTACTAGAGAACAAAGGTGTGCCCGACTAAAGTGTGGCTGTAAATCAATGATTGGATTTTCATAAAATCCCTAGACCACTAGTGTTATGTGCACAATTAATGTGCATCCCCTAGAAATCTTGGCATGTATGGAGCATGATCTAGGTTGCGTAAGGTGTAAAACATGAAAAGATGGGTTGTTCAATCATTTCACTCTTCATTTTAAGGGATAGAAAACCCTTTTATTTCCTACTTATTTGTCAAGGCACTTTATCTCTCAAACTTTCGTATATGTTACGTTAAACATTAACATTCGCATCCCCAAGTCCTCACAAAAATCTTTTTATTTCCTTATTTTTCATATAAATTGTTCAAATATATGAGGGGTTGATAGTTTTAAGAACATTATAACCACATGAAATATTCTTAATAGCTATCATATCAGGCTTCTAGGTCCTAATGAGGAGTTAGCTTTACATAAAATAGGGAGATATTAGTGTATTCCATCATAGTTAGTAATGGAGGGGTTTAAATCTTCCATCAAAACTTACTTGTACGGGTTCTTCCAATTGGCATGATCATGGCCCACTAAGTTCATTATAAGTTTTTTTGAATATTTATGATAATTATCTCCATTAACAAAAGATATGGTATCAACTTAGGTTTGGAATAAATTAGGAATTACTATGGGGATCCTGATTTCTACAATCTAAAATCTCACAAAGAAACATACGATTGGTAAAGTGGTTGTCGAGTTCCCGTAAAGGTGTCATAAATCCTAGTGCTCATAGAGTTCCTCTATGGGAAGGGAATCAACTGCAAAGGGTCTGTTGTCTCTTTAAGGGTTGACTCACTAAGTAATGTCTTCATTTCTTACTTTTTTCCTTTTAGTTGTTGTGACTTGATTTAAACCAACTCATGTTCTATCTTAATTGAAGATTTTGAGTGAAGAAAAATAAATTAATCCTTCTATGATAAACTTCGTTGACCTTAACAAGGGTTCAAAAAGACGAACCCCGTCAGGCTGCACATATTCATGGAGAGCATCACACATTCTTTTAGGTAACGAGATTACCACTATTATAAATAGAAAGTTCTTTTTTGTTACATTAATGACAATGACTGACTACATTAAAGAGTGTGGTGACAACACACCTTTCATCATCTCAATATTAAACTTTGGTGATTGTTGGGTATACCTTAGGGTCGATGAGTCCTACACCTACCATCTAATCTTAATAAACTTTTAGGCGACCATGTTTACCAATAATGTGAATATATATAAACATATTGTTCTACTTTAAAAGGTTCCAATCATTAATTTATGATTATTCCTGTCAAGAGGAAGGATAAGGTGAAATCAACTCTCATAAATCCATCCTCATCCCCGATTCATACGATAAAAGGGAAGGTGTGCATCGTTGTTACAACATTGATCTATTAGTTATGCATTAGAGCTTGGACACTAATAACACAATGTATCATTCACAACATAAAGTGGAAGGAGGATAGTATTTTAAAATTGAAATGATATATAGAGAGACAAAGTGAGAAAAAAATAGAAAAGACGAGAGGAAGTGACAAGAATCCCCACCTCCTCAATCTCACCTGATCCGTTCACCATAAATTCTAAGTCATACTCTGAGTATTGATTTGGATGTCATCAAGAGATCCTAGGTCCCGTTTGGATCCAATCAACTCTCTAGCTTAAGCGAAGTTCAATGGATCTTTAAAGGGCTCTGAATCCCCTTTCCAACGGTCCATCCCGCATGCGAATTGGCCTTACAGTTTAGATAAATAATTCATTTTGCTCCAAAGGATCATCATGCATTTTTTAGCCTCATTTGACCTTAGTCAACTCTCCGAACCGAGAAAATCTCATTGAAATATCGGAGGGCACTGCGTGAATTGCCCTTACAGTTTGGACGAATGATCCGTTTTTCTTTGAAAACCTACCGTCTAGAGACCATCAGGTGCTTTCGAGCCCCGTTTGACTTTGGTCAACTCCTGAACCTGGGTGTGGCCTATGGATTCTTAAAAGGCTCTAAATTCTCTTTTTAAGGTCCCGCCCTGTGCACGGTTCGGACTTATGATATGTATTTTATGCCATTTTTTCAAAAAAACTGCTCCAAAGTGTATTAGCCAAATGTATTTGAAAATTAGGTTGATGACACCGTGTAGAGACTTGAAAATGGCAACCAAGGTGGGGTAATATCGAAGCATGAAGAGAATGTTGGCGTGTGTTGACGGTATGATAAGATAGCCTTAGCAAGCTAAGGATCAGTTCTTGTCACGTCCTGCCAAGCCTATACAGATTAGAAGATATAGTCTTGTGTGGTACTTGCTACTTTTAGAATTCCAATAGTGGTCGATGTGGTCATCACGTGAGTTCAATTTGGGTAGAACCTGGAAGTAATATTGATGACAATATCGTATAGTCAAAGGACACAATAGGGTGAATGTCTCTCATGAATAAAATATTATTTAAGAGGAATTGGGGTTGCGTTCACAATATGGTAAGGCAAATAGTAGCATAGGTGTAGTAGGTCAGTGATGTTGTCACCTATAAATGGACTAGGTCATTGTAAATAAGGTCGTTAGTCATTCACCAATCAGAGTGGTTCATGTCTTCTAGGGATGTGAGGGAAAAGGCCTCACTCCCAAGGAGGGAAATTGGGCGTTTGACTTTTTAGAGAACAAAAGGTTCATATATTCCTTTCGTCCTATGAGGATGAATTGTTGTGATTCAATTCGTCACAGTTGGAGACCTAATCTAGGGTATGTGGCTAGGTTAGTACCCAGTGAGAACATTTAGGATGAGTGATAAGACTTCGAGCATATGGTGTAGGTTTGCTTTAGTAAATCATAGTCTGACACGTAGGGATGGAATTTTTTTAAAACTGTTGCGTGTCACTTCTGGCACTTGTGTGTCCCTTTCAATTTCGGTAATCGAGGATCGATACTTCCACGTATGTGGTAGCTCGGATTGGTACCATGTCATGGTACGACGAGTTTGGTCCTGGTAGAGCGCAGATGGACCTGGTATGGTTAATGCATCTTGGTGACTGGGTGGGCCCTATCTGAGATATTATTGTTATCGCACAAAGTTCAGTGTATGGGTGGTTGCACTTTCAGACACACGATTTTTTTATAGTATTGGTTTTTCTTAGGATTATCTACCTTTCGACTAGCTGGCATGAAAGTCAGAAGTTTTGGTTATAAAGAGTGGAATGATGACTTGAGGATATTGTATAGTGTTAGAAATCGAGGAAAGTTAGCAAGCAGTGTTGCTTTGCCAAAATGAGTAGATTAGCACGAGGCTCAAGTGAGTGATCAAAGGTGAGACGCCTAGAGTAGTACTAGTATCATCAGAGTGACGTAACGAAAGGTATCAACCGAGTGCACGATGATGATTTGGTGGGCGTATTACTCCTCGGAGTGAGTAATTAGCAATATAAGGTTAGTGTAAAGCCCAGGAAAAATTTGAGTAGTTAGGATGACCTGAAAATCATGGGGAGGGAGGATATGTGGTCCTAAGAATGGAAATGGTTCTTAATGAAAAACTTGGCTGGTTGTGTTACATGACCTCGACCCTCAAAATTGGTCTCTCTACTAAAGGTTCTCAGAATTAACCTTGACCCGTAGAATTGGTCCCTCAGAATTGACCTCGACCCTCAGAATTGGTCTCTCCACCTTAGGTCCTCAAAATTGACCTTGTCCCCTTAGAATCATCCATCCTCGGCATTACCTTAGGTCCTCAGAATTGACCTCGACCTTCTGAATTAGTAACCCTCATCCGTTAGGTCCGTAGAATCGACCTCTTTCCCAAAACATCATGTGGTGTCTATTCGATGGCTTTCACTTGTTCTAAGATCACCCGCCAAGGGTCTCTATAGACATCACATTTTAGGACCTCCCTAAGTATCTCCTTAGGTCCTTAGCACCTCCCCATTTCACTATAAACCCTAGGTCATACTCCGAGTACAGATCTAGAGGTTATAGGGTTCTCCCGAGCCCCGTTTGACTCTGGTCAACTCCATCATCAGAGAGAAGGCTCAATGAGTTTTTGAAGGTCTCTAAATATCCTTTCTAATGGTCTGCCCTGTGCACAACTCATCATAACAGTTCGATCGAATGGACCATTGTCTACCAAAAATCGATCTGGAGGCCGTCAGGCACTCTCAGGCCCCGATTTGACCCAATCGACTCCATCGTCAGAGAAAAAGCTCAATGGATCATATAAGGGAACTGAAAGCCCATGTGTGAATTCTTGTCATCTATAATTATCCCACTAAGATTAGGCAGTGTATTATTGATATCGAGTTATATTTCATCCTGTTCGGGTGGTGCCGAAGAATTTTCTTGCTTTTGTCCTCTTAGCTCCTGCAAGATAATCTTCCTTATGGCATTTGGTCAATCATATAATCTTCCTCCATGTATTGAGCATTTGTGCTAACAAATAATCTCAATTCCTTAAGATTATGGAATTGACCACCCTTCGTTCCTTTAGGTTATCCCACAAAGAGACATACATCTGTCCTTAATTAGAACTTCCCTAGCTCTTTTCACAACACATGTGTCTGACAACCCCATATTTAAATATAGCTCAAACTAGGCTTGCACCCAGTTCATAATCCTGATGGATTTATTAAGATAAATTTGTAAGGAAATAAGTTTAATAAATATGACGCTAGTGAAAACCCCAAAAAGAATTCAACAGATCTGAAAAACTCACCATTGATCTATCCATGTCCAAAAGATTCATGTTACTTATTTTCTCTACACCATTTTATTGTGGAACACTCAGTGCGGATAACTGGGTTGTAATACCCAAACCTATCAAGTGTTCCTTAAACTCTCCCAATAAGTATTACCATCCAAGATCGGATTGCAAAGTATGGATTTGTTTATTGTGCCTACGCACCACCTCAGCCTATAGTCTTTGGACTTATCAAAATCTTCATACTTATGGTGCATAAGGTAAACATATCCATAGCTCGAGTAATCATTGATGAAAGTGATGAAATACTAGTAACCACCTATTTCTCGAATAGTCATGGACCCAAATAAATTAAAATGAACTAATTACAAATCATCTTTGGACCTATACCTCATGGACGTAAACGGGCTTTTGGTCATCTTTCCCTCTAAGTAGGATACATGTACTGGAAGTGACTCCACTTTCAATGAACTCAATTGCCCATTTGAAATGATTCTTTATATCCTTTTTATATTTATATGACCCAATTGTAAGTGCCAAAGAAATGTTTGGTTCAATTTAGAAGGCTCCTTTCTCTTTATGTTATTTCCATTTAAGTTATTCAATTCAGTAAATGGTAGTGGTGAGAGAGGTCTTATAATATAAATATAATTTTCCAAAGTTCTAGAAATGGATAAGATATTTTCCATTTTTTTTATAAAAATGCCTTTATTAAAATAAACCAAGTATCCATTTATCACAAGCTTAGAAATTGAAATAAAATTTATTCAAATACCAAGAACATAAAAACAATCTAATAATACAAACTTATTGTCTCCAACACAATTTAAAACTAAATTTTCTACTAATACTACTACTGCCTAGTGATGATCACCCATGAATAGAAACATTTATCTATCACTAAGCTCCCTGGTTACCTGGAACCTCTACAAAGGATTGCAAACATGATTAGTGGCTCCTGAATCTACATATTAGATACTGATAGATTTCACCATAAAACATGTCTCAATAATATAGGACAAATTTCCATTTTCATTCTTCCTAAATAAGAGGATTGGCGTTACTTATTCTAGGGTGATTCTTATTTGAAAATATAATAGTTTGCATCAGCTTCTTTCCTTGTCTCTCAGGCTTACTGTTATATTTGACAACTTTAGGTTGTGTTTAGGACTTGCCCTTCTTATTCTTATTCTTCTTCTTCTTACCTTTTGGGGCATAAGTAGAGGGGACTTTCTCAGCAACCTGGATCACACCCTTATTCCTATTTTTATTCTCTACATCCTAGAGTTCCTTAAAAAGTTTCACCAAAGAGTAATCAAATTTATTCATAGAATAATTTAGGAAAAACTATTTAAAGGACTCCGATAGTGATTGGAGTATGAAATCAACTTGGGTTCCACATTGATTTCAGATTTAAGAATCTTTAGTTCTCCTAAGATGGACATCATGTTTAGAAAATGCTCGCATATGGGAGTACCCTCTGGAATCTTGGTGTTGAGGTCTAACCTTGCCGCACAATTTTGATCCTCAAATATATTTCATAGATTCAAAATCATGGAATAAGCAATGGTTATGTGTAATGATGGTACTATAATACATTAGTCATAGATGTCAATATGTAGCAACAGGCTATTTGATCAGCCTTTTGCCACCTCTTGTAAGCTTGGACATTCCTTTCGAATGCCCCTTTCTCTATCTTGGCAGAGCGGGGCTCCGTCAAGATAAACTTAAAGTCCTTAGTAGTTGGAATAATGTCTAGATTTCTTTTCCACTTAATATAGTTCATGCCAATTAACTTATTGTCCTTTAAGATTGAAGAAAGTTGGTTGAATAGTGATCCCATTCTGAAATCTGAGAATCATAAATTTTAGAAAAAGAGAATTAATTTTGAAATATACTTGTGAGAATTTAACTTCGTTTTAATTTTGAAGTGTCTCCCTCACTGCCATTTTAAAGTAAAACTCACTAGACATCATAGTTCTCTTATGGAGTGAGATTTCTCTTTAGGAGATAAAATCACCCTGCCATGGAACTATACATACTTTCGTCTTTCAATTATTTACTTGGATAGTTCAGGATCGGTTGGGAGGGGAGGGGACTAGCTGACATGAGGAATTAATCACATCAAATTTATTAAAAAAACGATGGAGATCGTGGGGTTTATGTTGAAATCCCTTTTCCACTTAGTATATTAAGAAAAACTTGAGGATTTTGAAAAAAAAATTATTCAATTCCAAAAGACCTAATTTAAGTCATTGATAATTTTCAAATTTACTTTATATGACTTAAATAACTTGATCTCACATTTTAATTCTTTTAAACTAAATAAAAGAATTTTATTTTTTCAAAATTAAATAAAATCGAGAGATATCAATTTCATTCAAAACTTTAAATTTAATTACCACCAATTAATTTAAATTATAAAAGAATAAATATACATTATTTTTTGAAGAAATTAGTGGTCTAGGACGGTCTCAAAATAATAATCCATATTGTTCTTAACGAAATAAATCACGGGAATCAAAAAATATTCAACATAACG
Source organism: Sambucus nigra (assembly GCA_949130495.1). Lineage (NCBI taxonomy): Eukaryota > Viridiplantae > Streptophyta > Magnoliopsida > Dipsacales > Adoxaceae > Sambucus > Sambucus nigra. The sequence goes on from OX422214.1 coordinate 93,964,761, forward strand.
AAATAAATAGAACGACACAAGTGAAAACAATACGATAAAATAAGAATGTTTAATATATAAAAGCCATCTCTGATACCATCCAGCTAAAAATATAATCAAACTCCAACTCTGGAATATATAGTATATCTCAATAACACAATTACAACTCTCAATAAAAGTACATCTCGTATAATCTTCGGCTTGGGAAAATCGAACATAAATACAACTGCCTGAACTTATATATAAATAATACAAGATGTAAAGGATTGACACTGCATAACAACTACACCCTAAGAATAATAAATAATGTCGCTAGAGATACTCCTCCAATGACTAATCGAAGTCTACAGTAGCAGCAGTGGCCTAAGACCTATTGAAAACAAATTCAACAATGAGAATCAAACCCAATAAGTATATAATGAGAGAGTATAACTACATCTGGGATGCAAAAATAATAACTTATTGAGTTGATTTTAAATTATTGAAGTTACCCAATCCAAACAACCTAAATAAACATGTGGTTCTACTCCCAAACCCAAGTGCGGCCCAATGTGAATGATTTCTTCATCAATTAAGTATCTCCACATTAACAATTTATGTTCATCTTTTTTAATAAATGAATGCTTAAATTAAAATTAGTACTTTTAGTAAATCTTATCCTCTTATATTAACCGTCTCCATTCAGGATTCTCAATTTATATCTCTCTAATGTATCAGTCTTAAATGTCCTTAAGTCATAGTTTGACATGTATACCTCTAGTATATTATTACCACAAAATCCCAAAGTCATAAACATATGATATACATAACTAGCATAAGTCACAATTGAGTACAACCATATCAAGGTACTGCCACACATAATCACATAATCTAGGATATCTGTGAGTGTACACAACTCACACCCACTCACATGGGCTATGCACAAGATTGCAAAAACAAGCACGAAAGCTTATGCCTATAGCCTTCTAAGATCATTTATGTATGCTAGGTATAGTTATTGGTCATCCCAAATATATATCCTCCAAGCCTCATCAAAATATAATCTTTACACATTCCCATAATATCGCCCGACCACCATACCCAAGATTATGTAATAAAAATTCCCATTTATACCCCCAAGAACACAATTACATTATCCTACCGGGGTAAAAGGATATAGGTATATCCCGTCTCATGACTGGGAATACCACCCATAGTCAACGCCATATGTGCCTTATCAAAATTCCTCATAGTATATCCCCCACGAGCACATGCCACCTTGGTCCGATTTCACATAAATCAAGCAAGCAAGAATGACACTATCTAATTGGGTTAACAAACAAGTACGAACCCTACTCGATTAGATTATAAATAAAGTTTCTATTATTATTAGTTAATACGCACGTTAACTATAATCGATTATCTACAAGATTAGCCCAAAATTCTAAGGCACTAAAGTCTATGTATTTTCTCACACCTAATATTAATAATGATTATTCTAAAACATCCAATGTCCTACTCGGCGGGTTATAACACATTCTATACTACCATAAGTGTTACACAAACCCTAAGAATCTCTTGCTATCATAACTGCTATAAACCTCAACCCAAAACTCAAAGTCTCTAAACTAAATATCAACTTTATTCTATTGTTCACATAATCATTCTCAACCAACTAAGAAACTAATGTTAAGATCAACTAAACGGTAACCTTACTCCATGATGGTCACCGACATCAATCATTACACAACTACATGTAATTTAACATCATGCACCTTAATTAATTAACATTAATATAAGTTTATATCCCAATCACTTAGGGTTGCTAAGCTTTGGTTACATCCATCTAAACCTATAAATCATAATCTAATTAACCTAAATGAAATGTTGCTCGAATGAACCAACCATCGGCTCCTACATCCTTACATAACTCAAACTGACTTTGGGATCGGATCCAATCCATATTGGGCCAGGGCCAATTGGCATGAGTCGGGTTCGATAGTATGCCATCTCCTTCATTTGTTCCCAATTCAGCCATAGCCTTAAAACTTTCAAACTCCAATCCCTCAAAACATAAAACTAACCCTTGTGAATCATAACTAAGCCTGATATAAGTGTCTCTAGAGTATTAGGATAAGTTTTTAATGATAATAACTTTAATTAGTATTCTATTTACCAAAATTATAAAACCAAACCCTAGGTTTATTACTAAAACAAGATTTAACAAATTAGCCAACGATTTCAATGATATAATCAATATAATTTGGGGGTTTAATTATTAACATCAATAAGATTATTATTCATTGATTACATGATATGATTACACAATTCCATAGTTAGAATTAAAGTATTCACAATAAAATTAACATCGTTCTTCATTATAAAATTAAACTTAAATACCAAACAATAATAATTTATATATAGTGAAATAATAATCAAAATTAACTCCATTTCACACTATTAATCAAAAACACCACAAATCCTATCACTCTATAATTTAAGAACCACTTAATAACTAATAATATACAAAAAAAAATAGTGTGTGTTTTGTATATGTTTGTTTGTAGCTAACCTAAATCACATTCATCTTCAAATACCTATTAATTGAAAATAATACATAAAACACAATCAGAAACCTACTTGCATAATACCAAATGGCAAAAACCAACATGAACATATGTGTGTGTGTGTGTGTGTGTGTGTGTGTGTGTGTGTGTGTGTGTGTGACACGCATCACATTCTTCACTACATAATTGAAGCATCCACAACATAAAACAATTATCAATTGTTGAATCATAATTGAAAAACACAGATTCAAAATAACTGATTCAAATGCATAAAATGTTTATCAATCATCAATCAACAGAGATTCAAAATAACTGATTTACAAACACTGATTCAAAATAACTGATTCAAACACATAAAATGTTTATCAGTACATTAATAAATGTTCTCAATCTGTATGGAACATATTAGTCAAATAATTTACCAACAAATAGATAATAAAGTTCCACAAAATAACATCATGATGTTTAAAACTAGTTAAAAACTTTAATATATGGTTACTGATACGCATGACCATGAAGTAGTAAAAATGGACATATTTAAATTTTAGAAAAGCAACAGGGGAATAAATAACGAGAAATAATAGATTCAAGATAACTGATTCAAAAACACAGGTTCAAAATAATTAGAAATAAAAAAGGAACATATCGATTGCATGACAAAAATTTGAGACTAGGGTTTAGACTTTGATGAATAATGATGTGAGAAGAGAAAGAGAGATGAGCGAAGTTGGCAACCGAAAAAAGAAAGAACAGTCTCCATTGTGTATAGTATGCACGGGATAAAGGGGAAGAGGAAGGGTTTAGTATTTAAGGAAGCCAGCGCCAAAAATGAAATAAAGGAGTGGGATGTGAATTGTTTTTAACACTTTGTGGATAGGAAAGTGTATACAATGGACAAACACGTGATCAGTAGTTTTAAATTAACAATTTGTATCGCTTATGAACACTTATATATTATGTAAGTAACCAAACCCATTATAAAATTTATAAGTGCCCCAAACACTTACAAATCATTTTTTAATAAGTTACTAAATAATAGATTTAGTGTAGTGAATCCTCCACATAAAACTCCAAAATTTCATGAAATAGGTCATGAAAAATGGCCTTCATTATTCTCTAGTAGGTTGCCTCCACATTTTTCAAAGCAAAAGACATGACATTATTGATGAAGTTGCCTAAGGGGGTCCTAAAAGATATCTTCTCTGCATTGGTTGGATCTATCTTGATCTAATTATAACCTATATAATCATCCACGAAGTTGTACATCTCGTGGCTAGCTATTGAGTTGATCAAACTATCAATTGAAGGTAAAAGGAAGTCATCCTTGGGGCATGTTTTGTTAAGATCTCTAAAATCCACACAAATTCGAATTTGTGTTTTATCTTTTTTCCCCACTAGAACAATTATAAAAAGATAAAGTGAATGTTGAATCAACTTGATAAATCTCAATGCCAATAATTGTTTCACCTCATCCTTTATCTTGATATATATCCCAAGTTTCTACGTTTTGGTTTCCTTCTTGATCGGGATTGCTGAGGGAATAACATTCAACTTGTGGCAACTCGCATCTTGGTTTAACCTTAGCATCTCAATATACTTCCATGCAATGACATATTTGTATTTTTGAAAGATTTTGATCATCTCCATCTTCTTCGCATCCTCTAGGTCTTTCAGAATGAATATTGACCTTAGTTCTTCTTCACCCTTTGCTACATCATTCTGCTCCAACTCTTGTACTTAGACTCCGGGTGATCTTGCATTCATTCAGGCTTATTTTCAATATCTTCAACAAACTTAAAAATGTTGGAATTATCAATGACAAGCATTTTACTTGATTATCCACTAGAATAACACTCACACTCTAGGTCAGCTTCTTCAGTAAAATCAACTGCCTGATCACACCTGATGGGATAGACAACCATTTCATCACTAAGAGAAACATTTTTTGATTTTCTCTCAAGAGATGGAGTGTCTATCTGGTCTAAATCTCATAATTAACACATTCTGTCATCTCGTTCCCTTCTCAGCTAGGTCAATCCTTGGCCTTATTCTATCTCTAAGTTTTTTAGAGGTAACATGGGTTTGGGAAACAACATCATTCACTTAATCAACTTGATAAACTTCCAGTTTATCTTCATATTGATACACCATAGGTCCCATCCTATCCTTGATAGTAGGTAAGATTTCATCTTCGATACACCTTGTCAAAATGCGTGTATATTCTCTTAGCTCTGGGTTAAAGTCAACATCTAGTAAGTGTGATTCATACTTGGAAAAGGGCATCTCTGTTGCTAGGATCATGATCTCAGTGTGTAACACCCCGTGCATTCTGGTGTCGGCTGCCGCCAAACTATGCCGAGCGCCATTAAATAAGTTATCATTCTCAACATGTGACATAAATATGAGACTTTTAAAAAAAAATCCATAAGATATAATTCGATTAAATCCAATGAATATAAACATCCATGTAAGTAAAATCCATCACCGTGCTAGCTCCAAAAATAAATTCAACTACAAAAGATAGAATAATACCCAATAGATAATCCGACTACAAGTCTCTAACTGCAAACCATAACAATTCTGGAGCCGATTGAATGACTAAATTCATAAATAAAAGTCTCATAATAAAACGAATGAATGGAAACAAATTAAACTACTACTAAAGAGATAAAAATAAATATCCAACTGCGGTTCAAAGTTCTTCAATCTATGATATGCAGCTATTCCAGCACTATACCAGAAATGTTAGTCAACGCAATGGATTAGAGCCCACGGCATGAATACTAGATACTCCTCCCAATTAGGGCCCATAAACCCAAATAGAAGCATTATACATGATAAATATCACGATAAAGTATTTTAAATTAAACGAGATATATATTAACATGCGAGAAAAAAATAAATTATCACTGTCTACACACATAACTAAGCCACCTCAATGATCAAGTCCAATTATGACGTTTCAACATTAAATTATCAACTCGTGATTATAAGATAAGTTAATGTATCCAATTATATTTATGCGAAACCAGTATAGTCAGTCCACCATATTACGAGTCCTGCACATACTCCTGGCACGCTCAAATTATTTATGTACCATCAATGCAGCTAGTTCACCCTATTACGGGTCCTGCATATACTCCTGGCCCGCTTAAGTTTTACATTGCACACATTCCCCTCACTATAGTCAGTTCACCCAATTTTGTTAGAACTGCACATACTTGTGAGATTCCACACACGACACATCGCTATAGCCAATTCACCCAATTTCGTTAGCCCTGCACATACTCGTGACACCAACACCCACCCACATCATTATAGCGAGTCTCCCCTTATTGTTATCCTTACACATACTCGCCATGAAAATTCATTTTAATACTTGTAATTTGTCTTAAGCATTACTTAACAATTTACTATCAAGGTCTCATTATTTTCTATTAGCCCCACCATTTAATCGGTCATAAATCCTCAAACCACCCCTAGTCCCATACCTAGAGGTCTCCAAAATACAACTATATCCTAACCTGTCATTTAATAAGAATACCTACCAATAGCTACTACCTAGTATCGCACCTAAGCTAACAAACCAATGGAATGACGAACAATTCAACCCCATCCCGAAATTACTCATATGTAAAAATCTACACTCGCTAGTTCCATACCTAGAAAGTGTTAACCACAACAACGGCCTACCTACTAGTCCCATAGCTAGTTAGCAACCTAAAATAAAGTGAAAGCAATAACTACCCCAAAAATCCCCTCATCCTCGCAGTGTCAAATATGGGCGCAATTCACGATCACATAAGGCATATTTTCAACCTATCATAACAATCCTTTATATTAATCACAAGATTACTATTTATCCAAGTTATGTCTGTTTAATTATAATATCATTTAAACAATTAATTTTTCAACAACTTATATAATTTCCATCCACATGCATATTTTGGGGCATACAACTATAAATTTATATTCCACAAGCAACACATAAATAACATGATTTTACAAGTCGAATTCAACTTATAAAGTTCATACGATTTATTCTAACATGAGAACGTCCATATATTCTAACAAAATCTTAACCTCTAACATAAGCATGCGAGAGTTTTAAGTTTTAATTCGTATTAGAAATTTGAATGAAAACAATCCCAAATTTAGTTTCACTTTTCCTAATTAGTCCCTCTAATTTATTTTAAGAAAAAATAATTATTAGGGTCTAGGTAACATTTAAAACGCATAATACTAAAGGGGAACAATAGCAATATTCATGCCTATAAAAATTCGTTTGAAGAATTTGATTGCATGGTGGCGTTCCTCTCGAGAAAACAATAAAGATACGTTTTTGGATGCTCTTGAGAAAACTTGGTTTCACTCTTCAAAACTTGGGTTGAAAATTTAGTTAAATGGGGTTTAGGTTTTGTAGATGAGAGGAGGTATAAACATGGATGGATACTACTTTTTGAGAAGGTTAAAATGTGTTTTAAAAGCCCTAAACTACAGCCTTTTATTTTAATAAAATAAAAGAGTTTGATTCCTACACAAACACTACAGAAAGTACCCCAATTTCTGTCCACTGTTCGAGAAAACCGGATCGCTCCCAGGGCCGAACCGGTTCGGATGCCCTAACAACCGAAGTCCCCCAATTTTATATAAAAATTTATAATTTCTCGAATTAAATCCCGATTTCAGTTCCGATTAAAATTCCATTTTACTTCAATCAAACCCAACATTTTTAAGTATAAAATTAATAAATTCTAATAATTCCTTTTTTCCCAAAATTTTAATTTCTAAGAGATTTTACAGTTTTAAAATCACGGTGTGTTACATACTCCCCCACTAGTACATGAATTTCATCCTTAAAATTCAGCAAAGCATAAATGTCAAACATAAATTGTGCAAATAAAATAAGGCTTACATATTCCTACCCATAGAATGCCATGATTGGGCGCCCATACACCCAATCCTACATGCACCTGTGTCGCAAGAAAAATACAATGTATATATAAGCATAATTATGAAAATAACATGCACCACGATCTCCCACGAATTACTACTCGATTCTATCTCCAAAGCCATTGCAACACTTAATTCCTCATATTAAATAACATCACCACATTGATACTAGAGATTTCTAACATCCGTGCTAACGATCTTAAAAATAAATCTCGACTCCAAAAATCAAATCTGAGGATCCTCACATCAAGATTACTGCGTCTAACCTCAAAGCCTATAACAGTCTTAACACAAAACTCCTCAACTCCAAGAAACACAACTAACACATATGCTAGACCAAATATATTTCAAAGTACGAATCAACAAAGGAAATCAAAGATCCGTAACACGGAAGCTATAACAGACTCAAAACCTATGAGACCGAAGACCATGCTCTAATTTCATCTGTAACATCCCGCGCATTCTAGTGTCGACCGCAGAATAACTATATCGAGCGCTACTAAATAAGTTATCATTCTCAACATGTGTAATGCCCCGACCCGAATTTATGGGTTACCCTTGATACAACCCGGTCCGACCCGAGCATTAGGTGTGAAGTGCAATGGAAAGACCTACATAATGTTGCTAGTTCCATTTTATTTAATTAACATTTCCCTTGTTTAGAATGCGATTCCAGTTTTAAGATAAACTATGTGTGGGACCCATGGGGAATACCTCGAAGTATAAATAAAACAGAGATGCTAACGTAAAACAAATAAAGTACACTTACCTGTGTAAAGTCATCAAAATGCAAACCCGCACCGAACCTGCCGTAACAAAGCGAGGGTGTGAGCCTATGCCTAGTGGGAATATACCAGCAGTATAGAAATGAATGGCAGAAAAGATACTCACATGCTTTGCAAAAATATATATGTACCCTCTCTCTCTCTCTCTCTCAGAGAGAGAGAGAGAGAGAGAGAGAGAGAGAGAAATACATGTTCCAATGCATTAACCGTTGTACTTCCGAAAATCTTACTAGTCCTAATTAATTTACCTTAATCTTATAAAATCTTCCTTTACTTACACTTCGCATTTCTCACTTTATTAAACACACCCGGTTCAAAACCTAAAACCATTACTTTGATTTATCTGAACCCATTCATTTACCATAATTACCCCTTATCATTTTAATTCAATACACTTTAGTGTTTTCGTTGAAACTCACCCTTTCAACGCACACAAACATCGTGTTAGAAATACTTATTCACCATTTGAAAACCCTTTTTCAATTTATAATTATGTAATTTAAGGGTTTATCCACTAGGTTGCTTAATCACCCATTTACCCACTTTCTTTACCCTTTTTTCCTTATCTTATGGACATTAATAGATTTACGCATTCGCTTGTCCATTTCACATTTACGGGAACATTTATTATATTTATTCAAGTTAGGTTGTATTAGAACATTTTACCACATAATTCATTTATTTACATGTCCCAAATTTGCCTTATCTTTTCTCAAAATCTTCATATACCACATACTTCCACGGGCTCCACACTATCGGCTATGTGCACCATATGCTCTGGCTAGTGATTTGGGGCTTTTCACCCAAGGTCTCCGGGCCCTTCTTGCTTTCATACCGATATCATTCGGGTTCCCTTTTATGTGTTTTAATATTTTACCAATGCCCACATTATTCTTCTTTCCTTTTTTACCCGGCAGAAGCCAAAACTCGGGACTTTACCTCCTCATTCGTGTTACACTTTGAGATTCATCATTTCATGTCCTTTATACTTTAACCTTTATTTTATTTCAAAAATCATATTCGTTTAGGACCGCTTGTGTACCCCTATTCTAACATTTTTATTCCATAAAAATGTTCCACTTTAAGTAACATTACCATCTTACCCATTTGTTTCCAAAATTGCCCTTTACTCCATTTCTCAAGTGTTAATTTCCCAAAACACTATTAAGTCACCTACGCTAACTTCTTAAGTGTTTTAATCCTTTAACACCTTTTTGCACTTGGAGTAATATTCTACCTAATTGGAAACTCGTTTACACCTTGAATTCTTATTTAGTCCCATAAGTTCTAATCCTTTCCAACATTACTAAGTTACGCACTAACTTTTCTTATTTTATGTTTAAACCCAACAAAAACCTTCTATAAACTTGTTTATACATTTATCTTCTAAATACTACAAGTTTATATGCACGGGGAAAAGGATTTTAGACCCAAAATTCCTACTACATGGTTTAAACATATTTTTCATCATTTTCAAACATTTTATTTCATAAAATGTTTTTCATTAATATTTCTAGAATATACACCATTTTCATGAAAACACCCATTATCATTATTCAAAACTTTGAAATAATTATCCATTCTTTATTTTCAACAAATAACCTTTTTCCAATATTTTTATTCCATAAAAATGTCTATTGTTTCTCTTTACTAAAAACACACTAAAATAATATTTTCTCACATTTTTATTCCATAAAAATTTCCGTTATTACCTTTTACTAGAAACACACTCAAATAATATTTTTTTACATTTTTATTCCATAAAAATGTCCAATGTTTCCTTTTACGAGAAGTCCACACATAATATTTTCTTACATTTTTATTCCATTAAATGTCTATTATTTCCTTTTTATTAAGAACATCATTATGACACATTTTATCTCATAAAATGTTAAATGAATATATTCTAAAATTTTCCATGTTTCATAACCCATTTTAAATCATCTTTTTTTATACCCATTTCATACAAATGCTAAGAGATTAGTAATCAACACTAGGATGCAAATTAATATCCTTCCTACATATATTTAATCTAATATATGTAAATAACATGCTGAATTTATACTACACATTAAACTTGGATCAAAGTTAGTCTTTCCCACCTTAATGATCTCTAAAAATAGTGGAGAGGTTGAAGACGATGGAGGACCCACACCTCTAAAGGTGGCCTCAAGGGGGTCTCTAAAATCCCTCATAATCTTTCCTCCATTATTAATCCGAGAATGCTCCAAAGAAGCTTTCCTCTACCTCCAAGAAATCCATCTTCATTAACAATAACCCTCTTTAAACACCCATTCAAATATCAAGAATACCATCTTCTGTATTAAAACATGGCCATCTAGGGTTTCTATGTGTATGTATGGGGTGTAACACCTCTAGAAATAGTGGTGCTAAGGACTGGAAGTGGTGGGAGTGTGGTAGAAGGGTGTTTGTACCAAAGAAGCTCCAAGCTTGAGACAAAAGACTTAGAAAGTCTTGATAGGTTTCTCCCTACAAAAATCACACAATTTATTATCTTATAACACAACCAATGGGTTACAACATAAAGAGGAAAACTTATCCTCACAAAACGTCCCATATCAGATATTAAGTCCCCCGCAAATTGACAGCACTCTAGATCCTAAGGTTACTAATTAGACAACACTTAAATGAATCAACGCTTATTATTTTCATCGATGTCGTTCGAATGACACTCCTCGTCATTTAAATGAGATTCCTTTCTCCTTCAAATGACAACCATTGTCATTCGAACGAATAACTTTCAAGGTATCTTAGATTTTCTCCAAACATCTTCCAAAATCTTAGAAGATACATATATGATTTAATTAATTTATAAACAATAATTCTATAAACCATATAAAATTCGTAAGCCAATACTTCTCTTTATAATTATAATTAATTCCTCCTCATATATAATCCATGTATAATTTAATTAATTTACCGGGGTGGGATATTACAAACTTCCCTCCTCAGGGAATTTTCTCCCCGAAATTCTTGGTTTATCACCATCTATAATCCAGTTACCGACGACCAGTTTCCAATCCTAGGCATCCTCAACACTATGGTCTAAACCCAAAGATCCCAATTTAATCAACCACAGTTGTTAACCCAATTACAATGGACTCTAAGGTCTTATTACTAATTCTTAGACATGCCTAAGGTGTTCATCTTATCAAACCTCAAGATGTTCAATATTCATTAGACGTGGTACTAACACCAATGAACTCATTAACATGTCTACGTTAGGATTCATGACCTACGTTTCCTCAAGTAATTCTTGGATCATGCCTAGCCTAGTTTGATACAATCTCAACACTCCTCGTGATCCATATTAATGATTTCTAACAAAATCTCTTTATTGCATAGTTCTACCCGACCAGTATTTCCTATGAGATGACCTAGGGTCACCCTGGATATCACAACACGAACATATACAAGCAAACATCTCCTCAATTACCAAAATTTGAAACCAAGTGCAACACTATCATCTAATTTTTTATCAGGCTCCAATGTTCATAATATTCTCAAGTTACAATCTCGGGACACACGACCAAGCTGTAGCAAGTTGTACCGGCTAACTTACAAACATTTTAACTTAAGCCAATCAAGTAACTTATGCAAACTATGTGCAAAAATGTGAGACCGCATGCACATGCAACTGGTACGGAATAAAAGTGCACCCGATGAAGAGCGTATTCCCCTATCGTGACACTTTAGTCGCAACAGGCCTAACCAGCGTCACTACCGAGCTTTTGCAGTGCCATAATCGAGTCACAGCTGATCAAAAACTTCTCAATACTGGGATCAAAGAAGACACAAGAAATGCAACGAATCTGGCGATTGCCACGCAAAAAAGAAACCATCAAAATTTGACAATGTATCGACCCACACTAAGTGTGAACCCACAACGTACACTTTAAGTCTATAACTCTTATTGATACTTGTTAAGCACCTTATCCTTACCACGTACCCTTTCTTGGCCTCTTAACCTTGACGAGTTCTAACCATGAATCATCCATCCATTCCAGACAGACAGAATACAAAATTAATTTATTCAGGAAGATGAGACGCTAGTATTCCCTCCTTACCACATTTCCATCATTGGCAAGTACAACCAAATGAATTTTCAATCCTTCAACGCTTATCGTTAGTCACTGACCTATCATACCTAGGCCTCCATAATTTTTAACATGCGATAACTAACCCCAGTTTTTGAGATCACTCTTATCAAGTGAAACACAACGCTCACAATGTTTCAACATTATCATGAGCTATTGCTACCACCCTTATCCGCCTACATGATCCCAAATCGCAACCATCCTACGGCATCTCAAAATTTCAATCATTACTCCAACCTAATGATTTCCCTCACCAAGGTCATTACTAACCATACAGGTAGCACACGTATGTGCTATAATTAATCCCAACACTTCATCATGAGTGCTATCTCTAAAAACCATAACGAACATCATCGTGTCCTAAGTCTCCCGGGTTCTGAACCTAACACTTATATATCTATTTTTGATGTAATCCTCAAAGGTCTTATCGACACCAGCTTATAAACATAAGCCATGGAACTAACTCAAAGTACCGCCACAAAATCAACATGACCTAAACACATTATAATCATCAATAATTTACCATCACTATGTAAACTTCAATACCACAATAATTCCCAAATGTATCAAGGAGAGATACTATTGTCATAAAAATACAAGGCACACAACTTCAAGTTCACTATTATTAGGGAATGTCTATCACTCGCATTAACATCTCACCAGATAGCCTTAGTACACATATCCAAGTAGTCATCAATACGGGTTCACATGCCTACCCGCGTTACTAACCTGAAGTCAAATTCACTAGACCACATTTTGTCATCCTCAATGGTGTTCCACCACTATCACTAAATTTCCTTGATTTATAACATCATACCATGTGCTAATCTCCAAGCTAACATACAATATATTGTTGTAGGATACGAGATGTCATGTACTTCCTAAAAGCACCAGGACCCATATCACGGATGTCACAGGGGATCCTATTTCTCAGAGCTACACTACAATCGCTAAACTATAAATTAACACTATCCAAATCTTGGTAGGACATGGGGCATTGGGTATTGCCCAATAGGAGGCTCACCCTAATGACTTCACAAGAGGTCATATTCTAAAACATCACGACTCTTTTACTTAATACTATATCGCTAGATTATCTAGTTTCACTCCTAGGTTAACTCAATCATCAAGTATATCTAAACCTACATCATAGTCAAGGTATATAAATTTAGGTATTCTAAATCTGAACCCTCGCCCAAGGGACCTAGTGCTTCCTCACCGCATAACTAGCACTTATAAACGCATTACTCAGTCGCTAAATTTCAATAGGGGAATTCACAAGCTTTCCAGTTAAGTCGTAACAAACACTACACGACATTAATACTGCTGTTAAGGCTTTTGGTAGGATACAGCTAATGGTGCATAACCCACACATTCCCAGGTATACGCTATTGGTGTCATTAAGGATCCTATTCATCAAATATTGCATTGATCCTTCACTCATTACTATGAAAGCTACCTGAAGTTCACTCCCTTGTCACTACAACTCCTCATTGTTGCTTACGTGACTCATTGGCCATAATTAGATAGAAACTCTAATCACGACTCATGAGATACATTCATCGAAAAATGGACACTAAGGCTATCACCCATAAGGATAGTATTCCATCAACTAAGACTGACTTATCCTTTAGCATTGATGCACACAAAATCCTATGCTTGTGTAATTATCCATCAATCACAGTATCACCTCAAGGATCGAATTTTTCCCAATTATATTCTCGGTATTGACCACTCATAAGTATTGTAACTAAGGATTACAAATCTCTTGGAATCACAATTTATCATTACTTAGTTATGGCACTCTAACTATCAACCCCTCCTGTCGACTATATATATAATTTGGTTCCACCCCCCCCCCCCCCAAATGGCATCATCACACCCTATTATCATCATCAAGTCTACGTCATTGAAGGATGGGACACACACACATCACACTAAAACCATGGTGTCACCACTTATTGGCTTACGTGGACACCCGTACATTATTAACACACTTAATCAAAAACGTGGAAGCAATTTATACAACTAATATGATTGTATGCCACTTGGCACTAACTTACTTGTCGTGATAACCTCTTTGATTTCATTGTCGAGGACACAAACTAAAATCGTCATCAAAATTAGCATGCCCGGCACAAACCAACATAGGCATCGAAAGATACAATACTGACCTCACCATGTCACTCCCGAAAGGAACCTTGAACCTAGACCTCTGATACCATTTGTAACCCCAGACCCGGATTCATGGGTTACTCATGAGTCAACCCCATCCGACTCGAGCGTTAGGTGTGAAGTGAAATGGAACAACCTATATAATTTTACTAGTTCAGTTTTATATAATTAACAGTTCACTTATTTAGGATGCGATTCCAGTTTCAAGATAAACTACGTATGGGACCCATGGGAAACACACTGAAGTCCAAGTAAAACAGATCTACTAACGTAAAACAAAAAAAGTACAATTACCTATGTAACGCCCTCAAAATGTGAACCCGCACCCAACCTGTCATAACAAAGTGATGGAGTGAGCCTATGCCCAATGGGAATATACCAACATTATAGAAACGAACAACAGGAAAGATACCCACACTCTACAACAACATGCATGCGAAAATGTATATACTTGTGAAAAATACATGTTCCAATGCATCAACCGTTTTACTTCCGAAAACCTTACTTGTCCAGATTAATTTACCTTAATCTTGTAAAAGATTCATGTACTCATACTTCGCATTTCTCACTATATTTTAAACACTCAGTTCAACACTTGAAACCTTACTTTGATTTATCTGAACCCATTCCTTTATCGAAATTACCCCCTATCATTTTAATTCAATACATTTTAGTATTTTTATTGAAACTCACCCTTTCAATGCACGCAAGCATCATGTTGGAAATACTTATTTGTCATTTGAAAACCCTTTTTCAATACATACTTATGCAATTTATGGGTTTAACCTCTAGGTTGTTTGATCACCCATTTACCCACTTTCTTTTCCCTTTTTCCTTATCTTATGGACATTAATAAATTTACGCATTCACTTGTCCATTTTACATTTATTGGAACATCTATTATATTCATTCAAGTTAGGATGTATTAACACATTTTACCACACAACTCATTTCTTAACATGTCCCAAATTTGCCTTATCTTTTCTCAGAATTTTCCTATACCTCATACTTCCATGGGCTTCACACCACTGGCTATGCGCACCATATGCTCTGGCCAGTGATTTAAGGCTTTTCACCTAAGGGTGCGGGCCTTCCTTCTTTTATCCCGATATTATTCGAGTTCCCTTTTATGTGTTTTAACATTTTACCAATACCCGCATTACTCTTCTTTCCTTTTTTACCCGGCCGAATCCAAAACTCGGGACTTTATCGCCCAATTTATGTTACACTTTGAGATACGTCATTTTATTTTCTTTACACTTTAACCTTGATTTTATTTCAAAAATCATATTCGTTTAGGCCCGCTTGTGTAATGCCTATTCCAATATTTTTATTCCATAAAATGTTCCACTTTAAGTAGCATTACCATCTTACCCATTTGTTTCCAAAATCACCTTTTACTCCATTTCGCAAGTGTTAATTTCCCAAAACACTATTAAGTCACCTACGCTAAATTCTTAAGTGTTTTAATCCTTTAACACCTTTTTGTACTTTGAGTAATATTCTACCTAATTGGAAACTCTTTTCCATCTTGAATTCTTATTTAGTTCCATAAGTATTAACCCTTTACAATATTAATAAGTTACACACTGGCTTTTCTTATTTTATGTTTAAACCTAACAAAAACCTTCTCTAAACTTGCTTATTCATTTATCTTCAAAATACTACAGGTTTATATGCGTGAGGAGAAGGATTTTAAACCCAAAATTCTAACTACATGGTTTAAACATATTTTTCATCATTTGCAAACATTTTATTTCATAAAATATATTTCATCAATATTTCTAGAAAATACACCATTTTTATTAAAACACCCACTATCATTATTCAAAACTTTGAAATAATCATCCATTCTTGACTTTCAACAAATAGCATTTTTATTCCATAAAAATGTCTATTATTTCTCTTTACTAGAAACACACTAAAATAATATTTTATCACATTGTTATTCCATAAAAATATCCATTATTTTCTTTCACTGGAAAACACTCAAATAATAATTTTTTTGCATTTTTATTCCATAGAAATGTCCAATTTTTCCTTTTACTATAATTCCACACAAATAATTTTTTCATACCTTTTTATTCCATAAAAATGTCCATTATTTCCTTTTTACTAAGAACATAATTATGACACATTATATCTCATAAAATGTTAAATGAATATATTTTGAAATTTTCCATGTTTCATAACCCATTTTAAATCATCCTTTTTTATGCACATTTCATACCAATGCTAAGATGATTAGTAGTCAACACTAGAATGCACGTTAATATCCTTGCTACATATATTTAATCCAATATATGTAAATAACATGCTGAATTTGTACTACACATTAAACTTGCATCAAAGTTAGTCTTTCCCACCTTACTGAGGTCTAAAAATGGGTGAGATGTTGAAGAAGATGGAGGACCCCCCCACCTCCAAAGGTGGCCTCAAGGGGGGCTCTAAAAGCCCTCCTAAGCTTGCCATTGTTACTCTAAGAATGCTCCAAAAAAGCTTTCCTCTACCTCCAAGAAATCCATCTTCATTACTAAGAACTCTCTTTAAATACCAATTCAAATATCAAGAACACCATTTTCTGTATTATGACATGGCCATCTAGGTTTTCTATGTGTATGTATGGGGTGTAACACCTCTAAAATCGTGGTGCTAAGGGCTGGAAGTGGTGGGAGTGTGTGGAAAAAGTCTGGGGCAGAAGGGTGTTTCTCCTATGGAAGCTCCAAGCTTAAGCCAGAAGACTTCGAAAGTCTTATGGGGTTTTCCCTACAAAGTTCACACGATTTGTCCTCTTATAACACAACCAATGGGTTACAACCTAAAGAGGAAACCTTGTCCTCACAAAACCATCCCATACCAGGTATTACCAATTAGACAACACTTAAATGAATCAACGGTTATTGTTTTCGTCAGCGTCATTCAAACGATATTCCTCGTCATTTAAATGAGACCCCCTTCTCGTTCGAATGACAACCGTTGTGTTACAAACGACCAACTTTCAAGGTATCGCAAATTTGTCCCAAACAGCTTCCAAAATCTTAGAAGAGACATATATAATTTAATTAATTCATAACCAATAACTCTATAACCCATATAAAATCCATAATCCAATAATTCTCTTTATAATTATAATTAATTCCTCCTCATATATAATCCATATATAATTTAATTAATTTGTCGGGGCATGATATTACAACATGTGATAGAAATATGAGACATTTAAAACTTTTTCCACAAGATACAATTCGATTAAATCCAACGAATATAAACATCCATGCAAATAAAATCCATCACCATGCTAACTCAAAAAATAAATCCAACTTCAAAAGATAGAATAATACCCAATAAATAATTCGACTATAAGTCTCTAACTGAAAATCATAACAGCTATGGAGCCGATTGGCCCACCAAATCGACAAATTAATGTCTCATAATAAAATCACTGAATGGAAATAAATCAAACTACTACTAAAGTGATAAAAATAAATATCAATCTACACTCCAAATATCTCCAAACCATCCTATGCAGTTATTCCAGCACTATATTGGGTCAGAGGCCACCGCATAAAAACTAGCTACTCCTCCCAATTAGAGACCACAAACCCAGATAGAAGCATTATACATGATAAAGATCACAATAGAGTATCTTAAATTAAAAGAGATATATATTAACATGAGAAAAAAAATAAACTACTATTATCTACCCACATAACTAAGTCGCCCCAATGTTCAAGTACAATTATGATATTTCAACATTAAATTATCAACTCATGATTATTAGTTATATTAATGTATTCAATTTTATTTATGTGAGCCAGTTCACCCTATTACGAGTCCTGCACATACTCCTAGAACGCTCAAATTATTTATGCGACACCAGTATAGTCAGTTCACCCTATTGCGGATCCTGCACGTACTCTTAGCCCGCTTAGGTTTTACACCACACACATTCTCCTCACTATATCTAGTTCACCAAATTTTATTAGCCCTGCACATACTCGTGGGGTCACACACACAACACGTCACAATATCTAGTTTGCCCAATTTTTTATCCCTACACATACTCGTGATGACAACACACACCCACGTCACTATAGCCAGTTCGCCCCTTATTATTAGCCCTGCACATACTCGCGAAGCAAATTCATTATAATACCTATTCTTTGTCATAAGCACTAATTATCAATTTATTATCAAGTTCTCATTATTTTCTATTAGTCCCACCATTTAATAGAGCATAAATCCTCAAACCACCCGAGTCCCATACCTAAAGGTCTCCAACAGACAAGTATATCCTAACTTATCATTTAGGAAGAATGCCTACCAATATCTACTACCTAGTCTCACACCTAAGTTAACGAACCAACGGAAAGACTTACAATTCAGCCCTACCCTGAAATTACCCATCCGTAAGAATCTACACTCGCTAGTCCCATATATAGAAAGTGGTAATAAAAATAAAGGTCTACCTACTAGTCTTATACATAGCCAACAACCTAAAATAAAGTGAAAGCAATAAATACCCCCAATAATCCCCTCGTCTTTGCCGTGTCAAATATAGGCACAATTCACGATCATATAAGGAATATTTTCATCATATCACAATAATCCTTTATATCAATCAGAAGATTACTATTTATCCAAGTTATGTCCATTTAATTATAATAGTAATTAAAAAATTCATTTTTCAACAACTTATGTAATTTCCATCTACATGCATATTTCGGGGCATACAACCATAAATTTATATTCTATAAGCAACACATAAATAACATGATTTTACCAGTCGAATTAAACATTAAAAGTTCATATGATTTATTCTAACATGCGAACCTCTATATATTCTAACGGAATTCCAACCTCTAATCTAAGCGTGCGAGAGTTTTGAGTATTAATTCATATTAGAGATTTCAATAAAAATAGTCCCAAAATTAGTTTCACTTTAATTAGTTTCTCTAATTTATTTTAAGTAAACAATGGTTATTAGTGTTTAGGCAACATTTAAAACACATCATACTAAAGGAGAACAATTGAAGTATTCATGACTGTAAGAAGTCATTTGAAGAATCCGATTGCAAGGTTGCGTTCCTCTCAAGAAGACAATAAAGACTCGTTCTTGGACTATCTTGAGAAAACTTGGATTAGCTCTTCACAACTTGGGTCTAAAATTCATTTAAATGGGGATTAGGTTTTGTAAATGAGAGGAGGTATAAACATGGGAGGCTGATTATTTTTGAGAAGGTTGAAATGTGTTTTAAAAACCTTAAACTCGTGCCTTTTTATTTTAATAAAAGAAAAGAGTTTGAGTCCTACACAAACATTACAAAGAGAATCCCATTTTTCATCCATTGTTCGAGCCAACAGGTTCGAATGCCCTGACAAATGAAGTCCCCTAATTTTATATAAAAATTCTAATTTCTCGAATTAAATCCCGATTCCAATTTCGATTAAAATTTCATTTTACTTAAATCAAAACCAACATTTTTAAGTATAAAAATTGATAAATTCCAAAAATTCCTTTTTTCCTAATTTTTTATTTATAAGAGATTTTACAGTTTTAAAATCATTAGGTGTTTCACAGTTCCCTTGATGTTGGTTTTGGGACACTCGTGGTAAATCAAAGGGACTAAACAGTAATTATGCATCCAAACTCTTCCGATCAAATGATGGTAGTAAGTGGCTGACTCAATCAGTTGGAACTTTATATGTGAAGTGATATTTCCTATAACTATACCAACATTTACATACCCAATGGACTTAGAAGTCTAGTTATTATAGCTTGGGATTGAAAGAGGCATCGTGATTAACCTAATTTTAAAGATGTTAGCCTTATAGAATGAACTAATGACATGATATTAACCAATGAACCTCCGCCCATTAATGCCCTTGTAAATATCGTTCCATTTATGCTCTCCGTCATATATAATGGCTTGGTATGGGGGAACCAAATTTGTCTATTTACGTATGAGAAAGTTACCTCAGGCATAAATCATCGTATAAACTTGGCCATATGCCTTTTCCATCTGAGTGATGGAATGTCATTTTTTTCTTGCTATATCCAAAATTATCGGTGTAATAACCAAACAATTGTCTTGGGGCGCATGAACTTGGTTAAATAACCATGAAAACTTTGGTAACATCCACATAAATTTGTACTCCAAGCTCGGATCTACCTCATATTCCTCTATCTAATAAGTTTTATCGTTATTCCTAACACTTGGTTCATCATAGGCAATGACCACGTTGGGCATTCCTACCAAACGTTTGTCATACATTAACTGGAACTCTTCTTCTTCTCTTATTTCTTTTCTTGTTATAACTTATGCTTTCTCACTAAAAGCAACCACCATATGTGCCTCATGAGTTGGTAGGGGGTTTTATTGACATTGCCTTAAGGAATTTGCAAGTTTACATTCAACATGTTCTTGTTGATGATCCCCCTCAAAGTAAATCATAAATTTGTTGGGTGACAAACATGCCAATGTATATGGAAATATTTTGGGTCATCTTGCACCTTTGTCGTGCGATAATAAGGAGGAGAGTTATTTCATGGAAAAACTATACCATTTTTCAACATGTTGTTGTAACAACTTTTTACCCATTCAACATAGCAAGTCAATGGGGATGGACCCTCACGATCAAACTTGCTCTTATTATTCTTATTTTTTATTACCTCCAACTTGATCTTATCCGATACCCTCTATAAAATTCACTCGTAGTGCTTGGACTCCTCTACCTTATTGGTATATTTTTTTCTTCCATGTGACATTGGGCATAATGGAGTTCGATCGAACAACTAATGAGATGTTACAGGAAGCCCTTGTGAAAGATTTAAATGTGCCTTCTCGGATGTCATTTATCATATGACAAATATACTCTGGTAGTATCCCCTCAGTGAAAATATGAAGAAGTTTTCTATCAATGGAATTTTCCCTAACACTTAGAGATCTCTCTATAAATCTTCGAATTTAAGTCATTACATCATCACCTATCCTTTATCTCTCCCGAGCAGGTTGGGCCAGTATAAATTCATCCTCCATTAAAATTATTTTTTAAGAAATTGAATATGCATGTCCTCCCACGTATTCGCACTCCTTGGGTCTAGATGGGAGTACTAATTATAATCTTTATTGATAAGAGACCTGGAAAACTCCCTCATATGAAGATTTTTATTATTACAATGAACTCCTAAGTGCTTAATAAAATTCTTGATATGTAACTTCGGGTTACCCCCTTTCCCATTGGATTTTTCAAAGATTCGGGGAACATACGCCTTAGGGTATGGTTCATTGTTTTACTCCTATGGGTAAGGACTACGGAAATTATCTTAGATAGACACTTCCTCAATAGGAGATTGTGAGGAAGTGACATTATTTCTATGGTTTTTTTCCTAACATATTCAATGATCAATGATGGTGAGGCATATGGCTCCACTGCCTTGGATTTTAGCAGAGTTAAGTTAGGTGAGGCATTGACAGTAATAGGTGCTTCATCAGTTATTGTAGAAAGAGGAGCAAGATTAGTCATCGATGGACCAATAGGCCTTGTAGGTGGAATAGGCACTCTTGTCAAAGGAACAGTTGTTGGTGATACCCGAGTAGTGAAAGAACCTAGGTCCGTCGTTGAACCAAACATCGCCATTCAAGATTGGGTTTGTAAAATCTCCATATATTAGGTTATGATATTGATCATTTAGTTGGGTCCTATTACAGTACTTTTAGAAGCTTATCCCATGTTAATGTTTCCCATGCCAATGGGATTTAGAGTTAGCTCAATGGCAGGAGTAATCTACTCGTCCTTATGTTGAACGTCGTCAAACAAAGTGCAGTTAATCGTTAAATGGCTCAAAGCTTGTCCTAGTCTATATAGTTAGCCAACAATCTAAAATTCCACTAAAATAAGTTCAAAATAGACTTTAAAAAATCATATAAACCTACTCACAAGTTAACATTATATTTAAGGAAATCATCTAATTATATCAATTCAATTATCTTATTAAATTGATTAAATAACCAATACACATAGCTCAAATTAAAATCTTTCTTATTAATTAATTTGACTGTGAATCCATATTATAAGAACCTACTTCATGATCGGTGGGACCCAATCCCGAAATAATAATCCAAACATGGAAACCCCTGAAACCTAGCTTCTGATTGTTACTAAATCACTTAATTATTTAGCTTAATGAATTATTCTAAGTCCGCTAATATCAATAATAATACAATCGAGTCAACATTAACCCAATTACTTAAATTAATACATGTGACATCTCAAACTAGTAAAAAACATAACGAAAGTCCAACATCACAAATCACAAAATGACATACCACATGTCATAAGAAAATAAAATATTATGAAAAACAATATAATCAATTTAAAATTTAATTAAATCCACTAAAATGCATGGTATTATAGAGTCACTATGTCTTTGGACTCTATTTCGGTAGTTATCAAATTTTCTAACATGTTACTAGAGATTACGGGGTTCCACCGAGTATAGTGAACTATTTTGTTATTAACTTAGCTCTGGGAACTAGATCAATACCCCGATCACCGTACCGTATGGACCCGTTGGAGAGTGTATGTATATTAGTTTTTGGATGACGTGAGTGGTGATTGGTACTGATTTGTGTTATGTACATGTGTAGTTAATTGCATCCCTGATATAAATTATATTAGTATGCAATGTTCACTTATTAGTCTAGTGTTAGAGACTTATTTGTATTAGTTATATCTTAAGTTGGAACAGTTAAGTAGTATTTCACATATGATGAGGGTTGACGTACCTTTTGCATGTGAGTGTCGACGGGTTGACATGTTTGTCATAAATGAGTCGTATGATTATTACTGTATCAATACTTGTGAAATATATCTTGTAGATTTTGTGCTCTGACATATATATATTTGGGGAGATTCTTAGACTAAAGTAACAAGGTCATAGAGATTCAGACTTGCCACTTTATAGTTAACCAGTCGCTCACATTCCATTCATAGATTAGGTTGTTATTTCATTTCAGTCTTTCAGTTTTAGACTATTATTTACAGATTCGCATGGACCAAGTTGGTACCATTTGTTTATTTAGTTGGAGTTATTTATTACAGTTGAGACTATTTCATTTATTTTTGTTACATGAGGCATTAGGTTATTACAGTAATGATTATTTTTTTGTCTCATGTTATGGAAGGTTTAAATTCACTTTGGTTATTATTTAATATTGTGGATGCTGAGAACGATATAAATTGATTAACATGCCCCATATTCGACGTATTTGAATGATCAAATAATACGTGAGAAATAAGGGGTTGCTACATTTGAAAACTAATTTTCATTTTACCTCATTTTTGTTGTAGCTTCGGGTCTTACTATTGTGACCTATGAATTAAGAATTTGTGCAATTATGATTGTTTCTTATGAGGTATTTTTTTCTGGATTCCCATATTTAATCTAATTAATTTTTTATGATATGAATTTATAATTATTGAATTATTGCGCAAAATTACTCATACTTTAAGCAGATGTTTTTTAAAGAGTGGTTAACAACCCCCGACAAAATTCTCCTCGATTGTTCCCTCATCTGAACACCTAAAGTTTGTAGAAATTTTTTCTTCTGTATGTTCTTAAGACCCTCACCGCCAATAGAACTACTAGATTTGCCATTGGGTGTAATTATTACTTCACGTCATTTTGACAAGTGTTATTACTTTTTTGAACCAATGAAATTTTAAAAAATCGCTTAATATGATATATGTCATGATAAGCTACATTCATGTCATCATTTTTAAAGAATATAAAAATAACCTTTACATCCACTTCATTTACACCACAAATAATCATTTTTTTACACAATCTAATTATATCTCTTTCTTTTTAAATATTTCGAACATAATCTGAATTTTCCCTTTTATTTTTTAAGACGTGAAAATAACATGTTGTACTACAAAAATATTTTAACCATAAAGACTATTCTTGAAAATGAAACTTGTCTAGTCAAATCATTTTTAAAATAGTAAAAAATGTGACACAAACAATACAATCCTCTAACCTTCCTCTTTTGAACGATAACACGAATAAATAGTAAGGTATAATATTTTACCTACAATTTTGCTCTAAAAAATTAGTAAAACATAATTTATATTGGGTGTAATTGTATGCTTTAAAGTGATTGTATATTGTGCTTAAAATATTGTGCAATGATGTCGAATATAAATTTTGATGGTACCTTTAACGCCAACCTTTTCCTTTTCCTTTTACTTGAAAGTTAAACTATCTAGTTGAAGTTTACAATTATGTTGTAGTACATTAAGTTATCTTTTTGCGTTCATTACACTCTAGTCCACAAGATATGTGTTACTGCAAATTTAAATCATAACAAAAAAATCATATATTTCGTAATAGTTACGTTAAGAGGAGGGTTAGGTTTGGGTTTTAAGTTACTATACATATAGGTATATACATAAAAATCCAATAACGGACAACTTGATCAATTGGATGGATTTCATCTATTTTGCACCTCAAACCAAAAATAGGAAACTATAAAGCTCAACAAAAACGACTGCATCCTAAACTATAAATACATTCCCCACTCATCAACCCACTACAAAAAAAGGTTATAAAAAAATTTAGTGAAAAGAAAATGTCACACTTTCTAAAACACATGAGGCTAATCAAGGTATCAATCTTGATTTTGCCAAAAACAAATATCCTTAACCTTATTCTATATATATATATATGTGTGTGTGTGTGTGTGTGTGTGTGTGTGTGTGTGTGTTGTAAACATAAATTAAAGAATGCGTAATTAACAGTTTTATATGGATATATAAATTTAACATATGAATATCCAATTCTATATATTATTTGTTCTTTAATAATACAAAGGTTATGTATTATATATTTGACGTTGGGATCTTAAATCAATATGATTATCACATACAATTATTATGAGGAATACAACATGATATTATATGACATACCTCCATCATGTCATAAATGAAAAGACTGAGGGAGCAGTTGATCATAGCGATGTCTGATTGGACTGAATTTTGGACCACGACTTCCTCTTGTATATGGAAAGAACATGCTTCAATTTCAGCACATTCCAACAGTTGGATCTTCTTTTGTAGCCAAAACAGTATTCCAAAAATTAACACAAATTTGAGTTTTCGAATTTCTCTCCCTTATCCTATGATTTCATTATGTTGTCTTTTCGTGTGTCTTAATGATGAATAGTTAGAAACTTATTTATAGGTAGAGACAGGACTCAAATCTCCGACAGTCACATAATCTTAACCGTCCATCAAGGTAGATAATCAAGAGTCATTTTGGCTCTTAGTATTTTGAGTACCCTTTCATTAACTAAAGTGACTCTTAGTATTAATCTAATTATGGATCATATTTTGTAGAATTATTATTTAAAATAATTTTAACATTCTCGCACTTGTTCCATAATTATCATAAGGTGTGCAATAATCTTTTAATCATCCTTAAATAGTTTTTCATAAATACGTTAATAAAATAAACCATTAATGTGGGCCATGGCACTCACATATTAATTCAAGATCGTGATTTCCTCCATATACCACAACATTAACAATTCATCCAACAAGGTCTACAATCATTCTATTCAATAATGGTCCAATAATGTCTTATATAAAAGACTGTTTGTGTCACATTTATCAATTCACATGCATGTAAACTTATATTGCAAGACAGAAATTGAAATATTCAGAATACAGTTTAATTTATATCAAATATAGTGTCAAAAATTAAGCACCAAACACTACACAAAACTTATACTTAATTGGCTACAAGCAAGACTCACATCTTAGGCATGTTTCATGAATGTCCCTTGGTGATAGACCATTTATTAATGGATATGCTACGTTAGTACTTATACTAATGTGTTCGACTGACACTTGTTGTTTTTGAACTTCTTCATTCACATATAGGTATTATATCCTAATGTGCTTAGGTTCTTTAAAATACCTATCAATTCTTCATAACGGATAGTGCAACAACAATATCATAATATTTCAGCGACTTGGTAATTGTGTCGGCAACTCCAAGTCCTAAAATAAATTTTTTGCAGCATAATCCATAAATTATAGCCCCAAAACATGCTACATACGATATTTAATTGTTTCTCACTCTTTCATAATATTGTTCACTAGGCCAAAACAAACGTACTTAATCAAGAAAGGAAAATTATCATAACTGTGAGCATATAATATTTTAAGCATCTCATTACTTTATACTCTTCAAATATTTTATTTCTCTAATCTATGATTCACTACTAAGAGAAATTCAAGAAATATATAAATTTACTCCCACTGACTTCAAGGTGTATATATATACTTAATCAAAATACATAAAGTATTCATAAAATACCATTGATGGGAAACTTACATAAGTTTATATAGTAATTTCTCAATGTATGCAGTTCTTTTCTTAAACTCTCACAAGTTTTCACACTAAATGTAACTCTTACTCAAAAAGAGCTACTAAAGCTATAAATTTTAATATTTTAAGATATAGGTGGAAATATTTATTTGCACCCCTTTGTCTATTCGTAATGAAAACTTTGACTATAAGTCTAGCTTTATATCGTTGATTGTCAAAATCAAATATTTTTTTACTCTGTCAAATTCACTCTTAGGATAAATCTCACAATTGTTCAGAATAGCAAACTCATTTAAGAGCTTCTTAATACTATTCATGTCCATTAACCAAAATAACAATCACTTTGGATGTTAAAGGAATGACATGAATATCTTAACTTCTTTTATAACCACATTAGGTGATTTGATACTCCCACTAGTTTTACCATTCTTTAAAGAATTTGACATTTTTCAATTTCTAAATTAATTAGTCACCGTCTTTCAAGGGTAGATATAATTGTAAATTCTAATTATCTTAGTGGATTATAAATCCATGTATGTATTAGACATTCCCAATTATGCGAGCGTGTCAAATTGGGTAAGTAAAGTGGAATTTATAACTCATATTTTTAAAATTTTAAATGAAATTTTTTGTGAATAAATGTTGTAGCGATATCAACTTATTGCATTTGACTTTTTGTTTCATAATGACATGATCTATGTAGGTCCATTATCCAATGACTATAATCTCCCACTTGGGCCACATAGATCATTATAAAATCTTAAAATCTTAAGAGCAAACATAGGTGTCATAATTCATAAGAGACAACCCAAAGACACCTAGACTATTAAGTCATCAGGATAAATCTAGAGTTAAAAAAATATGATACTCAATCCACAAAATCGAAAAGCTACTTTAAAGTTCAACATTATGATATAGGATCACAAGCATTTTTCTTGTAAATGTTTTATCAAAAATAAAATTATAGAAACCACCAATGAGAACAATATAAATAAGAAAATATATTCTCATATAAACTGAAAAATCGTTTGTATACGGAAGAAAAATATTTGCAAAGATCATTGGGGGGGGGGGGGGGGGGGGGGTTGAAATGATACCAAAATAACATAGGAAAAGGAATCCAAGTGTTTATAGTTTGTTTTATGGTTTGTCTTGTAAGGATCCTCGTATCGATTTAAAACTATGTTACATAGCACTTTAGTTTTAAAAATGAAATAAATTATTTCATTCATATCGAGTGACACATTATAATTCACACAATGTATATTACATAATGGGTAGTCATATACTAATCTCTAACATTATGAGATTTTTCATAAATTTTATGCTTAATCCATTTAAATTTTTCAAAAATTTTAAAAGAGTTTCACACACAAATCTATTAATATTGGGTTCCTCGAGTAAAATAGAATTATTACAATTTAGCATCTTTTAAGTGAAACGTAGCTTCTTTATTTCATTCTAAGAAGTCAGTCTCAAGAACATTAAAGTGGATAAAATATGCAGTTTTAGAGAAATTGAGTAATATAAAATTAATGAAATAAATAGCTCACTACATTAATGTTATGAGCTGACAACATGTACATTAATAATATTTTATAAATGTGGACTTTCTTTCGTAATAACTTTGAATTTTTATATATATGACTTTATTGGGTACCATGTTATGTAATTTAGATGGACATGCTATCTAGGATAACTTTTCACCACCTAATTGTCTAATTACTTTATATTTATTTCAGTTGCTCAAAATAAATTTCCTTTTAAAAATTATATTGCCTGACGAAATAAATCAAATGTGCCCAATTAATGTTTTTGCTATGATAAGTTATTACTACCACTTTTAGCTCTAAATTTAATATTCATAAGCATTCTAACTGGGTCACTTTGTGGCTACCAAATTATCCATTATACGAATATTACATTATTTTATGGATTGTATAATAATTTCAGCAAGCATTAATGTTTTCAAATGCCATAAATGGATGTGTACTTTATAAATTAAGGAAGGTTATGAACTCTTTGGAGCAATCGATACCAAACTTAATAAACAAATATATTTTCCCTTTATATTAACTTCACCATTGCAACCGGACTATTTGGATCAACCAAATCATAATAGCTTAATAATAATGAAATATTTAATAATCTGAACACTCAAAACCATATCCAGATTCATTTGAGCAACCGAGACATAGTTCTTGAATGTTATCATAAAATCAACATTTACAATTTATTAAATTAGACCACTTTGGTGGAATCGTAACCTAATAAATACAGAGATGAAAACTTTAATGGCATGTTTTTAGTATTCCATTACTCATATTGGACATAATTACCATATACACATTTAATCTATTATTTACTATTTTGAACACTAATTAAACTTCAGGTAACTATTAGTCTCAAAAAAAATTTGAATCATTCAAGGTTAAGTTGATGCGAAAAAAATAAATAAATAAAAATTTACTCATTAATGTTCATTTGATAATCAAAATTGTCCCTTTGGGCAAACTTACAATGAACAATTCACATCATCATTGCATCAACAATCTAACATTCATTAATATATTTAGACCTACTGATAGTCAGATTTATACACAATAATGTAATATTTATAATTATAGACTATGTCACTCTAATGGACACCTAATATAACATGATATAAATATTAATATCAAAATTTTAACCATAACTATAAAATTCATAACAATATTTGGCATATACCAAAAATATTATGATAGTCAATTAAGATAAGACAACAGATGTATTTATTAAAACACATAAAATGGAGAAATCCATAATTTTCAATAACGAAAATTTGAGTAATCACTATAAAATAGTTAAGAAAACTCGAAAAATGGAGAAAGACATAGCTGTCAACTTAATTACTAAATATGAGAAATTTAAGATTTTGAGAACTTAAACGTGCTCAAATAGCCAAAATAGCATCCATCCCCAAAAAATGGTGATTTTTAATTATTAGATCCTTTTGGATTGACATAAAAAAATCATCAATCCAAAGTAAATTGGCAATTCTAATATCAGTTATTGCTTATTAGAGGCATAAGAAAACTGTTACGAAAAATGTCTCAAAATATACGGATTTACAGCTTTATAAAATAAGCGACTTTAAACACATAATTAAAATTGTCACGAAAGAAAATCACAATAAGGGTGCACAAAATCTCATTTTATGAAATTTTTTCTTTTATGTGATAATACAAATACATCAATTAATTCATTTGGTTGCATTCACAGATATCCTAAATTAATTTATCCCTAATTGCACTTTAATATGTAATTCATAGTGTTCAAAATAATTTATTTTCATGGAACATATATGCACACACATATAACGTAATGTATATAAAAATTAATACCCCGAAAAAATATTTTATGCAATTCTTAATGGATAATTTAAGGTCTAAATATAGATGCATACACAATAATCTAATATTTGTAATTATAGATTACGATAATTTCTTCTTAATCTAACATTATATAAATATTAGTGTCAAAACATTATTTCATAATTATTTAGAACTTTTTGCAACCAAATAGGTTACACACAATAATCTAATATACCGGAAATGTTGTTGTCAAACCTCTAAATTATAAGACTAATATTCAAAACTATATATTGAACATTTTTGTCAATACCAAATAATGCATAACATGAATGTTAGAACAACCATTTACTGATAAAAATATATGAAGTGAATTATACCATAAAATACCAAAAAGTAGTTTATTTTTCCAAAAATGGAAAATTTTGAGTAATCACTATAGTAATATAAACAAATTTTTTAGGATCAGTCTCCAATTCTCGGAATCATAAAATAAATTTTTAAGTGAGAGTTACTAGCGTTGACATTATTATCAAAAATGACAAAAACGCTTTTTCAAGGGTCTAAATGATGTCAAATCGTCGATATAGGGTGGTACCCATTGTGAACAATAGGTTTTGTTTATTTCGACCTTTCCAAGTGACCATGCGAATTTCGTAATATTCCAAGTAAAAAGACAAAATATGTCGCTAAAAACAATTCAGTAATTCCTAAGGTTTTTATTTTATTTTTATCCGGATTCTTACAAAAACTCCTAATGAACAATCATGAGATCAATAACCTATTGCTCTGATACCACGTGTAAACATAAATTAAAGAACACATAATTAACCATTTTATATGGATATATAAATTTAACACATGAATATCCAATTCTATATGTTATTTGTTCTTTAATAATACAAGCGTTATGTATTATACATTTAACGTTAGGATCTTAGATCAACATGATTACCACATATAATTATTATGAGGAATACAACATGATATTATATGACATACATCCATCATGTCACAAATGGAAAGATTGACGGAGCAGTTAATCATTGCAATGTCTGATCGGACTGAATTTTGGACCACTGCTTCATCTTGTATACGGCAAGAACATACTCCAATTTTAACATGTTCCAACGGTTGGATCTTCTTTTATATCCAAAATAGTATTTCGAAAATAAACACAAATTTGAGTCTTTGAATTTATCTCCCTTATTTTATGATTTCATTATATTATCTTTTCGTGTGTCTAAATGACGTATAGTCAGAATAGGCAGGGATATGACCTAAACCTTCAACAGTCACGTAATCTTAACCGTCCATCAAGGTAGATAACCAAGAGTTATTTTGACTCTTGATATTTAGGATACCCTTTCACTAACCAAAGTGAATCTTAGTATTAATCTAATTATGGATCATATTTTTTAGAAGTATTCTTTAAAATAATTCTAACATATGTGTGTATATGTGTGTGTGTGTGTGTGTGTGTGTGTGTAATAGTTTTTTTGTGTTTTTGTCTTATTGTTTATTAATATTCATAAATCACCCCAAAAAAACTATTTGATTGGTGTAATACCCCGTATTTTCTGCATATTTGAGATTCAATTAGTTGAGTAATTAAATGATTTTTATTTTAAATTACGCGAGAGAAGTAATTGAATTGAATAATGATGTATTTATTAAATATTAATCGAGATTGAAATAAAGATTAATATTATGAATTACATTTACTCAGTAGATACTAAATGACTAATGATTAGAAATTACGTCATAGCGAGTGATATGGACGTAATTGGAATTTATCTCAATCGGGAGTCACATCTAGACTAATTTGGGGTCGAGATGGGATATTTATTTAGAGTGACTCGGATGATGATTGTGAGGTCACGGATGGGTCTGGAAGGGTCGAATTAGTCAAATAGTATACCCGAGGATGTCGATTGAGTCACAGGTCGATTTTAAACTAAATCGGGACCATGCAATGGTATTTTGGTCATTTTATATTATGGGGTTTAGAGACCCGTGTAAGGACATAATTTTATAAATGTCCGGGGTAGAATCTAGGAATTTTCTATTTTTTCCTAGATCACAGTTTGTATGTCTGATACCGTTATATTCGGCACGTCAACACGATCATCCTCGACGGCCTTTATCCGAATTCAATACATCCATTATCTTCACGTGCATAATGCTATATGCGACATGCTGCTCCGCTCATTCCCACTACTCCACTACACTTTATCGGTAAAATGGTTTATTGGAGCTTTAATATTTGCATAAATATTTGGAAAATTTTTTGAAATTTTTTTTTGAAGTCTGTATTAATTTTTAATCAAAAGCAGAATTTTTTCTAAGTGTAGAAGCGGAGTGCCTTGAACGACGAGCTCGCTCAAACGACTTTGACTGTCGTTCGTGCGAGATAGGCATGTCGCGCGATCTCGTTCGAATGACATTTGTCCTTCATTCGAGCGACATGGCTATCTCGTTCGAACGAGTCACCGCCTCGATTTTCGTATAAATACCTATACACCTTCTACACGATTTTGAAGTCTTTCTGCAATCTCAAAATTCTACGAAAACAGTCCAGATTAAGACTTCATCTTTTTAAGGTTTTTTAAACCTTTTTTATTCACAAAACCATTCTCATATATGTGTGTGAATCTTTAAACCTTCAAGAGGATCATCTACTCATATGGAGTAATTTGTGAGGAAGTCGTTCTCTTCTTCATTGCTGCCCTACTGGAAAGGGATAGTTCCAGCTGAAGACATCAGAACCGACACCCGAGGGTATTTCTGTGTCACATATTTTTATTATAATCCGTGTAAGCCATTTTCTTACAAAATTATAGTGAAAATAAAAGTTTTTGCCCCTTTGGGGGATCTTTCCTCATTTGTGTGTGTTTGAATGTTCTTGCTTGATTTTATCATCATCAATCACACCTAGATGCATGTTTAGGACTTAATTGATAAAAACTGAGTTTAATTAAATAACTTCCTTATTTAAACGCAAGCGCACTCTTCTCAACCCGCGAATTTTAGAACTCTTAATCAGCTTATAAGGATTGGGGGTTAGGGTTTAGAGGTTAGAAAACACAGAGAAGCCATTAGAGACTAATCTTGGAGCTTAAGGAAGGGTTCTTGAGAAATTCAAAGGAGTCTTGCACCACAAACAACCTAGGAGTGAGGATTGGTAGAGAAGACAATCACATCCATCACCAAGATACGAAATCAAACCCTGCTCATCAAGAGGCGAGTGTTTATTACAAATTAATATGAATTTATAATACCCATGAGACTAGGGTTTCATTTATATTGATAAATTCGATGTTCTTGGAATACAAGAATAATTTTAATACATATTTGGATAAAGATTGCATGTAGAATGATTTGATATCAGTATAGGATAATAAATTAGAGATTTTGTGTTATTATCCACGAATTAAATATGAGTTTTTGATGTATTATGGTGATAGAACATAAAACCTTGGGGTTTTGAGGATTAAATGAATAAATCCATTCTTGAATGTTATTCGTAACGTTTTGACGCAAAAATTACGTTAGAAATTGTCCTAATACATGTGAGTAGGATTTGGGACTATTGGTTTGGAGCTTGGTGGAAAAACATGGAAGTTATTGGTATATTATTGGTGAAAAACGCATCTGCAAAACGAAGAAGACGAAGTTCAGAGGGGTGAACCGGTTCAGATCAAAGGCGAACCGGTTCGGTTCCCAGAAAAAAGTAAAATCTCCCTTTTTGCCTAGAACTCCTAAATTTTTGTCGGGAAAACTTTTGGGAGATTGTTAGAATATAATGGAGGATCTTTTATATTGCAGTAGGCCATGATAGGGTTATGGGAGTTTAGTCGTATCAAGAGAATTAAGACAATAATTAAACGGGCTTGAACGACAAAGTAATTAATTCGCGAGAATGAGAATGTAATTATAGAATAGCGTGAGTGAACTTATGGCATGAACCAGTAGGGCAAGGAAGAAATAAAGTAAGCGGTAACTAGGACCCTTAGAGTAGAGAATAATACTCGAATAATACGATAGTGAGTTAAATCATAAAATAATAAGTACGGGGAGTATGTGAGTGAATTATACTACGTACGAACGATGATAATTAGGTTGTGTGAATACCTACCGAATATGTATATATATAGGTTGGGTGTGTACCTATATGGTTGATTTTATGAGTTAGCATACCTATGTTGCTTACTATCACCGGAGGTTCTCGCGTAGTAGACGATCTCACCTTGACGATTCCAGTGAGGTCTGGATTGGTGCCCCAGAACATAGAACTTAGGGCGGCTCACTATGTGACGTGCATTAGTGAGATCGGCGTGTCATTTGAGTACGTTACGTATGTTCGTAGCCCAAAGTCTTAGAACTATGTTCGCCTCCACCGTTTGATATTTGATTTTGGGTTCGATAAGACATGCCGAACGAATAGTCCCCATTTAGTACGAGAGGTACTTGGACTGATAGCAGAGTATGCCTATTGTTTCACGGTGGTCCTATTGAGAGACACCGTATTGATATATATATACATATACAGTCCTGCTCTTGTGCGGACTAGTCCGCATTTTAAGAATGTGGATCGGACGTGTGTCACCTGCGGTGAGCCTATGAAAGAGAGAGAGTGTGCCTATAATTTAGGCGATAATTTCTAGGAGCACCGTTAGGTGACACATGTCCGTTCCGCATTTTTAAAATGCGGACTAGTTCGCACAAGAGCATTATTTTATATATATGTGTGTGTGTGTGTGTGTGTGTGTGTGTGTGTGTGTGTGTGTGTGCTATCGTGATTATTCTACTTATGTGTGACAGTAAACTGATAGATAGTGTATATCTAAAATATGAATTATGTAGTGAATCTCAATTAATTGAATAAAAGAGGAAATAAATGAAATGAAAATTTTAATGCTTAACATACGAGGAATGTTAATTCGATTAGCGTACTCTATGGGCAGTACGGTGACTTAGATGAGATTAGTCCAGATAGATACTTATGTCTAGTTAGCTTGGGTAGTATAGCTAGGTGGGCTAAGTAGAGAACGTTAGGGGTGCACAATAGTTGAGCGGTGAGAAAACTCAAGAAAGTGTACGTGACCCTAACATGTGTAATTAGCAACCAATTTTGAATTGTGATAAACTCTTACTAAATATTTTCAAAATGTTTTGGGTACTAACTCTTACTATAAAAATATTTTCAAAACCTTTTAGGTGTCCAACCACAGGGACGCCAGACCTAATATTCTGCTTCAGGGATACGCAGCTGCGGCATAGATTGATGCTTGCAGAGTTTTGGATTAGACACATTTATTCTTCATTCCAAGTGTAGGAATTTATTTCAATTATAGTTTCAGTTGGGCATGTTGTCCCTTTTAGATTTATTATCTCAGTTCAGGCTTGTATTGGATTTGGTTGTTATTATTGAATTTTATTTGGTTTGATTGTAGCCGATGGTTTATTCAGCAAGATTTTTAAATCATTTATTTTATTGTGCATTGATTTAGATATTACATGTGGTGAATGATTTATTTAGTTTTTCACTTGGTTAATTATTTGTCTAATGAAAGATAAAATTTGGCACCGGCTTTTGAATACTAGGTGAGTAGTAAAGTTTTTAAAAAGTTTTCGACAATGATGCTAAGAATGAACAATATGTAAATCATGTTTTAATTTAATAAAGGTCTGATCACCCGGTATTTAATTAAGGGGTGTTACAATTAGTCTCGTAGAAATATAATATCCACTAAAAATGACATTTATTAAAAGGATGGTAAATTTTTTTTAAAAAAATAGAAATATTATGTCAATTGAACCATTAATGTAACATATAAACATTAATGTTAGCTTTCGTATCAGTATCGGTGATGATATGACAATATTATCTTGGTATTTTTCAATAATTTTTTTATGGCTAGTTATATTGGCTTTAGGATAATTTTAAATATAAATTTATTGAACATTAAATATAATTTATGTTCTAGGCATTAAAGAGTAATTAACCTCACCCAAATAAAGGAATAGAAACGGGAAGAAAGATATCGTGCTCATGTGTTGTTGACCAAGTAACCAAATCTTGTGAAGAAAATTCTCTTGAATTTGGTCTTGGTAGACCAATTCTAGTCGCTTGACCTGAAAGTGAAGAACAAGCAACAAAAAGAGATTTGGAAAAGCAGATTAACCGGCTCAGTCAACTAAACTTGTCATAAAAGTCACTTGACTTTGACAATCCAACGAAATCACAATGACTAGCATACTAATTACAAAAAGGTACTGATAATAGAAAAATATAGCATTTTTTCTCATTGCACATATTTTTTTTTTTAGTAGCATATTGGTGACTTTCTCTATCCAAATATTATTTTGACAGTGTCAAGAATCGAACTGAAGATCAAACTCAATCCATTTACAAGACTGTCCCAGTGGTAGTATACCACTGCGCCAAAATGCTTGGTTACATATTTTTAATCTCAAAATAATAAATATTAGCATTTCATATATATATATATATATATTTGTTCCCTATTAAATATATGTTAAAATTTTATTTTTATTATTTTTAAAATTTTATTGTATACTCTTAGAGCACATGTTATCAAGACCCTTGATAATATGTACCCTAAAGACATATATTTAGAATTTAAAAATAATAGGGATAGAGTTGATATATATTTAATAAGGTACAAATACTCATGTAAAACAACCATGCTTACTATTTTGAGACTTAAAGCATATGCCCTTAGAGCACATATTCATCTTTTCAATTATAAAAATTAGTATATATTATAAATTTAGTACCTTATTTTAAAGTTGTCATAAATAATTAATTATTTTATAAATAAAATTTGTCTATTATTTTTAAATATTTTTATTATATAAAAACTATTTATTATAAATAAAAATTCAAAATAATAGTACGTATTTATATAAAAAAAAATTATACAGATTTTTATTTTTTCGAGTTAAAAAATTGCATGTCATTTATAGATGTAAACTTAAAGTTTTTTCCATAATTAACACGTTAAAAATGTTTTTATCACTAATTTTTTCTATTTATATTAAAAACAATTTTGAAATTTGAAAACTTTTTTTAACTTAAAAAACTATTTTTTATAAATAAAAACTTTGAAAAAACTGTACGTATTTTATATATAAAAATTATACATATTTTATTTGTTTTTAGTTAAAAAAAAATTATGTCATTTATAAATAAAAACTCAAAGTTTTTTAATAAATACAATGTTAAATATATTTTTATAACCAAAAACCTTTAATATTTATATAAAAAAATAATAATTTTGAAATTTTGAAAACTATTTTTAACTTATTTTTTCTAGAAAAGCATTATATAGATGTAGTAGTATTAGTAACATTGTGTAATGTGATTTGAGTGGAGAATGATGAAAAGAGATTGATTGAATTTAGATTGTGTTGGATCGAGAGATTAATTAACGCAATCTAGAATTGATCATCTTTTTAGTTTTTAAAAAACTTTTGATTTACTCATTTTTTTGTGTCAAAGAGATTTTTGATTAATCCATTTAGGTGAAATGGAGCATTAATTTTAGGAGGAGCGAGAAAATATAGTAGGGAATATTAATTAATTATTTTTCTAATACTATCGTATTAGATATATAATATAAATTTGAAATTCCACTCGAAATCCAAATCATTTATGTTTAAAGCAACAATGGAGTTTTCTTTTTAAAAAAATCACTTTAATTATATATTTATAAAAATAATGGACTTGCAAGCATATTTACAAAAAAAAATCACTTTTTTGAATTCACGATTAGTAACCGTGTTTTTAAGTTGAAATTGTGGTAAGTAACCGCAAATTGAAGTTGGACTAATTATGTTCTTATTTTCAATTAGCGTCTAAGAAATTGAATAGGATGAAATCACGAGTATAAATCACGATCTTATTAAATTTGCAGTTAAGAACCACGAATTTAGCTTAACTCATTTTTTGCATAAGTTGAAATCGCAATTTGAAACCTCGAATTTGTTGTATGCCATAATTTCAGCCTAAATAATTATGAATCTAACTAATTAATGATTCACTGAGCACTTTTTGAATTTGCTATTCGTAAACGCGATTTGAACTTAAAAACCCACGATTTCAAGAAGTGCAATATTTTTATAGATATGTTAAAAAGTACCTTTTTTTTATAAATACGTTTTTAAAAGTGCATTATTTAAATTACAAACTTGCAACAATGAGTTGGTAAATTTCCCACCCTTAAATGGATCTCTCATACATTTCTATTTTAACCTTTCATCGAATTCTTTTAGGATTATTTTGAGCTATTCCCTTGCTTTTATGACTAGTTTTGCAGTACATCCCTGTTTTTTTTTAAATTGCAAGAAACCCCATTCTATTAACAATCCATCTAAACCGTTAACATTGTTTACACTTTGTGTTTTCCCCCATTTTTATGGCCAGTCTTGTGGGAGACCCCCAAATATTTTGAATCGGAATTAATTTCAACTTTTTTTATATTTTATGAGTTTTCTTCAAAATTATACTATTTTGATCTTTTTAAAATATGCACAATTAGGATATTTCTAACAATATTCCGCTTGTATTTTGACATATTTTACTTATTTAAATTCACACTATTCCGATTTTTTAATAGATGCCGATTAGAAATTTTTCCTTTTTGATTTATTCCAAAAAAAAAATTCTTTTTTAGATTTTTTTGAAAAAAATTTAAATTTTTTAAATTTATGCCGATGAAGTTTATTTATACCAAAATTGACTACTTAACACACGTGTGTTTTTCCCCATAAAATGCCTCCCATCACTTACAAAGTTGCTTGAACAAACATCATACAGAAGGTCAAATGTTGCAGTTTGGATCAATTTGGGCTTTCACGAGCCCCAACATGATCCCTATTTTTTTTATTTTTGCTTTTTTATGGAGGTAGTGTGGGTGGAGGGAATTTTAGAAATTTGTGGTGCTTTATTTTATGAATCATTTTGATAAAACCCTTGTTTGATAATATGACATTAGACTTGACACAATTTTGTTCAATAATTCTATTGTGTATTAAAATTAGTATTCCCCTCCACCCCACCCACCCACCCACCCGAAAAAAAATGAACCTCCTTTTTTTTGTTATGAAGGGTAATCTTGCACCAGCTTATGCGCACATCAAACTAATCCCTACACTCTGAACAAGATTTGCGATCCGTGACCATAAGACGCAGCTGCCAAAATTTGAACCTGAGTGCTTGGGTTTACAGTTACACCCGATTACCACCTTCGACAACCCACTTTATTCTAATTCTCTTTCCATTTCTCTTCTTTATTTCTCACTTCTTTCTCGCTATCTCTCTCAGACACACACACACACTCACACACACACACACACACACAGTTTTTGCCTTATAGTTTTAATGCAAAAAACGTGCTTCGCTAATAAAAAAGAAAAATAATTTAACTTACATTAAAAAAATATATTTTTTAGAGATAAAAAAATGGAAATTTTATTTATTATTAGTTATGCGTGTAAATATTTATAAACAACAACTTTTTAGTGATAAAAATAATAACTTTAAGCTGCTTTTAATATGTAAAAGTGAAAACAAGTTTTATTTTTATTTAACTCCCCTTAATATCTAACTTTTTATTTAATCATGTTAGTTTTTATCTAATTCTTGAATTTTTTTTATTCAACACTGTTTTGATTGTTTTTTCATATTTAAAAATATTTCTTTATATATATAAAAGAAAATATTTTTAAAAAAATATATATTAAAAAGTTGTAAAAACGTTTAACAAAAAATTCACAAAAAAGTTTTTAAAAAATTCATAAATTTTTTCGTTTATATATATATATATATATATATATATATATATATATATATATATATATATATATATATATATATATATATATATATATATAATTAATAAAAAAGTTATAAAAATGTTTTATAAAAAAGTGATAATTTTCTTTTGTTAAAATCCCATTTATATTTAAATAAATAGTATTTTATTATAAAAATATAAAATAATATTACTTAACAAAATTGTTATGTAAATAGTTTTATACAAAAACTTGTTATTTAATAAGGCAGTGAAAAAATGTTTCAAATGAAGTTTGTTTTTTATTTATAAAAAGATAGTTTAAAATTTTATATATGTACATATCACTTGTATATGTAAGAGCAAAATTTATGATTGTTCATTTTTTTTTATTTGGTTTTGGCGTATCCCATTACACAGATACGACACCTAAACACGTCACTACTTCTCGCTACTTGAAGACTGTGTTGAATACCATCAAAGAATTGAAAACTTGATCATCTCAATAACTTGGTAGAAGTATGCGTTTGGTATGGTAAAAAATTTCTAAGTATTTTCTCGGGATTGATTATTTTTTTATGAGGCAATATTTCTTTAATAGGAACTCGAAATTTTTTAAGAATTTTCTTTTCAAATTTTCAAACTTCATTTAAACGAAGTTCTCCCTCATTCGAATGAGATTTCTTTTCAGTCATTCTGACTTCTCGTTAGAAGTTCATGTTCGAACGAGTTTAACGACGTATCAAATGAAATCATTTTATGATTTACTGTAATCTCGTTCGAAGTGTCGTACGAACAAGATATAGTGTCATTCGAACGACCTGCCCCTTCATGCGAACAACCAACGCAAATTTTATTTTTTAATGTATATTTTTCTAATATCTTTTGTGTTTATCCTTTTTCTCTGCCCTTCTTATAAAAAAGAAAAACTGGATCAAATATATTAAGAACTCTTTTTGAAAGCCAAAACCATATTTTGAGTTCTCTTTTTATGATCAAACACCTCATATTATATTTATCACCTCCGAGATATATACAAGATCAATTTTACCAACATCAAGAAGGTTTCTTGTGATACACTCTTGTAGAGATTTTTCTCCACATATGATTTTGTGAAACGAGGTTTCACAACTGAAGAAGGAAGAAGATTGAATCGGTGGATAC
The DNA here is from genome assembly GCA_949130495.1 of Sambucus nigra. Classification (NCBI taxonomy): domain Eukaryota; kingdom Viridiplantae; phylum Streptophyta; class Magnoliopsida; order Dipsacales; family Adoxaceae; genus Sambucus; species Sambucus nigra. The sequence goes on from OX422214.1 coordinate 94,006,052, forward strand.
CTAAGGTAGATCGCTACTTGTGGATGACTCTGGAGCTGGGTTATATCTGTTGAAGTTTCTGAAGATCTACGAGTCTAACTTAGTGTAGATAAGTGTATTGTAAGTCGTTTGTATTTATAAACTTTCAATAGTGCTGAATAAAATATTTTTCCCTCTCAAGGGATTTTTTCTCATCTCATGTGTTTTTGTATGTTTGAACTGAAATTGTAAATTGGTATTTGGACACAATTCGCATGCACACCATAATTAATTGAAGATTAAAATTTAGATTTGTGTGTTAGGAGATTTAATTAAATAAATCGATCCATTAATTTTTGCGCACTCTCAAATTGGTATCAAAGCAGGTTACACCAAAATATTGTGTAATTCTTTTTCGTAATTTTTTTATAACAGTTTTTTTGAAAAAATGTTGATCTTTAAAAGCCGAAATTTAATGGATAATTTATATAACCGAATGCCCATTTTTATGGTTCCAATTATGCTTACTCAAAGGCTAGGATGAGGTCAACCTTAAAATCTATTGATGAGCATGTCTGGTTGCTTTGTGAAAGAGGGTGGACACCACCCACAATAACTATTGATAAGGTTGTTGGTCCTAAATCGATTTCTCAATGTACAGAGGATGATTTTAAATCGAGCAACTTTTAACTCGTGCGTAAGTGCCATCTCGAGAACCATCACCCCTGATAAGTTTCGCTGCATTATGGAGCGACAACCTTATATCGGCAAAGATTTTGGTCCTTGGGTTTTGAGTCAAGCATTTTTTATTTGGGGTGGGATGTTTTGTGCCTAGACGAGATTGACGGCCCTTTAGAATTTTTGGTTGGGTTTTGTCCCGGAATAGCTAAAGGGGGAGATTTGTAAGGTCAAAAGTTTTCAATTGAGTCTTATGTAGTGTTGGCTCAATTCCGGACAAAACCATTTGAGTCATAGGATAGAAGTTTTCCCTATCAAGCCTATGACGTGTTTGAGGAGTTGAAGGCGTAGCGGTCCAAAATTTAAAAGCTTCATCATTGCCGATTTTTGTGCCAAATCTTACGCCATCAACATGTGGATTACAATGTCTCCTAAAGGTATGAATGCATTAATATATACATAGGAGCTTGAAAAATTAATTTTGGTGTTAGTATTTTTTTGTTAATTTTTTTTGGAATTCATAGTTCTAAAGATTTTGTTCTCGGAAATCTTTCCGTAGAAAAATCATATCAAATCCAAAAAAAATCAGAAAAATACGAAACTGGCGGCCACGCGTTCGTATCGAAATTTTGTAGAATTACAGCTTAAAATCTCATTAGAAAATTCGCTCGAACGACCTCGTGCGAACGAGATTTCAAACGAGATTTTTGATTTTTTTTTGTTTTCTCGTTAGAAGTTTCGTTCGAACGAACTCGTTCGAACCAACTCGTTCGAACGAGATTTCAGCGGGAGAAGTTATTTTTCCAATTTTCCCAGCTTTCCCACTAACCTTTTGCATGATAAAACTAGTGCGGAAAATAACTTTTTTGATAAACTTTTTCCACCTCTTAGAGAGTTTTTGAGAGCCTAATTCTTCCAAGAAAAAGTTTCCTTGGTTTCTATTAAAAATGCTTAATCTTTAGAACAAAACCAAGTGTTTTACACCCAAAATATTTGTTTAGTTTATATCCAGGTTCTCTATATATATCTTTGTTTGGAGGTAGTTTGGCACCTGTTTTATTCTTTATCATTTGAAGGAGATTATTTGGGTTTCTTCACTACCCTAAAAAAGAAGACATTTGTTTTGCTGTGGTGTTCTCTCATGGTGAAAGTCACCATGTGTGGTTGACGGTGGGTTGTGCCTCCATTGGTGAACTCTAAGATTCTGGTGGACTCCGGTGTTATTTGCTAGACAGAGGTATTTGCAAGAAGAAGCGTCGGGGCTCGAAGGGAGTCAAGTCGAGTGTAGTATGTCTTTTATCTTGTAACTGTAAAACCATATTTAGTGAATTTGTTAGGCCAGGGTCGTCCGAGGTTTTCCCCATTTGGGTTTTCCTCGTACATCGGTGTGTAGTGTGATTGGTTAAATTTTTATCTTGCAAAAATCACGTAGAACGCATGCTTAGGTTAATTCAAGATTAAATTTGTTTAAATCTCACACTAGTGTAATTTGGTGCTAAAATTAGTTTGGGTGGATTTTAAGTTAATTTAATTCAAGTCAAGATTATTTAATTTGATAAAATTTGGTTCTGCCTAAATAGAAAAGTGAGTTATTCTTGTTAGGCAAATTTTAGGACTTGGATTGAATTAAATTTGTAGTTAAGAAAAATTTACATATTTGTTCCAGTTTAATTTTAGTTTCAAAGAAATTAAAATTCAATATTTTAATTGTGAATTTGGATAAGATAATTTTCTTGAACCATCACATTAAGTTGAAAGAATTTTAAAATTGGGGGCCTCGTGTTCCAACAGATCAGTGTGGACGGCACATAAGTTCAATTGGGTAGAACTTGGAGATATAATCGGCTACGACCTCGTGTAGGTTATCCTTAAGGATACTTAGGGTTACGACGTTACGACCATGATATGACAAGGTAGACAGTAACCTAGGTGTAGCGAGTTGGTGACGTCGTCACTGGTAATATGGACAAGGTCGATGTTGACAAGGACGTTGGCATTCGTCGACCAGGATGAATTGTATTATTCGAGGATATAAGGAGGAAACCTTACTCTTAAGGAGGGAAGTTTGGTGTTTGACTTCCTAGAGGACAATAGGTTCGTCTGTGGATTTTATCTGGTAAGGGTGGGTGACTCGAGCCAGGGTACGTCGCTAGGATAATCCCCTGTGGGAACATCTGGGAGGAGTCATAAACTTTAAAGTGGGTAGCGTAGGTTCTCTTTCGTAAACCATATTCTGATGCGTATGAATGGGATTTTCTGGGAACAGTTGTTTGCTCCTTTGATTTTTATGTGTGTCCCTTTCGGTTCTAATAATTAATGACTGGTATTTCCATGACTGGGGTAGCTCGAATTTGTACTATGTTATGGTATGGCGTGGTTTGGCCCAGTAAAGTGCAGTTGGACCTGGCATGGAGAATGCGGTAAGTGAATTAGGTGCACCCTTATATAAGGTGTCCTTGATATTGCACAAAGATCAGTTTACGGGTGGCTATAATTTTTCCTGCACAGTTTGCTCATAGAATTCGCTTTCCTTAGGATTAGCGACGTTAGGATTGGTTGGCATGGAAGTTAGGGGATCTGGTCGTAAAGAGACAGATGATTACTTGATTATATTGAATAGTGTTAGAACTCGAGAAAACTTAACACACAGTGTTACTTTTCCATAGTGGGTGGATTGATGCAATACTTAAGCAAGTTCTCCAAACTTAAATGCCTAAAGTAATACTAGGGTCATCAGAGTGATGCAGCTAAAGGTATTAGCTGAGCACACGACGATGATTTGGTTGGTGTGTTACTCCACAGAGTAAGTGATGACGTGATTAAGAATGTGTCGTTAAAGTGCGTACTCTCTAGGCTCAAGTGTAAGACTGTCGCGTTAGTAGTAAACCTGGTAAGTCAGGATCGTTTTCACAGGAAAATAGGACGAGAAAATCATGACGATAGAAGGACAGACGGTTAACCTAATTTTGACTCTAAAAAGAAGGAAAAGGTGATTTGAATGGTGAAACAGCTACAACTAGATGAAATTTTGAAAATGATTACTTAATGAAATCAGGAATTGATGGAATGCAATTACTCTAAATTACCTAAAAGACTGATGATGATTGAACTAAAACTTGAACTATATGATGGGAAAAATAGGTCGGGAATACAATTACTCAACCCTAGTGTATTGTTGGTATAAAACTAATCGTAAATTTAAGTGATTGATCAGACCCAGACTTTAGTACTCCCAAGCATTATGTATATGAGTTTCAAGCCCGCACCATACGTAATCAAAGGCCGAGTAAGGCGGTAACATGATAGCTACACTCGTACTGCAGTCTAAAGCATCCCGATTACCCTGGAGCAATCGAGATCCAAAGATCTACAATGTTTGTGTTCGCTACGCAATACGATCATAATAAATCCTTAAGTTCAGAGGATTAATTTTATACACATGTAACTATCACATCGGGTTGAGTTCATGCATTTCGACCCTAAAAAATCTAGCTGGACATATTGAACCTAACTATGCATGAATTAACTACGTTGCATGTGAAAGAAATCATGATGGAAGTGTACTGAAACATGCAAGGAATTATTATAAACTTAGAAACGAATTGAATCATGCAAAAATAATAATAATAGAGAGAATGAAACTTGAATTGAAACTTGAATTAAAACTTGAGATCAAACCCGAAAATAATCAATCTTGAATCGCCAAATCAAAGTTATGTTCCTAGGGTATTCTCCTACTTGTCTCTCTATCAAAAACTATCAAAACTATGTTTTCTAAGTCAATACAATGATACATGTACGTTTTAGAAGAGTTTGTAACATAATAGGACTCTTTGGACCAATCAGCATTAAGGGAAAAATTCACGCATCAGGCACCTCGAACCGATTCGCAAGTACTCCAAATCGGTTTTCCCCCGAACCGATTCACACTGTGGTTCGAGAAATCTTGTTGGGTTTTCCCTCCTTTCCTTCTTTTATAACACTTAGAAAATTTTCAAGCTTTCTTCTTTTCTTTCTAGGATTTTTCTTCAACTTCAAATGATCATAACTCCTTAATCGTAGCTCGGATTTGGGTACCATTTTTTCCAGTGTTTTCGTTGTTTCGAGATTTTAAAATTTCCATTTGTTTCATCTTCCGGGATTGGGCTGAAGAATTACGAAAATTCCCTTGAACTTGTCTTCCTAGCCTTTCTTTCATTATTTTGATTTCTCTTTCGCACTATTTGCATAATTACCTGTAAAACACATAAGAGAAACACAAAACACGAAATACTTGCTAAGGAAGGTTAGTAGCATAATTACGAGTTAAATCCATATCAATTTCACTGCTCGGGTTCAATAAGGTACCGAAATTAAGGGGATAAAGATACAATATTTATGCCCGATCAAACCCCCTATCTTAGAACTTTACGTGTCCCGAGAAATGTAAAAGAAAAAGAATAACATCACAACTCTTCTAAACACTTTATTGGGATAGAATATCTTTTTCACAGGCAAGAGATTGCATTTAGTGTATGCAATAAGCGTTAAACCCCTAGGTTACCCTAGTAGGACGAGTGGTGTCTCGTGAGGGTTTGCAGTGAATATACCCACAAAATTCGACTTAGACTCAATGAAAAATCAAAATACTTAAAAATTGTACAATTTAAACCTTTCGAAAAATAGTCACCATAAATTCATATTCAAAAGAGTCTCAAGTTGTCGTGTGTGTGTGCAAAGCCAAAAATCGAACCGCTAATTTCCACCGATTGATCATTACGTTACTTTCGCTTTGATTTCAAAATATCACCGAATACACTCACAAATGAATCACTCGAAAGTGTGGTTATTCTCTCGGTATGCATGATTTATAAGAGTAAATGTAATGGAACGTAAGTTCACGTACACAATTATGAAAGACGGAATTATTTAGTGAAATGATCTTTTCATCGGATTACGGTAATTGGAAAAACGGGAAACATCGCCTCAAATTCACACCATTTAATCTCTCATATTATCTTTTTGTATCTTCTCTCTCCACGCGGTAATCAATTTTGTAATTTGAACTCGGTAGGACTTTTCGGGTTAAAGGTATATTGGGTAACATGGGAATGGTTGAGAACTTCGGAATTGGAAAAAATTTCCCTCTAACTTCCATTACCCACTACTTCCATCTTTCAAACTAATTTGAGATCAGGAATTTTAAAACTTTTGGACCTTGCACTTTAGAAGAAAACACATTTTCTCTTTACAAAAAGTCTCTAACTTTTCATGTGATCTTTAGGATCATTTTTCCAAAAACCACAAACTCAACCTCTTATACGTTCATCTAGGTTTGGGTGCAGCACAAGTTATTTTTGGAGATGGTGCTTGGCTTTCGGTGGATACCAAGACATAGGAGTGTTGTGCAGCATTTTGGATCTATATGTGCTATGGACATAGGTATTGAAAATGACATCAGGGGGTCTTATGGAGTCAACTATATAACTCTTGTATGTCTTCTTATAGAAACTATAATCGTAGTGAATTTTATCTTGGCCTGGCCGTACAAGGTTTTTCCTATTTGGATTTTCCTCGTACATTGACGCGTTGTGTGGTTATACTTTCTTTTTACGTCATTCTTTAAATCTTGAATGCTCACGTATGACTTTTAATAATCAAGACTAAAATTTGGAAAGTATCAACTTGCTGGCCTAATTCCAAGCTATGTCCCATGTTATTAATTTGTTCCAAGGAGTGTGTTTAACGAATTTAACTGAATCCATATAACCCTGCAACTTCAAATTGGTATTAGAGCTCTAAAAGTTATTTAGATGAATCTTGGAGGTTATATGGATAGTTATTCGTCAAATAGACCCCGTATGTTTGATGAAACTAATTATGCGTATTGGAAATCACATATGCGATCTGTGTTAAAATAAATTGATGAACATGTTTGGCTTATTATTGAAAAAGGGTTATCTACTCCTACATTTGTTGTTTAAGAAGAAACTATTTTAAAACCTATAGAACAATGAAGTGAGGATGAGTTAAAATTATGTAACTTTAATTCTAAAGGTTAAAATGCTTTGTTTAGTTTCATTACTCTCAAGGAGTTTCATCATATTATGACCTGTGAAACTTCAAAGGTGGCATGGGACATTCTTCAAGTTACTCATGAGGGAACGAGTGAGGTTAAGGCATCTAAACTTCAAAATTCACCATAAAAGACAGCGAAACATTTGATGAGTTTTATGCCCATATTTCTTATATAGTCCACTCATGTTTCAACCTAGGTGATAAGATCTCTGAAAGTCAGGTAGTCAAGAAGATTATTAGATATCCCTAATCGTTTCATCCCTAAAGTCACATTCATAATTCTTTAGGAATGTTAGATTCACTAAAAGTTGAAGAGCTTGTAGGTGATCTCCAAATATATGAATTAGAAATGTTTCCTAAAGATAACAAAAAGAAAGGTAAGGGAGTAGGTCTAAAAATTAAAAATGAAGAAATGTTCAAATCCAAAGACTCCGATATGGATCCTGATGATGTGGCCTTATTTGCTAAAAAATTTAAAAAGTTTCTCAAGTTTAAAACGCAAAATTCAAAATTTGAAAAACCTAAATTTGAGAAAAGAAAAAACAAGGCAAGTAGAAGTTTTAATAATCAAGATCAAAAGAAGTTTAAAAATGAAACATGAGTGGACTATATAACTTTAAAAAGGATGATTCGGAGAGATGTTTTGAGTGTGAAGGACAAGATCATAGAGCGTATGAGTTCCCCACTAAGCTTAAGAGACAAAGTAAGGATAAAGACGTTTATAATACGACTTTTAGAGATAGTGAGAATGAGTCTGAGGACTCCGATGATTTCGTTCTTTCTAGAAATAACTTCACCGCTTTTATGGCAAGTTATGCTAGCACTTTAAGTGAGTCACATACTAGTGTTGACATTTTCGAGCATGATCTTGAGCTTGAATCCACTCACTCACAAGGTAGTGATGCAAAAGGAAGTGACAGTGATGTTGATGAAAGTGAATTGCAATCCACCTATTTTAAGTTATACATAAGTCTATATGTATTCAAAAGATAAATAAAAAGTTAACTTTTAAGGTGTTGACTTTAGAAAAGGAGTTGAAAATCTTGAAGGAGAATGAGGCTTTAGTTAGTCAACTCGAGACGATAAAGACTGCTCTCTGTGGGAAGATTATTGTGGTGAGTAAATAAAAAAGTGATTTGACTGACTCTCTAGTTCGTGTTAATAAAAATCTTCATGGATCTTTGGAGATTAGAAAAAACACTTGAAGAAAAATTATCAAACGTGAGAAAGATCTCAAGGCCTCTTGGGAAGTCAAAGTCACACTTGAGGATAATTCCGAAAGAATGGGGAAGTTATATCTTGATCCAGTTTTAGGTCATAAGGAGAAGGATATCATGAGAGAAAAGGTATACGATATGAACATGGTGAGTCATCCAATGTTAATTCCGAACCTTTTGCTAAGTTTGTTACTAAAACAAACCCTCCTAAACCTAACCCACCTAAGAGAAATCTACTTAAGTAACCTATGAAAGTGACTCCAAATCAATCTTATGTTTGTAGTTTTTGCCCAAAAAAGGGTAATCTTAGAGATTTTTGTTACAAGCTTAGGAAGAATTCTTATTCCAACACTTTTAGGATATATTATAGCTCCTTATCTAGCCTTAAAAACCAAGTTGAGCATCGAGTCTATACATCCAAAGGTTTGATGGAAGAGTTTCTAATGTTTTCGATGGCCCAAGAAAATGATTCAAACCTAAAGACTAGAATCAACAAAGGGAAAAACACAACTTAATCTTGGGCTACAAAAGAAAATACCAAGAAGAATTTTATTGTTCATGTTGCTCTTAAGGTTCAAAATATCTTCCAATGGTATTTTGATAGTGGACGCTCTAGACATATGACGGGTGATAAATACCTTTTTACCACTTTTGAAGATCATAACGATAGTAAAGTCACCTTTGGTGGTGGGAGTAAATTTAGAATTATGGGTAGATTCCCCATTGAATTTTCTAAATTTTCGAAACTGGAAAATCTTCTTTATGTTGATGGACTAAAAGCTACTTTAATAAGCATTAGCCAGTTATGCGATGAAAACCTAGAAGTTAAGTTTAGCCAGATGGAGTGTACGTTTCATGATAAATCTGGTGAGGCTATTCTACAATGTGTGAGGACTAGTGACAATTGTTATGGAATCATTCCAAAGTCTTCATTCGTTTGCAATAATGCTAAGGTATCCCATGTCGATCTTTGGCATTAATGCCTAGGTAATGTAAAATTTAGAGATCTTGATCATCTATTGAAGAGAGACCTAGTTTGAGGCTTGCTATCCTTCAGAAAACCAACCTCCTAAATTTGTGGCCCTTATCAATTTAAAAAGAAAATTATGAGTCCTCATAGTAAGTTGAACTTTATAACCACCTCCCATGTCCTATAATTGATTCACATGGACCTTATTGGACCCACTCATACTAAGAGTATAGGAGGAAAGAGATATATCCTAGTTATGGTACATGACTTTTTATAGGGCGTGAAATTTTTGACATGCTAACCCGTTTATGGTAATAACCCGAAATGACCCGAATATGACATGATTAGCTTGTATATATTTTACAGTACCCAAAACTTATACTCAAATCAAAATCAACGTGACTCAAAAATGACATAACTAACCCGAATTGCTACCCCTAACTTTTTGAGATATTCAATAATTGGATTTCTTAGGGAAGTGTCTGATGCAGTTTAGTTTCTATCGGTTAAATGTCAAGTTCTTTAAAATCAACATGGCGATACCATTAATCAACTTAAAAGTAATAATGGAACCGAATTTAAGGAATTCGGTGTGAATACTTTTTGTCACGAAGTTAGAATTAAGCATGAGTTTTCATCCGTTCAAAGGCCTCAACAAAATGGTATAGTTGAGAGGAAGAATCGAACGATTCCAGAAACTGAGAGATCAATGCTTTTAGGTAGGAGAGTGCCCCGTAGGTTTGGGCATAAGTGGTAAACACCGCATGTCATACGGTGAATAGGGTTAACTTGCATCCCCGCACTAATAAAACTCCTCATGAATTGTGGACAGGTAAAAAACCCAACCTAGCCTATTTTCGAGTCTTTGGGAGTCCTTGTTACATACTTAGAGATATAGAGCTCTTAGAAAAATTCAACTCAAGGAGTGATGAAGGCATATTTCTAGCGTATTCACCAAATAGTAGATCTTATGGAGTTTATAACTTTGCTAGCTCTGAAATTATGGAATAAATAAATGTTACAATAAAAGATGATGTTCCATCCACATTTATTGATATTAGGGATGATTCCTCACTTGAGAGTTATGCACTCCATGATGTTGATCATAGTGAGTCTCAAAATGATTGGGTGGATACTTCACTTGAGATAAGGAATCCATCCCCTCGAGTTCATAAAAGTTATGACCCTTCTAAAATTATTGTGAATCCTGAATCAGGTGTCAAGACATGGTCACAACTAGAAATGAGGTTACTTAATTGTGTTACACCTCTAAAATCGAACCTAAAAATTTCAAATAAACACTAAAAGATGAATATTGGACAATGTCATGTAAGAAGAGTTGCTTCAATTTCAAAAGAATGATTTGGGGGAGTTAGTTCCTTGGACTAATGATACTAACGTCATTTGTACCAAATGGATTTTTAAAAATAAAATGGATGAAAATGGAGTCATTATTTATAATAAATATAGGTTAGTTGCCTAATAATGTACCCAAATAGAGGGTGTTGACTTTGATGAGACGTTTACTGCTATTGCTAGGTTAAAGTCTGTTTGCCTTTTACTAGCCATAGCATGTCACTTAAGTTCAAACTTTATCAAATGGATGTCAATAGTGACTTCCTAAATCACATTCTTTCGAAGGAATTCTGTGTGGAACAATGGAAAGGGTTTGAAGACTCTAAGCTTGAACGAGTCTTTTACTTGAAGAAAGCCATATATGGTTTGAAGCAAGAACCTCATTCTTGGTATGAGAGGCTTACTTCCTATCTCCTTACTCGTGGATTTTCGAGAGTGGGAGTAGATATGACATTATTTGTTCATCCGAGTGAGAGGGCTATCTTAGTTGCCCAAGTGTATGTCAACGGCATAATTTTCGGATCCACGTGTGGTAAACATATTCAACTCTTCGCGAAAGAAATGCAAAGTGAGTTTGAGATGAGTATGGTTGGCGAGCTCATATATTTCCTAAGTCTTCAAATGCGTCAAATCGATAGTGGGATAGTTTTGTCCCAATCTAAGTATGCAAAATAGCTTGTGAAAAAATCTAATCTAGACTCCGTTAGGAAGCACGTACTCCTATGAGTTCACCTATTAAGCTTAATAAGGATAAGGAAGGAAAATGTGTAGAGCATACTCTTTTTAGGAGTATGATAGGTAGTTTGCACTACTTAATCTCTAGTTAGCTAGATATTTCCTTTAGTGTAGGAGTTTGTGCGCTCCAAAAGAGTCCCATTTACTTTCCATTAAACATAATATCAAATATGTTAGTGGTACCCTATTATTTAGAATTTGGTACTCTTTCAACACTAATGATTGTCTATCAGTGTATTCGGATGCCGATTGGGAAGGAGACGTTAATGGTTATAAGAGCATCTCAGGTGGTTGTTTTTATTTTGGTAGTGTACTTGTCTCATAGATGAGAAAGAAACAAAATTCCATGTCTTTATCCATGGCGGAGGCTGAATACATAGTTGTTGGGAGTTGTTGCACTCCACTCATTTGGATGAAGTAAATGATGGAGGATTATGGTATTTCATAAGGAACTATGACTACTTATTGTGATAATACGAGTACAATCCATATTTCCCAAAATCCCATCCAACATTCGAGAACAAATCACATTATTATTCGAGAGCACTTTATTCGAGAGTTAGTTGAAGAGAGAGTCATTTCCTTGATCTTTGTAGGAATCGATCGTCAATTGTCTGACATATTTACCAAACATATAAATGCCCTTAGGTTCGAGAACCTTAAAAAATCCATTGGGGTTTGCTCCATTGATTGAGTTCGGAGTCGTATATCTAGTTTAGGTTGAGGCTCATGTCTATATATGTACCTATGAACTAGATTATATTTTTGTACATATATTTTTTTAAAGTTCCAAAAATATTATCATTTTATTTGTATAAAGGCTTTCATAAAACTTTTGACCATATAGGCTATGTGTGTGAGATTTTCATATCACTATTTCATTCCATGTCCATGTGGCTTTTGATGAGTAGCTAGTCCGGACTTTGTCTCACTTGTGTGCTTTGATGCTTGTTTGTGATATATTCTTTTATGATTGCCTCATATCATTTCCTTTCATGCACACACCGATCACGAAATCTTAATGATGTCTACGTCACTTTACATACGCTAGGTGAAATAAGGAGTCGTCTTATCAATTTCGTCACCTAAACTTATAAGCAAAAGACATTACAATTTTGCATGTAAGAGCCATTGCTCGGATTAAAAAAATAATAGAAAAACATTTTTTTGATAAGTTTTGTTTAGGAATGGAATCGGGTTATGAAAGGCATGTTGTCTTTGAATGAATAACCACTATTTGCAAAAAGAAAAAGATCCTAAAAGAATTCATGGCATAAGAATTATAAATTGCTAAGGCCTATGTATAGTATGAAAAATATTTTGCATAATTCAAAAGAATCATCATCGTCATCCTTGCCTTAATCCCATCATATGGGGTCGGCCACATGGATTCTCCTTTTTCCATTCTAATCTATTATATGCACTATTATCATTAAAGTTTAATTCCTCAAGGTCTCTCCTAATAATTTCTTCCCACGATAGCTTATGGTGACCACTTTTTCTTTTACCCTTTATTTCCAACCATTTTTCTCTTATTATAGGGGCATCTACTGGTCTACGCAACACATTACCATACCACCTAAGTCTACTTTTTCTTAATTTATCCCTAATTAGAGTTACTCTTAACTTTTCTCTCACGTATTGGTTTTTAATTTTGTCATTTCTAGTAATTCCTATCATCCACCGGAGCATCTTTATCTCACTAACATGGAGACTTTTTTCATGTTTTTTCTCTAATGTCTAACACTCCGTTCTATACAGAGTCACTGTCCTAATAACTGTTCTATAAAATTTTCCTTTTAATTTATTAGTTATCCTCTTATCGCATAACACCACACTCGTTTGTCTCCATTTCATTTATCCAGTTGATATTTTACTCGTAACATTCTCATCAATATCACCATTACTTTATAACATTGTACCTAGATAACAAGATTTATTAGCTTAGTTTATCACATTTTCTTCAATCTTTAACAATATGTTACTCTATGCCTCATTACTAAATTTAGATTCCATAAATTTCATTTTATTTCTACTGATTCTTAGACCCTTAAATTTACATTCCATAAATTCTATTTCATTTGAAGTGTTTACTAAAACTATATCATACGCAAACAACATACACCATGGGATATCTTCTTGTATGTCCTTAGTAATCTCATCCAAGACTACGGCAAATAAATAAGGACTTAAGGTCGATCGTTGATGTAAGCCCACTTTAATCATAAAGTCATTAGTTTATCCACATATGGTCCTTACTCTAGTCTTTGTGTTATCATACATATCTTCAATAACATTAATATAAATCATAGGGATTATTTTCCTCCTAAAATTCCACCAAAATAATATCCCTAGATACTCTATCATAAGCCTTTTATAGATCTATAAAGACCATATATAAATTTTTATTCTTACTTCTATATTTCTCCATTAACTGTCTTAATAAGTACATAGCTTTCGTGGTTGATCTCCCTGGCATAAATCCAAATTGATTTTTTGAAATAGTTGTCTCATTTATTAATCTTTGTTCTATAACGTTTTCCCATAATTCTATAGTGCGAATCATGAGTTTGATTCCTCTATAATTATCGCAGTTTTATACATCCCCTTATTTTTATACAACGGTATTATGGAGCTTTTCCTCCACTCATCTGGAATGTTTCCTTCTCTTAGAATTTTATTGAATAATCTTGTTAACCATTCTACCCCTAGACTTCCACGGGTTCTCCAAACCTCTATGGGTATTTTATCTAGGCCAATCGCTTTATTCTTTCCCATTGCATTATTAATATATCCAATTCTTTTTCAAAAATTGGACATGTCATTCCTATATTCTGTTCAATGTTATCAACATCTTTTTTTGGATATTCTTCATTCAATAATCCTTAAAAATACCCTTGCCATCTATCTAGAATTTCTTTAACGTTAATTAATATATTTTGATTTATGTCCTTAATACACTTAACTGAACCCATATCCCTTACCAATATATCTTTATTCTTTGCCAATTTATATATTTCCTTTTCACCCTCCTTGGTACCTAATTTATTATAAAGATTATCTAGTGCGTTTTGTTGTGCATTTCTAATAATATTTTTTGCTTCACTTTTTAACTTCTTATACTCTTTTAAATCTTCTTGATTTTTACTTTCTTGCCATTCTTTAAAACTTACTCATTTCTTTTCTATTATCATTTTCACTTCCTCATTCCACAATCAAGTATTTTTTTTATATATAAATCTTTTTCCTTTAGTCTCACCTAAAACTTGCGTACCTATTTCCTCGATATCATTCTTTGTTATTGACCAAATGTTGTTAACATTGTCGTTACAGTTCCACTTCATTTTTAACAGGAACTTTTGTCTAAATTCAATCTCTTTGCATCCTTTTAAATCCTTCCATTTTATTTTTTGATAACCTATTTTTCTTTTTAATACTTAAATCCTTTAATTGGTAAATCTATTATTAATAGATGATGTTGATTTGTTAAGCTTTCACCTCGTATAACTTTACAATTTTTGCATGTGCATAATTCAAAAGAATATTTGATGTTATGGGAGATATAGTTTGAAGATCAATGGGTATGCATAATAAATCATTATATTGCTTTCTTAAGGTGACACTATTGTCCAGATAATCACCAATCTTCTGGGCATTTTTATTTTTGTGGCTAGTGTCCAATGGTGTTCCCTTTATTTATCATAAGGTAAAATGTGAGTGCAAATTGTGTAGATTTATTATTTGGCATTTTGCACTTGTGCTTTGTCATAGGCAATGCTCTCACTCGCATTTTTCATATCCATTCATTCCATTCCTACGGTTCGAGTATTTCTACACTACCTAGGACATTTGAAAATCAAAATTTTATGGGTTTATAACCTTGACAAACCTTTATACTCTTTATTTTTACAATTTTTTTGTTTTATTTGTGTTTGAAATGTCTAAAACCTCGTTCGAACTCTCGTTCAAACGAGATTCTAACGACCCTATGCCACAAAAATCCTTAAAATTTCGTTCGATCTCTCGTTCATGTGTCGTTCGAATGACGTCGTTCGAACAAGATTCCTAGAATCGTTTAAACGATCGAGGTTTTAACATGTTGGTTAGGTTAACAATTTTATAGTCTCTCTTCTCTAAAAATGGTTTCTCTCCATTATTTATCCCAAACACTCAACTTTATTTCTCCCACACTTTCGATATTCTCAACCTTTCATCTCCATATTCACCCATATAAAAACCTCCACCTCCTAGATCCATTTTTGATATCTCCTAGAGTTGGTGTGGATTTCTAAAGATTTATTTTTTAGGTATTCTTTTTCATCCATTCTCTAGTATATTTTGATATTTCGGTTGAGTATATATGTTTTGGGTTATTTTTTTAACATGAAACACTTTGATGGTATTTTCTTTGGGGATATATCTAAATTATATATATCTTTTCATGCAATTTTTTTTTATAAAAACATTTGTGTTTGCCCCTGTTAAATGACATATCATGAAGTTTTGACCTTTTTCTGAAAAAAAATTGTTGCAAAAATTCATGAAATTTCATTTAATTTGTTTTATTAGTTCTATATTATCATATTTATGATATTCTACTAAAGGATGGGATTTCTTGTTGTTGTTGTTGGATTTTGGTGTTATAGTGGTTTGGTGGGTTAATTTTAGGTAGGTTGTTCGCTCATGGCTAAAAGTCGTCGACCTAGGCATGGCACCCTTCAGATTATGAATGTTCTTCTAATAAAGATGTTTCCATTCCAAATCTTCATTTGCATTGGAGTACGCACAAACCACACACTCTTACAAACCCTTGGTTTCCCTACTGGGCCTATTATTAGGGAAAAGGTAATAAACCTAGTCTCTTTGTCAAGAACCATAGTTTTCACTTGGCTAGTCACTCGTGGTTGGGATCCCATGTTTAGTCTTTGCGACCCTATCTATCCCGATCTTATTAGAGAGTTTTTCTTTTCTATGCTCGTAGCAAAGAGTGGTCTTGTCTCTAGGGTACGTGGTAGGGAGGCTGTTATCACTAAAAATTCCATAACTCGCCATGTCGGTTTAACCCGAGTTAAAAACCCTACTTTCCCTTGACCCAAAGACACTCGACCTTTTTATGATCTTATTTTATAGACCGTGTTTCAGATGATTTGATCGGGTTCTGCCATATTGTATCATCGAAATCTCAAGTCTAATTTCATGATCCTTAATTGGGTCGTCTGTGTGTGCCTATTATCACGTGCAAACCATACTCAGATTTCATCGGACCATGTGAATCTGATGTATGCAATCAGTGTTGGAAATTCTATTAATCTTCCTGATTTTATTTATGGAGTTCTTAAAGTCATGTGTATGTCACATTTTGCGCCTATCCGACAGGCTTTGGCTTTTGAAATTCTAATCGCTCATCATTGTTTGGATGTTGGTTTCCTTCTTCTTCCTACGAATATAATTCAATCCGATATCAGATCATAGATAGTTCATCCATAAGTTAGTTCCATGGTCATATTCCTAAGGATATACCTCACCCCACTCCATCTCACTTAGAGTCATCTCAGTCTGTCGCTTCATCTAATCATTATCAGTCTTGTCCCTCTACCATTAGACATCATCCACCCTCGGATTTGAAGGACTTAGGTTGATGCATTTGCAGGTTGAGAAAATGTAGGAGGAGCGTCGTTAGTACCTTGCTATGATGTAGGATTTTTTTACCTCCATGCAGAAGGATATGCAGCTAGCCAAGGAGACCCAGGCCCGTAGAGAGGAGGATCAGGCATGTAGAGACTTCCTCTTAATATAGCACTTTCAGGATCTTCGTCGTGCTGAGATGTGGCGTCGTAGTTTCTTTGGGCACCGGGTCCGCTATCAGTAGTGAGACTCCAAATGATGCCCCGGATGATCCAGCATAATGATCCTTATTTTAAGACGCTATTTCCTTTAGTGTACTTGTGACAAAGAGCTATATTTTTCATTTATTTGTACTCTCATATGTACGGGATATTAATTTCCATTTACCTTTCCTATTTTTTTATGTGGATATTGTTTTATCTCTTTGGATATTATTATGAATTAATGTTAAGCATATGTTACTTAATTTAATCATATATTATTGTTATGGATGATTTTCCTTTCATTATTATGGATATTATTATGGTTTTGTTTTATCATGTTAGTGTTATCATGTTATCTATATTGTATTATTCTATTGCACAAACATTGCAAATTGTTCGATCCCTTTGTCTTTTTTGGGCAAAAAGGGGGAGAACATGTTTAGGGGGAGATCGTAATTTGATTTATTTTCATCTTTATTTCCCCATGCATTTTATGTCTTTGTTGTTTCATGTGTGTAGTCTAATTGTCACATTCCAGATTATTGCCTACAAGAGCTTCACATTGCAGCTTCGTTTTCAGTCGAGTCGAGTCTGTCCTCTTTTTTTCTTTTGAGGGCGGGCATCAGGATTGACTTAACGGCCTGGCTTAGAAAATTTTGAGTGTTTTTACTTCTTATGTTTTGTCCCGGAATATTTAAAGTGGGATGTTTCTCAGGACAAATTTCCAATTGAATCAATTTGTAGTATTGGCTATTTCCGTTGGACAAAACATTTTGGGTCATTTAGTGTTATGATTCTCTACTCGAAGAAGAATTTAAGCATCCATGAGTTCACATAAAACAAGTTCACCTCATCATCCGATTGCTCATTTTCCCAAAAGGTATAGGACCGAATTATTTTTACTTTGTTTGAGATAAATTTTTAAGTGTTACATGAGTCTTGGTGAAAGATTTTCAAACTCGTTTCTCTCTCTAAAGTTAAATTTAATTTAATAAAATTACAGCGGTCATTCAAACGAATTCCTTCTTAGAATTCCCTACAATGGTGTTTGATATCTCGTTCAAACGATCCATCTCTCTTAGTCGTTCACACAACTTCAAATGATTTCCTTTATTATTTTTGCATGAAATGTCATTTGAATAACTCGTTATAACGGCATCCTGCAATGTCGTTTGAACGAGCCAGTTATGTCATTTAAACAAGTGGTTTAATTTTAAAAAATATAGTTTTTCCCTCTAACTTCCCTTGCTCACTACTTCCATCTTTTAAACTACTTTGGAGCTTGAAAATTTTAAAACTTTTGGCCATTGCACTTTAGACGAAAACACATTTTCTCTTTATAAAAAGTCTTAAACTTTTCATGCGATCTTTGGGATCATTTTTTCAAAAACCACAAACTCAATCTCCCATACATTCATCCCAGTTTAGGTGTGGTGGACCTCCGCAAAAGTCATTTTTGGCGACGGTGCTTGGCTTTTGTTGGATACCGAAACACAAGAATATTGTGCAGCGTGTTGGATCTACACATGTTACGGACGGAGGTATTGAAGACAGCATCAGCAGGGCTTGTGGACTCAAGTATGTAAATATTTTGTGTCTTCTTGTAAAAATCGTATTCAGAGTGGATTTTGTCTAGACTTGGCCGTTCGAGGTTTTTCACATTTATGTTTTCCTCATACATCGGCGCATTATGTGGTTGTACTTTATTTTTACATTATACTTGATATCTCGCATACTCACGTAGGAATTTTAGTAATCAGGATTGAAATTTGGAAAGTATCAACCTGTTGGACTAATCGCAATATATATCATGTGTTGTTAATT
The DNA here is from genome assembly GCA_949130495.1 of Sambucus nigra. Taxonomy (NCBI): domain Eukaryota; kingdom Viridiplantae; phylum Streptophyta; class Magnoliopsida; order Dipsacales; family Adoxaceae; genus Sambucus; species Sambucus nigra. Next base: position 94,024,675 of record OX422214.1, read on the forward strand.
TGTTCAAAGGAATATGTTTAACGTATTAAACCAAATCCATGTAACCCTATAACTTCACCCACCTCCTCAAAAGAGTTATAATCGGCAGTGGGAGATCTTATTCCATAAAGGGAAGGATCCAATAACTGAGGCCGATTCAACCCACAGAGATGTGGAGGTGACCTTATTTGTTGCCTAGGTCACTATGCTACCGTCTGATATAGCTAATTTAAGTGGATTTATTTTAGAATGACTCCATAAGGAGGGCATCCATCACAATGTGTTGGTAAGTTTATGTGTTTTTTATTCGGTTAATTTAGAATAAAAAAACATTTCTAACATTTTCCTTTTTAGGTGTAGAGCATGCAAGTTCAACAGGAACTCGTTGGTCGAGCTAACTACTACCAAAAGGTGATAGAAACCTCTCTAAAGTCATGTCACCCTCAAGTACAAGGTCAAAAACATTAAAGGGACCTTGAGGACCTGGGCAAGAAGGTAAAGGAGGAGGTTGCTACCAAAATAACGGCGGTAGAAGAGGTTGATCGAACTCGAAATGAGTTTAATCAGGTAAACATCGAGATGTCCAAGTTGAATATTCCCATCAACGCACTATCCTGAAGAAGCTCATCCTTCAGAGGATGAGGAGTCAAGTGGAGATGACCCGGGAAGTTGATCTACAAAAATTATACGATGATAATTATAAAGTAGACATTAGGGATGATAATGTTGACAATGTGTTGGTCTACAATTCATCAACGTCGACAAAAGCGATCTTGTATATGCTGGACATCCTCCAATAATCAATCCTCTAGCAGGTGTCCTTAGGGACATTTCAGCCCAAACATCTGTTAATCCTCTTGTCCTTGTTCCAAAAGGGGTTGGTCCTGATTCAATTGATGTAGCAATTGACCAGTCTTAGCAAATTTTAATTATCCTATATATTTTTATTTTCTTTCTCTTGACCTTTGGTCGTCATCTTGTAAGCACTGGGCTATTTTTCATTAATGAAAAACTTTCCATGATCTCCTTTCCATTATTTTCCTGCTATGCAAGTAATGGAGTCTTGTTACTAAGTTACATATTGTTCATTTTCTTACTTTGCATTATTTGTTAGCCTATGGTCTTTTCCCTAGATCTCATCATTTCTAAAGTTTTAAGAAAATGAAGCAAATAACTACTACTACAATCTTTAATTTATCCCCATCCATTTATCCCTTTTAAGTGATATGATCCCCACCCATTTTAAAGCTTTGTGGCAAGGTCCCTTTCAGTTTAGCACCAGCTCTCCATCTGATGGCTTCTTTGTAGCGAGTATAAACTTTTTGAGGACCAAGTTGCTGACATGAAATTTTATGATATTGACCTTCTTTTCATGCTACTTTTCTAGCTCTTGCTGAAAAATGGCTCAATGTATCAGAGCTTGCTTCCTTTTATCCTCAATTAGATCCAACTCATGAGCTATTAGGTCATTATTCTTTCCATCCTTAAATATCTCTGATCTAAGTTTTGAAAGTCCTATGTACAAGGGAATAACTTCCTACATACCGTAAACAATGGAGTACGGAGTTTCTTTCATTAGATTTCTAGGCTCACCTTGTATGCCCACAGAATGGATTAAATTTTGTCTACCCATTGCCCTTTGGAATTTTCTAATCGGCGCTTGATACCTGATATGAAGGTTTTGTTGTTGATCTCTGCTTTCCCATTGTACTGGGGAAAGACTACTGATGCATAATGGATCCTGACTCCGTGTTCGACATAAAATTCAAAAAATAAACTATTTTCGAACTGAGTCTCATTGTCTATTAACAGTACTCTTAGGATACTAAACCTCGTGATGAGATTCCCCAAACGAACCTCCTAGTATTTGGCTCTCTGACATGGGTGAGTGGTTTGGCCTCAATCGATTTTATGAAGTAGTCAATCAAATATTTGTGATTCCTTGGTGTAAAAGGCAGTGGGGAAACTATGTCCATGTCCCATTGGGATAAAGGCCATGGAATCATGAAGGGGTTTAGATCCCTTGTAGGCTGCTTAATCAATGGTGAGAAAAACTTGCACTTTTGGCACTTTCTGGAGAACCTTGTTGAGTCTTTCTTCAAAAATGGCCATTAATCTCCCTGAGAGATCTCCATATAGGAGACCAACCTTACACATGTGTGTGCCCTGCAGCTTCCTTCAAGCATCTCATTTAGAAGTCCTTCCACGTGGTCTGGAAGAATGCATTTTAGTACACGGCTGGTGAACAAACACTGGTACATCTTTCTACTGGCATTGGGGTAGAACCTGGTTGAACTAATTTTTAATTTATGTGCTTTTTTGTTATTTGGGGATGACACGCCGATTTGTAAATAGGAGATGATGGATCCATCCAAGATGGATCCAATTCCACCTGGAGGACACCCAAATATTTTTATGTAAATTCAATGCTTGGTATGTCAATTTACTCCACTTTTATCATTCTTTTCAGGTCAGTATCTATGGCAGAAGCCAGACTGCCAAGAGCATCCATATGACTCTTATTATTCCTTAGGAGCTATTCACCTACAGTTAACTTGAACCATTTGAGGAGGCCTCTTGCTTTTTATCTGTAGGTAATCATTTTGGTATTCCTCGTTTTATATTCCCCATTAATCTAGTTGGTGACTAATTTGGAGTCACCATACACAAAAATGTGTTGGGATCCTTAGATGATTTTTCTGCAGAGGCCCTGCACCATGTCCTCGTATTCTACTTCATTGTTTGAGCCTCTAAACTCCAACTTGATATATTGATTAATAAGACCACTTTGTGATGTCACCAACACGATTCCCACACAGTACTTTTTCCATTTGATGCCCCACCCACAAAAAGCTAATAAAACTATTTTTCGTCTATGATCGCCAGTAAATCCAGACCTGGATGTTGTTGTTCGACCTTTCTTATCGGGGATGTTGAAAATTCTGCCATGAAATCGGCTAGTTAATGTCCCTTGATGGCTGATTTGGGTTCGTATTTGATGTCGAACTAGGTTAGCTGAAGGAACCATTTGGTCATTTTATTTAGAGATCGGCCTGCTTGAGGGCGTCCCTTAGGGGATAAGTTGTTAGGACGATAATGGTATGGGAATCAAAGTAGTGTCTCAGCTTCCTTATGAAAAACCCTCATTAAGTTATTTTAACAATTGTTAAAAAGGTTTAATGAGTTATGATCTACTTTTTGAAGAAACTCTTGTAAAAATCTTAAACAATACACAAGATGTGTTAAAAATAGTTTGATTGAAAAATTTCTCAAGAATATTGGAAATAAATTTTCAGTTTAAACCTAAGTCTATGCAGGGTATTGTAGTAATGGAAGACTAAAAAGCATACACATGAGATAAGTATTTTTACGTGGTAAAATCCCATCCAAATTGGGAAAACATCCACGGAGGTCTCTACACCTCAAAATAAAAATCCACTAAAACAGTTTAAGGTTACAAGCATTCAACAGATCATACAATCAGAACCTATTCTAATTCTGGAGATATACCTACACTCCTCAGTTCGAATTCTGACTTCTTTAAGGCTTCTAAAGTTGTCCTTTATTCGTTATTTAGCTCTGCTCCCTTTCTCCTTTAGCTTTACGTTGACTGAAAGTAAAAAACTCTCAACCAACAACACTTTTTATGATGGTGAGTGGAGGTGCAGTGAGTGTTGTGCCTAAAATCACATGCATGCACTCACACACACTTAATTACAAATAAAATCCTACAAATATACAAAAGATCTAAGGATGAGATGTAGTTTTTCTCAAATCAGAATTTTAGACTAATATTTTCTCAAAAATAGTTTCAATATGTGATTTCTTATATGGATCATTTAAAATAAAGATCCTATGAAATTATTTATACACACAAATTTTTCGAAGCGAAAAATTATCAGATCTATACTATGAAAGTCATAAATTTAGTTTTGACAAAAACGAGAGATTTTGGATAAAGATAGTACAAACAAGATATAAACAATATCCAACACAAGAGAATGATATCTTACTAAAATAAATCACAAAAACCTAAGATTCTAAATGAAAATGTATCATAGAATGAAATCGACAAGTTTCTAATAAGAATCAAGATCTAAAAAAAGTGAGTTGTTGAAAGAGAGGTACAGACTAAGAGGATATTTGAAATCAGAAACCCTAACTCTCAAACACTTATTCTCAGAAAAAGATTTGAAAGAGTTTTTGTACAATTTTCTATTTCTCTCTTATTTTTTTCTCTCTTCTCTCTCTTATTTCTTCTTTCCTCTCTTAGACTTCCTAAACTTCTTAAATGTTGAGATGAATATTCCTTTTATAGGATGGTTGGAAGGATCTGGAATGATGGGGAAAATTTAGGATTGGGATTATATGACCATTCGAAGACTAAATCCAAGGGCTGATAAAGGACCGCACAAAGGTCTGGTTGAAAGCATATGCACTAGGATCACAAATAAATGCATACAGACCCTAGATTATTTTGATTTAACAGTTGAAAGTAAGTCTTGTGAATGTGAGAGACAGAAAACATAAACTCATCCAATGATGTGCAACCACATGCCAGACTCACACTCGACCTTAAACACATGTTTTTGATCTTTTTAAAATCTCAGTTTCACCGACAAAATTATGTAGCGGATTTAGATTCTACCCAAGACAAGTTTTAGGAACTTTTTATTATATGAAAATAAACCTTAAACATTTTAAAGCCTTAGTTTTGATTCTTTAAAAATAGATTTTAAATGTTTAAAAATCCCTAAAAATGTTTTTAAATTCCCAAATATTCCTAATCAGTGTAGAAAAATAATTGTAATTCAAATTAACACACACCACTCATATATGAAATAAATTATGCAAATGTGCAATCCTAGGGTGTTTTGTATGTTGGTTTTCTTCTGAATGACTTTGATCTTTGCTGATGTAGATGTACTTGTAGTTGCAATGAAGTAAGAGGAGTGACTTAATTTTGTCTTCTTTCCAAACTAGTTGAGCTCATTTATAGTATAGACTCAAGTGAGTCAACTATATAGTGTGATACAATCTCCCGCTTTGGAAATGAGAGACAAAATCTCCTTTCAGTCATCTAGGAATCGTAGGGATAAAAAATAAAAATAAAACTTATTCCTATACAAAAGTTCTATCTACCCCATTTCCTAGAAATCAAAAATTACGTAACTCAACTATGAACAAACCAATACCCTAAATATGTTTCATGGTACTGAATCTTGAAAAATAAAACAGTCAGCTCATGGCAAAGATCAAGAATTAGTAGAGAATTTTTACAATAAATATCCAGATGAACTCAAATATCTCTCCCCCATTTCTTCTCAAATGGACAAAGGGTGAAAAACACATAACAAGAAGATATCAAGCATGTAAATATCAATTAATAAATCTAAATTATACAGTAGGTCACCCCAAGGGTCCTATATAAAACAGAAATAAGAGGTGCCTTTTATCATTTTTTAAATGACCGTGCCCTATATCCTTAAAGACCAATTATAATCATGCAAGTAAACAAAGGATATAATGATAGGTGATAGCAATTTATTCAAGAATAATCATACCAATGGATTTCCTTAAGGATTCAAATCGTAAATTATCCAAAGGTTTAGTGAATAAGTCAGCTAGTTGATGTTCAGTAGGTAAATAGTTTAACTCTAATTCTTTAGACTCAACTAATTCACGTATTAAATGATGTCTTATCTTAATGTGTTTAGTACGTGAATGTTGAACAAAATTCTTAGAGATATTTATCACACTTTAATTATCGCAATATATAATTAACTTTTCTTCACTAATGCCATAATCACTAAGCATTTTCTTAATCCACATCCATTGAGAGCAACAACTTTTTGTTGCTATTTATTCTGATTCTGATGTGGAAAGTGAAGTGCAGTTTTGCTTTTTAATGTTTAATCCTACCAAGTTATTATCTATATAATAACAAGCACCAGAAGTGCTCTTGTTGTCGTCAGAACAACCTGCCCAATCGGCCTACAATTGTGTTAGTGGTGTCTTTGGTTTACCATATGCCTAGATTTAATGTCCCTTTAACATATTTGAATATACGTTTAACACATAAAAGTTGATTTTCCTTAGGTTTACTTTAGTAACGAGTGCAAACACACACAACATATATGATATCAAGATGAGAGGTTGTTAGGTACAATAGGTTGCCTATCATACTTCTATATATAGTAGGATCTATAGGTTTCCCACGCTCATCTTTGGATAGTTTCGTGGAAGTACTCATGGGAGTCCTAGCAACTTTGGCATTATCTGGACCGAATTTTTTCACTAACTATATTGTATAGTTAGACTGTGGAATGAAGAACCCATCATCTTTTTTTCTTGACTTGAAGTCCTAAGAAATATTGAAGCTCCCTCATACATGACATTTGGAATTCCTCGTGCATAATTTTAAAAAACTCTTTTAACCTCCAACAGGGAAGTAGAACCAAATATAATGTCATCAACATAAACTTGAGTTATTAAGACCTGTTTGTTAAAATGTTTAACAAATAATATTTGGTCATTTCCATTATGTCGAAACCTTTATTGATTATAAAGGTCGACAGGCGTTCATACTCGGCCCAAGGGGCTTGCTTTAAACCGTATAATTCCTTTTTCAATCTATACACATGGTTTGGCTAATGAGGATCAATAAAGCCTTTCGATTGTTCAGCGTTGGTCTCCTTTTATCAAAATATCAGTTAAAAAGACAGATTTTAAATCCATTTAATAAAGTGTAAATTTTAAGTGACAAGGCGAGTGATTGGGGTAAAGGTTTCCTCGAAATCTATTCCTTCAACTTGAGAGTGTCCCTGGGAAATTAATCTAGATTTATTTCTAACTATCATCCCAGATTCATCTGTTTTATTTTTAAAAATCCAACGAGTGCCAATAACCCTTTTATTTTCTAACCTAGTCGCAAGATACCACACGTCATGACTTTTAAATTTAACAAGATCTTCTTGCATAGCACCTATCCAAAATGAAGCATTAAGTGTTTCATTCACATTCTTTGGTTCTACTAGAGAAACAAAGAATGAAAAATGAGTAACATTACGCAATTGGGATTTTGTAGGCACTGTCTTATCAAGTTACTAACAAAAAAATATATCTTTAGAAACCCAGTTAGGCACTTCAGCGGTCTCAGTTGGTAAAGGATCAACTATCTCTAGCGAATTATAAGTAAAACTATTTTCAGAGTCATCCACTATAGTTGGCCCTTGATCTTTACTAGGGGTGGCAACGGGTGGTGTCGAGCTGGGTTCGTGTCGGGTGACAAACGAATCGTGTCAAAAATTCATCCACCCAAACACGATTCGTTTACTAAACGGGTGGAAAAATGAAATTCATACACGATTCGTTTACTTAACGAATGACACGACACGACCCGACCCGTTTACACCCGTTAAATAAACGAATGGTTTTGACCCGGTTCACCCGTTTAACCCGGTTCACTCGTTTAACACGATTCACCCGTTTAACCCGGTAACCCGGTTACTTTAAAAATATATAGAGGAAACAACTTACTCATACTTAGTCAAGAATGGAGAATTTTCATAACAAATCGATGTGGGATGCTTAGATTACGGATTGTTAGTGGGTTAACGGGTTGTAAACGAGTTAACGGGTTACAAACGGGTCGCGGGTTGCAAACGGGTCACGGGTTGCAAACGGGTCGCGGGTTCTGAACGGGTGACGGGTTCTAAACGAGTGAAGGGTTATAAACGGGTGACGGGTTGTAAACGGGTAGCGGGTCACACGGGTTCTAAACGGGTAACGGGTCACTAACGGGTTTCGCGAATATACACGAACCCGATTCGTTTTCTTAATGGGTCTGGCGGGTCCACCCGTTTATGACCCGAACCCGTTAAGGCTATACCCAAACCCGCTTAAAGCGTGTCGATTTCGTGTCGGGTTAACGGGTCGTGTCGCAAATTGCCACCCCTAATCTTTACTAACGACATTAGTGTCACTCACTATCACATTTATCGATTCCATGATTACTTTGGTACACAAATTATAAATGCGATAGGCCCTACTGTTAGGGGAGTAACCCAAAAATATGGCTTTGTCGCCCTGGGTTTCAAACTTAGAGATGTGTTCTCTATTTTTGCAAACATTGCAAGTACTCCCAAAAGTTCGAAAATATTTTAAATTGGGTTTTTTGCCATACCAAAGCTCATAGGAGGTTTATTTGGTATTTATTTTAAAGGTAAACCCGGTTGATGATATGACACGCTATTTAAACTGCCACAACCCAAAAGTATTTTGGCAAATTCTTAACATGCATCATTACCCTGGCCATTTCTTGGATTGTACAATTCTTACGCTCGGCAACACCATTCTATTGGGGTATTTTAGGAGCACTGAACTCATGTTAATGACCATTACAGTTACAATATTACGTTATAGCCAATTCCTTAAATTCACCTCATCTATCGCTACTTATTCAATTTACTTGGGTATCGTTTTCATTCTCGATTCTTAAAAGGATTTTAAAAAATTTGCAAAATGTATCAGATTTTTATTTTAAAAATGCTACCCAAGTAAACTGAGTAACGTCATCCACAATGACTAAAATATGGTTGTTACCACAGTGGCTAACAATTCGAGAGGGACCCATAAGATCTATGTGGATTAGCTCTAGAGGTTTTGTGGTTAAAGTGTCTTTAACTTTTTTTGTGAACAGACTTGATCATTTTTCCTTCTTGACACGGCCCACAAACAACATTCGAAATTGGTTTTATCTTAGGTAAACCTTTAACTATATCCAGAGAGCTTAATTTTCCAAGATTATTGTAATTAATGCGACCCAAACGATTATGCCATATTTCATTGTCATCAAATCTGGCTAACTTACAAGTCTCTTTGCCTGGATTTACTGTGTAATAGTTATTTAGGGTCTTGTGACCTGTAAGAATGCAATCACCATTCTCATCTAAAATTTTAAAATTAGTTTTTGAGAATGTGACTATATGGTTGGAGTCACAAAATTATGATATGCTTAACAGATTAGCTTTAAGACCTTTCCCTAATAGGACATCTTCGATAATAGGAAGTCCTTTTTCTTAGAATGTTCATTTGCCTATTATCTCAGCTGATACTCTATCCCCAAACAAAACATTTCCCCCTAAGAAGTCAGTTTTGTCAAATAATTTAGTATCGTCTCCGGTCAAATGCTTGGAACATTCAGAGTCTAAGTACTAACTAGAAGCAGTGTGTTCAACTTTTAAAGCACTAATAACGATGTTACACTTCAACTGGTGTATTAGATCATCCTTCTAACCCATATAGCTGTAGTTTCGAAAGGTTTGTGAGCTTTTGGTTTAGATATAGATCTAGGACTCTTTCTCTTAGATTTTTTCTTAGTGTGAGATCTTTTCTTCCTATTCCAATAGTTAGAGTTTTTATTGGTCTGCGTAGGAAGTACATAATTATTCCTGCTCTGTCTATAATTGTTAAAGTTTTTGTAAATTTGTGACTTATAGATAGGTTTGTATAGTCATTTTTGAAAACTTCATCAAGACAATGTCCATAAACATCATAATAGGAATAGTATTGGTGGCTATAAGGTTTGTTGACATTTTGAAAACCATTGAAAATAGGTTTATCCAATTGATGGACTTTGGTCTTATATTTAACTGCAAGAGGTTGGAATGAGTAATCTCCTTGCCTTATAAGGGGAAAGCATACTTAGCCTTAGATTAAATAGTTGGCTTAGGACAGTTTTTCATCAAAATGTTTGGCCCTTATTATTTATTATTAAAATCTCTCCTTAAGGCTTGAAAATTAGGGCATATGTCATCTGGTCTTTTTCTAGAAGACATAAATTGCACATTTTGAAAAGTTTAGGTTTGTGCCTTAGTTTTTTTATCAAAACCTATACCTGGTTTGTTTTCAGAATTGGTTTTGCTTAAAGCAACACAATCTTTAAAACAATTATAATTGTTTTCAAACTTAGAAAAAAATTTAAAGACTGTTAAAACTTTTTCTTTGGATTGTTCCAATTCTATCCAAATTTATTTATATTTCTTTTCCAAAATTTCATTTGTTTCAGAAAGTTCTTTGATTTTTTCTACAAAAGATTTAGATTTGGTTCCGTAGGCCAAACACTGATTAGTATAGTCCTCTGTATTCTGTTTCACCATTAGGCTTAAAGCTTTTGTTTTCTCAGTTAGGTCCTTGGTTGTCTTCCCTCGTTTCGTGATCTTCCTAAGAGTCTTAGTGTAGAGTGTGTGAATGTTAGGGAGATCATCATTATCGGACTCATTAAGTGCAGTGTTTGAGTTGTCTCTAGCGCTTCATTTGTCAAACTCACGCACATATTCAATTCGTCATTAGAATGTGCACTTTGACTCACACACATCGCCGAAGAGTTACTACTAGCAGTATCACTAATATTAGTATTATCTAAGCAAAGAGAAGATAATCCATAAGTAGGCAAGACATCATAAGATATAACATCACTAGGCATGATAGCATCAAGTTCAGCATTAGTAGCAAACATATCATCAGAATATACTATTTTAACAAAAAATGACATGTAAGGGTCAAAAGTGTTGGAAGATTCAGTCTGATCTTCATCAGAGTCACTTGAATTATCCTAAGTCTTATTGATGTGTGCTTTGGTAGTGTTATTCAATTTAACCCTAAAATTATTAGTAAGTGACCCATTTTACCACATCTAAAACATTGAGTGTTTTTTAAGTCTCTTTGAGGTTTGTGATTGGTTTCAGTGTTGTGTTTTCCATGGTTCCTCTCATGACGCTTATCATTGGAGTTATTTGGATATCCAACGTTCCCTTGTTTAGAGGCAAAATAGTTTCTAAACTTCAAGATTTTCTTAAATTGTTTTGACATAAGGCTATCGGGTTATCCAGTGTCTCCAAATCACATTCCTCATCAGAGTCAAGGTCAACATTAGTCATAACTAACTGAGGTGAGGTCATTGTAGACTGAAAAACCACATTAAAACCAGATTGTCTTTTCTGATTATTGGAAATATTTTTTCTAAATTCAAGTTCCATTTCTACAATCCTAAGTTTTCTACTAAGGAGTTCAGAGGTCAAATATGGATCGTCTATATCCTTAATTGCATACCTTTTGTTATCAAACTTGGGGGAAGGGACTTTAGGATGTTTTAAATAATTTATTTCCTATTATACATTAAACCATTTGCATGCAGTTTTGTTATAATGTCATTCAATCTAATGTAGACTTCATCAAAGATCTAAGTCTCATGCATAAGCAAAGTGTTATACTATTTTATCAACATCTGTGTTTTGGCGGCCTTAACACGTTCATCCCCTTCATGGGCTGTGACTGACATGTCCCTGGATTCCTTAGATGTAGAGCAAATAGAAATACGTTTAAATTCGTGCTCAATAATAGACATGAAAATTGCATTTTTCCATTTATTATTACTTAAGGAGGCATGTTTCTCTTCTTTAGTAAACTCACTGAGGAGCTTCTTAATCCTTTTAGTACTACCTTTTGCTATAGGCTTAGTTGGATGAGAATAACCATTTTCAATTATTTCCCATACATCATCTCCCAACATCCCTTGGATGAAATCAATCATCCTTACTTTATAGTAAGAGAAATTGGTTCTATAAAAGCGGGGAGGTCTGGACATATTTCCAAGAAGCTCAAATTTTTCGTCCATAAAAGAATTTTTGACCAGTTTCAAAGTATAGGATCAAAAGTTGTGATCAAAATACTCAGCTCTGAAACCAATTGAAAAACCCTCACTAAGTTATTTTAACAACTGTTAAAAAGGTTAAATGAGTTCCCAAACTCTTATAAAAATCTTAAACAACACACAAGATGTGTTAAAAATAGTTTGATTGGATAAATTACTCAAGAATCTTGGAAATAGATTTTTAGTTTAAACCTAAGTTTATGTAGCAGAATGTAGTAAGGGAAGACTAAAAAGCACAGATATGAGACAAGTATTTTTTACGTGGTAAAACCCTACCCAAATTGGGAAAACATACACGGAGGTCTCTACACCTCAAAACAAAAATCCACTAAAATAGTTTAAGGTTATAAGCATTCAACAGATCATACAATCAGAACCTATTCTAAGTCTAGAGATATACCTACACTCCTCACTATGAACTCTGACTTCTTTAAGGCTTCTGAAGGTGTCCTTTCTCCATTCTTTAATTCTGCTCCTTTTCTCCTTTAACTTTACATCGACTCAACAGAGCCTCTCAACAAATAATACTTTTTATAATGGTGAGTGACGGTGTTGTGGGTGTTCTGCCTAAAATCACATGCATGCACTCACACACACTTAATTACAAATAAAATCCTACAAATATACAACAGGTCTAAGGATGAGATCTATTTTTTCTCAAATCATAATTTTAGACTTAATATTTTCTCAAAAATAGTTTCAAGATCTGATTTTTTATATGAATCTTTTAAAATAGAGATTTTCAGAAATTATTTCTACACACAAATTTTTCGAAGTGAGGAATTATCAGATCTAGACTATTTAAATCATAAATTCAGTTTTGACAAAAAATGAGAGATATTGGATAAAAATAGTACAAACAAGATATAAACAATATCCAACACAAGAGAATGATTTCTTACTAAAAAAATCACAACAACCTAAGATTCTAAGTGAAAATGTATCACAGAATCGGATCTACAAGTTTCTACTAAGAAACGAGATCTAAAACAATGAGTTGTTGCAAGAGAGGTATAGACTAAGAGGATATTTGAAATCATAAACCCTAACTCTCAAACACTTATTTTCTAAAAAAGATTTGAAAGATTTTTTGTAGGGTTTTCTATTTTTCTCTTCTCTCTCTTATTTTTTTCTCTCTTCTCTCATACTTCCTAAACTTCTTAAATGTTGAGACGAAGACTCCTTTTATAAGATGGTAAGAAGGATCTATAACGATGGGGAAAATATAGGGATGAGATTAAATGATCATTCGAAGACTAAATCCAAGGGCTGATAAAGGACCGCACAAAGGCCAACTCTGATTGGTTGGAAGTATATGCACTGGGATCATAAATAAATGCATGCAGACCCTAGATTATTTTGATCTAACGGTTGAAAGTAAGTCTTGTGAATGTGAGAGATATAAAACACAAATTCATCCAATGATGTGAAACCACGTGCCAGCCTCAGACTCGATCTTAAAAGCGTGTTTTTTATCTTTTTAAAATCTCAATTTCACCCACAAAATTATGTAGCGGTTTTAAATTCTACCTAAGACAAGTTTTAGGAACTTTTTAATATGTGAAATTAAATCTTAAACATTTTTAAACCCTTATTTTAATTCTTCAAAAATAAATTTCAAGTGTTTAAAAATTCCAAAAATTGTTTAAAATTCCCAAAAATTCCTAATCAGTGTAGAAAATTAATTTTTATTCAAATTAACACACACCACTCATATATGAAATAAAATAAATGTGCAATCCTAGGATGTTTTGTGTGTTGGTTTTCTACCTGATGAATTTGATCTTTGTTGATGTAGATGTACTTGTAGTTGCAATAAAGTAAGAGGAGTGACTCAATTTTATCTTATTTCCAAACTAGTTGAGCTCCTATATAGTAGAAACTCAAGTGAGCCAACTATATAGTGTGGTTCACCTTCCACTTAGGAGTGTGTAAAAAATTGACCAAACTAAAAACCTAACCGAACTCCCTGAGGCAAATCGAAATCGGTCGTGTTTTAGCCTGGCTCGACCTGTGATTTAGAAAACCAACCATATCGATTTGTTCGATGATTTAGATAAGAAAAATTGATTCAAACTGAACTAAACTGGCATCAATATTTATATTAAAAAAACACTTAGATGACTTTAATTGTTATATCCAAAAGCCATTAAACGACCTCAAAAACCGACCAAAACTAAAAATCGACCAAAACTGATGTGTCTCGAAACTGACTGTGTTTTTTTATCGTCGATTCGATTTTGGTTCGATCTCTTCCAAAGCCGAACTGATCGATTCGTCTTGAATTATGGTCCAAAATCGAACTGAACTGACCTGTGAACACCCCAACTTATAGTTGTTACCAGTGCCAAAATGACATTCTCTATAGGCGTGTAATTGGTTTCCACTTAAAAAAAGTGTGGCTCACGTGGTAGATTAGTCTTTGCTCTCCATCATGTAAACATATTAGTGTTGCGTTGGTCACAGGTCCTTAAACAGCATAGTAGAGATACAAATCTTCTCCTTCTTTGGGAGTGGACAATAAGGGGAATCCCAAGTACTACTGAATCCCTTCTTAATCTTGATCACATTCTTCTGTCTAGATAATGGGTCTTACTTTCTTCGGGGTATGGAAAAACGGTCAAGATTTGTCAGAAGATCTTGAAATTAAGCGATTTAAGACTGCCAACATTCTAGTAACAAATTGGATATCCCTGATCGTGGTCGGTGTTCTGAAATCTTATAAAGCTTTGATCTGATATGGGTTCACCTCATGCCCCTTCGAGTTTCTAAGTAACCTAGAAACATGACAGAACTCACACAGAATAGACACTACAAGAAAAATACCTTTTTATAACACTTTAAAATTAACATTATGATAGTTTTACACAAAGTGTCATTAAAAGTATAATTTTATATGACAAATTAGTTATAATCTATCATTATATATTTATTAGTGTTAATATACATGACAATTTAAATATAACAATCATATTAAATGGTACATATTATGAATCTTTGTATTGAACACCAATATGTATATTTGGTAAGACAACATATATAACTATTTTCATCTCAAAAATTTGATACCCGTGCGTGCCAATAAGGAAAAAGGGGAGGAAGTTTTCCCCCCAAAACATCAAAACTCCACCCCACCCCCCTCCCCACCCAAAAAAAAATCAACCCTAACCTAAATTGTCTCACCCCAAGTCTCCTTCCCACGAAACGATAGCAGTCGTAACTAAGAAACCATATACTCCCCCCCCCCCTCTCTCTCTCTCACACACACACACATACGCATGAACACACTGAAACGCATACGCATGAACACACACATAAATATGAACTCATTGTAAAAATTTCAATTTTAGTTGGGTATAAAACCTACTCCGTTTGTTCATCAAGTATTTTTTTTACAATTTCGATTATTCATTTTAATATTTACTTCATTTTTAGTTTAAGATAGACTGTGTTATTGGGTGGGGAACTGAAGACCAATGGGTAAGGGTTGGGGGGACCAAGGGAAAATTTGGGGGGTTACTTTAGTTTTCTTTTTATAATATTTAATTAAAAACATGAATTTATAGGTTTTGATATAGTATTATATAAATATTCAATTGAAAACCATAACATTATTTGTGAATATTTAGTTTTTTTTTATATTTTCACAAAGTGACATCATTACGACTTTTCTAAAAGTACTATAGAATTTAAACAAACTTAATAATTCCAAATACCTATTGGAAAAAAAATAACTCGGCGAGGTTATGTAAATAATTAGAGTGGTCCAAACTAATGGATGCTGAGAAAGACATAGAGTTACAACTTGTGAATGGCCGGAATTTTATTGCACCTAAAATACTTGAACTACACTTCTATTCTATTCTCACTTCAAGACTATTAATGGTTGGATATTTTTGACACGCCTTTAAAAGTATTTGTCTTGTTGAAATATAGTTCACAGTGGTTACCTATATCACATAATGCATATATTTATTCCTCGAAAAAAATTCATGGTAGGCACTTAACCCCTCCACTTACAATGTGGCTCTACCACCGACTATGGTTATTTGGAAAAATTATTAATTTTGTGGCTTGTAAGAGCATATTAGTATGTAAACAAAATGATGATCTCATATTTTTAGTGATTGGTTGGTTTAATTTTGTTGAGACTGTTTGAGTTCATTTAGTCATGTTGTTACTGTTTGATGTTAAATTTCATGTGAGCATCAATACATTTAAAATATAATTTCATGTGAAATTTCATGTATTGTATTGGTTTAAAATATAATTTGCAAGCACCAATAAATTTAAAACAATGATTAATTAATCGCATGTCATCATAATTGAGTTGTCTTGGTAAAATAGTTTATCGAGTCAAATATTGTTACTCTGACTTTATTGTGCTTTTCTTTTTTTGGGTCAAATTTGAGGTTATGCATGTTATTATTGTTTGGCCTCTTATAACGTATGACATATGTTACACGCATGAAAATTTTGGATTATACTACGAGTCAATTTGGATGGCAATCACATTTTTACTACTAATAATTCTAATCTTAATAGGCTCACTTTAAGAAATGGGAACACATAGGTTGTGAATGTCTATGCATAGATTATCACACAAATACATATAAGGGGTTGGATATTTTCTTAAAGTTGCTGAAAGAATTACTTGAAGTTGTGAATCTATGCATATCTTGTGTAATTTCTTTAAAGGGAGTCTAAAAGAAATCAAAGGTCATTTATATACGAATGGAGTTGACCAAAGTTACAGTACATGGATATGGCATGGGGAAGTGATAACATTTTTTCTCATTTTAATTTGCATTCATTGCTTATGCAGGAAATCAAATTAGCTTTATTGGCAGGAAATCAAATTAGTTTAAAGAAACTAATATAATATAATTGAGAAATAACGCTCTAATAGAAGAAATATTTTTATGTGTGAAAGATCAATTGGGTTGTTATATATCAAGGCACGTTTATTATAACTATCTACGAAGGATCATATGTTTTCTGCGCTGGAGACGTTTTTGTGATGATATTTTGTGCCTCTTGCATTTATTATAGGTTTGATTTTTAAGCATACATCACATGTACATGGGTTTATTCTACTGTTTTATAAGCAGGACTACCCATGTATGTTGCAACTCGTGGCTTATACAGAATGACTCCCCCAACAATTATTATACCAATAGTTATAAAACAACGTGTTGAAAACTATTTGAGGCGCATAGATCAATGGATCAATCAGACCTGAAGCATACATTAATTGGCTTCGATGTGGGCAATGTTCCTACTAATAATCTGCTAGGACCTGTGGTTATGGACCTGCTATTGCCTCTCTGTTTTGGACCTAATAGCATCTCATTAACATAATGAATGAATTTTTGGTAGGTATAACATAATTAACATTTGATAGAGTGACTGGATAATGCGTGATACTACTAACAACCTTTTATTCAATTCTTATTTATTCTGACATTGTTGTTATTGTAAAATTGTTACAAGAGTTCATTTGGATTTTTATAACTATTTCAAGAGGACGAATAAATTTTCCTTGCACAAGCAACAAACAAAGACACACTAGGTATATATCCCAGATTTTTATGCTATAAAATTATCATAAGAATTGAAAAAAGTAATTAATTAATTCTAAAATTATATGACAACAGCATGGATGCATTTTTCTTGCGAGCATCCTTATTTTTCCTTTTTTCTTGTATTAGTCTTAAATCAGTTGACATTGTGAAGCTGTAAGTGAGTCTGATGCTTGTTGTGCCGTCTTTTATTTTATATTTTTCATTTTTGTTTGATAGTGTACATATGAGGCTGCTTGTTTTATTTGTAATGGCCAAGAATTAGTTAGAAAGTGTGTAACTGGTCTTTATAAATTGCATTCAAATTTCATAGTGGGACGGAATTATGTGAACATATATATTTGTGCATGATTCTTAATTTTTCTGGTTTACTTGATGGATTGTGAGAAATGGGAATATAGGTTCTCTCTAGATGGTCATTGGGAATGCTGCGTTTGATTTAAAACATTACTTGAGTTTGGAGTTGTTTTTTATTTCTTAAACAGGGCGGATATTCCTATAAACATAGGAAACTCTGTCCAAATTTTTTAAATTATTTACAATTATTTGTTTTATATAAAAAAATATTTTCGACTTTAATAACACACGACTTAATACTTTGGAAAAACTCGAATTCATATGTTTTGTTTTACGTTGCACTAGAGATTTATATATGTTATTTTGAACTTATGCAGGAAAAAGGCATGTGAAAGGAGTATAATTGTCGGACAACATGATAGTGAATGTAGAAAGAGGAATTCGGCACATTGTTGCATAAAATTATGAAGTGATCATTACCACGAAGGAACACTTACTTTTTATAGACATATCAAATTTGGTTGATGTGTTAGCTCAATTTGATTCAGTGTAGTTTTTTGTTTGATTATTACTACGGAGGCACTTATTTGGCTTTAAATGAATCTACTCCTTTTTATTTATATTTTGGTTTGTTTCTCAACCATGACTTGAATATTTTTTTAACATTATACAATTTTTTATGACAGTTTATATTAAACCATCATGATATGAAATATTTTTCATGACAGTTTTATATATATATATGTGTGTGTGTGTGTGTGTGTGTGGTTTTTATGACTATTTTTCACAGTTTTTCGATGGTTAATGGTGGTTTTGAAAAAACGAGTCTATATAATACACATCTAATATGATAGTTTTTACTCGTATCAATTATGACATCCAAACTTTGACTGATTTTACTTATAAAAAGAGTCATAAAAGGATTTTTATGACAGTTTTTAATAGTCTTGTAGTTAGACATTTAGAAGCTTTAAACTTCATCATATATTCTATGATAATGTTAAAGGTTTTTGCATGGTTTCTTAGGTTATCGATCGAATACTTGCTCTCAACGAGCATATCATCGATATGTACCTCCGTGGTAGAACCGATCAGTCTCTTGAATATCTTAGTGGCCAGCCACTGGTAAGTTGGTCTTGTGTTCTTAAAAAAAAGGGCATTATTTTGTAATAGTAAAATCCCAAGGTTGTGATGAATGATGTCTTCTCTTGATGTGGACCGAACATGGGTATCCGATAGTAGCCGAATTATATTCCCACAAAACTCATACGCTGATGCCCACTATTGAATCCATGAGATGATATATTCAAGATAATAAAGGAAAACTATCCTTGGAGCAGTGCTTATTGAGATTGGTGAAATCCATGCAAACCCTCCATTTGCCGCTCATTTTCTTAACGACAATAGTGTTGGATCTCAAATCTGGGAATCAGACCTCTCTAATGGAGCCAGCATGGAGTAGGTTGTTAACTTTGGCACATAACCCCTCTATTTTCTGCTATTTTTGTTGACAACAACATTATTGGAGATCCTATTTAAGAGTTGGATCTCTTTGACAGAGTCGGCCTAAAGTAGGTTAATAACTTCCGCTTCCATAACCCTTACCTTCTTTAGGACTGAATTTATGGGTTTCTATTTGATCGGATTGATATTTAGTTCTACGTTCATTTGGTGGCATGTAATCTCCGGGTATATTCTTGAGAGATTTTAGGGTTGCCATGTGAATATGTATGCGTTTGTTCTAAGGAAGTGAGAAAGTTATTCTTCTCCATCTTTAGGAATTTTTTATCTGATGAGGAAAGTTTTTCCTGGTTGTGATACGTCTAGAGGAACAGACATAAGTTCCTTTAATATGCATTCAGTAGGAGCCAACCGAGTCTCTTTAACTCCCAGTCGAATGCCCTTTGATTGCTACTTAGGTTGGTCGTCCTCCATGTTGTCCTAATCCTGAATATTCTTGGATTGGGTATGCTTGCCTTGATGTTTGAAATAAAACAACTTCACATTTCTACTTGATCTCCACTGATTTCTATCACTCCTTAGTCGGTCATAAATTTGAGTTTCTAATGAAGGGATGAGGGGACATCAATCATATCACGCATCCCTCATCTACCCAATATGGCATTATAGGGTGACTCTAATTGGATCACATGAAATTCTACTACCTTGTTAACTGGAACAATCTTGATTAAAAACTTAATTTTCCCCGAGGGGTCTCTACATCTCCATTGAAGGTGATCAATGGTTCAACGTTGGTATTAAGATCCTTGAAGCAAAACCCTAACTTGTAGAACATTGTCTGGTATATGATTTATAAAGATCTTCCTTGGTTTACCAAACCCCTTATTATATCAAGGTTTGTTACTCTCAAGGTAACCACTAATGCATCATTATGAGGCAGATTGATGCTAATCAGGTCATCGTCGTCGAAAATAATTGCGTGATCCCTATCCAAGTTTTTCCTTTCCCTTTTATCTAGGACTGGCTTGGATAAATTTACTTAGAACGAAAGTTAGATGCTATTCTCACCTTCTCCCTTAGCTTTTTACCAGTATGTAGGGCTGAATAAGTGTAATCATGGATATCGGTGACCAATCCTCTTGGTGGAAAATCCTCCTTTGCTTTTTCTATCTTGTTAACCTTTGTCATCACTTTATGCTTCATTGTGATGATATATTCCTTTAGGTTTCCTGCTTGGATGAGCTCCTCTAGGTGTTTTTTGAACATTTTGCAATTCTCCGTGAGGTATCCATGGTCCAGGTGATAGTTACACTAGATATTGGCATCCCTACCACCTAGATTGATGTCCATCTTGGAAGGCCTCTTGAAAAAGGTCTTGTCTTTGATCTAATGAATAATATTGTATATGGGTTCCTTAAATATTGCCTCTAGTGTCTTGTAACTTCTCTTACTGGCCTGAGATGTGGGGCGACCCTTTGAATGTTCATTCCTAGATCTCTTCTTAGTCGAAGAAGGTTGATTTCCCCATTCGGGGGCTTTCTTAGGCTCATTATTCTTTTTATTGGATAGGGACTCTATGTTGATGAGCTCATCCTCCAACTTGGCATATTTTTCAATATGGGACATGATATTGTCCATTGAAGATGTCAAATTCTCCGTTAGTGACTGTTAGAGACATCCGATCTCTCCAAGCCAAACTTGAAAGAAGAGATCATTGGTTGATCATTGCAATCATCAATTTCATTGTAGAGCTCACAGTATCTCTGAATGTATTTTCTGAGAGACTTTTCCTTTTTCTTTTTACGAGAGATCAAAGGCTTAACCTCCTTGATTACCTTGCTAATTGTGATGAATTGGGCCTTAAACTACTCAGCCGGGTCACTAAAAAAATATATTGATATGGGGAAACTTTTTAAACCACTTTAAATCGATATCTTCTAGAGTCAGTGGGAATACTCAGCACATTAGGTCATCGTGATGTCTCTATAGAGACATGGTCTACTGGTAGTGCCAAATGTGATAGGATGAGTCTGCTCTTCCCTCGTACATTGTGACCTTTTTCCCTGGAGAACTTCTTTAGGGGCTCAAAATATTATTTCAGTTTGATAAAGGGTAGCAATGAACCATGCCCAAAAGCCTTTCTGGACAAGACCTTAGGAGTTCTGGGATGGTTTGGGTTCATCTTTCTTTCCAATTTCCTCTGGATGAGTCCTTTCAATACATTACTTTGTAACTGGTTTAACTGCACTTATAGATGAGCAAACCTACTACTTTGAGCTGACTCTATGGGTCGAGGCTATTGATGCCTCCGATTGATAAAATTCCACACATGAGAACAATCATGGCATTAATGGTGGTGCACTGCACGATGACTCCTTGAATAGGAAACCATACCAGGTTGATTCCGTGGGGAATGAGGTCCCCTCTTATGATGGTGCTGAGCATGAGAATCTGATGTGCGATCTTTTGACTATTGGGTCAACTGCCTCTCGTGATCATCCAGACTTTCCTCATAAATGTTGGCAAGGCAGGAAATAACTATTCCCTCTGGTCGATCAATCGGTCGTGTGCGATAACGTCGACTAGGAACAAATCTCCTTGGTGAGCTTCGTATGGACCTTAAATGTCATTGGAGAGCTGACTGCCGAATAGGAGTGTGATCCCTCTTTTTGACTCATATTTAAGACTACACTCATTATGAACTTGGGGCTTTACTGGCTTTAATAGTGGTGAGAACTTCGATTTCCCACGAACGATGCCAAATTGTATCTTGCGTGTGGCAACTTGGACTCTCAACTAAAATCCCTAGCACTCTAAATGTTACCATCCCCCTAAAAATGTACAAATCGATATATTTCCCTTTCCCCATGGACGTAGGCCGACCTCAGAGCCTAACCATATACATCTTGTTCATTATTTATTATTTCTACACTGTAATCTTTTTTAGGCTAATTTATAAATCCTAACTTTTATTGTGGCCCATTAACGCCTACACCTAGCATATGATATATCTTATTTGGTAACTCTATACGATTATACAATTTTTAGATAAATATATATTTTAATTTTTAAAGAGTATAACAAAACCCTAATCATGATATGCATAGTCCAAATCTTGAATTAGAATAAACTAACGATTAAATAGATAGTCAAAACTTTAGAATTGATATTCAGGTGGAGTTTCAGGTAGATGATAAGTTTTGGGGTAGAAATATAAATTTTCCAAAATTAAAGGATTTATTTTAAGGACAGAGGTTTTAAGAACCACAATAAAAATTAGGATAAATTACGCCAACCCCCTTTAACTATCTTGGAATTACAGTTCATCCCCTTAAGTAAAATACCCGACAAACTCACCCTGTTAAATATCAACCTAATGTAATTAAATCCAGAACCCTCGTTCCATACATTTTTAGAGTAAATTAGCAAAAATACCTCTCAGCCTAATTTAAACCCCCCAAATTTTCTCTCTCTTCTCTGTCTCCCATCTATCCCATCCTAACCCCATTTGTTTAACCCACCACCACCTGTTTGCCCACTCCACCACCACCCTCCACAACTTTTGCCCCCCCCCCCCCCTCAAACCACCATGATAAACCAGCAAACCGAGTCAAACCCTTCCTTTCTATAACAATGCACCACACTATTACCCTTCCTCCAATATTCCCCATACTTGAGTTCTTATCTTTCAAATAAACCCACGGATCATCACCAAGCATCGCAAATTTGCCATTCCTAAATCCCACAATTTCTAACACACCTTACACAACATAAAATCTTCCACATCAACATCAGAAAAATAATATTTAAACCTATTCCACCTCCCCAAATCGGCTCATTTGTCTTCAAAAACCTCCTGTCATACCTAGGATCCCACAATTGAACATAACCAGAGAACCCAAACTCACCCGACGTAACTGAACTCCCTGTAATCATCTAAACTCCATAATATTGATTAATTTTCTGGGAGATATACTTTTCAATGATCTCCTCACTTTCCTGCTAACTTCACAAGTAATCCATTTATTGATTACTAAAACACAATTCTCTTTGTGATAACAATTAAACCCTCCAATTTAAAAACCCAAACACAGATGGTTATGACAAGTCGGGGGTGGTGGGATGTGTGAGAGGGATAAAAGATAAATGGGGTTAAGATTTAAAAACCCAAACACAAATGGTCCTTCTCATTGCAGCGACACTATCTTGCTGGTTAATTGTGTCCCTGTGTAAAAGTCTGAACTGGTGTGTGACCTGAATCCATTCAGGTTCGTCGTATCGACGCAATATCTCACAGAAGTGACCCTGCGATTACACATATCTAATAGTGTTGAAAGTCACTTTTGCACAATATCTTTCTTTAAGATCTTCTTGGTTTGTGTGTCAAGTACAACTTTTTGGATGACTTAGACTCTTATATGACTACTTTACACCTTAAGAGTGTGACAACTATAACAGCCCGCCTAATTAAATACCGGCTGGCCAGTCCCATACCAAATTAAAACAGAATATACAGTTGGCTCATTCTTAGCATCACTGTCGAAAACATTTACAACTCACCCAATACCCAATTAAGCTGATGTTAAAAACTTTCAAAATTTTAATTTCAACAAAATTCCTTTTTAGTTTACGAATAACACTACACATATTATTCTACAATAATAATAACCTAACAGATAACACAAAAGAATTTAAATGCAATTGGAATAAACATTCCCAAATAATTTCTCAATACAATACCCAACAATAATAAATGTATTAAAATGACACGGATACAAGAGTATCTTGACTCAGATAGAAAAGAGATAACTGAATTCCATTGGACGACATGCCCTAAAGAAAAGAACATTGTGAATCAAATGAAGATAGGCGTCTAAGCAATACTCCATAGCTCCATAGCTCGTCATAATCCTCTAAGGTCGGCGTCCCTACTGCTGGACACCTGATATAGAAGATACAATAGAAAAGAGAATATGCAAGGAAACGGGTCAGAGCCCGATGTAAAAATGATTTTGAAAACAACAAGTATTTAACAAGTGCAATAAAGCATTTATTATGTACATGTTAGTATCCAGACTCTCACTTGATATTCTCACCTCTCAGCTAGAGTGCACACTTAACGTTTCCTATTAACCTTTTAGTTAATGGTTCCTCTCAACTCGTTTCCATAATATGATTATATCCCATATTATAACCCCGTATGTCCCATACCATACGTAATATAATCATTCATATACATTTCTCATTAATCTGAATTAAGCTTTTCCAAATTTTTAAGAATAAATATTCACTAACTTAATTCAATTCTCTTTCTCCATTTACCGTCATCTACAATTATCTAATAGTACATTGATCTAACCACTATATATACATTCATACAATTCATTATATACATATATAATACGGCACCCCGAGTCACAACTGTGGTGCATTGCATTACTCTGCTATCACGTCCCAGTATCGCTGGTCGCCGAATAGGGGACTAAAGGTTCGGTAAGGATTCCTCGAACCACAAATATCAACACATAAATTGGAGGCGAACATAGTTCTCATACCCACGGGACACGCACGTACCTACGTTCCCATAGTCAACGAACTTATCAACTCCCCGATAAGTCTTTCATAAACCTATGTTCTCGAGCGACAAATAACAAATCCCATGGATTCATTAGGATATGACTGCCCTCACGCGCAAACCTCTCATCGATAGCAAGTAAGCTAGGTATGTCATACACATAAATTATCAATCAAACAAATAGGCATTATCATCTACCTATATAATATCATCAAGGTAATCACACTACCCTAAGATAGTTCCCATACGTAGCATTATATCTCTTTAAATCCTACGTATTAAATTATGACTTTACTTCCTTAATTTAATGATTCCAGAGTCTCACTCGTTACTCAAGGTTTAAATAGGTTTTCCTCAATATATTTATTCAGTAAGAAATCACTAATATCCTACTGGTCCATATCAACTTATCTTCTGAATTACTACGAATTAAACTCCCCTTTAATTAGGGTTATAACCGATAGTTTCTAATCTCTTATAAACACATCTTCAATCACCTATGATTGAATCCTCTTGTAACCCTAAGGCTACCCAGGTAATTTATTAAATTTCCCCTACTAAACCTATCTTAAATCCTCATGCATACAAATTAGAATCCAACACATAAATCTAGCAACCGATATTTCTTTCAATTTAATTATCATAATTCTAATCAATTAAATCCCAATCACATTAGTTTGATTCTTATCTGGGGCTTATTGATCTTCCCTAAGTCCCATTATATTCAATTAATAGTCACCAAAGATTTACAAAAAGTTTGGGATAAGAACAAGCATAAAAAAAGAAACAACTTCATAAATTCTGGGGAGGTCGATCGATCGAAGGCAGCGGGTCGATCGATCGATCGCCCAGATATCAGCCCAGTTTTCTGCATTTCTTCTACTACGGGTTTCATCACTTTTGATCATTCAAACCTTCATATTAACAACCCAAATTCCTTATAAACCTTACTACATGATATAGCAACATATGTAAATTATTTCTAATGATCTAAACATCCTAGAATCATCAAGAGTTTGAATTAAAAGCATATATTTATCCTATTTTTCCAGAAATTTTTTATACATGATATCTTCAAGAACACACCAATGATTCTCAGAAATTCTTCAACAGATTGATGATTATTTCGTGGATTACTATCTATCTACAACATGAGTTTGATTCCTACATAGTTCCATTTTCCAGAAATCAATTAACAACTCTATCTTTATCTTCCAAACATGAAAAATCTCATCTTTTTATAACTATCCTAACATGGACAATATACAAAGTTAGATTGCAATCATCAAATACTTGCCTCTAATAAAGGTCTGATCCTTTGGGATTGTCTAACAAATGTGGTTCTCCCCTTCTCCGATCACTTTCGGTGGTGGTTGGTGGTGGTGACCTTTGGTCCTTGGTTCTCCTCATTTCCAAGCCATCTTCTCTTCTCCCAAGCACCCTTTCACTCTCTCTAAAAAGATGACCTTTCAATTTTGTGTAGAAGAGATGAATGAACCCACGTACAACTAATCTCCAAATATTTATAATAAGACAAAATCCAAAATCACTATTCATCCCCCTTGTAAAAATGACCAAAATGCCATTTTGGGTGTCTTTTCATTTCCAAATGACCCGAGACCCAAAACCAATATCCAAATAGACTTTTCTGACTATTTCAACCTTTTCGGACGCAACGACGCACTCAAAATGACTATAAGGTTGATGTAAAAATAAGTTTCTATTTAATCTCACAAATTAGTCCCGATACGTCCCATACCGCGTCCGACTAAGAATTCAAATTACTGAATTAATAACTCATAGCAATATCAATAATAATCACATTCATATATTACCTAAATATCTTTAAGTAATATTCAGAATCATTCATTTTAATATCCACAATTTGGATAAAGCCCAAATGAATTAATTTATAATAAAATCCAATTAATCCATTTATTTAAAATATAACCCATTTTAAAAGTCATTAAAATTACGGGGTATTACAACAACTAGCATTTGGACCTTTAAACATTTTAAAATAAAAAGACTATAAGTTAAGGTGTCATTTGATCATAGTTTTTCATTAGAGATTTGTGAAGATTAGCGTATTATACTTGTGACGGTTATCAAGTAGTTTGTAAGTCTATTGTTAAAGTGAATAAAGGTTTTACCCGAAAGGGAATTTTTCCTTAAACCTTGTCTTTATTGAAGGCTTGGTTTGATTTATATGTTTTATCACATAGCTGCATCTTTAGGATAAAAAGATAAAATTGCTTTAAAATTGATTGTGCACTCTCAAATTGGAATCCTTGTTGAGCATGTATTTATTTCGCATTTACAATTGGTATCAAAGCACTCATTATTTCGTCCCAACAATTAACCCCATTTACTACCCTCCATGTGTTGGGAGCCACTTGGGCTAGAACCAGAACAAAATATTGGCAAAATTTGAGGAACAAATGAATGGGAGGGAATGTCACCCCACTTCTACAATAAATATGGCGGGGATTCAATGACCCTCCTGTAATGAACAATAATCACAAGGACTTGCTACAAACACTACAAAAAAAAGTTGCTTTTAAGACCCTATATTTTAAGACAGACAAAATATAGTTTTTAAAACATACTTTTGGAGATGGGTATAATTAGCCGTCTCAAAAACTATTTTTTTTAGACTGCCAATTATGCTTGTCTGAAAACAGGTCGCATTTTGAGACGGTTAATTGTTCCCGTCTTATAAAGTAAACCAAATGAGACGACAAAATATTTTTTTTCTCAAAAGATATACCAAATAAGACAGCTAGAAAAACTATTTTCCCACCATAAACACTTTTCCTCTCCGCCTTACTCTACCTAAAAATAAATAAAAAAAATAGGCAACGTAGACACACACACTCACCATCTCTCGCACGCACAATTAGCCAAACCCCGCACCTCACGAACCCAATCGGCTAAATCCACACACCATCTCTCTTGTCACTTTGAGATTGATTGGTGGCCACACCTTATCGGTACTCACCATCTCTCTCTCTCTCTCTCTCCCTCTCTCTCTCTCACCCACATACGCACCCACACCCAGACACACACATGCACCCACACATACGCACACAGTGATGCACACATGTAGCTATGCACACACACATACGCATGAACACAAATCTTCAAAGTTAGGGTTTTCAATTTAGTTTTGTGTTGGGTATTTATAGGGACGAATAGAATCTTCAAAATTAGGGTTTTGATTTTCAGTTTCAATTTAATTTTCTATTGTGTATTCACCCTCCCTTTGAAAAATTCGATTATTGATATAATTATTAGAAAAATATAATTAAAATCAATTTATTGTTTAAAAACCAATTTTTTATTTAATCTATTATATAAAATGCAAGGTTTATATAATTATCTGCAATATTTTTTAAACTGCCAAAAATCTCTATAATTTTTTTTTTTATTCAATTGTATTCGGCAATTCAAGACAAAGCTGGAAAAAAAAGTGATTCAAAGAGTAAAAAAATTGGTTGGTGATGATGACGAGTATGTGCCACGTGAAGAAGAAAATGAGCATAATGATTCAAGCGAGGGTGAAAATGGGTATGTATCTTGTGAGTTTTTTAATGTGCAAATATTTTGTATTGTAGATGTTAATTAGTTGATGGTGTAACTTCTTATTTGATGCTTTCCATTATCATGAGTGCACTAGTACTCCAATATTTCAAATTTAAATGGTTCGATTTAATTAGCCATATTAATACTTAAATTGATGTGTTGAATATAACTTGTTCCCCTTTTATGTGTTAATCTCTTTAGGAATTCATGTTTGTCATTATTAGACTCTTTATCTTTTAGTCATCTTACAAAGACATTATGAAGATTTTCTCTTATTTATATTATGAAATATAAATTTACAGCATTTTTTTAGATTCATAGATGGGAACCAGATAAGAGTTGGATTGATTTATGCAATCAGTGTTCAAAAGAATAGATTAACTGGATTGGCAGGTCTCTTACCTATGCATATGCAAATAAAAACATCGAGACAACATATATCTATTGTCTCTGTAAGAGATGCGCAAGTCGTGTGTACTACACCTGACAAACTGCGAGAAATCACATTAAGATGCATGGTTTCAACAAGACTTATATGGTTTGGATCACCCTGAGCGGGTTTTTTGTTTTTTGAGATACAAAATGAATAACGGATATATGATATTATATTGATTTAAGCACAACATTAGGCTTTTGAAGAAATTCAGTGTATATGGAAATGGATTTAAGATGATTTTTTGCTTTTCTAATAAGCTACTTGTAATATTTGCAATTATTATTATTATTATTATTATTATTATTATTATTATTATTATTATTATTATTATTATTATTATTATTATTATTATTATTATTATTATTATTATTATTAGCTAAAGTATGTATGGTGTTGTGATATTTAATCTACTTTAGAATAATCAAGATTTGGTTGTGTTGTATATGTTTATAAAACATAACAGTGTATATCAGACGATAATTACTGGAGTTTACTTATTGAATTGTGTTGCGTGGAGGCAGAGTTTTCATTTACTGTGTTTTTAAAAGGACAATAGCATTATTATATTAAAATAAGCTGAATATTAGACTATGAAGAAATTCAACGTTATTAAGCTAGATTCATAAGATTTTTTCTACAACTATAGTAACATTTAGATTTTTTTCTTTCTAATAATTTTGCATTTGAAGAGTGAATTAAACTTAAATTGACATATTCAAGGTTTTCAATGATATTTTGATCTACTTAAGGGAGATCTTGACTCTCAATATCCAGTTGTATACATATATGTTTATACGACACGATAATGTAGATCAAATAACAGATACATGACTTTACTGGTTGAATAGTGTTGAGTCAAACACAGCTTTTTCATGTACTAAGACTCAAAAAGGGTAACAACTATACGATATTAAATTAAGCCGAATATTAGACTTTGGAGATAATTGAAATTTAGTGTTTATATAGAGATGGTATGAGGGTTTATCCATGTATTTTTCAAAATTGAGTATTTTATTATGAAACGTGTTGATACTAATAAACATGTGCATGTGATCACGTTGATGGTTTATTATCTTCAAAGTATGGGTTACTTGATGAGACGATGGACTTTGGTTACCCTCAATATACTGAATCAAAGATTCTCAATAAGTTCATCAAGACTGATGCTTATAGAATGGAAGTTTCTTAGAGGCCTCCTATGGCTACGACAAATGTAGTGTCCTAGCACAGTGAAAGGATACGTTATAAGAAGAAGGAAGTAGGTTTGCTTATGTGAGTCATCATATAGTAGTTTAATACACTAGATATTAATATTGTTGTCTTGTTCATTCAGGTGTTTTTAGATGTCATGGAGAGTATTAATATACTTATCAACAACAATGGGCAAATTATTAAATCAGAAGTTGTTGGGGCATTAAAGAGGCAGACGTATTTGAGATGATTATCAACCCACATGTTATATTCCTTGTTATTGGTGTTTTATTGTCAACTCTTAATTTTGTAATTGTTTGGGCTATGCATACATATATGCTTGTTAACTGATCTTGATAAGTTCCCTTTTTAGCTAGTTTATATACCTCTTTAGATATGTACATCTGAGAAGAGTTTCTCATATTGTCATTGAATCGTGTCTTATTAATTTTTTTAGACAAGTTAGAAAAAGGTCTAGATATAACTGTAGAATTATTTATTTTCATTTAGTATATGATTTCAATATCAATTTTTTACCATATTATGCTCAGTTGGATCTTTAGCGGTCTTATACCATTGTCTAGTTATTCAAGTTCTCCTCACATGCGCTAGTAGACTAGGCCAGGTCTTGGCTTAAATCCCTTAAGCACGAGTTCGATAAGGACAAGATATTTCTGTCAAGAATTTTATGATAATACTTATTATAGTAGTGGACCCTGAATACTTGTGGTACATAGGAGCAGGGGGTGTATTTTTACAAAGTGGCTACTTTAGGCAAAGTAGCAGGAAATCATTTGAGTTGAGTACAAATTTTGGCGACCACAGTTACCGTTTCCATTTGTGCTAAAAGGGGAGGGGATTTTCCCTCGTTGGCATTTCTAAGAAAGGCGAGGTCTAGTGGTTGAGCTTTTATTTTATTGGAAGCATTGTTGAATAAAGGTAAGTTCTACAGGAAGAGAAGGAATAAAATTTAAGAAATGGTTGCATGCTCTACTAGGGGAGGCAGTGGCTCATTGTGATCTCAGTTCATGAAATTTAGAGGGACAATGCTTGAGGGGGATATAGTCCTAAACTAGTTATTTTTGTTTCTGAACTTGGAGCTTTTGTAGTTTGTTTTCGTATTGATAGTCATGATATACACTGATATTTTTTTGAAAATGGCAATGGTTAATTAGTCAATACAACCCATATAAGAAATAACAGTCCAAATGAGACATATATAAATATACAAAGTTTTGTAATATACATTAGATATTTACAATCTTATATAAAGTGAGAATAATACTTCAGTTTAATCTTTCCTTCGCAGACAAATACATGAATGAATTTATTGTGTAAAAAAGTAATATAGCATGAATTTATTGTTTAGGAGCTTAGGGTTTGGGGGGTTGGAGTGTACGCAATTGGGTTGGACTAGTGGGAGTTGTTGTCGATTTGTGTTGGTCAGGGGCTGAGTTGAGTAGTCATCTGTGCCTGTGTGTGTGTGTCGTGTGATTTGCGACATGGGGGTTATGTGCCAAGTTTGGGTGGGTTGGAGGTGTTGGAGTTCTGTGTGTTTGTGCAGTTGTGGGTTGGGAACCAGTTAGGGGTTTAACAGTTTTTGGTAGGTAATTGAGCTGGGCGTGTAACGCTGCTGGCTGTGAAAAGATGAAACAGATATTTCGGTGTTAATCTATTAAAACAAAAGGCCATTCAATTGTCTTATTCTTCTTATAGCATGCACGAGTAACAAGAATCCATCATCCTACTTCCCATTAATTCATTTTGAAGAAACTTGCAACACTCGCCGGAATGGGAGAGTAAAAGGAATCCATCATCATATTTCCCATTCAACTCTAAGTGGTTGTGTTGACATGAATCCAGAGCCATTGTCGTGGTTGCACCAACTGTCTCATGGAGATGCAGTGGGAACACCACTAGCTTCAACCTGCGTTAGAGAGGAACTAGGACTGTGATCATACCTATGTCTTAGCCCCATGTCTTGAAAAGCTAACTATGTGTATCAATCGGGGTCGACTGGTCCGAGCTATATTCGATATGACGTTCCATATTGGGATCCATCTGATGCCTTAGTTAGCTGAGGAGCGGTGGGGGTCGTGGAATAACTGGTAATTGGGATCCATCTGATGCCTTAGTTGACTGAGGAGGGGAAATAAATGGAGAATCCATAAAATCACAAGACTCCTTTGACTCAGTACGCGTATCACGTACTAATGAGTTGTTATACTCTGCTCAATCGATGAAGTGGCACAAGACGTGATCGCACAACCAAAGGAAATTATCGTACATATTCAATGGAGTCCTGAGACAATTGGTACAACCACGGTACCCTCAGCTTCAGCTCGCACAAAATCACAGGAAATTGACGCACAATATGTGTATCCAGTGTCAACACACATGTGTATCTCTGCTAAACACCGCTTTTACATCAACAAAGGAAATTGATGTTTAATAAGAGTGTATTACTAAAATTTAAAACCAGTAATTTATATAAAGTACTAATAAATTAAATATTAATAAATGTACCATAACCTCAATAATTCTGCCGAACGATAGTGCACTATAAGGAAGGGAGTAAACTCAAATCAGGATAAATTTGGATGATAATGCGTTGATACCATATAATGTAGGGTCCATCACCTGTCATGGCATTCATAATAGGCTCAGCAACTATGGTCCTCTATTGCCTCTTGTCGCACATCTCGTTATGTATTGCATGAAATACTAAGAAGAGCGTACTAGTTTATTCGAGCATATCAACTTGGTGCAACTCCTCGCTAGTACGTCGCAGGCTATGTTGTTTAAGAAATTATTGATCATAAGTATAAGCATGAGAGAATGCACCAACTATAGAGAGTAATGCATCATAAAAAAAAGGAACCACAAGCATCGAAATAATATATGTCCAGGTAGGCATCCAATAAGCTTTCTCATTGACCAATAATTCCTTTAAATTAATCATACCAGAACTTAAGATAGTGTTGAATAACTCCTTGGACACAATTCATAATTTTTATTAAGCACATATCGTTAAGATAGTGTCAAATACTGCCTAACTGCCGACAAAAACGTAATTTACACCATAATATTACGTCGGATCTCACTTTTAAAATATTAAAACTTTCAAGAAGAGTATCCATATGTTTATTAAGCTGACATAGAAAATCATGGTCACACTTGGTTGCCTCTGTCATTATCAACAAATTTGAATTTTGTGGCCAACTTAATGTTCTTTTTCTACAACCTAAGGAAAATTTTGTAAAGCTTGTAATAAGCCTCATTTAGGTTTTTTGTAAATTCACCATTTTTCATCTCATCTTTGAAGGAGAGATATATACTTTTTCTTATTAAATTTTTTCATTGGTGTTAAAAGACCTATTGGTATATTTGAACATTTCCTAAATTTCTTTATAAAGAAGGTTATATCATCATATACACTCCCAATCAAGTCATATGTTTTGATAGAGATCTAATTGGTAGCAATGGAAAGTATTCCTCTTGGCTTTTTGATTATTTACACATGTTTTCCTCAAAATTTTGAAAATAACTGAATAATTGTTCCAAAAGATTGGTGTCCGTATCAATAACTTCTTTTAGCACAACAACCTTAGGTTAAACTTCTTGAGTAGAATGCATAACACTTTCTTCACTACTCAAATTTTGTGAATTTTCTTTAAGTAGATTAATCCTTAAACAGTCTTTTCATAACGACATTATTAACATCATTTAATTTTTTGCATGGTAAATGAGGAACATTTATTTTAGTGAACGTCTTAAAGTTATACTTATAAATTATAGATATTTTTTTTGGTATATACACAATTTCCAAAGTACATATATTATCTGTAAAAGAGGTCAGTTAAGATGGATTTTGATTATACGTAAATAATAACCCACGCATGACAAGAAATGAAAAAGACCTGATATGAAGTTGTAATTATTATCAACACATATAAGTTTAATATAAGTGAGGAGCCTGGTGTGCTCTTCAGACTAGAAAATCGAAGCTCATTTTGATGAAATGGAACCAAATTGAAATTCACTATAGTTGTTTTGTTCTTTTCACGCTTGTTATTTCCTGTGGTATTTTCTGCGTCGAATGATGGGCTAGTTAGAATTGGACTGAAGAATTTCACTGTCATTTTTTACACCAGAAGCTCTAACTTGTGGGTGCCATCCACGAAGTGTTATTTTTTTATCCCTTGTTATTTCCACTCCAAGTACAAGTCCAGCCAATCAAGTACCTACAGGAAGAATGGGAAATATGTTGCTATTCGCTATGGTACTTGCGCTATATCTGGATTCTTCAGGCAAGACAATGTTGAAATTGGTGATCTAGTTGTAAAGAAGTAGAACCTTATTGAAGCAACTAGGGAGCCTAGTGTCACATTTTTTGTGGCCAAGTTTGATGGTATACTTGGGCTTAGATTCCAAGAAATTTCTATTGAAAATTTTGTCCTTGTGTGGTATAACATGGTCAAACAAGGTCTTGTTCAGGAGCTAGTATTTTCATTTTAGCTAAACCGGAACACTGAGGAGGAAAAAGGGGTGAAATTATGTTGGGTGGATCTGATCCAAACCACTACAAAGGTAAACACACTAACGTTCCAGTGACACACAAGGGCTATTAGCAGTTCAACACGGGTGATGTGATCATTGATGGTAAACCAACTGGTTACTGTGAAAGCAGCTATTCTGGAATAGCAGATTCTGGAACTTCTTTGCTAGCTGGTACTAGGGGTCATCAAAAAACCAACTAGATCGATTGATCGAACCAAACCGATCCGAGCCGACCCTTTTTTTTGGTCTTTTTTCTTAATCAGTTCAGTGTGGTTTATTTTTTAGTGGACCGACATAGTCGGTTCGGTCCATAGTTTACAGTTTCAAAAATCCTATTAGGATCGACCCGGACCGACCCTATATAAAATAATATATTTTTACACATATATGTATATATAAAAAATAAATAAATATGAAAATATATATTTTAATATTTGATTAGTTTAAATTATAATTTAATCCAATATTGGGTTTGTTTTAATTGCAAATTTTGATATTTTTTAGTTTTTAATGTTTGGAAATAATAGACTCGGGTATATTTTTGTTATTATAAATGATGTAATTCATCAATGTGAGGATCGATGGGTTAGACCGGACGGACCCTATAAAAAACCGAACCGACTAGGGTCGGTTAACCGACATTATCGGTCCGGTCTCGGTCCAAGTCGGCCCAATAAATAAAAACTCAAAATTGAACCGGACCGAACCCCGAACACCCCTAGCTAGTCCAATGCATGTGATCACCGTGATAAATCATGCCATTGGAGCCACATAAGTTGTTAGCCCGGAATGCAAAGCCGAGGTTGAACAATATGGGCAAACAATTATGGACTTACTATTAGTAGAGGCACAAGCAAAAGAAGATATGCTCCCAAGTTAGATTATGCACTTTTTATGGAAACTGTGGTGTTAATATGGGCATCGAGAGTGTTGTTGATGAGAAAGGTGGAAAATCAGTTGGTGGGCTTTGAGATGCAATGTGCTCGGCATGTGAAATGGCAGTTGTATGGGTGCAAAACCAACTTAGGCAGAATGAGACACAAGCTCGTATTTTGAACTATGTCAATGAGTTTTGTGAACGACTGCCTAGCCCGATGGGAGAATCCATTGTTGACTGTGCAGGACTTTCTTCCATGCCTAATGTGTCCTTCACTATTGGCAATAAAATTTTCATTCTCTCCACAAAGGAATACACACTCAAGGTGGGTGAGGGTCCTGTTGCACAATGCATTAGTGGATTTATTGCTCTGGGTGTACCCCCTCCCCGTGGACCTCTCTGAATCTTGGGGGATGTCTTCATGGGTCGCTACCACACCGTGTTTGATTCTGGAAATATGAGAGTTTGACTTGCAGAAGCAGCATAATTGAAGGCCTCCACGCCTTTTAAATTTCCATGTTGTTTTATTTCAGGGTTCCTTTTTTAGATTCATCAAAAGAATTAGGCGTAGTAAATGGTGAATTAAAGACTTTCAAACTTGTTTGTATACATTTCAGCGCTTTTTTCTATAAAAAAAAAGTGAGGAATTTTGGATGATCGTTAAGAATAATCTCAAGTTCTGAGAAATACGAGATATACAATGTTAGTATATAATAATAATAATAATAATAATATAAAGTTTGAAGGTTTCATTCACTTGGATTTTCCAGTATAATGTTGATGACCAAAGGTCAACATTGGATTTATCTTTGTACTAGTTAATTGAGCTTTTAGGTGGAGAAGGTGTAAATATAGTACTATAACGGGGTTTCCAGCAAAATTAGAGTATGTCTATAATCCTTCCAACATATATATTTGGATTCAAAAGTTCATTATAGAACTTAAATTGTCCCTACCATTAAGCCTCTAATAATTTATATTGCAACCCAAATGAGTTTATATCTCACACTATGGAACATAGTTTCATTAGAAGTCTAAGCATGTAAAGCATCATTTCCACTTAATGTAAGATATTATTTGTAGAAAATATGCATGCGTAAAGAAATCCTTTCACCAAAGTTTTAAGGTTATAAGAGTTTATATCGTCTTTATGAGCATTAAGGTGTAAAACCAATTGACTTGACTGGAAGTTGGAGTGTATCAAAGATGCACCCTCAAACAGATTCATTATTTTTATTTTCCATAATTTTATCTCTAATATTCATTGGTATTACATGGTATTTATATAAATTAGTATTGTATAGATACTAGAGCTCCTACCTTAGCACTTCCAACACTACACGATGCAACTTTTTGGAGTTGATGACTTGAGAGATAGGCTAATGGAATTCAAATGACACGAGTAATAGTTATTAATCTCTGTTTGGTTGATTATTATATCATAATCAAAATTCTCATTGTTCCGTGATCTCTAAACTGACACTAGATCCTTTCAAATGTCTAAATCCCTTCCAACACTATTTTCTTATTTCTATTATTTATTTATTTATTCTATTTTTTTCATTTTTATTTTATTTTATTTTATTTTATTTTATTTTATTTTATTTTTTATTTTACCTTTAATTTTTTAATGTTATGTTAACATCAATGGTGCTTCATAATATCGACTGTTTAAAAAAAAGTTGAAGACCAAGAGACTCGATATCAATAGGAGCTCGAAGGGTTAGAGATTCATAACTAACAAGCTCAATTAAAGATGAGGAAGGATATGCAAAGTAAAATGCAAAGTTTGTTCCAACGTATTACCTCTCATCATGCTTCCATTACCTCAACGATTTAGACCGACTAGGTAATAATATATAATTCATATATATGATTACTTATATATATTGAGAGATATTCGGGTGGAAAATTATCTCTTTTAAAATTGAATTGTCAATGGTGGCGGTGAAAAGTTGTTATAGTGGTGGTGAGAATTTGTTATGGCGGTGGTCACAATTTTCTATTGGTTGGTGTATAGTATTCTGAGAATCAATTTTAATGTTTAAAACATATTGGCTACCTGTGATTTTCATGAATAAACAAAGGAGACTCTGCCGATTTTTTTTAAGTAATAATAGTTAGATATTTATATTATTTGTGATGAGAATATAACACGTTGATTCATTGCACATTGTATTGTTGATGAGTGGAATATTAATTTTGATACAATTGAGACTAATTTTTTTTATTTGTAGGTGGGAATTTTTTAAGAACATGTAATACTAATCAGTGATTTAGGAGGTCGTACGCTTTAAGATTGCGGGATAACTTTGACAAAAGCATTTCGTGTTTTGGAATATAAGAAATTATTGTATTTTTGTTGTCAATTCGAATATTTGAACTTAGTGTTATAATTTTTGTTTTGATGAATATATGGAGATGCTTGTAAGAACTTCAACTATTGTTGAATGAAAATGATTCATTGTGTTGGTTGATAATCATATTATGTAGTATATTTTATGATTATTCTGTGATGCTCTAATAAATTGTCTCAAATGTAAATCAATTATATATTAAACTTTAACGATAGATTTTACTGTCCATAATATATTGGTGGAAAAATCTCAACATTCCTTCACCTCTTTTGGGATGGTTAAAACCGTCTCAAAAATATATTAAAGACGGGTTATTTTTCCGTCTCAAAAATATTTTGTAAAATAGTAACCTTTTGAGACGGATTTATTCTCGTCTCAAAAACACTCTTCTGGGACAGCTCTCTTGTCGTCTCAAAAGGGTCAAATAAAATGATGGGATTTTGAGACGAATTTGTTTCCGTCTCAAAAGACTCTTTTGAGACGGCTATGACATCATAAAAAGTATTTGTAACCCTCTATCAAAAAGAACCCCCTAGTCGTCCCAAATATCGTCCTAAAAAGTATTTGAGACGGATAAACTCAAAAGCTACTTTTTGTAGTGAAACTCAATTTTTACCCATTCCAAAACCCTATATTTTATCCTAACGGTATCCAAAGAATTCTGTTCTACGACGTACACCGTTTGGACAAAGAAGAAAGGAAATACAAGGAGAAAGGAGTTCTTACAGTGAAACGGAACACAACAACAGTTCTCTCACAAATGGCGGGGAGAATGAAAAGATGAGTTTGAAATTCGAGGTGAGCGAAATAGATAGGGAAATGATGCTCTATAGGACCTGTTATGTCCCCTGAGTAACACAAATAGAAATGATTAAGTGTACCACCACTTCGCATTTCGACAGCGTCTCAGTTCTAGATAAATCAAAATGTCCAGCGTAGTCCCAAATGACGGTTCACTATTTTTGCTATTATTTATAAAACTGACACTCGCCAAAAGATGATAGTCATAAAGTTACAAGTCCCAGAGGTTGGCAGCCAACAAGACGTCTCTAGATAGTCGAGCGACTCCTGATAAATAACACTCCATCCTTTCAGTCATTAAATCACTCCAATTAAGAATGAAGTATTGGGGGCTTTTATTGTAACCTAAAATAACTCGGCCAGGTGGACCTATAAAAAGGTGACACATGTCATAATACTCAATCGGACCAAAAATAGCAAACTAACATGGTCGACACCAGTATCTCACTGGTCGTTATGCTAGCCGACCACCCCCAAGAATATAAACAAACAGTAATGTGAAAAACACACGCGAGACTCTCAACAATCACCATGCACATGCACGTGAAGAATATCCAAGTTATAATTATAATGTAAAGATGTAAATACCTAATGTATTGAGGTATTCAATTTCTTCATCTTCCTACTACTATAAATAGATCACTACCTCTCTCAGATAAAGGCAACTGAAAATAGTTTATCTAAACCCTAGAGTGATCCTGAGAGGCATTTACTAAACCCTAAGACATAGTGACAATATATCCGTGGATGTAGGCGGCTCATTGGGCTGAACCAAATAAACCCTTACGTCCCTATCTCTGTCTCTCATCTCTCTAGCTTATTTCTTTCTTATTTTATCTGTGGTTATAATTATTGGTTTAACTAACATAAGACTAATCCAAATTATCAAACCAAATTTAAACATCAACAATCACTAAGTAAGATACTGCATACACTTAAGCATGCCTAAACATCTAAATCCCTAAACACCAAATTATTTTTACATTCTTTGGTTTATCAACCCTAATCCTTATTAAATTCAAATCCTAGTTTATTACGTCTCTAAACTATGAGTACAACTATCTCTATATATATACACATTATTATATTACGAACATATATGTTTTCTTATTTAATTACTAAATTAATTTCACGACCTATATCCTCTCAAGACATGAATTAATTCTCCCAAACACTTTAACTTGTTAATTTCTAAGCTCAATATATACATACGATCATAGGATATCACTCACTCGCGCATTTACCCTTTCTAACCAAATCCTAACATCGGATGTAAGTACAATAGTGGTTTAGGGAAGCCACAAAAAGTTAAGTCTTCACCTTCATTGATAAATCTTTCATTCAAAGAGTCTCTCAAAATAGTCTTTTCATCCTCTAAGCCTCTTTTATATCTTGGTCGTCGGAGTG
Source organism: Sambucus nigra (assembly GCA_949130495.1). Lineage (NCBI taxonomy): Eukaryota > Viridiplantae > Streptophyta > Magnoliopsida > Dipsacales > Adoxaceae > Sambucus > Sambucus nigra. The sequence goes on from OX422214.1 coordinate 94,064,496, forward strand.
CTTTCTTCTAGTGAAGGCTGGTAACCCAGGCCACATGGGGAAAAGGCCTCCTTCAGGACTATGGGCTTAATGATCCCTTACTGGCGTCGCCCTACCCCTATTCTGGCCATGAAGTTCATGTTCTTGAACATATGAATCACGTTGATGTTGTTATAAGGGCTATGTTTCAGACATACTTGATCTTTGAAATTATCTCTTGCTGGAAGGGAAAGAGAGAATCGTGTCATTCATCCCATGCTGGATTTCTAATATCGTGTGTTGGCAATGTTTGTATTGTCATTGTCCCCCCAAATGGTGATAACCTCGCCTTTGGTGAAGAATTTCAGTTTTTGATAAAGAGAATAACACACACATCGAATGTTATGGAGTCATGGATAGCTAACGAGTAGATTGAAGCATGCAGGTATGTCATTGACTTGGAACTCAGTGACATGATTGATAGGGACATCCACTATTGTGAGTTTATGGACCCCATTATATCTCGGTGGGTATTATTGTAAGCACGCACAGTGAGAAAAGTGGGAGTGAGATCGCTGACTTCCAATCTTAAATAATTGAAGGTTCTGAGAGGACAAGCATTGAGGGAAAATGTGTTATCAATAAGTGAGAGTGGGACTGTCTTTTCCATTACTTCAATGTGTTATCAACAACTGAGAATGGGACTGTCTTTCCCAAGACTTCAATGGAGATATTGAGGGTATAATTGTGATCACGACCGATCTTCGGTATCTATTCTTTATAAAAGGAGAAGAGTCTTGAAGAGGTCAAGGACCCAACCATATTTATGACTTCTTCAGGAGTGGTGGAAGGAGGGACTATAGGCCCAGTGAGGAGTTTTATTAGAGCATTCTGGTGCAATTGGAAGGACATGAAAAGCCCCAATAGAGTGATATTGTCTCGGGTTTTCTTGATCTCATCAAGGACTTTGCTCTCTTTAATGGTCATTTCTGACATGGAAAGTTCTTCGACAACTCCCTTTCCTTGATCTGTTTTGGTTACATGGGTAATCGAATATTTGTGTGTCTCCCTTACCTAGTTATGCAATTTACTAAGGCGGGGAAGAACAAGAACCTCGTGTCTTCATCTACCTTTGGTTTAATGGTCACCTTATTTATTTCCCCTAACTAGACTGGCTTTTTCCTGACTGGGTTCGTCATCTAAATTGTCAAAGTCATCCCCCCATTTGGTGGCGACTATGTCCTCTTGCTAAGAGAAATCAATGCATTCATTCAACAACCTCAGTGGCTTAACCATACAAATCTTCCCACTCGACGGGGAGGTGCAGGAGTGAAGGGATCGATAGTCCCTGAAGCTTCAAGGCAATGAGTATCTCATCAATGCTGTAAATTTCACATGTATGTCTAAATGCATCGGCCATTATCTATACCACATCATCAAAACTGACTTCTTTAACAGGTACGACCCATTCATCTGATTCCCGAGCCCATTTACAAGCTTGTATGAACAAGCCATTGAATCTGCGATAATTAATAATCATCTCGACGGGTAATTTTATCCCAAACTCCAAGAGTTGGTTCAACACAAATGGTAATTCCATGTCTTTCCCTTCATATCGGGTATGAATATCAATGCATGACCTTATAAGGAGTGATAAAGCTTGATCGATGAAGCATGTAGGGTGTAAGAGGAAATATGGGAAAATCTTAAGTGGTTTAGGGGAGATTATGGGTATGATGGGTGCTTTGTTAGGCATAATTTGAGTAGATGGGTCAAATTATGGGTCATTTTTTAGGAAGATGGAATTTTTATGAGCCAAAAGTGGGTTATGATTGGTATTGGGTTTAGGATTGGCTGGTGGGGTGATGATACACTGGTCAATTAGGCCTTGGATCACATTTCAAAGGTGGAAGAATTGGTTGGTGGTATGGCTAGAGGATTGGTGTAAATCACAATGGGCATCGAGCTTGAAGTTTTTAGGGACTTGATTTGGTAATGGACAGGGGTCCAAGGGTTTGATAAGGGTTCGACTTAATAGGGCCTGGTAGACTTTGGACAGGGGATTATGGAGCTCGGTGTATTCTTTCTTGGCAGGATTAGGGTGACTTTTCGATGCCCAAGAGTTAGCAAGTTGGAAAATATTGTTAATGATTGAGACTATAGCACTGGCTGCCTTCTCGTACTTTCGAGGAGTGAATTGTTCGATCACTTTCTTTGGCTCAGATTTAACTTTGGTAAAACCTTCCTTAATTTCTACACCAGCCTCTCGAAGGTCTCGAAAGTGTGGGTAATATTGTCCTCCAATGGACGCTCTAATATGAGGTAAGAAGTTTTTCTTCACGATACTAACTTGTTCCTCCTCGGAGGGTCTGTTGGTCATGGTAGCAACTTTCTCTCTCCACCTTCGTATAAAGCTACTGGTTGTTTCCCTAAAGTTTTGCTTAAAAAGCTCTAGATCTCAGCGCGTAACCTCTAGCTCCTCATTGTACTTGTATTAAGTCATGAACTCTTGTGGAGCATCTTTCTAACTATAAATTATGTATTCTTCAAGGGACAAAAACTAACGGAGGGAACTTTCTTTCAAGATCTGATGGAACATCTGGGCCATTATCTCTTCAAAGTCACCAAGGAGGGCCATGTCTCGATGATAGCTTCAAAGATGAATAATTGGGGGTCCGTTTCCCCCAAACTTCTCGATGTCTGACATTTTGAAATTATCTGATAGTCTGACTTTGGGATAGGGAGACATAGCGTGTATTCCATGTAGTTCTCAGATATCTTGACTTGGTCAAACTTCTTTAATAGCAACTTGAGGTCTTACTTGACCTTGTTTAGTTCGTCCTTCTTAGGATACGAGGGTACTGGTAGGTTAACCCCTAGTTGGGTAAGGTTTGGAATAGGTAATTAAGTTAGCTTCCCATTGGCAGGTGAGACAAGGGGAGCATGCTGATACTCTTTTGGGACCCAAACAGGACCGGGAGCCGGTGAACCTATTGCACGAGAAAAGAGAACCTCAAGATCTTTGGGAATCTGGGATCGGTGACGCTGTATCTCATAGACCTCGATTTGAAGGTTTTTAATCTTAGCGCTGAGCTGGGCTAAGACAGTCATCAGATCGGGCTGCACATTCAATGCTTGGCCAGTGTTCTCCATAAAGAGCTCGTGAAGGTAAATCCTAAACTCGGATGAAGTGGCAGAATAACCGGTACATCTTTGGGGCAGTTTGACGAAAGACCGAAGCCAATAAGGATCTAGTCCAAAATTGGGTATTTGATCGACCTGAGAGGGAAAACGGTTCAAATTTATTATTAAAGGAAGGAGGGAGAATTTTTTTTGGTATATTGGAAGGAGAAAAAAGGTTTTCGGTATTTTTTAAAAAAGAGGAAAAAAAGGTTAGGAATCATAATATGATTATTATTAATGTTATTATTAGGTTCTCACTTATATTAGGTTTGCCTAAATGCATAAAAAATATCGGACAGGACCGGAGCTTGGGAAAATAGGGTTTAAAAGTATTTAAGACACGATTGGACTTGTTTCCCGGCTTACGGACGGGTTCCTTTTTGGAAAAAAGGGCAAAATTGCGCAAAAATTCGGGTGTATACCGACCAGGAGTTTTGACAGAGTTTTGCATGGTAACCGACAAACTAAATATGAGTGCCCTAGGTTTGACACCTATATGAGGTTTATGCAATTATTAGGTTAGAGGAAGGGTTCCACCCTTTGGCATGACTTCCATGGTATACCTCCTAGCTATAAGGGCACTCATTCATCGGTACGTGTGGACAAGACATTTGATATACTTAAGTGTACGTGAATTTTCTCACTACATACCTCATGGTGACAGTACATATGAGAGCAAATTCGATATACTCGAAGTACGTGAACGATTGACCTGCTATATACCTCCCATCATGAGTTTGGCCAAATGGTACGATGCAGGGGGAACCATTCGATACACATCGAAGGTACGAGGCTAATGGAAGGTGAGAGTCATATCGCTTAGGATAACTATGACCCACAATACTAGCGCCCATCACAAAGTGACCCTTCAGTACGGGATAAAATTTTGGTCAATATTACCATGCTCGTGATGATGTATTGTGAAAAAATGATTGAGTTTTAATTAGCGTATTATTAAAAGAGAGTATTTTTTTATCATTTTTTACTGTCATGATGAGCAAAGGGAATACTAACCTAATGGGGAGTCTATTATGAAAAGTAAATCTAGTATGGAGATTATACTGCGCATGAATACATGTGAGTGAGTAAGTGACATGGGAATATATACAAGTGAGTGTGTGGTAATGAGCCTATATATGGATCAACTACAAGTGGTGTGTGATATGTGTACGTGAGCATGGATATATAGACAAGTGTGGGAAGTGTGGGTATGTGCTAGTGAAGCCTAAGCATGGATATTCTAAGTGGTGTGTGAAGCATATGAGTATAAAGTGAAGCTAAGTGCAATCATGTGAAGTTTACTTGAAAAGTATATACAAGTGTGTAAAGTGTATAAGTAAGTGGGAAGTAATATATACATGAGAGATATATAAGAAGGTAAATAGAGGATAAAAGGTAACATACATGTAGGTGCATACGGACACGTGGAGAAAAGAATAACACCCATGAAGAAAATAGAGTCTAGTCCTCTTAAAATTCATCATCTAGCGGAGTCGCCACTGTGGCCATCCCGAGGTCGGAGTCAGGGAGGAGTACTCCCAAGGAGGATCCCTCTTTCCTTCCCTTTTCGGCGTGCGCCAGGGATTGCATCCTTTCTTGGAGCGCTCGCCTGTCATCGATGTGGGGTGATGTGTAGAAATATAGTTTCCAGTCTATTTTGCACAAAATATGCAATAGAAATATTATCTATTGGAGAGAACGGTATCAAGGACAATACTGATGTTTGCGAAACCAAGTGGTTCAAGGACTAGGGGACTAGGTTACGGAATAGAAAGGTGTTAGGCACCCATCCTGCCCTTACGATCTCTTATGGGTGTGTGTTAATCTTCTCCCGTTAAACTCTGTGATGTGTGTGCTTATATGCACAATATAAATGGAGAATGGAATCGCTCGACTTGCATTATGGACAAAGGCAGAGTGAGGTCATCCTTATGAGTGTTTCCAAAATGGTAATTCAATATATAATGTAAATGTTTGTCGATTCACAAGTCGTTATAGAAGAACGAATGCATATCTCGGACAAGAAACAAGCAAGCAAGCATATAAAATATATTAAGAGTATATAATAAAAATAAGGTGACAAATGGATATGGGAGGACTCGAGTACAGGGATTTACCCAAGATGCCTACGTAGCCCGAGGGGGCATCAAAGTTCATGTGGTTCGATAATAATTCAAGGTGGGGTTTGACCCATAAATCCAACAGGGGACTTTTCTATATGTGTGTGTATAGAAAAAGGTGTTTTAATGTGAGAAAATGTAAATAGAATTCCCTGGTTGGAATTTACAAGTAAACCCTATTTTTCTTATTTTTTTATTCTATAAAAATAAAGTATGTGCAAACACTAATAATAAAGGTTTGGAATTGAGGTGTATTATGTAATGAAATAAAGTACTTAAGTAAAAATAAAGTAATTGATGATAAAACAAGATAATTTAATGACAATAGTGAAGAGTTAGACCTTCTTATGAAGACTTGGAATGGATCTTGATTATAGATGCATTGATTTCAGGATGAGATAATGGAGGTATGAGGATATGGGTGAGAATTAGCTAAATGGAGTATGAGAAGGATGGAAGGAATGTGGGAAATAGGCTTTTTAAGAGGGGAACATCTCTAAATCCAAGACAATGTCCTCTGAATTGCTGAGAGGGATGTTCAGGGGCGTCTTTCAAAGTAAGGCCATGGCCTCTATTTATAGGGCTAAGGGGGGTGCTGATTGACATGGTCCTTGACCTACCTATAGGCATAGAACCCTAGACGCATTGCCGATACGCAGGGTCCTAGGGGTGCCATTCAACAGCTTGAGGAAGGTTTTTCGGAAAATGATCATAAAATTCGAACTGTAAGTCATAATTGCGCACAGGGTGGATAGTTGGAAAGGGTCTTCAGATCCCTTTAAAAATTCATTAATCCACTCCTAGATTCGAGAGTTGACCGAAGTCAAATGGGGCCTCGAAGCACCCATTGATCACTAGATAGGAAATTCTTAGAGGAAAACGGATCGTTCATCCAAATCGTAAGGACAATTCACGCACAAGAGGAACCATTGGAAAAGGGTATTTAGTAACCTTCGAGATTTCATTAAGATTCATTTGGTTCAGAGAGTTGAACATGATCAATCGGGGTCCAAAAGTGCCCGGTGACCCTTCAGAGTAAAATGGGTCATTCGTCTGTACCGTAAGGCTAATTCGCATACGGGGCAAACCATTAAAAAAGGTAATTTCAAAGCCCTTCGAAGATTCATTGAGCTTATGCGTAGTCAAGAAAGTTGGCCGCCTGGGAGCGCACGATGGCCTCCAAATCAGTTTTTAGGATAAAATGGATCGTTCGTTCGTACCGTAAGGACGATTCGCACACAAGGCAGATCATTGGAAAGGGAATTTAAAGTCATTAGAAGATTCATTAATCTTCTACTCATGCGAGAAAGGTGACCGGAGTCAAGCGAGGTCTGAGGGCGCCCAGTGGCCTCCAAATCAGTTTTCGATAGTAAAACGAACCATTCATCCGAACCGTAAGGCTAATTCTTACACGGGGTGGACAGTTAGAAAGGGTATTTAGAGCACTTCAAAGATTTATTGAGATTTCTCTCAGGTGAAAATTTTAACCAGATTTAAATGGGGCCCGATAGCAATTGATGGCCTATAGATCGGTACTCGGAGTATGACCTAGGGTTTGTGGTGAATGAGTGAGTGATAGACACCTAAGGAGGTGCTAAAGGTGTCCTAGGATAGGGTGTCTACATGGTTTATTTGGGCCATTATAGTTTTCACCTCATAGTGTTCATTAATGACGTACTTATATATTGGACGACAAATAGGCACTCACATCACCTGAGGGTAATTTTACAGACCCTACGATACCAAAAACTTTATGCTAACTTCAAGAAGTCTAAATTTTATTTGAGAGATGTTCAATTATTGGGTCACATTGTGATAAATAGATGGATCTAAATGAATACAAGTAAGGTGTGTGCAATGTTAGAGTGACGACAACCTGTGACACCAACGGATGAACGTAGTTTCTTAGGATTGGTAGGGTACTATCATTGGTTCATTTAGGGGTTTTCGAAGATTGTGGTGTCCTTGACTAGATTAATAAAAAAGGGAGTATCATTTGTTTGGGATGAGCTTTGCCACTAATCTTCTAATGAATTCAAGGTTAAGTTGAGTTTTGCTCTAGTTATTACTTTACTTAGCAATGGTTTTGATTATACGATGTACACCTATGCCTCTCCACATGAGCTTGTGGGCGTGTTGATGCGGGAGAAGAGACCTATAGATTATGTTTCCCAAAATATTAAGCCTCGTGAGGGGAATGTGACACCCCACCTAATTAAATACCGGGTGATCAATCCTTTATTAAATTAATTCAAAGTGTCTGGTTGGTTCATTCTTAGCATCACTGTCAAAAAACATTTTTTTATTATTAACCACCTAATAAATGATTAAGCTAAGTGTCAAAACATTTTTCCATTTAATTATACCCAATTAATCCATTAATAACTTTTCATATTCTAAGCTATAAGCTACTCACATTCCACAAGAATAAAATAAATACTGGATATGAATCAAGTACTGAAATAAATCGGATTGGATAAAACATTCCAGTTCAAAGTCACAAACTAACAAACCATAATATCCTCAAGTGTAATAGAAATCAAATACTAAAATGAACTGGGTACAATCTCTAATAACTGACTAAGAAAGGGGCGAAACATGCCCTAAATGGAATATCTGAATAGACTGGAAAGAAATGATAGAAGCGTCTAGTGCATAGACTTGCAACTCCCATAACCGCTGCAGCTCGCTAAATGGTCCACGCGTCTAAGTCTGGTAACCCTGTGGCTGGGCACTATATATATAGCAAAAGAGAAAAGAATAGCAAGAAACGGGTCAGAGCCCGATTTTTAAAAATATTTGTTTTAGCAAGTATTTAAAAACTGAAATAATGCAATTATTATGTGCATGTTAGTTTCGAACTCTCACATGAGACTCTCACCTCTCCACTATTGTGCACGCCTAACGTACGTCTATCCTACCCTAGTTATCCATAATGTTCCCAAATAAATCATAGACTTATACTTCGAAATATATCTCAAAGGAGTAACCCGTATCGCCCATATAATATGCTAATAAGATCATTTATTCCAATTAACCGTTTATTACATTCACCCTTCTAATAGTAAATCCTTTTCCCACTGAAAATACTTTGCTTACTAACATTTATAAGTTTGTTAATTTCATCCATTAGAATCATATATATATATATATATATATATATACAAATCCTGCACCCCTTGGTTAGAACCACTTGGCACAATGCATACTCTGCTATCATATCCCGATGCATCGCTCACTGCGTAAAGGACAATTGGCTCGGCGTCTCTCACGAACCATAAATCTCATACCCAAACATTGGAGGCAAGCATACTCACCAGCCAAATGGGTCAAGCACATATTCAGCAGTCGAAACTATCCTACATCTCAGATAGCACGTATCCAAGTTCATATGCTCTGGGTACAAGTCAAATATCCCCCCAGTGGGTCACCCAGGATAAGACTATTCACTGTGCGATAACCTCCTCCGAATAGCAAGCAGCGTAGGTATGCTATACACACAATAATAATAATCATATAATAATAGGCATTACCTAAGCCCTATTAAAATTTAGGTATTTACCCAACCCATACTTATATTTCTACATGTAGTATACTTCTCATTACTACTTATTATGCAATTAACTCGATTATTCACACTCTCGATATTTCAAAGGCTAATTCACCTATCCAACCCTTAAGATATTATCCTAGGAATACTTCCCAATTAATTATGCACTAAGCTAATCTCAGTAAATGGCAGGTTTCCTCACTCAACTAACTGTGTAACACGATTTGGGGGGAAAATAGAAATTTCTAGAATTTTTCTCGGACTGTCGTTCGAACCAGAACTGGTTTCGTTCGAACGAATTAGCAGGTCGTTCGAACGAACCCGTGTCTCGTTCGAACGAGACGTCACGTCTCCATTCTGCTACCTGTTGCGTTTTTCCAGCCTTTTTCTACCTAACACCTCTACAAATTTGTCCCAAACTCCCAGAAATCACTTCCAATCAATAATTAAACATGTTGGGATAATATCTAACAACCTAGAATCATTTAATCATTCATAAACCTTAATAAATTCGGAGAATCCCCAAAATTAATCAAATAAACCCTAGTTCTTCAAATTTCTATACAAGAACTCAAAATCAGATTCGTCCATCATAAATAAATCATTAATTAGTGATTTCTAACCTATCTAGATGAAAGATTCATCCTAATTAGATACCATATTTTAACTAATGTCTTTAGTTCTCCAATTTCATCAAAACTGATGGATCACAAATGGTTATTATATATCTATATTAACATGAGCATGATTGTTGCTATAATTTTTCAAGGATTAAACACTTGCCTCAATTTCGAAGGTCTGATCTCCTGATGATGTTGGTATAGGTGTGTTCCTCGTCTCACGATCTACACTTTGGTGGGATTTTTGGTGTGTATTCTTGAGTTATGCACCAAGAACTCCTATGGCTTCTTCTTCCTTCCTATATGCCTTTCTCTTTTCTCTATCGTAGGTTTAGAAAAGATAACTCCTTCCTCTATATTTAATTTCCTAATTTTCGTCCATAATACTTCCCCACAAATTCAAAGGACAAAAATACCCCTACGGAATGCCGGTTAGGCCTAAAAACATCCCGGAGTCCAAATAAAATATCCGGGTAGAGTTTTCTGACTATCTCGACTCTTCCGGACTCAATGGCGTGCTCGAAACTACCATACGAGTTACTTAAAAATAAATTACTTCAATAACCCATTAAATTAGTTCCGACACGACTCACACGCGTCCTGACTTAATGTACCAAACTGTTATATTTTCCACTCTTTACAATTTATAAAATTTCATAATTCCATATTGCGTATTCACATAGTAATATTCCAATAATCTCAACAATAAGTATTAACCTTTGCCATGCTAGTTAATATTTATTTTTAATCCGGAGTAATTAATAATTAATTTTCTCACATTTTTAATTTAATTGAGCCAACTATAATAATTAATCCCATAATTATTTAACATAATAAAAATACGGGGTATTGCATGGAATTAGCCCGCACATGATTTAGAATTAGCAGCAATGGTATTTGTTATTCGAGGGTGAAGGAATTACCTATTAGGGTGAATATTTAATTTATTCACCGACCGTAAGAGCCTATAATACTTGATCAGGCAGAGGGAGTTAAATTTGAGACATCAACGTTGGTTGGAGTTCGTGAAGGACTGTGACACCCTGTGCATTTTGACATTGGATGTGGTCAGCCCCTGCTGTCAAACTATGCCCGATATCAAAATTAAAATACCATTCTTAGTATGTGGCATAAATACGAGACATTAACAACTTTTTCACAAGATATAATCTGAATTTTAATTCCAACGAATATAAACATCCATATAATAAAATCCATCACCATGCTAACTCCAAAATAAAAATCAACATCAAAATATAAATTAATGCTTAAATGAACTAATCCAACTATAACTCCAACTTAAAAACCATGAACAAAAGTGGAACTGAATGGCCCACCAAATTCATAAATATTATCTCATAAATAAAATTATGGAATGAAAGAACTCTGAACTACTAAAGCGATAAAATAAACTTCAGCTACACTCCACGAATCTCTAGTCCAATCTATGCAACTATTCCAATAATTATACCTAAAGTGTTATTCAACGGAATGGGTCAAAGCCCATCACATGAATACCAACTACTACTCCCAATTAGGATCCGTTAATCCAGACGTAAGCATTATACGAAATAAATATTATAATAGAGTATTTTAAATTATCCGATAAAACAACATGCGAGTAAAATAAAACAATATTAACTACCCACATAGTTAAGCCACCCCATTATTCAACTCCAATTATATTATTACGATAATGAATTAAAATTAGACCTTTTATCTAACTCAATTTAATTATTTTTGTTTGCACGACACCACTATAGTCAGTCAACTTTTTTATTGGTTTTACACATACTCTTGGACCGCTTAAGTTTCAACACTTCACAGCCATTCCCCTCACTATAGTTAGTTAGCCCAATTTCGTTAACTCTGCACATACTCGTGACGTTCCACTAATGACATGTCACTATAGCCAGTCAATCCAATTATCATTAGCCCTGCACGTACTCGTGACACCGACACATACCCACGTCGTTATATCCAGTCAGCCCAATTATCATTTACCCAACACATACTCGCGACGCAAATTCATTTTAATACTCATTCATTATCTTATGAATTAATTATTAATTCTTACTTCTTTTATTCTCAATTAGCCCCACCCTTAATTCGGATATCACAATCAAAATCATCCCTAGTCCCATACTTAGAGATCACCGAACCATAAGTATTACCTAGTTAATCACCTAAGAAGAATACCTACCAAAAATCACCACCTAGTCTCGCACTTAGTCTAATGGAATAACGTAACAGCGTACAACCTAGCTCCATCGAGAAAAATCCCCAACCGTACATGCACACACTCACTAGTCTCATACCTAGAAAATACCATCAATAACAAGTCTATATGCTAGTCCCATACCTAGCAAGAGACCTATAAAACAATAATGAAAGTATAACTACTCTCAAAATCCCAATGTTCCCAAGGCATCAAAAAATTAACGCGAACAATATCCACATAACTTATATTTTAATTTCACATTATAATCATTAGATTAATCCTATGATTTCAATTCCATTCAAAACATGTCCATTTAATCATGTAATTAATCAAGCTCTACCAAATTGTCACACAAGTTGTCTAATTCTATAATTTCAATACAAGTGATATTATATTAATTAGCACATAATTATATTTTAACATGCATATTAACAACATTACATAATGTTTCTGTTCTACAACCTAAACATCAATATCGTAATTTTACGAGTCAAAATTATATTCCAGTTCATATTCTAATTCTAACATGTGAATCATTCCATAAATCTGTCGTAACCCATACCACTAATCTGAGCATGCGATTGTTTCAACTCTTAAATCATGTTTTTAGGTTTAATAAAAACAACCTTGATTTCTACTTTCACATTTCCTAATTGATCTTCCTCATTATTTTTAAGAAAACATGATTATTTAAGGTTTGGGCAATATTTAAACATACAACACTTAAGGAGAATGATAGAATTATTCGTACCAGATAAGAATTTATTTTAAAAATTCAGAGTATACGATTACGATCCTCTTGTGAAAATAACAAAGACTCGTTCTTGGTTGATCTTGAGAAAACTTGATTTGGATCCTCAAAACATGAGTTGAAACTTTTTTTTTAATGGGGTTTAGGTTTTATAGAAGAGAGGAGAGAATAATTTGGGAGGCTACTGATTTTTGAGATAGGTTAAAAGTGTTTGAAAACTTTTTAACCCGAGCCTTTTTAATATTGAAAAATAAAATAGTTTAAAACCAACACGAACTCCAAAAAATAAGCCATCTCGCAACTCTGCCTCGGTGCAAATCGATTCTCCCCCGGTGATGAATCGATTTAGCACATGACCAGAGCCCAGGTCTACCAATTTAAATAAAAACTAAGAAAATCCAGATTTTTTTCCCGATTTCAATTCCGATTAAAACCACATTTCTTATAGATTGAAACTAACATTTTTAAATACCGAAAATAATTAATTCCAATAAAAATATTTTTTTCAATTTTCGATGTATTAAAAGATATTTATTATAGTCTAAAATCATGGGGGATTACAGATAATTAGTTTGGCATCCAGTATCAACCTAGTAAGGTGAATGTGGTGGAAAACACTGTAACACCCCGCAATTTTATTGATTTTTATATTGGGAATTAATTGGAACTAATTAAATAAAATTTGGAAATTAATTCGGTAAAATAAATATTAATTAGCGAGTTAAGGGTTAATATTTATTTATATTGAATATTATTTAGTGAATGAGTAATAATAATGATAAGAAAATATTATAATTGTTCTGATGAAAAATACGGTAGTTACGGTAAATTTAGTCCGGACGCGCGTCTCAGTCATTTAGAAACTTAATTTGGAAAAAAAATATAATTTCACTTTTGATAATCTATATGGTTATTTTGAGTGCGCCGCTATACGGAAGGGTTGAAATAGTCAGAAAAGTGTACTAGGAGTTTAGTTTGGGTCCCGGGGCAATTTTAGGCCAAACTAGCCCGGGAGGGTATTTCGATCATTTCTATGTTTGAGGAAAGAGGACATACGAATTTAATAGACTTATAACATCTGGTAGGTTAGAGGAACTAGGGTTAGAAGTTTCAAGCTCACAAACAGACCGTAGGAGGAAGAAGAGAGGAGACCCCAAGGCCATATCACACCATTCTTGCACCACAAACACCACCATCATATAGATCGGGAGGAGATGATCAGAACCATAACATTATTCTATAGAGGATCGGACCTCCAAAAAGAGGCAAAGTATTTATCTTGCTTAAATTATGAAAGATATACCATCCATGTTAGAATATGTTGATCTATTTAATATTTTCATGAATTTTGGTTTAATTTGGGATATTTAAAACATGTTCTTGGGTTGAAAGTGAGTTAGGAAATGTCCCTTCTACATGTAGAATGAAACTAATGATTTATACCCCATAAACTTGTGATAAAATCTAGGTTTTAATTGAGTTCTTGAACAAAAATGATAATCTAGGGTTGGGGGGGGAATTATTGTGGACTAAATTCAATTTATGGATGTTTCATCATGATTTGATAATTCTATTACGTTATAAATCATGTATATATGTTAGGATAATGTTTGAAAGGTTTGGTTGGGAGTACAGGATCTTGTAATGAAGGTTTGGTGAATGAAAAATGGTAAAACCCGTAACTGTTTAAGGAAGAAGATGAAGACCTATTACGGCGAATCGATTCGGTTCCTTGGCCGAATCTATACGAAAAGCGAATCGATTCGGACAAAGGCCAAATCGATTCGGCTTCCCAAAATTTGGCTAATTTCTCCCTTTTGCTTAGAATGCTTAGGAAGCAATCGGGTTAACTTTTGAGGTAATTTTTAAATGTAATGGGAGGTATTTTAATACTCGTAGGCCAAGGTTAGTTTTGAGACTAAATCACATGAGAAGAATTTAGAACAAAAGTTAATTGAACATAATTGTTTGATGAGATTTTAATTCGGGGAACCTTATCGTGTCATGGGGAGTCCTAGGGAACCGTTGACTTAGACCAGTAGGGTGTGAATGAGATAGCTACTAAATTGACCTAAGGGACAATTGGTAACCATCCAAGTGGGGGAAAACACTCGGGCATATATGGTAAGAATTATAATGGTATATTAATGATGCGTAGGCTACACGAGAGTTATATAGTCTACGTACAAGATATATTATAGGGTACGGGCTTACCTTTACTGAATTTACATACATATTGTGTGTGAATACCTAATGTGTGAAATTTTTATATGTACATACCTACACTGCTTGCTATCGCGTGAGGTTTTAAAAGGGGGAAAGCTTATCCTGGTGAGCCCACTGGGGGGATTCTAATCCTGTGCCTCAGGACATAGAACTTAGGGATGACCACTGCTTATATGAATGAGAGTGTGCCTGGTCATTTGGGTGCTTGGGTATGTGGGTAGCCTAAAGGCCTAGAAGTATGTTCGCCTCCAATTTTGTGTGAATTGTATTTATGGTTCGAGAGTGATTCTGAACCGGTTGTCCTTTATTTAGTACGTGATGTACCAAGACTTGATAAAAGAGTATGCATGCATCGCATGTCTCAGTCTAGGGTTGTTGTATTAGTATATATATAAATAGAGTGATGAATATATATATATATACTTGTGTTTTATTCTACTCTGTATGCTTAGTAGATGAGAAAGATAGTGAGAACTAAAACAATACAAGTATGTGGAAACTTAACATCCATTTGGGAAATTTTTAATTAATGTAAAAAGATGTGGAACAATTCGACAACGTATTGTATGGGTAATGCATGCGGATACCATGAATTAGTATGTGTAGTAAGATATATGGTTTGAACTACTTAGGCGGGGTAGCATAACTAGGACGGGTTACTAGTATGCGTTGGGCGTGCACATTAGTTTAGAGCTGAGGATTTCAAGTGAGAGCATGTGGAACTAACTTATATACAATATCTGATGATTTTTGCATTTTAAATACTTGCTAAAATTTTCAAATGTGTACTTGGGCTCTGACACGTTTTTCCAAATCTATTTCTTTTTGTAAAAATATTTTTAGGTGCCCAGCACAGGGATGCCCATCTTAGGAGTTCATATCATTTGACGTTCTGCAGTTGTTGTGGAAATTGTAGGACCATGGTAGTAGACACCTCCATATTTATCATTTATTCCTTATGAGTTATTTATTTTAGTTGGGCATGTCAACCATTCTTATTCAGGGATTACTTCAGAGACAGTGGATTCCTATCATTACTTTTCAGTTACTATCTAGTTTTCATTTATGGATTACTGTATTGGAGTTTTAGACTGGAGTGTTCATCCCAGTACTATTTATTTTATTCAGTCATTTCACTATTTATTATGTTGGTTGATGGAATGGTGATGGTGGTTAATGAAGGAAAAACTTTTTATATCCCCAACAACGATGCCATTTTATAAACAAGCTTTTTTGTATGTCGTTGTTGTCAAGCCTTTCCAATCAAAATCCTTGAAAACCAACAGACGTAATATAAACTTGCATATGATGTCAATCCAACTCTAAGGATTCAAACACAAGAAAAGTCAAGCAATTCATTTTTCTAATTATTTTTTTTCTAGATTTTTTTGTTTTTTATCTTTTTGGATTTTTTTTATATTAAAACAATTTTCAAGGAGTAGTGAAATAACTAAACTAAATGACTAAAAATGATGAACAAAATCAAATACTAAAATTAAAGATAAAGCGAGGTAAATAAATGTGAGAACAATCAAGGAATGAGACTACATCACATATTTTAGTTAATCTAATTAATTAATTTACACATTTGAATCTCCCAAGTTAGTATTGAAATTACAAGTCAACTCTCGTCACAAATGCAATTTTAACACTAAGGTTTTAGAAAATTAAGTTCAAATCCCCACAGCTCTAGAAATTAAATCTATACTCCTTTTAATAAACCACCACCTAGTATCGATTGATCAAAATTCATATAAATCATAAAAAATAAAATTTAGAGTAGAAATTCAAGGAATAATACCACACCTGAGAAACTCCTATCTCTAGTTCGATTTTAAAATGGGTATTATATCTCGAATTTCGATCTTCTCTCGAAAATCATTTACCCTCTCTCGAGGCGTAAATTGAAAGGTGAAAGATAAAAATAACACTAAAAGGGAATTCCAATAAACAAACTAATTAATTAAAATAACATAAAATAAGGGTTCATCCCACCCCTGGAAAGGGGTGTTTAGCCTAACATTATATGAAAAAAGAGAAACAGTTAATCAAAGGCATCAAAATAAGAGTAGAGAAGAAAACAATCAAACCAAATATCTTTGAGTGAAAATGAACTCCAATCCTTGAATTGGAAGCATACAACCCTCAAACTGAGTGATCTAAAAAATTTTAATTGAAAGCCCTCACACCCAAATTTAATCTTAAAACAATTTATTCCCCTCAATTTAAATATAAAAATAAATAAATAAATAAATACTTAACTAAAACTAAAATTTATTTCAACCTACAAAATCTCTCTATAATTTCTCTCTCTTCTTTTTTTCTACATATAGATCTTTAACTTCTTTTATAGGAGATGCAAGTAGCTAGGGGTAAGGTTGGGAGAATAATGATTGATGGGATAAAATGAGCATTTAGAGGAATAAGGGTGAGGGTAGTTTTTGGGTAATGTACACATATTCATGTGGGAAGAGGAGATGTGAGGGTATATTAGGGAAATTGTATGACAGCATGTGGAAGAAGTGATGGGGGGATTTTTGAAAAAATAGGTGAAATGCATTTTAAACACATGGGGGGGGGGGGGGTCTGATTTATTTTGGTTTAGTTTTTTTTTTTTTTGCCTTTGGCAGGTAACATCGGGTATGATGGGAGAATGGGAAATGGGTTTAAGGGTTTTTTATGTTGGTTAGGTTCAGGTTTAATTAGGGTAGAAGACAAGTCGGATTATCGCCGGATATGGGTTATTAGCCGGAGTTCGGAGATGTAGCTGGGTCGCGGGTCGAACCGGGTTTTGGGTAACCAGATCAGAGGTGGTTGGTTTAATGGGATTCGGTTCAAGCGGGTTCGATTGGGTAGAAGTGTGGTTCCAGGTAGATTGGTATGTCCGGGTTTGGTCACGGGTTAGAGGTGAGATGGTTGGAAGTTAGGGTTGGATAGTAGGAGGACCCAGGTCGAAGGTCTTCCCGGTAGGAGATATAAAACGCCGGAGGCAGGTGGGATTTTCGTCGATGGGTACTGGACAACGAGTTAGGGGAGGCAAGTCCAATAGATTGAGTAGGTGGATATCGGGTTAAGGTAGTGAGGTCGGGGCAGGGGATAACGAATGGACAGTAGCTGGCCGAAAGTAGGTGGGTCGTCAGGTTTGGCTGAGAACTCGGGTCTGGGGACAAATGGGTACAACAGGTGGATAAGGAGATAAGGTGGTTTTGGTAATGGGGGAAAGAGAGAGGAGATAGAGATAATGAGGAAGAATATGGGAGGAGAGAGAAAGTAGTTGGTGACGTGGTTTTAAGTGTGCTAAGGTGTAGAGTAAGGGTTGTGTGTCTTTATTTGTGACTTAACTAAAAATTTAATAAAATAATACTACCTAACTAATAAATAAAACTAATAAAAATAAAAATAAAAGTCTACAAAAAATAAAATCCTCATCTATTAATAAAGGATACTAAATTAAAAGAAAATTAAATTAAAAGAAAATGAAAATAAAAATAATAAAATCTATTAAAACTAAAAATTAATTTTCTAACCTAAAAACTAAAAAACTCAAATAAAAATATAACTAACCTAATAAAAATAATAAAATAAAATATTAATAAAATTAACTAATAATAAAAAGTAAATATAAAAATAAAACGTACACCTATATAACTCTAAGAACAATAAGATAAAATATTAAAAACACGCACGACGCACAATATGGACTCTAATATATATTACTATACGCATTAACAAATCCTAAAAACATACATGACTCAAAACAAAATATAAAAAAATTTCTAAAAATTAAAAACGACTCAAATAAAAATCTAAAAAATCTAAAAGGTGCAAACTAAACACACAAGGCTTGGGATAAGATTAGGAGGTTTGGGCTCAATTAGGGGATAGGTTCGGGTTTGGGGACTAGTTAATAGGTACGGGAATTAGGTTTACCCTCTTTTAACTACATCTGCGACGCATTTTGCATTAGTTTAATTTTTTGAATCCGCAAACATCATTTGACCTACAAGATAAACATGAGCACGCATAAGACCCATTTTACCGAGAATTAGCAATTAAAAATCGTCTATTTAGATTTTTATTTAAACACTTTTGGGTGCTTATCACACCACCCCCCAAATAGAATATTGCTAGTCCTCGAGCAAAAATAGAGAGAAAGAAAGATAAAAAATCAAAAGTGTACCACTTTCGTGGGCACTTGCGATTGCATGTAGCATGTGCAATAAGTCGTTAAACCTATAGGTTGCCCAACATGACAAGTGTTATTTCCTGAGGGTTTGCAGGGAATATACCCATAAAATTCAAAAATTTATTGAAAACAATTTATTGAAAAAGGGGTAGTCTCTTATTTGACGATGAAAAGCTATACAACCCATTCAAAAAGACTTCAAGGATTACAACGTTCAACCGTTAATGAAAGACATAAAATTACTTAGTACCAAAGTCATAATCCTTCCTAAAAAATCAGCATGTGTAGTGTGAAATAATTATCACGAGAGTAATTTTTAGATCGCCCTTTATAGAATCAATGCTTTGACTTAAAATCTCACTAGATATGTCTCTCTGAATTGAACACTCCGAGATTTGGGTAAGTATATCTCTCTAGTGTGTGAGGAGGTGAGTAAATGTACACAAGTTCAAACGTCTCACACACTTATAACAAATGACGGGTACATGAAAGAAATTTGATCTCATGAATGAATGTTAACCACTATGTTAAGAATGTCGAGCCATTCACCATATAGACTTCTCGATTGCCCGAACATCTCACCACTGTGTTGAGAATATCGAGCCATTCACCATATAGACTTCTCGTTTACCCGAAAACATCACCAAGGATGAAAATGGGGTTTATGTAAGTCAATCTGGAATGAGATGAAGAAGATGAATGATATGATGATAGGGTTTTGAGAAGAGTGGAACATATATTGAATAATCAATGCCTTCATTTTATCAAACTTTGATCACAATTTTTTTTTCTTTTCTTTTTTTTCCTTCTTTTTTTTTATTGCGATGCATTTCTCTTTTCAAACCAACAATGAAGACATTTTACATTTAGAATTTCAAACACACTTTTTCAAAAAAAATGATGGATGGTAATGATTGGAAATGATATATGGATGGCGTGGACAAGGGAAATATAGAAAGATAATGGGTGAAGTGAGTGGTAATGTGATATGGGGAAATGGTGAGTGTATGGTAAATAATAGTTTAGTGCTCACAAGACACATGTTTATTACTACTCAAAAGTGATGTCATTCTCAGTGGTTATGCCAAAGACGAAGGATAATGAGATAATGCAATGAGAAAGTGCGGTACCCAAAGAAAGTTGAGTCATCTTATGACTCAAAGATACATAAAAACCCTCAAAAAGGTAAATAGATCAAGTCTCATGGGTTTAAGTCTCCACAAGTGATCTTTTAGGGCTCTCTTGAGAATATAGCTACTCTTTAACTTTTGATTGTAAATGTGAAAGTGCAAATTTGCTGAGTTTAGGAATTCATACTGCAAATACGCCTTAAGAGGTACTATTTGATTTTATGTTAAAAGCGTAATTAGGACATAAACAAGGGTAATCCGAGACTTCTAACATATGGTTGATAGACATTTCATGCCATAAAAAAATTGAGTTAAATTTGCACTAAAAAGTTAAAAATGCTTGTTTCTGACAAAAATTTCAAAAGAGATACGATTTTGATAAATTTTCCTACCCCCAAACAAAAGAGAACATTGTCCTCGATGTTTAAAAGTAGATATGAAATTGAAAGCACAAGGTATAAAAGAGATTACCATAATCAACCGCTAATGAATTTGGACCGCATAATGGAATGAAGGGAAAATCTGAAGAACAACAACGACACAAAAGATATGTACAAGTGTATGAAGCATGATAAAACATTGGGTCGTGTGAAATGTAACACCCCGTAATTTTGAGGATTTAAAATTTAATTATTTTTGGGAGAAAAAATATATTTAAATTGGAGAAACTTAAATTTATGATTTAGAGAATTTATTTGAGTGGGAAGAATTTATTTATATTTGGCGACTTTAAGTTAAATTGTTCGAATTAATGGGTGTCGCATTTTGAGCTCAAAATTGAAGAATGTTATAATGTATTTCGAATGACAATTCTGAGTGCGCGGTTGAGTACGGATGGGTCGAGATGTCTAGAAAAGAGTACTCGGGAGTAGTAATCGGGTCTCGGGGCATTTTTGGGCATAGCCGGGCCCACACGGGATGATTTGGGCCATTTTAAGTAGGCCCGTATGGCCTAAAACGGGATTAGGAGTTTTAAACCTAATTAAGGGAGTAATGAACGGCAGATAGAAAATTCTAAACCTAGGGTTTGAGAGGGGATTAGAGGAAGTTAATCAATAAGCGAATTGAGGATCTTTTTGGAGCCAAATTAAGGGGCTAATTGGGGTGTTCTTCGGACTAATAGAAGCATTTATTGTTAATTGGAATTAGGACTATAATAGAATACCAGTATTGGAGATGAATTGATTGGGACTGTGAAATCAATTTTTAGGTTAATGAATTTGATGATAATGTAAAGAAACCCGTTTTTGGAATGGATGATATTTCCTAGAAATTGATTATGTTAATGTGGTTAGAGGATGATCATGATCTGTTTTAGATATGAATATATGATGTAATGATAAATTAAGACTGAAAAATTAGAGACTTAAAAGCTTGGAAATTCATTAATGGAGGAAAACAGAACCTCGGAGAAGATGACCACCTGCTCGATCGATCGATCGATCGACGCCTGGGGTCGATCGATCGACCCTTCAGGGATTTCTGCAGTTTGGCTTGGAAAACTTATATGGGTTAGAATTTTGGATTAGATTTTTTCCATATATTTAATAGATGAAAATTAAATATGGAACCTTGCTCCTAACAATTACAGGGGAAATATAATTGGGTTTAGGAGTGTAAAGTGCGACTGTGTGATAATTGATTAAATTAATTCGTAAGTTTCCAATTAAACCTTATTTAATCAGTGTCTATTTTTAATCCAAAATAAATCAGTGCCAAATCATTCAACTGTGTGCGTGCGTGTGTCAAACCATAAAATAAAATAAAGCATGCAACACAATCTTAAGGAAAAATCCATGAAGGGCAAAACCTTTTATTTCTATAACTTTGAAGAATTTACAAGACCATTGACTTACATACAACCTGATAATCGCCCACAAGTGTAACGCACGGTGTCTTCGTCAAACCTCCAAAGCAATGGCTAGAAATATTGACACAGAAATACCCGCAGGAGTCGGTTCTGATGTCGTCGGCTGGAACTTTCCCTTTCCTGGAGGGCTGCAATGAAGAAGAAGAAGAAGACGGCTTCTCCACAAGATGTGAACTTTATAAGGACTCCCTCCACAATAGCACGCAACTGTCGGTTGTAAAGTTTTCCCCACAAAAAATAAACCAAAGAAAAATATGTTCTTGGGTTCCACAAAACAATTCACATAAAAGTAATTGGGATTTTGTGAATTAAAACAAAAATATTTGAACCCTTAAAATTGTTGGAGAAAAACTATCTGCCAAAAGGTATTGAATTAAATCTGGGTAGATACACAAAAGTTTCAAAAGAATAAGACTCTTACAAGTTAAAACTGTTCTCCACGTTTTTCTAGACTGCCAGGACCCCTTTTATACAAAATCTGAGTTGGTCAAAGGATAAGCATTACAGCAGCGTGTCAGCCACAAGTCATCTCGTTCGAATGAGAATGACATCTCGCGCGAATGAGATAGCATGTCGTTCGAACAACTACGCGCGACTTCCCAATGTCGTTCGAACGAGATTGATATCTCGCTTGAACGACCTTGCATCGAAATCGAGGTACGTTTACTGCTGAAGCGGTTTTTCACAAACAGATATAAAACCTCTTTAAAAACATTTTTATATAAAAGCTTTTTAAAACCTTTTTTAAAATATCCCAACACTCTTAATATGAAATGTAAATAAAACTTTAAAACAATATCTTACAAAAGTTCATATTGTTGGGCTTGAATGTTGAAGACAACTGGTAATTCGAATCCGTCTTTTGTAGATGCAATCTTCACAATTCTTCGATGACTTGTAGCGGTATACGACATAATTAATTATGACGGACTTATTAAAAATATGTCCTTACAAGTCTCCCACTATGTCTATGCCTGTACATACATAAAAACATCTGAATTATCAAAAACTAAAATTCTTATACAAATATACCCTCCCATGAATCCCAAAACTGAAAAGGTAAAATTTGTAAGTTCTCAAAATTTTTTTCAACATCAAAACTCTCAAAGCTTTTCTCATCAGGGTGTGCAACATCATGATCTTCAATCTTCGTACCTACACACATGAGATAAAGCAAAAACCTTCGTTATGCATCGAGTTTGAAATGATATAGGAATAGAGCATTAATAATCAAATCTCCCCCATAATGCAAAGACTCCCCCATTACATGATAATTCTTTCTCCCCCTTTTTACGATGTCCCCAAATAGACAGATAAGAAGAAAAATCAAAACATAGAGTTTCACGAAAAATGCATAGCAAACATGGATCAAACTATGCGCATGCAAAGGTATGTCCCCAAAAATTTCACAAACTATTTTTGAAATTTTCAATTTTTTTCATACAAAAACAGGATGCAAAAAAAACCACACCATGGATTTAAACTCAAACAACCAAGTCATGGAAATGGAATGAATGGGTGTGAACACATTCGATAGGTAAATCAACTCAATCAAGCATATGTGCACGATGCATACGTGTAACCCTAACGAATGAACATCAAAAGTATCCTTAGGTGTAAAAATTTGTTGAATTTAGATGACATCGTCTTATACAAATCAACAAATCAAAGTCAAAATGATTTCCACCCCAATAATGTCCAAAACTATTTAGCGCATTTTCAAGAATTTCAAGGACGTGCAAACCCGTTTAAAATCTCCAACCAAACTCCCTCATATATATTTTCTTTTAGAGGTAATCTAAATTCTCAAACATTGGAGAATTGGTGCAAAAACCTAAATGGCCCATAATTTGGCATGAATTTCTTTTTATTGCCTTTAAATTTTTTTCGGGCTCTTTTAAACCTCTTTGGACCCGGATAATAAAATTCCTCCATTTTTTAGGTCCAATTTAACGGTGGATTAGTATTTGTAAAGGCAAAATGAACCTTTCGCAGCCCTTCCCCGTTTTCAAACAAGGCACACAAACTCACAAAACGGCTCTTATATGCACAATTTTCTTATCAAAATTTATCGCGCTTGGTTCGTTTTAAAGGACAGGATTGAAGTGAAAACACCCAACCAACATGTGATAAGACAAGCACAATAATCAAACAAATCCGTGCATGTGTGCAATAAAGGAAATCACGAGTCAAACATGTAGGAAGTAACACTAAATTACATCTCAATGATTCCAAACATTGTAAAGCACATGGATGAATTGACCTATTGTCTCAAAATACTATCAAATAATCACATTAAGAATGGAATGATGTTGTGACTTGGTCATCCTAAGTGTTCATCCATAAACGGTGCAAACAAAAAACAAAAATCTTTTTGCATTTTTCAAAAAAATTCAAAACAAAAAAATATATATACAAAAAGTACATGTCATTACACTAGCAAATATATATCATGAAACCATAACTAGTGTATGACAATCATGCAAACACAATCACCTATATGATATGGCAAGAGAAGAATAATGTGCAAGCAAACGGGAGTCAACTTTTTCAAAAATAGGCTCCTCATTAAATGGGCGTTCCATTGAAAAATTGCGATTTTTCACAAAACTGATTTTCAAACAAAATCAATATCAAACAATTTTGCGAAAAATAAGAATACGCAATAAATTAGCGCAACCTGCTCTGATACCAATTTAACGACGTGAGAAGTCAAATTGTATAAAAAAAATGAATCCTTGAAAAATCAGGATCACGCGATAAATTAGCGTAACTCGCTCTGATACCAATTTGTAAAGTGCGACTATGTGATAATTGATTAAATTAATTCGCAAGTTTCCAATTAAACCTTATTTAATTAGTGTCTATTTTTTATCCAAAATAAATCAGCCCCAAATCATTCAACTGCGTGTGTGCGTGTGTCTAAACATAAAATAAAATAAAGCATGCGACACAATCTTAAGGAAAAATCCCCGAAGGGCAAAACCTTTTATTTCTAGAACTTTGAAGAATTTACAAGAGCATTGACTTACATACAACCTGATAATTGCCCACAAGTGTAACACACGGTGTCTTCGTTAAAACTCCAAAGCAACGGCTAGAAATATTGACACGAAAATACCCGCAGGTGTCGGTTCTAATGTCGTCGGCTGGAACTTTCCCTTTCCAGGAGGGCTGCAATGAAGAAGAAGACGGATTCTCCACAAGATGTGAACTTTATTAGGACTCTCTCCACAATAGCATGTAGCTGTCGGTTGTAGAGTTTTTCCCACAAAGAATAAACCAAAGCAAAATATGTTCTTGGGTTCAACAAAACAATTCACATAAAAGTAATTAGGATTTTGTGAATTAAAACAAAAATATTTGAAACCTTAAAATTGTTGGAGAAAAACTATCTGCCAAAAGGTATTGAATTAAATTTGGGCAGATACACAAAAGTTTCAAAAGAATAAGACTCTTAAAAGTTGAAACTGTTCTCCACACTTTTCTAGGCTGCCAGGACCCCTTTTTATACAAAATCTGAGTTGGTCAAAGGATAAGCATTACAGTAGCATGTCAGCCAAAAAGTCATCTCGTTCGAACAAGAATGGCATCTCGTGCGAACGAGATCGTGTGTCATTCGAACGACTACACGCGACTTCCCAATGTCGTTCGAACGAGATTGATATCTCTCTTGAACGACCTTGGAGTCGAAACCGAGGTACGTTTAATGTTAAAGTAGTTTTTCACAAACAGATATAAAACCTCTTTAAAAATGTTTTTATATAAAAGCTTTTTTAAACCTTTTTAAAAAATATCCCAACACTCTTAATATGAAATGTAAATGAAACTTTAAAACAATATCTTACCAAAGTTCATATTATTGGGCTTGAATGTTGAAGACAACTGGTAATTCGGATCCGTCTTTTATAGATGCAATCTTCACAATTCTTCGACGACTTGTAGCAGTATACAACATAATTAATTGTGACAGACTTATTAAAAATATGTCCTTACAAGGAGGATGACATTTGTATGTCACAAAATGGATGAATTTTGGAAAAATAGATTTTAGTAGTAGATTCGGGCCGAGGAAAAAATATTCGGGTATTGTAGTTGAGTGGCACTACATTATTAAAGGAATCAGAGTGTAATAAATTAGTTATGGGGCAAATTATAGAATCGGGTATTAACGATGGTACGGGCCAAGTGAGCGAGTCCGGATAAAATGGTTGGGTGACACCAAGTGTTAAATTAATTAAATTAGAGTCGGACCATAGACTCGGATTAGTAATAGGAAATAAATGTGTAAATTAATTTAATTAGAGTCGGACTATAGACTCGGATTAGTATTAATTAATTGATGTGTAAAATAATTAAATTAGAGTCGAATCAAAGACTCGGGTAAATATTATATAAATCAATGTGCAAAGTATTTATATAAGAGTCGGACCATAGACTCGGGGAAATATTATATTAATTGACGTGTGAATTAATAAGTGAGAAAATTAATTAAGTTGAGTCGGGCCACAGACTCAGGAAATTACAGGCTAGTATTACGGGATTTTGAGTACACGGTAAAGCCGGGGGTTATATTATATATATACGGTGCAGTGATAATATATATATATATATATATATGTGTGTGTGTGTGTGTGTGTGTGTGTGTGTGTGTGTGTATTGTGTGTGCTATTAAATATCAATGACTAGATATTTATTTAATTTATATACTCTAGTGCTATCAAGGGAGGTTGCGCGATGTGGGTGAATCCCTAGCTTGAGGAGTAGGGTGACTATATCCCCAGGTCATAGCGTCCGGTATATGGGTGAGGGGCTTATCTCACTTTCAGGGAAGGAATATGACCGCCTCCACTACGTTTATATTTTGGGCCAAGTTGGTGAGCGATTCCAACTCGAGTAACTAGGTTATGTGAGCACACCTGGTAAGATAGCACTTTAGAGGGAATCATCTGGTGAGGGTATACTCAGAGGGATGGATGTGTATATATATATATATATATATATATATATATATATATATCTGTGTGTGTGTGTGTGTGTGTGTGTGTGTTGTGGTAAAGGTACGTATATAATGGTAATAAATATTATATGCGGGGAATAATACAATGTGTGATGTATATACTTTATATAACTCGTGTCACGGTTATATGCTATTAATTAAGAATAATTTAATTAAGTTAATTGGTGAGATAACTTGTAACTCATGAATAATTATACTCGGGTTAGAGTAGTATGGTAAGGGGAGGTTATACCAGGACTAGTTGGACGGGGTAGTACAACTAGGTGGAGTTAAGGTAAATGTTAGGTGTGCACATTAGTGGAGGGGTGAGAATGTCTTCAAGAGAGTGTGACACTAACTTAAATATGAAGCACATTCATGCATTTTAAATTACTGTAGTTAATTCACTTGCTAAATATTTTCAAAATATTTTAGGTTCTAACCATTGTTATAAAACCATTTTCAAAACCTTTTAAGTGTCCAGCCACAGGGACGCCAGGATTGATATTCTATTCTAGGGACACGGAGCTACGACATATGTGGATGCTAGCAGGAGCTTGGATTAGACGCATCGTTCTTTCATTTCTAGAGTAGGAATCATTTATCAGTTTTATTTAGGGCATGTCGCCCATACTTTCAGTTCAGTTTTCAGATTTATTTTATTCCAGTGTTGAATATTTGTATTGGATTATTTACTTTGGTGACCGATGGTTTATTCGGCATGTAGTCATTATTTATTCAGTTGTGTGAATGAATTTTATTTATTTCCGCGTGTACTGTTTGGTTTAATTAACAAGATAAAATTTGGCACTAACTTTTTGGAATATTAGGTGGCTAGTAAGTTTTAAAAAGATTTTCGATAGTGATGCTAAGGATGAACCAGCTGGGATTCCTGCTTTAATTTGGTATAGGACTTATCACCCGGTATTTTATTAGGCGGGGTGTCACATGAAACACGACCCCCAAACAGGATAAGACTCATACATCAAAATAAGAAATGACGGGCTACCTCCCGAAAGCACTAAGTTTAACGTCTTCAGCCAGATTGAAAGGAACTCGCCTTAAAGGAGATAGGCGCCAGGATTTCCCAGAAGGAGATAGGCCCCCATAGTAGCAGGGTGCCCGTAATGAGCCACAGAGGCCACTCTTTCTAGCCGCCCTTCCAGCGCCAACTCAGTTTCCAGCCTTACTCGCCATTCCAGTAGCTCCAGTTCAAAAGGGGCAATTGCAGTACGGACGTGTCTAGAACGTCCACCAGGTAGGAGCACCTCAGGCACCACCCACGATTGAGGGTACGTTTCCTATCCACGGCACTATGGGTCGGGTTTTATTTGATACTGGGGCGTCGTACTGTTTTATAGCTACTCATTTTGCACGGGCCTTAGGGTTATTAGACACGGCAGAGAACACTGTGACATGCGTAGACTCACCACTGGGGAATGGGTCTTTGATTTTCTTTATATTTCGGGGTGTTGGAGTAGAGATTGGTAGCTTGATTTTACCGGTAGACATGCTAGTCTTAGAGATGCATGAGCACGATGTTATTATTGGCATAGATTAGCTCGCTGCGTACAAAGCCATGATAGATTATTTCGGTGGGAGTATTATCTTTGCCATTCCGGGGCAGGAGATGTTTTTTGTGGTGATGCCTCGCCCAGAGGGAGGATCTTCCACCCATTTGTACTACATAGAGGAGGATACCTTTAAGGAGGTTGTGATTCCCTTAGATTCGATTCCAGTCGTTTGTGAGTATTTCGACGTATTTCAGGAGATACCGGGCCTACCCCCCAGTCGAGAGATAGATTTTGTCATAGACTTGATGCTGGGTACTCGACCGATAGCACGTGCACCGTACCGTATGGCTTCAGCAGAAATGAGGGAGTTACAGGATCAAATAGAGCAACTGTTAGGTCAGGGCTTCATTCGTAGGATCACCTCATCTTGGGGAGCTCCAGTGTTATTTGTGAAGAAGAGAGATGGTTCACTGGGTTATGCGTGGATTATCGAGAGCTGAACAAGTCACAGTATAGAACAAATATTCGTTGCCTCGAATCGATGAACCGTTCGACCAACTGAGAGGCGCAACCTTCTTTTCGAAGATAGATTTGAGATCGGGATACCATCAGCTACGGATTAAGGAGCAGGATGTGTCGAAGACAGCTTTCTTGATGAGATATGGGTCCCATGAGTTCAAAGTCATGCCATTTGGGCTAACAAACTCTCCAGTCGTATTCATGGACTTGATGAACCGAGTGTTCAGAGAGTTCTTAGATCAGTTTGTCATCGTTTTCATAGATGACATCCTGATATATTCACACGCTGAGGAGGAGCATGCCGAGCACTTGAGGCAGGTTCTTCAGACTCTATGAGAGCATCAAATATATGCTAAGTATGAGAAGTACAGATTCTGGTTACGGGAGGTACAATTTTTGGGGCATGTTGTGTCGAAATTGGGAATATCGATTGACCCGAACAAAGTGTCGGCGGTGAAGGAGTGGGGATAGCCCACGACACCGACGAAAGTGCGTAATTTCTTAGGGTTAGCCGGGTACTACAGGAGATTCATCCGAGGCTTTTCGAAGATAGCGGGTCCGTTAACGAATCTGACTCGCAAGGGAGTACAATATGTTTGGGACGATGCTTGTCAATTGACTTTCGATGAGCTGAAAGATAAGTTGACTTCGACGCCAGTTCTTACCTTGCCTAAGCCGGGAGTGGATTATCTGGTGTACACTGACGCCTCTTTACGGGGACTCGAGGGAGTAATTTAGCAGGAGGATAAGGCTATAACTTTTGCCTCCCGTAAGCTAAAGCCTCATGAAAGGAATTACCCCACCCATGATCTAGAGCTAGCAGCGATCGTTTTTGCATTGAGGATTTGGAGACGTTACTTATTGGGGAAGAAATTTCGCTTGTTCACAAACCACAAGTCACTGCATTACTTATTCACTCAGCGAGAGCTGAATATGCGTCAGCGCAGATGGTTGGATTTTGCAAAAGACTACCAGTTCGAGATACAGTACCATCCGGGAAAGGCTAACGTGGTTGCTGATGCGTTAAGTCGTAGACCGATGGGCGATGTAGCGGACGTTTGGAAAGAGAAGTGGAAGCAGTTGGGTCACCAGGACGTGGTAGCCCATTCCTTTGTATCTGTTATGAGAGTCACACCAAAGATTGTTACGAGGGTGATACAAGCACAGTTAGTGGATTCGTTTTGTCAGGAACAAATTGTGCGGCTTTTAGCTGAGGGTGCCGAGTCCTACTCAGTAAGTTCTGATGGAGGTTTGAGGTTTAATGGGAGATTGGTGGTCCCAAAAGGATAAGACTTACGTCATGCAGTGATGATACAGTCTCACGGGTCCAGATTTACTGTACATCCCAAAGGAGATAAGATGTACCAGGATATGAGGTGGTAGTACTGGTGGAGTGGGATGAAGAAGGACATTGCTGAGTTCGTGTCCAAGTGTTCTACTTGCCAGATGGTAAAGGTAGACCACTAGAGACTGTCGGGGTTACTACAACCGTTGGAGATACCTACGTGGAAGTGGGAGAGTATTTCCATAGACTTCATTACTGGGATGCCTACATCACAGTGGGGTCACGACTCCATATGGGTTATAGTGGATCGGTTGACCAAGGTGGATTATTTTCTGCCAGTACGGACAGACTATACCACGGGTCAGTATGCACAGTTTTTCATTGTCGAGGTTTTTAGGCTACATGGGGCGCCCCTGGATATTATGTCTGATAGAGATAAGATTTTTGAGTTGTGCTTCTGGGAGAGCTTTCAAGAGCCCATGGGTACAGAGTTGAGGTTGAGTTCAGCTTACCACCCACAGATGGATGGACAAACAGAGCATACCAATCAGATGTTGGAGGATATGCTACGCATGTGCGTCCTTGATTTTGGAGGAGGATGGGAGTCATATCTTCCACTGGTGGAGTTTGCTTACAATAACTCCTATCAATTCACGATCGGCATGGCTCCATTTTAGGCACTGTATGGCAGGCCTTGTCGTTCTCCCGCTTGTTGGCTAGAGGTGGGGGGTAGAAAATTGCTCGGACCTGAGGTGATTCAGGAAACTTCAGCTAGGATTGAGCTCATCAGGAGTCGCATTCGGGTAGCACAGGACAGACAGAAGAGCTACACTGATGCGAAGCGATTTTTTCGAGAGTATAGCGTCGGCGACTAAGTATTAATGTGTGTATCTCCTATGAAAGGAGTAATGAGGTTTGGAAATAAGGGGAAGTTGTCTCTGAGGTACGTGGGACCATTTCCCATTATCGAGAGGATTTGGCTGGTGGCATACAAATTGGGGCTAACAGAGCATTTGCACCACATTCACGATGTGTTCCGCATCTCGTCGTTGTGACGATATCTTCGGGATGACATGGCCCATACTCACATCGCGACAGAGGAGATTGATTTACAGCCCGATAGCTCTTACGAGGAGAGACCAATGGCCATCCTAGACCATAGCGAAAGGAAATTAAGGTCGAAGGTAGTCTCACTTGTACGGGTCCAGTGGGAGCATCATAATGTGGAGGAATCCACTTGGGAACGTAAGGCAGATATGCGCGAAAAATATCCAGATTTATTTTTACCAGGTATGCCTTATTTTTCGAATTTCGGGACGAAATTCCATTATTAGGGGAGAAGTATGTAATATCCCGTATTTTTATGACTTTGGGGATTTATTAAATTTAAATTGAGTTATTAATTTAATATTAATCCGGAAATTAGTTTAAATATTTACTAGCGTGATGAGAGTTAGT
Organism: Sambucus nigra; assembly: GCA_949130495.1. Lineage (NCBI taxonomy): Eukaryota > Viridiplantae > Streptophyta > Magnoliopsida > Dipsacales > Adoxaceae > Sambucus > Sambucus nigra. Next base: position 94,096,086 of record OX422214.1, read on the forward strand.
AATTATTGGGAATTTATTGAATATTACTTAATGTATAAAGTAATATGTATAATCGAATTTATTAAAATTATCATGAGTGTATAATTTGATAATTGTGGAAATTAAATCGGGGCGCGCCTATGTCGTGTCAGGATTAAATTATTATTATTAAAAGTGAATAAATTATAAGTTGCCCGTATGGCCATTCGAGTGTGCCAATGTATCCAGAAGGGTCGAGATAGTCAAAATAATGTACCTGGGGGTTTAGTTTGGGTTTCAGGGCGTTTTTAGGCCTAATTGGCATCCCAGGAGGGCATTATAGACATTTTTGTATTTTTGGGCAATTAAACACACGAATTTCTTAAGAATATATCATCCTTTAGGAGTTGTCTTCTAGGGTTAACAAACACAAAATCAAAGAACGACTATTATAGAAGAAGTTGGAGAGCTTTCCAAGCAACTCAAGGCCAAAGACTTACCCGTTTGCACCGCCACCACCACCAAAATGTAGATCGCGTGACAAGGAACGCAACCATACCTCTTTCGTTCACAAATCAGAAACTTAAATTCCAGGCAAGTATCTATCTTATTTTATTTTTAGTTGATGCTTCAATCATGTTAGTCTAGGATTGTTTAGAACATGTTTCATAAACGAAATTAATATTTTTGGGACTTAAAATCATATGTTGTAGAGGAAGTAGACATATTCTGGACATCTAAATCACATGTAGAGGATTTGCCACAAATTTGTATGGATTTAGAAGTAAGAAATCTGGAAAAGAATTGGAAGAATGGAAATTAAAAGAAAAATTAGGGTTCTTGAATTTTATGTCAATTTTACCCCATTATTTCGATACCGTTGATGAATTTGAACGTGCTTCACGTAGGAAATCATGTATATAAGTATATGTAACTATTAGAAATTTTGTTTGGGAGTTTGGGAATCGATAATGGCGTTTTGAAGTAATTTGGAAGATGAAACCCGTAGGTTTAAATTGCAGTTTCTGGGCAAGAATTGCTTGATCGATCTAAGAACATCGATCGATCGATGATCGATCGATCGACCCCTCCTGGAAAATTACATATTTTTCTTCTGTTGGTTAAATCTGGTTAAAATGCATAGAAACCTTTGATTATTATTGTTAGAGCATAATGGGATATAAAGAGGGCCAGTAGGGTATAGGTAGACCCCGTTGAGTAAAGTTTAACGTAGGATAAAATTATGGGTTAACCGGGAGTTATTCACGCACATGAAATCATGCGTACGTTTAATAAAAGATCGAGGCTCGTAAGTAAGTTGGACTATAAGGTAAGTGAGAGTGCCTACTAAAATTATACTTAGGGAGATAGAAAACTTCGAGAGATGAGAAGTAAGTATGGAGTAACTTATATATGAGAATAAAAGTGACTAGTCCGTTATGCGAGATAATCGAGTAAAATGTGTTATGAACGGATAATTATAATTACGGGTCGTGGGCGCACCTAATTTAGAAATGTGAATAATTATATATATATGACTGTGTAAATGTGCATATATTATATATCTGTGTAAAAATCATATCCGAGCTACTTGCTATCACGGGGGTTTCCACGCCGAGACAGTCTTATCTCGATTGGGCCTTTATAGGGGATAATGACTTGTACCCTAGAAGATAGTATCCTTGATACAGGCTATTTGAGTGATAGTCAGATGGTTCTAAGAGACGTGAGGGTATGTGCTGACCTCTTAGTGACTTGGAACTATACTTCGCCTCCAATTGTATGTGTTTTGTGTTAATACAGTTTGAGAGTGATTTCGAACTAGTATTTCCCTCAGTACAAGTGATACGGGGACTTGATAGCAGAGTATGCCAGCACCATAGATTTTATGTGGGGTGCCGATAGTATATATATTATATGAGTGACTAATATATATATATATATACATACTTAAGTATGTGAACTTTCTGCTGTGCATAAAAGTGGTTAAGTAATGAATAAATACTCCAACTTTATTATAAGTGTTTGGGAATTTTGTGACATCACTAGGTTATTTTAATATAACATAAGATTGAGAGAGCTTAATTTTCAGAAATTAATTATATTAGCCATAGTATTTAACGGAATGAAACCTTATGGGAAAGTTAAGTTAAAATAAACCTTTGAGATTAATAATACGGTAGGCGTGCACACTAGATGAGAGGCGAGAATTTCTCAAGAGAGTATCGTATACTAACATGGTTGTTTCATTAGCCGGTAAGCATTTTAAATACTTGCTAAACTATTTTTAAACTGTTTTACACTAGGGCTCTGACCCGTTTCCTGTTATTTCTTTTCTATTGTATATATATGTATATATTACAGGTGCCCAACCACAGGGACGCCATGCTTAGATTCCTTGGAACGGACGCGCTGCAGCTTATGTGGGAGTTGCAAGCCATTGCTTAGACGACCTCGTTGTTGACTCTACTCTTATTTTAGTTCTGATTAGTTATGGCATGTGCCGCCCATTTCCCTATTCAGTTGGATTTGTCAGAGATTAATGTTCATTTACATTTCTAGTATTCGGTACTCTTTGGGATTTAATTATTGCCAGGATGGTTTCATTTATGGTTTTAAACTGGTTTGGTTTATCTAGATGATTTAAATTATTGTGTGCTATTATCCTTCCTTACTATTTATGAATTCTTAAACTGTTGGTTATTAAAAAGGGTTTTTATGTTTGGATTTAATAAATTGGAAATATGGTTTTAAATTGTTTTGACACTTAGCTTAATTATTTAGGGTGTTTAAATTAAAAAATTTATTTTGCGATAGTGATGCTAAGAATGAACCAACCGTTCACCTTGATTTTAATTTAATAAATGACTGATCACCCGATATTTAATTAGGCGGGGTGTCACATATATATGTTAGGATACTGTTTGGAAGGTTTGGTTGGGAGTATAGGATCATGTAATGAAGGTTTGGTGAATTAAAAATGGTTAAACCCGTAACTGTTTAAGGAAGAATATGAAGACCTATTACGACGAATCGATTCGGCTCCTTGGCTTAATCGATTCGGTTTCCCATAATTTGGCAAATTTCTCCATTTTGCTTAGAATGCGTAGGAAGCAATCGAGTTAACTTTTGAGGTAATTTTCAAATGTAATGGGAGATATTTAAAATACCAGTAGGCTAGGGTTAGTTTCGAGACTAAATCACATGAGTAGAGTTTAGGGCTAAAGTTAATTTAACATAATTGTGTGATGAAATTTAAATTCGGGGAACCTTATCATGTCACGGGGACTCCTAGGGAAACGATGACTTAGATCAATAGGGTGTGAGTGAGATAGCTACTGAATTGACCTAAGGGACATTTGGCAATTATCCAAGTGGGGGAAAACACTCGGGCATATACGGTAAGAAGTATAACGTTATATTAATTATACATAGGCTACGCGAGAGTTATATAGACTACGTAAGGGATATATTATATGGTACATGCTTACCTTTACTGAATTTATATACATAGGGTGTGTGAATACCTAATGTGTGAATTTTTTATTTGTATGATATACCTACGCCACTCACTATCGCGGAGGTTTTAAAAAGGGGGCAGTCTTATCCTGATGATCCCATTGGGGGAATTCTAGACCTGTGCCTCATAATATAGAACTTAGGGATGACCACTACTTGTGTGAATGAGAGTGTGCTCGGTCATTTGGGTACGTAGGTATGTGCGCAGCCTAGAGGCCTTAAACTATGTTCACCTCCAATTACGTGTGAATTGATTTATGGTTTGAGAGTGATTCTGAATCGTTTGTCCGTTATATAGTACGTGATGTAGTGAGACTTGATAGCAGAGTATGAATGCATCGAGGTCTCAGTCTAGGGGTGTTGTATTAGTGTGTGTGTGTGTGTGTGTGTATATATATATATATATATATATATATTGATGAATATATATATATATTGATGAATATATACTTGTGTTTTATTCTACTATGTGTGCTTAATAGATGAGAAAGATAGTGATATATAAAATAATATAAGTACGTGGAAACTTAACATTCACTTGGGACTTTTTTAATTAATATAAAAGGATGTGGAACAATTCGACAACGTATTGTACGGGTAATGCGGGCGGATACTATGAATTAATATGTAGTACTATATATGGTTTGAACAAGTCTGGCAGGGTAACATAACTAGGATGAGTTAGTAGTATGTGTTAGGCATGCACATTAGTTGAGAGGTTAGGATCTCAAGTGAGAGCACGTGGAACTAACATGTATATAATATATGTTGATTCTTGCATTTTAAATACTTTCTTTTATTTTCAAATGTTTACTTGGGCTCTGACCCGTTTTTCCAAATGTATTTCTTTTTGTAAAAACATTTTTAGGTCCCCAACCACAGGGATGCCCAGCTTAGGAGTTCTTATCATTTGACATGCTGCAACTGGTGTAGAGGTTACAGAACCACGACAGTAGACGCCCCCATATTTATCATTTCTTCCTTTTGAGTTATTTATTTCAGTTGGGCATGTCGCCCACTCTTATTCAAACTTTACTTCAGAGACAGCGGATTACTATCATTACTTTTCAGTTGTTGTCTAGTTTTCATTTATGGATTACTGTATTGGAGTTTTAGACTGGAGTGTTCATCCCAATACTATTTATTTTATTCAGTCATTTCACTATTTATTATATTGGTTAATGGAATGGTGACGGTGGTTATTCAATTATTTATTTATTTAATTTGTTGCTTGTTAAATTTGACACCTGCTTAATTAATTAATAAGTGAATAGTAATTAACGTTTTTCGACAGTGATGCTAAGAATGAACCAACTGGATACTCCGTGTTAATTTAATAAAGGGCTAATCACCCGATATTTAATTGGGCGGGGTGTCACAAACACCTTGAGCTGCAGACCGACATTGACTTTGTCTGCGATTTGGAAGTCACAATGGGATTATCTTTGGACAATAGATGCGTTGGCGGATGCATTCATTTTAGTTATTAATATCTCAAATGAGATCATTATTCGATTCATGAAAACCCAAAATGTATACCCGTCATTCCAGGATAAGGTCAAAGAGTCGTTGATCGAGGGGACACCATCAAATTCAATTGGGTTTAATGGGGGTTTCACAATAGGCTAGTTGTGCTAAGAATTGCGAAGAGCAATTTTTAACGAGGTACGTGGTCTTGATTTGAAGTATATCCTAATGCGGATAAGATATTAGAACATAAGTCGCCAATACAAGTGGGTTTATGCTTAAGTGTGATACTTTCCAGACGGTGCAAGTGGATCATCAGAGACCACATGTGTTATATAGCCTCTTTAAATCCTAATGTGAAAATATAAGAGCATCTCTATTGGCTTCATTACAGGGTTACGCACACCATAGTGGGGATGCCATTCCATTTGGGTGATCATGGACAGGTTGACTAAGGTAGCATATTTTCTTTCGATTCAGACATATTTTATAGCTAAGTAATATGCCAAGCTTTTCATAACATAGATTCTGAGGCTACACAACATACCACTTGATATCGTGTCCAACAGGGAGAAAAATTTTGTGTACCACTTTTGGTTGAGTTTTCAAGAGGTGATGGACTGAGTCACGATTGAGCACATTGTATCACCTACAGACTAACAGTCAGAAATGTTGCGCAAGGTGTCTCCTATGAAGGGAGTGGTGGGAGGAAAGGAAAGTTGGCACCCCGATATATTGGGCCTTTAACTATCATTGACCAAGTAAGACCGGTTGTTTATAGTTTAGCTTTACTCGATAATCTCTAAAAGATATTCGACGTGTTCTACGTCTCTATGCCATGGATATTCCTTAGAGACGACATGGTGTACCGACACGTTGATTTGGGCAAGATAGAGCTTCATCTAGATGCAAGCTATGAGGATAATCATTCATTATTTCGGATCAGATGGAGCATATACTTTTTTTCCAAAGTCATTTCGTTGGTGCATGTTTAATGGGGACATCACAATGAGAGAGAGGCTACGTGGAGAGGGATAGTGACGTGCAAGAGAAATATCTGGAACTCTTTTAGGTAGGCATGTATCGAATTTCGAGAACAAAATTTCGTTATTAGGGAGAAAATAATTTAATAACCCGTATTTTTATATAATTATTATTGATTATTAAAAATTATTCGAACAATTTAATAACAGTTTAAAATTGTTCGGACATTGTACAATTCGAAAACTAATAAACACGCGTATAAACACATACATATCACCCACGTCTCTCATTTGTTCCCAGTTATCAAACTATCGCCTCACAAAATTTTCATTGTTGAAAGTATCTAAATATAAATAAATCATATTAGACGGACTTACGTTTAAAAAGTGGATATTGACAGAACCATCATTTTACAACATGTTTTTACTATAAAAATTGCCTCTATTTTTTCTGTTTAAAACGATTCACAATCAGTGACTCTTTTGAAATTCTTGCACGTTTTACAAGTGCCTCTAGCAAAGACTACTTGCAGTAAAATTACATTTTTGAAATCCAATATTGATTCTAAATTATTTTAGATTTTTTTATAGAGACGGTGGATAGTTTTGAAATTTTTTCTAGATGTGGGTTTTCTTGAAAATTTTATGAGACTCGCGGGGAAATATGACATTTTATATTATATTATATTAAAAAACATTTAATTTTAAAATTCACAAAGGCAAATATTTTGTTTTCCCACTAATTTAAAATAATGTTAATTATAGTATATAACTAAAATTGACAACAAAACACGAAGACGACATTTGTCGCGTTTTCACAGCTCGATGTGTACATTTTTAATTAAAGTTATTAATTAACAAATTAAGTTACCTGCAATTTTATATATCCTTTCATATTCTCTATTCATTTATATTGATGCCTAAACAAGCCCCTTTAGTTTCTCCCCACCTCTTTATTTTTTGCAACCTTTCACCTTTTGTAGGACCTCAATCTTTTCATCTCTCTCACCATTCAATTTATAGCCTCTCTTTCTCATCATGAGATCTATCCCACTATTCGCATATATATATTTCAGTCCCACCCCTCACAACACATGTGAGCAAGTAAAAATAGACACTTTAAAAAAATAGAGGGCAACAGTTGAAGACAAATAGTACCAGTCGAATGTAATCATCACTGACTCCCGTCGATAAGATTTCACAATTTTTATTTCACTTTTGGTAATTGACTCATTTTATTTTTTAATTATCTCGGTCTTATTGTAAATCATAAGTCTGTAAAAGTTTATCTTTGTTGTTGATTCATTGACGGTTCTTAGATTTTGATGGGTACTTTGTTAAAATGTCGTTGTTTATTTTTACATGGGATCTTAACTATGATTTAATTTTGTGGTGGGTCTAATATTCATGGAATTAATTTTTTTTATTTCTTGATACTAGAGGTACCTCTCTGTGTGTGTATATTTTACACACATATGTGTCTCTTTGTGTATATATGTGTGTGTATTTCATTATATATCGTACGTTAGCAAATGACTTATTTTGCTCCTTGTATTAATGGTGACATATTTTAAAATTTTACTCTTATGGTTTTCAACTTACTGTCTGTCTTTAGGTTGTGTTTTGTTTTCCACTTGAATTTGAAATTTGAATTTGAATATTTTGTTTGTTTTTATATCTAAATGAATGCGTTTCGTTAGTTTGTTCAGATGTAACTAGGCCTGTAAACGAATCTGATTTGGAACGAATCAGGCAAATCCAAATCCATATCCGTTTATTTTAAACGGATTCGGATCCGATCCATTTATTAATCGGATCGGATCAGGCAAACCCAAATCCATATCCGTTTATGTTAAACGGATTCACATCTGATCCGATTATTCGTTTATGTTAAACTTGATTTGCAACATTTTTATTTTCAACTCTTATTTCATAAATCTATTTTGCAAATGTTTTAAAAAAACAGATAATGAAATAAAGAGCTATTATAAATATATATTTACAATATTATTAAATACAATATATATTAATTAAAAATATATATTATAATATATATATATATATATATATATATATTAAAAATATTAATCGGATCGGATTATTAACGGATTGGAGTATATGAATCCAAATTCGCTCCATTTAATAAATGGGTAATCGGGTAATTGGTTAATCGGATTTTAGGGATGATCCATATCCGCTTAAATGGATCGAATTCAGATTAGAATTTAGATAAAATCCGATCCATTGACAGACGTATATGTAACCATTCGAAGACAAATATAGTGTAATACCCTGTTATATTGAGGGCTTATTTAAAAATATTATATGAGATTCCTTTTTTTATTTTAATAGAAGGCTACCCACCTGTTATTTTAATAAATGGGATGTCACAGACGGTGTCAGGGCATAGGTTATTCGTATTTTCGAGCTTAGGGTTATTAGTTCGTTACGTTGTCCGTTGGGAGAGATTCTATTTATGTTGTCTCTTATTTGGGTGATGTCGAACTTTCGGTTTGAATTCAATGGAATAAATTTTTGGGTGAATTTCGATGACAAAATTTCTTTTGTAGGGGGGAAAATGTAATATCCTATTATTTTGAGGGCTAATTTATGAATATTATATGAAATTCCTGTTTTATTTTAGTAAACGTTCGGCTATCCGTTATTTTATTAATTGGGTTGTCACATATAGCTATTAGCGTATTAATCATTAAAAAAAAAACACTATTTCATACTTCTTAAGTAATGTACAAATTCAGACAACAAAAACAAACTTTCTCTTAGATTGTATTTATTTTTGAGTAATGCTACATATCCCAAATAAATCTCCCAAACCTTCCCCAAAATGACTTGATTTTTGTGCCCCGGCGGGACCCGCATCACATGACAATACTTGATAGGCATGTGAGAGAATGATGTGGCATCCACATCAGATTTGTGGGAGATTTGGGAAAGTTATTTTGTACTTGTATCATTTTCCTTTATTTTTATTTTTATGTTTGAATGAACGTATTTATACCGACATAGACTTCACATTTAGATATGAGAGACTCTCATACATATCAAGTTTATACACCCATTTTTTAAATATCACAAAATTTAATTTTTTTAATATTTTATTAAAATAAATTTGTACCAAAGTATCTAAATAACAAATAGTTTTTGGATAAGATAATCAACACAAAATCTCAACGAGCAGAACGGAACAAAATCTTGTTATCAAATTTCCAATCGAAGGCGAAGATGAAGATCATTCACATCCCATGCTTAGAAGACAATTACTCCTACATGTACAACAACTAACTACTCCATTTGCTCATGTTAGGTTTAGGGCTTATACTCAACACGCACTTATATGTGTTGTGTGTGTTTTCTTCATTGCAGGATTATTGATGAGGCAACCAAAGAAGGTGCAGTGGTGGATCCAGTTGAGCCGGAAAAGGTTCTTCAAGTTGCCAAAGCGAATGGAGTTGATCTTAAGCTCGTTCTCACCACTCACCACCACTGGTTTATCCCAATTCTATTTTTCATTTTTTTGTTATTTGTTTCAATTTATTCAGCTTCGTGTCAATGGTATATGAATTGACACATCTAACTAATATACCCAATTAGACTCTTTAATTCATTAACATTACTAATGCTACTGTCATTTAGTAATATTCATAACATTAAACTATAAACTCTTTAGAAAATTTAATTAATTTGGGTCCATTTGATTGCAAACATGGATATTGCGTGGAAAAGTTTTGGTCTTACTCTTTTTATTTTCCATGGAAACCAATTCTTTAGTTGATGGATAATAAATATTCTCTACTAAATGCTTATATGTAATAGGGATCATGCCGGCGGCAATGAAAAGATAAAACAGCTTGTACCAGGGCTTAAAGTTTATGGTGGTTCAGTTGACAATGTGAAGGGCTGTACTAATAATGTTGATAATGGTGACAAGTTCACATTAGGGACTGATATCAATATACTGTCTCTTCACACTCCTTGGTATGGATTTTTAATCTATCTTCTTCTAAATTTGTTGTGTTTCCCATTTATTTTCCCTGCTATATGATTTTTTTTCTTTTTTTTTGGCTGCCTGTATCAAATTGGTAGATATGGTCATATCACATATGTATACTCCCTCCCTCCTAAATTAATAGTCGTTCTTTCCTTTTTGGTCCGGCCCAAATTAATAATCTCGTTTCTGAAACTAGTATATAAACCAGGGAAGATTGGTACAAGTGCAAGTGCATGTGTTACGTTCCAAAAGTATTCACAATTTTAGGAGGATAAATCTGGAAAGTTAAGGGCCTGCTTGGTTATCAATTATAACTCTGTTTTCTGTGTTTAAATACAATTTTGGTAAGAATTTGCGTTTGACACACATGTTTTTAAATACTGAATCATAATATTTCTGTGTTATAATCAAGTTTTTCAGAAAACAACAAAATGATGTTTTCTAAATTCTGTTTTTTATTTTTCCACTTGGAATTATTCACTCGTAATATTTTTATGCATTTATATCTTAATATATAATATACATACATAATACATTAATATGTATGTAATTCTAATTAAAAAAGTATATGTATATGTACGTAAAATTACATATATGCATGTTTTATTAAATTGTATAATATACTAAGATCCTTATGTTGAATAATATTATCAATACATACATGATACTAATATATAGGTTTATACACGTATAATTAAAATAAAATATACATATAGTATATATTTATTAAATAATATTATCAATTCATGTATGTCTATAATTTTATCATAGATTATACATTCAAACGGTAACTATTAATTTCGGACGGAGGGAGTATATATACGGTGAGGCTCTAACTGGCTTTTTTAAGTTAATGAATTTATGAACTTACCCTTTTGAGGGGGTAACTCCACCAAATATCATAGTATTCAACTCTTTAGTAGGTGAAATGCTGGATATACATGTGCATTTTTTTACCTTTGAAATTTTGATAATCATTTTGCTCACTAAACAATTGTATTATTTTTATAGATTATGTAATTTTAGGACTTAAAATAATATTGATTATGGATATAGGACAACAAACATTTCGTTTTCATTTTTAGTCCCTATTTTCAAATTAAAGGGACACGTGGCATGCTGTGGTTGGTTGATGTTTTATGAATATGGGTCCGCGCCAGCGGCTTTATTCAAAAATAGGGACTAAAACTATAAATAAAATGTTTGTTGTCCTATTTTCAAAATACATATTACAATAGGTGCTAAATTTACAAAGCCCCTTATTTTTATAAAGTTTTGTGGAGGAGGTCCATGCTATAGAGTCTGACTCTCTCTCTCTATATTTGCCTTTTGATACACTTTTGTAACTAGCATTGAGGGGTGTATTTCTAAAGGGTATTCAAATGTTTTGATTAGTTACAGCTTCTATTGCTACTGATTGCAATTCCCTCTCACTTTACATATTTTGTTTCTTTGAATGATTTCATCAGTCACACCAAAGGTCATATAAGTTACTATGTGACTGGGAAAGAGGAAGAGGTGCCTGCTGTTTTCACGGGAGACACACTGGTAAGTGCAAATATTATTCTCTGTACGTGTCCGTGTCAAATAAATTATGGTATACATCTTAGAAGAATTTATGATTAAACCATCTTATATTTAAATGGGTGTTTTGTGGGTGAGAAAAGTATAAAATGTCATAGGGTCCGTTTGGCTCAAAAGTGGGCAAATGTTTTCATGTCTGGGTAAATTGTTTCATGCAAATCCTTTTTTCAGATAAGGTTGTTTGGTAACATTAATTTTTCAAGTAGCAAAAGGTAGCAAGAGTGAGATGTTTGATAGAATTAATGGCAAAAGTGGAAATGTAAACAAACTGCTATATAAAAAAAAACCCTATAACGAAAAAAAGAAGTTCATAAAAAAATAGTTTTTAACAATAAAAACAGTTATAACGAGGAAAAAACAGTCTGTAACAATTTTTTTTCAGAAAAAGACAGTCTTAACAAAAATAAAGCAGTTTTCTTTTTTAATGAAAAACAGTTTTTAGCAATTTAAAAAAAAAAAACTAGTTTTAACCCAAAAAGCAGTTTTTAGACCCAAAAAAAACAGTTAAAAAAAAAACAGTTTTTAACAAAATAAAAATAAGTTTTAACCAAGAAAAATAAGTTTAAAAAAATAATTTTCAAAGGGATGCCAAATTTGTGGGAAAACCTTGCTTACCTATAGCCTATAGGTAAGCAAATTTTGCCAACAAAAATGAGAAAAAGATGGCAACACATGTTATGTGGACATGGGTATCGATGCAAAATTTTCCATGGCAAATAAGGATTATCAAACACACAAAATGGTGGGCAAGACCACCATTTGCCACATTTGCGGCCTATCAAACGGACCCTTAATTTAAAATGTAGTTCCAACGGTTATGTCTGTTATTTTTCTTCCCCCTCTCTTTCTTATTGGGTAGCCATGAATAGATGATTATGGTAATTTAATTTGTTTTCTAGTTTATTGCTGGCTGCGGTAAGTTCTTTGAGGGCACAGCAGATCAGATGTACCAATCCTTATGTGTGACATTGGCTTCGTTGCCAAAGACAACTCAAGTTTACTGTGGTCACGAGGTAAAATTTATCTACTTATGTATATATTACATGCACACACCTTTACATTCAAGGTGGTGGTTCGGTTGTTGTGGAAATGATCGGTTGTTGTTAACTACTTATCTACTTATTTATATATTATACCTGCACACCTTTTTATTTCATCATCTTTTTGTTTGTTTGTATCGTTCAAGTTCCTATGGACTGAAGGTTCCATAAAAGGTACAAATATTTGTTCAGCTAGTGGCTCACGGAAAGGTAAACGCCAATGCAATGGTCCAATTGAGAGGCCAAATACTATCTTCCAATTGGTGTGTTATCTTACAAAGCAAGTGAAGATTTAGATTTGCATGTTGGCTCATTGCACCCTTTGGTCCCAAATAAGGTTTAATGGCAAATTTTAATATATTTAAAATTATCTCTGACCTTCATCATACTCACACAACATAGGGTAGAGAGTAATGGAGAGGGAAAATCAGATTTATAGTGTGTTCTGACCTTGCCTACGCCCACTCCACTCCGCTCGAGACAATGGACCTGTCAATAGGTTTTCTTGGGTTCGCCAATGACCCAGGCTTTAGGGCTCTCCATAGACCCTTATATATGCAATCATTGTCATGTGTTTGTGATTGAGCATTCTTATATAATGAACACTTCTACAAATCTCCCAATGGATGAGTATGAAATTGTATCGCAATACAAGACTCATTCTCTTTAATATCTGATGAAACTCACGGGTTTATGTTGAATGTCTTCAAAGTCTTCAAGGAGATATTTTGATGAAGCTCTGTGAAGATTTGAATGCCCCATTTATGAACTTCAATAAATATTAAAATGTTGGTGAAGATATAAATGGGGATGATGGATAAAGAAATACCCAAATGATGATTCATCAGGTGGGGAGTATTTATTTCTCCACTAGATAGGTGTAGGATCGTTCCTCTGCTACACTTAATGAGTCATGAGAATATATCATCAGTTAGGCACATTGAATAGCTTCCGACGCCTGAACCCGTTTTCTCCATTTCCTTTAGACGTCTGAGGTCCCCTATTATTACTGTTGCTGAGCTTGAACTATTGTACCCGTTGGATTGTGCATGTCTTTGAGTATCTTGATAGCATGTGTGATAACCCATGCATATAATGCATCTGACTTGCATTAAATGCCTGAAACTAGTTCCTTAAGTCCTGGTTATGTATACATGCTCATTCTGCAGAAAAATGGAGACCAACGTCTCTTAGTTGTACAATCAACGTATGCATATAATGCATCTGACTTGCATTAAATGCCTGAAACTAGTTCCTTAAGTCCTGGTACATGCTCATTCTGCAGAAAAATGGAGACCAACATCTCTTAGTTGTACAATCAACATATATATACAGTTTGTGTATATATAATGTAATAATCCCATCCTTTAGTTCGCTTTCCAACCAAAGTCAAATCTTGGAACTTTAATGTCATAGCTTACCAATCATGACTGTTGCTTTGGGATGCGTACTAACCATTGGATCAAGGTCATCTCAACATTGCATCCAAACGCTTCTGCTGGTTTAAACGATAGCTTCCACTCTCGGACGAATTAAGCCGTTGCCCATAATTTGTTTCCAACCTTTAGATCATCCCATGCGTTGTATGTGATCAGTACCCTGCCCGATAATTCTTCTCAGCCATTCATCTTCATTATGTTATCGTTGCATATTACCTTTACCATTCAATTCAGGTACATCTTGCAATGGCATGCAACCTGGTAAAAACCTGTTTCAACATATTAATATATATACCCACATAATGTATAAATGTATTGATACATTAATATTATAATTTATAATAATAGGATTAATGCACTAATATACAAAATTTAAGGAAAATGCTAAAGCTTACAACAAAATTGTTCAATTTTTTTGTACAAATTAATGTGGCACCAATCAATGATGCAGAGAAGGAAAGATAAAACATTAAAAGTATGGTTTTAAAGGATCATTGATTGGTGTCACATCAGGTTGTAAAAGAGATTTGTATAGTTTATTTAACATTAGTCAAATTTTAATATGTTAAATTATGTGACCCGATTATATGAAGTGTATCACAAAAAATTAGCCGATTTAAACCCAAATGTGATATTGGGTGTTATTATTAAAACACGGTTAATATAAAATGGCTCAACAATCTCCCCATTTTATATGATGACAAAAATATCACAATGTTTTAAAAGGTGATAGGAAGCATGCCTCGAGGTGAGGTGCTGGGAAAAATCCTCGAGGCTCACGCCTCTTGGTGGGTTCGGCGAGGCTTACGCCTTTGAGCGGTGCGTCTCGAGGCGCGCGCCTCACTGTTGGCTCTCGTTTTCGGTCTAGAGAAAAAGAAAGTAAAATGAAGTAAATGTTATTTACTAAGCACAGAAGTTCGTAAATAACATTTACGAACTGGGTAAAACAACAAAAGGTCGAAAACAAACCCTGTCCAAAGAAAGAGCTCTATCCTGAGGTCATCGAAGGAAGGGAAAAAGGGTAGTGCAAGAAAAATCCTTTACTTAGCATTGCACATCGCACCCCTAGGTTCGATTCAAAGGTTCGCTTCTTGTTTTCTTTTATTCAAAGGTTTTACTTCTTTCTTTATGCTGAATTTGTTATATCTTTGTTCGATTTTTATGTATTGAGTATTAGCTGGTGTTTTTTTAAATCATATTTAATTTAATTTTGTTGATTTTGTTATATATAGGTTTGATTTTATATACGAGTGTTAAAGAGTATTTATTTCCTGATGATTTTATTATTTATAGGTTATTTTTTATTATATAGTGTTTCTTTTCTTGCAGATATTATTATTTATTTATTTTATATATATATTTATTTGGCTGCTATGTGTGTGTATATATAGTTAGCTATTATATAAATATTATGTGATAATGTGATGGGAATTAGGGTTTATTTTAGTATTTTCTTACATTTTATTGTAATTTCCCTTATTTTTAAAGCTTTATTAGTTTCCAAGTATGTTTGGGACTAATATGTCATTTTTGGTTATTAGTTGCCTTTTTTAGTCATTTTGGGTAATAGCTTGATTAGCAAGTTAATCTCTCCTATAAATAGGCCCCTTGGCCCTCATTTGTAATCAACCTTAAATATTGAGAATAGAGAAGAGAGAGAGAAAGAAACTCATTTCATTTCTTATTTTAGTTGTTGTTGTGTAGTATAGATGTTGCGTAGTTAATTGTTGTGTTACTTCTTTTTACGCTTCCACACCCAAATTCACATCAAATTGGTATTAGAGCCGCGTTTGTTCTTGGCGCGATGATGACTATCAAACACGAGTCAAATTCAGGATGGGACCACTCCAGCTTCATCCTACATACAAGTCCCACCATCGAAACCCTAACGACCCATTACCAAAACCCTTCCCCTAATTTCATCCAAGAAAGCACCACCACCGTGGATGGTGGCCCACCACCACCACCACCTGATGGCCGTCCCGCCCAAAAAAGCCCCTGCAGCCCCAACCAATCTCCAAACCCACCGCCCCTGACTCGAGATCCCACCCCAACCCTCGTCCAACCCGAAATGACCCTAACCCGACCCTAATCAGACCGAAACACCGGGACTGCCTCACCACCTGCTGAAGCACCCAATTACCCAAGGTCGGCCTCAAATTCAACCCGTCCCAATCCAAAACCCACCCACAACAGACCGCCCCTATCCCGTTTCATCCAAACCATCTCTGTTCTCCTATTCCGACCTCGACCCAACCCAATATCCTTTTCTTCCAATCCCGATTCAGCCCAAACCCTCCGGACAAAACCCTTCAACCATCGGGTCCAATTTCAGAAGTCGAACACCAAGAATTCTCAAGATTCGACCCGAATGGTACAAGAGTACCCCTTGACAAACCTCTTGCCCAGGGTCGGCAATCACACCACCCGAACAGCCCCTCCGAGGTTTTTTTTGCACATCCGTCTGCATATGACCAACCCACAACCTTGGGACAACGGTTTAGCCATTTGCCCAACCCTACCGAGGGTCGTCCGGCTCCAACACCTCATTCCCACACCTTCTCGATACCCTCTCCTCCAAGATATGTCCAAATTGTCCCACCCCATTTACCCCCACAAAACCACCCTACATTACCCCAAAATCCTAAACCTAATAGACATTCGTATTCAACCCTAACAACTTCCCACCCCATCACAAACCCTAATCAAATTTTTCCACCACCCGGACCTCTTCAACACAATAATCCCCTACCAATTTCTAAAAATTAAAATTCAGCCCCAAATCTATCAAAACCTTACGATTTCATCCCTCCCCCACCCGAAGAATACCTTTTTTTCAAATTATCGTGGGATGGTACCAAATACGGGCTCGATTTGAATGCATGTGCCGATTTTGACACGGTTAGTTGTGCCATCATCAAGGAACTCTAAAGTCTTCACACATTAGCATATAGTGCTTATTCCATCGGGGGTATGAGATGTACCGTCAACACCTAAATAGGTGTCGAGCCGAGTATTTTGAGATGGAGCTGGCACGTGAACTATGGTTACGTGCACGAGCGAGGTATTTGGTCTCATATTTGGAGTACTTGTCCACATGTGCCCCTCCTACTACATCCGATGTCATTCCTGCGCACACCGATGATACTATCTCTTCGGATATGCTTCACGAGGATGTCTCCGAGGTTGTAGAGACCCAGACGATACTTGTTAGTGACTCCGAGTTCCTTCCTCGTGACTTTTTTTTCATATTCGAGGAGGATGGATGGCTTACTCGTGCTCGATATAGGGATTTGGAGACATTTGAGATTGTGGACTTCATTCGTATCTTTGGGGTAGAAGATGATGGGTACTTTTTGTGTGATTTTTTTGATTTATTTCTTGAAGACGGTTGGGAGACTCGCACTCACTATCGCGAGGTGGAAGTATTTGGTTTGACGAATTTCTTTCCCCTTTTTGGTCACGGTGATGAGTTTTGTGATGGTGGTTCGGTGGTTGTTTCCCATGAGGAGTATATGTTGCGTGGGGTGATCACGATTGATGCGGGATTTGTGAACCCCTTTTGGGTTACTTATGAGGAGCGTTCCATGACGCATTTACATGATTTGATGCTATGGAGGCTCATCACGAGCAATTTGGATGAAATTTGGCATCAATGGCCCTCTCCGTGTCGATCTTGTGTTTGCTCTTTCGTTTGACGGATTAGAGGTCGTCTTCCTATTCATCGGTCATGGCATAAATTTGTGGTATCTCTTCGAGGCTATTTTGCGAGTCGTTATGCGGAACGCTTTAAATGACGACTTCCCTTTCAAGTAGGGGAACCCTCGGATGTTGCCCTCACACACATTTTTGTCGCTCGGGACGAGCTCTCTCAAGTAGGGGACAATGATGGGAATTAGGGTTTATTTTAATATTTTCTTGCATTCTATTGTAATTTTCCTTTATTTTTAGAGCTTTATTAGTTTCCAAGTATGTTTGGGACTAATATGTCATTTTTGGTTTTTAGTTGTCTTTTTTAGTCATTTTGGGTAATAGCTTGATTAGCAAGCTAATCTCTCCTATAAATAGGCCCCTTGGTCCTCATTTGTAATCAACCTTGAATATTGAGAATAGAGAAGAGAGTGAGAAAGAAACCCATTTCATTTCTTATTTTAGTTGTTGTTGTTGTGTGGTATAGATGTTGCATAGTTAATTGTTGTGTAGATAACTTCTTCTTTTTACTCTTCCGCGCCCAAATTCACATCATAATAGATTGATATCTATTTAGGGATTGTTTTTATGGTTTGGTGATCGTAATGATAAATATTTTGTGTTTTTAATTATGGATTTCATTTGTAATGATGACACAATATTTATTATGATGGTGAAATTGGATTATTGTTTTATTTTATGGTTTGGTGATCTTGATTGTTGATGTTATTATTTACATTGTGCGGTGGCGTTGATTTTAGACCATTTGTTTTTATGAATAGATATGATACATACTTTTATGATTTAATTGTTTTTTTATATCATTATTAGTAATTTTTTTTGTGAAAAAATTTGAGGCTTATGCCTCGATCTGTCTCAAGGCGATCAAGGCTTACACCTCACTGGGCCAAAACGCCTTAACCCCTCACACCTTTAAAATATCTCCCCTTTTGACATCTTCAAAAAGGGGTTTAAAATAGAATAAAAAAGGTCGTACCCAGTGCATAAGGCTCCCGCTTAACTGCAGGGTCTGGGAGAGCTAGATGTTGGTTGGCCTTACCCCCATATGTGGAGAGGCTGCCCGTCTCGAATTCGAGACCAACCATAGCTTGGGCGAGGGCACTTGCCATCGCACCAAGGTATGACCTCTAGGTTTGAAATAGAATATTTTGATAAATTTTCCCATCAATAAATGCCAAAGGTTGCAACGAAAAAAATTACTCAAGTTCTGAGGAAGGATTTTGGTGCTACCTCCATTGTTGTTGAATCATGACATGTATTGTGTATCAAAAACCCTATGTATCGTGCATTGTGAATCGTATCGCGATATGTATCATAAGATACGGTACAAAAAATAAAAAAATTATAAAAATTAAATAAAAATATGAAGTATACTTTACAATCAATTATACATCATAATATGGTTTTAGGTCGATTCTATGATGTGATTACATTGTTTGGTGGTAAGAAATTTGACTTTGTGGTAATGACGCAACATGAAAGAGACAAAAAATATAAGAAAGAATACAATAAACATGATGAATTTTTCAGTTTGATTTAATACGGTAAAGAGTTACAACTTACATCTTTAAACTTCTAGTTTCTCCACAAGTCATATAAAAAAGTGAATCCTTTAGATAGATAGTAGCTAATTTACTAAGTAACTATTAAGGTATCGTCATGATGTCATCGTACTATGATGATGATATCTTAATAGTATCCCAAAAATAATAACCAAAATCCAAAATATATAAAAAAAAATCATCATCACTCCTCCAATCATTCATAATCATCATCATCAATATTTAGTTCATTATTATCATCATCTTCAGCATCATCTTCTACTATGATCCTCTCCGCTTCTCTTTCCTCCTCGTCATCATCAATAACTTCAACGTCATCTTCATAACACGAACAATTTTCCTTTCCTCCTAGCATTCTAGTTCCTCGGTCCTATATAAAACAAAAAAATATGCAAAAATATACATTAATTCCTTTATCTTGTTACTGGTTTATTTCGTTACTAGTTCCAAAATATACTAAAAACCATACCTCGCTTCCTTTTGTTACTAGTTCCTTCATCTTGGAAGCATTCATGCACATCCATCCACGAGTGGTCTTCGGGGAGACATGGATCTTCCTTCTCGGTTATCCATTCATCATCGGAATCCATATCCGATAGACAAATTGGATCATATGTCTCACCCCTTTGTTGTCGTTTCAATAGTCTCGTCTCAAGTTGAATGTTGTACTTGACAAAGACAAGAATATACAATCTTTGTTGCTCCAAACGATTCCTCATCTTGGAGTGCACGTGGTCAAACGTGCTCTAATTTCGCTTACATTCCGTGGCACTACAAGTGAGGCTTAGCACTCGTATTGCTAACTGTTGGAGCTCATTGCACTCTTCTCGATAATTTTCCCATCATATGCCTAAAATAAAAATTACATAAATAAGATAAGTTAGAGAACCATTAATTAGAGCAAATTGAGGCCAAAACAGCTGCAAATTGTTGCCCCAAGACAACAACATAATGAGCCCAAAACAACGGAAAAAGCGGAAAAATGAGGCTAAAACAAGGAAAAAACGAGGCCAAAACAGTAGCAAATTCCCTGGTTGTGTCTTCTCTCTTGTTAAGACGGACAAGCTCACCCCGATTAAGCCTTCTGGCTGACGAAAATTCTCAATTTGTTCAGTAATTGCAGTTTTGCTCTCAACATACGGATACATTTCTCTATGGTTTGGTAGAACCCTCTTTTGACTTCTTTATCCGCATTGAACCCCCTCGCTATATTGGAATCTAAAAAAGTTATACTCATACATTATGTTAGAAGGTTTGAATTTGGAAAAGTTATGTACATACATTATTCAACTTATGATAAAAGTTACCTTGGGTTGAGAAAGTAACCCGCCACGTGAAGTGGTTGGTGGAGTTGCATGTCTCATCTTGTATCAATAATTGTCTATATTCTTTGGTACCTTGCCTCTTTATAGTTGAATTGTTTTGCAATTGGCTCCTTGGCCCTATCCATAACTTCATATATGTACCCATTATTGGTTTCACATCACCATCTACAAGTTTTGAAACCTTAGTGAGGGGGATTACGCATTTCAAGCAATATTTAATTGCTTCAAAATTTGCTATCACCTAAAATTATATTTTCAACATGCTTGGCATCAAACTTATGTGCATACGGTCCCGTGGCCCACTTCTCCGATGCAAACATGTGAAGGTGAATCTTCTCTTAAAAGCTCTTTAAAGTCAAGAAAGAGGTAGTAAATCTTGTAACTTCCGCTCTTATGAGTTCTTTCTTTTTTGTGAATTTTCGAAACATGTCAAGAATCCAAGCATGTCGGTATATGTAAACGCTTACCTCCCTTACTTTTTTAATGATGTCACGAATAATTGATTGATCGCCTATATCACTAAGCATTAGATCACAAGCCGACACACTATAGGTAATTACTTGGACCACATTCTCTTCCCTATCTCCTCAACAAGCGAATCAAGTAAGTCACATAGTTTGTCGGTATCTTTTACAAAGGAGGAAGTGTCCAACGATACGAGGAAAACCGTTCCACAGGGGCTATTCACTAGAAAATTAGTTAGGGATCTTGATTTCCCATCTATCCATCTATCCGACATAAGAGTGCACCCCGTCTTCTTCCATTCTTGTTTATAATTTTTCAAATTCGCTTCAAACATTTTGAACTTCCTTCTTTAAGTAAGTTACTCGTCTCATGGTAAGATGGAGGCTTTATCCCCTTCCCATAATCACCAATTGATTTTACCATCTTTGTGAACAAGAGGCTTTTTACTGCATTAAAAGCTATACCATTTCCATAAAAAAATCTACAAATGTCACTGATGACCGGGTCCCTCTTTTTGAACATTACATTTATAGTTGTTTGTTTTACACCACCTTTTTTTTCTCTTCCCTTTAGTAACATATGCATCCATAGTGCCCTTCGCTTTTTCCAAATTTTGCTTACCTTTATCCTTCCATTCAACCTCATTTTGTTGACCACCTTCATTATAATCATCATCTTTTACTTCTAAAATTTATTCAAACTTTTGTGAAATAAAAAATTGTTCCGATGGAACCTTCTCTTCTACTATTACCATGGATTAGCCGTAGATACACGACCCAAGACATTCATTTTTCTATTCGTGATTATCTTTATTACTTATTACTATTACCAAATCAAATGACCGGACCAAATACAGATCTTTAACATCTTCGGGGCATTGCGTACACTTTGTTGCATCTTTTCCCGTACCGGCAAGATGGTACTTCATTAAAAAAATACCACCTCATTTTGCATCCTTACAAAAATTACATCATAAATGCAATCTATTATCATCCACCTTTTCACAATAATCCTATGTGGGGGCAACAACAACATTTCTTTTATTTTAGTCATTTCCTAAATAAAGATGAAATTGTCGAAGATCAAAGCTACCTAACAAAGACAACTTGATAAATAGTCTGGAAAGATATTTAATAGGTTGAGAAAGTGAGAAAGAGTAAATAAATAAGCTAAAGTTACTTACAAAAGCACCAAAACAGGAAACCCTTTTGTTTTTCTCCCTTATTTCAATCCTAAGTGTTATAAATCTTTTTCTTTTAACCTTTGAAAGCTTCTCTTTGCAAAATACAGAGGAAAAGTTGAGACAAAACTGTCTCAAACAAGGGAACAAATGAATAATGGTGAGGCGCACAAGAAATAGAGGAAAGAGACCAAACGAACCTAGGGTTTTCTGTATTTATGGGTCAACAAGTCTTTATGAAGTTAATACATGACTTTCGCCTGAGAGAAAAAAAAACGATCTTTGAGGTTTTTTTGCTCCTAGGTCCGCCAAAATCTGACCCAAGTCGGTTTAAATGAATTGTTTTTGTATCGCGATTCAAACGATACATATAACTTATCGCGATACAAACCCGATTCAAACGATAATTAGTCCAAATCGATTCATATATCCGATTCATATCGTTTCGTTCTGAATCGTATCGTATCGTATCGTATCATACAATATGAATCGTGAAACGGATGATACTAACGACTATGCCTTTACCCCCTGTGGATAAGCTTACTTCGGTTTATTAGTTTCACTTGTGAATGATCTCTACGTCAGTTGGGCAATAAGAATGCTTTTTTACATGGTGATTTATCCGACACCATTTATATGGACCCTCTTTTGGATTTTCGAGTTAAGGGGGAGTATATTGGGGAGATGTGCCGTCTTCAGAAGTCGCTTTACGTCCTTAAGCAATCACCTCGGGCTTGGTTTAGCCGTTTTAGTGAGGTGGTTCTCTCCATGGGTTTTACTTGGTTCCATTTTGATCATGCATGTCTCATCCGTCGTCAATTCGATGGTAGATGCATCATCTTATGGATGATATTATTATTACAGGTGATGATGTTAATGGGATTGCCCAAGTAGAACGAGATATTAACGAGGTGTTTAATGTGAAGGACTTATGTCGTCTCCGCTATTTTCTTAGGATTGAGGTGGCCCGGTCCCGACACAGGATGTCTTTGTCCTAGGGCTGTGTCTCGGCCGGATCGGATCAGAAAATGACCTTTCGGAAAAAATTCCAACTTTTTCGGAAATAAAATATTTGTTCCAATTTCCTATCCAATTTTTTCGGAAAATCAAAAAGGTTTCCGAATTCGGAAAAATCGGAAAATCGGAAATTCAAAAAATATACTAAAAATTCAGAAATTTTGGAAATTCGAAAATTTCAAAAAAATTAATATAGGATTTTCGATTACTCGAAATTCTCATTTTAAAGAAATCGAAAAAAAGATTTAACCCAACATGTAAATATGTAAGGATTTAACCATTTTTTTCATTTGTGTAGAGGATAGAGGGATATTCTCCTTTTATAGAGGACTTTTTTGGGCCTCTCTTCCTCTCCTAGCCGATGTGGTACACATGAGAATGTTTAAAAAAATTAGAAAAATTGGAAATCAAAAAATATTTCGGAAAAATCGAATCGGCATAGTTTCGGAAAAATCGGAAAATCGGAAATTCAGAATTATTTCCAATTTTCGATCCGATTTTTTTCGGAAAAATCGAAAAATCGGAAACCTTATATACGTTCCAAAATCGGAAAATATCAGATCGGATATCGGAAAAATTGGAATGTTCGGAAAAAAAACACAGCCCTACTTTGTCCTAATGGAAGTACACTTTAGATCTTATTCAGGATACTGAGATGCTAGGTTGTCGTTATACTTCTACACCTATAGACCCCAACTTGAAGCCCTTACTTGAGACGGTTGATTTGATTCCTGATCCGTCAGCTTATCAGAGATTGGTTGGTCGCCTCATTTATTTGACCAACACGAGGGCTGGATTTGGCATTTGACGTGAGTATGGTTTGCCAGTTTATGCATGCTTCACCCACCGCACACTTGGATGTTTACCACATTTTGAGATACCTCAAGTCGTGCCTAGGACTTGGGGTTGTTTTATGTTTCGCCTCTTATGCTTTACGGATGCAGGGTCTAAGACAAATAAGCAATCCACTTCTAGTTTTTGTATGTTTTATGATTGTCATCTCATCTCATGGAAGAGCAAAAAACAGGTGGTGGTTTCACGCTCTTCAACTGAGGCTGAGGCTGAGTATCATGCGATGGCTCTGGGACGTGCGAGATCTTATGGCTCCGATCATTTTTGAGTGAGTTGGGGTTTATGAACAGTAGATCATTGGAGTTGTTTCGCGATAACAAATCCGCCATTATGCTTGAATCGAATTCTGTGTTTCATGAGAGCACGAAGCATGTTGAAATTGATATTCACTTTATCTAAGAAAAAGTTATGTCTGACATTATTATTCACCCTGCTTTTGCCCCATCTTCAGACAAAAAATTTCTTCACTAAATCAGTCGGGCCCTCTCTTTTTTGGTCATCTATTGCCAAGCTGGGTTTAATTGATATATTCATTCCAGCTTGAGGGAAGTGTTAGATTTCATGTTATTTTGTCTTTTTTCCTTTTATATTTGGGCCCGTTATATGTTGGGTTTTAGGTGTTTTAGTCTTCCTTATTTCCGTATCATGTATATTTTAGAACCATCCAAATGCTAATATAAATTCATTTATTTGGCACCCATTTAGGCAAGCCATTATTTCATAAAATTCTTCTCAAACTGTCACCAATGTCTTATATCAAAGATGCTATATGAAGGGTGGATACATGCTCATGCAACCTATTGGTGTCTTTATTGTTAATCATAATGGTTAGGTTTTCTCCAATATAACTATTTCTTCTGCCACATCCCAATTGGACCGCGGCCTAACTGACCACGGCCTAGTTGGCTCACCACGACATATACAATTGTACAAATTTTAATAATCACGGCAATCTTATCCTAGGCTGCGGCCTCGCCTCTGCCTAATACCACTTGTGTATCTAATTTATTCATCAAACACATAATAAATAGATGGTAAATCACCCATATTAAAAGAACCACAGTTTCATGATTAGAATGTCACAACTGTTTAATGTTCCAATTACATCATAAGGAAAATAACATAATATATGCCCGACCTAAACATCTCGGCCTTATTTACATGAGGTGACCACATGGAATATAAATTGTCTGAGTTCTAATTTAGTCCACAACCTTCTAAACTCCCATTGGTACACGGCCTCCATTAACTCCTAAACCCGAGGACTTAAAGAATGTAAAGGGATGAGCTCTCACATGCCTTAGTAAGGGATATACAAAACTCCTCCTCCAAAACCTGCTAAGATGTTGGCTTTCAGAAATATCCAACAATATCTAAGATAATTTAGAATAATAATGGGAAGCAATAACAAATGCAATGATCTAAGGAAATAATTTCAAATGTAAGGAGAACGTAATTTCCCCAGCCCCACAATCCCAAGCCAACGAAACCTTGACAAGGGGCATTTGTTAGCCCATAATGTATACCGATCTCAACCTTTTCCAAGGCTTTTCAACCTCAGGCAAACCCATTTGAATGTCCTCCACGACCTCTTAGGGCGTTGCGAGAACTTCCGGATCGACAAAGCATTTTGGAACGGGCTTCGTGTGCGTTTCGTTAGCAGACACCATTCAATCCATTTAGCGCTTCGTGGAACCCCAAAACGAAGTCTTTTGACTTAATATAGACTTTTCGACTTATTCAGCATGATCTTGCGACTTTTAGAGTTTACCTTTGAGTGTTTGAATTCATTCAACCAAAAGAGGTTATATCCCCAACAAACTCCTAGATTTCATCACAAGTGAAAGATGATTAAAGGCTGATCCAGGTAAGGTGAAAACCATTGTGAATGTATGCTGTCACCTCGTAACCTCTAAGAGTTGTGTAGTCTATTGGGCCGGTCCCATCCTTTGATCTCAAAAGCTAGCCTTTAATCTGCTTGGTATAGTGATGGATTTCAAGGCCATAATCTGCTTGGTATAGTGATGGATTTCAAGGCCAACGTATAACCAACACTAATACGCTGGCAAGAAACGATTTCCTTCGCAGAGCATCTTTTCATTCGTCCTTGGACGTTCGGACCTTTCATTTGATACCAACACTTGCGTTCTCATGCTCGGAACCTTTTTCTTACTATTAAAGTGGGGTGGAAGGGCACACATTGAACACTGTGGATTGGTTATCATCGGTATGATTTGACCAAGTGAATCATCGCTCATTTCCAAAACATCAGAATTTCACATTTTCTAAGCAAACTAATCATCACAGTATTTTTCCGGTAAATCTAGTTATGATGGCATTTACAAGAAATGGCAGGCTTGCCTATATAGAAATGAAAAAAGAGGATTTTTTCTAATAGCGTTCACATGACATGAAAACATAAGGGTAGAAACAAAAAATAATAGATGTATACATAAAATATCAACAAACCATATGAGAAAAAATCTAACCTAACCTGTATGCAGAATGAAATTCAGGTCACAATTGCAATTGTTGAGCCGTGGATTTTGCGATTCGTAACAAGGAAACTCTAGGGAGAGGAAGGGGTGTTGTGGGGGAATGTTTCTGAAACCCTAGAACTATAAGTGAAGATGAACACATAGGTGGAGAATACCGTCAAAGTGGGTTCTGAAACCCTAAAATATTGTCACTTTTTCCAAAATTTCCTCCGCCTGCTTGAAGGCCCAATACTGTCTCCCCAAGTTATCATATGGTTGGTCCATGTCTTCAATTTATGTGGTGTGTTTTCTGCGATGTAAAGTCCACAGCCTTAATTGAGACCTCGGCCCAAAATTCTCGGGGACAAACTATTGTCCTCAAATCTTACCAAGTCCAAAACCAAGTACTTGGCCTTTCGTGGCTTGTCTAGACAAATGTTCCCACCCTAACTTGGCACTAATGTCACAGCCTATACTAATGCATAGGGATCTTTCAAGAGTTAGATCTCGGTTGTTACATCTCCCAACTTCAAACTTAACATCTACAAGAGTTACGAACAATATTTTCTTAGTTGAACATTATATTCCTTGAACTTTGTCCTCGCTCGAGCCAAAGAGTATTGGGATTGATTAAACATGGCTCATTCCCTAGAGTGCATACCCGGTTTACTTATAGGGTGAGCAGCACTATAGCCCGTGCTACAAAGACACAGAAGATTGAAATGGAAGCTCAGTGGGAGAAAATCAAGGTCTAGTCTTCCCTTGTATTCAGCTTTTTGACAATAATAATATTGGCAGATGTTTAATTCTTTTGGTTAAGGTGCTTTTAGATAGTTTTTTTGTACTGTCTCTCCCTCTCTCTACTTTTTTTTCATTCATCTAAAGGACCTAGTTCCTTGCTACACAGGTTATGTAGGCATTGGATAAGAAATTAATTTGTACCTGTCATGAGTCTAATAATTTCCAATTCTTCAGTATACAGTGAAGAACTTGCAGTTTGCTCTGACTGTTGAACCAAACAATGCAAAGATAGCCCAAAAGTTATCATGGGCTCAGCATCATAGACAATCGGGCCTTCCCACTATTCCATCGACCATAGAAGAAGAATTGCAGACTAATCCATTCATGCGGGTTGATTTTAAAGAACTTCAGGTGTGTTCTTATTTTTTTGTTTTGTAATCCAATTCTATTCGCTCCTATTAATGAAAGCCTTTGATAGAGACAGACAACAGTTTTGGTGTCATTTGCTCAAATCCTACTTTTAAATTGATTTTTTTGAGTTTTCGTTTGGGAACTTTTGGATGCACCCGCCAATTTTTTTCATTTCACCCCGTTTAGAATTTCTATATTAATCAACTCTGTATTTTTATATTAAAATACTCTCCAAAAAATCTTTTTCCTCACCCCACCACATAGTATGTTTATGTGTTGCAAGTAGGTGCATTTCTTTTCCTGTAGTTTTAGTTTTAATAAACTCACACCACTTAGTGGGTGAAGTACAAGTATTGGTAATATAGTAGTGGGTGAGGAGCAAGTTTCCAAACATAGGGGTGATATGAAAGATTTGGTGGGTGCATTCAAAAATTCGTTCTTTAAATTTTTTATTGTGGGGCCTAGTCATGTAATTTTGCTTACCTGGAGTTTTAAATCAACAAACAAAAAATGATGGTGCTTGTTGCACTTTTCAAGGGCTTGAAACTTGTGTGCCACAAACTATGCTTATGTCTTTTAACTTCAATGTTTACTTTGCCATTTTTTATTTCAAATATTTATTACTTAAAAAAAACAACTTGTGGAGTCATTTGGCTGCTTGCCCCCAAACAGCCATCAGCCATTTCAGTTATTTGATGTTGACCTTTAATTTTTACTGTTTCGTATTTCAACCATTGCATCTCATAATAAATGACCAAAATGTCCCTGGTCAGTGTATATATATTTATAGAACAGTGGAGCTCAAACTGAAGATGTTCTGAACATATGCTGTTGTGACGTGACACGCATCAATGACACCAAAGAAAGAGAATAATAACTAGAAGAAACTCTCACAAAATGTATTAATTCCTTTGCACCAATTGGGAATGTATATAGTGCTATGGAGAGGGGATTATTATTAGAAGGTGCTAACTAATTTTGGAAGGTTCTAGCATTCATGACACCAGTAGCCTAAAAAAACGTTAGATGGCCATTGGGCAGCCGAAGGCCTTCGACTGCCTGGACAACCAGGCGGGGATTAATAGACATTTTGGGCGGGTGTTATATATATATTTATTTATTTAATATGCTTACTCCTTAACAAAGTTATTCAGCTACTAGTAATGTCTTAGACAAACAAAAATAAGTCTTTGGCATAGTATGTGTGTGTGTATATATACATTTTATGGTGCCTTTATTAAAATTAATGCATAAATCAAAACAAATCCTAAATCAAAACTTATAAGCACATTTAGCATAACAAAAGAAAACAAAATAATGCAATACAAGCACAATGAAGCAGGTATAAAAACTCAAATTTAGTTTAAAAAAATGAACAATTAGAGGGCAAACCGACCTCGAAATATTAGTAGCAATATTTGAATGCAAGAGAGACATGAAAGCTGTCTCTCCATATATGGGGGTAAGCTCGCCGACATCCACCTCTCCCAAACCCTGCAGTTAAGCGGGAGCCTTGTGCACTGGGTACAACCTTTTATTTATTTATTTGAATGCGAGAGAGAGAGAGAGTGAATCGGAGTAGTCACCTCCACTCAATGTGTATACAAGAGCAAGAGCAATGAATTGTGATTAAAGGCACTCTAACTTGGGGTCTAAGGTCCCTACAATGTTCATTTTACACAAGGGAGAACCAATGTGAGAAATCTCTAAATTGACCCTCACTTAAAAACAAATTTATGAAATTCCGGGCCCTTTCGAGTCCGCAAATCCAGCCCTTCACGGGTCGTGAGTTTCCAACTCAAAATCACCAAAATCTCTATCGCGCTTTGCAAATCCTTCCCTTCGCTTTCGCTGCCGCAAAGCTATGCCTTCGCTGGTCGCGTGTTTGGGCATAACACCGGGCCAAAACTTCACATGGGACTCAACACATTCCAAAATGGATCCATGCACCAGGACTCCATAGAACTCTCATAATCTAACAAATCAAACTAGTGAATGCCATCATAAAAAACCCTTGGTACTTAGTACGAGTCCCCTAACAACCTTCACCAAAAATATGAAAGAATTCGCCGATATTGAAGCGGGCCTCCTCCCCAAAGATGGGCCTAAAGATCCCTGATATTGAATACCCCATCATTGTAGAATTTGGTCGGAGTGACCCAACAATTTTCGAAGCTTCTTGGTGGCTCTTCGAACGTCGGTGGGAGTTGTCCGACACCGGCGAGGTTCGGGGGTGGTGGGATCTGAATTATTGCACTGGGAGGGAGCTGTTTGGCTCCAATATAGGACATGTTAAGGCCTTTGGCTGTTGCCATGCGAAGGAAAAGGGTTCACCACAAGTGTGTCTGCCGGAGGGCTTTGCTGGTGGGTCGACGACCATTAAAAGACGCCTACAGGGGTTGTCGATTTTTGGCGACAAAGGGCATGGGTCAGTAACGTAAAGGGGTCCTTGCAGCCATGGTTTTAGGTGGTTTAAAAGGGTGGGGGTTTAGGGCCTCCGGTGGGCCTCGCCTGACATCGTCGATGGTAGCTGGACGTCGCTAAGGGCTAGGACTTCTGGATCTAAGGTTTTCATGGAAGGAGAGGGTGGCTGTTTTAGGGTTTGGTGAAAGGTAGATATTTTTGGCCAGAAGGGGAGGTTTTCATGGACGTTGCTAGGGTTTGGTGACCTAAGCTGCCTGGTTGTAGTGCAGATTAAGGAGCTGCTTCTCCATGTTGTGGTTGTAGAGGTGGGGGCTGTCTCTGCCTGATTGAGGTAGAGCGGGGGCCACTGGAGCTATCTGCGTCGAATGTATCGATTTAAAGAAGGGTGAAAACTCAAAATGAAGATCGGAGGCTGTACCATGTATGAGGCGCAGAATTGCACCGAGTCAGAAGTGATGCTGGATCACGATCTCACGGGAGCTTCTGTAACTCTGACGGCGGCTCCATCCGGACTCCCTACCGTCCACACCTCTAAGCGGTGTTGGTATACCAAGAACATCACCACTCCAATACCAATTTGATGTAAGCGCATCAGAATCTACACTCATTTAGAATTAACAAGGATTTTCTCTCAGCTCGTTCCCATATCTTCATAGTTGTACAAAGTACCTCAATATTTGGTGGGCAAGCAGTATGATGTTAGTGGTGATATTATGGGCTTCATGACCTAAACCATGACATCACTAGACGTAACTAGCCTATTCTAGAACATTCTAAACGAATGTTAATTTATTTTAACAATAATAGAACACTACCACTAAAACTAAGAAGTACAATTAATTTCTTCGACTTAAACTTTGGGTCAAAGGTCAAAGGTCTGTTCAACTTATTGCTGGCCGAGATAACTGGAGGGACATTGCGTGGCGTCCCCGACTCCCCACTAGTCATGTTATCCTTTCCTCCGTTTAAAATCATTAACTGAAGAATGTTGATATGTAATGCACTGCTCTTTTTTCTTCAATGCTCTCCAAAAATAAAAAATTCAAAATTCTCCAAAATGATCAAGTGTTCATTTTGTTTGAGTATTCGGGCTCTACCGGAGTCTGAAACAAAAATGATGTGTATAAAAAATTGGGTCCCTGAATGCATTGGTGTGTTGTACAACACATTTCTGTTTTTGGGACTCATTGGGGACCCCAATTTCCAGTACATGTAGAGCTAGAATCCATTCCCTTTAATTTATGACTTGATAAAGTGTTACTCTGAATTTTCAAAATCTTTCTGTTGTGAAGTGGAAAATCTTGATTATTTTACAGGAGAGGATTGGTTACGAGTCACCCATTGATGTTCTGAGAGAGATAAGGCAGCGGAAAGACAACTGGAGAGGGTGATTAAATATCTGTGTGATTATCAAGTTGTGCAGTCTGTAATAACATAATAAAGCTTATAACTATAGATGCAATATGTGTGATTATCAAGTAGTGCAGTCTGTAATAACATTGTAAAGCTTCTAACTATAGGGGTCAATTTTGGTCCAGATACACCATCTGTAGCTGTTTTTTTTCAATAATAAAACATGTAAGTGAAAATTGTTCTGTACATCTGTTTTAAGATGATATCATTTCTTCGACTCGGTGTTCTTGCCCCCCCCCACCCCCCACCCCCGCCCGTTCATGTTTTGTAATACTATACTATAGTGATTTTGTAAGGGGTGGATCATGTTACAAACTTGCAAGGCCCATCTCTATAGGCGCTCCTTTGGATTTTTATTAGGGTTGTAGCCCTCGGAGGTGGGCTCCTTCACCCTTCCTTTTTTCTTTATTTTATAGCACCAAAAACTCTTCGGGAGCTTTATTTAAAAAAAAAACAAAAAACGACTCAAAACTAGCCATTATTCAAAAGTTAATTTTTTTTAGAGAAGAAAAATAGTTGAAAGGAAACCAATGTTTAAATTTAAAACTTATGTACTTATCAAAAAGTGTTAAAATTAAAACTTATTTAATTAATAAGAAATCTGGTAATTGGCTTTGTAATTGGACTCTTAATTTTGGCCCTTGCAGAAAACAGGTTTCATAATTTTGGATGGGGGAGTATTACTATTGGGCTTTCCGTCTACGTAATTTTTTGTATTGTTGTTAAAAATGAAACATCTTTCCCTATTAAAATATTGATAATAGCATAATACCATAGTTTTGATTTTTATATTCCATATGTTTATTCATTTATTATCTGATCTCTCTCTCTCTCTCTCTCTCTCTCTCTCTCTCTCTCTATATATATATATATATATATATATATATATATATATATATATATATAGGGAGAGGTTCTCTAGTGGATCAAAAAAATGGACTTTAACAAAAAAACACATTAATTTTAATTCCTATAGTGTAATTGGTCCGCACCAGTGACACCAAACACGCGTGTCGATCAATACCCCCCCACCCCCCCAACCGTCCTTCACCCCCATGGCAGCCCTGCTGTCATAAGGGAAGGGATGTTATGGTGATGGTGGTGGTTGGGTGGGGTGGGGTGGGGTGGGAGTAGTGGGGGTGAAGGTGGAATCTCGGGTGTCGCTGGCGTGGATCAATTACACTATATGAATTAAAATTAATGTGTTATTATGTGTTTTTTTTGTTAAGGTCCATTAAAAAGTCCATTCTTTTGGTATCAAGGTTCTATAAAACGCGAGGCATGACCGAGACGTCGAGGTCAAGCGTTAAGCCTTAAAAGTCTAGTCGGGGCATAGGCGTGAAAAGGCGTTTAGGGCATTTTAATATATTTTAATATTTTTAACTATACCAAGAGTATTAAAAATATTAAAATGGTACATACCTTAAAATATGTATGAAAATATGCTAACTAAAATACTATTTTTTTAAATACTAAGAAAAAGCATAAAAAAAAAACGAAAAAACGTGCGATTTTTTGGACGAGAGGCAGAGCGATTTGGGATACCATTTGTCTTTTGATTGTTTTGAATGAGATATTGGCCATGTTTTCTAAAAAAAATCTTTAAAAGGCGATATCGTTTTACTAAAGCGTATTTATTTTTAAAAAAAGTGCGTCTTAAGCCTTTTACCAAGAATAAGACGTAAAAGGCTTAAGGTGGAGCGTTTCTCCCAACCTTCAAGCCTAAGCGAGATTTTTAGAACACTGATATATATATATATAGTGAGAGTCACCTGTACATACCAAATGGTACATACCAACGGTGCATACCAAAATTTTAAAATAGTAAAAAAATTATTGTTTTATATGATGTTTAAACATTTCAATAGGCCCATATAAAAAAAATCAATTAAAAATAACTTTTTTGCTATTTTAAAAAAATCGCTCAAACTTTTGCAGCTTTTAAAGTAATTTAAAAGCTGCAAAAGTTTGACCGATTTTTTTAAAATAGCAAAAATATTATTTTGAGTTGAATTTTTTATATAGGTCTATTGAAATGTTTAAACATCATATACAAAAATTCAACTAAAAATCATTTATAAAATGGGTCCGCCCGCAGTGGTATGCACCGTTGCTATGTACCGTTTGGTATGTACATCTAGTTGTACGCCCTAAAAAAAATTTCAATTTTTTTTATTTTTCTTTTGAAATTAACTTTCCAAAAAATCAATGTTAAAAAAATTAGGTTAAAATACATTTTGTAGCTATTTTTAAAAAAATCATAAAAAATGCTCAAAATACCTTATTTATGGGGGTCTCCGCCATCTGTTTTTTATGGATTTTTTAAAAATAGCTACAAAATGTATTTTGAAACTAATTCTTTGAATATGGGTTGATTGAAAGGTTAATTTCAAGAGAAAAATAAAAACATTGGAGAAAAGGTTTCTTAGGACCTAGAACTAGGTGTGATTACATCATGATATATATATATATATATACGGCGCGGTCTCCGAATAATCTATTTAGCGAGCTTAAATGACGGGTTGGCTATCGTCCAAAAAGTTTAGGGACCGCTTTGTCTTTTTCTAAAGTTTATGAAATAGAAATTTCTACCTCAATAATTTCTAGAGTCTTTAAGCTTATTTTAAAGTTTTAATTAATCTGGTAG
This sequence comes from Sambucus nigra, assembly GCA_949130495.1. Taxonomy (NCBI): domain Eukaryota; kingdom Viridiplantae; phylum Streptophyta; class Magnoliopsida; order Dipsacales; family Adoxaceae; genus Sambucus; species Sambucus nigra. Next base: position 94,130,310 of record OX422214.1, read on the forward strand.
TCTAAGCATAGAAGTTTCAGGGCTACTTGTTAGGATCCTATCGTCACTATCGTACCGAAATTCGGAATAGTGAGGATTATCTATATAAATATTTTACTTTGGGTATTTAGAGATTTCAAGAGGTTTTTGAGGAAAATATTCTAGTCTTAAATACCTTATGCGGTACTGAGGTTTTATCAATCTAGTTTCTTTATATATTTGATTAATAATATAAATTAGGTTGTCTTCTATAAATTCGTCGTCACCATAGGATGACAAAAATCTACGATACGTTCTAGGGGCAGCTGTCTCTACGTTTTTAAGAAGAGGACGGATTCCTCATGCTCTAATTAATATAATTCTTGTTTCAGCTAACTTTTTGCGTTTAATGTATTTTAATACGTCTATAGTATCTTCAAGTATTCTAGTATATTCTTAGTATTTTTCTAGTTTTGAAAGTTCTTCTGCGAAGTCTTCAGTTCTTAATTCTTGTTTGAAGGGATCACGGATCCCTGTTCAAATTATTTATATTCTAGGTACTTTACGTACTAACCACTCAATAATTTGGTCTATATATTTATAAGTACCACCTGTGTATGTTAACGCAGTTTCTATAAGTACTTTATCTGAGGATTCTGTAAAAGTCTACTCTTGTTAAGTCTAGATTTATTTGATTAACAAACGCTAAAAAGTTTATAATGATTTGTAGGCTCATGCAAGTTTCTTTGAATTATAACAATAATATGTAAAATAGCTAGGGGTTTGGTTCAAGTTTATACCTTCCTTCTGGTCTGTAATATCTTTATATTCTTTCCTTCGTCTGTTCAGTTTTGTTACTATTCTTCTCCGGTCTGGGCCTCCTGCAACTCTCTCTTTATGTGTTGCACCTCAATCCACTAGTTTGGCGTTGGACCCATTTCCTACCTGTACGCCATCATGCCTAACGCTCACCTGGCTAACGGCTCATGGCAAATTAGCACCTGTCGACGGTTCAACAGTATAACACCTGTGTGCTACACCAGAGGTTCCACACAATAGTCCTCTGTGAATAGAAAGTTGGAGACGTTTGGAGAATAATAACAACTTAACATAAGAAATTTCTAGGAAAGAAAATACTTTTATTGCATTGCATAAGTACATACAACTCTCCCCTCTCCCCTAACTACGAGAGGTTTACTCACTCATGTACATATTACTATCTGAGCTCTCTCTCAGATATTCGATCTCTCTCTCCCTCAGATTTTTTTTTCTTTTCCCCCTCCTTACACATATACTGGATGCTCCCTTTTATAAGCTTCAAAGGGGCATACAACTGGCTACCGGAGGCTGGAAAGCTAACCGGTTTAAAGCTATACAATTACTAAAGTCTACAACATTATGCTTTACATAAAGTAATTATAATAAACGTGATAGGTCTTTGTCTTGATCTAATTCTCTTTTTGAAAAATGAGGTCGTCTGATGGTCCACGAGTCAAGTCTTCGAAATAAGTCCGTCGTCTTATAATAATGCAAAGGAATCTTTTGCTTTTTCAAAAGGGTCTAAGTAATGGCATCTTTAGTCCTCAATAATTCTTCAACTAACGAGGGGACCTTCTTTGTCTCATTTGTATCTTCTTATGCATTGTCTTTGTCTAGTAGAGCATTATTGTTGAAGAATTCATCAACGAGGCCCACCACTATGAGGCTGGCTGGCAAAGCTATCTCTACGATTTTCTCGGATTCTTTCTTGAGCCTTCCATTGAATGGCTCATCAGCTTGGATAATGAAGTCTTCTTTATGGTATGTGGTGTACCAACTGTCTTCACTTGTTAATAGTTCCACGATTTCTATCGTTTCCATAGCTTGGGCAATCTGGAGTTTGGACTTATCAACAGTTAGGTCTTTAGTCTCGTCTTTGGATAAAATCTCAACGACTTCAAATGAATAATTGAAAGATCTAATGAGTCTAAATCCTTCAACTCTCATTCCGCTAAAGGAACTTGGAGCAATTTGGTAGATCCTGGCAAACAGGGGAAGAAAGTCTTTTACCCTTTTTGATGTACTCATGGACTATTTTCCCAACAATAATAGAGTCTTCTACATTCTTTATCTGGATGAGTTCAATGAACCCGTGGTCTGCTAAAGTTATTTGAGCCATATCTACTTTTCCAAAAAGATAAAATTTTGGAATGTCTTTGAAGAAACCCCTAATCATTAAGGCATCTCCATTAATCTCAGATAATAACATATTGAAATGTTCAATAATGCTATTAGCTTCTTTCTGACAGTCTTTTGAAATTAGAAGATTATTATGACCAAACGGTATAACAATCTTAGTCTCAAAGGTCTTTCTGATAACAAAAATTCTCAACTGGTCTAATTTTGGAGGATTCTCTAAGAATCTGAGCATACGTTTGAGTTTGAGGTCTAGGAGTAGCAGTACTACTAAGTTGAGTAACCGCAAGTCTTTGAGTTCTCATGAATCTAGCAACAACTACTAAATTCTGTTTGAATTCTACCCATAGCCTATTCTTTACATTCCACCATAGGGCATCTATAAGAGTATTCTCATCATCTGAAAATTCTCATCTAAATTTTTTCAAGTCTGGGTATTTTTGGTCTGGTCTATATTGGGGAAAATACATCTTTTAAATGAGTCTATTCTGGGAAACAATTTCATGTCTAGATTTTTCAGGAGGAACTAGAATATCATCAAAGTTCTCCAGGATTGGTATTTCTTGCGAGTCTTGAATATGAGTCTGTCTTTACATTATACTAGCATTTGGTCTTACGCGTTCAAGTTAGTCTGCAACGTCTTCTCTGTTTAGTCTATTTGTTCCAAAGGAACTCATGATGTCTTAGTCTAATGTTTGCAATATAAAACATGAAATCATATTAGTGTCAGCAAACATTGGTTCTCTAGATATGATGTATGGAATGGTATTTTTACTTCCATTAATATGTATAACAGATAATTCATAACCATTAAGCAATTGTTTCCATCTAATAAGTCTATTAGTCTTTGATTTGGACAAATCTAAGTCTCTGAATTTTACTGCATAAGAAAAGTCAGTATAAACAGTAAAATATTTAGGTCTAAGAAAAAGTATATATTTTTCTATAGCGCTTACTATTTATAATACTTTCTTTTCATGGGTTGCATATCTTGTTTCTGGATCTGTAAAGGTTCCGAAACTATATCTACAAAGTTTCTTCTTTTTAGTCTGATACTCATTGGCAAAATATACTGCTCCCCATTGTTTATCAGATGCATCTGTTTCTACTGTGAATTGATCTTCACTACACCAAAACACTCCTTTAGTAACAGACTATTTTTTTGATTACTAACAGTAATTTATCATTACTATTTGTCACAATAAAGTATTGTTACTAATCTAATATAAGTGTTACTAATATTGTCTCAATATTTTTTGATTTTTTTTTTCCAAAACTTAAAATCCCTATCACCCAAAGGCACAAATTCTTTTTTCGTTACCGCCCAAAGTCTCATTGGAAGCTTAGATCCCAAAGTCTCGTTGGAAGCTTAGATCCCACACTCTCATCTCATCGGCAGAAGGTAGATCCCAAATTCTCGTTAGGGTTTTTATATGGTTTTCTGATTTGTGTAATCTCAGATGGTTTTATTATGACGTTTTTTGCTATTGTTCGTGCGTATTTAGGTTTATTTCATGCTATTACTATTCACGCATGTTAACTGAACTGGTTTTCAATGGTTCCGTGAGGAGGCCAGTGGGTCATATATAATATAGATTTCGTGTATATATGTTGTTCTGGCCAAATGACTAATGTAAATTTTCTAAACATTTACATATTCAACTAGCCTATAATGAGACAAATGAATGATGTAAATTCTAGATACTATTTTAGAAAATTAAAACCGCACCTAATTTGTATAATGAACGGCATTATAATTTACATCACCTGATTTTTTGGTATTATGTAAATTCTAGATGTAATTTACATTAAACTGGTGTTATGTTGTTCTGTTTGCTATACAAATATCCTTAACCTCGGCAAGTGTACGTGTCTTCCTTGTATATCGATCTTCAGCGATTGAAACCCTCTTGCCTGCAGTAATTCTTTGTTTTTGAACTTACGAAGGTGTTGTGTTGAGGTTTAGATGCCCTTCAAACAACCGATTGAGGTGTTTGATGCGTTGGTAATCATATTTGACACCAAGAATCTGATGCATATTTTAACCTCAGTGCCAATAAATATCAAAGGTGATTTATTCAAACATCTGTATTAAAATTTATGATTTATTCGGAGATTCCTTCCAACTAAAAAACTCTCTTAATGTTTTAAAGTGAGCAGATTCATTACCAATATCATTTGAGAAAAAATAATTTATTTGTTTTAAAGAGAACATATAGCCTTGTTGTAAAGAGAACATATAACATTCGTGCCCTCATTCAGAACAAGCATTCAGAGCAATGTGTGGCCTCGATCTATGCTTCAGTTTCAGCATTTGCAACATCTTTGAATTATATCACAATTTTGAAGGAATGCAGTTGATAGGCTGGTCGGGTTTCAAATCTTGGCAGGAAAAGATGATTTCAACATAAAGAAAAGTTCTATTATTATAGAAAGGTAATTCTTCTGGTTGATATTTCTTTGTTATACATGGTTCATGGCATGATGGCAGTCTCTAATCCATGATTTTTTACAGGTATAATCAGCGAGACTAAGCACGTTGAAGATAAAAACACTAGTTATGATGAAAGTAGGTGCCAGGTATAATCAGTGGGACTTCTGTTTATCACCTTGCCCTTGCCCTTTGGTTTAATAGCATTAATTTTGTTTGTTTGTCCTTTTTTAAAATTTGGGCATCAATGTTGTTCTTATTATTATTATCCTGATAAATTTAAGGTGACTGTAACTCCGGTGCAGATCTGAAGACAAAGAGATAAAGGGATAAGAACAAAGGCAAACATCAGAATCTTTTTAAGTCTAGCTATGGTGTTTTGTGATGATAAAAATTCTACATGTCAGAAATACTATTTGCAAACTCTATGGAGTTGAGAGTGTTCAAGTGTTGTATCTCAGATTTGTGTCGATACAAATGAACCTGGATGGTAATAGATTTCTGATTCTTTTACATGTCTCCTAATTGTTAAAGGTAATAAATTTCTCTCTATCTCTCTTGTACTAGTATGTTTTTTGGTTTTCATGTTACTCAAGTTATTGTAAATATTTTTGCATAAATATCTTGAACCTTTTTTTATTCTAACAGCATTTGAGGCAGAGGAATTATAGTAGTGGTTGTTTGTAACAAATAAGTTTATAGAAATAGAAATAGGTAGTAATGAAGGAGGTGGAGAAGAGCTTGGAGTCCCAATTATGGCACGCCTGTGCAGGAGGCATGGTTAAAATGCCTCTTGTGGGTTCTAAGGTCTTCTATTTCCCTCAAGGGCATGCTGAGCATGCCCTTGCAAACGCCGATTTCGGGGTTTGTCTAGGGTTCCGACGTTTATCCATTGTCGGGTTGCTGCTGTGAAATTCATGGCGGACCCTAAAACCGATGAGGTTTATGCTAAGATTAGGTTGCTTCCCGTGGGAAACAGTGAGCAAGATTTCGAAGGTGGTTTTTTTTAAGGGAGTAACCCATCTAAATCCCCTGAAAAACCATCGTCTTTTGAGAAAACGCTGACTCGATCGGATGTCAATAATGGTGGAGGTTTTTCGGTTCCTCGGTACTGTGCGGAGACGATTTTCCCGCATTTGGTTTCAAATTGTTGGCTCAATTGGAAAGTGAGGATTGAGTATCTAATATGCAAAGGTATGTGATTGTTTGTTTTTAGCTCTTAATATTTTGTGATGACATTTAGTTCCAATTTTACCATTACTGTATTTGTCAAATGACATTAATAAAATATTTGATAAATAGGAAAATTATTTGTATTTACCATATGGAAACAAAATGAGTCTGAACAAATGACATACATATCTGAGGTTGCTCAGATATAGAACAAATGCACATTTCAACAATCAGTGTGTTTTTGTTTAGCCTCAAAAGAAAATAACATCCTTTTCCTCTAAAGTGCGTTTTAAATTCAATTTTGGTTATATTATTACAAATTTTGGGTCGAACTTTTTCATATTCAATTTTTCATCATGCAACTAATGTCAATTTATACTTAAAAAATAGACTAAGATTGTTTAGCCCCCAAACCACTTCCCACACAATTTTACTTTCATGTCACCTAAAAAAACACATTACTAGGTTGTGTCGTGTGTACAACGATGATCTCTTACCCTCCACATTTCAATAGCTTATACAACCATGTGTAGGCGATCTAAACGTGCCGTCTTCCAGAAAATGATGTAAAGATCATGTGCATAACGTACGCGAAGCTTGAGAAGAGCCTCAGAGAAATAGATCGCACTCGTGGAATATACCAACATGCAACTGATTTTGAGGACCCAAGATCTAATGCTGACTTTTAGAACAAATGGCATGAATTTGAGGTGAACCATGGAAATGAGAACACCTTCAGATAAATGCTTCGTATAAAAAGGAGTGTTTCTGCATAGTATAGCCAGACACATGTCTTTCTTCCTGAGTATCTTACGCAAAAGGATTAAAATCCGAACCTTGAGGAAACAATGGATGCTTTGAAGAAATATGGGGTCCGTGATGATGAAATGGCTTCTCTAGAAAGACAGTTGTTACCTGCATCTACAATAACCAATGACACTGCCACCAAAGATGGCACTAGGACACTCGGCTTTGTGAGTGCTGGAGTGGAATCACAGATAAATGGGGGGATAAAGGTCACTACCAAAGATGAAATCTGATTCATCCACCCTTAGCCAGGTAGCTTTTTTGGATCCTTTATTTTATGTGTTAGAGGAGGAACAACTGGTGTTAAGTATTGTTGAAACTTGTGGAGTCCATTCCGAAATGAAAAATATTTGAAATTAAAAAAGGTAAAAAAGCTCATGCTGGAACTATAGACATCATGTACATTTTTTTGCAGTGTTTCAGGAATAAATGCTCAATTATATATGGTCTTTTAGAATCATATAAATATCATCTAGGGACAATGTTGATGTCAATTTACAAAAAAATTCATGTGTATATTTGTCCCCATCCCCTCCACCCCTACATATATATGTGTATATTTGTCAGTAAACACATTGGTTTCATTACTGACTTGATATATATGCATTTTCAAAGGAAAATTTCAGGTTTTGTATGTTTTAGACTAGTTCATTTCACTTTCTCAAACTAATACTAACTGCTTTTAATGTGTCAGATATACTATTTCATAGATATTATTCCAATTTTAGCCATTTAGCAAATGTCTTATTGCTGCGAAGGACAACCAGTAATTCCCAGACTTCTTATCTCCAATTGGGTATGTATATAAACATGTCTGAATCTTTTTTATATGGGAATGCCATAAATTTTGTGGTTCGTGTAATCATATCTACCATCAACTTATCAAAAAATGTAATAAGGTTTAATCTTCAATTCATTTAATATCATGTCAAATATGGACTTGGTTATTCCTACATACAACATTCGTACCTTCAAATTTTTATTCTATATTGTTTTATACTTCATTCTTTTTCCCTTCCCTACTTTAGTTGCCTACCTTTTGCCCTTGAATGCCAATGTATAATTTCCTTATCTTTGCAGGACCTTAAATACATTAGAGAACATGCCTATAATACAACTATATACTTAAATTCAAACCCGTTAATATGTAACCTATAATATGTTAATTCATTTACTTGTTGTCTCAGAAAATGTCAATTGGGTACCACGCAAAGGCTGCACCTCCAACTGTTACTATGCCTCGCTTGAAGCAGGCCATAGTGTTTGAATCGATTAGTGGGTTCTTGGATGTTGCATTTAATTTTTACACGCAAGCTTTTTTAGATGACATCATCGGTTGGTGGTTTTTTGAATGTCACGTAAAGCAGGGCTGCCGTACTCCCAGTAACAACATAGCGCGAATTTCCTTTAATCATCTGTTATAGCTGCAACTAAAACCGAAACAATCTCGGCTAACTTCACCTCACTTAACATATAACTCAGAAGCTCAGTCCCAAGCATGTCAATACCATCTCTGTTATGATCAACTTACTTTAATCCAAACTTCCCTTTACCACAACGTAGAGGTAATTTGTTTCCAGCTATTGAATTATCCACTACAGATAATTCATCTATGCTACTTAGTTTTCAGTATGGAAATTTTTAGTTTGGGAATCTGAATCTTAACCCTATGTTGCAAACAGTTGATATCTAGCACACTGGAATGGGCTATGGTAGAGGTACTACGCAAACCATAGCACACTGGAATGGGCTATGGCGCAGTGTTATTCATGTTCAGGGTGAACAAGAGAGGATACTGCAAGATGAAAACGTCGTGTGATATCGATTCGATTAGCAAATTAATAAGATGGCACACTTATTTAATTAGAGTCTATTAAAACAGCCCCTACACATGCATCTAACCAAGATAAATCATTCAAGCCATGCATGGTAAAATAAAGACGAGCAATTAGAGTCTATTAAAACAGCCCCTACACATGCATCTAACCAAGATAAATCATTCAAGCCATGCATGGTAAAATAAATACGAGCAATTGAGGAAAAAACCCCTTCCGGGTAAAAACCTTTTATAACACTTTGAAAAGTTAACAAGACCTTTGACTTACATACAATCCTGATAATCGCCCACAAGACTATACTGCACGGTGCCTTCAGAAAACCTTCAAAGATACGAGAGACAGCGAAAGTACCCTCCAGGTGTCGGCTCGTCGTCTTTGGCTCGTCCACACGTAGAATGACTACGCTCGGTATCCACCGATCAAAGTATGGAGATACCTTCTCCACTGAGGCTAAACAAATACACAAGATGTGTTCTTGGGTTACCAAAAAGATTCACAAAGGTTTGGCAATTGTGTGAATCAAAACATGAGTCTTGGGACTCAAAAATATGAAGACTAGAGGTATTTGGACTCTCAAAAACATCTTCTAAAGTCTTGCAAAACAACTCCCCCGAAGTTGGTATTTATAGGAAAAAATATGAAGAGTCCCACTTTGTTAAAACTCTTAAAAACTTATCAGCGTACAGGTACACCGAACCCCATCTGGGGTACACCGAACCGGTTTGGTTGTACCATTCTGGTATGGGGTTAAAAAACAGCATTCTTCAAGGAATTTTCTCCAACTTCAAAAGGTCATAACTTCTTCATCGTAACTCGGATTGAGGTGCCGTTTCTTCCAGTATCTTCGTTGCGGCGAGATATTCAACTTTCAAGTTGACCAGACCTCCGGACTATGGATGTGAAATTACGAAAATTCCCTTGAACTTTCCTATCGTGCCTTTTTTCACTGTTTTGACTTCCCTTGCGTACCACTTGCATTAAGTCCCTAAAATCTTGGAACGTGAAGTCATTGAGGCAGATGTGGGACACATTAATGGAGATGTTGAATGCTTGATTCCCGAAATTCGGATAGAGGCCGTCATGTGAGATCGTGAGGTGACGTGCCAAATGTAGCGGCGTACGACATACATAAATGTAACATGTTGGACATGAGAAAAATGTCCTTACACAAGACAACATAAAGACGGTGAGTTTTAATGATTTATAATGTCCGTATACTACATGTTAAGCCTTTGTATTTTTAATTTGCTATATTTGTTTTTTTTTAAATTCTTAGAATGGTTATATTGTCTTTGACCTATGCCCACATATGTTATGGTTATTGTGACTACCACCCCCAAACTTTGAGTGTTGAGCTCACAATTCATATAACGAACGGATAGAGGTCAAATATCAAATAAATCCTTACTAGAAAGCTAGTTTAGCATAATTACCCTATTCAGAAGAGTGAGGGAATACAAAGTGGTGATCAAGTTTGTGTGCAACAACTTGATATTATGTTGAACAAAGACCAAGGTTCGTAACATGCTAATTAGGTAACATTTCTCTCTTTTTCTTCGTATTCCATGTTTTATTTGAAAAGGTCTTTACAATTATGTGGAATTTGGAAGATGACTCTATGTCTAGAAACTGTACAATAACCATGTAGTAGGGTTGATCTATGGTTTTATTGTATTATACATCAATCTTAAATGTTGAAACAAAACGTAATCGTTTATAATATGAAATAGGGAATAAATATAATATTATATGCTTTTATTTTTCCACAGATTTCTTCATTGTATAGGATTTTGAAAATCTTGAGCAAAAGATGTGTTTGTCAAAATAACCTCCTCTGATATTATTGTAAATTAATTAGGAAAGCACAACAAGATATGATGCCCCTATTTTTGTGTTATGTATGAGATAATGAGGTTATTATCAAAATTTTGTAATGAAAGAATGACGTGGAATGCAATTAAAATGGAAAACTTTGCGTACTCAATGTAGATGTAAACTAGCATTAGAGTGTTGTGCAATTTTTTACAGTGTTTTTGCAATTAATTTTGCCGGTGGATAATTTTTTGTACTAAATTAATTTTGTATGACTAAACGTTGATATTAGAACTAATATGATAATTTTATTTTGTTTGACCGAATGTCATTTTTGGATCTTCATCAAGTTTCCGGCGTTGCAGGTTGGGGCGTTGATTGCGATAGTAACAGAATGGAAGTTGATAGTCAACAACAATGGACTTATTTTTTATATTTCATTTGATTAATTATAATATAAAAACATCTCATTTTGTGATGATTGTATTAGAATGTAATATTGGATGGATTTATGAAAATAATGTAACTTTTGGGGTGACTGTATTACGATGTTTCACTTGTTTGGTTTAAGTTTCTTCTGTAAATAAAGAGTGTATGCTAATATAAAATGTAAATGTTGAATATAATTCCATTATTTATGTGGACTATTTTTATATATGTTCATAGGATTTATTTAGTGTTGTAAGAATAATTGAATTTGTTTAAATTAAGGATATTAGATCTTTAATTTTTAAAATATGTATTAATATTACTAACGCACCTTTATCGTCAAAAAATTTGAAATTTATCGTTACTATTAGTAGAAAAATTTTACCATTATTGATTCTGAATTTTACCGTTACTATTAGTAACAGAATTTTACCATTACTATTAGTAACAGAATTTTGTGTTACTAATTTTGAATTTTACCGTTACTATTAGTAATAGAATTTTACCGTTACTAATTTTGAATCTTACCGTTACTATTAGTAATAGAATTTTTCGTTACTAATTTTAAAATTTACCGTTACTATTAGTAACAAAATTTTACCGTTACTAGCTTCGTGCCCCACGCCTTTTTTCTAACGAAAAAATTGTGTTACTAATATTTTTAGTAACGGTAAAATTGTATTACTGAAGGCGCCTTTTGGTGTAGTGCTTCAGCATTAAGCAGTTCAAGTAAATAGATATTCTTGACTGCTTCTTTAATCTGTCTTATAACTTCAAAATCATCTTTAGTCTAATTAAAAGGTTAGTCTTATCTGTTCCTTTTAATTTGGAAGTTAGGCTTTGTCTTTTTGAAGCAAGGTCTTTAATAAAGTCTGCAACACAATTAAGAAATCCTAAAAATGATTGTAATTGTTTTCTATCTTTAAGTTGGTCTGGAAACTCAAGAATATTTTTGGTTATGTGTTCTGCTAAGGGTATTTTCCTTTCTTAATATGCATTCCCACAAATCTATTTCAGTCTGAAATAATTACATTTTATTTTCAGAGATAATAATACCATGTTTATCTAATTCTAAAATAATCTTCTTAAGATGATCTACATGTTCTATCTCAGTCTTGCTGGCTATAAGAATATCATCTATGTAAATAAGACAAAATTCTAAATAAGGTCTAAATATATTATCCATTCTTCTTTGAAATACTTGAGGAGCATTCAAGTATCCAAATATCATAACTAACCATTCATATTTTCCTTGGGGCACACTAAAGACTGTCCAAGTTATACTATCTGGATGCATCTTTATCTGCCAGAAGCCTGATTTACAATCAAACTTACTGAATATAGTTCTATCTTCAATTAGATTAATTAGGTTATTCTTGTCTGGTATCTTATAAGAATCAAACTCACAATTCTTATTAAGGTGCCTATAGTCTAAGACCATACAACTTTTTCCTCTCTTTCGTTCAGACTCATTTTGAACATAGAAGGCAAGGCTATTATGTCTCCTTTTACTTTCTCTAACAATGCCTAGATTAAGCATTTGATCTATGTCTTTTTTTGAATTCTTCTATGTCTTTTTTTGAATTCTTCTCTATCTTCTTGTGAATATTCTTTCATATAGGTTCCACCATTTATAGTGGTGTTTGGGTTGATAGGGATAATTTCACAATAACTTTGGTCTTTGTCCCATTTAACAATAGGATTTTCTTCTAAAGTAGGCTCTGCTAGTTGCCTAATCTTTTATTTTTCTGCTTCCATATCTATTTTCTTTACTTTAGATATTTCTTGGACCTTTAATAAGGTTTGTTGAGTTTGATCTAAAATGTCTTTTTGTATAAGTGATATTTGCTTATAATACTTTTGGTCTGGGCATTTACATTCTTTTCTGTAAGGGTTTAGTTATTTCTAAGGCTTTTTATAGGGTTTTAGGTCTAGGGGATCTATGTCTACCATGCTTAGCTGAAGAACTCTGATGGTTGATTAGTCTATAATTAGGTTTGACCTGCATAATGTCAAAGGCAGTCTTGTGATCTATTAAAAGGGATTTAATATTAAATTATTCTTTATCACTAATTAATATCTTATCATTATACTGGGTATAAGGATGGTTTTTACTAATAAAGTCTTGTCCTAAAATAATGTTTCCTGTGAAACTAGAACGGGGATCTATTATCCAAAACTGATGATTTATAGTTTTGTTAGTCTGATTTCCTAATTTGAAATAAATAGGATTAATCTGAAAATATAAGGTAAATGGTTCCCCATTAGCTACCTTACCATAAATCTCTTGATTACTGTGTATAAAATATTCTCCAGGGAAGGCATTAGCCTTATAAATACTCTGAAAGAATTCTGTATCTATAAAAGCTGAAAGTATTTTAGGATAATCTTTATGTTGTATGAATAATTCTACAAAACAAGCACGTGGTTTAGTAGATATTCCCAAATTGTTCTTTTCTAGAATAGATATTCTTTTTTGAGGTTTATCTATGAATTCAAATGGTGTTAGGTCTTTTGAACTACTATCAGAGTGGTTATCTTCTAAATGATAGGAAATTCCCTTTCTTTTTACATCTTCATTTTCTTGTAATCTTGTAGCTATATTTCTATAAATATTTTGATAATATATTTTAATATCTTGATTTATTTGAGCATCATACTGGGTAGTATAAATTTCTCTAAATCTAGTTCTCCACAATTTTCATGGTAGTGTAATTAATAAATAACACAAACCATAAATAATTCTATTCGTATAGTCTCAAAGCATTCTACACATCTAAAGTCTTTCTTGTAACATTTCATTTCAAATGTGCAATAATGTTTTTCACTAAATTAATATCTAGGTATATATGTTAGTAATTCAGGATTACTAACTGTCCATCTTTTCTTTAAAAATGGGCTTAATATACATTTATACCAAGCTTCGTCAAAGTCTGTATATTCATCATCTTGATCATCTTGATTAATTTGTATCATGTATAAATCTAAAGTATCTTGTGAGTCTTCATACTCATCAATGTCATTATTATAATCTTCAGAATCACTGTCTGTGTATGCACTATAGATACTAGTATTATCATCATTTTATATGTCTGATATTTCTATAGCATATAAAATATCTAATTCTTCTTGATCTACAAAGTCTAATATTGTATTAATAATCTTTATACTTTGTTTATCTTTCTTGTTAGGACAGTCCTTAGCAAAGTGTCCTTCTTTGCCATAAGTCCAACATATGGCAGTCTTAGATTGAGCTACTTTTTTTTCCTTCCTATAATCAGGAACCTTCTTATGTTTACTGGTGTTCTTTTTAAAATATCGACTTTGGTTAAATCTAGTTTTCATGGTCTTAGAATTCATTTCTCTAAAGGTAGTAGATTGTCTGAATATATATTTCTTTGGAAAACCTAAAGGTCTAGCCTTAAACTTTTTTTGTTTCCAATCTAGCTTCCTTTTGAATTTCTTAGATTCACTCCCACATCCCCATTGGATTGGAGCAATGTCTCTTTCATCTTTGATTGGAGAAATCTGTTTGAAAGTTTCTTCAATTAGCTTTCCTTGAGTTATATCTCGTCTTTTAGATATGATATAGTCTTTGACAAAATTGATTATTTCTCCAAGGGAGTTATTATTAACTCCATAAACTCTTGGCCAATTCTTGTATTCATTAATTAGGATTTGTCTAATAGCTAGTATTTTTCTAAAATATTTATCTTTTAAGGTCTCACCAAATTATTTAATTTGGTAATATAGTTGTTTATAATTATTGCTATATTCATTAATCTTGTCTAGTTTGCAAATATTAAGAAGAGTTAACTTAGTTTTTGCTAAGTCTTGCTCATTTATTTGAGCTAAATGTCCAGCTCCAATGAATTCTGATGTAGACAATTGAATATATTCTTCAATTGATCTTTCTTCAAGGTTTTCTTTCATTTTCTCAATCTTATCTAGAGATTCTTTATCTGTAGCCTTTCTTAAACTATCCAAATAATCTTTTGCAATATTTCTAATGGATTGCTCGGCGTATTGCTTACATGAAGTTGCATCCCATTGTTCATTAGATGAAAAACACATATTCATTTGATTAGTCCATTCATCTAAGGCCTTCTTTCTATCTTGGACATTGTCTAAGTTAAGGTATATCCCAACTGGTTTTATGGCTATACTTTCCATAGTCTTAACAGGGGTAAAACTTTTGTCATTAGTTGGAAAGTCTTTTATATAATATGGTTTGGTCTTTACCAATGTATTTGAGTATATAGGAGTATTTATTCCTATTGGTTTACTAAAAATTCTAGAAGCATCATCTAGCCTACTACTGGTTCCCATCTCTTATTTATTAGGACCTACTTCTGTAGCTGACATTAATCTTTATTCTCCTTCTTCCATTAGTCTTAGGTTTCTAAGAAGTTCTTTAGTATTATTAGATTCTTTTAATTTTAATATATGGTCTTGGGCTATCATGTTGAATCTGTCCCTATCTTGGATCCTAACAGGATGACTTTTATTAAGATGTTCTTTAAATTTCTTCATGTCCAATTCTTAGGGTTCATGTCCAAAGTTTTGGCTTCTAGATTTTTCTCTAACTAAGTCTTTTTGTTCAAATGATTTTCCAGGTTTAATTATTGGATCTTGTCTTAGCAAACTAGAGCTAGCTTTGCTAATACATTCTCCTTATGAAGGATCATCGACTATGGTTTCTCCCATATTTCTAAATCTAATTTCTTCAGTGTGGATATTCTTATTGGTAATCTTAGGGGGGTCAACTGGATAGATACGTTTCCAGTGACATCATCTTGATTAATAAACAAAGGTTTATTCTGTATGGTCTTGGTTTTTTGAAATTTTGGCAATTGCCAAAGGGTCGTAGATTTTTCTTTCATAGGTCTAGTATTCTTAATACTGTAAGTATGATTGTAGTCTGAATTATTAGTTCTAACTAATATTTCTTCATTAAGTCTACCGCTAGGAATTCCCGGTTGCATTCCTTCATAGGGGAATTGGGAAAATTTCACATAGCTTTGAAATTATATATTTATATTAGCATCTGGGAAAATATATTATTCATAACCACTAGCATATAAAATTAACTTAAAATGTTTGGCTGTGTCTCCGGTTACTATAAATGCTGGAAAAACATTGAAGTATCCAATGTTATTTATCATTTCTATTTGGGCTATCCCAATAAGGATTTTCTCAAAATCTTTCCATCTTTTATATATTAAACAACATAATATGTTGATATTATTTTGAGGTCTATGTAATCCTTGAATTCTTGCTTGAAAGATCCCAAAGATTAGGAACTGGAACTGCCTATCAATTCCACTTGCTCTTAGCCATTATGAGTCAAAAACTTGAAGCTCAGTATAGGAATTTTCTAACACGTGATTTCTACAATGATAAGTCATGTTATAATTAGGAGTCTTAGGAGTGACTCCTTCTTTAAACAAGTCTATGTATCTAACTGCTGGAAGTTGTCCATTATGTATGGAATCTTTAACAATTTTCCAGTCAACTTCACCCCATTCTTTCCATTAGAGAGGATTGGTGTGACACCCCGCCCAATTAAATATAGGGTGATCAGTACTTTACCCATTTAAAACAGAATGTTCAGTTGGTTCATTCTTAGCATCACTGTCGAAAAACTTATAAACATATTAATCACCTAATATAGAATTAAGCTAAGAATCAAAATATTTTCCTTTTTACATATAACCAAATAAAACCATTTCTTAATTTAATTACTAAAATATAAACCACACATCATACACATGAATATACTAAATACTAAACATGAATCAAACACTGAAATAAATAAGACTAGGTAAAACCACCCAGTTCAAAACTCCAATTCACGTACTCATAGTAAATTTCCATCCAACTAAAAGAACTGTAAAGTAAACTGAATAATAACTTAATAAAAACTAGGAATGGGCGACACATGCCCCAACTGACATGCCAAGATAAAACTGAATGGAAATGATGGATGCGTCTAATCCAAGGACCTACAGCTTCCACGACAGCTGTAGCACATAAAGCAATCCAAATATCTAATTCTGGTAACTCTATGGATGAATCACCTAATATAATACATATATATAGCAAAAGAGAGAAGAATTGCAAGAAACGGGTCAGAGCCCGATGTTTTAAAAATATTTACCAAGTATTTAAAACTGCAATGAAGCAAGTATTATGTGCATGTTAGATATCGCACTCTCACATGAGATTCTCACCTCTCATCTATTGTGCACGCCTAACGTACGTATAACCCACACTATCTATGCTACCCGGCCTAACTAGTTCGAAATCATAATATCACCATCTACATTCTCCAGTAGTATACCCGTATCTCCCATAAAATACGTTAAAGAAATAATTTATCTCACATAACTAAGTTCCATTATTCACCGTTCAAATGGTTAATCTTTTACCCACTAAGATTAATTTATTTCTCATTTATATACTAATTTCACAAAGTAGAATGTTCCCAAGTATATTCATATATATACAGTCACATCATCCCTATATATATATATATATACTAATCTTGCACCCTTAGGTTAAGACCACTTGGCGCAAACTATTTTATTATTGTCACAATACCTACCAGTTTTACACACTAGAAATATTCATAAGTTCATAGATATATACACATATAGTCATATAATCCCTATATATATATATATATATATATATATATATATATATATATATATATATACTATTTCTGCACCCTTGGGTTAAGACCCATTAGCGCCCCTAACCATAAGAATCCTGCACCCTCGGGTTAACACCCGTTAGTGCACTTAACAACAATATTCTTGTACCCACGGGTATCACCCATTAGTACACATAATGATAATATTCCTATACCCCCGAGTTATCACCCATTAGTACACTTAGCGATATTACTCTTGTACCCCCGGGTTATCACCCATTAGTACACTAAACGATATTATTCTTGTACCCACGGGTTATCACCCATTAGTACACTTAACGATATTATTCTTGTACCCCGGGTTATCACCCATTAGCACACTTAACAATAATATCATATAATAGGTATACACACATCCTATTAAAATTCATACGTATTCACCCAACCAATTCATATAGATATATTCCATATGTATTATTCTCTCATTCCTACGTATAATATATTTAATTCGATTACTATTACTCATGTAATCTCCACGGTCAACATACCGTTCCAATTATTTAAAGTATTATTTTCCAAATACTTCCTAAAAATTCTGCACTAGGCTAAGTCCATCAAATAGCAGTTTTCTCACTCAAATTAATTGCGTAACTTAATTTGGGGTAAAAATAGAAATTTCCAAAATTTTAGACCTGTCGCTCGAACCAGAAGTTCAAGTCATTTGAACGAATTACACATGGTGCTCGAACCAACTTCGTGTGACATCTCTATCTCGCTCGAACGACTACGCGCGACATCGCGCGAGATGCGCTGTTTCGTCTTCTTGCCCAGATTTCCGTGTTTTTCCACCATTAACACCTCTAAAACCTCTACTGTTCAATCCCAAACATAAAATCCAATTGATGTCCTAACATATCTAGATGATTTCTAACAACCTAGAATCATTAAATCCTCACCATATATAAATTAAATACGAAATCCCCAAATTTATTTAACAAGAACTGTTGTTCTTAAATTAAGAGCATAACTCCAAATTAAACCTAGATTTATTCATGAAAAATTATCATCAATTAGTGAATGTAATCCTATCTACATGAAGGGATTTAATCTCTTGAAATATCAGTCCCAATATACGAATCATAACATCATATTTCATCAAAATTAACTTTCATAATTAATGGGTTATCACCTACTCTAACATGAACATCATTATTACTAAAGCACGCAAGTAATAAAAACTTGCCTTAAATCGAAGGTCTGATCCTTTAGTGATGTTGGTATAGACACGTTCCTCTCTTTGCGATCTACGCGTTGGTGGAATTTTCGGTGTAAAAACTTGAGCCTTTCTCCAAGAACACCTCTGGAGTCTTTCTTCTCCCTCTTAGGTTTTCCCTCTTTCTCACTTAGGTTTAAAATCTGATGGGTAATGTCTTACCCACGTACCTTTCTTATTTAATTACTAATTTTCTTCATTAATTAAACTCCCAAAAATCCAAATTACAAAACTACCCCAACGGGGTGCCGATTTGGCCTAAAATATTCCGGAGTCCAAATAAAATATCCGGGTAGTGTTTTCTGACTATCTCAACCCTCCCGGACTCAACGGCGCACTTGAAATGACCATATGAGTTAATAAAAATAAATTTTCCTTTTATCCCAATCACTTAGTCCCGACACGACTCACACGCGTGTCAGACTTAAATTACCAAGCTATCGTATTTTTCATTTTCGACAATTCATCAAATTTCATAATTCCATATTACATATCACACAATAATATTCAATAATTCTCAACAATAAGTATTAACCCTTGGAACGCTAGTTTATAATTATTTTAATCCGGATTAATAAACAATTAATTTATCACATTTTAATTTCATGAATCCAACAATAATAATTAATCACATAATTATTTAAATCATCAAAAATACGGGGTGTTACATACTTCCCCCCTTACAATGGAATTTCGTCCCGAAATTTGAAAAAAGTATAGCAGGTAGAGACAACGTTGTGCGTAAGTTGCGCATCGCGTCCTTGCGCTCCCAATTAAACTACTCCGTACCACCCATATAGTACGCTATCGAATACCCTTAATTAGTGAACACTTCACGTGCGTTTGTTTTAAACTCCAGGTTACCTGTCATATAGGTTCTTGCCCAAGCCTTACTGATTAAGTTCCACTGCTTAAACTTTATTTTAGATATTCGCTATCTAGCCTTCTACTATGTGCACCTTAGTAGATTTATTATCCTTTCAGATACATAAAACCTCATCTCGTGTCGTTCGTACGAGTAAGTTGGTTGTGCAATATATATTTCATGCACAATATATACGATAATATCAACCCTTCTCCGATATTTGCAATTATAGCTGGTCCCCCACCTCTAACTAACAAGTAGGACAACAACCAAGTTTACCGTGCCATACCTCTACTAGCACTCTGCCCAAACGTGAGCTCATAGTAATTATTGAACACAACTCCACTAGTGGAAGGTACTTCTCTCGTCCTCCCGAAGTTTTATAAGTGTACATAAAATTGGTTCTCTAGTATCCGATTAGACCGCTTGTCCTTCCCATCCTTCTACAGATGGTAGGCCGTACTCAATCGCATCTCGGTGCCTATGGTCTCACCATCTTAGCTACATGAGAATATCCTTGTAAATACTCTCCCATTCACTAGTGGAAGAAACCCCTACTGGTTTCAAATTGTTCACCCTTTTCTCAACAGTCAGGTAACCCACTGCAAGACGAACTTTGCAATATTACTCTTCATCATAACCCTTCACCACTGTTATTTGGAACCTGATACATTTTATACTCTCTCGAATGTGCTTCTACTCGTGATACTTGTGACTTTGCCCCCACCGCGTGACACAAGTCTTTTCCCTGTTTTGAAAGTCAGTTTCTCGTGAATTGTAGGCCTCTGTTAGATTTTACAGAAAAAGCTTTGTCTTTCTCAGCTATGTGTTGTCGGATTCACATGACTACCACAATTCACTATCTGCTTCGATCGCCTAGGGCGCCCACACACTCTCTGTCTCGCGCATCATTGCACCATGACATGCATTTCTCTTAAATTAATCCTCTCGCACTCGACGTGTTGATATATTAGGGGTGTACTCAACCACCCCACTAGTCATAATTTAATCACTCTTTCAATGAAATCATTGCTCTATTCATAATGATACTAAGACTAGGCAACTCTATTGGACTTAAGTCATAATGGAATTATCAACTCTCAATTGTATTCATTTATAGGTACAATAACCAACGTACAAAACTTATGTACTATCAACCAAACTTCTCTCCAACTCCCGACGTCCGCTAGTTTCATGCGTGGGATGTCTCACAAAGCAAAATCCAAACAAGGAACCCCCCCGATATACTACTATCTAACCCAGTCGGTTGTCGAGGTCCGTAAGGCCATCAATACATACTATGTACCTCTCTACAATCTCTGTATGTTGAGATAAGAGTTTGATCGTCCACTCTCACATCCCTAAGCATAACATGAATCATGGTGCTCTCATTACCCCAAGTACTCGGCGCTATCACGCTGTTCGACAAAGAACACAATGTATACTAAGTCTTATCAGTCAAATAAATTCCTACGCACCGGAATCACATACAACTAGACATAATAATCGCTGAGGTCTATAATACCATGAAATTTTTTCATATATAAATATATCTGGGCCCAACCCTATTTCAGGTGGAGCCTCACAAAATTAAGATTTCTCCTCCCGGAGTATCCGGCACGACAGTCACATCACTCAATTTATAATCGTTTAACCATACGGTAATTAATCATTACACATTACCATAATAAACCCCACTAAAGCTGACTCAATGCAGTAGTAAATTATAACAACAAAACATATTCTTAGGGCCCACCCGATTCACTCACAGGTAACTTCAAAATGCCCTGCTAACAACGAGAAATACGTTTGTAACAAGACTGTTAAAACTAACGTTCCCACTCAACTCGACCCGCACGCGAGTTTTAGGATTTCCAATTTATATATAAGTTGTGACACACCCATGTTAGTAGAATTAATCCTTTATTTACAAGGAAGAAGAAAAAGCTCACCAGTCTCGCCAAATCATGGGGTCTCAGCACGTGGCTGCTAACACGACCCATGAACATCTGCAATCGTTATACTTCTTAGGATTTCATCTTATAGTTTTCCCCTCTCATCATGGACAATTTACTCCATCATGTGGGTTTCACGCCCATTATTGAAACGTTGGCCCAAAATCTCTAGGCCTCAATTATGGCTTTACTGAACTCCCGTTTATCCCGGGCCCCGTAGACCCTAACATACTGTATGCTACTCTTAAGGAGGGCTCCACTGGTCTAGCCTGATCCCATCACCCTCGAGTTGTAAATTTCCTGGGCCTAATTCTCTTGACCCAAATTCCTTTGCTGGAACTCACCCTCCTCCAGTTGTTATGACTAAATGGCATGGTTTACCATTTCCAATCTCATCAGTCTCACTTTTGAATTATGGACATATTCAAAACTTGTAGTCCCACTCTCTTCTCATAGGGAAACTTCATGAACCATTTCCCCGTCGCTAGTCCCACTGACCATTTTAAAATGTCCTTCTCTCGGACCGAGTAGTCCTAACTCACTGGCTACGCTGGCCTTTCAGAACTATGGGTGGCCTCCCTGGCCCTGATTGACTTCATCGTCACCTTGTAGGAAGTTAATAACTCAGAATTATCTAACTGAGTTCCCTATTGGGTATACTCTCTCGTGGTGTTTCACTAACACCGTTAAGTTCAGTTTTGCCTTTCGACTAGATTTTCTAACCCTCCTATCTCACTTCTTCTGGAAAGACTGTAATAACTAGTAACTGTATAACCTTGATGACATCAACATTAGTCATCCTAGCTAGATTTCTCATCCATGCTTGTATTCTACTCACGGGTTCTTTATCAACTATAGACCCTTTGGATAATTTCTGCCCCCCTGTCAGGTACGAATTTCATTATGCAATTCAACCTTTCTCTCATGATCGGTATCTAGCTTACTCACTGTGCTAAGTTTAATTTTCACTTGCATCTCTATTACAACATCGAATGGAATAACTCAGGGTCAACTCGTACCCAAATTTCTCTTTAAATTTCAAACACACTTTTTACACGTGGTGATTGATTCTAATCATTTTATGTCGCTCCTAAGAACTACCAATTTAATTCCAAATTTAATTATGTGTGTCGTTACACTTCACTCTACACAATTGCCTTCGGATTTTCTACTTCCGTTGGCCTTGTACACTTTCTCTCTTTCTTCTCCGCATCTTCACTGATGGTTTTCAAAAGAGTCCCTCTGATTTCTCCCATGTCGACTATGCTAGGTGGTCCTGAAGTCACTCCAAATCTCTAGTTCTGGTATCCCTGTGGCTGAGCACCTGATATAATACATATATATAGCAAAAGAGAGAAGAATTGTAAGAAGCGAGTCAGCTTCCGATGTTTTAAAAATATTTAGCAAGTAGTTAAAACTACAATGAAGCAAGTATTATGTGCATGTTAGATATCGCACTCTCACATAAGATTCTCACCTATCATCTATTGTGCACACCTAACGTACATCTAACGCACACTAGCTATGCTACCCGACCTAACTAGTTCGAAATCATAACATCACCATCTACATTCTCCAGTAGTATACCCGTATCGCCCATACAATACGTTAAAGAAATAGTTTATCTCACATAACTAAGTTCCATTATTCACCGTTCGAATGGTTAATCTTTTACCCACTAAGATTAATTTATTTCTCATTTACACTATATCTACTAATTTCACAAAGTAGAATGTTCCCAAGTATATTCAGATATATATACAGTCACATCATCCCTATATATATACTAATCCTACATCCTTAGGTTAAGACCACTTGGTGCAAAGCATTTTATTATTGTCACCATATCTACCAGTTTCACACAGTAGAAATATTCATAAGTTCATAGATATATACACATATAGTCACATCATCCTTATATATATATATATATATATATATATATATATACTATTTCTGCACCCCTGGGCTAAGACCCATTAGTGCCCCTAACCATTATAATCATGCACCCTCGGGTTAACACCCATTAGTGCACTTAACAATAATATTCTTGTACCCCCGGGTTATCTCCCATTAGTACACATAACGATAATATTCTTATACCCTCGGGTTATCACCCATTAGTACACTTAACGATATTATTCTTGTACCCCCGGGTTATCACCCATTAGTACACTAAACGATATTATTCTTGTACCCCCGGGTTATCATCCATTAGTACACTTAACGATATTATTCTTATACTCCCGGGTTGTCACCCATTCGTACACTTAACGATGGTTATCACCCATTAGCACACTTAATAATTATATCATATAATAGGCATACACACATCCCATTAAAATTCATAGCTATTCACCCAACCAATTCATATAGATATATTCCATACGTATTATTCTCTCATTCCTACGTATAATATATTTAATTTGATTACTATCACTCATGTAATCTCCAAGGTCAACATACCGCTCCAATTATTTAAAGTATTATTTCCCAAATTCTTCCTAAAAATTTTGTACTAGGCTAAGTCCATCAAATAGGAGTTTTCTCACTCAAATTAATTGCGTAACTTAATTTGGGGTAAAAATAAATTTTTTTAGAATTTTAGACCTGTCGCTCGAACCAGAATTTCAAGTCGTTTGAACGAATTACACATGTCGCTCGAACCAACTTCGCGCGACTACGCACGACATCTCTATCTCGCTCGAACGACTACGTGCGACATCGCACGAGATGCACTGTTTCGTCTTCTTGCCCAGATTTCATAATTTTTCCACCATTAACACCTCTAAAACCTCTACTATTCAATCCCAAACACCCAAATAGCAAATCCAATTGATGTCCTAACATATCTTGATGATTTCTAACAACCTAAAATCATTAAACCCTCACTATACATCAATTAAATACGAAATCCCCAAATTTATTTGACAAGAACCCTTGTTCTTAAATTAAGAGCATAGCTCCAAATTAAACCCAGATTTGTTCATGGAAAATTATCATCAATTCGTGATGTAATACTATCTACATTAAGGGATTTAATCTCTTGAAATCTCAGTCCCAATATACGAATGATAACATCAATTTTCATCAAAATTAACTTTCATAATTAATGGGTTATCACCTACTCTAACATGAACACAATTATTACTAAAGCACGCAAGTAATAAACACGTTCCTTAAATCTAAGGTCTGATCCTTTGGTGATGTTGGTATAGTCGCGTTCCTCTCTTCGCGATTTATGCGTTGGTGGCATTTTCGGTGTAAAAGCTTGAGCCTTTCTCCAAGAACACCTATGGAGTCCTTTTTCTCCCTCTTAGGTTTTCCCTCTTTCTCACTTCGGTTTAGAATCTGATAGGTAATGTCTTACCCACGTACCTTTCTTATTTAATTAATAATTTTTGTCATTAATTAAACCCCCAAAAATCCAAATTACAAAACTACCCCTACGGGGTGCCGATTTGGCCTAAAATATTCCGGAGTCCAAATAAAATACCCGGGTAGTGTTTTCTGACTATCTCAACCCTCTCGGACTCAACGGAGCATTCAAAATGACCATATGAGTTAATAAAAATAAATTTTCTTTTTATCCCAATTAATTAGTCTCGATGCGACTCACACGCGCGTCAGAATTAAATTACCAAACTGTCATATTTTTCACTTTTGACAATTTATCAAATTTCATAATTCCATATTACATATCACACATAATATTCAATAATTCTCAATAATAAGTATTAACCCTTGGCGCGCTAGTTAATAATTATTTTAATCCGGATTAACGAATAATTAATTTCTCGCATTTTAATTTAATTAATCCAACAATAATAATTAATCACATAATTATTTAAATCATAAAAAATACGGGGTGTTAACATTTGGTGAAATTTCTCTCCTTTCGCCATGTTCTGACATTGAAGGACGAATCTTTAAGTTTTTGGAGCATAAAATTACTATGTTCAATATTTGGGATAGGGTTAACTATCTTACTAGTCTTATCTAATCCATCATTTATAATTCTTCTCGTTATGGTCTTTCCTTCCTTAGTGTCTATATAAGGAGATTCTCTAAATTTATAGGTGGTTAACTATTTTTGTTCAAGTCTTTTCTCAATTCTTTCTAAAGAGTCTGAGTAATCCTTTTGTCTCTTTATCTGACTAAGGATTTCTTCTTGAAAGGTTTTATTCTCTTTTCATGCATTATTGTTAATATCTTCATTATGTTTATCAAGAGTATTAATAAGAGAATTGGCAAATTTTGTAATATAGTCTTTTACTTCATCTTGTTGTTGCATATATTCTTGTGTTATTCTAGCTTTTATGATTTCTACAGTTTTTTCTATTTTATCTAATCGTGTTAGAATAAATAGAGAATCTAATTCTGCTTGGGAAGGTTTATTATATATAACCTCAATTACCTGAATAATTTCTTCATATTTTTCTTTGGCTTGAGCTATGTTTAGTCTAAGTTCATTAACAATATTATCCATTTTGGATAGGTTATGGCTTTCCATATTGATAAGATAATTTGCAAAATTTTATTGGAATTTAACAAAGTCTGTATAGAAGGTGGTTAGTCCTTCTGTCTTAGCCTTTAAATCTAACTATAAGTCTTTAACAAAGCTACTATTATAGCCTTGAGTGACTGCTATTAATGTTGAAATCAAATTTAATCTTTATAGTATAAGTTTGGTTGCTTTAGCAGCATTAGCAATCTCATTTTCCTTTATCTGATAACAAAATATTTCATCATTTATCTTTTCTAAAATTCTTTGATAAAAATCTGCTAAAGTCTGAATGGAGAGGTTTCCGGGTACCACATTTCCATCTGATCTAACTATTTCCATTAGGAAGATAATTATCTAATCTTGGGATAAGCTTAGCTTGTTCTTTAATGAGTTTGACTAACTCACCTTTTTGGTTTCTTGTTAGAATATTAAGGTCTGAAATTTCTTTATTAAGGACTTCTATGTGATTAGTCTTAATATTTATATCTTGTAATACTTGTATAAGGTCTATTGGGATTTGACTGTCTATTTCTTGTATTCGCTTTGAGAAATTTTTAATCTCGGTGTCTATGGTTTTGACGTTTTTAAATAATTGTCTTAAAATAAGGAGGATACTATTATTTTGATCTAATATGTTATTAATAGCAGTGGCAGTGACTTGTCTATTGTCTGCGCATTTAGCTGGGATATGTTCAACGTGTGAACAACACTCTATGTGAGAGGTTAAGCAGCCTTTTAAGTCTAAATGAGTTATGGGTATGGATTGATAGTTTGGATGGGTTCCAAAAATATCTTTGTAAATGCATGGAATAAATTCCAAAGGCATTAAAGTCTTTTAGGTTTGAAAGTAACGTCTTAGCTCTGATACCACGATTAGGATTGAGTCAAAATTTGGTCGGGTTTTAAAGTTCTGATACCAACTAATTAAGTTCTATTTTTTCTTTCTTATCTTTGTGTGGTCTAAAATATAATTTTATAATAATTGTAGTGGGGGCTTGAAGGCAATCCTGATGTTAAAGATAATCCCCCCACCTACAATAGTGTTTGGGATAAAGGCAACTCAGCGTGGCAGCCCAGAGGGACCTTCGAGCGAATAAGCTGATCGAGAGAGATCGTCCTTTAGCCCTATCGATTAATTTAGTCTTGTTGTATCTTTTGATTATATTGACTATGAGCTATAACAATTGTAATGATTTAATGAGAAGAGTGATTATGTGTGAGGTCGAATGGTACTTGCGAGAGACCAGGCTTGGCAGGGCCTGGGAGAGCTTTCATGCTCTATCGAACGACCTCGCCGTGGGAACTTTTGAGGGACTTGGTTTGGAGGATTGAGAAGTGAGGCACCATTGGGTCTTGTCCTAACCATCTTAGATACACCTGGTAAACGGGACTTAATTAAAAAAATCTCAAAATAGTCAACGAAAACTTTTGAGGGACTTGGTTGAATAGTCAACGGGACTTAATTAAAAAAATCTCAAAATAGGAATTACATATAATAATACAAAATAACTGGGATGTCACATTTATTGTTATTATTAAACAATAATATAAACAAATTGGTTAAACAAATCTATCAATTAATCTATAACCCCCACCCCATATATATATGTATATATATATATATATATATATATATATATATATATTGAAAAAAGACACATATTTTTACTTTTAACCCATTTAGTCGCTCAAACACCAATTTATCCAATATTCTCTTATTTTTAAAGGTTCGTGGCAGTGGCACCCAAGGCCACCCCTACTCATTCCAAACTGGAGCCGCGGTGGATATAAACTCCATTTATTCAATATTATCTTATTCTTAAAGGTTCGCGCCAACGACACCCCATGCCACCCCAAATCGGAGCTTTGATGAAGGTCGTTGGTGCTCCGACAATGGGGGTGAGTGGTGGTGGGGATTGGGTGCCGCTAGCACGGAACTTTAAAAATAAGGAAATATCGAAAAAAGGGGTTTGTATCCATCGGAGCTCCAGTTTGGGTGGCATGGAATGTGTCTGGCGCGGACCTTTAAAAATAAGAGAATATTGAATAAATGGGATTTGGATCCACCGGAGCTCCAGTTTAGGGTGAGTAGGGGTGGCATTCGGTGTTGCTGGCGCGAACCTTTAAAAATAAAAGAATATTTGATAAATGGGTGTTTGAGCGATTAAATGGGTTAAACTAAAAATAAGTGTCTTTTTTTCAATATATTATGATGCTAAGATTTAGCTCCACCAGATAAGAGACGATGAGCTCAAATAGTAATAATAATGACAATAATAGAGTTGTATGTGTATAAGTATATAGAAGGGGATGAGTATAAGAGGAATGAAGACGATGATGTATAGTGGTTCATCCAATCAGGCCTACATCCACTGTGAGTGTGTGATCCACTAAATATGGGAACTAATGGCCTTGGATACAATGCTTATAAGCTCATTATCACTTTACTGTGTGTACAAGCAGAGTTTTAGCTAGGGTTACCATTATCGATCCTTTTTCAAGGTTGAAGATGACAAATATATATAAGGTTTGGGTGGTTTAGTGTACCCCCAAGCATGCATTGAGCATGTGAATAATGATCTAGCAAATTACCTGCTGACACCTGGATGTGCCACTTGTGATCAATGATTATATAATCTTCCCTCATGTGAGGGGATGATATTGTTCTAACGGTCTAGACCACGTTCTATATGAGTCCTATGCGCACTGTTCCACGTGTCTCCCAAATCACGCGTTATGATAATGTCACCCTCGGCCTAGGATGCCAGGCCGAGGCTAAAGTTCATGCTGGCATTGGGTCTGGATGAATGTGGGCCTCGTACCATCGTCCCCTCATAGGGTCATTCGGCCTGTGATGCAGGGTCGGCCCCTTATAGGGTTATCTTACCTATGATGAGGGGGTCGGCCTCTTATAGGGTCGTCTGACCTATGCTCCGTGATGGAACTGTAGTTTGACCCCTCGTCCTGCACTTGAGCCCTCGTCTGAGATGAGGATACCCTCAGCTTGGCCGAGGGTGTATTTTGGTATATCAATCACCCCTAGCCCTTAGCCATCGATGTTGTTGAGATGGATGAGGGATAATGCTGCCTTTGAATGCTAACTGAGGGGTCAAGTTGATGAGTGATGTTTTTCAAGTTGATTTACATCTTTTCAGGTGTCCATCATCGTTTATGTTTCCCCGGTGCGACGTTTGCACATCACTCTTGGGACTTTGTTCCCTAATGATGCTTCTCCTCCTGGGCTATGCACTTCTTTGATTAATTGGCCAACTAACAACAAATTATTTTCTTCTTCTTCTTCTTCTTCACACGTAAGCGCTCTCTCTCTAGCTCCTTAGCAGTTCAAATTCCATTTCTGCACTTTTAGCGTTTTCTTCCATGTTCCAAGCTTCATTCAGTCTTCGTCTTCATCCTCATGTATTTTCTCTGCCTTAGATTCCCTTTTCATCTTCCCTTTTCACTTGTTTTTTTCTTTGGGGTTTCTTTTCCATTTTCTTGGTTGTTTTATTTTTTCGGCGAGAGAACCCACCCTCCTGTGGCGGTTATAGGGCTAAATATTAGATTTCAGGCTTTCCCGGGCTCTCCCTTCACCTTTTCGTGGCGGTTTAGTGCCTATTTATGACTTTCTTTGGTTCTCCGATGTTCTTCTCTGGTGAACTGTGTTTCCCTTATTCTTGAGTGTTCATCCACCAAAAGCTTCCATTTCTTTAGGTTTGATCCATAAGTCAACTTGGTCAATTTGTTTGTAAGTCACTTTAAGAAAATTCACACAAGTGTAGGGTCTCCTTCTTAATGCTCAAAAGAATCTACGATTTAGCCGATGAGTTTCCAACTTTGAGGGAGAAATTCTTTACAGAGATTAGGTGAGTAGAGGAAGAGAACGAGCGAAGACGAGGGGACGACCCTAATTGGGTACGACCCATCTTCCCCATTCCTCTAGCCATAATTTTACCATCTGAGTCCTTTGGGTATTCCTGTCATCCAGTCGAGTGTCAGACATGCGAGGGAGAAATGAACGAGAGAGCATCGTCATCAATGGGTGCTGGGCCTTCTGGGAGAGGAGAGACATCAACACTTAGCCCAAGCCGACAGGCCGAGGGGATAGTTCATTCTGAGGTTGTCCATATGACAACCCTGTCCCCTCTTGCTTTTCAAGTGGCCTTTCCAGATGGACCACCGATAGACGATGAGGCTGAGAGATCTAGGGATAAGAGGGCTGAGGAGGATAGTGAGAATTCTGAGATTGATCAAGTTAACACTTCAAGTGCCTCAGCCTATGTCTCGTCTGTTAGGGGTCGCGACCTCCTACCGTAGAGGCACCTCTTCGGTATACAACCAAATGTCAGTATGAGGGTCCCAAATGAGGATGAGAGCGTCTTCCAGGGGAATGAAGGGGAAGTAGCTGTTTACGAGCAGATGCTCAAAGTAGGCATTAGGTTCCCTCTACACCCTGCAGTAGTTGATATACTTTTTGCCCTTGGGGTTTCTCCTTCTCAACTTCCTTCTAACTCCTAGAGGACCATCCTCGATTATATCTCCCTATGGAAGAACACTTTCACCGACGGGCCCTCAGCCAATTTGTTCATAGCCTGCTATAATATGACTTCTTCGTCCAAGCAACCTAGGCATTTTCATTTAGGAGAGAGGAAGTCCGATAAAAAACTCCTTCGTATAGAATAAACTTCTAACCATGATTGGAAGAAGAGGTTCTTCTTCATCTTCGGGTATTAGGAATTCCCTGTCGGGGTTAATCCCTTAGAAGACAGTTCGAGGGTCCCGAGGGCATGGTCCAACCCCTCAATGAAAGCACAGCCAGACCCCATACTCAACTTGTATGAGAGGGATATTATTGACTATCTGAGGGAACAAGGGAAAGAGGGTGGACTTACCAATTTGAAGATTTGATGACCCCTCGTTTCCTCAAAGAAGATGGTCTGAGGGGTTGGCCCCTTAACAGAATTGTGTGAGTTAATTTTTATTCCATTTCTTTCCAAGTGTTTCCTCATTATTGCTGCTTATTTCTGAAGTATTGTCTCTTTTTCAGGTTGGCCTGCAAACGTGTCTGATCAGCTTTGGGAAATGCCTGCTCCCAGCTTAATGTCTGGCCTGGGCAAGAAGCCTCAGCAGCCTCATAAAAATACAAAGGCCGTGGGGTCAACACCGATAGGGTCGACCACCGACAATAGAATACACAAGGAGCCAAAAGTCCCTGCTGGATCTCGGCCTGACTCTCGGACGAGGGCAAGGGTAGATGTTCCTTAAACACACACTGAAGGGACCAACTCCTCAAGCATGGTCACCTATTGGTCTCAGAATTTGAATTTCCTGAAGGCCGAACCCTCCTCCCTCATAGCCAACTTGAGGGTAGCCAAGGCCTCCATATTTTTGGCGCCTTCGGCCGAAGACTATGAATTCCTATTAAAAATCCCCCGCCTAAGGTTTATGACTATGATCTTCACACTCTAGCTCATGTATATCCTTCAACTCATCTTTTAATTCATTAATATTTTATAAACTGTTCCCTCGACCCTTTAATATGACCTTATCCTGTACAGTCTGTCTG
The DNA here is from genome assembly GCA_949130495.1 of Sambucus nigra. Classification (NCBI taxonomy): domain Eukaryota; kingdom Viridiplantae; phylum Streptophyta; class Magnoliopsida; order Dipsacales; family Adoxaceae; genus Sambucus; species Sambucus nigra. The sequence continues at coordinate 94,161,754 of OX422214.1, forward strand.
CGCCTTCACATCTACCACCAAGTGGATGGCTGAAAACCAACATAAGTTTCATGAGGCCGAGAGAGCTATTCAGAATGAGGCCGAGATGAGGATTATATTGGGGACGGCCAGGGATGAGCTGAAGAGTGTGAGAACTGAGCTTGAAAGGGTTCTGGACGAGCTTGTGAGGCAGTATGAGGCGGACCTGAAGTTGAAGGACAACCTCAGAAAAGAGAAAGATGAGGCTCTGACCAACCAGGGATCCAATTCAAGAATGAACTTGATAAAGCAGTGAAGAGGGCCAAGATTGATAATGTGGAGGCATACAAACTCTCCAACGAGTTCTAGGGATTTGGTCTTGAGTACTTGGAGAGGGGAATCAAGACGACCTATTGCGGGTCGTCTTGAAATTTACTGACGTCGTGTCATCTATTCGCCCTTCTTTGGAAGCTGTGGAGATGGATGACCCCCTGATAACTAATGCTCTAGCCCATGTAGAATCTCAACTACACGTCGAAGGCACCGACATATCTGAGGATCGGCTTCCTGTTTTGGTCATCGAAGAGACTCCTCTTGTTGATGTTGAAGCGCTTTCTTCTGATGTTGCTCAATAGGGTGGCCGTCTGTAGCCCGTACCCTCTGCTTGTAAAGCTTCTTTATTTTACTTTCTTTTGGACAAATATTGTAACAATTGATTTTATAATGGAATTGCTCTTATAATGGAATTGCTCTCTTCCTGTGTCACGACCCCGTCCCAAAATTAGTAGTAGGGAATGAGTGTCTTGACATGCCACCAAGGCAACATATATTTTGACTTAAATTTTTTCCTTAAATAAGTGCAACGGAAATATAATCACATGGTTATGAATCGTAAAATGCTGAAATTAAAGGAATTATGTCATCAGAAATTTCTAAAGGAAACCTCATTTATATTAAAAGTAATGATGAGTTACAACTTAAAACAAAATTGAGAACCAAACATGCTCTGAATGATAAAACAATCTTAATAACAAAAAGAGCTCTAAAAGTTGAATCTTCAACACAGTCCTTTTTCGTTCCCTCCGCGAACCTACTTATTTCCAGAAAAATGACTATTTATACAACATCAGCTAAAAGCCGAGTGAGAATTAATCTCCAAACATTCCATGGGTTTTTAGGAAATTGATACCTATTCTATTTACAACAGAAGGCTTATACATATTTGGACAGTAATTTACAGTAAAATATATAAAGCAATCTGACAGTATATATTTTCAGAATAAACAGTTCGGAACAGAACAGATAAAATAATTTGAGCAGTATATCAATTATTAAATTTTCTTTTATTGGCCATGTACACTCAAATACCCAGATAAATAGATAGTGTCACCAGATGTTTCCACTTGGTAACAACACAGATAAAAAATTATGATATCTGAAACAATGCCTTATTTAGGGCACACCAGCGATAAACCAGCTGGGAAGGTACCACCCAAATATTTCCACCCGGTAGTCAAGGCCAACATAGTAAGAGAGTTTTCATAGGCCAAATCAATAATTTCAAAATTCAAATCAGATGTATATATCGAGAGATATACACATATAACAAATGACGGAATCATCGGTATAAGATGTATTTTGAGGATAAAACATTTGACAAAATATATATAGTTTTCATAACATCATATGATCAAAATATGCAAGGAATGTCACAGAGTACTCACCTAGAACAGAAATTTGAAGTTACAGATACAGAGTCTTGGATCGCTCGTTAATCTTAAGACGAAACTTCTTCTTAAACTTCCTCACACTTTCTCAAACTATTTATTTTTGAAATTTTGGAGTAATTCCGTATAGGAACTGATCCTAAGGACATATTTATTGTTTCCCAAAGTTATTACGGTGTTGACATGTATCCCGATGACTAACCGCTTATTTGGTGAGTCAGCGTGTCGCGTAACGGGGCTATCTTGCAGTCTTAATTCACCAGACCGCGACACGTCTTTTAACTTTTTCTAAATGCATGGAATGTGTTTTATCTTTTCGTATAAAGGTGACACGTGTGCGGTGGAGGTGTCAAAACTAAGCACGAGGTGTTAAGCATGAGGTGTAAAGTTATATAGGGTATAAGGGTCATTTTACACGTGAACGACATTTTAGTAATTTTACACCATACATTTTCAATATTTCTTAGAGGTACTTGAAAATATATTATTTACGAAAGAGTTCTTTTTGTATTTTCATTTTATTCCCTGTAACTTTCTTTATTTAAAAATTAAGTCCCTAAAGTTTCATAAAATTTCATTTTCTACCCCAAAACTTATCATTTAGCTTAGGATATGCTATACGACTTTGATTTAATCCATTTTGATGAAGAAGGGGGTTATTTTAAAGTGTTTAAGTTGGCCTAACTAGCCTCGCTTTCCAACCAATCAAAATGCTATACGACTTATCATTAACACATAGTGTGGTAATAAGACAAAATACAACTTAAAGGATGGACAAATTTGCCCTTATTTTGTAATTTCGGCATAACTTTTTCCACAGACCTCCGTTTAAAACACCGTTTATTGTGTTACAAACCTAATTCATATATATACAATTTTTTAGTTTTTACCTCAAGTCAATTTTTATATTACAATGGTCAAAACTGGTCTTCAATATGAACATTCCAACCGAAAATTTTATATTTGTATTAATTTGACATTTCATGATTTCTGAAGGTAGGTTTAGACTAAAATAATAATTTGACATTATCCATATCACATATGAAATGATATAACATTTAAAACTTCATATGAACATATAAAAGTGGGGTCATTACATCCTATCCTCCTTATGAAAAGTTTGGTCCCCAAACTTTACTTACATAAATTTTGAAACAGGTATGGATAGCGCTCGTTTATTTCTTCTTCCCGTTACCGTGTTGCTTCTTCAATAGTATAATTACGCCATAATACTTTGACCAGTGGAATTACCTTGGTTCATAATATTTGATCTTTATGATCCAAAATTTCTACTGGATTTTCAATGTATGACAAATCTTCTCTAATTTGAAGAGGTTCGTGACTTAGGATATGCGCTAGATCTAGGACGTATTTCTTCATCATTGACACATGAAACACATTATGCACACTAGAGAGTTCAGGAGGTAAGTCTATTCTATACGCAACATCCCCTATCCTTTCAAGGATTTCAAAAGGTCCTATGTATCTTGGACTTAACTTCCCTTTCTTCCCAAATCGAATTACTCCCTTTACTGGTGATACTTATAAGAACACATAATCTCCTCTTTGGAATTCCGACTCTCGTTGAAAATTGTCAACATAAATTTTTGACGACTTTGAGCGATTTGAAGTCGGTCTCGTATCAATTTTACCTTTTCTGTTGTGATCTGGATCAATTTTAATCCCAATAATTTTCTTTCTCCAACTTCAAGCCAACTTGTAGGGGAACGACGCATTCTACCATAGAGTGCCTCATACAGAGCCATTTGAATACTTGCTTGATAACTATTATTAAATGCAAACTCCACTAATGGTAAATGATCATCCCAATTCCCTTTTAGATCTAGTGCATTTGCCCTAAGCATATCCTCTAAGGTTTGAATGGTTCTCTCAGATTGTCCATCTGTTTGAGGGTGAAAAGCAGTGCTAAAATTTAATTTTGTTCCCATGGCTGTTTGTAGGCTTTTCCAAAAGCGAGACACAAATATAGGGTCACGATCAGAGATAATTGAAATCGGAGTTCCATGAAGCTTAATAATTTCCTGCACGTACAACTTAGCTAACTTTTGTAAAGAATGGGTAATCTTAATGGCAAGAAAATGAGCAGATTTAGTTAACCTATCAACAATTACCCAAATAGAATCATTACCATTTGAACTCCTTGGTAAACATGTCACAAAATCCATAGTGATATGTTCCCACTTCCATTCAGGGATAGGTAGGGGTTGTAGTAATCCAGATGGTTTTTGATGTTCAGCCTTTACTTATTGACAAACCAAACACTGAGATACAAATTTTGCTATCTCCCTTTTCATGTTATTCCACCAAAATACTTCTCGAAGATCTTTATACATCTTTGTACATCCGGGATGAAATGTGAATCTCGAGTAATGCCTATCCTCCAAAATTTGCCTCTTTAATTGGGCATCAGCTCGCACACACACTCTATTTCTGAGCCTCAATATATCATCTCGTATCCCAAATTCAATCCTCTTCCCTTCAATAACTTCTTCTCTAATCTTCTTCAGTTGTGGGTAATTTACTTGTGTAATTTTTATCCTTTCTATCAACATGGGTTGTACTTGTAAATTTGAGATTATTCCTCCTTTACTATAAATACGTACATCTATTTCCATACTTCTCAAATCCTTCAACAGTGATTCCTGGCTTGTAATAAGACACGCTAAATTTGGTATAGACTTCCTACTTAAAGAATCTGCTACTATATTAGCTTTCCCCGGGTGATAATGAATATTCAAATCATAATGCTTCATTAATTCTAACCACCTTCTTTGTCTCATGTTTAATTCTTTTTGGGTAAAAATATATTTCAAACTCTTATGATCGGTATGAATCTCACAAGTCTCACCATACAAAAAATGTCTCTAAATCTTAAGAGCAAAATTTACAGATGAAAATTCTAGGTCACGGATTGGATAATTTTTGTCATGTGGTTTTAACTGTCTCGAGGCATAAACTACAACTTTTCCATTTTGCATTATCACTCATCCAAAACAATTTTTTGAAGCATCACTATAAATCACAAATCCCCCCGTATCGGAAGGAATAGTTAAAATTGGGGCAGTTACTCATCGATTCTTAAGTTCTTGAAAACTATTCTCAACTTCCTCAGATCATTCATATCTCACCTTCTTTTGGGTTAACCTAGATAGAGGCTTGGAAATACTATAAAATCCTTTAACAAATCTTCGATAATAACCTGCTAATCCAAGAAAACTACATATATCCATCACATTAGTTGGTCTAGGCCAACCTAGTATAGCCTCGATCTTGTGACACGCCGCCTAATTAATTACCGGGTGATCAATCCTTAATTAATCAATTTCAGAATATCAAGTTGGTTCAGATAATGCATCACTGCCGAGAACTCAAATTTTAAATTTACTAAAACTAACCACCTAGTATTTTAAAAAAGTTGATGTCCAAATTTTATCTTGTCATTAACTAGTACCAAAAGAATATCAATAAACACCATGCCTCACAGTAACATAAGTACAGTCCAACTGAAGTAAAATAAATGGTTGGAGTAAACATCTCCAAATACAATCCCATACAATAAATCAAATGGAAGAAACCAAATCCAAAAGAGAGCTTAAAATGACTAAATTTCTGAAAGTAAGTGATGATGCTAAGATTTAGCACCACCGGATAAGTGATAATGAGCTCAAACAGTAATAGCCATGGCAGTCATAGAGATGTAATTTTATAAGTATGTATAAGGGGATGAGTATAAGAGGAAATAAGACAATGATGTATAGTGGTTCAACCAATTTGGCCTACATTCACTGTGAGTGTGTGATCCCCTAAGTATGGGCACTAATGGCCTTGGATACAATGCACACAAGCTCCTCTCTCTCTCTACTGTGTCTACAAGCAGAGTTTTAGCTAGGGTTACAATGTATTGATCCGTCCCCTGTAGGGTTGTAGGTGACAAGTATATATAGGTCTTGGGGGGTGTAGTGTACCCCCCAAGTATACATGGTGCATGTGAATGATGATCTAGCCAATCCCCTGTTGACACCTGTAGATGCCAAATGATGACATAATATTCCCTCACGTGAGGGTGTGATTTTTTTATAACGGTCTCCCATGTGCCATGTGAGCCTCACGCGCACTGTTCCATACGTCTCCCAAACCACGCGCTGTGATGATGTCACCCTCGGCCTATGAGCCGAGGCCGAGGGCAAAGTTCCTTCCAGTAGTGAGTCTGTCCTAATTCTAGCCTCGTACTGTCGTACCCTCGGAGGGTCGTCTGGATCCTGGTGAAGGGTCGGCCCCCCTGAAGGGTCCTCTGGATCCTGGTGAAGGGTCGGCCCCCTGAGGGGTCGTCTGGATCCTGGTGAAGGGTCGGCCCCCTGAGGGGTCGTTTGGAGCCTGGTGAAGGGTCGGCCCCCCTGAGGGGTCGTCTTGAGCCTGATGAAGGGTCGGCCCCTGAGGGGTCATCCGTTTGGAGGTAATCTTCAGCCAGGCCGAGGATATAAACGGGTATATCAATCACCCCCCAGCCCTTAGCCATAGGTGCTGTTGAGATGGCTGAGGGATAGTGTTGTAATTGAGATGCGTGTATGATCAGTTAGGTGAGTGACACCTGGGTAGATACTCATCATTGTTGTTCCAGTTTCCAAGGCATGGCGACTGCATACTTTGCTTGAGGCTTTGTGCCCTAATGATGCCTTCCTCATGGGATGTGTCCTGCCTTGGTCAATGGGCCCACTCATTACTAAGGTATTTGAGAGATTTTTGAACTCTCTTTCTCTTCTTCTTCTTCTTCGCGCCCAAGCTTTCTCTTTCTAGCTTCCAGCCTTCTTGTCATTTCTGCAATCTCTACGTTTCGAGTTTGGCAGCTTTGCTATTTCTTTCTCAGGTAATCTTTCTGCCCCAGCGTCCTCTTTACTTTCATTACTTTTTTCTCTTTTTGGTTTTAGGCCTGTAGGGCTTAATTTGGGTCATTTTACAACTTTTCCGGCGACTGGTTGTTGAGTGTTCTTGAGTGAAAACCATCAATTCCCTTTTTAATTCAAAAGTCTAATTTGGTCAACTGCAAACTTGTTTGTAGTTAAGTTACCCAAATTCCTCTAAGTGTAGGGTCTTCCCTTTTAATGCTTAGGAGGATTTATAGTTTAGCATCTTAATTCCCATCCTTGAGAGAGAAGCTCTTTGCAGAGATCAGAAGAATAGAGGAAGAGGACGAGAGGAGATGAGGGGCCGACCCTAATTGGGTACGACCCATATTTCCCATTCCTCTTGCCACAATAAAACCATTTGAACCGTCTGAGTCTTGTGGGTCGTCCCATCATCCAGTCGAGTGTCATTCAAGTGAGATGGACGAGAGAGCCTCCTCGCCAACTGGCGCTGGACCTTCCGGTAGAAGAGAGACATCTGACCTAAGCCCAGGCCAAGAGGCCGAGAGGCCGAGGGTATGGTCCCCTCCGAGGCTGTCCCTGTGACAACCCTATCTCCCCATGCCTTTCAGATGGCCTTTCCCCAGGGGCCTCTGGAAGATGATGAGGCCGAGGGAGAGGGGACTGAGGATGAGGGCGATGATATAGATGACCAGATTGATACCTCCCATGCCTCATCCTATATCTCCTCCGTTAGGGATCCCGACCTCTTGATATGGAGGCATGCCTATGCAGTGTCCCCCAATATAACTATGAGGGTTCCCTCAGAGTCTGAGAGGGTTTTTGATTATGAAGAGGGAGAGGTTGCAGTTTATGAACAGATGTTCAAGGTTGGTGTCAGATTCCCTCTGCATCCTGCTATCGTAGGTATCCTGTCAGCCCTTGGTGTTTCCCCCTCTCAACTTCCTCCCAATTCCTGGAGGACGATACTAGGTTATATCTCTCTGTGGAAGAATTATTTCACTGATGAGCCCTCGGCTGACGTATTCTTGGCCTGTTACAATATCACCTCATCGTCCAAACAGCCTGGGTACTATCATCTAGGGGCGAGGAGGTCTGAGAAAAAACTTCTCCACGTGGCACAAACCTCCAACCACGATTGGAAGAAGAGATTCTTCTTTATCTCTGGGGATTGGGAGTTCACCGCCGAGGCTCAACTTGTAGCCGATGGTCCGAGGGTCCCCAGAAGATGGTCTAACCCTTCAATGAAGGCTAGGTCAGACCCCGGACTTAGTCTGGCGGAGAAGGACATCGTTGAGTATCTGAGAGGACGAGGGAGAGAGGGTGAACTTCCAAAATTTGAAGACCTGATGACCCCTTGGTTCCTCAAGGAAGCTGGTTTGAAGGTCACCCCCATTACAGAACTATGTGAGTTGTACTTTTTTTTACTTTTTCCAAGTGTTTTCTTTTTATCTCTGCATTTTTCTCATGTGTCGTCCTCTTTCCAGGTCGTCCTGCAGGTATATCAGACTACCTTTGGGAAATGACTGCTCCCAGCTTATTGTCAGGCTTGGCCAGGAAGAAAGGAAAGGAGCCTCAGCAGGCTCCGAGGAAGATGAAGGTCGCTGGGCCGACGGTTGTCGAGCCGACCGCCGATAGCCACAAAAGAAAGGAGCCTGAGATTCTTGTTGACCCTCGGCCAGATTCTCGGACGAGGGCCAGGGTCGAGGCATCTGAAGGGGCTGCTTCTTCGTCCAGCATGGGGGCCTTCTGGTCTCAGAACTTGGCACATCTGAGGGCCGAGCCCTCATCACTCATTGCAAACTTGAGGGCAGCCAAGGCATCAATGTTTTCTGCTCCCTCGGCTGCTGACTACGACTTCTTGTCAAAGATGCCTCCAGCCAAAGTGTACGATTATGGTCTGCACGCCCTTGCACAGGTATTGGTCTTCACCCACTTCTTTAATTTCATTCTTTCACAAACTGTTTCCTCGGCCTATTGACATCTGTTTATTTTTCTGTGCAGTCTGTATGCACCTTTACCTCGGAAACAAAATGGATGGCCGAAAATGAGGAGAAATTCCATGACGCCGAGAGGGCCATCCAGCATGAGGACGACCTGCAGGCTGACTTAGATACTGCAAAGGCTGAGCTAGAGAGTGCCAGAACTGAGCATGCACGAATTATGGATGAGCTGACGAGGTAACATGATGAGGATATGATGGCTAGAGACTTGCTTTTGAAGGAGAAGGGTGAAGCCATGACCCATCGGGAGGCCCAGTTTAAGATTGAGCTATTTGAGGCTGTGAAGAAAGCCAAGGCCGACGCTGTTGAAGCCTATAAACTCTCAGATGAGTTCCAAGGTTTCGGCCTTGAGTACTTGGAGAGAGGGATAAGGACGGCCTGTCGGTGGGTCGTCCTCAAGTTCAGTGACGTCGTCTCATCGGTCCACCCATCCCTTGAAGCAGTCCAATTGGACGACCCTCTGATCGTCGAGGCTCTGACCCAGGTGGAATCCCAACATACAGAAGGAAAAGGCACGTCTGAGGCTCAGCCTATCATAGTCACAGAGGAAACCTCTCTTATATATGTTGAGGCCCTGCCCTCTGATGTTGTTCCTTAGGGTGGCTGTCTGTAGCCCATACCCTCTTGATGTAATCAATATTTTTGTACTCTACTTGTAGAACACTTGATATTTCATTAATGCTATCGTCTCCTTTACTGTCTTCCTTATTTGCCCTTTGTATGGTTTGTGTTGTGATTTTTTTTTTATAATCACTAACCTCTCCCTCGTCTTTCTTGAGGGTGAACGAGGGGTCATCCCCTGCGTTGGCCCTCACTATAGCCGAGGATTCAAATTACCAAACCAATGGTTTTTAATAAAGTTTTCCCTCGTATTTGTTGAGGACAGTGATGGGGTCGTCCCCTCCACTGGCCCTCATTATAGCCGAGGGATCAAATTACCAAACTAATGGTTTTAATGTTTTCCCTCGTCTTTCTTGAGGACAGTGGTGGGGTCGTCCCCTCCACTGGCCCTCATTATAGCCGAGGGATCAAATTACCAAATTAATGGTTTCAAAGTTTTCCCTCGTCTTTCTTGAGGACAGTTGTGGGGTCGTCCCCTCCACTGGCCCTCATTATAGCCGAGGGATCAAATTACCAAACTAATGGTTTTAGTGTTTTCCCTCATCTTTCTTGAGGACAGTGGGGGGGTCGTCCCCTCCACTGGCCCTCATTATAGCCGAGGGATCAAATTACCAAATTAATGGTTTCAAAGTTTTCCCTCGTCTTTCTTGAGGACAGTGGTGGGGTCGTCCCCTCCACTGGCCCTCATTATAGCCGAGGGTTCAACTTACCAAATTAATGGTTTTTAACAAATTTTTCCCTCGTCTTTCTTGAGGGCAGTGGTGGGGTCGTCCCCTCCACTGGCCCTCATTATAGCCGAGGGTTCAACTTACCAAATTAATGGTTTTTAACAAAGTTTTCCCTCGTCTTTCTTGAGGACAGTGGTGGGGTCGTCCCCTCCACTGGCCCTCGTTATAGCCGAGGGTTCAACTTACCAAATTAATGGTTTTTAACAAAGTTTTCCCTCGTCTTTCTTGAGGACAGTGGTGGGGTCGTCCCCTCCACTGACCCTCATTATAGCCGAGGGTTCAACTTACCAAATTAATGGTTTTTAATAAAGTTTTCCCTCGTCTTTCTTGAGGACAGTGGTGGGGTCGTCCCCTCCACTGACCCTCATTATAGTCGAGGGTTCAACTTACCAAATTAATGGTTTTTAATAAAGTTTTCCCTCGTCTTTCTTGAGGACAGTGGTGGGGTCGTCCACTCCACTGACCCTCATTATAGCCGAGGGTAGTTCTCTAGTAGATGTTTTCACGCGTACTAGAACTGATGAACACAGGATGAGAGGAAACACTGGTATTTCTCATTAATTTTCCAAGTGTTCTGTCGGAGCAACACCTATTACAATTATGGTCCATCAAGACCTTACAACACTATTGATAGTATTTTTTCAAATGATCTGCATTCCAGGGGTTGGAAAAGGGTTCCCCTTCTAGGTTTTCTAGTCTATAGGTCCCATAGACGACTTCATCGATGACCCTATATGGGCCATGCCAATTAGGATGGAGCTTGTTGGGATTTTGCCAAGTCTTCTTGAGGACCAAGTCCCCCACTACGATTGGCCTCTGTTTCACCCTCTGATTGTAAAACCTTGCGGTCCTCTGCTGGTAGGCTGCTTGCCTTATCTCAGCGTCCTCCCTCATTTCCTCAATCAGGTCTAAGTCGAGTCTCCTCTCTTTCGCATTTTTCTGTGGGTCATACACTTGGACTCTATGCGTAGGAAACTCAATCTCGGTGGGGATGACGGCTTCTGAGCCATAAGCTAGCATGAATGGGGTCTCTCCGGTAGAGGTCCTCACTGTCGTCCTGTATGCCCATAGTACGGCATATAACTCCTCGACCCATCTTCCTTTTACCTCCTCAAGCCTCTTCTTGATTCCATATAGGATTGTCCTATTTGTAACTTATGTTTGCCCATTGGCCTGAGGTCGGCCTGGGGTGGAGAAAAATTGTTTGATACTCACCCTTTCACAGTACTTCTGTAGAGAGGTATTCTTGAACTGAGTCCCGTTATCCGAGATGAGGGTGTTGGGGAGACCATATCTGCATATAATATTTTTCCAGATGAACTGGAAGGTCTTCTACTCTGTGATCGTCACCATCGGCTCCGCTTCCACCCATTTTGAAAAATAGTCAATGGCTACGATGAGGAATCGATAGTTATTGAAGGCCCTAGGCAAGGGTCCTACTAAGTCAATTCCCCACACTGCAAATGGCCATGGGGATGTAATGGAAGTAAGAGGCTGATCGGGCTGGTGAGGGATGGTGACAAATCTTTGACATTTGTCGCACTTTTTTACATATGCCGCTGCGTCTTTCCCCAAGGTCGGCCACCAGTACCCCTGGGTGATTAGCCTCTTCGCTAAGGATCTGCCCCCGATGTGGCTTGAGCACGATCCTTCGTGCACATCTTACAAAATGGAAGGGACTTCTGAGGGATGCACACACCTAAGTAAGGGGAGCAAAAACCCCTTTTTGTACAAGGTGTCTCCGATGACAGTGAATTTTGCAGCCCTGTACCTCAGCTTCTTCCTTTCTTGCCTTGCTTCTGGCATCTCACCCTCTTTAATGTATCTGATCAGGGGGTCCATCCATGAAGCTTCTTGAGAAACATTTAGGCAATTGCTAAGTGTTCCCTCAGTGTCTTCAATAGTTGGCCGAAGTAAAATTTCTACTGGGACCGTCCTCCTGATGTCTGTCCTCGTTGCCAAGGCCAACCTAGCAAGGGCATCAGCACGGCCATTGTCGAGCCTAGGTATCCTCTTTAATTTCACTTCTCTGAAGCCCTTCAGTAACGACCTCACCTTCTCAAGGTACCTAGCCATCCTCTCGTCCTTAGCCTCGTAGGGTCCTAGTATCTGATTCACTACTAGCCTTGAATCACTATGGACCAAAATCAGGCCGACACTAAGAGACTTGTCCAAGGAGAGGCCTGCTACTAAGGCCTCATATTCAGCCTCGTTGTTGGAGGCTTTGAAGTTGAACCTCATGGCGTATTCAACGTCTGTGCCATCGGGTGCTAATAGTATCAGTCCAGCTCCACTTCCGCTGTCACAGGAGGACCCGTCAACGAAGAGGCTCCACAGAGTCTTTCCCTCTAAAAAATTTCCCTCGGAGAGGGATCCCTGTCTAAAGATGTATCTCCCCTCTTCATTTTCAGTCGTTTTCCTTCTAGCGGTGCTTGTCTCAGCCCTATCTGCGGGTGTGTCTGTGGGCCTGTCTTGCTGTGTATCTGTCTTCCCGAGGGTCTCACCCTTGGCTTCATCATCTTCCCAAGTAAACTCAGCTACGAAATCTGCCAGCGCTTGCCCCTTAATGGCCGTCCTAGGCTGATACACTATGTCAAACTCTCCCAGCTCTATAGCCCAGGCCATTAGCCTGCCTAATTTTTCTGGCTTGTGTAGGACCTGCCTAAGAGGAGAGTCGGTGAGGATGACCATTGTATGGGACTGGAAGTACGGCTTCATCTTCCTTGAGGCATGGATCAATGCGTAGGCTAACTTCTCCATCCTCGGGTATCTTTGCTCTGCCCCCTGGAGTGCCTTGTTGTTAAAATACACATGCCTCTGTATCCTGTCTTCGTCTCTCACAATGGATGCACTGATGGACGACTCTGAGACGATGAGGTATACATAAAGTCGTTCACCCTGCACGGGTCGTGACAGCAGCAAGGGAGACCCTAAGTATGACTTTAGGTCCCTGAAAGCCTCATCACACTCTTCACTCCATTCGAAGGCCTTCCTAAGGATCTTAAAGAATGGCAAACACTTGTCCGTGGCCCTAGACACGAACCTGTTCAAGGCATCAACTCTCCCTGTGAGTCTCTGAACGTATTTAATGGACTTGGGGGTCTTCATCTCAACAAGGGCCTTTATCTTTTCAGGATTGGCCTCGATGCCTCTTTGGTTGACAATAAACCCCAAGAACTTCCCTGCTCCGACCCCGAAGACACACTTGGCTGGATTAAGCTTCATCTTATATTTGTCCATCGTATTAAAGGTCCTCTCCAGGTCTGCCACATGATCCTTTGCCTTCAGACTCTTAGTCAGCATGTCATCTACGTAGACCTGCATAGACTTCCCAATTTGGTCTTCAAACATTTTATTTACGAGGCGCTGGTACGTTGCCCCCGCATTTTTTAGGCTAAAGGGCATGAACCTGTAATAGTATGTCTCCTTATCAGTGATGAAGGCTGTTCTCTCTGAGTCTTCAGGGTTCATGAAGATCTGGTTATACCCTGAATAGGCATCCATGAAGCTCATGAGCTCATGGCCTGCGGTAGCGTCTACCATCTGGTCAATGCGGGGGAGAGGAAAGATGTCTTTGGGATAGTGCTTGTTGAGGTCTGTGAAGTCCACGCACATTCTCCACTTCCCGTTGGCCTTTGGGGCAATGATTGCATTGGACAGCCATACAGGGTAGATGACCTCTCTGATAAATTCAGCGTCTTCTAATTTTTTGACCTTGTCCCTGATGACCTCATATTTTTCTCTAGAGTAAATTCTCCTTTTCTGCTTTACCGGCTTCACTCCCTCTACCACATTGAGCTTGTGGCACATGATTTTAGGGTTAATCCCCGGCATATCTACATGACTCCATGCGAAGACGCTTTGCCTTCTCCTCAACAGTTTAATGAGGTCTTCCTTGATATTGGGCTTCAGAGACTTACCAACTTGGACGATTTTTTCTGGGTCATCCTCATCGAGGATGATGGATTCTACCTCTTCCGCGGCCTCTCCTTTCTTTAGCTTCGTCTCATCCCTGGGGTCTAGGGTATCAATATTGTAAGTGGTCGTAGCCCTCTTGTGTGCCTCCCTTTCTTCAGCGGAGTTGTAGTAACACTCTCGCGCTGTCGTCGGGTCTCCCTGAACTTCCCCCACCCCGTAAGGGGTAGGAAATTTAATCATCTGATGGACCGTAGATGGCACAACTTCAAACCCTTTGAGGGCCACACGCCCCAGTATGATGTTGTAAGCCGAAAACACATGTTCATCCATCACAAAGAAACTGACCTTCTTGGTAAGCCATCTCGGCCACTCGTCCCCCATCCTAACATCAGCCTCATATACCCCAAGGGGATGAACCTTTTCCCCACTGAACCCAATCAATGGATGATGGCATGGGACGAGTCTAGCACGACTGAGACCTAAGGCTTTGAAGCATGGCCAAAACATCACATCTGCAGAGCTACCCCCATCTACCAAGATCCTCGGCACCTCACACCCGTGCACCCTGGTAGTGATGACGAGAGGGTCATCATGTGGGGCTAAGAGGCCTTTGAAGTCCATTATCGAGAATCCCACTATCAGAGTGTCCATATCAACCTTCTTCCTCTTTTCTGACTTGACCTCCAGAGAGGTTGAGTGTACCGTCTTCGTCACTGCCTTGGCCTCAGCCACATGGGCCTTCCTGTCGGCGACCTCAGACCCTCCTCCTGCTAGACCTCCGGAGATCATTCCCACTCCGAACGAGATCATATTAAGCCTCTTGACAGGGCCGTGGTCGTCTCTCGGCGGGAGGTCAGGGTCGTCCTCAACATCAGAAGGGTCGTCCCCTCTTTTTTGAGGACCTTCTCTACATGCATCGCCTCTCTTCTTTCTGGGGTCGTCCCCTCGGCCCCTCTTGAAGGAACCTTTGTCGATGTACTTTCTGAGCTTACCTTCTTTCAGCATCTTCTCAATCTCATCTTTCAGAGCAAAGCATTTGTCTGTTACGTGGCCGTGGTCTTGGTGAAATTCACACCACAGGTTCTTATTCCTCTTGCCGGGGGCTGCCCTCAGCTTCTCAGGCCACTTCAGGGACCGATCACTCTTTATCTCATTAAGAATCTGTTCACAGCTGACCGTTAGAGGGGTGTAACCAGCGAACTTGTCATCCGTGGACCTCTTTTTCCCCTCTTTGTTCTTCTTAGAGTATTTACCCCCACTAGCACCTCCTTTTTCGTCTTCATATTTTGCGGCCATCACCTCTTCGGCGTTCATCACCTTTCCTGCTATCAACAACAATTCAGCCATCGTCCTCAGAGGGTCTTCAGCAAGCTTCCATAACAACTTCCCCTTTTGGAGTCCTTCAATCAGGGCTGTCATAGCTATGCTCTCCTCATAGTATTCCACCTCCAGCTTCTCTTTATTGAATCTGGCTATGTAGTCCCTTAGACTCTCACTCTTACCCTATTTAACATAGAGAAGGTGGGTGGTCTTCTTCTGTGGCCTCACCCCAAAGCAAAAGTTATGGATGAACATGTCTTCCAACTGCTTAAAGTTTTCAATGGAGTTTTTTGGAAGAGACGTGTACCAGACATGTGCAGCCCCAGTCAGGGTACCAGAGAAGTCACGACACCTCATCTCATCCGAGATGGAGTATATATCTGCTGCTGATTGATACATCTCCACGTGGTGGACGGGGTTGGTGCTCCCGTCATATCTTGGGGTGACCACAGGTGGCTTGAACTTTGATGGCGTGGGGAAGTTGACTATCTTTACCACAAAGGGTGAGCCTATGGTGTATCCCCTCTGAAGAGGGTCCCGACTCTTCAGTTTATCACCGATCTTATCCTCTAGTCGCTGGATTGAGTCATTCCAGGGCCTCACAGGGTCGGCTTGGCTGATGTTATCCCCTGCCGCCTCTCTGAGGTGGACGGAGGGTTCTGTTGTGGCAGGCCTGTGTCGGCTGTTTACTTCCCTTTGGCCGTCATCTCGTCCTTGGGGTCAGCCATCTGTTGCCTCCCTCCTGGACCTCGCAACACTTCTTGACCTGGGCAATTTTTCCCGCAGGTCATTTACTGGGCCCTGCCTCTCAAAAGCTAACCCCCTGCTCAAGCGATCAAAAGCAGAGCCTCTCGGGCGATCATCAGGGTTTGGTCTCCCGCACTTTCCTCTACTATCCTGGAGAGGTCGTACAGTATTATTGGAGACCTCATACGGTTTCCAGCATTCTATTGGGGCCTCCTCTCCCTCCAGATCGTCATACCTGTCCTCAGGGCAAGGGTTTCCTTGCCTCCCCAGGCGTAGACGCCGGGGGTCAGCAACATCCCTATGCCGCTGAGGGGGTGGCAGGTCTTTGCGTGGTGCCTGGGGTGGTCCCCTGGCCTCATGCTGTCCTGGAGCTGCTGCCGGAGTAATCATCTCAGGTGAAACCCCTGGGGGTCTTAGTATGTTCTGGCTTAGAGCCGTGAACTGCTCCTACATCATCCGTTGGCTTGCTGCCAGAGACTTTAAGGCTGCCGCCACATCTGCCATCTCAGACTGAGGCGGCGGCTGACTGGAACTGGGTCTTCCCCCATCATCCAGCGGGGGAAGTGGTGGCGGTGGCATTTCGGGTGCCATGTGTTTGAGTTATGAAAAGATGAACTGAAGAAAAGACTGGTGAGCTTGGGAACCTTAGTGGGTCTCTTTCAATGGTGAAAAAACTCCTCTCAGGGGGAGTGCTGGCTCACCACCAGAGTGCCCAGTGAGGTCAAGCTGTACAAAGGAAGAGATGTCTTCTCGTTCCCACAGACGTCGCCAAACTGATGATGCTAAGATTTAGCACCACCGAATAAGTGATAATGAGCTCAAACAGTAATAGCCATGGCAGTCATAGAGATGTAAGTGTATAAGTATGTAGAAGGGGATGAGTATAAGAGGAAATAAGACAATGATGTATAGTGGTTCAGCCAATTTGGCCTACATCCACTGTGAGTGTGTGATCCCCTAAGTATGGGCACTAATGGCCTTGGATACAATGCACACAAGCTCCTCTCTCTCTCTACTGTGTCTACAAGCAGAGTTTTAGCTAGGGTTACAATGTATTGCTCCGTCCCCTGTAGGGTTGTAGGTGACAAGTATATATAGGTCTTGGGGGGTGTAGTGTACCCCCCAAGTATGCATGGTGCATGTGAATGATGATCTAGCCAATCCCCTGTTGACACCTGTAGATGCCAAATGATGACATAATATTCCCTCACGTGAGGGTGTGATTTTGTTATAACGGTCTCCCATGTGCCATGTGAGCCTAACGCGCACTGTTCCACACGTCTCCCAAACCACGCGCTGTGATGATGTCACCCTCGGCCTATGAGCTGAGGTCGAGGGCAAAGTTCCTTCCAGTAGTGAGTCTGGCCCAATTCTGGCCTCGTACTGTCGTACCCTGGGAGGGTCGTCTAGAGCCTGGTGAAGGGTCGGCCCCCCTGAGGGGTCGTCTGGAGCCTGGTGAAGGGTCGGCCCCCCTTAGGGGTCGTCTTGAGCCTGATGAAGGGTCAGCCCCTGAGGGGTCGTCCGTTTGGAGGTAATCTTCAGCCAGGTCGAGGATATAAACGGGTATATCAGTAAGCATGAGTAAGGACGACATGTCCAAGCAATATGAATAACTGAAAAATGGAGGATAGACTGAATCGTTTACTAGCAATAATCCTGCAGCTACAGCACGACAACTGAATAGAGTCTCCTAAGGTTGGTGTCCCTATGGCTGGGCACCTAAAATAATGGAACAGTAGAAAGATAGACAGAAAAACGGGTCAGAGCCCGAGTTGAACCCAGTTTAAAAATAGCAAGTGCTTAAATTGATTCAATTATCATAATTATTAATCAAGTTAACTTAGGGTACTCACTTGAGATACTCGACCCTCAATCTAGTGTGCACGTCTAACGAGCCTAACTACCCGTACTAGTCATGATACCCTGACTGACTACTAAGTGTATAATATGAAGTTTGAAAGTCTCTCCAAATAACGTAGAAACCGACATACTTATAATTTCAATAAAGAATTAGGATTTCTTTAGGTTATTCTCATATTCTAAATGCCCAACTGATAATACCATGAGTGTACAATAATAATATTGACAACAATAAAAGGCAACAAACATGATTTCCGATATACACACCTTATTCGCTTTATGTATTCAGATCAGATTATATAAATATTAGTACTACGCATACTCAGCTATCTAGTCCATTTGCAAATCTCAACATAGAGGACAACAGGTTCAATCTCTCGAGAACCAATAGAAACATAAACACATATTGGAGGCGAACATAGTCCAAAGCCGATGGGCTACGCACATACCTACGCACCCATACGATCCTCATCACTATCAATCTCATGGATAGCCCATACCTAGGTTCCATACTCTTGTGGTACGACTCTAAATCCCCCGAAGGCACATAAGATTCGGTCGTCCACAACGCGTTAACCTCCGATCGATAGCCAGTAGCTAGGTATGTTATACACATAATATTTGAACCATAAGCATACACATAACTTATATAAATTCAGTAACTTTCACACAGTCTAGTGTTTAGGGCACGAATACTACGTCTCTTATTGTAACCCGTACCTTATTCGTATATATTCCCCGTTTTACCTTCTCAACTCTTTAATCCTATGGATTTTTATATCTCCCAAGGATCGACATTCTCTTGTTAACTAATAATTATTTATTTAAGTCATTCGATAATCATACTGGTTTAATACTCGTGTAAATAAGCCTACGAGAAGTTTGAAACACAAATTGGGCCTATAAAGGCCATTCTGGAATCTCGTTAGAAGGCCCATAAATCTCATTCGAACTAACGAGGGTCTTTCGAACGAATGTCTTCGAACGAATCACCAAACTCGTTAGAAGGAATACTGGAATCTCATTAGAAGTCTCGTTCGAACGAGGTCGTTCGAATGACCTGGGCTAGACTTCTAACGAAATTCCAGAAGTCGCCCAGTTCGTTTCCATGATTCATTGTTCCCAATTCTTACCACTCCAAACTCATCCTAAATTCATTCCAACACCAATAACAGGTTTCCTACTATCTTAAGTCACCTTAGATCACCTAATAACATAATTTTTGGGGTCAAATCCTTCTAATCATCATGTAATTTCAATAAATCCCCAAATTTTGCCACAAACCCTATTAACATGAACCCATAATTTAATTGTTCATAAAAACTCCATTTTAATTCGTGATTTACATCTAGTTCACTAACTTTCACATTTCTATTAAAGGAAAGTCCTCTACATGCAAACCCCCATCATATTTTCTAAATTCTCTACACGATTTCATCATAATAAAACCCAAATTGGTATTTGTTGTTCTAAAACCTCAATACATGTTACAAGAGTAATAATTGCTAAGAGAAGAGCAAGATAATCACTTGCCTTAAAAATGAACTTCTGATTTGTGGGTTGAAAATGGTATAGGGATGATCCTCCTGACACGATCTATGCGTTGGTGTAATTTTTGTTGTGAAAGGTTGAGTTCTTGGCTTAGGGATCTAATGGAGTCTTCT
Organism: Sambucus nigra; assembly: GCA_949130495.1. Taxonomy (NCBI): domain Eukaryota; kingdom Viridiplantae; phylum Streptophyta; class Magnoliopsida; order Dipsacales; family Adoxaceae; genus Sambucus; species Sambucus nigra. Next base: position 94,181,183 of record OX422214.1, read on the forward strand.
TCTCCTTCCTTGGTTCTCTCTCTCTTTTCCTCTCTTCTCACGTAGATTGAAACTGACAGCCACTAACCCTTAATGCCTTTCTTAATTAACCCAATTTTCGTCCATTTAATTACCATAAAATTTCTAAAGAACAAAATACCCCTCTGGGGTGCCATTTTGGGTTAAAAAGTTTCGGATTCCAAATTACATACCCGAATAGTGTTTTCTGACTATTTCGACCCTTCTGGACACTCTGGGGCACTCAAAACAGTCGTACAAGTTATACAAAAATAAATTATCTTTTAACCCCCCAAATATACACAATTAACGCGACTCATACGCATCCCAAATATTTATAACATTACTGCCGTGTATCTCATTCCTGGCCATACTATTATTTCAATAATTACTAACTCTCATCCTGTTAGTGATTATTATCATAAAGTCGGATTAATTTCAATTTAAATTTTGTCCCTTTAATTTAATTAATCCCCATTTTCCATAAAATAAATATGCCTAAAAATACGGGGTATTACATACTTCCCCCCTAATAACATAATTTCGTCCCGAAATTTGGAAAGAAAAATAAATACCTGGCAGGAATAACTCTGGATAACCTTCACGCATGTCATCCTCGCGCTCCCAAGTTGATTCCTTAACGTTATGGTGCCGCCACTCAACACGTACTAGTGGTACTATTTTCGACCTCGACTTCCTCTCGCTGCGGTCTAGGATAGCTATTATCCCTTCCTCGTATGAGCTATCAGGATATAAGTATATATCCTCTAACGCGATGTGAGTATGGCCAAATCATCTCGAAGAAATCTCCTCAGCGAAGAGATATGAAACACATCATGGACTCTGTGCAAGTTCTCCGGTAACCCAAGTCTATAAGAAATTGGCCCAATCCTCTCGATGATGGGCAATGGCCCTACATACCTAGGCGCCAACTTTCCGTTATTCCCAAAATGCATAACTCCCTTCATAGGAGACACCCGAAGTAATACCTAGTCCCCAATGTTGAACTCTAAAAAATAACGTTTGGCATCAGCATAACTCTTCTGCCGATCCCGAGCAACCCAAATACGGCTCCGTATCAACTCTATCCTTGCCGAAGTATCTTGAATCACTTCCGGACCCAGTAACTTATTGTCCCCCACTTCTAGCCAACATACTGGGGAGCGACAAAGTCTGTCGTATAGGGCTTTGAATGGAGCCATACCGATAGTAAACTGATAGGAGTTGTTATAGGTAAACTCCACCAGTGGAAGTTACTGCTCCCAACTTCCGCCAAAATCAATGATGCACATCCGTAACATGTCCTCCAACACCTGGTTCATCCGTTCTGTCTATGACGGGTTTGTGTTGAAGACGTAGCGGCCCAAAATTTAAAGTTTCATTATTGGTGAGTTTAGAGACATGTTTTTACGTCAACAACATTTTGATTCCAATTATTCCAAAAGGTATGAATGCACTTTTTTTATATGTACGAGACTTAGCATATTTTGATTGGTTTTATTTTAGTTTAAGCAACTTTAGTTTAAATAACTTTCTATTTCTTGAAAAATATTTTAGAACTTTATATAAAAGTTTTGGTCTTAGAAATGTAAAATAAAAGTTTCGGAGATCCTTTACTATTGTATTTTGATATGGGTTTTGATGTTTGTTTAAAATTTTCTCGCAATCTTTTATGTGACTATTGTAGGTAGATTTCACGATTATTTGACACATTAAAAAAATTATGTTGAATAATTTTATATTTTTTAAACAGGGTGGATAGTCTTATAGAGAGGGAATTTTATCCAAATTTTTTAAATTGTTTACAATTATTTGTGTTGTATAAAAAATTATTTTTGACTTACAATTTTGGCACCCAATTTGATACGGTTGACAATTTTGGCATCCATGACCATCCGTCTGCGGGTGATAGGTTGTGCTCAGCCGTAACTCCGTACCCAATACCTCCTGAAAACACTCCCAAAATCGAGAAACGAACACCTTGTCTCTATTAGACACGATATTGAGAGGCACTCCGTGGAGTCTAGCTATCTCTGCTATGAATAACTGGGCATATTGTCCTGTAGTGTAGTCTGTCTTGACTGGTAGAAAGTGGGCTACTTTGGTCAACCGATCCACTATCACCCATATCGAATCGTGACCCCTCTGCGATGTAGGTAATCCCGTGATGAAATCCATGGAAATGCGCTCCCATTTCCACATAGGAACCTCTAATGGCTGTAGAAGTCCCGCTGGTCTCTGGTGGTCCACCTTTACCAGCTGACAAGTGGCACATTTCGAGACGAACTTGGCAATATCCTTCTTTATTTCGCTCCACCAGTACTGTCTACGCATGTCCTAATACATCTTATCCCCGCTGGGATGAACTGCAAATCGAGAACTGTGCGACTCTGTTATCACCTTGTGTCGCAGATTTTCATCCTCGGGAATAACCAATCTCCTATTGGAACGTAGGCCCCCGTATGAACCCACAGTGTAAGACTTAGCCGCCTCGGCTAGAAGCTTCACTATCTGACTTTGGCAAAATGGATCATCTGCCTGAGCTTGTACTACTCCCATAATAATCTGGGGCATAATCGTCATTACAGACATAAACGATCGAGACATCGCATCCTGGTTCCCTAACTCCTTCCATTTCGTTTTCCACACCTCGACCACCTCACCAACTGGCCTATGACTCAATGCGTCTACTATCACATTAGCCTTCCCCAGGTGGTATTGGATATCAAATTGATAATCCTTCACGAACTCAAGTCACCGTCGTCGACACATATTTAGCTCCTTTTGCGTGAAGAGGTACTGTAGTGATTTGTGGTCCGTGAATAAGCAAAATTTCTCTCCTAGGAGGTAGTGTCTCCAAATCCGAAGTGCGAACACGACTGCTGCTAACTCCAAGTCGTGGGTTAGGTAATTCCTCTCATGAGGCTTAAGCTTACGGGAGGCATAAGCTATAGCCTGGTCTTCCTGTTGAAGTACACCTCTAGGTCCTAATAAGGATGCATCAGTGTAGACTAGATACTTCACTCCCGCCCTGGGTAAAGCTAACATTGGTGCTGAGGTTAACTTATCCTTAAACTCGTCGAAGGCTAACTGATAGGAGTCATTCCAGATAAATGGCACTCCTTAGCGAGTCAAGTGCGTCAACGGACCCGCTATCTTTAAAAACCCCTTGATGAACCTCCTGTAGTATCCGGCTTAACCTAAGAAACTACGTATCTCGATCGGTGTCGTGGGTTATCCCCATTCCTTCACCGCCGACACCTTCCCCGGATCCACGGATATCCCCATATTGGAGATGATATGCCCCAGAAACTGTACCTCCTTCAGCTAAAACCCACATTTCTCGTATTTTGTGACAACTAATGCTGGCACAGTGTCTGTAAAACTTGCCTCAAGTGCTCGACGTGATCTTCTTCGGTCTGTGAGTAAACCAGAATGTCATCTATGAATATGATGACGAACTGGTCCAAGAATTCTCTAAACACTCTGTTCATCAAGTCCATGAACATGGTTGGGGCGTTGGTAAGCCTGAAGGGCATAACCCTGAATTCATAGGAACCATATCTCGTCAGGAAAGCCGTCTTCAACACGTCCTATTCCCTGATACGTAGCTGATGGTACCCTGATCTCAAATCAATCTTTGAGAAGAAAGTCGCTCCTCTCAACTGGTCAGATAAGTCATCAATTCGAGGCAACGAATATTTGTTCTATATCATGACTTTATTCAACTCTCGATAATCAACACATAATCGTAACGATCCATCCATATTCTTAACGAATAATACGGGAGCACCCCATGGCAAAGTACTTCGATGGATAAACCCCTTCCCCAATAACAACTCAATCTGGTCACGCAACTCCGTCATCTATGCTGGAGCCATACGGTAAGGTGCGCGAGCTATCGGTCGCGTATTTGGCACTAAATCAATGACGAAGTCTATCTCTCTACTCGGTGGTGACCCCAGAATATCCTGAAACACATCGGAGAACTCTCGAACCACAGGAATTGAATCCAATGGCACCACAACCTCCGTAGAGGTCTCCTCCTCTATATAGTATAAATAAGTGGATGATCCTCCCTCAGAGTGAGGCATCGCCACCAGAAACATCTCATGCCCGGGTATGGCAAAAAATATACTCTTACTATAACAGTCAATCATGGACCTATACCTGAAAAGCCAATCCATACCCACAATCGCGTCGTACTCGGACATGTCTAATACGAGCATATCAGCGGGTAAGATAAACCTCCCAAGATAAATAAAAGAAATAATGGAACCCCTACTCAACGGTGAATCCACACAAGTGGTTGTACCCTCTGTGGTATCAAATAATCCTGTAGTACGCGCAAACCTCGTGGCAATAAAGTAGTGTGTGTCTCCCGTATCAAATAGAATGTGCCCCAAAGTCCCATGGATAGAAAACATACCCTCAATCACTGGCGGGTCCTGCGGGACTGCGTCCTGGTGCAGATTATAAACTCGTCCATACTGAAGCTGCCCTTGCTGAACTGGGGCGGCTGGTATGGTGGCAATGCTGCCATCTGTGGAGGTGTTGGGAGGGCTGTGGGAAATAATGGTCTCTGGGGTTCTTGACAGACACCCTGCTGCTGTTGCTAGACCCTACCCTTCTGAGGGCAGCCCTGGCGTTTGTGGCAGTGTTGCCACACGTGAAATATCTCCCTGAGAAAGGTCCTCCCCTCTGTCCCTGCTGTTGTCCCCAGCCCTAATGGTCGTTACCACCTCTCCCTTGGCCATTTTGGCCCTACTGAAACTGCTGCTGGCCCTGCTGGCCATATCGAAAGCCTCCCTGCCCATGTCTAAAACCTCCTGACCTGAACCTCTTAGGATCCCCTTGTTGGGAACCCTCATCACTGTGCCTATGTTGGCCCTGAATTGTCTGTGCCCCACCGACACCATTTCCTCCTGCCCTACCCTGCTGGCTGGGCTCTCCCACCTTCTTAACCTCAAACAAGTGGAAACGGTGGTCCTAGCAGTGGAGTGGAGCTGCGTTGAAGACATCTGAATAGGTGGCCAAGGAGAGATTGCCTATTAAATGCTGGAAAATTCTCCATGTCAACCCATCCATAAAGCGCTGAATCTTTTTCTCTTCAGTCGAAATCTCACTCGGTACAATATTGAGAAGATTAGTAAATTCTGCCTCGTACTCTGCTACGGTCCTTCCCTCCTGCTTTAGATTTGATAACTTCTAACTCATCTCGGCTTGGACAGCCGAAGGGAAATACTTGCGATCAAACCTCACCCAAAAGTCTCAATTACTGAGTGTCTCTCTCTCTCTTCAGCGGTGGTGATGAACTCCCACCACTGCAGTACTGCCCCTACTAGTTTGAATGTGGCAAAAATCTGACTCTGTACTCCCGTGCACTCGTGCATCCTTAAATGCCTTTGGATGTCTTTTTTCCATTAGCTTGCTACGATTACATCAGAGCTCCCTGAAAACTTTGAAGGATGCGCCTTCTAGAAGGCATATCTAACACGCTCCCAAGCAGACGGGAAAACCCGGGCCTGAACTGGAGCCACCACCGGTGCCTGAGGTGGTGCCTATTGTGCTATGGACAAAGCAGCATTAACCGCATGAGCCATAATAGCTGCCACTTCAGCGACATTCATCATACCCTGAGTGGGTGCAGGCTGAGCCTCTGGCTGGGCTTCCCTGGGAACTCTTTGTGCACGCTTTGGAGGCATCTAAAAAGAGAGAAGAGTTTTATAAGTCTACAATCATATTCTCATATTAACAGAAGTACGTAAAACATATAAAAAGTACAATAATCCTAAAATATAGGGTTCTATACCAAAGGACGCTACACAGAGACATAATAAGCCGCACAGATCCTAAGGACACTAGAACCTGATGCTCTGATACCACCTGTGACACCCCGCCTAATTAATTACCGGGTGATCAGTCCTTAATTAATCAATTTCAGAATATCAAGTTGGTTCAGATAATGCATCACTACCGAGAACTCAAATTTTAAATTTAATAAAACTAACCACCTAGTATTTTAAAAAGGTTGATGTCCAAATTTTATCTTGTCATTAACTAGTACCAAAAGAATATCAATAAACACCATGCCTCACAGTAACATAAGTACAGTCCAACTGAAGTAAAATAAATGGTTGGAGTAAACATCTCCAAATACAATCCCATACAATAAATCAAATGGAAGAAACCAAATCCAAAAGAGAGTTTAAAATGACTAAATTTCTGAAAGTAAGCATGAGTAAGGACGACATGTCCAAGCAAGATGAATAACTGAAAAAGGGAGGATAGACTGCATCGTCTACTAGCAATAATCCTGCAGCTACAGCACGACAACTGAATAGAGTCTCCTAAGGTTGGTGTCCCTGTGGCTGGGCACCTAAAATAATGGAACATTAGAAAGATAGACAGAAAAACGGGTCAGAGCCCGAGTTGAACGCAGTTTAAAATAGCAAGTGCTTAAATTGATTCAATTATCATAATTATTAATCAATTTAACTTAGCGTACTCACTTGAGATACTCGACCCTCAATCTAGTGTGCACGTCTAACGAGCCTAACTACCCGTACTAGTCATGATACCCTAACTGAATACTAAGTGTGTAATATGAAGTTTGAAAGTCTCTCTAAATAACGTAGAAACTGACATACTTATAATTTCAATATAGAACTAGGATTTCTTTAGGTTATTCTCATATTCTAATGCCCAACTGATAATACCATGAGTGTACAAATAACAATATTGACAACAGAAAAAGGCAACAAACATGATTTTCGGTATACACACCTTATTCGCTTTATGTATACATGCCAGATTATATAAGTATTAGTACTATTCATACTAGGCTATCTAGTCCATTTGCAAAGCTCACGTATAGAGGAAAATAGGTTCAATCTATCGAGAACCAATAGAAACATAAACACATATTGGAGGCGAACATAGTCCTAAGTCGATGGGCTACGCACATACCTACTCACCCATACGACCGTCATCACTGTCAATCTCATGGATAGCAGTACCTAGGTTCCATGCTGTAGTGGTACGACTCTAAATCCCCTGAAGGCACACAAGATTTGGTCGTCCACAACGCGTTAACCTCCGATCGATAGCCAGTAGCTAGGTATGTTATACACATAATATTTGAACAATAAGCACACACACAACTTATATAAATTCAGTAACTTTCACACAGTCTAGTATTTAGGGCATGAATACTATGTCTCTTATTATAACCCGTACCTTATTTGTATATATTCCCCTTTCTATCTTCTCAACTCTTTAATCCTATGGATTTTTATATCTCCTGAGGATCGACATTCTCTCCGTTCACTAATAATTATTTATTTAAGTCGCTCGACAATCATACTGGTTTAATACTCGTTTAAATAAGACTACGGGAAATTCAAAACAAAAATCAGGCTTAAAAAGGCCATTCTGGAATCTCGTTAGAAGGCCCAAAAATCTCGTTCGAATGAGGTCGTTCAAATTAGGGTCGTTCGAACGAAGGTCTTCGAACGAATCACCAAACTCGTTAGAAGGGCTACTGGAATGTCGTTAGAAGTTTCATTCGAACGAGGTCGTTCGAACGACATGGGTTAAACTTCTAACGAAATTCCAGAAGTCGCCCAGTTCGTTTCCCAGATTCGTTGTTCCCAATTCTTACCACTCCAAACTCATCCTAAATTCATTCCAACACCAATACCAGGTTTCCTACTATCCTAAGTCACCTTATTTCACCTAATAACATAATTTTTGGGGTCAAATCCTTCTAATCATCATGTAATTTCAATAAATCCCCAAATTTTGCCACAAACCCTATTAACATGAACCCAAAATTTAATTGTTCATAAAAACTCCATTTTAATTCATGATTTACATCTAGTTCACTAACTTTCACATTTCTATTAAGGGAAAAATCCTCTACATGCAAACCCCCATCATATTTTCTAAATTCTCTACACAATTTCATCATATTAAAACCCAAATTGGCATTTGTTGTTCTAAAACCTCAATACATGTTATAAGAGTAATAATTGCTAAGAGAAGAGGAAGATAATCACTTGCCTTAAAAATGAACTTCTAATTTGCGGGTTGAAATTGGTATAAGGATGACCCTCCTGACACGATCTACGCGTTGGTGTACTTTTTGTTGTGAAAGGTTGAGTTCTTGGCTTAGGGCTCTAATGGAGTCTTCTTCTCCTTCCTTGGTTCTCTCTCTCTTTTCCTCTCTTCTCACGTAGGTTGAAACTGACAGCCACTAACCATTAATGCCTTTTTTAATTAACCCAATTTTCGTCCATTTAAATACCTTAAAATTTCTAAAGACCAAAATACCCCTCCGGGGTGCCGTTTTGGGTTAAAAAGTCCCGGATTCCAAATAACATACCCGAATAGTGTTTTCTGACTATTTCGACCCTTCCGGACACTCTAACGTACTCAAAACAGTCGTACGAGTTATACAAAAATAAATTATCTTTTAACCTCCTAAATATACACAATTAACGCGACTCATATGCGTCCCAAATATTTATAACATAACTGTCGTGTATCTCATTCCCGACCATACTATTATTTCAATAATTACTAAATCTCATCCCGTTAGTGATTATTATCATAAAGTCGGATTAATTTAAATTTAAATTTTCTCCCTTTAATTTAATTAATCCCCATTTTCCATAAAAATAAATATGCCTAAAAATACGGGGTATTACAGATCTTTTGAGGGTAAACCGACACTCCCTCCTTAGAAATGACATGTCCTAGAAAAGAGACGCATTTCGCATATAATTTCTCCTTCCTAAGGATTTGCAGCACTATATCTAAATGCTTTTCGTGTTCTTCTATACTCTTGGAATAAATAAAGATGTCATCAATTAAAACAACCACACATTGATCCAAATATTTCCTAAACACTCTATTCATCATATCCATAAAAGCAAAAGGTGCATTAGTTAGTCCAAATAGCATCACAAGAAATTAATAGTGACCATATCTAGTACGAAAAGCTGATTTCTAAATATCCTCCTCCTTAATCTTCAATTGGTGATAGCCTGACCTAAGGTCAATCTTTGAAAATATTTGCGCACCTTGAAGTTGGTCAAACAAATCATCTATATGAGGTAAGGGGTATTTATTCTTAATGGTCACCTTATTTAGTTCATGATAATCTATACATAACCTCATCGTCCCATCCTTCTTTTTAACAAATAACACTGGAGCACCCCAAGGGGTTACACTTGGTCTAATAAAACCCTTGTCTAACAAATCCTGTAATTGAAATTTTAATTCCCTTAATTCTAAATGTGCCATACGATAAGGTGGTTTCGATATTGGTATAGTTCCAGGAATGAGGTCAATCGTAAACCCTATTTCTCTACTAGGAGGAAGACTAGGTAAATCATCAGTAAAAACATCTGGAAAATGTTTAGCTATAGGAATATCTTCTAAAATAGGCTCTTTTGTTTGAAATCAATGACACTTGAAAGGAATCCTTGACATCATTTCTTAAGAAAACTACAATCTTGCATTACAGAGATAATGAAGCACCTTATACTCTTGACTCACTTGAGTCTACATTGTATAAGTGCTCATCCAGTTTGGAAACTGTGACAAAATTAGAGTCCCATTCCCTATATACCAAAGAGCCTCAAAATCTTCTTCTTATGCCACACTTGATTCAATAGAAGGTATAATGCCCATTAACACACACTAGGGTTGCCTACATTGTTCATATATTATATTATTTGATTGTGTGTGAGCTGTTTTATGCGTGTAAGTGTTCATTTGGGCCTTACACTTGTCTCTTTCACAATGGTCTGATTTGTGTTTGTTAGTAGACTCATTACCCGTACACCTTATCAGCCCTTGGATCTCCTTTATCAACGTTCTGCATGCGTCCTAACTCTATCCCTGTGAACCTCTCTAGACCAATCAGTAATTGTTTAATTCACCACTGATGTTAAACCGTTGGATCAAAGTCAAAAGGCCAAGCCCAAATCTCAAACTTTAGATTTTCATCAAACTTCTCGATCCTTCCCTGCCTACTATATAAGGAGGCTTATCCTCAGCATTTGGGGACTTTTGGCAGTTCGTCTAAATAGAGAGAGAATGGAGAAGAGATAAGAGAGAGAGGAGAGAGAGAGAGAGAGAGAGAGAAGAAATAGAGAAACCAGAGAGAGAAAGAAACCCTAAATCTTCCAAACCCTATTTTTTTTCAAACCTTAAACTCATTACTCCTAAATAGCTTTTACCAAACACTATACCTGTGTATTTGAGAGTGTTTTTTTTTTTTTGGGGGGGGGGGAGGGGGGAGGTTGAAGGTTGTTTAAAGAGTTTTATCCTATGAGTTGGAGATCTTGTTTCCAACTTATACATTTCATGTTAGATCTCTATTTCTCTTTTATAGAAATAATAGATCTGATTATTGCATGTCATATTACACTTAGATATGCATATTTTAGTTTCTCATCTTGAGAAATCATTTTGTTGATTATTTTTTTTGTAAATATTTTCACAACTCTAGAATCAACAAAATCATTTTTTGTTTCTAGTTCTTATGAAACAAGTCTTCTGATCTAGTTGGAATCGCAATTAGTGGTTTTTAATATCAAAAATATTTTCAAAACCCTCTGAAATTGTTTAAGACCTTGAACCGTCTTTCGAGCAAGGTAACCTTAGATTCTGGGTTTATTTGAAAGATCAAAGAGTCTTTTGTTTCCTAAGAAGAGAGAAACTGAAAATCACAAGATATAGATCTGTTCTGTAATTTGATAGGACTGTTTGTATAAAATAAGTGTGCGTGTGTGCATGCACGTGTTAGATCACCATCACAAACACTTGGCACTACAACACATAAGTGTTGGCCATAAGATCTTGAAACAACAAGATTCGACGTAAAGACTAGAAAAAAGTGGAGCAGTTAGAAAACTGGGAAAGCCACATCAACTTCAGAACTGCAGAATAGTTAGAATCAAACCAGTGGGTACATATTGTAAACTTGTATAGGTCTGATTAGTTTGCATGTGTGTTAAATAGTTTGTAACTTGTATATTTTGTTTTAGTGGATTTTTGGTTTGTGACTTAGAAGTCACCGTGGATGTTTCCTCAGTTGGGTGAGGTTTTACCACGTTAAAACCACCTCGTCCTTAATCTTTCTACATCTCCTCATCTCATTCTTGCTGGTGTGATGATTTAAATCTTTTAGTTTTGTTTTTCAAAACTAGTTACCTAATCTTGAACAAATCTCGTGCATGTTTTATTAAACACGTCTTGTGATTAATCTGTTTTAATTTGAAGAAAAGAGTTTCTTCAAAAAACAGTTCGGAGTTACTTAAATAGTTTAATCTTGTATTAAACGACCTAAGTAACAACTTTTTCAGATAATACGCATGGGAGATAGGATGCCAGTTCCTTCAAAACTGAATTCTGGTTGTTTAGGAATTTGGAAAGTAACTCTCTTCTCAAAACAATCTACCTTAGCATGATACGATGCTAACCAATCCATCCCTAAAATGACTTTAAAGTCTTTTATATCTAAAACTATCAAATCAATGAATAGTTTATGACTACTAACATCTATAAGGCAAGACTTATATACTAAGGTTCCCATCAATAACTCACATGAAGGAGTAGAAACGTGCATGCTATGATTCAAGGGTTCGAGCCTATTAGGAAAGCAATTAACAAAATGCACAGAAATAAATGAATGGGTAGAACCAGGATCTATTAAAACTTAAAAAGGTTGTGCATATATAGAAAGTGTACCTGGCACTACTGCATTAGAAGCTTGGGTATCAGAAAGTAAAAAAACTCTACCTTGTTTACCTTGGTCCTTCTTTTCACCTAAAGGCTGTATCAGAATCCTTACTGGGTTTGGGCAGTCTTTTTTCTGATGTCCTTTCTGTCCATACCTAAAATAAGCTCCCCTGTCCGTATAACAAGGTCGTCCTCCATGCATCTTTCCACATTGCTTAAATATCTTTTTATTATACCGTTTGTTATCACTTGCTCCCCCAACATTGGATGTACTCCTAAAATTATTTCTATTATTTGGGCTCTTCCCTATTTGTTCCCCAAACTTCCTCTTACCATCTCTAATTCGATTGTACTCCTCACCATCCCTTTCGACTATCGTAGCCCTAGCCACAAAGTCACTATATGATGTCAACTTTAGGATGGAAATTATACTACGAATACTCAACTTTAACCCAAGTTCAAGATTTTTGGCTTTTAAAACATCAGTTATCACAACATAAGGTGCAAAACGAGATAACTCAGTAAACTTGGCCTCGTAGAGACTAACTGTCATATGCCATTGCACTAGACTCATGAACTCATCTACCAATTCATCCTTCACCGTTTTAGGGAAATATTTCTCACAAAAGATCACCAAGAAGTCCTTCCAACCTATGCAAATATTCATCTCTTCGTGTATTCTCTTAGTCATTCTCCACCAATGTTCGGCTTCACCTTCTAACATAAATGTTGCAAATGAAACCCTTTGTTCATCGGTACATTTAAGAACATCGAGCATCTTTTTCATCTGCATCACCCAACTTTATGCTTCAGTGGGGTTAGGAGTACCTTTAAAAGAAGGCGGGTTCAACTTCTTAAAATTCTCAATGGTACAGCTAGTTAGTTCCAGATTCATTGGTGCTCCATTATTCACCTGATGCTCCATAATATTTGCTAGACTCTCAATCGCCTTGTATGCACATTCTAGTCCTTCCGTACTTGAACCACTTGTTCTTGCGGTTGATCTTGGCTTGGTCATTTTCTACAGTCATGGCCAAACATAAGACATATTATACTAACTCAAGATTATAAATTAGAAGAACAATTATATATAAATAATTATATATGGACTGTAAGACATATGGAGGGTTATCACATAAGTCGAATATTTAATCTTATATCTTATGTATGGAGACTTAAAATCGATAACGTTCGAAACATATGTTCAGTTCAATAGTCTACGGGTTCATAACCTATGCTCTAATACCACCTATGTCACGACCCCGTCCCAAAATTAGTAGTAGGGAACGAGTGTCTTGACATGCCACCAAGGCAACATATATTCTGAATTAAATTGTTTCCTTAAATAAGTGCAACAAAAATATAATCACGTGGTTATGAATCGTAAAATACTAAAATTAAAGGAATTACATCATCAGAGATTTCTAAAGGAAACTTCATTTATATTAAAAGTAACGATTAATTACAACTTAAGACAAAATTTAAAGCTTATTACAAGAGAGCCAATCATGCTCTAAATGATAAAACAAACTTAATAACAAAAAGAGCTCTAAAAGCAGAATCTTTAACACTGTCCTTTTTCGTTCCCTTCGTGAACCTACTTATCTCCTGAAAAATAATTATTTATACAACATCAGCTAAAAGCCAAGGGAGAATTAATTTCCAGACATTCCATGGTTTTCCAAAAAATTGATACCTATTCTATTTACAACATAAGGCAAATACATATATGGACAGTAATTTACAGTAAAATATATAAAGCAATCTGACAGTATATATTTTCAGAATAAACAGTTCAGAACAGAACAGATAAAACAATTTGAGCAGTATATCAATTATTAAATTTTCTTTTAATGGCCATGTACACTCAAATACCCAGATAAATAGATAGTGTCACCAGATGTTTCCACTTGGTAACAACACAGACAAAAAATCATGATATATGAAATAATGCCTTATTTAGTGCACACCAGCGATAAACCAGCTGGGAAGGTACCACCCAAATATTTCCACCCGGTAGTCAAGGCCAACATAGTAAGAGAATTTCCATAGGCCAAATCAATAATTTCAAAATTCAAATCAGATGTATATATCGAGAGATATACACATATAACAAATGACGGAATCATCGGTATCAGATGTATTTTGAGGATAAAACATTTGACAAAATAGATATAGTTTGCATAATATCATATGATCAAAATACGCAAGGAATGTCACAGAGTACTCACATAGAACAGAAATTTGAAGTTACAGATACAGAGTCTTGGATCGCTCGTTAATCTTAAGACGAAACTTCTTCTTAAACTTCCTCACACTTTCTCTCACTATTTATTTTTGAACTTTTGGAGTAATTTCATATAGGAACTGATCCTAAGTCCTTATTTATATTTTCCCAAAGTTATTAGGGTGTTGACATGTATCCCGATGACTAAGCGCTTATTTTGGCGAGTCAGCGTGTCGCGTAATGGGGCTATCTTGCAGTCTTAATTCACCAGACCGCGACACGTGTTTTAACTTTTTCTAAATGCATGGAATGTGTTTTATCTTTTCGTATAAAGGCGACACGTGTGCGGTGGAGGTGTCAAAACTAAGCACGAGGTGTTAAGCATGAGGTGTAAAGTTATTAAGGGTATAAGGGTCATTTTACACGTGAAGGGTATTTTAGTAATATTACACCATACATTTTCAATATTTCTTAGAGGTACTTGAAAATATTTTATTTACAAAAGGGTTCTTTTTGTATTTTCATTTTAGTCCCTGGAACTTTCTTTATTTAAAAATTAAGTCCCTAAAGTTTCATAAAATTTTATTTTCTACCCCAAAACTTATCATTTAGCTTAGGATATGCTATACGACTTTGATTTAATCCATTTTGATGAATAAGGGAGTTATTTTAAAGTGTTTAAGTCGGCCTAACTAGCCTCGCTTTCCAACCAATCAAAATATAACACATAGTGTGGTAATAAGACAAAATACAACTTAAAGGATGGATAAATTTGCCCTTATTTTGTAATTTCGGCATAACTTCTTCCACAGACCTCCGTTTAAAACACCGTTTATTGTGTTACAAACATAATTCATATATATACAATTTTTTAGTTTTTACCTCAAGTCAATTTTTATATTACAATGGTCAAAACTAGTCTTCAATATGAACATTCCAACCGAAAATTTTATGTTTGTATTAATTTGACATTTCATGATTTCTGAAGGTAGGTTTAGACTAAAATAATAATTTAACGTTATCCATATCACGTATGAAATAATACAACATTTAAAAATATATATGAACATATAAAAGTGAGGTCATTACATCATGTCTTCTATATTTTCCTCTTTTACGATTTGTCTTGGCTATGATATTTTGTGTTAATCATCTTCAGGTCCTCCCTCGTCTTTTTGAGGGTGAATGGAGGGTCGTCCCTGCCATTCACCCTCATTATAGCCGAGGGTGGCTATCCACCAAACTAATTATGTTTTCAAAATGCAAGTCTTCCCTCGTCTTTCTTGAGAGTGAATGGAGGGTCGTCCCTACCATTCACCCTCATCATAGCCGGGAGTGGACGTCCAGCAAATTAATGATGTTTTTAATTCTAAGTACCCCATCGTCTTTCTTGAGAGTGAATGGAGGTTCATCCCTACCATTCACCCTCATTATAGCTGAGGATGGATATCACCAAATTAATGATGTTTTCAATT
The DNA here is from genome assembly GCA_949130495.1 of Sambucus nigra. NCBI lineage: Eukaryota > Viridiplantae > Streptophyta > Magnoliopsida > Dipsacales > Adoxaceae > Sambucus > Sambucus nigra. The sequence goes on from OX422214.1 coordinate 94,196,636, forward strand.
TGAAGTCCTCCCTCGTCTTTCTTGATAGTGAATGGAGGGTCGTCCCTACCATTCACTCTCATTATAGCCGAGGGTGGCTATCACCAAATTAATGATGTTTTCAATTTCAAGTCCCCCTCGTCTTTATTGAGAGTGAATGGAGGGTCATCCCTAACATTCACCCTCATTATAGCTGAGGGTGGCTATCCACCAAATTAATGATGTTTTTAATTTTAAGTCCCCCTCGTCTTTCTTGAGAGTGAATGGAGGGTTGTCCCTACCATTCACCCTCATTATAGTCGAGGGTGGCTATCACCAAATTAATGATTTTCAATTTTAAGTTCCCCCTCGTCTTTTTTTAGAGTGAATGGAGTGTCGTCCCTACCGTTCACCCTTAGTATAACCGAGGGTGGCTATCCACCAAATTAATGATGTTTTCAATTTGAAGTCCTCCCTCGTCTTTCTTGAGAGTGAATGGAGGGTCGTCCCTACCATTAACCCTCATTATAGTCGAGGGTGGCTATCATCAAATTAATGTTTTCAATTTGAATTCCTCCCTCATCTTTCTTGAGAGTGAATGGAGGGTCGTCCCTACCATTCACCCTCATTATACCCGAGGGTGGCTATCACCAAATTAATGATGTTTTAAATTTTAAGTCCCCCTAGTCTTTATTGAGAGTGAATGGAGGGTCATCCCTACCATTCACCCTCATTATAGCCGAGGGTGGTTTAACAAGAATTACCCTAACGTATCTAAATTGACAAACACAAGATGAAGGTCTAATATTCTCATTAACATTTCAAGTGTTTTATTGGAGCAACACATTCACTACAACTGTGGTTCGGTAGGACGTTACAACATTATTGATAGTATTTCTTCAAATGATCTGCATTCCAGGGGTTCAAAAAAGGTTCCCCTTCAAGGTTCTCTAGTCTATAGGCTACAGAGACAACTTCATCAATGACCCTATATGGGCCATGCCAATTTGGGTTGAGCTTGTTAGGTTTCTGCCATGTATTTTTTAGAACTAGGTCCCCCACAATGATTGGCCTTTGCTTCACCCTCTGAATGTAAAACCTGGAAATCCTCTGCTGATAGGCTGCTTGTCTTATCTCAGCGTCTTTTTTTCTCTCCTCGATTAAGTATAGATTAAGTCTTCTTTCTTCCATATTTCTTCGGGGGTCATACATTTGGACTCTGTGAGTAGGAAATCCAATTTCTATGGGGATGACGGCTTCTGAGCCATACGCCAACATAAAAGGGATTTCCCTGATAGGGGTCCTTGCCGTCGTCCTGTAGGCCCACAGTACAACGTATAATTCCTTAACCTATCTTCCTTTTATCTCCTCAAATTTTTTCTTAATTCCGTCTAGGATTATTCTGTTTGTAACTTCAGTTTTCCCATTAGCCTGAGGTCGTCTTGGGGTAGAGAAGAACTGTTTAACCCCCAATCTTTCGTAATATTTCTCCAGGGATGCATTCTTGAATTGAGTTCCGTTATCTAAGATGAGGGTGTTGGGGAGACCATATATGCATATAATGTTTTTCCAGGTGAACTGAAAGGTCTTCTGCATGGTAATCATGACCCTTGGCTCCGCTTTCGCCCATTTTGAGAAATAGTCAATTGCTATAATCATGTATCAGTAGTTATTGACAGCCCTGGGCAAAGGTCCTACCAAATCGATTCCCCATACTGCGAATGGCCATGGGGATTTGATGGAGGTAAGAGGTTGATGGGCCTGATGAGGGATGGTGGCAAACCTCTGACATTTATCACACTTTTTTACGTATGCCATAGCGTCCTTTACCAAAGTCGGCCACCAGTATCCCTGGGTGACTATCCTCTTTGCTAATGACCTACCCCTAATATGGCTCAAACAATACCCCTCGTGCACATCTTGTAAGATGTATGGGACTTTAGTCGGGTGCACACGTCTGAGTAAAGGGAGCAATAATCCCTTTTTATACAAGGTGTCTCCGATGAAAGTGAACTTCGTACCTCTGTATCTCAACTTCTTCCTTTTTTGTTTTGCTTTTGGCATCTCCCCCTCTTTAATGTATCTGATTAGAGGGTCCATCAATAAATCTTCCTTGCTGATATTCAAGAAAGTGCTAAGTGTTCCGTCTGCATCTTCAATCGTTAGTCGAAGTAGGATTTCCACTGGGACTGTCCTAGTTGCTGAGGCTAGCCTAGCAAGTGCATCGACTCGACTATTATCCAGCCTAGGTATCCTCTTTAACTTTACTTCTTTGAATCTCTTCAATAGTTATTTTACTCTTTCAAGATATTTTTCCATTCTCTCATCTTTGGCCTTGTACGCTCCTAGTATCTGATTCACCACTAGTCTTGAGTCACTATAGACCAAGATATGTCCAACACTATGAGACCTAGCGAAGGAGAGGCCTACTATCAGGGCCTCATATTTAGACTCGTTATTAGAGGCTTTGAAGTTGAACCTCAGGGCGTACTCAATGTCTGTGCCGTCAGGCACTGATACTATTAATCCAACCCCACTTACGCTCTCGCAAGAGGAACCGTCAATGAAGAGGTTCCACACGTCCTGTTCTTCTGAGAAATTTCCTATGTTAGGGATCCTGTCTAAAGAGATATCTTCCCTCCTCGTTTTTGATAACTTTTTCTCTAGCGGTGCTTGTCTCAGCCTTATCAGTGGACGGGTTAATAATTCTGCCTTGCTGGGTATCTATTTTCTCGAGGTTTTCATCTTCAGCCTAATCCTCTTCCCAAGTAAATTCAGCCATGAAATCTGCTAATGCTTGCCCCTTAAAGGCCACCCTAGGTTGATACACAATGCCAAACTCTTCCAGCCCTATAGCCCAGGCCATTAGCCTCCCTGATTTTTTTGGCTTGTGTATGACCTGCCTAAGAGAAGAGTCAGTGAGGATGACCATTGTATGGGACTAGAAGTACAGCTTCATCTTTCTTGATGCATGGATCAAGGCATAGACTAACTTCTCCATCCTAAGGTATCTTTTCCTTTCCCATTGGAGTTCTTTACTATTAAAATACACAGGCTTTTTCACCCCATCTTCTTCTCTCACAATGGCTGTGCTGATGGCTGACTCTGAGATGACGAGGTACATGTATAATCGTTTGCCCTGCACTGGTCGTGATAATATAAAGGGAGACCCTAGGTATGACTTTAGTTCTTTGAAGGCCTGGTCACACTCTTCGTTCCATTCGCAGGCCTTTCTGAGAATTTTGAAGAATGGGATACACTTGTGTGTAGCTCTGGATACGAACCTATTAAAAGCAACCACTCGCCCTGTGATCCTCTGGACATCTTTAATGGTCCTGTGGGTCTTCATTTCTAGTAGGGCCTTTATCTTCTTAGTATTGGCCTCAATGCCTCTTTGATTGACGATGAACCCTAAAAACTTCCCTGCTCCAACCCCAAAGACACATTTGGATGGGTTGAGCTTCATCCGGTACTTATCCATCATATTAAAGGTCCTCTCAAGGTCATCCACATAATCCTCGACCTTCAAACTCTTGGTCAACATGTCATCTATATAGACCTTTATAGATTACCCGATTTGGTATTCAAACATTTTATTCACAAGGCACTGATAAATTGCCCCCGCATTCTTTAAGCCAAAAGGCTTGACCCTATAATAATATGTCCCCTTGTCGGTAATGAAAGTCAATTTTTTCTGAGTCCTCAGGGCTCATGAAGATATGGTTGTAGCCTGAATAGGTATCCATGAATCTCATTAACTCATAGTCCGTGATAGCATCTACCATCCGATCAATGCGGGGGAGAGAAAAACTGTCTTTGGGACAATGTTTATTGAGATCGGTGAAGTCGACACATATTTTCCATTTCCCGTTGGCTTTGGGGACTATGATCGCGTTAGATAGCCATTCGGGATAGATGACATCCCTGATGAACTCGTCCTCTTCTAGCCTTTTGACCTAATCCCTAATGACCTCATACTTTTCTCTATTATAATTTCTCCTCTTCTGCTTCACTGGCTTTGCATCCACTACCACGTTGAGCTTGTGACACATGATTTCAGGGTTGATCCCCGATATGTTTGCATGACTCCATGCAAAGACGTTTTGTCTCCTCCTTAGTAGCTTGATGAGATCTTCTTTTATTTCTGTCTTTAGAGCTTTGCTAATTTGGATGGGTTTTTTTCCAGCTCATCCTTATTGAGGATGATGGATTATACCTCTTTCGCGGCTTCTCCTTTCTTCAGCTTTGTCTCATTCCTGGGGTCGAGGGTATTAATATTGTAAGTGGTTGTTGCTTTCTTATGCACCTCTCTTTCTTCGACAGAATTGAAGTAACATTCCCATCCCATCGCCTGGTCTCCCTGAACTTCCCCTAATCCGTAAGGGGTCAAGAATTTTATCATCTGATGAACCGTGGAAGGCACGACCTCAAATTCCTTGAGGGCCACTCACCCAGTATAATATTGTAGGCTAAGAAGACTTTTTCATCCTTCACAAAAAAGTTGACCTTCTTGGTAATCCATCTCAGCCACTCGCCCCCCATTCTAACATTAGCCTCATACACTCCTAGGGGATGAACTTTTTCCCCACTGAAACCAATAAAGAGGTGATGGTATGGGATGAGCCTAGCACGACTGAGTGCTAAGGCCTTAAAGCACAACCAGAACATCACATCTGTAGAACTACCCCTATCCACTAAGATCCTCGGCACCTCACATCCATGTAACCTGGTGGTGATGACAAGAGGGTCATCATGCAGGGCTAAGAGGCCCTTGAAGTCCATTCTTGAGAAACCCACTAATCAGAGTATCCATATCAACTTTTTTCCTCTTTTCTGAATTTTCTTCAATAGAGGTAGAGTGTACAACTTTTATTACTCCCTTGGCTTTAGCTACATGTGCCTTCCTGTCGGCAACCTATGATCCTCCTCCTGCTAATCCCTCGGAGATCATCCCAACACCGAACGAGATCATATTAAGTCTTTTTATAGGGTCGTGGTCGTCTCTCAGTGGGAGGTCAGGGTCATCCTCATCATCTAAAGGGTCGTCCCTTATGCTTGGAGGATCTTCTCTACACGTATCACCTCTCTTCTTCCTGGGGTCATCCCCTCTTGAAGGCACCTTTGTCAACGTATTTCCTTAACTTCCCTTCTTTTAACATTTTTTTTAATTTCATCTTTCAGAGAAAAACACTTGTCGATCACATGGACGTAGTCTTGGTGGAATTCACACCACAAGTTTTTGTTCCTCTTGTGGGGAGGTGCCCTCAGCTTCTCTGGCCATTTCAAGGATCGATCACTCTTTATCTCATTCAGGATGTGTTCGCAGCTGACTGTCAGAGGGGTATAATCAACAAATTTGTCATCTGCTAGCCTCTTCTTCCCCTCCTTATTCTTTTTCTGGTACTTACCCCCGCTAGTGCTTCCTTTTTTATCTTCGTATTTTGCGGCCATCGCCTCTTCGGCGTTCATCAGCTTTCCCTCTATTGCCAGTAATTCAGCCGTCATCTTCGGGGGGGGGGGGGACTTTAACAAGCTTCCATAACAGCTCCACTTCTCGAGTCCTCCAATGAGGGTTGTCATGGTTATACTCTCCTCGTAATCTTCGACCTCTAAATTTTCTTTGTTAAATCTGGCTATGTAGTCTCTTTGGCTCTCGTTCTTCCCCTGCTTAACATAGAGCAGGTGTGTGGTCTTCTTTTATGGACTCACTTCAAAGCAAAAGTTATGGATAAATCGGTCTGTTAACTATTTAAAGCTTTCAATGGATTTCTTTGGAAGAGACATATACCAGACATATGTGGCCCCAGTCAGAGTGCCGAAAAAGTCACGACACCTCATCTCATCTGAGATAGATTATATATCTACCGCTGATTGGTATATCTCAATATGATGGACAGGTTTGGTACTCCCGTCATACTTTGGGGTGACCACAGGTGGCTTAAACTTGGATAGCATTGGGAAGTTGACTATCTTCGCCACAAAGGGTGAGCCTATGGAGTATCCTCTTTGAAGGGGGTCCCCGCTTCTCAGGACATCACCAATTTTATCCTCCAGCCTTTGGATCGAGTCCTTCCAGGGCCTTGTAGGGTCGGCTTGGCCGATGTTATTCCCACAGACGATGCCAAACTGATGATGCTAAGATTTAGCTCCATCGGATAAAAGATAATGAGCTCAAACAGTAATAACAATGGCAGCAATAGAGTTGTATGTGTATATGTATATAGAAGGGTATGAGTATAAGAGGAATGAAGACAATGATGTATAGTGGTTCAGCCAATCAGGCCTACATCCACTGTGAGTGTGTGATCTACTAAATATGGGCACTAATGGCCTTGGATACAATGCTCATAAGCTCATTCTCACTTTACTGTGTGTACAAGCAGAGTTTTAGCTAGGGTTACCATTATCGATCCTTTTTCAAGGTTGAAGATGACAAATATATATAAGTCTTGGGTGGGGTAGTGTACCCCCAAGCATGCATTGAGCATGTGAATAATGATTTAGCCAATTCCCTGCTGACACCTGGATGTGCCACTTGTGATCAATGATGACATAATATTCCCTCACGTGAGGGGATGATATTGTTATAACGGTCTAGTACACGTGCTATATGAGTCCCACGCGCACTGTTCCACGCATCTCCCCAATCACGCACTGTGATGATGTCACCCTCGGCCTAGGATGCCAGGCCGAGGCTAAAGTTCATGCTGGCATTGGGTCCGACTAGATGTGGGCCTCGTACTGTAGTCCCCTCATAGGGTCGTTTGGCCTGTGATGAAGGGTCGGGCCCTTATAGGGTCGTCTGACCTATGATGAGGGGGTCGACCTCTTATAGGGTCGTCTGACCTATGCTCTGTGGTTGGCCTGTCTCCCTGTCGTCCGATCTAGGATGAGGGGTCGGCATGTCCGACCCTTCTTTCAATGGAACTTTAGTTGGCCCCCCGTCTTGGACTTGAGCCCTCGTTTGAGATGGGGATACCCTCGGCCTGGCTGAGGGTGTCTTTTGGTATATCAATCTCTCTCTCTCTCCCTATATATATATATAGGGGGGGGGGGGTTAATTGACCAATTTATTTAATTAATTTATTTGTATTATTGTTTAATAATACGAACAAATGTGACAATCAAGTTAAGGTTTATTATTATATGTAATTCCTATTTTGAGATTTTTTTTAATTAAGTCTCGTTCACTATTAAACCATTAATTAATTCTATTTTAAAGGTGTACACAGTAAATATTACTGTTTGTGTAATTTTTTCATTGAAATATTATATAGCCCATGGATCTTATTTGATAAATATATGAGTAAAATTTTCTTTAGAACACAATAAATTTTACTCTGTGTGTAATATTAACACAGTAAATGTTACTGTTTGTGAAAATGTCACATATATAAAATTATTTCATTTTCTGATGCATACAGTAAAGCTCATTGTCTGTGTATTTTTTTTTTGAAATTTTATATGCTTCATGGATCTTGTTTGATAGATCTCACCGAGAAGTTTTCAAAAATAGTAATTTTGTGAAAAGGACAGTGTCAATCAAAAGTTATGATCATTTGAAAATTAAAAATAGGATGAAAAAAAGTTCAACCACTTATGTAACTTCTCGAGGAAGATATGGATGGTTGCTTTTAAAAGGGTAAAATTGTGGAAAAAAAATCCCCCCAAAAATTAGGAATATGACCTATTTAATCGTTGAAAAGTCAATAGGACTTAGTTAAGGAAACTTTGTTCATATAGAACATATATATAATAAATTCTCTGGTTAAAAAATAGAGTTAACTAAGCCTAATAGTTATAGCCACGTGCTGTGACAGAATTATCATCTCTCAGTTGACTTCTTAACATCTCTCATATTTAATTATCTCCGTCTCCTAACTTGAGGTGGGGTGGAGTAACTTCTCTTCATTAATTATAGCCACGTGTTGTAGTTTCGTTTAGAGACACCATTTTTAAGTATATATATTAGATTGCTATTTTGATGGTAAGTAGATGTAATAATATGTATTTTATTTGGTATTATTTATTAGTAAATGGGAATAAATGATGAAATGTGAACAATAATTATTACTTGTATGAGATGGAAATAATAAATGCATAATTTATGTGACATTTAGGTTGCATGAAATAAATTAATTAATTATTGAAATTAATTACACGTGAATTAATTATGTACGGTTTACTCGTAAAATATTTAAGTTGTGTATTTTATTTTAAGTTATGATATATTATCATTTTGGACTGGACTCTAGGGTTGTACAAATCCCAGAGAGGTATTTTTATTATTTTGGATTAGGCTCCTGGGGTAGGTTTGCCTTTTGACTAAGTTTTGTGTTAGTCTGGATAGCATTTTGGGCTCTGTGGGTACCCGAATTTATCATTATGGGCCCGGACGAGTAGCCTAATAAAGACGGCCCAAAATCCGGACCCCTCACCTTAACTAAATAGAGTTACGACTTAATCTCCTCCTAATATTTTGTATAGAGATATTCTAGGAGAGAAGAGTGGACGCGGGGGAGTCCAATATCCCCACTCCCCAAAGATAAACATGTATATAATACACCCTAAGCCTGGGGCAAGAGGCACACACTGTATTCTCTGTAAATGCTCCCCGGAGTATATAAAAATAATACTGGCTGCACCACCATGGACATAGGCATTCTTGCTAAACCACGTACATATTGTGTTGTGTGATTGGCATTTATCTTCTTTATTTTCCTTGGTGATTGTTCTTCTCTCATTTATTTGTGTTGAATATAATTGTTACCACAATTGGCGCCGTCTGTGGGAAACGTTTGTCTTCCTTAAGAAAGACAACACCAATAAAGAAGTCAAAATGTCTGGTCACAGCAGTAATGCTCCTCAGGCAGGAGATATCCAAGAACAACCTGCTCCTCGCAGGATCAGATCTGAAGTTCGGCATTCAGATCAGAGGGCTCGCCCAAAGAGGCCAGCCTCAGAGGAAAGCCAAGGACCAGCGAGGTGCAACCAAATCTCCAGGCTGATCGATGCCTATGAGGCAAGGCTCCAAGAGAAAAGGGAGTCCGATCGCAAGCAGGAGTCTGAGAATGCTTTCCTTAAAAGGAAATTAGAAAGGATGGAGAAAAAGCTCCATCACATCACTAGGCGACGTCCATACCGCACTCCTAGCCCTCAGGCGAGCAAGTCTTGCAGTCGAGGAAGGAGCCCTAGGCGTGGATCCCAAAAGAGTGAGAGGCACGAGTCAGGTAACGACTCTCTCGAGCACCAGCGACCGGCTCGCCGTTACAGGAGCCCAACTCGCAGCAATGAGAACATACGAAATTTGGTCCGAAGGGAGATGGACCAACACCCAGCACATCGCGGAGCAAGATCGACCAGGGAGCTTGCTAGACGAACTCTTAAGACCCAGATGAAATCCCCTTTCTCAAGGGAAATAGAAGAAGAGGAAGCCCCCAAGAAATTCTCTATTCTAAGATTAAAGATTTATGCTGGAAAAACTGATCTCATTGATCACGTGAGGCAGTATAGGCAATCCATGACCCTCTGGAACCACCGGGATGCACTGATGTGCTAGATTTCTCCCTCGAACCAGTTTGATGTGGCGCATAAATGGTTCAAAAGGCTCCCTCACAGGTCTATCAGGAGCTTTGAGTCCCTGACCGAGCTCTTTATGGCCCGCTTCATTACTAGTAGCTCCCATCCTAAAAGGATGGATGCTTTGCTAACAATGAAAAGACACCTCAAGAGACCCTTCGAGACTACACGAAGAGGTACTGGGAGTTATTCAACGAGGTCGAGGACTTCTCGGAGCAGGTAGAAGTGCCCTCCTTTAAAATTGGGCTTCCCAGCTCTTCCCTTCTGTACCAGTCGCTGACAAAGAAAGACGCCACGACCGTCGACAACCTGATGGCTCTCATTGAGAAATATGCCAAGGTGAAGGATGTGACCCACCTCAGCACAGGGGAAACGGTTGAACTAAGCTTGCTGCCAAAGGCAACGACAAAGCTGAGAACCATAAGAAAGGAGGAAAGAATGGGAGGAAGAATGGCTCCAAGAACGGAGGCAAGAACGATGTGTCAAAAGAATTTTAGGCAGTCAACACTGTCTTCAGAGAACCAATTTACAAGATTCTCGCAAAGATTAAAGACGAGCCATTTATTAAGTGGCCCAGAAAGATGGAAGGAGATCCCTCAAAGAGAAACAACGTGATGAGATGAGCTTTTCATAAAGATGGAGGACATAAGACTGAGAATTGCAAAGCTCTTAAGTCTCACCTCGAAGAACTAGCCCAGTCTGGTCATCTGAACAAGTTTATGGAAAAGAAGGCAGAGAAAGTTACTGCCAATGGAGAAGCAAGGCCTGATAACGTACTCGAAGACGATGCTGGCCATGAATTCGCAGTAATTCATGGGGCATCTGATATGAAGAAGATTCATGGGAATTCATCTCGGATGGAGGTAAAAAAGCTGACAGCAGTAATGCAAGCTTTTTAGATCGATCCAGCAAAGAGCCAATCAGGAAAACGTCGGCGAGCAGATGACGTCGACTATAGTAAACATATTGTGTTTACAGATTAAGATCTGGTGGGAGTGAGAACCCCACACCATGACGCCTTGATAATTACGCTCAGGATTACCAAATATGATGTCGACAAGTTGCTTGTCGACCAAGGAAGCCCATCTAAGGTAATGTATCTCGATATGTTTAAAAAATTAAAGTTAAGCATCACCGACCTGAAGGAGGCCACTATCCCTCTAGTTGACTTCGCTGGAAAAGTGACTATCCCACTGGGAAAGATTGTGCTACCGGTAAGGGCAGGAAGTGTCTCCCTGTCGTCCGATCTAGGATGAGGGGTCGGCATGTCCGACCCTTCTTTCAATGGAACTTTAGTTGGCCCCCCGTATTGGACTTGAGCCCTCGTTTGAGATGGGGATACCCTCGGCCTGGCTGAGGGTGTCTTTTGGTATATCAATCTCTCTCTCTCTCCCTGTATATATATATAGGGGGGGTGGTTAATTGACCAATTTATTTAATTAATTTATTTGTATTATTGTTTAATAATACGAACAAATGTGACAATCAAGTTAAGGTTTATTATTATATGTAATTCCTATTTTGAGATTTTTTTTAATTAAGTCTCGTTCACTATAAAACCATTAATTAATTCTATTTTAAAGGTGTACACAGTAAATATTACTGTTTGTGTAATTTTTTCATTGAAATATTATATAGCCCATGGATCTTATTTGATAAATATATGAGTAAAATTTTCTTTAGAACACAATAAATTTTACTCTGTGTTTAATATTAACACAGTAAATGTTACTGTTTGTGAAAATGTCACATATATAAAATTATTTCATTTTCTGATGCATACAGTAAAGCTCATTGTCTGTGTATTTTTTTTTTGAAATTTTATATGCTTCATAGATCTTGTTTGATAGATCTCACCGAGAAGTTTTCAAAAATAGTAATTTTGTGAAAAGGACAGTGTCAATCAAAAGTTATGATCATTTGAAAATTAAAAATAGGATGAAAAAAAGTTCAACCACTTATGTAACTTCTCGAGGAAGATATGGATGGTTGCTTTTAAAAGGGTAAAATTGTGGAAAAAAAATCCCCCCCAAAATTAGGAATATGACCTATTTAATCGTTGAAAAGTCAATAGGACTTAGTTAAGGAAACTTTGTTCATATAGAACATATATATAATAAATTCTCTGGTTAAAAAATAGAGTTAACTAAGCCTAATAGTTATAGCCACGTGCTGTGACAGAATTATCATCTCTCAGTTGACTTCTTAACATCTCTCATATTTAATTGTCTCCATCTCCTAACTTGAGGTGGGGTGGAGTAACTTCTCTTCATTAATTATAGCCACGTGTTGTTGTTTCGTTTAGAGACACCATTTTTAAGTATATATATTAGATTGCTATTTTGATGGTAAGTAGATGTAATAATATGTATTTTATTTGGTATTATTTATTAGTAAATGGGAATAAATGATGAAATGTGAACAATAATTATTACTTGTATGAGATGGAAATAATAAATGCATAATTTATGTGACATTTAGGTTGCATGAAATAAATAAATTAATTATTGAAATTAATTACACGTGAATTAATTATGTACGGTTTACTCGTAAAATATTTAAGTTGTGTATTTTATTTTAAGTTATGATATATTATCATTTTGGACTGGACTCTAGGGTTGTACAAATCCCAGAGAGGTATTTTTATTATTTTGGATTAGGCTCCTGGGGTAGGTTTGCCTTTTGACTAAGTTTTGTGTTAGTCTGGATAGCATTTTGGGCTCTGTGGGTACCCGAATTTATCATTATGGGCCCGGACGAGTAGCCTAATAAAGACGGCCCAAAATCCGGACCCCTCACCTTAACTAAATAGAGTTACGACTTAGTCTCCTCCTAATATTTTGTATAGAGATATTCTAGGAGAGAAGAGTGGACGTGGGGGAGTCCAATATCCCCACTCCCCAAAGATAAACATGTATATAATACACCCTAAGCCTGGGGCAAGAGGAACGCACTGTATTCTCTGTAAATGCTCCCCGGAGTATATAAAAATAATACTGGCTGCACCACCGTGGACGTAGGCATTCTTGCTAAACCACGTACATATTGTGTTGTGTGATTGGCATTTATCTTCTTTATTTTCCTTGGTGATTGTTCTTCTCTCATTTATTTGTGTTGAATATAATTGTTACCACAATTGGCGCCGTCTGTGGGAAACGTTTGTCTTCCTTAAGAAAGACCACACCAACAAAGAAGTCAAAATGTCTGGTCACAGCAGTAATGCTCCTCAGGCAGGAGATATCCAAGAACAACTTGCTCCTCGCAGGATCAGATCTGAAGTTCGGCGTTCAGATCAGAGGGCTCGCCCAAAGAGGCCAGCCTCAGAGGAAAGCCAAGGACCAGCGAGGTGCAACCAAATCTCCAGGCTGATCGATGCCTATGAGGCAAGGCTCCAAGAGAAAAGGGAGTCCGATCGCAAGCAGGAGTCTGAGAATGCTTTCCTTAAAAGGAAATTAGAAAGGATGGAGAAAAAGCTCCATCGCATCACTAGGCGACGTCCATACCCACTCCTAGCCCTCAGGCGAGCAAGTCTTGCAGTCGAGGAAGGAGCCCTAGGCGTGGATCCCAAAAGAGTGAGAGGCACGAGTCAGGCAATGACTCTCTTGAGCACCAGCTACCGGCTCGCCGTTACAGAAGCCCAACTCGCAGCAATGAGAACATACGAAATTTGGTCCGAAGGGAGATGGACCAACACCCAGCACATCGCGGAGCAAGATCGACTAGGGAGCTTGCTAGACGAACTCTTAAGACCCAGATGAAATCCCCTTTCTCAAGGGAAATAGAAGAAGAGGAAGCCCCCAAGAAATTCTCTATTCTAAGATTAAAGATTTATGCTGGAAAAACTGATCTCATTGATCACGTGAGGCAGTATAGGCAATCCATGACCCTCTGGAACCACCGGGATGCACTGATGTGCTAGATTTTTCCCTCGAACCAGTTTGATGTGGCGCATAAATGGTTCAAAAGGCTCCCTCACACGTCTATCAGGAGCTTTGAGTCCCTGACCGAGCTCTTTATGGCCCGCTTCATTACTAGTAGCTCCCATCCTAAAAGGATGGATGCTTTGCTAACAATGAAAAGACACCTCAAGAGACCCTTCGAGACTACACGAAGAGGTACTGGGAGTTATTCAACGAGGTCGAGGACTTCTCGGAGCAGGTAGAAGTGCCCTCCTTTAAAATTGGGCTTCCCAGCTCTTCCCTTCTGTACCAGTCGCTGACAAAGAAAGACGCCACGACCGTCGACAACCTGATGGCTCTCATTGAGAAATATGCCAAGGTGAAGGATGTGACCCACCTCAGCACAGGGGAAACGGTTGAACTAAGCTTGCTGCCAAAGGCAACGACAAAGATGAGAACCATAAGAAAGGAGGAAAGAATGGGAGCAAGAATGGCTCCAAGAACGGAGGCAAGAACGATGTGTCAAAAGCATTTTAGGCAGTCAACACTGTCTTCAGAGAACCAATTTACAAGATTCTCGCAAAGATTAAAGACGAGCCATTTATTAAGTGGCCCAAAAAGATGGAAGGAGATCCCTCAAAGAGAAACAACGTGATGAGATGAGCTTTTCATAAAGATGGAGGACATAAGACTGAGCATTGCAAATCTCTTAAGTCTCACCTCGAAGAACTGGCCCAGTCTGGTCATCTGAACAAGTTTATGGAAAAGAAGGCAGAGAAAGTTACTGCCAATGGAGAAGCAAGGCCTGATAACGTACTCGAAGACGATGCTGGCCGTGAATTCACAGTAATTCATGGGGCATCTGATATGAAGAAGATTTAGGGGAATTCAGCTCGGATGGAGGTAAAAAAGCTGACAGCAGTAATGCAAGCTTTTTAGATCGATCCAGCAAAGAGCCAATCAGGAAAACGTCGGCGAGCAGATGACGTCGACTATAGTAAACATATTGTGTTTACAGATTAAGATCTGGTGGGAGTGAGAACCCCACACCATGACGCCTTGATAATTACGCTCAGGATTGCCAAATATGATGTCGACAAGTTGCTTGTCGACCAAGGAAGCCCATCCAAGGTAATGTATCTCGATATGTTTAAAAAATTAAAGTTAAGCATCACCGACCTGAAGGAGGCCACTATCCCTCTAGTTGACTTCGCTGGAAAAGTGACTATCCCACTGGGAAAGATTGTGCTACCGGTAAGGGCAGGAAGTATCTCCAGGATGATTGAGTTTCTGGTAATCGACATTGACTCGCCATACCAAGCTATCCTCGGTAGAGGATGGCTACATACGATGAAGTCAATCCCCTCGACCTACCGTCAGAAACTCAAGTATGTGATCGAGCGAGGAGTAATAGATATCCATGGAGATCAAGCGATGGTAAGAAGGTGCTTCATAGTGGCCATCCGCCCTAGACCAGAGAAGAAGGCCGAGAAGCACAATGAGCAGGTCGAGGAATAAGAAGGTCTGATGCCTTTAAAATAGCAATTAAGGTACGGGAGACCCGGAGTGGAGGAGACCAGGCTCCTCCCCTCTTATCAGATCTTGGAAAACTTGGTGGAAGGTAAAGCTGGTGGTAGAAATAAGGACAGGGTATTCTTGATTAGAGCTTCTCTCACAGATCAAGAAAAAACGGAATTGACGATCCTGTTGAGAAGCAACGTAGACGTTTTTGCATTGGAACTATACGAGATGCGCGGAATTGATTCTAGTGTGGTTTGTCATCGATTGCATATCAACCCCACTTTCAATCCTATCACCCAGAAGGCACGATGAACTGCGCCCGAGAAGGAAAAAGCCGTAGAAAAAGAAGTTGAAAAACTGCTGGATGCAGGATCCATATTGGAGGTCCAATTCCCCAAATGGTTATCCAACCCAGTAGTAGTTCCAAATAATAACGAGAAATGGATAGTCTACATCGACGTCACTGACCTTAACAGGGCTTGCCCTAAGGACAGTTTCCCCCTTCCAAAAATTGACCAATTGGTGGACGCCACAGCAGCTCACGAAAGAATGATTTTTTTGGATGCATATTCGAGGTATAATCAGATCCCTCTGTATGCACTAGACCAGGACAAGACAACATTCATCACCACCTTCGGATTATACTGTTACAAAGTCATACCCTTCGGGCTCAAAAATGCAGGGGCAACCTACCAACAGCTGGTCACCAAGACGTTCAAAGACCAAATGGGAGACACCATGGAGGTCTATATCGACGATATGCTCATAAAAAGCAGGAAAAAAGAAGACCACCTCTCAGACCTATCGAGAACCTTCGAAATCCTCAGGAAATACTGAATGAAGCTCAACGCAAGCAAATGTTCTTTCGGTGTCCAGTCAAGAAAATTTCTTGGGAACTTGGTCAGTAAGAGAGGCATCAAAGCTAACCCGAACCAGATCGACGCAATCAACAGGGTACAACCCCCTCGCACAATACAAGACGTACAAAAGCTCGCCGACATGCTCGATGCCTTGAACCATTTCATCTCGAAGTCCTCCGATAAATCCAAACCATTCTTCTAGCTCTTAAAGGGAAACTAGACATTAGAATGGAATCAAGATTGATCGCAAGCTTTGAACGAGCTGAAGGACTACCTTAGCTCACCACCCGTGCTCGTCATACCTCAAGAAAAAGATTCCTTATACTTATACCTCGCCGTTTCCAACCACACCGTGAGTTCTACACTGGTGTGCGAGAAAGCAGGAATTCAACACCCCGTTTATTACGCAAGCAAGACCCTATTAGAGGCTGAGCAGCGGTACTTTCCACTAGAAAAGCTCGCTTTTAAACTTGTAGTAGCTTCAAGGAAGTTGAAGAACTATTTTGAAGTTCACACCATCATTGTACTTACATCACACCCCTTAAAGCAATCCTAAAGAAAGCGAATTTATCGGCCAGACTGACTAAATGGTTAGTTGACATCCAATTTCAACCAAGGAATGAAATCAAGGGACAAGTCCTTGCTGATTTCATTGCTGAATTCACAGGCGAGCATCCTCTAGACCAACTCCAACACATAAAGCAAGGAGAGAGCCATGCAACAGAGGGGGTTTGTCAATTATTTATTGATGGAGCCTCCAACTCAATGGGGGAAGGAGTGGGCATTGTGCTTATTACTCCAGAAGATACAATCCTCGAACAGGGAATCAGGATTGGATTTGAAGCCTCCAATAATGAGGTAGAACATGAAGTCTTGATAGACGGCCTCTAGAAGGCACACACTTTGGGAGAGAAGTAGTTACGGGTGTTCGGCGACTCACAACTAGTCTCCAACCAGATAAGTGGGGACTACAACGCAAGAGATGAAAGAATGGCAGCCTATCTCGCCCTGGCTAAGAGGCTAATGGCCAGCTTCGAGGAAGTCAGTGTCCATCAATGTCCCAGAGGACAGAGCAGCCATACTGACGCCCTGGCAGCCCTGAGTTCAGTAATCAATTTTGACTTGAAAATAACGATCCCCATTGACTTCCTCGTTCACCCGAGCATCAACCAGAATGATGAGCTGCCAGGCATGGAATATGTGCTCCAGATTGAGTTAGCACCTAGTTGGATGGACCCTTTAAGGGACTATTTAAATAATGGTGCACTTCCAAGCGATAGGAAGACCGCTCATCAGATAAGAGTCAAAGATGCTTGCTTTCACTTATCTCCTGAGGACAAGCTGTATAAGAGATCATTCTTCGGCCCTTACCTACAATGTGTTCACCCGAAGGATGTCGAGAAAATTCGACACGAGCTCCACGAAAGAATCTGTGGAAGCCATATTGGAGGAAGATCACTAGATTTTTGAGCTATAAAGGAAGGCTATTGGTGGTCATATATGCAAAAACGTTCAGCAATGTACGCTCGTAAGTGCAAGAAATGTCAGCTACACGCCCCTATGGTTCACCAACCTGCTAGCGACATCATAGGACCACTTCCTACCACCATCGGCAACCGCAAGTATCTGTTGGTTGTAACGGATTACTTCACCAAATGGGTCAAGGCAGAGCCACTGACAAACATCAGAGATGCAGATATGATGAGATTCATATGGAAAAACATAATTACCCGTTTTGGAATCCCCAGAACAATCATCACTGACAATGAAACACAGTTAAAGAGTGGCCCTTTCCAGAACTTCTGTAATGAACACGGGATCAGGCACTATTTTAGCTCGGTGGCGTATCCTCAGAGAAACGGTCAAGCCGAAGCTTCCAATAAATAGTAATTGATGGGCTAAAGAAACGATTAGAGCAAGTCAAAGGCACATGGGTGAATGAGCTGCCACATATTCTTTGGGCTTACCGCACTACCCCATGTCGAGCGATGGGGGAAACCCCATTTTCACTAACATATGGAATGGAAGAGGTCATCCCATTAGAAGAAGGCCTACCAACTATGAGGTCCACCCTTATCGACTAGGGCCAGAATGATGCAGCATTGCCTACTGAGCTCGACCTAGCCGACGAATGCAGAGAGATTGCCTTTGTGAAACTAACGAGATATCAGCAATAGCTCACAAAACACTATAACAAGAAGGTCAATCCAAGGGCATTCCAAGTTGGTGACTATGTCCTAAAGAAAGTCCTTGGGAGCGCAGTAAAACCATCAGATGGCAAGTTGGGGCCAAATTGGGAGGGACCATTCAAGATAACAAGAGGTGATCTATAGGGATCCTATCACTTAGAAATGCTGGAGGGCAGAGAGATACCCCGATCATGGAATGCGGCAAATCTTAAGAAATTCTATTTCTAGTTTTTTCTTTTGCTTTTTACCAGATTTATGAAAATAACAGCTCATTTACTTGTGATCAATAAAAGTTGTTTGGTAGTTGCATTTTATGAGGTGTCAGTTAACTAATATATAAATTTTATAACTTTCACACCATTTCCATGTGATAGGCACACTACTCAGTACGCGATAGCAGGGAAAAAAACCCTCCTCGGGTTTTTGTTATAAAGCACGAACAACCTCTTAGCATTGCCCCTGGAAATATATAAAGCCTACAGGAGATCCTTGGGTAGTTCACCCAAGTCAAATTGGTCGCCAAATAATGTTCGGTCAACAAAACCCTAATCGGATAGAGCATCCAACACCAGGTGTGTCCTCGCTAATTGCCACACTTAGGCCTAAGGGAGTGTGATGACACAACCTAAAAGGTAAAGTAAGGAAAAATGGTATCTCATAAGCATACTGGACTGGAGGGACACTTACTCGACAATGCAAACTTACCAATCTAGTTGGCCAAAAGAGGCCCAAGATTATTAAGCAAAGAATAAATGATGTAAAAAATATGGAACACTTGTTTAGTCGACAAGTTCGCCCAAAACATAAATTTTATATTACTTCTTCGTAATAAAATGAACAACCTACGTTTAATCGGCGAGATAGCTCAAAGCATCAATACTACATTTCTTCATTACATAAGTGTACAGAAATACAACTGATAAAATCTTAATGAGGATGAGGCCTCTGAATAAGATAATCAACCACTTGTGCTCTTCGATCGTCATCCGGATGAGGAGTTAATTCCTCCTCGAACTCATTCGCATCTGACTCCAATAGCTTCCGAGGGATGGCATCGATGGGGATCCACTGATCATCCCTCCTGAATGGGTTAGGCCTTAAAGTGGAAGGAGAGATCTCATGATGATACCAGAGTATTGAGTTCCTTGGAACTTGCAGCTCCCTTAGGGCACTTAACCATCCCCTGATAAAGGTGAGCTCTTCAAACTCTGTCAGCCTCGTCGGAGCATCCACCCAACCTTGGTCATAACCATCAGCCCATACTTACCGAGGTCCTCTCTTAAATAGATGCCTCAGCCGTGTGACATCTCTTTGAAGCCCAGCAACAATAACGTATGCTCGACGAACATCTTCACGAAGTTCATCCATTTCCCTAGCTGGGCATATTATATTTGTATCAGCTCATAGAACGATCGATGGGGTAGAACCTCGTATCACCAGAGGAACGTCGCTTGATCTTGTGCCAGCTCGTGATGAGGAGGAACCCCTTAAAACACGAGGTATAGTGCTCAACGCATGCTCCCTGAGGAGCAACACTTCCCACCTCAAATACTCATTTTCCTATTGCATAATTTCTCCAACTTGGTTAATCTCAGTAGCATCGAGGAGTCTTGCTCTCAGAGTATTCACTTCCTCTTGAACAGAAGATCCAACTTCTTCCATCTCCTGAAGCCTGTCTTTCAGTTTAATAACGAGCATCGTCTTCTCTCTGAAACGCTTATTCCTCAATAGTAGCGATTTGTAAATTCTTACGATGGTATGAAGAACTTTGAGACTCACATCAAGGCCAAGCATTCTTCCCAATTGAGAAGTGGATGGTATATAGTCATCTACATCAATCGACTACAGGCCATAAAAGAGCAGTAAAGGATAAAATGAATCAGTACACTAAGGGAAAAATCCTTCTCATTTCATTAATACATAAAAGGATCAGAGTACATTGAGAAACAGAAAGGAACATTACAAATAAAAATATAAAAGCAATCCTAAGGATAGATTAACTGGTGACCTCGGGTTGTTCAGAAGAAGCTGGCTGCTTCCCCTTATCAGCAGCAGTAGGAGCATCTCCCTCAGCAGGGATAACTTCTGTCACCCGAGCAGGAAGGGCATCAACAGGAACTGATTGGGAAGCAGGGTCAACACCTTCGACGGTTGGGGCTGGATCTTGATCTACGATAGGCTTTGGACCTAGATCATGCTCGTCGAATAAGGGAGAGGTAACATCCACCTAGGCAGTTAAGAGGGCCTTGTTCCAGCCCTTCTTGAAGTTCAGATGGCTGATGTAGCCTATCTTAACCTCGGCATCTTCATATGTGGTAGCCCACCTAGAGTTATATGAATCTTCCTTAATGGTGGCTGCTTCGGACTCCTTCTCCTTCAGCTTCTTCGTCAGCACCTTATTCTCCTCCACTACCGCTAGCTTGCTCGAGCAGACCAAATCATAGGCCTGCCGCAGTTCATCCAGTTCTTTGATCGCTGCCTCCCTCTCTCGATTGGCTTTAATAAGGGCCATATCAGAAGACTTCCGAGCATCAGCGGCCTTCAAGCTGGCCTCGAGATCGATACCCTTCACTTTCAAAGTAGCGTTCTGCCTCTCCATCTTACCATTCTTGTTCACCAGCTCGTCACGAGAGCGATAGAGTATGACAAAGTCAGTCACAAACTGTAAGTAAAAGAAGATATTAGAAGAAATAAACAGACATAATTTAATGAGCATTAGAAAAGAGAAACAGACTTACCAAGGCTAGCCTCTAACTCGCTTGCAATCCTAACTGGTCAGTCCCCATCGCCCTTTGGCGATTAGCAGGAAAGACTACTCTCTCAAGCAATGAAGGGTCCAGCTTAGGAGAAATGGCAACCGAGGCCCCCTCTGGCAACGCAGACACAGGCACTAAGGCCTACCCAGCCTTCATCCTCGCTTCCATTTTCCTCCTCTCCTCCTCCCTCTCCTTCTCCTTCTCTACCCTCTTCCTCTCCTCAACCCTATTTCTCTCTTCAGTCTTCTTTCTCTCCTCTTACCTCTTCCTCTCTCTCTCTCAACTGCTTTTGTTCTTTTCTCTTCTTCTCCTGCTCCTGAGCAGCAGACCGGGAACCAGTGGCAATAGCCCCACTGCTGGATTTCTACTTCTTCGACCTCTGAGCAAGAAGCACATCATCATCATCATCATCACGGGTCAAGTTTTTCCTTCGGGGAACCATTTCCTCTCTAGAGTTGCTGGTTGTACTTAAAGGTTCTTGGGCTTCAGAAACCTCTTCTAAGCTAGAAGAACTGTCACTACTAGATCTCTCCTCACCAGAACCACTTTCAGCACCTCCTCTGATATCACTCTCAGAACTTCTCTCTTTCTCGTCCAACTGAATGGGATCGGCAGCAGCTTCTTCAGAAGTATCAAATTCAGGGATGCTATCCACAGGTCTCGCAATAAAACTGGACCCAATGTTCTTGTACTCGAGCAGGAAAGCAGCAGATCGGGGATGTTCATCGTCAGCCAAAGATTCCCTGATATTCCAAGCTTTAATCAGCTCGAAAGTTTGAACCTCACTGAGGGTAGGATCCAAGTTCTTTGTCCTCGCTGAAAAGAAAATAGGAAAGTGTCAGAAAAATCACACATTAATAAGGAAATCGAAAGGGAAGAGCAGAGACTACCTATGTACTCTGCCCCATAAAAGGGAGCAGTGAATCTATCAGACCTCGCTCCCTCAGTCTGGGGGGGGGGGGGGGAACTGCCAATTCCTAGCAAGAAAGCCATCTTGCCAGTAGTCCTTGTGGGAATCAGGTAAATTTACTACCAATACCCTGTCAGGACTCCTGGCCTTGAGGTAAAGAAGACCAGAGCTAGTTCGAGAGAAAGAATAACAAAAAAAAACTTCAGAGAGTCCTAATTTAGTGCCATAAAGTTGATTTATTCTATGGACACCATTGATTATCTTCCATACGTTGGGCAAACACTGTGCAGGGACAATGTTGAAATAACCAAAGAAATACAAAAACAAATTGTTTGGAGGAAAAGTAAGCCCCCCTCCGGAAAGCAACAGAACATGAATCCAATGAGCTCCCTCTATCTCTCTAACATTCTTAGGGAGAGAGGCGCACTAAATCTTTACCCACTCTGGGATATAAGAGAACTTCTTAAACTATTACACCGATCTATTACCTATCTTTGACATTTGTAAACCCTAAATCACAAATTCAGAGAAAACTCAACAGAGAAAGCACAAAGAGAGAGCAAATAGGACTTACGAGATGAAAGTTTGACTTGGACGATGCAAGATCACAAGCCCAGATGACGGGGGAGATTGAAACCAAAGAAAACGAAGGCCTGGAGAAGAGGACACAACAACTAAAACTAGCAGAAGATGAATGAACACAGAGAAATTTGAAACGACAACTATGGAACGCTGCTCCAAATAGCTTTTAAACGATCCCAATCATCGTGCACATGACACGAAGCAACTGCCGCCTAAATCAGTTATCGAATTTGGGAAGAGTTACACAATTCAAAAAAGTGCCATTATGACAAATCATTTAAATTTATTGAGCCCAAATTGTGGCCCAACAACTTTAGGGGCAATTGTGGGTACCCTAATTTACCATTATGGGCCCGAACGAGTAGCCTAATAAAGACGGCCCAAAATCCGGGACCCTCACCTTAACTAAATAGAGTTATGACTTAGTCTCCTCCTAATATCTCGTATAGAGATATTCCAGGAGAAAAGAGTGGACGTGGGAGAGTCCAACACCCCCACTCCCCAAAGATAAACATGTATATAATACACCCTAAGCCTGGGGCAAGAGGCACGCACTGTATTCTCTGTAAACGCTCCCTGGAGTATATAGAAATAATACTGGCTGCAACACCGTGGTCGTAGGCATTCTTGTTGAACCACGTACAAACTGTGTTGTGTGATTGGCATTTTATTTTCTTTATTTTCCTTGGTGATTGTGCTTCTCTCATTTATCTGTGTTGAATATAATTGTCACCACAGGCTCATATTAGGGGTCCAAAATTAGGAATTTTATGGACCACATGATTAAGGGTATTTAGTGTCATTAACCTTCATTAATCAATTACTTTACATATAAAACACAAGCCCTAGCAACATAGGTGATTTGAGAGATCTAAAAACCGATTTTAGGATGAACTCGGAGATTCAAGATATCAACATGCAAGAAATATATTGCTCTATCACAATATAACTTGTAATTTATTTATGTTTTAATTATTGTTAAAATCAATTTGGGATTAGACACATGTTAAGAATATGATCATATATTTAATCATGCATTATCTTAGGCTAATATTGATTACAAGCTTAGACTTGTTAAATCTATCATAAATCTAATATTAATTGGAACGGATGATGAAAATCCTTGTAATCTTCTTTGTGTCTGATGTTAAAATGTTTAGGGTTAACATTTAGAGATAATTCATGTATTTTGATGAAGAAAATACTTGTTAATGTTTAAATCCGAATTTGTTAACGATCCACAAGTTAAACATGGCAATAATGATAAATCCCTGTTAGATTACGACCTTATAATATAATCCCTGTTGTTTTCAAGGTTGCGTAGCCATAAATGGTGGACTAGGAGTGTAAAAGTTCGAAATTTAGGTCGAGGAAGACGAAGGGATGAAATTATGTCGTTTTGGGGACCAAGGCACAACCTACGATCACGGGGGTTAGATCCATGGACGCACCCCATTGGGCCACGAGTGCGCTTGTTTAGGTCGCAATCGTGGGGTGGGCCGATGTAACTCCCCCTATTTTCCATGTGCACTTGATCATGCTTATATGTCGAAGATAGGGTGCATTATGCAATTTGTACCATTCTTAACATCAACTATGATTAGAAATGTCAATAATTTAAAACGATCCACGACATAATAGTAATGAAAAATATAAATAACTGAGATAGAATAATATAGAAGAGTCTCCACACTAAAGCTGAATTCATGAACTTAAATCAACTCCTTATTACCAAATAGTCTCAAATGAAATGTCAACAAGTTGGAACCCCCTCGGCCCATATATAAAATCTCTAAATAATAAAATAATTGGAATGCCAATTGAAATTAAATAGCAATCCTACACTAAGGATAATGAGCTATATATACAACCAATGTATAACATCAGGTTAGTAAATACCAATCCTACCTTAAGGATAAGGAATTGTATACCCGAAAGTTGCATGAAATACCTAAGGAAGAGGCAGAGTGTCTTCACTTGGAGTCACGCGGACATGCCCGGTATCGACCCTGGGGTTATGTGTCACAAGCTCAAAGTGACTAAAGATGCCAGGCCTATCAAACAAAGGCGAAGAGTTTACTCCAGGGAGAAGTACGACGTCATTCGGGAAGAGTTTAAAAAATTAGAAGAGGCTGAATTTATTAGAGAAGTCATATATCCAGAGTGGCTATCGAATGCAGTCATTGTGCCCAAGACCAATGGAAAATGGAGAATGTGCGTTGATTTCACTGACCTGAACAAGTCTTGCCCAAAAGACAGCTACCCCTTACCTCTGATAGATCATATGGTAGATGCTACGGCAGGGCATGAGCTCATGAGCTTCATGGACACATATTCATGGTATAATCAGATCTTCATGTATACAAAAGACTCAGAGAAGACAGCCTTCATCACCGATAAAGGGACATATTGCTACAAAGTGATGCCCTTCGGTTTAAAAAATGCGGGAGCAACATATCAATGTCTTGTAAATAAGATGTTCGAAGACCAGATAGGTAAGACTATGGAGGTGTATGTAGACGACATGTTGACGAAGATCTTAAAGGCCTTCACCCACGTGGAAGACCAGGAAAAGACTTTCGATACCATAGACCTATACAAAATGAAGCTCAATCCAACGAAGTGTGTCTTCGGGGTAGGAGCTGGAAAGTTCCTTGGGTTCATCGTCAATTAAAGAGGAATAGAAGCAAACCCTGAGAAAATCAAGGCTTTGCTTGACATGAAGACGCCAAGGAGTATCAAGGATGTCCAACGGCTCACAGGGAGAGTGGTCGCACTCAACAGGTTTATTTTCAGAGCAACGGATAAGTGCCTTCCATTCTTTAAGGTGCTTAGAAAGGCCTTACAGTGGGATGAAGAGTGAGAAGATGCTTTTAACCAACTCAAGTCTTACCTAGGGTCTCCTCTGTTATTGTCTCAGCCCATAATAGGAGAAAAATTGTATGTTTATCTAGTAGTCTCTGAATTGGCCATAAGTGCAGCCATAGTACGGGAAGACGTTGGGATCCAAAGGCCTGTATATTTCAATAGTAAAGACCTTCAAGGGTCTGAGCAAAATTATCCGCGTATGGAAAACTTAGCTTACGCCCTGATACATGCTTCAAGGAAAATGAAGCCCTACTTACAAGCCCATTCGATGGTCGTCCTCATCGATTCCCCACTAAGACAGGGCCTCTATAAACCTGAGAAGTCTAGAAGATTGATGACCTGGGCCATTGAGTTGGGAGAGTATAACCTTACTTACCAACCTAGGGTAGCCATCAAAGGGCAGGCCCTTGTAGACTTCGTTGCCAAGTTCACATGGAATAGGCTGAGGTAGAAAATGACCTAGGGGATGCTGAACGGTCAAACAATATTGTCTTACGAGAACCAGAAGAGATTACACCAAACGTCTCCCAATACCGAGAAGAAGTTGTATCCAAGAAGATTAGGAGAAAAATAGCGGAGAACGAGGAGGATCGGTACCTCCTCAAGCGAGGAATCATGTCGGAAGGGGCCTTCTCATCGGATGCAGACATCTAGAATCTCTTCATTGACGGTTCTTACTGTGACAGTGGAAGCAGTGCAGGGCTAATACTTTCAGCTCCAGATGGTGCCAACATTGAATACGCTTTGAGGATCAACTTCAAGGCATCTAACAACGAGTCAGAATATGAGGCCATGATAGCAGGTCTCTCATTGGCAAAGACTCTGGGAGTAAGATGACTCCTACTTCATAGAGACTCAAGGTTAGTTGTCAATCAAGTATTGGGGGTCTATGAGGCCAAATATAAAAGGATGGATAAGTATCTGAAGAGGGTGAGAATTATGTTAGAATACTTCGAAGAGACAAAACTGAATAGAGTACCTCGACAAAATAACAGCCACGCAGATGTATTGGCAAGGTTGGCTTCAGCAACGAGGACAGACATCAGAAGGACAGTTCCAGTCGAGGTCTTATCAAAAGTGACCATTGAGGAAGAAGAGGTTAGCAACCCTTATATCAATTTGAATCTAGGAGATTCATGGATGGACCCCCTCATTAGATATATCAAAGAGGGAGAGCTGCCGGAATCAAAGCTGGAAAGGAGGAAACTAAGATATAGGGATGTAAAATTCTCCATAGTAGGAGACATCCTAAATAAGAAGGGGTTCCTATTGCCTCTCCTCAGATGTGTCCATCCCACAGAAGTTCCTCGCATCTTACAGGAGGTACATGAGGGTTCCTGCTCTAGTCACATAGGAGGAAGACCCTTGGCCAAGAGAATTATTACACAGGGATACTGGTGGCCAACCTTGGCCAAAGATGCTGCAGCTTACGTGAAGAGGTGCGATAAATGTCAGAGATTCTCCACTATTACTCATCAGCCTAATCAACCTATGACATCAATCACTTCCCCTTAGCCATTTGCAGTATGGGGAATTGATTTAGTAGGACCACTGTCGAGAGTTGCCAATAATTATCGATTTCTGATAGTTGACATTGATTACTTTTCAAAATGGGTGGAGGCAGAGCCGATGATAATGATTACAGAACAGAAGACCTTACAATTTATTTAAAGGAACATCATATGCAGACACGGCCTCCCGAACACTCTCATCTCAGACAATGGAACCCAGTTCAAGAACTCTTCCTTAGAAAAATATTATGAAAGAGTTGAGATAAAGCAGTTTTTCTCTTCTCCTGGCCGACCTCAGGCAAACGGTCAGACTGAAGTCACAAACAGAATAATCCTCGACGGAATCAAGAATAGGTTAGAAGAAGATAAGGGGAGATGGACTGAAGAGGTTTATATTGTGTTGTGGGCTTATAGGACAACGGCAAGAACACCGACAGGAGAAACCCCATTCATTCTAGCGCATGGCTCAGAGGCCGTCATACCAACAGAAGTGGGACTTCCTACCCATAGAGTTCAGACCTATGACCCCGATAAAAATGGGTAAGATAGAAGACTAGACCTGGATCTGATTAAAGAGAGAAGGGAAGACGCAGAAATCAGATAAGCAGCTTACCAGCAGAGAGCAGCAAAATTCTACAATCAGAGGATGAAATCAAGACCCATTGCCGTGGGAGACTTAGTACTGAAGAAGACACTACAAAAGGCAAACAAACTCCATCCAAACTGGCACGATCCCTACAAAGTGGTCGAAGAGGTTGTACCCAGGACCTTCAAGCTAGAAAACCTAAAGGGGGAACCTTTTGCCAATCCTTGGAATGCTAATTATCTGAAGAAGTATTACATATGATGTTGCAAGAAAATTATGTAAATATATCATCTTATGAAGAGACTATTAATGAGAGATCAGTTTCCATGTCAGTTCTTGCTTCATTGTGCTCTAATGGTAGAATATATGAGGGTAACATCCTAGTTGATGACCTCAGGCCTTAACATCATTATTTAGTGACAAGGTCTGAGGTCAGACATCATACTTGGATGACATCAGACCCTTAACATCATTAATTTGGTGAAATTACTTATGGGGATAACATCTTAGTGATGACCTCGAGCCTTAACATCATTATTTGGTGACAAGGTCTGAGGTCAGACATCATACTTGGATGACCTCAGACCCTTAACATTATTAATTTGATTAAATTATTTGTGAGGGTAACATCTTAGTTGATGACCTCAGGCCTTAACATCATTATTTGGTGACAAGGTCTGAGGTCAGACATCATACTTGGATGGCCTCAGACCCTTAACATCATTAATTTGGTGAAATTACTTATGGCGATAACATCTTGGTGATGACCTCAGGCCTTAACATCATTATTTGGTGACAAGGTCTGAGGTCAGACATCATACTTGGATGACCTCAGACCCTTAACATCATTAATTTGGTGAAATTATTTGTGAGGGTAACATCTTAGTTGATGACCTCGGGCCTTAACATCATTATTTGGCGGCAAGGTCTGAGGTCAGACATCATACTTGGATGACCTCAGACCCTTAACATCATTAATTTGGTGAAATTACTTATGGGGATAACATCTTGGTGATGACCTCAGTCCTTAACATCATTATTTGGTGACAAGGTCTAAGGTCAGACATCATACTTGGATGACCTCAGACCCTTAACATCATTAATTTTGTGAAATTACTTATGGGGATAACATCTTGGTGATGACCTCGGGCCTTAACATCATTATTTGGTGACAAGGTCTGAGGTCAGACATCATACTTAGATGACCTCGGACCCTTAACATCATTAATTTGGTGAAATTACTTATGGGGATAACATCTTAGTGATGACCTCAGGCCTTAACATCATTATTTAGTGACAAGGTCTGAGGTAAGACTATTAATTTAGTTTAAACAGACATCATTACACCAAGACTTCAGAGCTGAACATCGCATGGCAAAGAAACATTCAACAAACAAAACAAATAAAGTTAAAACCCTCCTCAGAGGTGGTCATCCAATTATAAAATACAAAAATATAAGCTGATGATGTTGTTCAGAGGTTACAACTAATCAAGGGTTACAAAAAAGTACAAAAGCTTCACAAAATAGCCTAAGGATTTGAAGGGAGAGTCCTGGCATCCTCGGCCTGATTCCCCTGGCCGATATTGGTCACCTCAACCCCATCATCTCTGGGGTTGGATCCTTCGGTCTCTGTAACATCATGTGGTGCAGTCTCAACTGGGGCAGTATCTTCCTTTTCGACCTCCTGAAGGGCTTGGGCAAATTGGGGGTTAGCAAAACCCAGACCCACAAAGTCAGAGGCTTTCAAGCTACCTGACTCCTTCCCCTTACCAGCCGCCCATTTGCCAGTAGCCTTAATACCTCTCTCGAGGTACTCAAAGTCGAAGCTGATGAATTCATTGGAGACTTTGTATTCATCCATATCCCCTCAGAGGCATCCTCAATGGCTGCCTTCACTGCAACGCTAATTTTCTACTGGAGAACGTCATCCTTGGCCTTCAAGGCAATAGTGTGGTCCTTTTTAATCTTGGATATCTCTTTCTCCACCTCCTTAACCTTCTTATCAGACTCCTCAGAGGCAAACTTTAGACGGACTACCTCTACATTCAAAGAGATTTGCACCTTCTCGGTCTCTTGGCCTTTCTGGATGAGGGGCAACTTCTTCAGAGTCCAGTTAGCAAGATGATGCATAGCAGCAAGGCCCTACAAATCATGTGGTCGTATATATAAGTTGAAATTCAAAACAGAGGTTACACTTGAGCTAAACTGAAATTCGAAGTCATACCTGAATAGACCTGTGAAGGCCAAACTCAACCAGCCAAGGAGTGTTCATAGATCGACAAAAGCGTTTGTCAGCATCGGTCATAGCAGAGCCAATGGCATCTAACGCTTGCAAGCTATGGCCTATGATGCTATTATTAATTTTCAGTTACTCTATACGAGCAGCCAATGCATCCTCAGAGGAAATAGGGATGGCACAATCCCCCCCTTTTCTTCTTCTGCCTATGATCCTCAGGGGCAGGGGCAGCAACCTTCCTCTTCTTAGTGGCCTCAGCCCTTGAGGTAGATGGAGGGGGAGGAGGAGCATTCAGACCTGCCTTTTTTATGAGCCTCGTTAAACTTGGTGTTGCTATTTCCCACAGCTCGTCAGATATTCCCTTCGGACGCTCTATAAAATAGAAAGGTTTGAGTTAGAGAATCAGATATATATCAATTCAGAGGTATAACTTGGAATAAAAAGTGCTTACCAAGCTCGTCCATTGGACTTCCCCCAAGACCAGTCTCAGATAGGTAGTAGGAGGTCATCAGGTGTTCAAATCTTACGAGCAGACCATGCGCCCCCTGATCCTGAAGGTCTTTGACCTTCTGAAGATTTTACAGGCTTAGACCAGGGTCGGCCTTAGCATCCATTGTAACTTTTCCCCATCTTATAGGCATCCTCGGCTCTAATGAGGAAGAGGGGGCACATGGTCCAAATTCCCATGGCCCTGAGGCAAAGAAATAGCATGGATTCTAGTTATGGTTAGAGGTTTGAGTTACGTAGAGCATCTTCTTTTTAGGTTTTTGAGCTATAAAATGATAATAGCTCGAATGGTTTCTAGCAGATGAAGGGACATAACATCCTGTAAAGACTTGGACAGGAAGGTCTGAGTGATGAACAACCCTCCATAAGAAAATAGCTCCAATTATCACCCTCCAAGCATTGGGTGACAACTAGGAAGGGGCCAAGTTGATATAGGCCAATATAGACCTGATGATGGGATGGATGGGCAGACGAAACCCCAACTTGAACATCTGCTCGTACAAGCAGATCTCACCATCTCGGCCATGATAAGCCCTCTCTTCCCTCTGAGGTCTCTTGAGCTTTATAGAGGGGCTTATGGAATATAAGTATCTGAAGCAAAGAAGGTCGACCTCACTGACTGTACTCTCAATCTCGGCCACCTCAGAGACGTCAACATCAATCTCAGCATCATCATCATCTAACTCAACGTCAGTCTGAGCAGATGATGGGGCACCACTTGGAAACCTCTGAGCAAACTCAGCCCATGTGACAGCCGACAAGGGTATGGCATAAAGGATTGGCGGAACCTCCACACTCGGCCCAACAATTTCAACCTCAGAGGAAGAGGTTTATGCGATTAAACTTTTGTGGGACGAGGCTCGACTGGAAACCTCCGCTTGATTAGGGGCCTGGTCTTTTCGAGTTGTGAAATCCATAGCCTCTCGAAAAGAGTCCACAGACATAGGGTCTGAGGAGGATGACTCAGACTCAGACATTGGCAAGGGTTCAGTAGGGACCTCTGCTTGGTTAGCTGGTTCAGATGGTTCAGGATATACGACCTTCAGAGGTGGTGGAAAGATAGGTCTGAGGGGGAATTCCTCTGACCTACGAGCTTCCACCTGTGCTCTTTCTATTTGCCTAATTTTCTCTAAAGTCTTCTCTCTGAGGGAGGAGAACTCCTCTAAGAGTTGGTAAAGGGGT
The DNA here is from genome assembly GCA_949130495.1 of Sambucus nigra. Taxonomy (NCBI): domain Eukaryota; kingdom Viridiplantae; phylum Streptophyta; class Magnoliopsida; order Dipsacales; family Adoxaceae; genus Sambucus; species Sambucus nigra. The sequence goes on from OX422214.1 coordinate 94,227,782, forward strand.
CTGACCATAAGAGGAAGACCCTACACTTACAACTCTCCTAAACAACAAACAAAGACTGGCAAATGGAATGATGCAATTAAGGATCAAATTATCAAATGTTGTGCCATAACTACGAAGAACACATAAGAACAGTTCCCCAGAAAAAATTAAGATCTCACCGGAAATCTCTTAAAACTCATCAAAAAATGCAAAAGCAAGAAGAAGACAGGAAAAATAAAGAAGAAAGAATGGTAGAAGATACATGAAGAAAAAGTGGTAAGGGAGAAGGAAGAGATTGCAAGAAATCACCACCAAATGCAACTTCAAACCAAAGCTTTTCTAGAGAGAGAGAGTTGTAGAAGCAAGTCGAACCAGAAGAAGGAGAGAAATGAGGAGTAAAGAAGGAAAATAGGGTTTAAACCCTTTAGTATGAATGCACACTTCTCAAGGCCCATCATTGCCTTGGGAGCCCCAAAGGACGGCTGACATCACATGCTTGCCAGGCACACCTCACACTTTAACAATGGACAAGTGTCAAATGAACATTAGCATAAGGAAGAATGATCTTGGAGATGTAGCCCCACAGTCACCTGCTCTCACATGTAACTAAGGGTTGGGGGGTGATTGATATGCCCCAAATGTTCCACCTCAGCTCAGAGACATCAACCTCGACCAAGGGCATGGCTGACGTTGGAAGGGCCTTGGATCAATAACCAACGGCCTCGGCCATAATAAGGTCGGTCGTGCCCGACACTACTATCAACCTCGTGAAGATATGTCTTCATGACTCATGGGAACAGTTGTTCATCAGTACACCCAGGGATGACAACCTCGGCTGGGAGTAGGCCGAGGTTATAAGGAATTATACTTCCATCAAGTCCAACTCCAGCAGTGAATCGGCCGATGTTCCTAGCATGTTCCAGTTTAACCTCGGTCCAGGCCGACCTTAATGCATCACTTACCTTACCTCGGGTTCACTTAAGCCGAGACCATGATGGCTCATCTCGAATTGAATAAACAGCTAGACCTTACCAACCTCGGACTCTTCTAGGTCGAGGTTGTGATCAAGCTCAGATGGCCGAGCTCTTATTGGCATATGTGTGGATAAGGACGCATGGACACAAATCAGTTATAACAAATTATTCCCCCCACGTGGGGGGAATTTTCATCATCATTCTCTACATGTGACAGGGACAACTTTCTTCATCGCATTGGCTAGATCAACACACACATGCTCATTGCATGCATAGGGGGTACACTACACCTCCCAGCAACTATATATACTTGTATTCTCCTTCTTAAAAGGGATTATAAATTGGAAACCCTAGCTAAAACTCTATTCAAATACAAAATAGAGAGAGAAAGCTTGAGAGATTGTATCTATGACCATTAGAGACCTCATACAGTGATACACATCATACACTTGCACAGTGGACGTAGGCCTGATTGGCTGAACCACTTATATTTCAGTGTGAATCCCCTTCTCCTCACCTCCTTCTACTGTGTGCATAAACCCTTATATTGCCATTGTTAACATTGAATTGAGCTCACAAACATCTTGAAGGGTGGTGCTATTTCCAGTATCATCACTAAGAATGCAGATCTAGGTGTAGTATAACATAAAATGACCAGATCTATGATTTCTATGAAATAGAAATACAAATCTAACCTAATATTTATGCTGGACACAAGATCTTAAAACGAAGAGGTTACAGCACGAAACAATTTTCAAACCAACACTCAAAAACTCTCAAACACTCAAGGTTGTTGTTTGGTATAAACTGGTTTTTGGAAAAATAGTTAGGGTTTGAAGAGGTGTTTGGACAATTTAGGGTTAGGGTTTCTAACTCTGTGGTTTCTCTCTCTCTTTTCTCTCTTCTCTCTCCTCACTTGGATTAGACGAAGTGACAACAATCTTCTACAGGCTGAGGGTTAGCCTCTTTAAATACAGGGCTGAGAAGGATCGAGAAAGAGGTTCGAAATTAAGGGTTGGGATTTAGTCTTCCCATATTGACTTCTATCCAGCGGTTAAAGATAAGTGGTGAGTTAAGTTGCTTCTGATTGGAGGATAAAGGTTCATAGGGATTGGGACAAGGACGCATGCAGAGCGTTGATAAGTTTAATCCAAGGGCTGATAATAAACACTGGCTTTGTCTCTTAAAAGAAACACACAACCAACCAATAGGAGTGCGACAGGTGTAAGGCAAATAACGGACCACAAACGCGAGTCTTAAACTAATTACATAGACACCCTTACAGTCTCCAGCGCTTTCAATTTCTACCGAAGTGAACTTAACAGAGATAAAACCAACAACCAGAAATTATAGAATGACCCCAAAACTTTTTAATTCCAATTTTATTTAAGAATTTTTTTTTTTAAATCATTAGAAATTCTCGAAAAATTATTAAAAAATGTTTTAAGGGAAATTAACACACACAAGACACACATAAATAATTTGATGCAAAAAATGAACAATGTATGCAATCCTAATGTGTGTGAGTATTTGTCAATATACCTTTGATCATTCAAACAAGAGGAATGAATTGAATTGAAGGTCTGAGGCTCTTTGGTATCTAGGGGAGGGACTCAATTTTGTCACTATTTCCAAACTAGATGAGCAATTATACAATATAAACTCAAGTGAGTCAAGAGTATAAGGTGCTTCACATGCCTGTTCATCGTTCTAGGATGACTCTTTACCTTGACTTGATGGAACTGGTTAATCAGTTGTTGGATGATTGTTTTGTAGGGCGCCAGGATGAGATGCTTTAACGCATATTCGCCATTTACTTATTGGACCACCAAGTTCGAATCGCCTTTGATTCACAGTGAACGAATGTCCCTTTGAAGGGCCTCCAATAATCCTAGAACTAAGGCCTCATACTCTACTTTGTTATTGGAGCAAGGGAAATCTAACTTGTAAGAAAGGCAAAATTCCTCATTCCCTTTAGAAAGGAAAAGCTCTGCTTCTCCCTTCTTTTCTATCGAAGAACCATCAAACTACATAGTCCATTCTTCAAGGTTTGCGTCCAAAAAGTTATCCTGCAAGTCATCTCCATGAATTCTCTCACGGGGTGGCTCAAATATCCCAGTCAAGAAAATTGCCGACAAATTTGCCTATGCCTAGCTCTTGATTGTGCGAGGGACTACACACTTGAAGTCATATTCTAAGAGCATGAGAAACCACCTAGTTGCTCTTCTAATCAAAATAGTTCTCTCGAACAAAAACTTAATGGGATCACATCTTGTCACAATATAAATTATGAAAGATAACATATAATGTTCAAGTTTTTGTGTTACAACCACCAAAGCTAAACAATATCTTTCTATACTATTGTACCTTGCCTATGGTCTACGTATGATCCTGCTTAGGTAGTAAACTAGCCTTTCCTGCACTAAGAGAGCTCCAATGGACCTTGTGGTAGATGTGAGGTAGAGTTGCAATGGTATCCCTACCCTTGGAGGAATCATCATTTGTAGATAAGTGAGCAGCATCTTAAACTTGGTGAGATATTCTTGGTGAGCTTCCTCCCATTTGAACTTTGTGCCCTTTCGCAATAACTCCATCAATGGATGAGTTATCTCAGCCAACCCCGGCACAAATCTCCTGAGGTAGGAGACTTTACTGAGGAAACTCTTGATTTCCTTCGTCGTTCTTGGACATGGAATGTCTAGGATTGATCGATGTTTGTCCTGGTACATCTTCACTCCTTGTCGATCCACCACAAAGCCCAGAAACTTCCCACTTGTAACTCCGAAGGCGCACTTCAGTGGGTTCATCTTTATCTTATACTTTCTTCACTGAATGAACACCTTCCTCGGGACCCCTCCTTCTTTGATTTGATGACCAAATTATCTATATAAAATCCCAAGAATTTATGAAAAAAGTCATGAAAAATGGCCATCATCTTTCTCTGATATGTTGCTTTAGCATTGTTCAACCCAAAAGGCATCACTATGAATACAAAATTGCCTAACAGAGTTCTGAACGCTGTTTTCTTTGCATTTGTTGGATCCATCTTGATTTAGTTGTACTCTACATACCCATCTATGAAGCTATACATTTCAAGTTCGACAATTGTATCGATCAAGTTATCGATGGAGGGAAAAGGGAAGTCATCCTTTAGGCAAGCTCTATTCAAGTTCCTGAAGCCCACACAGAATGTTATTTAGTTCTTGTCCTTCTTTCCTATTAGGATAATGCTTGAAAACTAAAGTGGGTGTTGTATTAGTTTGATGAACCCTGCTGCTAGTAACCGTTGAACCTTCTCCTTGATCTTTAGGTCCAACTCTGGCTTATAAGTTCTCGTGTCTTACTTCACCTGCATGGATGAAGGCATAACGTTCATCTTGTGGTAACCTACTTCTTCATCTATCCCCTCTATCTTTATGTATTTCCATGAAAAGACGTCTCTGTATTCTCGAATCAACTCAATTAAGGACCCTTTTTTCTCTTCTCTCAGATCCTTTGAAATGAATATGGGCCTTGGATCTTATCCTTCTTCGACTATATCCAACTGCTCCAGCTCCTGCACTTATGGCTTTAGGCGATCCATCATGTACTCTGGTTATTCTTCTACTTCTTCCACAAACTTATGTATATTTGAGTTGTCTATGACCATGCACTTCCCCTGCTGGTCTACTAAAAAATACTCATATACCGGGTCAGCCTCTTCGTTCTCCTCTAAACTAGCTCCTTCGACTGATCGCTCACGACTTCACAAGTGATAAATCACCCTTTCTTCTTCTATTATCATCTTCTTACATTGCCTGTTGGTCGTTACAATTGCCTTCCATATCCTCTCTCTTAAAGCTTCTGCCAACCTATTTCTTAAAAATCTACTCAGAATACTCTGTCGTTGGGTCTCATGCTCCATAGAGTCCATCCTAGGCCTCATCCTATCTGTCAGTTGTTTAGAGATATTCTGGGATTTAGGATCAACATGATTGACCTCCTCAGCTCCTTCTCTCCTTCCTGCTCCTTCGTTGTTTTGACCATTCACAGGCCCCATACTTTCTCTGCTAGAGGGAACTCTGGCTCCCTCCATTCTTCTTGTTAATACTCTTTCATCCTCCTTCATCTTTGTATAAAACTCTATGTCCACCAAGTGAGCCTCTTCGATTGCAAAGGGCTTTTTCGTTGCACATATAATAATATATGTCCCCATTACATTTGTATTAGCATATTGGTGATATGTCGAAGGGACTAAATCGTGATTGTGTATCCACACCCTTCCTACCAGAAGGTGGTAAAAGTTAGCATTCTCAGTCATATGAAACTTAATGTGTGAAATTCAATTCCCCATCACAATCCCCACGTTCACATACCCAATCGACTTGGAAAATTGGTTGTCATAACTAGAGATCACCAAAGGCATTGGTATCAACCTGGCCTCAGAGATATTGGATGTGTCAAATGAGTTGATGGGTATGATGTTTATGGATGCTCCCCCATCCATTAGAGCCCCTGCAAAATTTACACCGTTGATACTAGTCATCACATATAAGGGCCTATTGTGTGGGAACCTAGCATCTCTATCGGCGTCGCTGAAAGTCACTTCAGACAAGAACTTCCTTACCAATCTAGCCATGGGCCCCCTCTATCTTAAAAATGGAACTGCATTCTTTTATGCAATGTCTGAGATCGCTTGCGTTATCTCTAATCTTCTTTTCTTTGGCATCCCCACCTGATCGAAGAACCATGAGAATTTAGGTGACTACGATACAACGTGGTATTCCAGTGCTTGGTTTACTTCTTTATTATCAAAATTATAAACATCCTCCACATATCTGGCACTAGCTTCATCTTAGTCTATCACTACATTATCCATTCCTCTGGTGCAGTCCTCAAACGCCTCCTAAATCTCTTCTTGCTCCAACATCAGTTCTCTCGCTTCCTCTTTAGCTTCTTCATTATAGGAAACTACCAGGTTAACTATGTGTGCTGGTAGTAGGTTATTATTAATGTTCTCCTGAGGGATCTACATAGTTCTTGCCTTCACATGCTTGCTTATAATCTTCCTCAGTGTGAAATAAGTTACCATTCGATGGTCAATCTTTCGATGGATCTGGCAGTATTTGGAATTGACTCTTGTCTCTGCATCTGGATCCGTCATTGGAGTATCCTTGGGCTTATAGACTGTCCCCCTTGCACCATGACATTGTAGAAACTAACAACCTCTTCAACAGTGCAAGGTAATAGTGGTGGATCTTCTCTATCAATATCGAACTTTCTTTTGTTATCCTTTTTCGACTGTTTGGCCCCCTCTCCCCTATAGGTGTACCCCACACGTGGGGGCTGGCCACGTCCCACAACGGGATGTATTATCTTCTTGAATATCACAAGCACCATGACCACGTTTAATCATACGACCAATGAAATGTTCCTTGCTGCTTTAAGAAAACGTCGCGAATGTTCCTTCGTGCATTTCGTTTATGAGGTAATAGATGCACTCCGGGACTAGACTTTCAGCGCAAATATAAAGCAGTTTAAACTCCTTGGCCTCTTCTCTCACATCGAGGTACCTTTCCCTAAACCTTCAAATGTACGCCACCACTTCCTCCCCTGACCGTTGCTTCTCCCTGCCCAGTTGTGTCAACGTGAATTCTTCTGCCAAAAAGAACTTCTGGATAAACAGACCGTTCATTTCCTTCCTTATTTCTTCCAAGTCATATGCAGGGGGTTTCTCAGCCATTGGAGCAATGGGCTGAGGGACCACGTGCGGAATACTTTGCACACTTAGGGTAACCACCATTGGGATATGCGTGGGCACAGTGCTCGTTAGGACATGTCCCGCTAGAGCTACGCTTGATGGGGCTATTAGAGTCGCCATTGGTGTTACGAAGGATATGGGGTCATATCCTCCAAAAGACGGTGCAACTACAGGAGTCTGTAGGAACTCAGGGAATTTGCCCATAAGAAGGTCCATCTGTGACTGCCCCATCACGGTAGTAGTAGAATCTTGTGTCACCATTGGGATTCCTATTGTCATTTGAATTGGGGTAAATCTACCAGAGGAACCCCATCCCTAGAAGCCTCAATATCCCTCGCCGTTTGTTCCTCGTTACCCTTAATAGCATCAAAATTAATGGCACAGTTAACGTTATCTTGTGCCATACTTCTAGAAGAATACATCCTCAACAGAGTTGCCAAATACAGAAGGGTAGTCCCCTTGAAGCTTGGGAGTATAGTAATACCTATTGAGGCATAACCCCTATAGATATGGTGATAAACAATAATCCAAATATTCTTAGTGATAATGAATGAACACACAATATTGTATATAATCAACACTCAGGTTGAACTCACAAATCTCTCGTGTGTAACTCAAATAATAGTAAAGGAAACTCATAAGCAACTCATTCAAAGGGATAGAGAAGTAAGCACCCTAGTACACCTTAGCAGGCATCCAACACACCAACAACCTCTTATATATCTTTAGTTAGCTATTAAAAGCTTTATAACAAATTACAATGGCGGGTGAGTAAACTCTCTAGTTTGTAATAACTTCTCTCTGATATATTCTCCCTCTTTAGTAATAAACACTATAGAAAATAACTCTCTTCTCAAAAGTGGTTAAGGCCAATAATTATCCCCACACCATTCCCGAGATGCCTCAGTCCTTTATAACTATGAAAGATATCCCCCACACTTTATGTCATAAGCATTAAATGCCTGATTGGTCAGCACACTCTACGTGATGATCATTAAATGCCAAGACATAACCTTTGCCTAGCCACTATGCATCAGAGGACTATCACCATAGAGGTATCTCACCAAACTGTTTGACAACTACAATATCATAGTGGTTTACTCGAGTTTGGATTGGACAATGTTTAACTGGCTGGTGACATCACCCAAAGTAGATGTGACATTTGGTAGTGGACTGTTTGGCTCAAAGCTCAATATATAATGGTACTCAATGTTACTTTACACAAGCTTCCACTATGAAATATCTCTCAATATTATACCTGTTGTATCTAAGATGGTCAAGACAAGCCTTAACGATGCCTCACTTCTCAATCCTCCAAACCAAGTCCCTCTGAAGTTCCTATGACGAGGTAATTCATTAGATCATGTAAGCTCTCCCAGGACCTGCCAAACATGGTTTTTTTCGAGTACCGTTTGACCTCACACTTAATACTATAATTATTATAGAATTACAATCAATGTATTTAAAAGATACAATTTGACTAAGTACGTAAGGAAGACAAAAAAGAGTTCTCTCGACCAAATTCCTCGTTGGGCTACATCACTAAGCTTCCTCGCCGAGTTACTTCACTGAGCTGCCTCGCTGTCTTCATGTTGTTTCCTTCTCTTGAGTTTCTTCTATTAATTGGGGAAGCTTTCTCTAATCCAGAGATTACGTTCAAGCACCCCTATAGTAGTAGAGCACTAACCCATATCATATATACTCATCAGTTGCCGTAGAATATTAACCCAGCTCATATCTACATAATAGTTATCATAGAGCATTAATTCAACTTCTATATACACAATAATTACTGTAGAGCATTAACCCAACTCATATATACGCAATGGTTACCATATATCATTAACCCAACTCATATAAATACTTACAAGTACCAAACCAAAAAGTAACCCATTCAATCGTAGAGCAAACAACCGACTCCATAGCTATACTATAATACAAGGTACACATTACACCATAAATTCTTATCTCAGTGTAGACTAATCAACCAACTCTGAACCATTTTTAACACAAGTATTCAACCAGCTCTTTTCATTCTATCATATGTACACTTAACCCAAACCTTAACAGCCCTATGACTGAGTAGTTGTTGTCAAATTTTAAATTACTGCAAGTGCACATGTTATTGTAATATATCTAATGAAAGTACGGGTCGAACCCATAAGGATTTGTTCAATTTGTATAAATTGCTAACTTTCCAACTAGATAATTATACGTGTATAAATATGATATAGAGATAAAATAAAATAAGAGCAAATAAGGAGTGCAAATACAAAATATGTGACAAGAATGGAAATATTAGTAGGGTTTTGCCATTTTTACTACCTTATGATTAATTAGTCTAACTCCCAATTCCCTTTTATAACTCAAAATTGTACTGACATGCGTCATGTAAATTTTGGATGATGAAAACGTAAAAATTCAAATCAAATATTTTATATCTCTTTTTAGATGCCAAAATTAATATTCCCTTAAAAGTATTATTCCTAAGCATTTAATGTCAAACATAAACATGAACCATCAAACAATTTAACATAAGCATAATCCATCAAACGTAAGTACAATAAATCAAAGGATATAAATAAAATTTATCATTTCTAAGCATTTTATTTTAAACATAAGAATGAACTATCAAACGATTTAATATAATCATAATCCATCAAATGTAAGTAAACAAAATCAAAGAATGTGAATAAAGCAATTCATTCTGAAGGTTTAAAATATCACTCTCATGACTGTTTTAATCAATACCGAATTTTTAAAATATTTCTAGAACAAGTAGGGAATTTAAGCGAATTAAATTAATTAAAACGTACACTAAGTAATCACGATAAATTCCACCTGATCATAGCAATTAAATTAAGCTAGTATCATCATCAAAACTCAAAAATTGCAAGATGAAATAATCATTTTTGTTAATAATCACTTACAAAAATTGAAGCGCTAACACTTGAATGCCAATACAAAAAGTCTTTCCAAATCTTGAACAAGAAAATGCCTCACAAACAGTCAAAAATAAAAAAATAAATATTTACTATTTTTTGTGCTTCTAAAATAAACTCACATATTTTCTCTCGTCAAAATCTTATATATACTCTAAAATGCACAACTTCATTTTTAATGCACCTGAGCTACACAACTGTTCACATGGCCAAACAAACTAAAAGTAAGTCAAACAAACCAAAGTAAATAATGCTGCCATGTTTCAAAAATAAGAAAAAAAATAAAACTCATTAACTCCACCTGTCTGTTATGTTTCTCTATAGCCTGTAAAATGATTGCTTTCCTCTTTCACATATCAAAACATCTGAGAAAATTAAGAATAGAACTCATTTGGGGTCCCGCCTTCTGGTATTATTCTCACAAAATCTCTCCAATATATTTTCTCCCTCTACTTTTAAAACTCTTACTCCCAACATCCTCTCTTCCCGTCCTCTCATCTTTTTATCTTGCCTATCCCGTGCATCCTTAATAGATACTTTTTGACAATTTCCAAAACTTGTCCCAAGTTGATGCTTTATATTCGTTTCCCAATTTTTAAATACCACAGTGATATTAAGAGCACTAAGAAAAGACAACGAAGGTAAAAAAAAATAGGTTGGAAAGATAATTATTAATACCCGCATCATTAATAAGGGCGTTTAAATAATGTAAATCATGTTCGGGTTCAACAAATCAGTGTTCTTATAAAAGAACAGTTATTTCGTGTTCAAAATTCTTGATATAGAGAAAACATTGCATCGTTAGTTAGTGGGAGGAGTTAGATGGTTGTGTTTATTGATGAGGGTGATGAATGGGTTACTCAGGTTGAGCCGAGTGTGCTCATCACATTTGTTTCGTTGGCTTAGGGTGGGAATGATCTCAAAAGGATTCAATTCAGGTTTGTGTACTACTATTTTTTTATTTCCCCATTGTGCCTTCAGCCAAAACTGTAGTGGTGGTGGGAAGTAAACGTCGGCATTTATTGGTAGCAGAGACTCTTGATATTGATTGCAGGTTAATTGGATGTCACTATTCAAGGTTAATCTAAAATGTTTGATTTCTGGGTTTTTGGGGTGTTTTCAGCTATCTAAAAATGTATAGTTTTTCTTTCCTTTTTTTGACTAGATGATATGATTATAAGAAGAATAAATGAGGGAAGAAGTTGTCTTAATATAAAACTATTGTAAATACCATTTTTTTCTTTACTCGAAGCTATTAAAATTGATTTCTTCAAATTTTTGTGGTGCAAAGAACATAAAGTCCCTGTTTGATAGGAAATTAGAAAAATGAAAATGATTCTAGGGAAAATAATTCCAAGTCAAATCAGTATTTTTCAACATGTGTGTGTTTAATACAAGTTGAAAAATCATCAATTTTCTAACTTTTCTATCAACCACAAAAGCTGAAAAGTAAAAATAAATGTGGAAATTTTATTTTTAGAATATGTATGCGAGTATAAGAAATATCACAATAAAGATCCATGAAAACAATCACGAATGTAGGAAAAAACAACACACACAACAACGATATATGTGGTTTGACAACTTGCCTAGGTCTATGGAGAGGTTACTATGATCTTATTAGTGTCTCTCAATACTCGAGCTTACATCTCTTTGTCCCGGGCCAAGGTTTACAATTTATAGATGTTAACATAAGAGATTGAGTTGTCCAATTAACTTAATGTGATCATAGATAATTAATGGTGTCCCTGAATATCATCTCCAAGATTGTTGGTAACCGATTAGAATTTATCCACGAGTCTTTCAGTGTTTGTAAGATACACGAGACATTAATGAATAATGGATTTGGGTCAGACAATCCTTTATGTAGCCTTGGCTGGACGGCTACTTTCCTGGGCCAACATAAATGGGTTTCCACAATTGTACTTAAAAATTTTGGGCTTAATGTTTGGGCCAACAAATTTTAATTGGATTTAAGTCCTATAACTTGAAACTTTTATTTGTGAAACTAGAATGGATTTTTTTTCTTCTTACGAATTTAAGGGGCTACGCTCACCCTGAGCCAAACACCATGGTACATTTGTAGTTTTATTTAAGAGGAGAGGATACCCTTGTCCAAACAGCTATATGAAGCACCAAAATCAACATGTGATGTCGCGTAACTAGGCGGGTTAAGATGTATGTTCTATGTGTGCACAATAGTTGAGAGGTGAGGGGTAATCTCATGAGAGTGCGACACCGACTTAAATATGGGAAGTTTTACTGTGTATTTATTTATTACATCTTAATTACTTGCAAATATTTTTAAAAGGTGTTGGGCTTTGACCCTATCAAATCTATATTTCAAAAACTTTTAGGTCTCCAGCCACAGGGATGCCATTGATGAGTATTCTTTCCAGGGATATGAAGCTACAGCTTATGTGGAGGCTTGCAAGTTTCTGAGTAGCCACATCACTTATTGCATTCTCGATTAGTTTCTTTATTCCGGTATTGGTTGGGCGTGTTGCCCCTTTTCATTCAAACTTATGTATTTTAGAGTATTTTAGTCAAATGGATTGGATATAGTGGATTTTTACCAGGTAGTTTTTTCGGGGACTTTATTTATTTATCTTTGCTTTACACTTTACATCGTGGTTTCATTTATATTGATTACTGTAAATGGGATTATTATAGTTTGGTTAATATTATTGTATGTTAATGAAAGACACAATTTGACACCGGCTTATTTAATTAATAGGTGGTTAGTAATTTAAAATTGTTTTCGATAATGATGTTAAGAATGAACCAGATGAGACTCCTGATTTTAAAGGACTGATCACTCGTGATTGAAATAGGCAAAGTGTTATACATAACACTTAAGAGGAGCAATAAAAGCATTCTTGCCTACAAATAAGTCTACTTGAAAATATGATCGTACGGTTGCGATCCTCTTGCAAAAATAGAGAAAACACGTTCTTGTTCGTTCTTGTGAAAACTTGATTTCGATCTTTGAAAATTGAGTTGAAACTTGTTTTCAATGGGGTTTAGATTTTGTAGAAGAGAGGAGATAATAATTTGGGAGGCTACTGATTTTTTAGAAGGTTTAAAAGTGTTTCAAAAAGTCTAAATTTCATCCATTATATAAAGGATCTAAAGAAAGAGTCTTAATCAAACACAAACATCCACAAATCAGTACCGGATGATCGGACCGTCGGAATTTGCTAAAATTTTGATATGTTTTAGCTGAAGACGAGCCGAAGCAGCTTTCTAAAAATCAGCTCGATCGGAATCATTAACGTCATGTGCTTCGTTGAAATTTTGGATATATTTTTGTTGAATACGAGGCGAAGTTGTGTACGAAAAATCAATGCGATCGAACATTGTTAAGGTCGTATGCATCATGTTATGGAGATCGGACCATCTGATTTCTGATCCTCCTTTGGTCAGATCTTCCCCATAAAAAATCCTTATTTCAATTTATTCCAATAATTTTTTTTCGATTTTCAATTTATAAAAAGATATTTACGATCCAGAAATCACGGGGGCGTTACCTTTGAGTGGTATCAAACAGGGCCTAAAAGTACAGCACCAACTTGAATAAGATATAACAAAAAGAGCAATGGACTCGAACATCACATGTCTACCAGCTTGTGTATTCAAGTGAGAAGGGAATAAAATCATTTTATCCTGAACAAATTGATTGCTATACTTTAGATCTAAATTTTAGAATGACTTTTCTCCTATAAGTTTATTAGACAATTGATAGAGTTTTTCATTCCTATAACAATTATTATTATTATTATTATTATTATTATTATTATTATTATTATTATTATTATTATTATTATTATTATTACTATTACTATTATTATTATTATTACCATTATTATTATTATTATTATTATTATTATTATTATTATTATTATTATTATTATTATTATTATTATTATACAATACTTTCTTAATGGGGTTGTTATTGGCGAGGAAAATCAGCACAATCGATCTCTCGGAGTCCTCAAATTCGCTTTTATTTTATTATTTTAACTATTGTGCTATATGAATTTTGACAATGCTATGATTTCTAAAAGTTATATTGTATTATTGAATAGATTTGATTTGGGCATGTGACATGTTTGATCTAATTGTGATTAAATATTCTTCCAAAACAAGTTAATTAGCAACATGTTTGTCGAATTTGGTTGAATAATTATGAGATTTTGTTTGCGTCCGGATATGGTGCTATTAATTGTAGTCATTATCTTTCAACTATTGTCAAAACTCCCAATAAGTTATTGAAAATATTAATTCTGAAGCACTACAATACAATGTTAATGTGACACCCCGCCTAATAAAATACCGGGTGATCAATCCTATACCAAATTAAAACAGGAATCCCAGTTAGTTCATCCTTAGCATCACTGTCGAAAACCTTTTTAAAACTTACTAACCACCTAGTATTCCAAAAAAGCTGGTGCCAAATTTTATCTTTTTAATTAAACAACCAATAACATGCGGAAACATAATATGAGTCATACACAACGACATAATTAAATCAAATGAACAAATAAAAACTATATGTCGAATAAACCATCAGCCACCAAAGTAAATAGTCCAGTACAAACATCCAACACCTGAATAAATAGATCTGAAAACTGTACTGAAATCTGGGTGACAAGCCCTAAGTAAAACTGAAACTGATAAATTATTCCTACTCTAGGAAGGAATGAACGATGCGTCTAAACCAAACTCCTGCTAGCATCCATATGTACCGCAGTTGCGTGTCCCTGAAATTGAATATCAAGTCTCGCATTCCTGTGGCTGGACATCTAAAAGGTTTTGAAAATAATTTTATAGCAAGGGTTAGAACCTAAAATATTTTGAAAATATTTAGCAAGTGAATTAACTGCAGTAATTTAAAATGCATGAATGCGTTTCATAATTAAGTTAGTGTCGCACTCTCTTGAGGACATACTCACCCCCACCACTATTGTGCACACCTAACGGTTTCCTTAACCACACCTAGTTGTACTACCCTGTCGAACTAGTCCTGGTAATAAGGTTCTAAAAAACGCGGGGCGTGATTGAGGCGTGGAGGCCAAGCCTTAAGCCTTAGAAGCCTAGGCGGGCCTAGGCGTGAAAAGGCGTTTAGGCCTTCTTAATATATTTTAATATTTTTTAATCATAATAAGGCTATTAAAATACAAAAATTGCACATATCATAAAAATATGTATGAATATATGCAAATTAAAATACTATCTGATTATTTTGTATAAGATAATGGTCCGGTTTGTAAACAAATTCCTTAAAAAGTGACATCGTTTCACTAAGGCATTGTTGTTTTTAGAAAAAAGTGCGCCGTAAGGGTTTTACCAAGAATAAGGCGTGAAAAGAGTAAGGCGAGGCGTTTCTCCTAAGCCTTAAGCCTAGGCGGAGCCTAGGCGGGTTTTTTAGAACCCTTGCCTTTCTACTCTAAATCGAGTATTATTATCCATGGGTTATAAGTTATCTCACCAATTAACTTAATTAATTTATTTTAAATAATATCATATAATTGTGACACAAGTTATATAAAACAAATACATCACATACTATATTATGACCCGCATAAAATATTTAACACCATTATATACGTACTTTTACTAAAAACATCCACACATATATCATATGTATATCCATCCCTCTGAGTGTACCCTAGCCGGATAATTTCCTCTAAAGTGCTATCTCACTAGGTGTGCTCATATAACCTAGTTACCCAAGTTGAAATCGCTCACCAACCTGGCCCAAAAATATAAACGTAGTGGAGGCGGTCATATTCCTTCCCTCGAAGTGATATAAGCCCCTCACCCATATATAGGACACTATTCTTTGCCAAAAAGTGTGATAACCCCTCACCCATACACCGGACGCTATGACATGGGGATATACTTACCCTACTCCTCAAGTTAGGGGATTCACCCACAACGCGCAACCTCCCTTGATAGCACTAAAGTATATAACTTGAGTAAATATCTAGTCCCTGATATTTAATAGCACACACAAAGTACATATATATATATATATATATATATATATACACTATCACCACACCGTATATATATAATATAAATCCCGGCTCTACCGTGTACTAAAACTCGTAACACTAGCCTATATATTCCCGAGTCTATGGTCCGACTCAAATTAATTAATTTTCTCTTTAATTAATTTATTACCTTCCCGAGAGTACAGTCCGACTCTAATTTAATTAATTAACACATCAATTAATTTGATACTTGGTGTCGCCCAACCATTATACCCGGACTCCCTCACTTGGCCCGTACCGTCGTTAAAACCCAAATTCTATATTTTGCCCCTTAATTAATTAATTACACCTCAATTCCTTTAATAATGTAGTGTCACCCAACTATAATACCCTAACATTTTCCCTTGGTCCAAAAATCAATACCTACGAATTATTTCCCGAAATTTATTCATCTCGTGACATACAATTATCACCCTCCTAAACCCAATTATACCCCCTTATAATTGTTAAGGAATATGTGCTACATATGTATTTATCACTAAATAAAAAAGTAGGGGAAAAATCTTAAATTAATTTCCCTTATTATATTAAACAAGCCGATCTGCCAAAAATCTGGGACCATCGATCGATCGATCCCCTGGGTCGATCGATCGATCGAACAGGTCCCTTTCTTCTCCGTTGTTCTGTTCCGCCATTAACGAGCCCTCAAGCTTTTATTTTCATTCTAAACCTTTACCCAATCATAACCAACATTACCTCCACATAAGAAAAAGGGTCTAAACATCCTAGAGACCTTAATTTATCATCAAATTTATATACAATCGTGGGTATATCCGATTTGGATTTTTTCACCCGGGTCTCATTTTTATCTAATTCGAACTCATAATTCTCAGTCAATTTAATCACTAATACAAACTGTAATCCACCCTACAATTCAATCTTAACATTCCCAAATCATAACTTAACATTCTTTGAGTAATTAAATCTATCCAGTACTCTATATTCAGAAAAAACCCAATTTTAATTATGGTTACAAACCAAAAACGAATTTTCATATGCACATACTATAATATGAATTGGTTATCACCTATTTTAAGAATCAAGACAGTTAACCACTTGCCTGAAATCGTTCGTAGAGTCTTATTCGTTGGTGTAGAGAATGTGTTGATGAAGAACACCCCAATTAGTCCCTTAATTTGACTCCTAAAGATCCCCAATTGGCTGTTGATTAGCTTCCTTTGTTTCTATCTCAAACCCTAGGTTTAGAATTTGCTAACTGTCGTTGAACTAGTCCCTCAATTAGTTTTTAAACCCCTAATCCCTTTTTGGCCACATGGGCCTAATTAAAATGGTCCAAATCACCCCGTGTGAGCCCGACTATGTCCAAAAATGATCCGAGACCCGATTACTATCCCCGGGTACTCTTTTCTGACTATTTCGACCCATCTGAACTCAACCGCACACTCAAAATTGTCATCCGAAATACTTTATAACATTCTCAAATTTTGACCTCAAAATGCGACACACGAAATTTCAAACAATTAAACTTAAAGTTGCTAAATATAGATAATTCATATCACTAAAATAAATTCTCCAAATTATAAATTTAAGTTTCTCCAATTTAAATCTCATAAATTTAAGTTTCTCCAATTTAAATCTCATAAATTTAAGTTTCTCAAATTTAAATATTTTTATGTCTCCCAAAAATAATTAAATATTAAATCCTCAAAATTACGGGGTGTTACATACTCCTCCCCTTAAAAAAGAATTTCGTCCTCGAAATTAAGATAAGCCTGGTGTCCAAACTTCAAATATCACTCTCTAGTCATGTGCTTGTAAGCTCGCTACATATATCTCTCCCGCTTTTAACTAAGAGTTACGTAAATATGTATTTTAATTAACTAGGCCGCCCATACACCCTGCACCCGTGCTCAACTGCACAAAAGTTACCCTAATTAACCAGGGTGCCCATACACCCTGTTTCCGTGCTTGACCGTACGAAAGTTACCCGACTATGCTAGCTGTAACCGATAATATAACTTCCAACCCGTAGTCATATCACATATGTTAATAATAGCCGGGGTACCCAACCCATGTACTAACGACCAAACATCTCCCCACTTCCAACGTTGTGCTAAGTTTCATGCGTGGGACGTCTCGCAAGAGAAATCCAAATAAGGAACCCCCCCGATACACTACTACCTGACATTGTCGGTCGTTGAGATCTGTTAGACCCTCAGTCCATAGTACGTACCCCCAAAGACTTGTCTCTTAACACAAAAGCATACACGCCTACTCTCATGCTACAAAAGTCAACATAAAATACTGCGCCCTTACTATCGCTAGTTCTTGCACAAAATGAATCCCGAGCTACCTCTCCCCACTCGAAACTAAATCTAATTACCCTGATTCACTTCAGTAGACACCCCTACTTACCGGGATAAAATGTGAGAACACAAGACCTCACTATGTGTCTATCGCACCACACAATACAACATATATTCAAATATATATAGGATAGACGCCCTCCCAGGTGATACCAAGTAAAAATCATTCATACCCTGGTGTCGTGAACACCAAAACTTACCCTCCCTATTCACACTAGTTCAAATCCATCGTTATTCAGTCGATATTTGGAAAAATCATCTACCCCACTCCCAAAATTCTCGAAAGTAGTAACTCCTCGCATAATACCAATCCCCTCTCTGTGTACACCCTCACTCTCTCGTGGTTAACACTAAAGAAATCCACTACCCCACAGAAATATATATATATATATATATATATATATATATATATATATATATATAATGTAATATGGCTGCTATAGCCGGCGCACCCATTAAATTTGACTTACCCGCGAATTCTAGTGAAAATAATTCCTATATTATGACACCCCCACTATCACTCAAAACATACCCCATGCCCCATAGGATAAAAAGATAATTACCTCCATACTCTAGCTGCAATGGTTGATCCTCGGGTTCCTGAGTAGCTTCCCCCAGCCCGAACGCACCCATGACTTGTTATAGTGGTTGTACATCTAGGACCTCATCCTTTAGTTGACCCCTTCCTCGCTTAGGATAATCTCTCTTCACATGTCCCGCTTCCCCACAAACGAAACATTTCATAATAAATTCACCCTCCCACTGATCCCTTCCTTAATGGCCTTATCGAAAGTCTTGGTCATCCTGTCGATAGCCTCCAGACCTAAATCGCTTGGCCTTATTCCCTTGTCAAAAATCCTGCCCCTGATGTCCCCCTGTCTGCTGCTGGGATACCCCACTCGTACTGTTCCCTCCCGCTTTATCCGACTGATTGGGTTCCACTCCCCTCTTGCTTCTTTCACGTGGAAGCGATATTCCTGGCACTACAGGATTGTTGTATTTACGACATTCATATAAGCTACTAATGCGGGATTACCAATCAAATGTTGCCTGATCCTTCAGACTAACCCATCCATGAACCTCGACTTCTTTCTTTCTTCGTTGCTTACCTCATCCGGTATAAAATTTGACAAACGAGTGAATTCTTTCTCGTAATCGGCCACTGAACGGTCCGCCGGAGTTACCTCACTGAGTTTTCTCCTTATTTCAGCCTCGACTGCTGGCTGGAAATATTGGCGGTCGAATCGAACCCAAAACTCTGCAATAGTTAATGTATCCCTTTCCTCAACTATGGTGATTAACTCCCACCACTGTAGCGCTGCTCCCACTAACCTAAAAGTGGCTAGCATTTGCTTCTACACCTCATTGCAATCTACCATGCGTAGGTGATGCTGAATATATCTCTTCCACTGACACGCTAGCACCACATCTGAACCCCCTCGAAACTCTGGTGGGTGGCCTTTTTGAAATACCTCTCGTACTTGCCGCCACTCCGACGGCCCCGGGTGGGACTGAACATCCGGTACCACTAATGACTGTGGATAATCTCGTGGAAAGTACCTTGCCATTGCGATCATCGTCGCTTGAACTGCCTGTGCCATTAATTCAGTTACTGCGAAGCAGAAATCATCTCTGGCAGTTGCTGCGGTAACTGCGGCTCCTGATGAGCCTCCCTGGTCTCATCTCCCCCCGCTTCCCTAGATTCTCTCTCTCTCATGGGTTACATCTGAAATGAGAATCGAATTGTATAAGTTCACTATCAAATATAAAGTAATTTGCAGAAGAACGTAAATGCGCATACGTATAAGAATACAATAATACTATGATTGGGCTCTACATCAAAAGACGTTAAGCTGAAACATGAAAAGCTGCACAGATCCTAAGGACATTAGAACCGGATGCTCCGATACCATCTGTGACACCCCGCCTAATAAAATACCGGGTGATGAGTCCTATACCAAATAAAAACAGGAATCCCAGTTGGTTTATCCTTAGCATCACTGTCGAAAACTTTTTTAAAACTTACTAACCGCCTAGTATTCCAAAAAAGCTGGGGCCAAATTTTATCTTTTTAATTAAGCAATCAATAACATGCGTAAAGATAATATGAGTCGTACACAACGACATAATTAAATAAACTGAATAAATAAAAACTACATGCTGAATAAACCATCAGCCACCAAAGTAAATAGTCCAGTACAAACATCCAACACCTGAATAAATAGATTTGAAAACTGTATTGAAAGTCTGGGCGACAAGCCCTAAGTAAAATAGAAACTGATAAATGAGACCTACTCTAGGAAGAAATGAACGATGCGTCTAAACCAAACTCCTTCTAGCATCCACATGTTCCGCAGCTACATGTCCCTGGAATAGAATATCAAGTCTGGCATCCCTGTGGCTGGACACCTAAAAGGTTTTGAAAATAATTTTGTAGCAAGGGTTAGAACCCAAAACATTTTGAAAATATTTATCAAGCGAATTAACTGCAGTAATTTAAAATGCATGAATGCGCTTCATATTTAAGTTAGTGTCGCACTCTCTTGAGGACATACTCACACCTCCACTATTGTGCACACCTAATGATTTCCTTAACCCCACCTAGTAGTACTACCCCGTCCAACTAGTCCTCGTATAATATCCCCTTGCCTTTCTACTCTAAACCGAGTATTATTATCCATGGGTTATAAGTTATCTCACCAATTAACTTAATTAATTTCTTTTAAATAATATCATATAACTGTGACACAAGTTATATAAAACAAATACATCACATACTATATTATGACCCGCATATAATTTTTAACACCATTATATACGTACTTTTACTAAAAACATCCACACATATATCATATGTATATCCATCCCTCTGAGTGTTCCCTCGCCGGATAATTTCCTCTAAAGTGATATCTCACTAGGTGTGCTTACATAACCTAGTTACCCAAGTTGAAATCGCTCACCAACCTGGCCCAAAAATATAAACTTAGTGGAGGCGGTCATATTCCTTCCCTAAAAGTGAGATAATCCCCTCACCCATATACCGGACGCTATGACCTGGGGATATAATCATCCTACTCCTCAAGCTAGGGGATTCACCCACAACGCGCAGCCTCCCTTGATAGCACTAGAGTATATAACTTAAATAAATATCTAGTCCCTGATATTTAATAGCACGCACAAAGTACACGCACACACACACACACACACACACACACACACACATATATATATATATACTATCACCACACCGTATATATATAATATAAATCCCGGCTTTACCGTGTACTAAAACTCGTAACACTAACCTGTATATTCCTGAGTCTATGGTCTGACTCAAATTAATTAATTTCCTCTTTAATTAATTTATTACCTTCTCGAGTCTACAGTCCGACTCTAATTTAATCAATTAACACATCAATTAATTTAATACTTGGTGTCGCCCAACCATTATACTCGGACTCCCTCACTTGGCACGTACCGTCTTTAATACCCAATTCTATATTTTGCCCCTTAATTAATAAATTACACCTCAATTCCTTTAATAATGTAGTGTCACCCAACTATAATACCCGAACATTTTCCCTCGGTCCAAAAATCAATACCTACGAATTATTTTTCGAAATTTATTCATCTCGTGACATACAATTATCACCCTCCTAAACCCAATTATACCCCCTTATAATTGTTAAGGAATATGTGCTACATATGTATTTATCACTAAATAAAAAAGTAGGGGAAAATCTTAAATTAATTTCCCTTATTATATTAAACAAGCCGATCTGCCAAAAATCTGGGACCATCGATCGATCGATCCCCTGGGTCGATCGATCGAACAGGTCCCTTTCTTCTCCGCTGTTCTGTTCCGCCATTAACGAGCCCCCAAGCTTTTATTTTCATTTTAAACCTTTACCCAATCATAACCAACATTACCTCCACATAAGAAAAGGGTCTAAACATTCTAGAGACCTTAATTTATCATCAAATTTATATATAACCGTGGGTATATCCGATTTGGATTTTTTCACCCGGGTCTCGTTTTTACCGAATTCGACCTCATCATTCTCAGCCAATTTAATCACTAATACATACTGTAATCCACCCTACAATTCAATCTTAACAGTCCCAAATCATAACTTAACATCATTTGAGTAATTAAATTTATCCACTACTTTATATTCAGAAAACCCCAATTTTAATTATGGTTACACATCAAAAACGAATTTTCATATACACATACTATAATATGAATTTGTTATCACCTATTTTAAAAATCACGACAGTTAACTAGTTGCCTAGAATTTTTCGTAGAGTCTGATCCGTTGGTGTAGAGAACGTGCTAATGAAGAACACCCCAATTAGTCCCTTAATTTGACTCCAAAAGATCCCCAATTGGCTCTTGATTAGCTTCCTTTGTTTCTCTCTCAAACCCTATGTTTAGAATTTGCTAACTGCCGTTCAACTAGTCCTTCAATGAGGTTTAAAACCTCTAATCACGTTTTTGGCCACATGGGCCTAATTAAAATGGTCCAAATCACCTCGTGTGGCCCGGCTATTCTAAAAAATGACCCGAGACCCGATTACTACCCCTGGGTACTCTTTTCTGACTATTTCGACCCATCTGAACTCAACCGCGCTCTTAGAATTGTCATCCGAAATACTTTATAACATTCTCAAAT
The DNA here is from genome assembly GCA_949130495.1 of Sambucus nigra. Classification (NCBI taxonomy): domain Eukaryota; kingdom Viridiplantae; phylum Streptophyta; class Magnoliopsida; order Dipsacales; family Adoxaceae; genus Sambucus; species Sambucus nigra. Next base: position 94,250,479 of record OX422214.1, read on the forward strand.
TTTGACCTCAAAATGCGACACACGAAATTTCGAACAATTAAACTTAAAGTTGCTAAATATAGATAATTCTTCTCACTCAAATAAATTCTCTAAATTATAAATTTAAGTTTCTCCAATTTAAATATTTTTATATCTCCCAAAAATAATTAAATATTAAATTCTCAAAATTATGGGGTCTTAGATTTAAAAGCTAACACGATATGTTATTAATCAAAACCTTCTCTCAACCATGCCACGTGGAATTAGTTGATACCTAAAAGTAAATGTTGAGTGCTTCAGCTATTATTTCTAGTTTTTGTAATTTTTAAAAATCCTTTCTATGTCTCTGCCCTTTAATATCCTCTCTGTTTATGTCTTTTCTTCTCCTCTTTTATATAATAACCTTTTACCATCTGAGTCCAACTGCTCAAATTTTTTATAAGAAAATTTGGGGTTCCTTTTACTAAATTATATTTATGAGTTAATAAGACTAATATGTTTTTTCTATTTGAACAGGAAGATAACTGATATATGAGATATACAAAGAGCTAAAGAGAGGGAATCGTACACCTACAAATTTCCATTGAGTATGTGCTCGTGAACTCAATTCAAAGATCTGATGGCAGAAAAAATTTCATTCTGGTGAACATATGTTAATCATCATGAAGAAAGGAAAATTGGCATTTTGGGTTTCGATATTATATGTTTTCACTAATTATAAGTCATGTTACAATAAAAGATAGTTTGGATGCCTCCTTGGTAGAAAATAACATTGTTTTTATACATCTTTAGATTAATATTACGTGTTGAATTGTTTTATTTGACCAATTCAATTTGATTTATCATTGTGAACACTCTATGTATATTTATGCTCTCTAATAACCCCATTATGTTTTGTCCGATTTATATTAGAAAATGTAGTTATTTAATCATTGAGTATTAGAAATATATGTACTACATACTGCATTATATTATTGTAATGGTTTTTCAAAATGATTTTTTTTTAATTAAAATATTTTATATCACTATAAGTTGTAATTAAATAACTAGAAGTTGTATTTTTAATTGAAAACTCGCGCTTTTATTCAAATGTAAATAAGAAGGATATTTTTATTAAAAAATTTGAGAGATATTTTTTTATTATGCTCCGCACATTGCGCCTCGTCCGTGCATCGTGCGGGCTTGCAACTAGTTGTATCTAAAACTCATCCTCTTTCAAATTGTGTATAATGAGCTCTATTTATAGGTGAAAGTGTGATAAATGAGAATTTTAATTTGTGAAATTTTTGAATAATTAAAATAAACGTTCCCTTAAATTATGGATAAAGTGGTTGAACTTTAGAGTACATGTAGGAGGAAAGTAAGGGAAGGAATATCTTTGGAGTGCATGTGGGAGTAAATAATGGAAGTCTTATTAGTGGGTTTATATTTTATTCATTTTTTTATATTTTAACTTGGAATATTCAGCACTATTCACAACAAATTTTTCAAACTCTTTTTGTCCATTCAAAACTTCTTATTTTTAAATTTGTCCAAAATACAAAGTTGTGAGTCTTTTAAAAACCTTTTTCTAAAATTATGCCACAACATCAACGGACACTCGAGTGAATTTATAAGCATTTTTTTATACAGTTGTGTCGTGTCACACCATATCCTAACAAATTTAGCATATCAACTCATTTGTTGTCCGAAATCCTGAGGCGCTTGTAAAGATACAAAATAAGAATAATTAATTTAAATTTATGGTATAAAATTTTAAGAAATTATAAAATTACCCTCATTTGCATTTTAGCCCCCCCCCCAAAAAAAAAAAATCTTATATCGATAATTTTAACTCGGAATTCAACCAAATTTCAGGAAAAACATAACATTGTCGAGATAAACATTTGGAAATTACTTCTAGTCCTATAAAGTTTTTAAAATTATGATTTTACCCCTTCCCCTCGAGATTGCTAAAAATGTATTATTAACTTGAATTTATTTCAAACTTGTATTTTATTCTAAATAGAAGAACGACTCTAAAAGCTTTTTATTTATTATACAATGGGCCTAAAAAAGATTAGATTTGGGTACAAATTATACAAGATTATCCCGTCATCAATTACCCCCAAACTTAAACTTTCCTAGTCCTCAAGCAAAACTATTTTTTTTCAAATTTAACTCATTTTCATAGGAATCACGATTGCACTTAATATGTGCAACAAATTGTTAAATCCCTAGGTTATCCTAGTGGACGAGTTTTATCTCGTGAGGGTTTGCAGTGAATATACCCACAAAATTCAAAAACTTTGATTCAATTTACAAAAGATACAAAAGTAATATAACTGAATCTTAAATGCAAATTTCATAAATATAGTAAAAATATCAATTTCCAATATCAACTTATCGTGTGTGTAGCCAATATAACCGTCCATTTTAAAAAAAAATGATCGTTAGGAGAAGCCGTATCTCTTCTTCATTGCTGACCACCTGGAGTTCCTGAGGGAGAGTCTAGCCGACACTATTTCTAGCCGTTGCTTTGAAGGTTTGACGAAGACACCATGCGTTACACTTGTGGGAGATTATCAGGTTGTATGTAAGTCAATGGTCTTGTAAATTATTCAAAGTTCTTGAAATAAAAGGTTTTGCCTTGCGGGGATTTTTCCTTAACTTTGTGTCGCATGTTTTATTTTTTTATGGGTTGACACTTGCACTTTAGATGCATGATTAGGGGCTAAAATTAAATAAGTGTGCTAAACTAGAAATTTACGAAGTTAATCAATTATCACACAGTCTCACGTTTACACTTATTTAGTGTTTCATAGAAATACATTAGAAATAGTATGATCAATGTACATGGTTTAAGGCATTAGGGTAGCTTTATAAATGGCAATGTCGTAAGCCAAATAGACCTTAATGCTAATCATTTGACGAACACGAATACCTACATCTAGTTATAATCAAGTCACCATTTAACCTCTTTTCTGCTATGGCATATGTATTACGCATAAGATCGAAACTAACTTTTAGAAGATGCTAGAGAACACAAGAAGCGATGCTACTTAGATGCGTGTAATTTCAATACTGTGCATTTAAGGTATCTTCTTTTCAAATGTTTGCGTATCTTACTTAACGTCTGTTGTATGTATCATTAGTGAAGAAATTACTTCTTGGTCAATTAAATGTTACTTTGTCAAATCTAAAATGCTGCCCTTCAACGGCTATATAGTACGTGTTCAACATACTCTAATAATTTTTTGGTTAGGCGTTTGATTAAAAGGTTGTATATTCTTATCTAATTAAATTTATTGTTTTGTAGTTGTAATGGGGGAAAAGTTTCATATGTGCGATAGCAACGATACTGAACGTCTAAGAATATATGCTACTAAACTAAAGAATGGTGCTTTTTTTGAAGTAATAATTGTGACACCTTGCCCAATTAAATACCGAGTGATCACTCTTTTATTAAATTAAATAGGATTACCATTTGGTTCATTCTTAGCATCACTGTCGAAAACCATTAATTACCAATCACCTATCGTTTAATTAAGCCGGTGTCAAAATTTATCTTTTCATTTAACAGTTAACACTATAAGGAAAAACTAAATTAAACCATTCAAAAAATAATAGAGATCAAACCATCACAGAATATGAATATATAAATAAATGTCTTACTGAATAAACTATCGGCTCAAAGTTCAAATCCAAATGATAAATCCAACAGCTAAATAAATAAAGCTCAACACAAATCTGAACTAAATAAACTGAATAACTACTGTAGGGGCAACATGCCCAAAGATGAAACACTGAAATAATGAAATCTTAAACTAGAATAACAACGGAGGCATCCAGTTCAAATCCCGCATGCATCCACATATGTCGCAGCTGCGCATCCCTGCAACCGATCTTCAAGTCTGGCGTCCCTGTGGCTGGACACCTAAAAGGTTTTTAAAAATATTTTTTTGCAAACGGGTTAGAGCCCAATTATTTTTAAAATATTTAATAAGAATTTTATTGCAATAAATGAAATGCGTAGTATATAATGTTCATAATTGATTTCATGGTCGCACTCTCTTGAAGACACCCTTGCCTCTCTTCTACCGTGCACACCTATCTCATTCATTTATACTATCTAGTTATTACTCTATCCAACTAAACATAATAGTTATCTACACTAGCTCGTTAACCACCCTGTTGTAAGTTAAACACACTATCATGATTAGTATAACATATATAACCCTCATCTATATAAATATACTAAATATCACATCGATACTATCAATAGATTGTCGCACATTAGCTATAGATATATACACATATCACTCACTACGTATCTATATACATAACATCCTCATAGTTTGGTCCTATTAGACACATTTCTCAAACATGCTATCGGGTGCCAAGCACATCTCGTGTCACCTCTAGTTACCGAGTCGGAATCTTACCACCGAGCCTAAATTGTAAATAAATAATGGATGCGGTTATATATACATAGGCCTTAAGATTTCAATACACCTTCCTTAAAGGCTTGCGTGACATCCCCCTCTCATCACGTAAGAGCCACTCGAGCATTATAACCTGGAGCACAATCCAAACCCCACTGGAATCGCTAGAGTGGGACCGACCACTACGCATAACCTCCCAGATAACATACTCGAGTAAAACATTTAAATAAACACAATTTGCATTCAACTCACATGTATGCATATATATAATTCACACACACACACACACACACACACACACACACACACACACACATATATATATATATATATATATATATTGCTCTTGTGCGGACTAGTCCGCATTTTAAGAATGCGGACCGGACATGTGTCACCTGACGGTGCGCCTATAAATTATCGCCTAAATTATAGGCACACTCTCTCTCTTTTCTTGGCTCACTGTCAGGTGACACATGTCCGGTCCATATTCTTAAAATGTGGACTAGTCCGTATATGTATATATATATATATACACTAGCGTATATCCGTGCCTGAAGGCACGACGAAAGTTTTTCAAAGTACGTAATCGCGAAACGGCGAAATTTTTTCAAAGTGCATAATCGCGAAACAACGAAAATTTTGTATTTATTTTGGTCGTGTCGTATTTATTTTGGCCAAGGTCATTTTTAGTTTATAAAACACGTTTAGTATATTGTCTATACTTGTTAACATCGAATTTATTTTATTTACAAATACCCAAATAATAAATAAAACATACCTACAACACGACCTTGTTAAAAGCAACAAAAAATTATCACCAATTTGTCACGGAATAAGTTTTTTAAATATTTTTATCTAAACAAACTAAACACTATGCCATTTTTCAGGCAACTCTTAGCACAATATCTGTATTTAAGCTCAAACCACAAAAAATTAATAAAAAAATATATCGCGTTTAATAAAAAAATATTAGGAATTTGTATCGCCACATATTGCTTTTATTTGTGTCATGCGTGTTTGGTAAAAAAATATTATCAACGTGTTTTAATTAGATAACATTCTTGTTTGGAAAAATTAAAAAATATATATTATGTCACTTTTTTTTCAGGCGTACATGTTAGGAAAAAATAAATTACTTCATACTTTGATCGATTCGTTTTAAACAACAAAAATATTAAGATGAATATCAACAAAATCAAATGTTCCATACTAAATTATATCATTTTAATTTTGTTTTGTAATGGTTTAATTTAAGGGATTTTTACCAATTAGTCTCGTTTACTAAGTATGTAGTTCAATAGGTTTTAACATCTTTTTTTGCTCCAACAGATCCCATGAAATAAGATTTTTATTCCAATAGTTCCTATTTGTAAACATATAGTGAATATTTACTGTATGTACAAATAGGACCTATTGAGGAAAAAATCTTGTGAGAGAACCTATTAGGAAATATCCCCTTCAAACGGGACTTAATAGGAAAATCCCCATTTAAGGGATTTTTACCACTTAATTTTATTAGCTGCTGCATAGAATCGCTGCCTGGGGGATTTCGTAAATCCTATTACGTAGAGTCGGAAACCCATCTCATTAAATGGTACAATTATCTGCCTTCATATAGATTTATTTCTTCAAAATCTATGTGAGGCTCAAGAAGAAAATAATGGTACCCATGGTGGAGAATTTTTAAAATGGGAACAATATTTGTATTAAAATGGGAGCAATTTTTAACACAAATATAATGGTGCAGAAACCCAACAGCAACACTTAAACTCTTCTCAAAAGGGTAAGCAAAAAAAAATATGGACCCTCCCAGCTTGAGATCGACTTCAAAAATGGGTAAAACACCAAAATGAGTAATCCATCTTCCTTCAACGGGTAAGCCATCTTTCTTGAGGTGTTTCTCCGGGGGGTTTTGCGTGGCGTTTATGGTTTTTCACAAGACGGGCTTCTCGTGCAATAGATTTCCCAGGCAGTGCTGGGTTGTGTTGTTGTGGTTTGGTATTGCTGTTTTGGGTGTGGGATATGGCGCTGAAGATCCATTGTCATCAACAACCTCTGCAACAGAAAAAATATGAGGCATTAGATAGTTAAACCAAACTTGGTAAAAATCCCAAATCATAAGAAGTAAAAGAAAATGGGGATGGGAAACTGGAATCTCCACCGAATTTTTAGTGGAATCAGACACGACCCATGTTTCCAACTGAAACAGACACGCACGCAGTAGGAACAAATATGTTTAAGAGAGAGTAAACCCAAATCAAGTCCCATTTATGGAACCCCAAATAAACAAATGTGATCCAAAATAATTTGTAAAGAGAGTTACAACGTACCTTCAATGGCACTGAGATGGAGGTGGGAGAGATGTTATAGCGTACCTTCAATGACAAATCTAACACCAAAAATACCTTGTTCCAAACCCAAAAAAAAGACAGCGTTAGTGAGAACCCTAAACGAATCGTGAATAATAAATTTGTAAACAAAAAAAAAAAGATTACCAGTTTTTGCTTCTGTAAATAACCTGCAAAAAAATAAAATGAGACATAAATCAATAGTGAGAAATGTGAGAGAGGAGCGAGAGAGAGACTAACGATAAATAAAGAGAAGGTAAAAGAAATAACACAAACCTCAGCCTAGTGGAAAGACAATACAGTAAATAAAGAGAAGGTAAAATAAGTAACACCAAAGTGCACAACACAACTCTCTCGCTCTCTCTCTCTAAAAAGAAGAAAGCATACTCGATATTACATATATGATTTTCTTTCTCACAAAAAATAAAAACCACTCATAGTTCCCTCTGCCTAGAGTGGAAACATGTTAGGAGTTGGGATTTGAAACTGATGATCCAAACGTCTTTGGACTGATGATGATATGAGTGGTAGCAAATTCAAGCTTAGTCCTTTTGGCAGCATCGTTCTTCTCATCTCCTTCCTCTCTGGGTTGGGGCGTTTTCATGTTCATGTCTTGCGGGTACCTTAATTTCCACCGAAAAATCCTCTAGTTTAGGCACCGAGTGAGAGTAAAAAAAACCTTGGTCGTAGAAAGAGAGGGAGAGAAATGATGAGGTGGGTTTCATATTTGAGACTGACAAAGAGAAAACTGAAAGCTCACACCCACACGCCCAGAAATATATTCAAATGTAAAGAACAAAAAAGTTCTTCAACTATGATCTAGTTGAACACCTTAATGTGGCCCTAATCTAAAAGTACATAATATGCAAAACCATTCCGTCAAAGCGACTATTTAAAACCTCAATATTATAAAACCAACGTTAATAGCAACCTAAGTGAATGTTTTGAAAGAGTTACGTTACCTTCAATGGAAGAGGGAGGAGGAGAGATCTGAATCAAGTCGCCAGTTGCATTTGGAATGAGAAAAAAATTGAGAAGCAGGGCATATAGATTGAGGTTGCGTGTGGCAGGTGATAACACAAAAGTATTATCAGCTGTCATTATTTCGAGCCTTGAGCCAAAACATGTTTATATAGGTTTTATACATAAATTCTTATGAGTTCGATGACAGAGGGGATGTCTTGAGCCATGTGCTCTAGAGCCTTTTGCTCTAATAAGGTGTACTTTTTTAACCAAATAATCTTCTCAAGTTCAATGCACTCACAACCGTTATATGCAAAAACTCCACTTTCAATCTCAGCCGTCATTTATGTAATGAACTTATGGAACAGTAAAAAGACCCTTGTCCCTTATTTATATATATATATATATATATATATATATATATATATATCGAGAACTACTGAGCCCGTTCATACTAAATACGTTCCATTACTAAATAGCTACACCCTGCCATTTATTGTTAACTATAAGATCATATGGTTCACTACCTATATACTGGGCTAGGTTCGCATTAGCCTCGCAAATGTTCCCACTGAGTTTGCCTTCAATTCAGTAAAGTTTCATTACTCATATAACTTCAAGGGTAATTTAAACCTTTCACATTCTATGTCTAAGGAATAAAATTTCTAGGACAACGTACTAGTCTTAGTTAGCTAAATGTGGCCACAAACGGTACATCAATTCGAGTCCGAATGAGAAAGATATTCACGTTGGAGTTTTCCCCCTTAAAAGGCCAAACTATACCCAAAAACAGGGGACCGGTCGATCAACCCTGGACCCCCGATCGACTGCCCTTTTTAATTTTTCCTACAAATCAAAATAGTAAGTCCCAACTTTGAACAACCGGTCGACCGCCCTGGGAGCCGCAATCTATTGGGCCTACCTGTTCGACCCAAGATCAGGTTTTTCTCTTTTCCCCTTTCTCAATTAGTTCCTTAAAAATATTTTAATCTTCATCAAATTCATCCACGTATGTGACATCATAGATTTCACTATTTCACTTTCTCATAATTAACCTATAAGCGTGTTTAAAGGTTTCAATCTTTAACCCACTTTCTCAACAATTATTAATTTCATCATTAATGCATTTCTTCATCAACTTCAACCTCTAGAACCATAATTTCTGCCCATCTTTATCATGGAAATTTCTCAAATAATCCATTTACACAATCGAGTTTTAACAATTTATTCAACATAAATAAATTTGTGATATTTATACTCAAAAGTCTTTAAATCTCCAATTTTTTTACCACGATTTCAAAAATCAACAATACTAACTACAATTCACAAAAAGCAAGAAAACATTTGCCTCTTTAGAATAAATCTGGTGATTTCTTCTCAGAAACTTTGTCCGGAATGCTTTTTTCCTTCTTCTTCTTTCTCCTTTCTCTATTCTCTCAAGATTTTGTGATAGGGGATGAGTAACTGATGCCTATCTCTCTTAGACCTAGGTTAATTAATCCAAATCCCAAAATTAAGCCAATGGTCTAAACCCAAAAGACTAAAATGTCCCCGTATAGGCCCGATTATGTCTAAAAAGGCTCTGAGACCCAATTACTACTGCGAGGTACACTATTTTGACTATTTCAGTCTCTCCAAACCCAACCGTGACCTCGAAATCACCATCCGAGTTAGTCCATAATAATTTTCTATCTCGACCCCCAATTAATCCACACGCGACTCTCGGTTTAGATAAAAAATATCGGGTTATTATCACTGGATATGACGTCAAATAATTATTACCATTCACTTAGTAATTATATTCTATTGATATTAATCATTCTCTCTCTATTAATATTTAAATACACGCATAATAATTAATCCAATTAAATTACGACGCACATTGTAATTTAAATTTACCCGCATTAATTAAATATTTAATGCTAAGAATTACAGGGTGTTACAATAATTTCCTAGGTAGAATGACAAGCCCGCACTCAGGTGAAGTGCCATGTTTAGTTCTTACTAGTTCTTTCAAAAGGACATAGAATGTCGGAACAAATATGATATTTGATTTCATTATCATAATTATGTCTAACATTATTTATATCAATATCCAAAGGCAATGTATATATAACTGTTTAAAAACATCAAATCCAGTATTTTTAACAAAGATGATATACTTAATGCAACTTGATCTTCCTTACACATAATAACCTTCTCCGCCAAAATGACACTCTTGGGCCTAACCTTGCTTATAGACTCAACACTACTCAATGTTTGCTCATCGCATATGATAAGTGTCAACGTGACTTTATTTATTTAATATATCATTTGGTATAATTTGTTATTAACAATTTATCCGATTTTCACTTGGCATAAACGAAGAAGAAATAATAAAAAATATCTGATGAGAGGCCAAGCATGATGAAGGAGAAAATAGGTTGACGTATTCATACAGCAACAACAACATCTGAACTGGAGAAACCTGAACAGGTGAATTTCATTATTAACTTTAGTTTACAATCTTTCGTTGTTTTTTGTTTAATTTTGTAGTTGTTTACATTAATTCATTCGATGAAGATTAAGAGCAGAGAAGCATCATGAGGTATCAGTACATCGATAGATTTGTAAAAAGATCTATGACAGTGAAGCTTTGCTAACTTGAGTTTAGGTTCCAAACTTCGATAGCATACACATAATTCAAATATAACGTGAATTATGTTGGCATTAAGCCACATTATATAGTGCAATGTTTCGTGTAAATGCTCACAAACAACTTGAGATATGATGTTGTAAGATATTTTTTCATTTTATGCTGTTTTTCTCTTCATATTTTCGTATATGCTTTTGATACCTAATCAACTCTTCTAAATGTAAATATATGAATAATTTAATTTCTGTTGTTAGGCTTAATGAAAAATCAATGGGCAGTCATCCGATGTTCTCATTACTGGATTTGCTACTCAAAACATGGTTGTATGTCTTCAGTTGGATTGATCGGTGCTACTCAGAGCAAATTGAAACTATTGTATAATTCAAAGTGCATCAATGAAATGTTGAACGAGTAGCATAACGTGTAAACTGTGAAGGTGAGGGATTTAGCAATTGGTGTTCATTTTATTGTACAATTCTCTTTAGCAAAAGATTCGGGAATGGAAATGTAATACCCCGTAATTTTTCAATAAAATATTTTGACTAAATTAAATTAAATAATCTAATATTAATTGGGGAATAAATTAAATTGGATGAATTTAAATTTAAATGGGTAAAACTTAAATTGGAAATAAACATTTATTCATGGTTATATAAATACAAAACTCAATTCAACATAATGGGCTTGTTAATGAAAAATAAATCACACATAAATGAATTTATGGGCGCGTGTCGTTGGAACATAATAAAAATGTCTACATGAAATAAAAATAATTGGGACGCATTTTGGAAAACTTTAGAGACTCGGTTTGGTGTTTTTATTAGTTAAAAATAGTCTCGGGCCAATGATATATAGGTTGGAGAGCTTTTCGGCTAGTTGGATTATGGATTCGGGTCCGTTTGGGGGTCCAAAAGTTAGGTTTTGAGCCCAACTCGGGATTTAGGTTTAATAAGTGTTTAAGCGGGGGTAAATCACTCCCCCGCCATTATTCAGAAAACCTAAACGTGACTTATATCAAGAGAGGAGAGGAAGGGAATAAAATAGGCAAGAAAACCAAGGGGGTTTCAAGAGGATTTCTTTTACGAGCCTTTAATGCAAGAATTCTCTTGCATAAGTTATTTTTTTCAATATATTTCTTGATGCATATAATGGCCCCTTAAATTTCTAGGATTTAGGTTTGAATATGATTGATTTGATGATGAACAATATATGTAGAGGACTAATTTTTATGTAGAATTTTTCCTAAAAATTTAGGTATCATAAATCTGGAAATTGATGATAGATTCCTTAGGGCCCGTTTGGCAATCTAATTCCAAGGCTTGGAATTGGAATTGTAAGACCAATTTCAATTTCGTGGAATTCAAATTGGCCTTCCAATTCCAAGCCTTGGAATTGAGTTGTCAAACGGTTCCTTAGGGTTTTTGTAATTAAATTGGGGATTTTGATTAATTGACATAGAGGATGTCGATGTTGAGTCATAGACTGAAATGGGCTAGATTCCTGATAAATGTCTCTTATTGTAAATTAATCAAAGGTTGAAAGTTGGAAAAAACATCTCATATGTTTAAGCCTTAGACAGATATAAAATTGTGAGTTTAAATATATGGATTTTGGGTGATTTGTGCAGGTAGAAGTTTGCTTTCTGTACAAATATTTTTGGGTTCGTATGCATCTGTTCTGGGTTAAACAATTGAGTCTGTGAAAGAGAACTGGGTAGAGGCGTGCGGTTGAAGGATGATAGGGTCATTTGAACGACGTTGTGGGTTGTTCGAATGACATATCATGTCGCGTGAACGAGCCACAACCTCGTTCGAACGATGTGAAGGATTTTCGCCAGATTATTCCTTTTACGAAATTTCGTGGGATTGGTTTGACTTACTAAAATTAGGTGTTTATCGTATAGGAGTATAAGAGGGAGATTTTAACATTAAGGATATGCCACATTTAAAAGGAGAATTTAATTATAGAAAAGTTAAATGGAAGTTTAAGGAATAGTAACATTAATGAGGAATATTAACATTTATGAGGGTATTGGGCCTGGGATTTTGGTGGTTAATATTTTTATGAGTCCAAGTGAGTGAATGGAACCGAGTTTTGGAAAATAAAGAATTTATAAAAAAAAAAATATGAATGTGCCCACATTAAGTAGTGAAAATTACAATTAACTAGTTGGTTAAGTAATTATTCTATGGAGTGGAGTTAATAATTCACTAGATGGTAAATTATTAATAAGACTTTATGTGGGATTTTTACGGTAATTAGGGAGTAATTACCTATATATATTATATGAGATAATATTATGCACTTATATGTATTTGTGTGGACATACCAATTTTCGTGGACTGTCCTATCATCTCGGGAGTTCACACGTTCGGACCTGATACCACACGTCGACACAGGTGGGCTTAACGATGTGTAGGTCATATAGGTACTACGCGGAGGTGCTATCTATGAGAGGTAGGTGTTGACGCTGATCCCTCCTCTGTCACCGCTGGGTATGAGCCGTGTACAGGTGTCCTGCGTACCCCAATTTATGTGTGTTTTGTGATGTTCGCTTAAAATAAGGAATTCTTTCGAACTTGTCGATAGAGCACGAATTAGACACCAACGGTAGATGCCTTTGTGTGTCAAATATATAAAGGACGTACCTATAATTACCCGGACTTTATATGAGGCAAATTTAAATGTCTAAGAATGTGGATTATAAATTATAATTGTGATTCTTTAATGCATAATAGGTGTTATGCCACTTATATAAAACTTGGCAGACTGAGATATTACGGGTATTGGTAATTAGATGTAGTCGGTACGCTTAATCATTCAATTAACAACAAAATTCATTTTTATTTAATTTGACACGTTGTCATAGTTATTAATTGGGGCTTGTTGGGACATGGATGACATCGCACTTAGATGAGGGGTGAGGTGTTAAACACATGTGAGTGACAAAGGGGGAATATTTATTTTGCATCGACTGTACTATTGCATCATAAATTAATTAACTCAATTCTTTCACACCTCGGGCTTTGACCCAAATTTAAATGCCCTCCCCCCAGATTATTTCTAGATAGGGATAGCAGGACTGTTACTGTACCAGCATTGCGATTTCTCGTGCTTAGCAGCTTTTCAGATTATGAACTCTAGCCTAGGTGTTTTTCTTCCAGAGTTTAGTTATTTTATTTAGAAACATTTGTAAGGGCGTAAACCCGATATTTATTTATTTACATTATGTTGGAGTTGTGATTTTTACTTGTTGATGGATTGATTATTTAGTTGGTGTTGGTTTGAGTTTAATTATGGTCAATGAAATATTCATAAAGTTTAAAGTATCGGCCTTAAAATAACAATATTTATATTACGTTGTGCTAAGAATGGTATTAATTGATCGACAAGCCCCATTTTCGGTGTATCGTGACTGATCAGCCTTTACATGAGAAAATGGGGGTTATTGCAGGAAACTAACTCTTGTCAGCCTCATGTACCTTTAAATATGGAATGTGTACTGGAAAATAGCCTCACGGAATTGTGGATGTTACAACTGGAAAATCATTGTATCAACAATTATTTCGCAATATTAATGTAAAAGTTATTCTTAGAAATGAGCTATTGATCTCTTTGTTATTCGTCCATACTAAATATCAATTAGAATGGGCGGCTTTATTTGTAGAGCGAACATCAATGTGTACAGATTCAAACTAGAGCGCCTGCACACCGTGCTGGTTTCATGCTAGTTTTCTCACTGTAATTAACCTACCATAAGTGTATTTTTTTAGCATTATTATTCCGTTAATTAAACCTCATAATTTAAGTTTAACATGCATAACATATATGTAATCATTAATACAAGTGATCCTCGAAACCCGTGTAACCGTACCCATCGAATACACACACACACACACACACACACACACACACACACACATATATATATATATATATATATATATATATATAGGGAGACATCGCCGATCGATGCTTTTCTTGTGGTGAGATGGGCCACCAGAAGAAGGACTACAAGGTGCCCAGCAGGGACAACAGGCACAATTATGACTGGTAACACCAGCTCCACCAACCCCACCGCCTCAGGGGAAATCACAGCATTAACATGTCTACAACGTCCGGGATGCAGTCATACCACAAGCACAACAGGTGCCACCAGCAGTTAAGGGTACGTTTTCTATTTATGGATATATAGGTAGAGTGTTTTTTGATACGGGAGCTTCCCACTCATTTATAACCACCAGATTTGCACGCAACTGTCCTACTAGAGACAACCGACAATACCGTTATGTGTGTAGACTCACCATTGGGCAGTGGTCATTTGTAGGAGGGTAGATATAGATGTTGAGAAATTATGTTTAGCGTACGACTTGCTCGTTTTGGATATGGTGGGGCACGATGTCATTTTAGGTATGGATTGGTTGGTAGGGTACCGGGTAATGGTGGATTATTACTGTAGGACCGTTGTATTTTCTATCCCAGTACAAGAGATGTTCCTCGTGATGATGCCTCTTTCTAGGGAGAGTCGACCTCACAGGAGGTGGTTATTTCTTTAGATGCGATTTTGATAGTGAGGGAGTTCATATATGTGTTCAAGGAAATACCCAGGCTACCACCTAGTCGGGAGATAGAGTTTGTTATTGACTTAGCGCCTAGGACTAGTCCGATTACACAAGCACCTTATCATATAGCCCCATTAGAGATGCATGAATTAAGGGATCAAATTCAACAACTCATGTGATAGTGTTTTATCAGTAAAAGTACATCACTGTGGGGTGCATCGATATTATTTGTGAAAAAGAAGGATGGGTCTCTTCATATGTGTATAGACTACAAGGACCTGAACAAAGTCACGATTCAGAATAAGTATCTGTTGCCTCGAATCGATGACTTGTTCGACCAGTTGAGAGGAGCAAAGTACTTCTTAAAGATAGACTTGAGATCAAGGTATCATTAGTTGTGCATCAGTGAGGATGACGTCCCTAAGACCGCATTCCTGATGCGGTATGGATCGTATGAGTTTATAGTGATGCCAAGTGGGTTGCCTAATACGCCAGAAATGTTCATGGATCTCATGAACAAGATGTTCGGGGTTTTTCTCGACTAGTTTTTTATTGTATTCATAAATGATATTCTGGTGAATTCTCGGATGAAGGCCAAGCACATAGAGCAGCCGTGTATGGTTTTGCAGACATTACGGGACCATCATCTTTACACCAAGTTCGAGAAATGTGGATTCGGGCTAAGGGATGTATAATTTTTGGGCCCTATTATACAGGACATAGGGATTTATGTGGATCCGAGTAAGGAATTGGCGACGATGGAGTGGGGATAACCCATGACACTAACATAATTTTTAAGCTTTTGGGGGCTGGTAGGGTATTATCACCGCTTCATTAAGGGCTTCTCGAAGATTGCGAGTCCATTGACTAATCTGACTCATAAGGGGGTACCGTTCATTTGGGATGACTAATGTCAATTATATTTTGATGAGATAAAGGACAAATTAACTTCAGTTCTCGTGCTCGCACTGCCTAGGGGAGGAGTGGAGTACAGTGTTTTCACATATGCATCTGTAATATTCTATCCCGGTAAATTAATTAAATTATATGTGGATTATATATGAGGAGGAATTA
This sequence comes from Sambucus nigra, assembly GCA_949130495.1. Lineage (NCBI taxonomy): Eukaryota > Viridiplantae > Streptophyta > Magnoliopsida > Dipsacales > Adoxaceae > Sambucus > Sambucus nigra. Next base: position 94,266,464 of record OX422214.1, read on the forward strand.
ATTATACATATAGAAGAATTGTGGATGAAATGGGAGAAATATTAAAAGAAAAAGAAATAGGGTCGTTCAAATGACATGGGGCTGTCGTTCGAATGATAGTGTGAAGGTCGCAAGAAGGGTCGCGAGAAGCAGGGCATCCAACAACGTGCTACTGGTTTACAATAATAGGTTGTGCGAAGGGTCGCGCGATCCATAGTTTGAGCGACATTAGATGTCGTTCTAACGACATAATAGAAGTCGTTCGAACGACATAGGGGAAGTCATTCGAACGACGTTGGTCGAGTTTTTGATCTCAGATGTTCTTATGCACTGTCACAATTTGGAGCGTTGGATCTTTGAGCTGTAGAGCCCAGATCATCCCAAAAGGGACAAAATGGGATTTTTAGGCTTAGGTAAGGTTTTATAATGGTTTGTTTAGTGTATTTAGGTTATTTGTTATTAGGAGAAAATGGAAGAAGGAGAGAGAGAGGAAGGTGGGTGGTCTTCCACCACCATTCCACCACCACTTTACATGATATTCCACCATATTCAAGCCCAAACACCCATTTCCACTATTGTAGGAGTAGAGCTACGAAATTTGGTGTGGTGTTGGGGGGATTTTTGGAGAAGATGAAGGTGGGTTTTAATGGAGATGAAATGGGTCTTGCTTTGGAGTTTTGAAGGATGCATTTAGTAATCCCTTTGAGACTACTTTTGGAGGTGGGGGTTGCTCCTTCTACACCAACACTTCCATTTGAGCCATAGAGTTGGGAAAAATCTTACTCTTCCATTAAGAATATATTTGCATATTGTAGTCTTGGTAGTTAGATTACATGAGTAGGCTTCATTTGATTAAATGATAGAAACTTAATGTGTAGAGATAATAAGCATTTTTATGGAATAAAATTTGTATCTTTGTCAAAAATAAAGAATGGATAATTATTTCAAGGTTTGAAATAATGAATGTTGACTTTTTGTGAAAATGGCGTATTTTCTAGAAATATTGATGAAAAACATTTTAGGAAATAAAATGTTGGTAAATGATGTGATTTTGTTGGAAAAATTGGTGGAAAAACAATATTTCAAAGTTCTTGCAAAAAATGAAGGTTTTATGAAAAATAGACATTTGTTGAAGTTGAATAAATAAAAATGTCTTTCATGCCTTAAAAATATAATTTTGCAAGTATAACAATTTCCCACGATGAAAAATATGTTTAAACCACATAGTATGATTTTTTGGTTTAAAATCTATCTTCTCATGCATATAAACTTGTAGTATTTTAATATTAAATGTATAAACAAGTTTAGAGAAGGTTTTGTTGGGTTTAAACATGAAATGAGAAAAATGGAAATTCTTGCCTTTAAAGTGTATAAAAAGGGGTTAGAAATATGATAAGGATAAAGTGTAAGGCTACATGTAAAATGAAAGAAATGGTATTTTGTTAAAAAAGTAGTCTTAAGTGTAAATGAAATTCTTGAATAAAGAAAGTAAATAAAATGTGTGTCTTGAAAAATGGTAATAAAAATGTTCATTAGTGTTAATGGGTAAACATGAAAAAGTTAGTGTGTAACTTAGCAATGTTGTAAAGGATTAACATTTATAGAATTAAAAGGGATTGAAGGTGTAAAAGTATTTTCAATTAAGAAAAAATACTACTCCAAGTGTAAAAAGGTGCTAACGTGTTAAAACACTTAAGAAGTTTGTATGAATAACTTAATAGTGTTTTGGGGGAAGTTAACACTTGTGAAATGGAGTAAAAGGTGATTTTGGAAACAATAGGTATAATTATAATTTTACTTAAAATGGATCATTTTTATGGAATAAAAATGTAGGGATAAGTGTTACACAAGTGGTCATAAAAATATATGATTTTTGGAATAAAATCAAGGTTAAAATGTAAAGGACATGAAATGGTAGTTTTGCAAAGTGTAACACAAGTGGGGCGGTAAAATCCCGGGTTTTGGCTTCGGTTGGGTAAAAAAAAGGAAAGTAGAATAATGTGGACATTTATAAAATGTTAAAACACATTAAATGGAACCCGGATGACACTGGGATAAAGCAAGAAGGGCCTGGAGTCCTTGGGTGAAAAGCCCTAAAACACTGGCCAGAGCATATGATGCGCATAGTCGACTGTGTGGAGCTCATGGAAGTATCCGGTATTGGAAGATTCTGAGAAAAGAAAAGAATAAAAGGAATAAGGAACATTTCAAGAAATAAGTTGTGTGGTAAAATGTGTTAATACAACCTAACTTGAATGAATAAATAAATGTTACGGTAAAGGTTATAATGGACAAATAAATGTATAATTGATGAATGTCCATAAAGTGGGAAAATGTTCAAGTAAGTGGGTAAATGGGTGATTAAGCAATCTAAGCAGTTAGACCCATAGTTAATACACGAATATGTTGTTTCAAATTTTAAATAAGTACTTTTTAACACGGTGAATACGTGTGTTGAAATGGTGATTTTTAATAAAAATACTAAAGTGTATTAAAATAAAATAAAAAGATAATTCCGGTAAAGGAATGTATTTGGATAAAGTAAACGTAATGAAATCTTATGTTGAATCGGGTGTGTTAGATAAAGTGAGAAAATGATAAGGGTTAATAAATGAAATCTCTTAAGATTAAGGTAAATTAGTCTGGACAAGAAAGGTTTTCGGAAGTAAAACTATCATGCATTGGAGCGTGTATTTTCAAAGTCATACATATATAGATACATACATACTTTCGCGTGCATGTGGTTGTAGCGTGTGAGTATGTTTTCTACCATTCGTTTCTATACATCTCGTATATTCCCACTGGGCATAGTGTCACACCCTCACTTTATTACCGCAGGTTGGCTGCGGTTTCGTATTTTGAGAGCGTTATATAGGTAAGTATACTTTATTTATTTTACATAGTAGCTCTGTTTACTTGGACTTCAGGGTGCCCCTCACGTAGTTTATTTTGAAATTGGAATCGCATGTTAACAAGTGAAATGTTAACTAAAATAAAATTGGACTAGCAACATTATGTAGGTTGTTCCATTGCACTTCATACCTAACGCCGGGGTCGGACCGGATTGAATCACGAGTAACCTATAAATCCAGGTTGGAGCGTTACATCATCCCTATAGGGACTTGGGGGTGTATTACAGCAGGAGGATAGGGCCATAGCTTATGCCTCTCGCAAGCTTAAGCCCCACGAGAGGAACTACCCCATACAAGACCTGGAGTTAACAGTGGTTGTGTTTGCCTTGAGTATTTGGAGGCACTATCTTTTGGGTGAGCGGTTCAGTTTATTCACAGTCCATAAGTCGCTACAATATCTATTAATACAGAAGGACCTTAATATGCGACAACGAAGATGGTTGGAGTCTGTGAAGGATTACCAATTTAATATTCAGCATCATGCTGGGAAGGCTAATGTGGTGGAAAACTCATTGAGTTGATGGCCTACGGGGGAGATAGCGAATGTTTGGAAGGAAAAGTGGGAGGAGCTTTGGCATAATGATGAGGTCGTCAGGGCATGTATGGCAGTATTGGCTATCATTACCGAGATCATTATGCGGGTGGTGAAAGCATAGGTGGGGGGATCAGTTATTCCTGGATAGGGTGCGCCTATTGCTGATAAATGGGGTGGAGTCCTACTCGATCAATTATGAGGGAGGCTTACACTTCAATGGGAGACTTATTATTCTGGAGGATGGGGAGTTGGGATACGCAGTGATGAGTGAGTCTGGCGGGTCGAGGTTTGTGGTACATCCCAGTAGGGATAAAATGTACTAGGATATATGCAAGCAGTACTGGTGGTCAGGGATGAAGCGAAACATAACAGAGTTTGTCTCCAAGTACACTACATATCAGTTAGTGAAGATGGACCACTAGAGAGCAACAAGAATGTTACAGGAAATGGGAAAGCATCTCTATGGATTTCATCATGGGGTTATCGACATCACATAGGGGCCATGATTTCATCTAAGTTATTGAGGATCGCCTGACCAAGTTGGACCACTTCCTACCAGTTCATACGAATTTTGAGACGAGACAGTATGCCCAGCTATTTATTGTTAAGATTATTAGATTACATGGGATATTGGTTAATATCTTGTCCGACAATGACAAGGATTTTATATCCCATTTTTTACAGAGTTTTCAGGAGGCGATGGACACGGTTCTATAGTTGAGTGCGACGTATCGTCCACAGACAGATGGATAGACTGAACAGGTTAATCAAATGTTAAAGGACATGATCATGATGTGTATACTCTATTTTGGGGGAGGTTGGGAGCAATACCTTCCACTGGTGGAGTTCTCTTATAATAACTCCTACCAGTTCAGCATCGGCACGGCACCATTTGAGGCACTGTATGGACGGCCTTGGCGTTCGCCCACTTGTTGGTTAGAGGTGGGGGATAACAAGTTGTTGGGATCGTAGATGATTCAGAACACCACTGCCAAGATTGAGCTCATCCGGGGACGTATACAGATAACTCAGGATAGGCAGAAGAGTTACGCGAATGCTAACATGAGACACATGGAGCTGAAGATTGGAGACCAAGTCCTAGTGTGCGTGTCTCCCATGGAGGGAGTCTTGAGGTTCTAGAAGAAAGGGAAGCTAGCACTAAGGTATGTAGGGCATTTCCCAGTAATTGAGAGAGTTGGGCCAATTGCTTATAAGTTGGGGTTACCGGAGCATCTGCAGAGGATTCATGACGTGCTCTATGTGTCATCGTTGAAGAGCTATTAGAGGAGTAAGAGGGATTTTTGGCACATCCCACTGAAGGAAATTGATTTGCAGCCAGACATCTCGTATGAGGAAAGGTTGATTATTATTCTTGATCGTAGTGAGCGTAAGTTGCGATCTAAGGTAGTGTCCCTAGTTCAAGTGCAGTGGGGACATCATATATAGATAAATCGACGTGGGAGCGGGAGGATGATATGCGAGAGAGGTATCAAGATCTTTTCACTGCAGGTATGCCCGAATTTCGGGGACAAAAGTACTTTGCAAGGGGGGAAGTATTTAGCACCCCGTATTTTTAATTAATTAATTTCAGCATTCAATTACACACGTGATCGTAATAATATTGCATATTTAATTAATATTAATTTGTGAGAATAAAATTAATATTTATATGGAAGTAAAATTTACTAAGTGCGGTCAAGTAAATTAAATTCGGTGAATTAGTAGTACGTCGTAGTGAGTAATAACGACGAGAATTGACGGTATCTCAATCGGGACATATGGGTAGGCTATTTGTAGATTGAGATAGGATATTTATGTTTGGTGGCTCGAATGGTGATTTCGAGTGCACGTTTGATCCGGAATGGGTCGAAATAGTCAAAATCAAGTACTTGGGGGTAAAAATTGGTTACTGAGAGCTTTTTAGACTAATTGGGACCTATTCGGGGGCATTTAAATCACTTTTTCTTAAGTGGTTAACCTAAACACGAGATTATGAGGTTTAAATGGGAGATTATTGTTAGGAGGCATCCACTGGGTGCATTTTAAACCTATGGGAGTCTTTTGGTGAGAAAATAATGAGGAAGAACATAAAGAAGGATGGAAAAAGGTTATTTTTAGCTAGATTCAACAAGGAGGAGACTAAGATTCAACCACCATTCAAGACAAGTGTATAAATTGCTTGTTGATTTTATGTTTGTTTATATTCATATTAAAATTGGTAGAGTAAAAATTGATTTTGGGATGGGGATCGACATGTAAAATGAGGTTTTGGAAAAGATTTTGTGAACGAATCTAATTAGAGAAGTAATTAAAAGAGGAAGAAAACTAGAAATTGGGATAAAATCATGAAAATGTCGAATTTATGAAATCAGGATGATGATTATGGGATTTGTGAATCTTGGGATGGATTTAGATTAGGTTTTATGTATAAGAATCCTTGGAAGACTAAAAATATTGTTGGACGTGTGAAAGGTTTGAAATTGAATGTTGGGAGTTTGGAAAACCCGTCACTTTAATTCAAGAACTCGGGCTCATGCCCATAATTGAATCAATTCGACCTCATATGCGAATCGATTCGATCGAACCTGATGTCAGGGACAATTAGGTCTATTAATGTAATTCGAGGGGCTTTTGAGAAATAAAAAATTGTAAAAAGGTCTTTAGGGAATTGTAGGACTTTTGGGAATGTTATAATTAGTTATTTGACCTCGGGTAGGGAAGAGTAGACTCGAAGTTTAGTTTACGAGTGTTTAGGAGGGATAACACTTGGAATATAGACTACGAATTGGGAGAAAATAATTCAACAAATATTATTATTATTTACGGGATGGTTGGGAAAGTTCGGGTATTTCAGAAAGGTTATATAACAAAATTTAATTTAATTAGTGAATAATGAAATGTCTAGGAGTCGGGGAAAGACTCGTGACTTATAGGTTAGTGCTTCGGATGTTAGGCACGAATTAGCCGAATTCGATATATATATATATATATATATATATATGTTTGTGTGTGTGTGTGTGTGCATGTGTGTGTACGGGTATAGGGTTAGTATATATGTATACAAGCATTAATATCTATGTGCATGCTATTTATGTGAAATATACCCATCCTAGCGGATATGCTATGGGTGGTGGTTGCGCACCGTGGGAGGTCACTCTGGCGAATCTGAGCAGATGTAGTACTCTTTTCCCTGGGTCACAGGTCTGTGCATGCCCACGCAATGTAGGATTGGAGTCCCGTAGAATAATGTGGTATGGTTATGACTACGGAGGAGTCCCATAAAAAAATATGGTATGGTTATGACTTCGGACTTAAGGCCATAACCACCTCAAGTTTTTGTTACGTTTTTGGGTTCAATGGTGAGATTCCGACCCGGTTGCCCAGGTTGTGGTGGACTCCCTGCATCTTGATAGCATGCTAGCGATTTCGCATCCCAGTGAGCATTATATGTATTTATATGCATTTGATGTGTTTTAATTATACGTATATAAAGAGGTAGACAATTATATACGAACATAAGCAATTAATTATGACTATTATTAATAACCGAAATAAGGTTATGGGAATTAATAATAATGAGATATCAAACAAAGAAGAAAGCGGAATAAGACTAAGAATGAGCCATATGAGACAACCGTTTTATTTTGGTAGAGGGCTGACCACTGTGACACCCCGACTAATTAAATACCGGGTAGCTACTCCTTTATTAAATTAATACAAAATGCCAAGTTGGTTCAGTTCATAGCATCACTATCGAAAATATTTTAACAATTACTAGCCACCTAATATTTAAAAAGGGAGTTGTCAATTTTAATTAAATCTGATTAACATACAACAAGTAAATTATAAAATGCTAACATAACCACCACAACATAGTCACAATAGAATAACCATCAAATAATAATGAGTCTGGAGGAAATACTCCTCACAACAATCCGAATACTGAAATAAATAAATACAAAGTATGCATCAATAAAGTTAATTACAACCCAAAGTCTGAAATAACTGAAAAAGTAAGATGTCTCTAAAAGGAATGGGGCGACATGCCCAACAAATGAGAAAAATCTGATAATGGAGTTAAGATCGAAAATGGAGGCGTCTACTATCAAGGTCCTGTGACTTCCACATCAGCTACAGCACGTCACCTGAATAGAACTCCTATGCATGGTGTCCTTGTGGCTGGGCACCTAAAAGGTTTTTACAAAAATAGATTTGAAAGCAAACGGGTCAGAGCCCGATTGTGAAAATAATTTAAAAATTTGCAAGTGTTTAATATAATTAAACAGTGAATATAAAGTACATGATAGTGTGTGCACTCACATGAGTTCCTCACCTCTCAACTAATTGTGCACTCCTATCGTACCCGTACCCATTCTAGTCCGTTACAAAATCTAACATTACTATACGATATCCAATTTAAATTCCCAATATCTTCTATTTCAGAGTGTTATGCCTTGCTACACAGTTTCCCATATTAGTACTACTAATTACTAGAGATCTTTAATTTTCACTTGACAAACTGTTGCTATTATTAATATTCACATTTATTCATGATAATACATTTCAATTAACAGTATATTATTCTCGTCATAAATATACAATACTAGCACCCCGAGACTAAGCTGCGGTGCACACATACTCTGCTATCCAATCCCGGTACATCACGTACATAAGGACCACGTATTTCGAATCTCTCAGGAAACGTTTCATTAACAACAATCACAAACAATGGAGGCGAACATAGTTCACATCACATGGGTCACGCACATACCTACGCTCCCATGATCAGCAGACTTATTAACTTCTCAATAAGTCCTTCTCTGACCTATGTCCTCGAGGTACCAATCTAAATCCCCCCGTAGGCACACAAAGATTAGATGGCCCTGATCGAACGCCGACCTCCCATGATAGCAAGTATGGTAGGTATGTTATACACAGATAACTACTTACTAAGCATTCTCACATCTTAGATATCATAATATTTCATTAATGGTACACATCTCGTTCTTATACCAACCTTTAGTATTTTACAACTCACAAGTCCCCGGTTTATATGTAATTAAGTTATTTACTCTTCTCACGTCGTAATTAGGTACTCGCTTCCCAATCCACAATTGTCATCTGGTTTACTACACGATTCTAAGTTTCACTCTTCCATGTACCCCAATCTCCCAAGTATACCCACTAGTTAATAAGGGAAGGTTATTCTACCATTTAAATAAGTCTACGGGATATTAGAAATAATTTCAGGCCAAAAGGGCCATTCTGTCAACTCGTTAGAAGTCTCGTTCGAACGAGGTCGTTCGAACGACCTGGGCAGGTCTTCTAACGTGATGGCAGTTCCAGCCCAGAAATTCCCAAGTCCGTTTTTCTCAATTCTTCTCTTCTCTAAATCCACCCTAAGTCCATCCAATTTATGTTTTAACGTATATAAACCATTTCTAATCACCCTAGATCATCTCTTAACATATTTTAGGGGTCAAATCTTACAAATCATCATGGAATTAACGTAAATCTCCAAATATTCCCCAAACCCTATGAACATGAACCCATAATTTTTATTATGCCCAATTACTCATCAAAAATCCGTTTATATATCATCATATACAACTCTTCGAATATTAAATCAGTCCATTATCATTCTACATACAAATCCTAACCCAAATTCAAAGTTTCTCCAACAATTTCTTTAATTTTCTTCAAAACTTTCAAGATAAGAGAAATTCCTATACTAAACATGGAAGAAATATTCAATGCGTTAAAAATATCAAATCACTTGCCTTAGATTGTTCTTCAGGATTGATGTTGGTGAATGAATGTTGATTCTTTCCTTTCTCTACGGATTTTCTCCCAAGGTTGAAGATGGCTTGGTTTTGGTTCTTGTAACTTCTCTCCAACTTCTCTCAAAACTCCCGTAACCCACTCTCTAAACTTTTGCTGGTAATGGCCTTAGTGTCCCCTTTAAAATTATAAATATAAACTCCAATTTTCGTGGGTTTTAATTTCCTAATTTTTAAAATTACCAAAATACCTTTTTAAGTTGCCGGTATGGCCCAAAAATACCCCGGGACCCAAACTAAACCCCCGGCTAGTATTTTCTGACTATTTCGACCCTTCCAGACTCGTTGGCGCACTCAAAATGACCATTGAATTGATAAAAATAAAATTTAATTTTTAATTCAAATAATTTCATACCTGACGCGACTGACACGCGCGTCCCAACTAAATTTTCCAAATTGTCGTATTTCAGTCCCTCGATAATTTTAATATTTTCAATATTTATTTATTACCATATGTACGCATCATAATCAAATACCAACTCGCATCTCGTTAGTATTCATATCCGGATTAATTTCTAATTAATTCTCATTTAATTTAATTAATCCCATAATTAAAAATCAATAAATATACGGGGTATTACATACTTCCCCCTGATAACCGAATTTCATCCCGAAATTCGGAACTAAAGAGTACCTGGTAAAAACAACTCTGGATAACGCTCGCGCATCTCATCCTCGCGCTCCCATGTGGACTCCTCGGCTTTATGATGCCGCCACTGAACGCGTACTAACGGTACTATCTTCGACCTCAGTTTCCGCTCGCTGTGGTCCATAATAGCAATCGGCCCCTCCTCGTAGGAACTATCGGGCTGAAGATCGATGTCCTCCAAAGCAATGTGAGTATGGGCCAAATCACCCCTAAGATATTTCCTTAGCGAGGAAATATGGAACACATCATGAATCCTATGCAAGTGCTCCGGTAACCCCAGTCTATACGCAACTGGCCCAATCCGCTCGATGATAGGGAATGGCCCCACGTATCTTGGTGCCAGTTTCCCCTTCTTCCCTAAATGCATAATCCCCTTCATAGGATATACTCTGAGTAAAACCTGGTCCCCCACTTTGAATTCTCTGAAGAACCTCTTGGCATCGGCATAGCTCTTCTGCCGGTCCTGAGCTACCCGAATGCGACTCCGTATCATCTCTATCCTTGCCGAAGTATCCTGAATCACTTCTGGACCAAGGAATTTGTTGTCCCCCACTTCTAACCAACATGCTGGGGAACGACAATGTCTACCATACAACGCCTCAAATGGAGCCATGCCAATGGTGAACTGGTAGGAGTTATTATAAGCAAACTCCACCAGTGGAAGGTACTGCTCCCATCCACCTCCAAAGTCTATGATGCACATACGCAACATGTCCTCGAACATCTGATTTGTTCGCTCGGTCTGCCCATCGGTCTGCGGGTGATAAGCCGTACTCAACCGTAATTCAGTGCCCATGGCCTCTTGGAAACTTTCCCAAAATCGTGAAACAAATATCTTGTCTCGGTCAGACACGATATTTAAAGGCACACCGTGAAGTCTCACTATTTTCGAAATGAAAATCTGGGCATACTGTCCCGTAGTGTAGTCTGTCCTTAAGGGTAGGAAATGAGCAACTTTGGTCAACCGGTCGACAATTACCCAAATGGAGTCGTGACCCCTCTGTGACATAGGTAACCCCGTGATAAAGTCCATGGATATGCTCTCCCATATCCACGTCGAAACCTTTAGTGGCTGTAGAAGTCCTGCCGGTCTCTGATGATCCACCTTTACCAACTGACAAGTGGCGCATTTAGACACAAACACGGTAATATCCCTCCTCATCCCGCTCCACCAATACTGTCGTCTCATGTCTTGGTACATTTTATCCCCACCAGGGTGTATCGCGAACCGTGAGCCGTGCGACTCGGCCATCACCTCGTGTCGCAAGTCTTCCCCTTCCGGAACGACTAGTCTCCCATTGAAGCGTAATCTCCCGTCTGAGCTAACGGTATAGGACTCAACTCCCTCTGCTAGTAATCGAACTATCTACTCCTGACAGAACGAGTCATCTGCCTGGGCCTATACCACTCTCGTAACAATCTGCGGTGTAACAGTCATCACAGACATGAACGATCGGGCTACTGCATCCTGGTGTCCCAACTCCTTCCTAGGGCTGTGTTTCGGCCTGATCGGATCGGAAAATGCCTATTCGGAAAAAATTCTGATTTTTTCGAAAATAAAATAACTATTCCGATTTCTGAACCGTTTTTTCGAAAAATTTAAAAAAAATCCGAATTCGGAAAAATCAAAAAATCGGTAAAAATCGGAAATTCATAAAATATATTAAAAATCCAGAAATTTCAAAAATTCCAAAATTTCAAAAAAAACAAATTATGTATTTTCGATTACTCGAAATTCTCATTTTAAAGAAACAATGAAAATGCTTTAACCCAACATGTAAACACATGAGGATTTGGCTCATTTTTCATTTGTGTAGAAGTTAGGAGGATACTCTCCTTTTATATAGCATATTTTGGAGCCCTCTCCCTCTCCCAACCGATGTGGGATATGGGAAACTTTCAAAAAATAGGAAAAAAAATCGGAAAAATCGGATCGGCATAATTTCGGAAAAATCGGAAAATCAAAAATTCAGAATTATTTCCGATTTCCTATCTGATTTTTTTCGGAAAAATCGGAAATCGAAAAATCGAAAATCGGTAAACTAAAATTTCATTCCAAATTCGGAAAAAATCGGATCGAAAATCGGAAAAATCGAAAAGTTCGGAAAAAAAACATAGCCTTACTCCTTCTATTTAGCTTTCCACACCTCGGCCACCTCATTTACTGGCCTACGGCTCAACGCGTCTGCTACCACGTTAGCCTTCCCCGGGTAATATTGGATATCAAACTGATAATCCTTCACAAACTCAAGCCACCGTCTTTGACGCATATTCAACTCCTTCTGCGTAAAGAGGTACTGTAGCGACTTGTGGTTCGTGAACAACCGAAACTTCTCCCCCAGAAGATAATGTCTCCAAATCCGAAGGGCAAATACAACTGCCGCTAACTCTAAGTCACGGGTGGGGTAATTCTTCTCATGAGGCTTAAGCTTACGGGAAGCGTAAGCTATGGCCTGACTCTCCTGCTGCAGTACACCTCCAAGTCCTTGTAAGGACGCATCGGTGTAGACTAGATACTCAACTCCCGGTCTCGACAATGCTAACACAGGTGCTGAGGTCAACTTATCCTTCAACTCATCGAATGCCAACTGACAGGCATTACTCCAGATGAATGGCACACCCTTACGAGTCAGATGTGTCAAAGGACCCGCTATATTTGAGAAACCCCGAATAAACCTCTTGTAGTATCCTGCTAAGCCCAAGAAACTACGGATCTCAGTCGGTGTCATGGGCTGTCCCCACTCCCTCACCGCGGATACCTTCCCGGGATTAACGGATATCCCCCGGTCTGAAATTATATGCCCCAAAAACTGAACATCCTTCAGCCAAAACCCACACTTCTCATACTTTGCATAAAGCTCGTTCTGACGTAGCGTCTGCAAAACCCGTCTCAAATGCTCGGTGTGCTCCTCTTATGTCTAAGAGTAAACTAGAATGTCATCAATAAAGACAATGACGAACTAGTCTAGAAATTCTCTGAACACCCTATTCATCAAGTCCATAAACACGGCTGGAGCGTTGGTCAAGCCAAAAGGCATAACCCGAAACTCGTAGGAACCATATCTCGTCAAGAAAGCAGTCTTCGAGACGTCCTGATCCCTGATATGCAACTGATGGTATCCCGATCGTAAATCAATCTTTGAGAAGAATGAAGCTCCTCTCAGTTGGTCGCATAAGTCATCGATTCGGGGCAACAGATACTTATTCCGTATCGTGATCTTATTCAACTCTCGGTAATCTACACACAACCTCAACGATCCATCCCGCTTCTTTACGAACAACACAGGGGCACCCCACGATGAAGTACTCCTCCGGATAAACCCCTGACCAAATAACTACTCAATCTGATCCCGTAACTCTCTCATCTCTGCTGGAGCTATATGGTAAGGTGCGCGGGCAATAGGCCAAGTGCCCGGTGTCAAATCGATCACAAAATTTATCTCTCTACTCGGAGGTAGTCCAGGTATATCCTGAAATACATCAGCGAACTCACTAACAACGGGTATCGCATCGAGTGGTATCACCACTTCCTTAGAGGTCTCCTCTTCAATATAGTACAAATGAGTGGACGATCCTCCCTCAGGGCGAGGCATCGCCACTAAAAACATCTCCTGCCCGGGAATGGCAAATATAATACTCCTACTAAAATAGTCAATCATGGCTCAGTACGCAACTAGGCAATCCATACCAATAATGGCATCATACTCAGTCATCTCTAACACTAACATATTCGCGGGTAAAGTAAACCTCCCGATCTCTATACCCACACCTCTACAAATAAGCTAAATCATAGAACCCCTACTCAATGGTGAATCTACACAAGTAACCCTGCTCTCGACAGTGTCTAACAACCCAATGGTGCGTGCAAATCTCATGGCAATGAAATAATGTGTGGCCCCTGTATCAAATAAAATACGCCCCATAGTCCCCTGGATATAGAACATACCCTCAATGGGCGGTGGATCCTGTGGGGCTGCGGCATGCTGTAGCAGATACACTCTCCCATAATGAAGCTGTCCCTGCTAAACTGGGACTGCTGGAATGGGTGGTAGTGCTGCCATCTGTGGTGGTGCTGGGAGGGAGGCGGAAAACATAGGCCTCTGTGGCTCGTGTCGAGCACTTTGCTGCTGCTGCGGTGGGGCCCTGCCCCTGTCAGGACAATCCTGGCATTTGTGGCCAGTCTTGCCACAAATGAAACACTTCCCCGGGAAGTTTCCCCCTCGCTGTCCCTACTGCCCTCGGCCCTGGTGGCCGTTACCATTCCTCCCCTGGCCATGCTGGCCCTGCTGAAACTGCTGCTGCTGACTATTCTGACCCTGCTGGCCGTTCTGACCCTGATGGCCCTGTCTGAAACCTCCCTGACCACTCCTAAAACCTCCAGATCTGAATCTCTTAGAATCCCCCTGTTGGGAACCCTGATCACTCTGCCTATGCTGACCTTGAGTAGATTGTGCCCCGCTGGCACCATTTCCCCCTGTCCTACCCTGATGGCTGGACTCTCCTGATCTCTTACTCTCAGTCATGCGAAAGCGGTGATCCTGACAGTGAAGTAGTGCTGCGTTAACCACATCATAATAAGTGGCCAACGAGAGATTACCCAACAAGTGCTGACGGATCCTCCAAGTCAATCTATCCATAAACTTCTGAATCTTCTTCTCCTCAGTTGGAATCTCATCGGGAATAATGTTCAAGATATTGGTAAATTCGGCCTCATACTCGGCCACGGTCCTCCCCTCCTGCTTGAGGTTCATCAATTTCCTCCTCATTTCAGTGTGAACAGCTGACGAGAAATATTTGCGGTCGAACCGCACCCAGAACTCCCGAATAGAAAGGGCGTCCCTCTCCTCTGTGGTGGTAATGGACTCCCACCACTGCAATGCAGATCCTACTAGCTTGAAAGTAGCCAGTATCTGCTTTTGAACATATGTGCACTCGTACATCCTTAAGTGCCTCTGAATGTCCTTCCTCCACTGACTGGATACCACAACATCGGAGCTACCTGCAAACTCCGGAGGGTGTGCTTTCTGAAAAGCATCACGAACGCATTCCCAAGTAGACGGGAATGCATGAGCCTGAACTGGAGCAACTACCGGCGCCTGGGGTGGTGTCTGCTGTACAACGGCTAGGGCGGCATTTACCGCTTGGGCTACAATAGCTGCAACCTGGGCGGCATTCATAGTGCCCTGAACTGGTGCAGGCTGTGGCTTTGGCTGTGCATCCCTAGGAACTCGTTGCGCACGTCGTGGAGGCATCTGAAATGAGAGTAAAGTCTTATAAGTTCGCAGTTATTATCTCAAAATAGCTGAAGAGAGAAACATACACAAAAGAATACAACAGTCCTAAAATATAGGGATCTATATCAAAGAAAGCTCAGCGGAAACATAACAAGCCGTACAGATCCTAATGACACTAGAACCTGATGCTCTGATACCACCTGTGACACCCCGACTAATTAAATACCGGGTATCTACTCCTTTATTAAATTAATACAAAATTCCAAGTTGGTTCAGTTCATAGCATCACTGTCGAAAATATTTTAACAATTACTAGCCACCTAATATTTAAAAAGGGAGTTGTCAATTTTAATTAAATCCGATTAACATACAACAAGTAAATTATGAAATGCTAACATAACCACCACAACATAGTCACAATAGAATAACCATCAAATAATAATGAGTTTGGAGGAAATACTCCTCACAACAATCTGAATACTGAAATAAATAAATACAAAGTATGCATCACTAAAGTTAATTACAACCCAAAGCCTGAAATAACTGAAAAAGTAAGATGTCTCTAAAAGGAATGGGGCGACATGCCCAACAAATGAGAAAAATCTGATAATGGAGTTAAGATCGAAAATGGAGGCGTCTACTGTCAAGGTCCTGTAACTTCCACAGCAGCTACAGCACGTCACCTGAATAGAAATCCTATGCATGGTGTCCTTGTGGCTGGGCACCTAAAAGGTTTTTACAAAAATAGATTTGAAAACAAACGGGTCAGAGCCCGATTGTGAAAATAATTTAAAAATTTGCAAGTGTTTAATATCATTAAACAGTGAATATAAAGTACATGATAGTGTGTGCACTCACATGAGTTCCTCACCTCTCAACTAAGTGTTCACTCCTATCGTACCCGTACCCATTCTAGTTATTTCCATATATAACTAGTCCGTTACAAAATCTAACATTACTATACGATATCCAATTTAAATTCCCAACATCTTCTATTTCAGAGTGTTATGCCTTGCTACACAGTTTCCCATATTAGTACTACTAATTACTAGAGATCTTTAGTTTTCACTTGACAAACTGTTGCTATTATTAATATTCACATTTATTCATGATAATACATTTCAATTAATAGTATATTATTCTCATCATAAATATACAATACTAGCACCCCGAGACTAAGCTGCGGTGCACACATACTCTGCTATCCAATCCCGGTACATCACGTACATAAGGACCACGTATTCCGAATCTCTCAGGAAACGTTTCATTAACAACAATCACAAATAATGGAGGCGAACATAGTTCACATCACATGGGTCACTCACATACCTACGCTCTCATGATCAACAGACTTATTAACTTCTCAATAAGTCCTTTTATGAACTATGTCCTCGAGGTACCAATCTAAATCCCCCCATAGGCACACAAAGATTAGATGGCCCTGATCTAACGCCGACCTCCCATGATAGCAAGTATGGTAGGTATGTTATACACAGATAACTACTTACTAAGCATTCTCACATCTTAGATATCATAATATTTCATTAGTGGTACACATCTCGTTCTTATACCAACCTCTAGTGTTTTACAACTCACAAGTCCCCGGTTTATATGTAATTAAGTTATTTACTCTTCTCACGTCGTAATTAGGTACTCGCTTTCCAATCCACAATTGTCATCCGGTTTACTACCCGATTCTAAGTTTCACTCTTCTATGTACCCCAATCTCCCAAGTATACCCACTAGTTAATAAGGGAAGGTTATTCTACCATTTAAATAAGTCTACGGGATACTAGAAATAAATTCAGGTCAAAAGGGCCATTCTGTCAACTCGTTAGAAGTCTCGTTCGAACGAGGTCATTCGAACGAATGGCTTCGAACGAAATGCCAACTTGTTAGAAGTCATACTGTCATCTCGTTAGAAGTTCGTTCGAACGACCTGGGCAGGTCTTCTAACGAGATGGCAATTCCAGCCCAAAAATTCCCAAGTCCGTTTTTCTCAATTCTTCTCTTCTCTAAATCCACCCTAAGTCCATCCAATTTATGTTTTAACGTATATAAACCATTTCTAATCACCCTAGATCATCTCTTAACATATTTTAGGGGTCAAATCTTACAAATCATCATGGAATTAATGTAAATCTCCAAATATTCCCCAAACCCTATGAACATGAACCCATAATTTTTATTATGCCCAATTACTCATCAAAAATCCGTTTATAAATCATCATATACAACTCTTCGAATATTAAACCAGTCCATTATCATTCTACATACAAATCCTAACCCGTATTCAAAGTTTCTCCAACAATTTCTTTGATTTTCTTCAAAACTTTCAAGATAAGAGAAATTCCTACACTAAACATGGAAGAAATATTCAATGCGTTAAAAATATCAAATCACTTGCCTTAGATTGTTCTTCAGGATTGATGTTGGTGAATGAATGTTGATTCTCTCCTTTCTCTACGGATTTTCTCCCAAGGTTGAAGATGGCTTGGTTTTGGTTCTTGTAACTTCTTTCCAACTTCTCTCAAAACTCCCGTAACCCACTCTCTAAACTTTTGCTGGTAATGGCCTTAGTGTCCCCTTTAAAATTATAAATATAAACTCCAATTTTCGTGGGTTTTAATTCCCTAATTTTTAAAACTATCAAAATATCCTTTTAAGTTGCCGGTATGACCCAAAAATGCCCCGGGATCCAAACTAAACCCCCGGCTAGTGTTTTCTGACTATTTCGACCCTTCCGGACTCGTTGGCGCACTCAAAATGACCTTTCGATTGATAAAAATAAAATTCACTTTTTAATTCAAATAATTTCATACCTGACGCGACTGACACGCGCGTCTCAACTAAATTTTTCAAATTGTCGTATTTCAGTCTAGCGACAATTTTAATATTTTCAATATTCATATATTACCACATGTACGCATCATAATCAAATAACAACTCGCATCTCGTTAGTATTCATATCCGGATTAATTTCCAATTAATTCTCATTTAATTTAATTTAATTAATCCCATAATTAAAAATCAATAAATATACGGGGTATTACAACCACCCATTATTTTAATAAGTGCGGTGTCATAACTACTGTGAATGTTAGTCACACCAAAAAAGGTCACATCTCCAGAGTTATGGATATTTAAAAAAAATTACGATAGTTGGCTCCGAACATAGTATTACATTGGTAACGAATTTACTCCTAACATAATTTTTACACCAAGTTAAATTTTTAGGCTTTATTGACTTACCCGCCGTTTATAGACTTAAACCCCTCTAAAAATGAAAAATTAAACATAACCCCTAAAGGTTGACATACATTATTCCCTATTAATGTGTGTGATTGTGACATTAATACATGAGGCTACGTGATTTTTTTTTTTATTGTTAAGGAGGTTAAATATAATTATGACATGCAAAAGGGGGTGCAAGACAATGATTGCTCGAGGGTCACCAATCATAGTAATTAATTAGAACTTAACAATTAAATTAATTAATTACATAACCAATAAAAAATACTTTATTAATTAATAAATTAATTTATTACTTAACTGATAAATAATCATCAATATAAACTCCCAATCTGCAATATAATGCACAAAACAAAGACTTCTGCACACATCCTAATAATTATTAAAAATAAATAATTACATTATTAAAAAAACTCCTCCTCAACGAAAAATACGAAAATTCTCAGGGAGCTCTAATCCTCATAATTACGATAATTAGTCAATATATGATTAATTAAAAATTAAGTACTTAGATAATTGCAATATAGGTTTAATACCTCTTATTCTACATAACTCCTCATGTTAGCAATATATTTAGAATTAACTCCCTTAAAAATAGAGCTGACAATTTTTGACACGATAATCCGTTTATGGTAATAATTCGAATATGACACGATTAACTTGTATAGATTTAAGAGTACCCTAAAATTTATACTGAAATAAAAATTAACGTAATTCGAAAATGACACGACTAACTCGAATGACCACTCCCGCCTCCACTTAAAAATGATAATTTAGACAACTTTATTTTGAGAGGGTAGCTTATGTTAATCTTCGTCCATTTATGGTGGGTATGTTAATTATGACACTGATTTCCTTATGTCTATTGGGCTATTGTTTTTGTTTTTCTTTATTCGTTTGCGTTAAATTTGGGGTCCCGAATCTGGTGTATGCATCACAGTGTGTAGATCGAACAAACAAAGCTCCATCTCTTTCAGTTTGTGGGTGTTAAGAAGAAGATGTTTAAATTCTTAAAAGACGTGGTGGCCGGATCTGGTGCGGGCCTCAAAGATCTGCCTTACAACATCGGCGAACCTTATTCTTCCGCTTGGGCCTCCTGGACTCACTCCCGCGGCACCTCCAAGGCAATTCAATACAATCTCTCTCTCTCTCTCTCTCTATATATATATATATATATGTATTGTTATTGCATTGATCTATTTTTAATATATGTTCAGATTGCAGTACATACATACATACAATATATATGTATGTATTGCTATGACCAAATGCTTAGTACCGGTTACTCTTATATTTGATGTGATTAGATGTGATTTGGAAGTGATTAACAAGTTAACTATTAAAATTGAGGTGGTTTTTGGATTTGGATTTCATTTTATAGGAGGTCAAAATAATTGTAGGCCATATGCAAGTTTATGTGCTTTTGTAAACCATTACGGTCAAATATGAGTAATTCTAGACCGACACAAATTGCAATACATTGTCGTCAGTGATGTGTCGTGTTTAGATTGGTCGGTGTAATAAGTGAGCAGATGTTGACTCGAATCATGATACGATCATGTCGCATGAAATGTGTCGGAATCCTGTCGCAGCCTAGAATTACTATCAAGTTTATTGGCCTTTTGGTTAGTTTTTGTTTTAGGTTATTTTTTGACTGTAATATCCCCTTCCCAAATATTTTTCTAGCCCTTCATTAGGAAATTAAGTTTATGTAGTTTAGTTTTACTTTTCCCAGCAGGTTTCCACCAAATTAGGGAGTTCATATTTTGACCTTAGTAAACTAATTCGCACAACTAGACTAGCGTGCGTGACCTGAAATAGCGGGTTTACCAGTTCGGTGCAAATCAGTGGTTAATTTGCGAATTTGAAATATCAGTTTGCGTCTTAACCAATTTCAAAGCGTTTAGACAAAATTTGAACTTATATAGTAAGTAATCAAGTCCATATAACCCATATCTGGGACCTACTGGACCGATAACTTTTTTATGGCTCTGGATTGTTGCCTTTTCATTTAGCTCCTAATTATAAAAGCTATAGCGCTCTGCTTTCATCCTCTTCTACCTTTGGGATGTATAATTGTTCCATAAATGTACACATATATTAAAATCACTTGCCCAATAAATTTATTTGTTCAAGAAATGTACACTCATTTGCTAAGAAAATCCATTTGTGTTCATTTTTCTCTAAATTTATATATTTAAGAAATGTACACTCATTTGGACACTCGGTTTATATTGAGTTTGTTAAATTTATAGTAAAAACACACTCCAGGCGCTCTCAAATCCTACTAATTTGAAAGTGGACGCTATACGGCTCTCACACCCTCACCGTGTATTGGGCACCTAAAGTGTAACCCACGCACACACTGTATTAACGATATACAAAAAGGCATGGAAACTGTAAGCCGCGAGACTAACTAAATTAACTCTACAAACAACCAATTAAACAAACGAAATTATCCCACCCTCCCCTATTTTTTTCTAATAAACACATAAGCAATAACATATAAAAGTAGAAAGACAACAAACTAATTCATAAGGGGGACCAACATTATCTTTCAATGATGGGCCATGGTTCCATAAACAAAACAACTTAAAGTATGATAGTTACTTTGCCATATGATAGATATTGCAGTACCCAATGTTTAAGAAATCACCAGAGGCTTATGCCTCTAGGCGAGGAAATATTGCCTTTGAGGCTTAGCCTCAACTACTAAAGAAGAGGCTTACGCCTTGGAGCTGTGAGGCATTCCGCCTCAATGCGCCTCGATGTGAGGTGTGGGACGAGGCATTGAGGTGTAGTGGAAAAGAGAAAAAAATTCCTCCACCTGCTTCTTTTTTCGTCTTCTTCTTCTCATATATTCGTTCTCCTTCAATAGTCTTTGAGCTCTGAATTGCTTTTTGGGAGCCTCGTCTTCTTTTGTGCCGACAGCATGCAAAGGTAAAATAATCTTAAAGTAATTTGTTAAAGAAATTGAACATAAATTATCCGAGGGGAAGAGAGGCAAAACTGAAGTAGCTTGTTTTGTATTTTTGTTTCCATTTTTAGTTTACGGGAGTTCCTTAGGTATACTTTTTTTTGTTTTCTTTTAGAGAGACGTGTAGATCCCATATATGGGTTATAGGGACTTGATTATATTGATTAAGTTATGTTACAATATTTTATGGTTTTATTAGTATTTTCCAATGATTTTCTTGTTTCAAGTTGAGGCTTACGCCTCAATGCGCCTTGAAACTTGCAGCTCACCTCGCTTGGACAAAATGCCTTGCCTTCGCTTCACGCATGTTTAAACATTGGCAGTATCAAACACAAATCAACTCTATCCGCACCCTTTTTCCCAGATTAGAGAAATAGATTAAGAAAAGTTAAACCAGGTGAAACCTCACTTCGTGTTACAAATGCCTTTTTAATTCACCGCCAATAACCCAACAATTATTCTTTATTTTCACACTGCTTGTTGGTTTAGGCGATTACTATTTTCTTTATAGTCTTCTTAACCGCTTAAGTGTGTGTTTGAAATAACATGGCATTTATATTTTGTACATACTTTTTTTTTCTCTCTCTCTCTCTCCCCCCTTCCCGTTTTAAATATTTACGCAAGTGTTGTAGTTTTTTCTGGCTCAACAACTATGGTCGAATATTCATCATGCAGGGTTCATTTCAGAAAAAAAACGAAAAACTACCTGGGATTTATGCTGCGCACTTAGTTCATCTTTCTTAATAATTCGTAGTTTCTAAATATACCATCAGTTGTGAGGATTGATGCCATTTTTTATAGTTGTCTCATTGATGACAAACCAAAGATTGGGATGTCTAGACATGTCTATACTAAAAAGGAGCCTAGTTTGTGAGCACTAATTGCCTTATTTCAAGGTGTTTAGTACAAGTAAATTACTAATTCCTGATGTAGATAGGCTTTAGTAGATATTAGAATAAGTGAAAGATATTTTAGTCTTTTGATGCTTTCCTAGTTAGAGTAGGTTTACCAGTTACATAAATAGGTGATGATGTAATGAGAGGTGAACTTTTTTTTTGGTTGATAATACAATTTTCAGATTTGTGCTTGTTTTCTCTCTTCTTTGGATCCATTTGGTGGTGTTTGCATCAAATTGGTATCAGAGCGATATTAGCTTAGTGGTTGGGGTGAGTGTGGGGGGGGGGGGGGGGGGGATCCTCCCATTGCATTTCCTCAAAACAATGATTCTGAAAATCGATTGACAGCCATAAAAGAAATCATTATCGAAATGAGGGCTGAAATCAAAGAACAATAGGTTGAAATGAGGAACCAACAAATCCTAATTTTGTCAAAATTGGAAGTTTTCACTTCTTCCCAAAATTGCAGCCCCGATCAGACCCTAGGGCTACAACGAGGAGAGAGAAGAGAGATGAAAAAAAGATTTGACAAAGAAAGGTCCAGAATAGCAACCCTCTTATTTGTCACTGTAAGTTTGGCTCCATCTCCATAGAAGCTTTTGAGTTGAACAACAACCACATGGGGTTCGGAATGAGGTTTTCTGATGTAAATCTACAAATGCGGAAGCGTTACACTACACAACAACAACAACAAATAAATTAGACTAGTGAAATGCGTTTCTTTCTCTCTCTATACTCAATTCTCAATATTCAAGGTTGATTACAAATGAGCGCCAAAGACCTATATATAGGAGAGGTTAGCTTGCTAGCCCAGCTATTACCCAAAAAGACCAAAAATGACAACTAATAACTAAAAATGACTCATTAGCCACAAACATGCTTGGTGATTAATTAAAGACTAAAAATAAAAGAAAATGACAATAAACCCTAAACTAAAAATGTAAAATAAAAGATAGTCTTCACCCGGAGGCACAACCACGCGCCATGTGTCGCTATAAATCCCATACACATCATTCTCCCCGCCTTCGAAAAAGCTTGTCCTCGAGTTTGGAGGGGGTGACTCATCAATGCCAAATGTACACGAGTTGCAACAAGTGTTAGCTTCCAAAGTAAATCTCAAATCAAATTCAACACGCAAATGGACCGGCCGAACTTCTGTTAGACCCATATAGACCTTCAACAATTGGGCCTAATATACCCGAATCTCAACGATGTCCCCTACGGAGTCCGAGTAAGTAAAAACTGACGACCATATCCGCCTTCTCAACACCACTAGCACATGGTTGCAACTTGGCTTGGTGGACCCTTAAATCTGACTAGATGGTAGCTCCGGTGACCTCACCTTTGCGAGTACGATGGCGAAATAAGTGGACTGAAGACGGACACATCCCGGAAAGCCGGGCCCAAAATGGCAAATAGTCGGAAAATGAATCCCAAGTGGGTATGTTTCTCTTGGAAGTCTTGTGTTGTCTCAAAGATTGACCGGATTAGAGGTCAATAGGGAGGGTGAGATCGGCTCAAAGTAGGGCAAGCCCGTTTTGGGTCGGATTTGCTTGTGATTGGGCATTAATGAGTGGGGAAAAAGGGGGTTAATTTTGGGGGTGGGACAGATTAGGATTTGAGAATGAAGGTTTCTTAGGTATTTGGGCTAGGTATTTGGGTCGGAACAGGGCAGCAAGGTAGGGAGGGGTCGGGTGGTGGTTGATTGATGTTGGCAAGGGCAGCCGGAAGCCATTATGGCTGGCCGACCTCCTGTGGAGGAGTTTCGATCAGATCGGAGGTTGGGGAGGTGGCTGAGAGGTTAGGGTTAGGTCGGCGGGGTTTGTAGACAACAGTGGGTGGTCGGCGGGGGTTAACAAGGGTGGGGAAGTCCGGTCGGAGAAGAAAACAGGTTGGTCGGCCCCTGTTTGACTGCGGCAAGAGGTTCCGATCAGATCTAGGGTATTTCTAGCAAGTGGGGTTGGTTGGTTAGGGTGGAGAAGCTAGGGTTTTAGGTTGGCGGGGCTTGTAGGCTAGTAGGGATGGTCGGGTAGGGTTTTTTTGGGCTAGAGGGAGGTCAGAACAGGAGCGGGGCGATCTACGGCCATAGGGGGGAAAAAGGGATTTTGGGTAGGGTTTCTTGGGTTAGGGTTAGGGTTTGTAGTTTCTTGGGTTCTTGAGGAGTAGGGTTAGGGTTTGGGTAAAATAGAAGATGGAGATTCATGTAGACGTGGTGGTGGTTGTGTGGCGGTAGGAGGTGGAGGTGGAGGAGGGTGGTGGAGGAGATGGAAGGTGGAGGAGGCTAAAAGAGTTGGTATCCCCCCTTTTTAGAAGTGATGGAATTTAGGGTTTTCATCCACTCGATTTCCATTTGGACATTTATCAATCTTTCGATTGAAGGATTGCCGGAGTTGGAATCACAACTCGTGACCGCTTCACGCACCACGACGAACACCAAGAACAAACCTCGCTCTGATACCAATTTGATGTAAATCTACAAATGCGGAAGCGTTACACTACACAACTACACAACAACAACAACAAACAAATTAGACGAGTGAAATGGGTTTCTTCCTCTCTCTATTCTCAATATTCAAGGCTGATTACAAATGAGGGTTAAAGGCCTATTTAGGAGAGGTTAACTTGCTAGCCAAGCTATTACCCAAAAAGACCAAAAAGGACAACTAATAACTAAAAATTACTCATTAGCCCTAAACATGCCTGGAGACTAATTAAAGACTAAAAATAAAAGAAAATGACAATAAACCCTAAACTAAAAATGTAAAATAAAAGATAGTCGTCTCCCAAAGGCACAACCACGCGCCAAGTGTCGCTATAAATCCCATAAACATCATTTTTCACCCCAAGACTTTTTTTTGATCCCGGTGGTGTTGATTTGTGTTAAGATTGAGCAGATTCGAGAACAGAGGAGAAATCCAGAAAGAAAAGAAGAAAAAAAATCGTAAAAAGAAGAGGAGTGGGCTGTTTGGGCCTAATTTTTGGGTTCTTATTCTATTTGTTTATGAGTGTTGTTTGAAACTTATTTTATTCTATTTGTTTATGAGTGTTGTTTGAAACTTATTTGGGCCGGAACCCTGGCAGTTTTGGGGCTGAAAAAATTCTGCCGTCTTTTGGGCGAAAATCGTGTCAATTTTTGGGCTGAAGCCTGATTTGGTCCCAATTTTTGAGGAAGCTTTTGGGTGATAAATTTTGGGCCATCCCATATATATGAAAAAATTATCTCGGGACCCCAAAATTTTTTCTTGTCTTCTCGACTGCATATTTTGAAGATTTTGCACGCTTATCCAACTTTCAGAGTTCGAGGACGAACTTTTTCGAAGAAGGGGAGAATGGTGTAGGTAATAATGTAGACTAGCTTTAGTAGATATTAAAATAAGTGAGGGGTATTTTAGTTTTTTAATGCTTTCTTAGTTAGAGTAGGATTACTAGTAGTATAAATAAGCGGTGATGTAATGAGAGATGAACTTTTTCTTTGGTTGATAATACAATTTTCAGATTTGTGCTTGTTTCTTATCTCTTTTTTGGACCCATTTGATGGTGTTTGCATCAATTCCACAAGCAAAATACATTTTGAATTCACTCAACCTACCTAAAAAAGTTCTCTTTAATTCTTGCAGAACATTGTAGCCACGAAATCGGTGTCTAAGATGAGATAAAAAATACATTAGTGTACTTGCTGAAAGCAGTCAGTCTCCTCATTTGAAATTCAAACTTCTTTATAACGATTCATATACCCAATAGCTGTTTATCACCTCACTTCTGCCTAAGAAGAATGCAGCAGCATCATATATTGCTTATCTAATAGCTTCTCGATGCTTTATCTAAGAGCTTTTTTGATAGAAAAGATGGAAAAGAAAAAAATTCCAATAACATTCCTCCATGGAAGATTTTGCCTATCTAAAATTTTCTCATTCATGTGTTTGATTGTAGTTATGTGAAAATATGGATAAGAATGGGTTTATGTAGTAAAAACCAATGAAGTCTTTCCTTGGAAATTTGTTCATGCTGGGGAGGTGAGAAAATAAAAGGTGAAAAATGCGAATTTGATGATTTCACGAGTTGTACATTCTGGGGTTTCCAAGTCAAATTTGTGCAATTAAACACACCAAAAGTTTTTCAGTCAAACAAAGCTTTAATGTTTATGATATTTTTAGGATGGTTCGTTAATCACTCCCACTGCAATTTTAACTATGTTTTTGCCAAAGAGCACACTTGTTGCATTATCTCAGTCTCAAAATTTAGCTTACATGCTAGTTTGGGCATCCCTACCCCGAATCCCTTGACATAAATCCCCCAAACCACGTGGCTCTCTAGCTGAAATTGAGCTACGCATCTTATCTTATGCAACTCTATATCACACCTGTGTTAATTTGCATTATATTTTTAATTTCATACACAATAATACATAGAAGTTTTAAACCTCTGGCTTGTAGAAAAGCTTAGTAATTTCCCTGCTTCCCTTTTTGCACTTTTGCTGGAAGTTGGCAGACTTCTAACTATTGGTTCATTTCTTCAGGATGATGGATCTCCTGTGTCAATATTTTCTCTTTCAGGAAGTAATGCCAATGATGGACATTTAACTGCTGGTCGTAATGGTGTCAAGCGTCTCCGGACGGTAAGCTTGCTATATGTAGAAGGTTCTTCTTCAGCCTCTTAAGCTAATTGAATAATAGATGTTCTCAAATTTCTGCACACTTATTTAAGTGGATTTGAAGTCGGCATGAATAATTTTGTTTTTCAATATAAAAGTTAACAATGCCTTCTTTGCAGTCATTTCAGCTGTTTTATGAAGATCTCATTCTATATCATTATATTGGTGAATAATAGTCTTAAATGTTTTGGGATGTTTCTAGAAAGCTATTAAAGTCGTAATGGTCGTTGATTATACTGAACCTGTATTACCTGAAATTAATGTTTCATAGAATAGCAATGGGTATTGGTATGTAATAATTCTGTTGTTAATTTTGGGAAGTTCCTAGAAGGTGTTAGAAAAATATATTCGTAGTTCACTATACTCCTTTTGTATTACCTAAAAATTGATGTTTCTAAGATTGGAGTTTAGAATGGCATTCCCATTAGATGAAGTCAGACAGACACTTTTTGGTCCCTTATTAGATGTTTAGAACTTATTATGCCTACCTTAAGCTAGTCATAGGTGATTCTGATTTTGTTCATACCCATCTATTTAAATGTACATTTTCATTACCTGACTTGTATACTGCCGTATGGTATACGCCACTAGGGACACTTGTGAGGGATCTGTCTGATATATAGCCCATAATTAGGCTGGGGACATCAGGGCAGCCAACATAAAGTTACTGTGAGGCAAGCACCGTGAACCCTAGGTACCTCTCTCTATCTCTCAGACCATTATGTCCCGTGTTCAACAGCGTGGTGGCGCAGGAACCGCAAGGCTCCCTCTCCGACCCTAGCCTGCTGCTCGTTGATGCCCTTGGAGAATATTGGGGTTGGAGGCTGGAATACATAATTTGCTAGGCCCCAAAATTTTATCGAAGAGATGTAATCATCGATAGTCTTGTCATTAGAATTTCTTCCATGGGAAATTATGAGAGGGCTATGAGCCAAGAGAAAAGTTGGTAGAAAATTGTTCATTAGATAGACAATGAAGTCTCTGAAGTAAGGATGCCAAACATGAATCTCCAACCCACACATACATCCTCAAAAAACGCCTTTTATTACAATTCTCCCTGTCAACTGGATGTGTTTCAGCAAACAGTCCAATACACGGAGACAAATTTTCAAGGGCAACGATAAATTTTCAGCAAAGAGTTCCGTCCATTTTCATGAACCCCATACTTTCTTCTTCTTATTGCATGCTGAAGAGAACGTTGTTTGAGAGACACCTTGAAAATCATTTTCCTCAGAAAGGTCCTCACGAGCTTCTCTACTTTCTCTGCCACTCTCACCAAAATTAGTATTACTGTTGTTATTATTATACGTTTGAATCATTCTGTTTACTTATGTTTTATTTCTTTTAATTGTAGTGGCACTAAAATATATTTTGGCTCCTTTCAGGTCAGACATCCAAACATTTTATCATTCCTTCACAGTACTGAGGCTGAAACCTTTGATGGTTCTTCTAAAAAGGTTACTATCTATATTGTCACTGAACCTGTTATGCCACTGTCTGAAAAGATCAAGGAGTTGAGATTAGAAGGTACACAAAGGTATATAAATTCTATATCGCTGGATTATTTGTCACTTGTTTATTCATTGATTGCATTAGTTTTACTCAATTACATTCTATTTATTTGTATGGCATGTGATTCTATACATGATAACATATTGTAGTCTTTACTTTTTATTCACATATTACTCTCACTTCCATGGAACCTCATTATTAGATTGCATATGAAAAGTTTTGTAGGGTTATAATAATTCAACTAGGAGTGAGCATATACTTATAATTTTGTAAGACTGTTCTCTCTCCTGCACTAGGGTCTAGATATCTCGTTCTCAGGCATTGTTCCTTTTTTTTCTTTATACATTCATCGTTCTCTCTTAGGCATCTGCTGTAGATTCCTTGTGTTATTAATATATTTCGCCACTTAATCCATTGGATTTCATTCATTTTGAATAGTTACACCTTCTTCTGATGGCAGGGACGAATATTATGCTTGGGGATTGCAGCGGATAGCAAAGGCTGTGAGCTTCTTGAATAATGATTGTAAACTTGTAAGTGCAGTCAATTGAAGCTTCTTCTTTCTATGCCGTATTAAGTGATATGACCTTCGGAGACCAACAAACATTTAAATGGTATAGTTAGAGAGCAATTGATTTTTTTTTTTTATCTTCATCGAGTTAATTTCAACCTGAAATCAGATGTACATGGAAGGAGGCTATTCTATAGTTTGAGGGAGACTTTCTTGGGGCTGTTGCACATGCATGTATATATTTCACTGTGCTTTGTTTTTATTTTTATTTTGATGATTATGTTTGTTTGTGGACTACCTGGTCCGCAAGTCATAGTGATTCTGCCTTCACTTTATGCTATAAATAAAATCTTTATTTCCTGATAAAAAAAAAAAGAGGAGTTGTATTTCGATGACAAATTGAAGGTTAAGAGCATGAATGGAAACCAGTTGTAGGTCTTTGATTATAGGAGGTTGGTGTGTATCTAGGAGGGTGCTTGGCAATTGGAGGGGCTTCCACACAATTTGTGGAAGAAGGATGTGTTTGAATACTTAGGGCATTTGAAAGAGGCCTGCTGGAGATTGATAGAAGAACACTGGGGTTTTAGAATCTGTTTGAAGCTGGACTTTAAATTAAACAAAACCATGTGGATTCATCTTATATGAGTTTTTTATGGTGGGCGAAGGGAGTAAACACACGTCAACTTTGAAGTTCTTTTGAGATCGAAAAGAAAATCACAGCGTTTTCGCCGTCAAGAAAGACAAGGGAAGATGATGTAGTTTCGAGAAAATGTACACCGAGAACACTCCAGAATGGCATGAGCTGGCAGTCAAATACAACGAAACATATGAGAAAAAAACATGGTAGCACAGAGGTCAGATGGAGCAATGGGGGGCTTTAATGTTTGTGATAAAGTAAAAGTAAGAGGATTACAAATAAAGGTTTAGAGATAAATGTAGATGCCCAAGTTAGCTAGGTGGAAAATGGATGCACGTCCTCTTCCACATTGGACCCATGCAAGTCACCCATCTTCAAAGGACGTGGGGTGGTATGTCGGACCCAAATCAGAATCCGTCCTCGTCGGTTCATTGGGGCTGAAATTATTGAGTGAGCAACTTGTTGTGGCTTTTTTTTATTTTATATATATATATATATATTTATTGTTTTTGTGAGTGTAAGCCATCTACATAAATAGTTTCAGCTGATGGGTTAGGCATTAGATTTAAGGTTCGAGAGGACTTGGAGGATACCAGCTAGATGGGGTGAGATAATGATGGGACGAGAGGAAAGGAGGGGGTGGGTGGGTAAAACCGGAGTCGAAATCGAAAGCATCGAATGACATGGCAAGGCCGTGTTGGCCCTTTGCAACTGCAACAAGGATTTAATTCATCAACCTATACATTTCTATGATAACTCTGATGGAAGTTGGTTGCCACGGCGAAGGCCTGTTGGGCTCCTTGTTGCTCATTTTCTAAAGCCTTGAACTTATCTCTAGTTGGGTTCTCGTCGATTGGTAAATGGGTAAGACCTGTCATGGGCCGAGAATGGATGTCGGGGTTGCAAGCAATGGTTGTTTCGATGAGTTTGATTACTTCATGTGTTCCTACAAGCCTAATCCTTTGGTCGCCCACAACATTGCAACATCTGTGGGAAGGTGCGCCAGTTCCAGGCCTTTTGAAACCACCAAAGTTAGTAGATTGGTGGTTTGTTTCCAATTTTGGTTTTACCTCTGTCTCTTTGATCCTTCAAATCCGAGTCCCAAATTGCCCCATCATCAACATCATTTGCTTTATTTCTTTTGTGATTGTCCATTTTGATTTGTTTGTGAGCCTTAGGCGGCATACTTGCACACATAATGTAGAGCATTTAATGCCACAACCACCAAGTGACCCGCTTTAATACTAATTTAACGTATACCATTAATGATAGAATATATGAAGAGTAACACTCATCCCAATAGGGAAATCTACAAATAAATGGGGAGTACAATCACATATAATGAAGAGTACTTGGTCTTAGCAACCCTCTTTATGAAAAAGGCAAAATACCTCTCTAATTAACTATGAATATTCTTTATTTTATTCTTATTCTTGAAAGATGCCCACTTCACACTTGCATCACCCATGATATCACCCCCTTTATACACATCAACACCACTCATTATATGTTCTTTAGCATCTTAACAATAGTCAATGGAGGCATCATATATACATGAATACTACATAAGTGGAAGCAAATGGATACAGATTCTCAAAAAGTGACTATTATGATTGGCCAAATGCCTTATTTATAATCTAAATGTATCTTGCTATACAAGATAACCCTAAAAGGTACAATGACGAAAGAGAGAACACTAAAGATATTTGTCAAGGAATATCACACTAAACTTAACCAAAATTGATAACTCAAATAACAAAAATAATCCAAAGTAAAAATGCTACAATTATACTTAATACAAATATGCCCTTGGGCCTCTCGTTTACATCACTCTCCCTTACTGAGAAAAACTCGACTCCAACGTGAAAGTGAGAGGGGTGATTATCATTGGAAGCAGGCAAACATCGTCGTGCGCCCTGAGAAGGGAAGTCTTCCAAAAAAAAAGCCTGGCATACTGGCTAGCAAGTAGGTGAGGATCACAACTTAACCACGACCGATGAATAATAACTCGACCTCGGATTTGGCCACAAAACACCAATGCCTCGTAGAGTGCCATTGAATCCAAATGAGGGCCAAGTCACCCATAATGAACCTTTTCGATGCTAGGCGTTGAAAATCCTTCTTTGAACGTGCCTTGAACACATTTTAAAGCGGGTCCACATACCCATGGTCAATCATGCCCACCCAAAGCAATACATCAATCCCATAATAAACATCGGAAGAACGAGACCCAACCAGTGCAACTTTATCCTAAAGAGCAGGAGATGTCATTAACACAATACGAATCCACCTCCCTGAACCGAGTGCGAGTCACCAAACCATTCTCAACAAAAATATCAAAGAAATCTCCAACACATATCCCAACAGTCTTCCGGAAGATGAGAAAGAGGTCCCCAAACTCAAACTCCTCAGCCCCTTTGTATTTGACCCAAGTAATTCAACGATCCTCATCAAATATGTCAAAGAAATTCCAAACACTCAATCGGAGAAGTGGAATGGTGGGGAGACAGTCGCCAAACTCACCAGGAGCGTGGGCCAGGGAGGCCTCGCCCAAGGGTAATTGGAGGGCAATGTCATTGACGGAAGCATGTAGCTCAAATAATTTCATCCTACACTCGCACTTGACCACTTGACCTTCTTGAACTCCTATTACATCTTTGTAGCGATCGCTTGAGATCCACCCATAACGAATACCCATACCCTCATTATACCAAGAGGCTCGGTTATTTTCCCATAATTTGATCTCATGCGTGATATTCTCGAGGGTTTGTTGTTAATCCGCCTCCAATTTGGGTATATAATCGTCAGATTTACGGCCCAGGATCGAGAGAGAGACTGATTCGCAATTTTTAGAAATGAAGAGGGCTGGCTGCAATTTTCATTACTTGCATGGGCTGATTGGGAAATTTCAGATAGTATGCGGCTTAATTTTTT
Source organism: Sambucus nigra (assembly GCA_949130495.1). NCBI lineage: Eukaryota > Viridiplantae > Streptophyta > Magnoliopsida > Dipsacales > Adoxaceae > Sambucus > Sambucus nigra. The sequence goes on from OX422214.1 coordinate 94,298,983, forward strand.
TTTTTCCAGCATTGGAGATGGGGTCCAATAATTTTCCAAAGCTGAGGGGGTGAATTTGTATGTAACTTATGAAAGGTGGGGTAGAAAGGGAATAGGGATAAAAAATGGCAGGGGTAAATGTGGAATTAACATCAGAAGGTGTTTTTGAAGATGATTGAAGACCAAGGGGAGGGGTGATATTGGAAATTACCTCAGGCATAGTTGTTAAAGGTGCAAGGCGCATCAAGGCAAAGGTGTCTCCGGAGGCGAGGCACTTTTTTGATTGAAGCAAGGCGTACCTTTTTAACAAAAAATGCAAAAGAAAAGGAATATCCTAGATGGGAAAATATTTAAAATCTAAGAAATCGCATAAAAGCTAACTCTCATAAATTAAGCCTAAAATAATTGTAGCTAATCTTTCGTGCAAAATTTCTGAACTCAAGTCTGTGTGTGTGTGGGTTGAGTGAACTCTTTTCTTGGATTTAGTTATTGACTAATTTATGATTTACAGGTTCATGGTAATGTTTGTTTGGAGAGTGTCGTTGTTACTCAAACTTTGGACTGGAAATTACATGCTTTTGATGTTCTATCCGAATTTGATGGGAGCAATGAAGCTTCTACAGGTCCAATGCTGGTAATCATGTGTTTGGATGTAGTTATAAAATATTCATAGATATATATGCCATTGTTTGTTGTATTATATTTTTGACTTCTGATGTATTGTTTTGTTTCGTTAATTCCGAGCTGACATCAGATATGAAAATTGGTTGTAAGATGGACAAATTTGGAATGAATTGAACATTTAAGAAAAATATTAAATGATAAGTAATCTTTGTTTCTACATTTAGTTATATATACGTTTGGCTTCTCACTCCTATATATTTATGATCCAGCAATATGAATGGCTTGTTGGTGCACAATACAAGGCGATGGAGTTCGCCAAGTCTGACTGGGCAACAATCAGGAAATCTCCACCATGGGCTATTGATTCGTGGGGTTTGGGTAAATCTTTTAATGTCCCATTTGTTCGTACAGTATATTTTTATATTTATTTGTAATAAAGCGGTTGAGTATAGATCAGATGATCTTGGGGGATCGATCAGTCTTTACTGCTTGGGGGGAAATACTTCTTGGTCCCTGTTAGCAGGGTACCTGATCTTGAGTGCATACAGTAAACATGACTGCATTTCTCTAAGAATTTTCCCTAGCATTTACAGATTTTAGAGTGTTGTAATGTGTCTATTGGAAATGGTTACATTTCTTATTTTACGTGCTACAAATTCTTACATTCATTTGGCTCTTATGTATTTTCTTTAATGAAGCTGACTTATCAATTAGAGATGGTTCACATGTCAAAATTAGCCTATCTACAAGCAAGTTTTTTGTTTTCAGCAATTTGCATGGGCTTACGTTTGATAGGACTTTGAGCACCGATCGTTTTAATGTTTCTTAATGGTTAGGATTAACTGGCATTCTAATGAAAAGTCATTTGATAGAAACACAGTTTTTGGGACTTTTGGATGATCGAAAAACATTTCTAGCTATTTGGTAACATCATCTTCATCCTTGCCTTATTCCAACTCACAATGGGTTAAGCCACATGAAATCTCAATTCCAATCTGATGATACCAAATACAATCCTCAATCCCTAACCATGGGAAGAGGTCTGAAGTCTTAAGCCGAGGTCAAAGCATAAGAGAACTCAGCCTTCCAATCCAAGGACTCCTTCAAGACTGTCAAACGTGCAACACCTTCAACATACCTGAGGTCCCAGAGTCTACACCGCAAAGTGAGGACCTCAACGTTCCTCACAACACTCGTACAAGCCCAGGGAGGTTATCAAGGAACTATTAGTCCTTTATGCAGGTCCACACCTCATATAGTGGTTACAGACGTTCAGCGAAGCTTCCTTCCATCATAATCTACCTCAGATCTCCGGACTACAGAACCCTGGGTCCTCATGTGTATGGTCGGAATATACTCAGCACTCCATGCCCTCAACCTCGAGTGCATGCAAACAGTCTGGCAAGGCTTTTTTGACCAATCTGATGGGTTGGTAGAAAGCACACTTGCTGTTCTACCAACCCCACTCACAACTTGGGTTTTGTCCTTGGTGTATTAAATGCTATTTAATGCACTCGACAACCACCACTACTCTCCTGCAACTCCTTTCACCAACATTTCACTATAGCGACAGAGCCCAACCGTGGCCGCCTATTCCTCAAACATCACTTTTCACCAGTTCCAAGCAGTTGACTATAAAAGCGACAATTGGGGAAGGTTGTAGGGGATACGAATGGAAGTTACCTTCATGTATTGATAAGCATAGTTAACATATTTACCACGCCTAAGTGACTTAATCTGGTTTTAGTCTAGCGAATCCTAAATGAGTACGAAGTACTTAGAGAAGTGACCACCCCAGTCAAAAACTTATATTTGTAAAGTTCACCTTTACATTGAATATACGCGAGAGAAGCACCTTAAGAGTGGACGGAAGTACCTCATCAGATATATTGAACTATTATATATCCTTTTGTCACTATTATTTTAACTTAATTACATCTCCTTCTAGTACGAGGCACATTTGGTGTGACTGAGGTCTAAACCGATTTCAGTACCATCACAATCTTTTTTATTACAGGCGGTGTTTCCAACCAACTCTGATTTCTTAGGATAGTTTCTTGCGACTTTTTTTTTCAAGTTAGTTTTTCCGGCCTCTTGGTTATTTACTTTCTATATATTTTTTCTTCCTTTTGTGATTAGTGCAGCCAAAGGTCACTAAATGCTAATATACTACCTATCCCTACTTTCTGTTATGTTCAATATGTGCTACTCCCAACTTCTCTATAACATATTGGCTGCTGAATTGGTTTCGTTTAGTTATTCCAACCATCCGTTCTACCATTTTCATTTCAGAGTGGCAGATTTAAAATATTTGTTCAGGGGATATCCATTATAATGCAATATATCTATCTATCTATCTATCTATCTATCTATATATATTAACAAAAAAAATCTAAAATTAGAAGTGTTACATATTCAATAAAAAATGAACTTAATCAATAATTGAGTGAAGTATAAACCTAAAAAATATCTTTATACAGAGTATTTTTCTTTATTTTTCATTATACTCGCAATAAATATTATCAATAGCATCCTGTTTATTTTAAAAGGCAGACCCTCACTTTTTAAAAGACCACTAAAGCTAAACAAACTTCCCACATTGGAAGGAAATTTTTCATATGAAGGGGATGTATGAATTTTATTTTAAAAGTTGAGTGGGGTAGTCACCATCACTTGCCGAATGCAGCTTCGCCCATGCGGGTTGCTCTTTTTTTTATTTTATTTTATTTTTTACCTAACTCTTGATTGCTAGTTGGCCTGATAATAGCTCTGTAGAATTTCCTTCTAATTTATGAGGCACACATAGGAAACAACTAGGTTGTCGCTTTTTACCTGATATGCCAAATCTAAGTATATTATCATCTATTTTTCCTTCATTTTGCATTAATAATTCTTAATGTGAAAACCAATTATTTTGAGTTATCATTTGCTCCTCAAATTAGTTCTACTACTTAATTCCTGTGATTCAAAAAGCATTTCTCCAGTTGTTCAATTTTAAGGCATGTGCTTCCTTAAAGAGCATAGTACAAATTGCAGACAAATCAAGGATTTAATTTTGATTCTTGCTGTAGTCCTAATTTCATTCAAAAAACATTTCTAGCTTTGTGCATTTATGAATATTCATCATTTTCAACTGCAATCTAATATTTTTCTTGTTTGTTATTTGTAGGCTGTCTTATTTATGAACTTTTCTCTGGTATGAAGTTGAGTAAAACGGAGGAGCTGCGGAACACTGCTTCCATACCAAAGGTCAGCCTGCTATCTTAGTGATAGATTAGAGACAGTGACTTCTTGTTGGCTTCCAAAATTTTGTTTTATTAACTTATATTCCCCTTTGCCACTCTAAAATTAGTCTCATCATTTAACTTCCATTCATTTGAAAGATTAATTTTCATTTGCATCTGTCTATTTTCCTGTCTCACAGTCTCTACTTCCAGATTATCAGCGGCTCTTGAGTTCTATGCCTTCTCGCAGGTTGAATTCATCAAAGCTTGTAGAAAATTGTGGTGAGCTCTTCTTATGCTTGAGTTTATTTGTATGACTATCTCTGAAGAAATTCTCGCATAGGAATTCAATATATAATCTGCTTTCAAACGATAAATTTTCTTCATTTGATAGTTTATCGTAGTCAATTTTCTGAGTGAATGAATCTGGGTTCTTCAGTATTATATGTTAATGTTATCAGTAAATCAAATCTGGATTGTTATTTCTTATCAAAAAAAGAAACATTATTGTCTTTCTAGGTCTTGTAGGTTTGCGTTAGTATAGTATATAAATATAGCTTTATTGGTAAATAAAAAATTAATTAGTTCCAGGTTAGGTGGAATTAATTCCAGACAACTTCATGTGCATATACAAATATAACTGTGTAACATATGGATAATTGAGGATAGTTCGAATTTTTTGGTCGAAGTATTGCAGCTGGGTATTTGGCATGTTATCAGTCTCTTGGAATTATGATAGTACTCCCTCTGTCTCAAATTAAGTGTCGCACTTTCCTTTTGCTAACTTTTTAATTTGATAGTCATCTTTCTAAAAATCAATTTACCAAATCCTGCATTAGCACTTGAATCATTACTGTTATATCTGTTTTCTTTTTTGTGCCCTTTGTTTCTAAGGTTCTAGATTTATATGTAGCCAGATAGGTTGTTTTTCTTGCCTCTTGTTTCAATCCTAGTATTGTGTTGATACTAACGTAGATTAGGAATGGCAACAAGGTGGGTTTGGGGCGGGGTGTACCCTCCCCAACCCCGTAACCCTGCTCCAAACCCGCCCCAACTCCGATTAACCCGCCCTGCCCAGTTTAAAAGACCCTCCCCCACCCCGGCCCACAAAAACAATAGCAATAGTTTATAAAAAAATTAACAGATTTATTCCAATTATTGGGGTTTTCAAAAGTGATATAAATCTGTTGAACCCCAAGTTAGGTACTGAAATTTGAAGAAACATGAAGAATACTTATATCAAACACCCAAAAAAGACCCAACAGAGTGTAATCTCAAGATTCTTGAATCTTGATTCATAACATGCACAGATACTCAGACGAATTTTGAATACTCGGAACCAAACAAAGCATAAAGAAGCAATGCACACAATAATCTGTACATAAAGATCTACGAAAGTGAAAAACAACAATCTAATACCTTAATGGGAATTTGCAATTATCGTTTGAGATGTGAGATTGTGGTTTTATTAATTTTTGTGATAATTCTTTGAATAAATTGTGCTTTATACAGAAGATGTTGAAGCCATACACGCGGAGGAGAAGAATTAAAGATAAGAAAGAGATAAGAAGTTATGATGTTTATTGATGTTTATAAACGGCCCAAAGAAAGCATCGGAAACGATTAATTAGAGAGGTGAAAACAGGAGAAAGAAAGCTTTTAGTTTTAGAGAGGTTTGTTGGGTATTGACTAAGGATTTCCATGGCCGTTGCAAGACCCAACATGGTGATCAATGGGAGTGAGTGTAGTTCTTTCCGGTGACAAGGCATAGCGGTAGAGAGACCTGAGATTCGAAGAGAAGTGAATGCCGGAGCCCGACCCAAAATGGAAAAGAAGGCAAAAGTCTTGCATGAGTTGGTGCCGGCGTGAGAAGAAGCCGGCGGTGACCGGACCTTGAGAGACACTAGAGAGAGACGCATGGTTCAAAGTACCGGCCGAGTCAACTCGGAATCGACCGAGTTGACTCGGAATCGGCAATCCACGATACGATTCTGCATCACGAAACGAAAAAAACATGAATCGTTTGATATCGGTTAAACTCGCCGATATATTGGCCGATCCGAGTTAACTCGCCGAGATATCAGCCGAGAAAAAGAAACTCGGGCGATACATGAATGATTAAACAGAAAAAGTGACGAATGGACAAAAAAGTGAAAAATAATTCAAAGAATCTTCAATTTACTAACCTTTTGCCGCTGATTGAGAGGAGGAGACAAGTCTGGGTCACGAGTTGCTAAAAAACAACAACTTTCGGCTATAAAGGAAGCCACATCTTCTTTACCATAGCCCATAGCCCATAAAACCCTTGTTTTTGCCGGAGAAGAAGCTCAATTTTCGCCGGAGAAAGAAGCAACGTAGCCCTTGTTTTTTCGGGCAAGAATCTCTCTCTGTCTCTCTCTCCAATGTTGTGTTTGAGAAGGGCTGTTTAAACCTAAAAAAGTAGCGTGGGCTTTGTTTTTTGGTCTGAGAAGGGCTGTATGTTTTGTTCTTTTGGTTTAATTAGCGCGTGTTTTTTTAAAAGGATATAAATGTTAGCCTTAGTTATTTAGGTTATTTAGGATATAAATGTTGTGCATGTATTTGTGTTAAGTGCTGTAAGTTACAAAAAAATGTTTAAGTACTTGGGTATTTAGGTGTTTAGGTGGTTGTGTTACAAAAAAATGTTGCTTATCCTAAACGTTACCAAAAAAATGTTACAAAATATGTTGTTATTTATAAATGTTATTTTTTCAAAAAATTGTTATAAAAAATGTCAACTCCTGCTAAAAAAACATTTTTTCAAAGAAATGCTATTTTTTAATACCCATTTAATTCAAACATTTTTAGTTTGTTTCAAAAAATCGCTCAAACACCCATTTGACCAATTTTTTAGTGTTTTTAAAAAATATAACTGTACTTCTTCGAAAAACAAAGATGCAAATGTTAATATTTTAGTAGAGTAAATTTTTTTAAAAAAAAGTTGTGTTGGTAGATAATACTTGAACATTCCATTTTTTAACTCTATTTTTTGGATGTTATTTTGTAGAATGGCTCCAAAACTAGATATTGTAAAAAATTATTCAAATATTTTCGAAAAAAATATGGATCAATTATAAAAAATGTTGTTTGCTTTTTAATAAAAGTTGTGTTGGTAGATAATACTTGAACATGCCATTTTTAACTCTATTTTTTGGATGTTATTTTGTAGACTAGATATTGTTATTTTATAAAAACAAATGTTACAAAAATGTTATTCAAATATTTTCGAAAAAAATATGGATCAATTATAAAAAATGTTTGCTTTTTAATAAAAGTTGTGTTGGTAGATAATACTTGAACATGCCATTTTTAACTCTATTTTTTGGATGTTATTTTGTAGACTAGATATTGTTATTTTATAAAAACAAATGTTACAAAAATGTTATAAGAAATGTTATTTTTTTATAAAAAATTATTCAAATATTTTCAAAAAAAAAATATTGATCAATAATAAAAAAATGTTGTTTGTTTTTAAAAAAAAGTTGTGTTGGTAGATAATACTTAAACATGCCATTTTAACTCTATTTTTTGGATGTTATTTTGTAGACTAGATATTGTTATTTTATAAAAGCAAATGTTTCAAAAATGTTATAAGAAATGTTATTTTTTTATGAAAAATTATTCAAATATTTTCAAAAAAAAAATATTGATCAATAATAAAAAAATGTTGTTTGCTTTTTAAAGAAATGTTACATAAAATGTTAATTTTTAAAACTAAATGTTAGAAAAAATGTTATTTTTTTCAAATAAATGTTACATAAAGTGGCTCCAAAACTAGATAAATGTCATGGGTTTGCTACTGAGTGAGTTAGTAGCAATCAAAACATAAAATGGCTTCAAATAAATGTTATTTTTGTAAAATGGCTTCAAACCATAAAATGGCTTCAAAAAAATGTTATTTTTATCTAGTTTTATGTGGCATTAGTACCATTTGGTTGTTCTAACATTTTATGGCTGTGTGCGTTACAAAAAATGTGCTAACATTTGGTTGTTCTAACATGTTATGCCATTTTATGCCATTTGGTAATTCTAACATGTTCAAACATTTTATGCCATTTTATGGCTGTGTGCGTTACAAAAAATGTTCTAACATGTTTTGTTCTAACATCAAATCCTCAGCTAACATTTTATGTTACAAAAAAATATTTAGGTATTTCCGATGTTTTTTGGTTGTGTTTTAAAGAAAATGTTACACAATGTTAATAAAAATATTAAATGTTGCAAAAAATCTTTTACTATTATTAAATGTTGTAAAAAATCTTTTAACTCTATTTTTGAACTCTATTTTCAAACAATGTTACAAAAAATCTTGAACATGTCATTTTTTAACTCTATTTTTTTAATATTATTTTGTAGAATGGCTCCTAAATTAGATATTGGATGGGAACATGGAACTGCTATTAGTGGAGATAAGAGGAAGGTTGCTTGCAATTATTGTGGCAAGGTTTGTAGTGGTGGTGTTAAAGAATACTTGGCAGGTGTACAAGGGAATGTCGAATCTTGTCGTCATGTACCTCGGGAGATAGCAACTAATATTAAAAAAATTCTAGCAGATGGTATGAAGCAACGGGCCCTTGAGAAGAGGAAGAAGGAGAAACCAATGTTTAAAAAGGCGAAAAGCGAGGTGAGGCGTTTTAGTCGCGGTGAGGCGAGGCGTAAGCCTCACCGAAAAGAAAAAAAAAAGAGCGAAATAATATTATAATAATACTAATAAAACCAGAAAAATAAAATAACAAAGAAATATAAAATAAAACTACAAAAAAAAAATCCTTGAGGAATTTCTCACATAGTTTGACATTTTTTTGTTGCCCCGAGATAACTTTTAAAAAAAAGTAATTTGAGAAAATCAATTTTGACATTTTGGTAATTTTACAATAAGACAATAAATTAATCAATACAAAATCAAATTGGCAAAATCATTTTTTTAACTTCATTCACATATTGGTTATTTTATAATACGACAACCTAAGTTTATTAAAAAAAATAGCAACCTTTAAAATATATTAGTTTCTTAAAATATATTCAGTTTAGTTAAAAGAAAACATATTAATCTAAGTTGAGAACCAAAAAGGGTCCATAATCAGTGGATAAAACATAGTTTTTACATAATTCAACTACTATTACTAAATTTTACAAAGTTATTAGTAATAATTTTATCCTTCAGATCTAAATTATTAGTAATAATTTTGTTTTATATCTTATCCTTCACATCTAAATTATTACTAATAACTTTGTAATAAAACATAGTTTTTACAAAAAAAAACAGCAACTTTATTTGGAAAAAACAGTTGATAAAATGAAACATAAATTTTACCCCCAAAAAAAAAAACAGAAACCTTTTTAAAAAAAGTCATATTGAAGTGAATTTATAACATAATTTTTTTTTACACAAACACTGAATAAAACAAAGTTTTTACAAAAAAAAAAAAAAAACTAAAAAAGGTTTCTACCAAAAAAAAAAAAACAAAGGCCGTAGAAGTTTTCTAACCAAATAAAGGCCGGAAACCAAAAAAATAAAAAATAAAAACAAAGGCCGTATAAGTTTTTTAACCAAATAAAGGCCGAAACCCAAAAAAAATTAAAAAAACGAAGTTTTTCTTAACCAAATAAAGGCCATAGAAGTTTACAGCTATTTTAAACAAATTTAAACACTTTTATTTCAACGGAATGAAGAAATCAACACCAAAATTCTTACCTAGGGACAGACGAAGACCGGAATAGAAGAAATCAATGCCGGAATGAAGAAACGATGGCCGGAATGAAGAAATGATGGCGCTAAAAGGTTTTTTTACCCCCAAACTAGAGGCGTACGCCTCACAGCCTTGAGGCGCACTGCCTCAAGGTGCACCGCCTCAGCCCACAAAGGCGTTAGCCTCAACTTTCACTCATGAGGCTTAAGCCTCGAGGCTATTTTCCCCCGCCTCGCCTCGAGGCTTACGCCTCGGGCGCCTTTTTAAACATTTGGAGAAACAAGTAGAGAATTTGCGAGAGCAAACAAAATACTATCATGAAGATGATGCCAGTGAAGATAGTGATGACGGTAATGAAGATGATATCACCCGTTTAGAATTAGCACAGTTGAAAGTTGCTATGAAAGAAAGTCGGAGAATGGCAGGAGAACAACATATACATTCAGTTTCCGGGGCAAGACCATCCACATCTGGGCTTAAGCGACCACACGTGTCACGATCGTGGTCATTGAGACAGGGGGTTGAATTGCCTGCTCAAGGAATTGACCCTTCCATGTTTAGGTCGAGGAAGTCTAGTCAGAAAACTGTCAAATCTATGTTCTCTACAGATGGAGTCAAGAAGGTTGGGAAGGCCATTAGCAAGTTCTTTCACTTTAATGCCATCCCGTTTCATGCTGCTGATAGTGGACCTGCCTATCAACGTATGATTGATACGATTGTTACGGCGGGTCCAGGGATTAAAGGCCCTAGTAGTTATCAGATTGGAGGTGTTTACTTGGATGAGGAGGTAGAAGAGGTGGATGCATACATAGCAACTCTAAAGGAGAAATGGCCCGAGTATGGTTGTACAATTATGTGTGATGGGTGGAGTTCAAGGACGAAGAAGCCTATCATAAACTTCATGGTATACTGTGATCGTAATATGATATTTCACACTTCTGTTGACACAACTAACAAAATCAAGTCGGCGGATTATATTTTTTCCCGTATGGATAAAGTTGTGGAGGAAATTGGTGAGGCTCACGTCGTACATATTGTCACTGATAACGAGCCAAATTTTAAGGCGGCTGGCGCGTTATTGATGGCGAATAGGAGACACTTATTTTGGTCACCTTGTGCAGCACACTGTCTTGACTTGATGCTCGAGGAAATTGGAAATATGAAGTCAATCAAGTCGGTATTAAATGATGCCAAATCAATTACCTCGTTCATATATAACAGTCAAAAAGTTGTGAATTTAATGAAGGAGTATACCAGAGGTAGGGAGTTGCTAAGACCAGGCATTACGAGATTTGCTACCGAGTTTATTGCCCTTGAGAGTCTCATTCGCTATCAGTCTGAGTTGAAGCGAATATGTACCACGAATGAATGACGTGAATTCAATCGTGAGAGGACCCGAAGGAGTGCGGCCACTAAAGTGTCGGATTTAATTCTGGCAGATCGATTCTGACAACGGGCTGCCGAAGTTGCCAAGATTATGGAGCCCTTAGTATTGCTTTTGAAGATAGTAGATCAAGATAAAAAGCATACACTCTCTATCATTTACGAAGGGGTGGATAAAGCAAAACTAGCAATCCAGGCGAGTGTTAAAAACTGGAAGAAGTATTGGCAGGTGATCGATGGACGATGGGAGAGACAATTGCACCGACACTTGCATGCCGCGGGATATTTCTTAAATCCGGTGTTTCAGTATTCATCCAATTTTTCAAACCATCCCGAAATAAGAGCCGGACTAAAAGAGGTCATCAAAAGGCTAGAGCCAGACGTACAAAAACAAGCCTTGGCAATAAATGGTGTATCACATTTGTTTCCATCGAGTTATATTTATTTAAAATATGTATTGTTTCGAAATTGATTTGCTTGCCTTTTAAGTTAAACTCTTTACGGATAGGAGAGGGGAGTTTGGCTCAAATCTTACCAAACAAGCAGTCAAATCTTCTTTTCCAGCTGAGTGGTGGAAAAATTACGGTGATGATGCACCCAATCTTAGGCGCATTGCTATCAAAGTACTGAGTCAAACATGCTCATCTTCGGGTTGTGAGAGGAATTGGAGCACATGGTTTCTCATCCATACAAAACTTCGCAACCGATTTGCAATAAAAAAATTACATAAATTGGTGTATGTGCATTACAATCAGAGACTTAAAGTTAGGAATCTGATGTACATGCGAGAGACCGAAGATTTCTACAATCCAATAGACTTGAATTTAATATTTGAGGAGGATGACATATTGGATGAGTGGACCCGAGAGAATGATGAAGGGGTCTTACCGACCGATGACTTAGACTGGTTGGATGAAGGTATTCAACAAAGCGAAGGGGAAGGACGACGGGGGGGTCACAATCAACCGGCACCGGTCAGTGTTCTTTCCAGTTCTGATGATGATCATGGTGGTGATGATAGTTGGCAAGATATTCCTGGTACTTATGGTAATCACGACGATGACGATGACGATGACGACGACGATGATGATGATGATGATGATCAAGGTGGTGGCAAGGGAGATGTTAGTAGGGGAACAACGAGTGATAGCCGACCAAAGAGTGGAGTTGGTGGTAGCCACCAAAGGGTGTGGTTCTTACAATACTGGTACACAACATGATGGTGGTATGACATGGGCACAAGGAGATGAAAACTACTATGCCACGCAAGACACAGATCATGGTTATCACCCGGGAATCAGTGAACAACGAAGGCATTTAGACAATTTAACGAGATTCCCTAGTAGTGACTAGTATTCAAGCGGATATGATTAGCAACGTCTTGATGATCAACTATGGGCAATGGGTTTAATGACAGATCATGCATACCACGGTGGAAGACATAGTATCTCTGGGAGTGGGAGTGGCACAGATAATTATGGTTCGGCACAACTTCCAAGATCTACTAGTACTAGTACAGGTGGTTACTATGATCGTTATAGAGATCATTATGGATCTACTAGTAGCGGCACAACAGGTGGTGATTATTTTCCAAATTATGGATCATCTAGCCAGTCATCCCAGCCATCTGAGCAGCAATATGGTTCATATTTCTTTCCTTAGCCAACTGAAAGAAATTACCCCTATCCAAATCCGTATGATCGATACCGCAACTAGATAGGGAGATGAAAATGATGAAACATTGTAATCATTCATATTTATCTTCCATACAAATTTTTTATCTAAGCATATGTGACATTAGATTGTTTTCAATATTATTATTGGTTTACTATGCAATATTGAATCTGACTACTCTGTCGCGGTTCAGTATAACCAGTTATACAATGCAATGCATATTGAATGATGGGTTTAAATGTACATCATTGGTCCACTTTGTTAATCTTATTTTTTTAAAATTTTCTATATTTTTTTCGAATTTTTTTGCGCGCTCTAAATAGCGTATCTTTGCGTATCGCCCGATACTGCGACCGATACCGCGACCGAGTTGAAAATCGGGTGTCCGATACCGAGCCCGATACCGAGACTTTGAACCATGGATAGACGTGTCTCAAAGAGTTGGGAGATATTGTTTGCCGCAGCCGGAAGAAATGATATGAAGGAAAGTAAAGGAAACCCTAAAGACTAAATCTATCTATCTATCTGTCTATCTATCTATCTATCTATATTAATATAAGGGTATTTTTGGAATAAAAGCCCTAAACGGGTCGGGATCGGGATTTTTATACACAAAACCTTCCCCCGCTCCAAACCTGACTTTTTTAATATTTATTTTAACCCCAAACCCGAACCCGCCCTGTTTATTGACTCCCAAATACTCCCCATTAGGGTCGGGGAAGGGTGGGTACCCGCAAAAACCCTCTCCGTTGCCCTCCCTAACGTAGATCCATAGTTATATATCTGTGGTTGCTCTTTCGATTTTGTATTTTGGACATTAAGTTTAAGGGTTGTGTTATACTCTTTTCGACATCAGAATATGGTATGCATAGAACTAGGACTAGAAAATGCTCAATTTGCAATTTCAAACCCTTCTCGAAATAAATTTTTTGCTAGATTTTAGCAAATTTACACGCACACAGAGAATTAATCAAGGGTTTCTCTCGAGGCATTTTCATTCTGAGAATTCGAAGTGAAATTTTTGATTTGCCTATTCAGAGTAAGTGATGAATGACAATTGAGAGAATATATGGCTATTTATAGGCCCTCGAGGGTTTTTGTCAACTCATTTTTATTTATCCATATTACATGGCTATTTATTGGACCTCCAATACGTGGTCGGCAAGCTAACCTATGATGACATCGTAGACTAATTGACTAGGAATGACAACTGGGTGGATTTGATACAGGGCCCCGCCTTGCCCCGCATCACTGCTGAACTAAACCCTGGCTCTGCCCCTCGACAGAAACCCCGCGGGCCCTGACCCTGCCCTGCCCAATTGAAAAACATGTAGTTCTAAGCTTGAAAACCTTATGTATGTATGAACATATCTACTGCTGGCAAAAGAGAAAAATGAACAACTCTACTGAATCTAAATGGAATTTAGGACCTGAGCAAGGTAGTTTTCTTATCAGAAGAAGCTTGAGCTCAAATCATTCAATATATATATATGTTTTGGCACGAAAATCTAAATGCTAGCAAAATTTAGCACTAAGCATTCAAAGTATACGAAGGGAATTATAGTCTCAGCTACTCAGGTAACCCTAAAATCTTGGGGATTGCGAAGTAGATAATTATATTCAGGACCCCGATCGGACCCCATTAAATATACCAAACTCGCCCTATTAGGGGCGGGGCGGGCGGGTTCCTCGTTTACCACAACCCATTGCCATCACTAATAGTGACCTAAGCCTTGAGATATCACTATGCTAACTAACCTAATTTAGAATATTCCAAAGGAATATTTATTTATTCTACAAATAATAAAACAATTAAAATAGAAATGAAGAAATGGACTCAATACATATCACTTAGTCTTGCAGGATTAGCCACATATTAACATCCTTGTGTGTGTGGAGCACCATGTTTGCATCATGTTCTTTGGCCCCCTTTTCCCTTCCCACCCTGAAGTAATGATGACTAAAATGGGTGTGCTAGTCAGTAATGGATGGTATTCGAGGTGACCCAACATGTATCATTATTGGATGGTATAATTGACCTTTACTGTCTCAGTTGAGTTTTCTGAGCAGTTGACTTTATGTAAGCCAACTTTAGCATCGTTTGTAATATCTTTGGCTGTGTCAGTGTATATCTATTACAGTAATAGTTACAATAGACAGCTAAGCTACAACACATGGGCAATTTATAATCAGGGCTGGTAATATATCTACTTCGTTATTCAGTTTTTATTTGAGTTCTTACTTGGGTCCAAGTATTTGTAATTATTGTTCTGGTTGTATTTATATTTTCCTGCTAAGATACAATCTATTATTTCAAATGCTTATATTTTACTAGGTCTTGCTGAAATGAAACCTATGAATTTCACATATTTATCGTGTCATTTGTGGTTTGATGATTTTGTTTTTTTATATCTGTATAATTGGTTTACCTGTTCCAAGGTTACCGTGTATCCCCCATGTTTTCTAGTGTTTTTATTAAAATTGAAAAACATGTAATGGCAGAATATTTCCAAAATAAGTTGGTGGATACCATACATTTTATGGAAATTCTCAATTTGAAGGACAGTGTTGAGAAGGATACTTTCTTTCGTAAGCTCCCAAATCTTGCAGAGCAGCTTCCTCGCCAAATTGTGCTGAAAAAGGTTTCTTAAATTTATATCTCAGCAAGAATTACATCAGTATTATCATTAATTGTTTTCAATACAAATTAATTATGTTATTTTCTGGTCTGTACAGTTGCTCCCTTTACTTGCTTCTTCATTGGAATTTGGCTCAGCTGCCGCTCCTGCTTTGACTGCATTATTAAAAATGGGTGCTTGGCTTTCAACAGAAGAATTTAGCATTAAGGTTATACTCTTTCATGTATCTTTTTGGTTGCTTCTTTTCTATGCTTTACATCTAAGGGAGAGTAGGTAGTTAATTATTGACCGCACATAAAATGTTTATATTTACATCAAATGATTAATATTGCTACCTATTATCCTAATTTAATTAAAATAACTACCTACCACTAAAATATTAACTACTTTTATTGTAATAACATGATAGTAGTCTCTATGAAGCACGGACACGGCGACACGACACGGACACGGCGACACGGCAAATTAAAAAAAACTGGGCACGACACGACACGCTGGGGGGGGGGGGGGACGGATACACATAAATATTTTTTTTAATAATATTCCATGTTTACTTCGATCTAATTTGCATTAAAAAAGTAGTAGTCAAACTAATTATAACATGGTCAAATATATTATAAAAACATTTAAACCATAAGTCAATAGTTATATATCTAAAATAACGTGGTCAAATATATTACAACTAACTCCATTGCTAGCAAAGTAACAAGTAATAATCAATGTACAAAAAGAACCCATTCTAAACAAAAATATTAATAATTTCAATGGACTAAGTAAGTGCTTTAATGCTTCTCATTTATCACCATCTCCGACTAGACCAAAAACTTCATCAACACGCCCATGAGTGTCCTAGAAGTGTCTGCGGAGTGTCACAAAAGTGTTTGACTTTTTCTCAATGCAAATCAGTTCGACGTGGCATGTCAGGCACGTGTCGGAGGAGTGTCGTGGTATGTCACCTCGGACGAAGTGTCTGTGCTTCATAGATAGTGTACTAACATGTTCGTAGTAATGTGAAGTCTCTATAATTTATATTTGTTACGTATAATCTTTCAGCAAACTACACGATCGTGCTTCAATTTTTTAGTAATTACATCAAATATGATATTTATGCATTGTATTGTAACACAAATACCATTGCTAATATTGCACACGCATCAGGTGTGCCACAAGTTCTCATCTCTGTTAAAACTACTGTTATTTAACTCACTTTTGAGTGTATGGAGTCTCTTAATTTTTTTTTATTATGTTAACGTAGAATCTTTCAACAAATTATACGAATGTTGTCCATTATCTCGGTAATTATATAAAAAATCTAATATGCACATATTTTAATGAAAATATCATTTATAATACCGCATACACATTGATTGTGTCACAATTTCTAGTCTCTAGTAACATTCCTATCATTGAACTTATTTTAAGTGTGTTATTGTCTACGTGATTCTAGTCTACTTAACTTAGTTCATGTAAAATTTGTTGTTTCCATATGAAGGTACTACCAACAATTGTCAAACTTTTTGCCTCCAACGACAGAGCTATTCGAGTTGGTCTCCTGCAGCATATTGATCAATACGGGGAGGCATTCTCAGCACAAATTGTTGACGAGCAAGTATGCAGTCCCTATTAAATATTTGTGATTGTATTATATAATTCAAGCACATTCATCCCTTTTGTAACTTGGTACTCTTTGTCATGATAGATTTGACCCGTTAAAAGTATCTGGTGTTTTATTTTTTGACTAGGTTTACCCTCATGTTGTTACCGGATTTTCTGATACATCTGCTTTTCTCCGGGAATTGACTCTTAAATCGATGCTTGTTCTTGCTCCTAAGGTATGTGCTTCTCTGTCCCCTCATGTTTGCCTTTTAATTTTCTCATGGACGTGTTGAAACTCTTAGGCTCTTTTGATATTGAATTATGCTTGCATTATCAGGATGTCATCTTACAAATACGTGATTAAAATTTGGCTTGATGTAGACGGTCTCTCAAAGTAACTCTGCATATTTTACAGTAGGTGATGTGAACTACATGCCAATGACTTAAAAATCAAGACTATGATTTCTAGAGAGAGAAACAAAGAATTTCTTATATTTCAAGAATTAAAGCTATCTTCAAATGAAGACTACAAAGCTATTTATAGGTGGGTTATTACTTGCTAATCAAGTAATTACCTAAAATGACCAAAAAGGACAAATACTAATAAAAGCATACCTAATTAGTTCCAAACATGCTCGAAGACCAAATAAAAAGCTAAAAAGAAAATAAAAGAACTAAAATAAAAGAAAGGCTAATACAAAATATTAAAATTGACAATTAACCCTAATATGATCCATTTCCATCATTCTCCCCCGTCTTCGAAAAAGTTCGTACTCGAACTTGAAACGTAAATGGCCAACGTTGTGAGGCGTCCTTCCAAGAATTCTTCAATTTGATGAGGGAGACGCCCACGTACTCGACTTGCTTACCTACTTTCAAGAAACTCAAGAAATGTAGCCAAGAAATGTAAGGGTTTGGTTTTCTTGATTTTCTTTATCTTCTTTCGTTGCCGAGGGAGACGAGTAGAGGGTTGGGGTGATATTCCGGATAGGACAGCAGTGGTGGAGCTGCCTAAGGTTGAATAGGGTCGGGTTAGGGCTTTCTTGGGGTCGGAATGAACTCAATGTGGGTTTTGGACTAGGGTTTCAACTTGGACAGAAGGTATTTGGGTCTTTTTTGTGTCGTCAGGGAGGATTTTGCAGAATATTTGAGGTTTGACTGCCTGAGTAGAATGGAGAAGCAGATTTGACTCTGCCGGCGGGATCTTGAGCAGAAGGCTGCTGTTCCGGCGCCGGAATGTGACTGGAAAGGTGGTAGGGTGGTTGATGGGCTGCCTTGGTTGCGATCTGACCCAGTTGGGTTGCGATCCAGCCTTGGGAGGAAGGTTCTTGTTCAGAGGGGTGGTGGTTTGAATGTCGGCAGCCTTGGGTGGGTAGTTCGGCAGCAGGGGAAGGGAGTTTCCGGGGTGGGGCAGCGGTGGTGATGAAGAGGTTAGGGCTGTTTTTTTTCAGAAAGGGGTTTTTCTGCTATAGGGCTGTTTTCAGATTGTGTTCCAAGCCTTTGGATAGTGTTCGGATCATGGTTCAAAGTATCAGCCGAGTTGACTCGGAATCGAGTGGCGATACGATACCGAGAGACGTTTAAAAAAAACAACACCGAATCGTGTTGTCTCGCCGAGATATCGGCCTAGACAACCGATTCCGAGACGTCTCGCCGAGATATCGGCCGAGACAAACAATTCCGAGACGTCTCGCCGAGATATCGGCCGAGACAGACGATTCAAACGGCACATTTCTTTTGGTACCCAAAAAAATATTTTTTTACAAGACATTTTTTTATTTTACTTGTAAAACAATGTCAAAAAAATGTATTGTAAAACATTTTTTTGTACAAAAAAAATAAAAATTTTGAGAGAACTGTTGCGACTTTATATAATTTTCCCGAGTAACATGGAATTTTTTTTTGCGTCATTTGAACATTGTGACATTTTCTTTTATTTTTTTTGATAGAATTTTAAACTTTTACCATATTTATTTGTTGCTGAAAATATATTGTAACATTTACAGAACACTACCTATATAAGTTTCTATACATTAACATATATATGCAAAATAATTTTACACATAAGATTAAATTAAACAATTGCAATAAAATTAAAATATCACTAATATAAAACTAATAACATTCACCGTACATAAAAATATTTGAACTTGGAGGCTCTTCCATTTATATAAATTAAAATCAACAATTAATCACTAATACATAATTATTTAGAGATTTTAAGTAATTAAAAATTAAAATTAGTGCATTTGCAATATGCCAAGTATAACCAATTGTATAATGCAATGCATATTAAATGATGGTTTGAATCTATCTGATTGATTCACATTGTTAATCTTATCTTTTAAAATTTTCTATATTTTTTTCGGAATTTTTTGCGCTCTCTAAATAGCGTATCTTTGCGTATCGCCCGATACCGCACCCGAGTTGAAAATCGGGTGTCCAATACCGGGACCGATACCGAGACTTTGAACCATGGTTCGGATGGTGATTAGGAAGGGGTTAGGGTTTTGTAATTTGGTCAAAAGTTGGATGACGGTTTCCATTTGTTGTTTCAATTCGCGATGACTCTCCTTCAATTCTTGATAGCATTCTTTCAATTCTTGATGGCTTTTTCTTAACTCTTCGTTAATCTCATCTTGAATTCGCGTCGTCCTCTTCGGGGCCATTGAGAATGTAGTGCACGATTTGATATTCTACACACCGATATACACTAACAGCAATGTTTGGAGCGACACCCGCTCTGATACCAATTTGACGTGAATTACACGTCAATGACCTAAAAAAATCAAGACAATATGATTTCTAGAGAGAGAAACAAAGAATTTCTTATTTTTCAAGAATTGAAGCTATCTTCAAATGAAGACTACAAAACTATTTATAGGTGGGTTATTACTTGCTAATCAAGTAATTACCTAAAATGTCCAAAAAGGACAAATACTAATAAAAGCATACCTAATTAGTCCCAAACATGCTCGGATGATGATGATGATGCTCGGAGACCAATTAAAAGGCTAAAAAGAAAATAAAAGAACTAAAATAAAAGAAGGATTAATACAAAATATTAAAATTGACAATTAATACTAATATGACCCATTTCCATTAGTAGGAGTTTTCCTTTCTGAAATATACTGCTTCTTAAGGGGGATTTTTTTTCGAAAAGCATTGTACGCAATTGTTAACCCAGATACACGTCCTCCCCCCTTTTCTTTAATCTTTGGTGGCCTTTGTAGTTGAGGCTTTCTTTTGGACTTATCCATAGGAGGTAAATTTCATATGTGATTTGGTTTTGACGAGAGCATTGGCACGGATAATCTTGATTTATATGTTTGGCCTATATGGTTGCTTTGTTAGTACATCTACTCCTGCTATAGCTGTAGCCTGTATATGGTGAAGTTTTTAATATAGCCACTCGTGCTGAATTTAATCTCTTTAGTTCTAAGTTGGAGATAACCTTTATCTTATCTATCAGCTAAAACTATGCCCGGGACTTATAATGATTTGAGAAAATGAGTATAGTTTGGTAAGAAGGATATGGGTTCAGTCTTCATCAGGATCTTACATATGTATCTCCAGAATGAATCTGGCAGAAGGCCCGCACGCACGATCATGAGTTAAGGACTGCAAGAATAAAGGGCACTAGTGTATACAGAAAAGGTAGATGAAGTGCGAAATATAAAGCTAAAATTTTACACTCATAAATATGACCCCTTGGCTCTTTGTTATGACATAGAAAACCTATATAGTTCTCGTTGTGCTTCTTTCCCAAGTAAATTATGTTCGATTTTATGACACCTTCCACGTTTCTTTGGTAATAAAGGCAGTTGTACCTAATGTAAAGGCTGACCTAGTATTAGAAATGCAGGGCTTTCCTATAATTCATGGGTTCAAAGACAAAAGAGTTTGGAAGGGTAATTCCTTTGAGAAAGAGAAGAGTGAATACTTGCTATTTGATTCACAGGATGAGGACAAATTCCTTCTTATGATCTTGGTGCGTTTTATTCAAGGCAAAGAAAGAACATTGACCATATCTTTCTACATTGTGAGTTTTCTCGCTTCCTTCGGAAGAAAACATAATATGAATTTTGAGATTGTGGGAGTCTACCAATATCATGGTATGATTTTTGTGTTTGAATAAATACCACTTTGGAAATAGAAAGAAAGCTAGATGTCTTTGGAGATGTATTGGCTTGCCTTTTTCATGGAATGTTTTGTTGGACAGGACAAGAGTGTTTTTGAGGATAAGAGGAGTAAATAAGAGGAAATATGGACGAAGATTGGATCAATTACCTCTTTATGCGCCTCTACATCAAAGCTTTACCCTTATTATGCGAGTTCGACTATAGCAAATAGCTAGAGGGATCAGATTGGGAATTCACTGTCCTTAACTGCGTATTTTTCTTATATTGATGTAAATGAGCGCCAAATGGAATATAAGAAGATGATTTAACTCTCGTCTTAACTCTCGCTCAATATCTAAAAAATGTAGGAATGTCTCAAATGAGGCTACATGGAGAGTATTTATAGGAAATGAGAGAGGCTTATAGAAGTTGTTAGCCAAGTATGAGTTGTCATGAGATGAGTTGTTATGAGTTGTCATGAGATGAGTTGTTATGAGTTGTCATGACAACACTAACTAATGGAACCTTCTAGAAACTTCCATCTCAACCCTTGTTACAATTAAAAAGTGTAACAAAAATACTAAACAACTAATAAAAGGAAAAATACAATGAAATAAAAAAATACAAGAAAATACTAAAATAAACTCTTATTCACATCATTCTCCCCCATTTAAAAACCAAACTCGTCCTCGAGCTTCTAAAATTTTGGGGGCTTCTGTGCAAATTCTGAAAAATAGACAGCCCAAAAGATGACTAGTGAATTTGTGGTTGGCTCCTAAAATAAATTCTGGCACTTTTTTTCCCTAGGGTTTCAAAGAACTCCGTTTGCTGCACACGACTCCGGTAGAAACCACCGCTGGTCGTCGGCCACTTTTTTTGGAATCGAGGCTCGAAGGTAAGACCCGGTGGTATTGCTTTGGCATCGCGATGGCAGACTGGTGCTCGTTCCTTCTCTTCTCGATGTGATTTCGGTGCTTCTTCATCCTTCGATGTCCCTGTTCAGTTCTCCCTGGCCGTAAATGACCTCCTCTGGGGTCAAAAAGCTGAATAGGGCAAAAAAAAAACTTAGATTCAGCCCTCCGTGGCCATCAATGGTCGGAGCATAAGAAAAATTGCTGGAGTTGAAACGACGACGGGGACAGCCGATTTCACCATTTTTTTGCTCTTTTTTCTCTTTACTTTCTTCTCTCTTCTCAATCTAACCCTAGGGCTGAATTTCAACCGTCTTTCTTCTTTTTCTGAGGTCCGTGAGAGGATTTTTGGGTGGGTTAGGGTTACGTTGTGGTGGTGTAATCGAGAGTGGAGGAGGGGCAATTGTGGCAGTGAAATTAGGGTTTTGGGTAGTGGTGGGAGCGGTGTGAGGGCAGCACGTGGATGCGTCGGGTGGAGGAAGGCGAGCCTCAAGAGCATCGAATCGTGCTATAAGGCGGTTTAAAACCTCCTTGAGCAAACCTCTTCTAAGTGCCTATTTGTTGTCGTTTAAGATTTGTTATACTACTACAACAACGACAACAACAATGGGTGGAGCCAACGAGGCTCTGATACCAATTGACGTAAATGAGCGTCAAATAAAAAATAAGAAGACGATTTAACTCTCGTCTCAACTCTCTCTCAATATCTCAAAAATGTAGGAGCGCCTCAAATGAGGCTACATGGGGAGTATTTATAGGGAATAAGAGAGACTTTAGAAGTTGTTAGTCAAGTATGAGTTGTCATGAGATGAGTTGTCATGAGCTGTTATCCATGTCAACACTAACTAATGGAACCTTCTAGAAACTTTCATCTCAACCCTTGCTACAACTAAAAATGTAATAAAAATATTAAACAACTAATAAAAGAAAAAATACAATGAAATAATAAATACAAGAAAATACTAAAATAGACCCTAATTCACATCATATATAATATGGCATTTGGTTCTGTTCAAAATAGAATTCTGATATGCATGTAAAACTATTGATTACTCTCTCATGCTCACTTTTCAAATAAAATCATCTATTATCTTAATGTTATAAATTATAACACACTTTAAATTTTTCTGACAATTTTACTTCTTTTTGTGCACCAAATAAAGTCGCATCTAAATATCCAGGGTCTTAGGCTACATTTTGTTGTCATCAATGCCATGTGTAATATAAATAATTTAATGTTTAACTTTGACGCATCCAAGTGTTGGGTATGTGTCCAAGAGTGTACATTAAACTGTCCAGGCTTTTTAGCTGAATCCCTTTTAAGTACGATTTTTCTTGCTTGTAATTGCAGCTGTCTCAACGGACTATATCAGGAACATTATTGAAGTATCTTTCAAAGTTACAGGTGCTGCACCTTCATAAGTTTCTCTAGAATTGGCTACAATTATATACTATTGTTCTTGCAGTTTGCGTTTCTTCAATTTCTAAATGATGCAGGTTGATGAAGAACCAGCTATTAGAACAAATACGACAATACTATTAGGGAATATTGCCAGCCATCTTAATGAAGGGGTAAGTACATCTACCAATTCTTTCTATCAATGACATTTTGAACACTTGATAATATTGATTGAGATTCTCAGTTATCGGTTATACGTACTAGGTCCATCTTTTAATTTCAGCCTGTAGCTTTCATCATAAATGTTCTAATCTTAAATATAATTCTGATAACCTGTTTCTTAATACATAAATGGCAACTGATGGATTTGAAGATACATTGCAGACAAGAAAAAGAGTTCTGATAAATGCATTTACTGTTCGGGCTTTGCGTGATACATTCTCTCCTGCCCGAGGAGCAGGTAAACCGAGCGCTGCAACTTTTTCAAATTTCCGATTTTTCTCAAATCCGAATTGATTTTGTCCGATCTTGGCATCAAATATTATCATTTCTGATTTTCAAAATTCTGATTTCTAAAACGAGCTAAATTGATTAAATTTTTTTTGCTCAATTGTTATGTGTAGCTATATATTAATATCTACTATTCTGAAATTTCTCAATTTTCGATTTTACCTAGAATTCCGGTTTTTCAAAAAAATGCGGATATGGGGAAAAATAATTTCCCAAAAAAAAAAAAAAATTCAGAATAGGCAAAGATATTCTTTGCCAAAAATTCTGAAAAAAATTCTATATTCTTCTTTCTGATATGGCCAAAAAAAGGCCTGGGTAAACTGTATACTCTGTTTTATCGGCATCTTTTTACTAAACTTGGATGATGTTATTGTTTCTGTATCTTGCAACTATTAAATTTCATTCACTCCATCCCTTTCTATTTATTTTCAGATAAATAAGCCCAATTATGTTGTTGCAGGTATTATGGCACTATGCGCCACCAGTTCTTATTATGACGCAACTGAGATTGCAACTCGGATTTTGCCAAATGTTGTTGTCCTTACCATTGATCCTGACAGGTTATCTTCCTTCCAGTGATATTGTTGTTATTGTTGTCCTACTCCCTTGACGTATGTATACAATATGTCCCTTGTTTTCGTAATGTTTATATATCGAATCCAGTTATGTCCATACATTCGCCTCAAACCAAGTTCATGTTCCATGCAGATCAATAAGTTTTCTAGATCACCATTGGTGCGACAATTGCCTTTATTTTTCTTAAATAATCTGGCATTACTTGTGGAGTAAAAGATCCTTGTGTCATCTTTGTTGCTTTGAACAAAGACTCCTAATTCACAGGAACCAACGCAGACTCTTACTGCATTGATGCAATTTTTGAATATTCTGAGCTGTTCTTCCCTGCCCCCAGATGATCTCAGTTATATGAGGTGGTTGTTCGTGCTATGCAAAAATATCAAAAACGGCGTCGGTCTTAGTCTAGTTGCTATTGGTGTCAAGTGTATCTAATCATTTAAATAAGTTAAGATCTTGGTCAGGTTAATGAGTTTAGTTATGGGTTTCGATTTAATGTTGGGGCCAAGTATTTAATCAAATCGGAATAGCATATTAGCATGTTTTGCGCTCTTTTGTCATTAGCTATCAAATTTATCACTTTACTATATACATAAGTGCTGTAGTAAGATATGAGGAAGAGTTTTTGGTGAATAAAATTCAGATTGTGTTTCTTTATTTTTTATTTTCTTTTTCTTTACTTCACTACTATTTTGGAGTTTGGGTTCATTGTAGAGACTGCGCTCAGTGGTGGACCCAGGAATTTATCGCGGTGTGGGCGAAACACATACGGAAAAAAAAACGCGACGTATAATCAAAATTAACATATATAGATAGTCAAATTGTCTTGCACAATTGCATTACAAAGATAATAAAAACTAAACAATCAACAAAAAATTAAAGTTTAATAGTTTCACCAAAAAATTCAGCAACAATAACAATCAGCAATTAATTTTAGCATACTAATTTTAGCAACAATAATAAAAACTAAAAAAATTCAGCAACTAAACTAATTTCAACTAAAAAATTCAACAACTAAAAAATACAACTAAACTAATTTCAAATAACAACTAAAAAAAAATATTCAACTTTAAAATAGCAATACCTGCCAGGGGAGAGAGGAGAGGAAAGCCTAGGAGGAGCCGCCTGGGCAGGCAGGGGGGCAGAGCAGCGGCGGGCCGGCGGCAGGCAGCTCCTGCTGCTGTGCTTGGCTGCTGCTGTGTTTGCAGGGGAGATGAGAGAAGGGGAGGGAGAGGAGAGGAGAGGGAGAGGGAGAGGAGAGAAGGGGAGGGCGGCTACCTCTCTCTGCTGAGTGTTGAAAGAGAGAGGTGAGAATAGATTAGGTTAGTTTTAAGTTCTTTTCACTTTATTCTATTTATATATTTGCCCCAAAAACTTTATTTCCTGCTAACCCCTTATATTCAAAACTTACACATGGGTCCAGAACTTTTTTTTATACTATACTCAGCAGGAATTTTTGGAATTCTTATGGGTGCGGCCGCACGCCTTCGGGATGGGGTGGGTCCGCCCCTAACTGCGCTCAAGGATCCAAATCACCACCTCACTAAAAATTACATATATATGGTCATAACCTGAACTTTGCATATTTCGTCCTGATCTGCATGTTTATTTGAGTTAATCACTTCTTGTAGCATCGATGATCTTGTAACAACCTTCATATTTTGTTATCGAAGCCGGCCGGACCTCGATACCAGAATATGCAGGTCATTATAATTAAATGCCATTCTTAACATGTGACAGAAATACAAGACATTAAAAACTTTTTCCACAAGATATAAATTTAGATAAATCCAACAAATAATAAAATTATTTACCACAATAAGATCCATCACCATGCTAAACTCCAATAATAAATCTCAACTCCATGTTCCATAAAAGTAAATTTTTTGCCGAAGAATAAAAAAGGGAAAAAGTGCTAGTTTTGCTTTATCACCTTCGTTTATTCTTTTCCTTTCTTTCGTTTCCTAAATCTGGATTTATAACCTTTGGGGCCCCTGTATGTGATGATGGATTAAGCGAGTACACTTCTACTTGTGCATTCTTGTGTACCCCCCTACTAATATATTCTTTTGTTCCGTACTTGTTATATTCTAGTCAATCAAATAAGTTGAATTGTTGTTCATATTGAAATGAATCACCACAACATGCACACACTATCCCACCCAATTGCGCGCAGATAGAAAAATTTCCCAAACAGCTTAACCAAAAAGGAGAAATAGTGGAGTGCTATGGCCAATTCTCACTGCACCACATTTTTTTTTTGTTTCAAAGTGGCTTCGTTCTGTAAGGTTTTAATTTCCCAGGGTTGGGTGTTAATACAGTTGGAGATAAATCCATAAGAATTGAGATAGATTTACTTCTAAAATTATCTATCACCAATATTTGTGGATACATCAAATTTAATGAAGGTTCGGTTATGCTTACTCTTTTTCCTCAGGTATTCTCTTGGCTATGCGTTGCCAATGGTTGCTTATTGTGGTTTAAATATAATGGGCTGGTGGATTAATTTTATTCTTTTCATTAATTTTGTAAAACTGCAATGTCTTTCTTGGTAATAATGATTATACCTTAGTAGCATCACATTCTTGATACTCTAATAATCTTTATGGTTTGTTTTAGTGCGTATTTTTTTATTGACACTTGGTTGCATTTGTTATTGATATCTGGTATGTTATTTTTCATTTAAAGTTAAATTTATTCTAATAGTTGTAGTATGATAATGTTTTTGTGTGACTTAAGCCTTAAGTTTTCCTCTTCTCCTTATGGCACAGTGATGTTCGATCAAAGGCCTTCCAAGCAGTTGATCAATTTTTGCAAATAGTGAAGCAATCACATGAGAAGGTGTCTTCTTAGATTCTTCTTTGTTTTTATCTCCCCTCTATAATTCTTGAAAAATATTGCCAATTTTTTCAATGGGATATGTGGAACCTCAAGTGCTTATGAAGCACGGGAGAGATTCCACGTTTGATAATATAGTTCTTTCTACTCACTAACTTTTCTAGTAAATGGCAAGTGGTCATGTTGTCATTATAATTGAAACAGTATATGATTTCTACTTCTGAGAGATTTTGTTTGATTATTGTAACGCACGGTTTAAAAATAATATGAATTTTTGAATCAAGGCAACCAGATTATTTAAGATTTTTATCTTGATGATCTCTTTACACTTCTTTATAGGCAAATGCTTCTGATGGGGCTTCAAGCATGGGAATATCATCGATACCAGGAAATGCAAGTTTACTTGGGTCTGTTAATTGAACCTTCATCATTTGTGACATTTTAATTTGGCAGCGGTGTTAAAATCATTGCTAAAAACCATCGTTTGTGAAGTTTTATAGCTATCAGGATACATTTGGGATAATTAATTCGTAAAAGTACTAAAACGTCCCCAAAAAGGTATTTATAGCGACAATTCTAGCAAAACTGTCACTGAATGTGACTAAACATTGTTGTTTTGTTAAAAACAATTTTAAAACTTTGCTAAAAGCTGTTTGGTATCTCCCTGGACGGACATGTTGTCCTCTTTTGTAAGAGTGTTTTATTAATAAAATTTTGCTTCCTAGCAAAATTTTTTTTGGCTATTTTTATGGACGGTCTTTTTTACTAAACTCCTACTGTTAAGGTGTAAAACCAAAACCTCCTTTACATTATTCAGAGTATATTTAGCATTAACCCAACTGAGTCTGAGGGGATTAAGTCATTCATTGCACCTCATGGTGTTTATTTTACACTTGTGGAATAGCCTTCTTATAAAGACTTAAACTAAACCTCATTGTTCCGTTCATATGCTAAAGAGTAAGAATAGTCAAGTTCTTATATAGGTAAAATTTGATGTTGAAACTGGTGATTTGATCAACAAATTTCTTCCTGTGATTCCCGGAAGCATGTATACAACAACAACAATAAGTACTAAAAATAAGGAATCATTTCAGTCCTTCTCATCCATAGAATGCCAGTATTGATTACAAAAGGAAACCAAAGTATCAACATATTGGCCTAACCTAACTTGGGGGCCAAGCTAGGGAAACACTATAATAGACCTGACCTGATTACCCTAATTAAGTAATGAATTCTTAAAAGGATATTCCTTATTCTCCCACTACTAGAACATTACACTAAATACAAAAATACATTAAAAACTTCCAAGTACTTCCGTACACATCATTCGCACCCACTAGAGGAAACTTGCCTCGAGCGTAAGTGGGAAATGGCTGCAGCATTGGGAAAAAGAAGCACCATCGGATCTGGCTCACTTTTTTGTCTGGGAAACTTCCAATGGATAACTGCATCGTGACAAAGCACTAACGAGGTGCAAGAATGAAAATCATCCCAAATTTGGTCCACTTACGCATGCTCAAACAAGCATGAACAATCCAAGGGATCTAGCACGGATGAGCCACAGAGGAGTCAATTGCAGAAACATGATCTTATTGCCCGAAGACGGTAATAAGTTGGTCACGCAATAGGACTCTACTGTGGAACGAGTCTCCCAACAAATCTCAACAAAGATATTAAAAAATCTACGATCATGGTCTACTCTCCAATATCAATTTTTGCCACATTTGTGAAGCATGGTTCAAAGTATCGGTATCGGACACCCGATTTTCAATTTGGTCGCGATATCGGGCGATGCGCAAATATACGCTATTTAGAGAGCGCAAAAAATTCCGAAAAAAATATAGAAAAAAAAAGAAGATTATCAATGTGGACCAATTAGATATGTTGAAAACCATCCTTTAATATGCATTGCACTATACAAATTGGTTCTATTGAAGCGCGACGAACTTGTTAGATTCAGTATTCCATATAAGCAAATATTAATATTGAAAAGCAATATAATGACAATTTTAAACAAACATTCTAAACAATTTTAAACAATTTTACAAAATAACAACCATGATTTTTAGAAATTTTAAGAAATTCTAAGCAATTTTTTTTTAATTTAAAAAAAAAATTATGTACAAAACAATATTACTACTAGTATTACTAATTACTAATTTACTAGTATTATTTTTTTAAAATAATACCAAGAATTATTAAAACATGTGTACAAAACAATACTTTGAAAACAAGAATTATTAAACGGTTGATCTTTATAAAATATTATTTGTACAAAAAAAAGGAAAAAAAACTATTTGTACAAATGTTGTAAAAAAAAAGAAAAAAAGAAAAAAAAATAGTTGTAAAAAAAAGAAAAAAAAAGAAAATTATTTGTACAAATGTTAAAGAAATTATATGTACAAAGTTGTAAAAAGAAAGCTTTTTCTCAGTTTTTCTTTAAAAATAACTAAGATGGAAATGTTTTGATTGCTTGGACATTGTCCCTATTTTGCATTCACTCAACTCATGATTCATGATGAAGGGGATATGCTTGTTTTTGTTTATGCAAAAATATATTAACCTCTTTTGCTTACTTTGTAGTACATCTGAAATTAAGAGTTACTCCCAGATTAAGTCCAAGTCAAAACATTTAAAAACAGTTATAACTTCCACAAGGTAACTTGAGTACTTTATTCATGTGCAAATTTGGAGCGCCAAAATATTTTGTAGCCTAAACATAGCAACATGACACTTTGAAACTTCTAAAAAAGGAAATTTTGGTATATATGCATGATATGAACTTAGAATTAGCACATCCCTTGGAATTGAATTAAGCTTGTTCCCTGTAGCATTTTTAAGAGACTTTATTAGTGTATTGTATTAGTTTTGTCGATTATGCTCTCAATAAGTGGCATTCTTTATGTTTTATTTTCCCTTTTCGTTATAAATTACGTTGAATATTTTTGACTTGTAAAATTCTTAGCATAGTTTATATTCATAATTTCATTTTGGATGCAGATGGGCCATGAGCTCCTTGACTCTCAAAGGCAAAACTTCTGAGCATTCGTCACATGCTTCCACAAATTCAAGTGCACCTCTTACTTCTGAGGTCTCCAACGCTAGCTCAGGCAAGCATAATATTACTTATTTATTTTTCCTTGTGTTTAAATGCACTGCAATTATTTTTCCATTCTCAATTCACCCATTGGCTCGTGTGCCTGATCCATGGAGAAAAGGGGCTCGTATGGATTCGATTTAAATGAATAGACTGTCATTATCAAAGAACATATGTCAGATGTCATGTTTAACTAGCAAGTTGTAGTTGTTAAAAGGGAGAAATATTTACTTATCCATTTTCCAATAGTTGTCAAAGAAATTGGGGATACTTAGAGTTCACCCATTGTTACTTGATTGGATGTGAACCTTCTGATATATCAACACTTGGGAGATTTTGGAATTTTTACTTGTTTTGAGAAAGATTGCGAATGTATCTGGGACATCAAATAATTTGGAAATAATTGGATGCAGAATGAATTTAGATTTCAAAGAGGCCTTATATTTAATGGTATTCAACAATTATGTCCCTGGAGAGACATACTTTCTTTTTTGGAAAAAAACCCATATATTTTTAGCTATTAGGATACGGTCCTGATATAAATGAGAGGCGTAATGTATATGTGATTTCTGAGGGGCCCTATTCAAAAGATCTAATTAACGAGGGACCCCGTTGAAAAGCTCCATTTCCACGAGCGACTTTTTTTAAAGTAAAAAATTAGGTTGATTTCACTCGATGGATACTATATAGAAGGGGCCCTTCTCCCATTGCCTATACACATTTAAAGGTAGGTTGTGTCAAGGAAGTGGGAAAGATAATAATATACAAGTATACATTATTTTTCTTAGCATACCTTTGTTTGATGATGCAACTATTGTAGTGCGTTATGTTGATTATTTCTTGAATCACTGGTCATGATGAAATTATCAAAGCATCAACATCTGATATCATCTCATTACTATCACAGTGCTGGATAGTGCAAGTACAGTGCCAATACATGTAAGTTCAGTCACAGATGTAGCTGATCAACCTGTGCCTGTATCTCCTACATCATCAGCCGATGGCTGGGGAGAACTTGAGAATGGAATTGACGAAGTGCATGAGAGTGAGAAAGATGGGTGGGATGATATTGAGCCGCTTGAAGAGCCGAAGCCAGCTCCCGCTCTTGCAAACATCCAAGCAGCTCAAAAGCGGCCTGTCTTGCAGCTAAAACCACAAGGTAGTATCTTCCACTGAACTTGTAGTTGGTGAAAAGGTTTACAACTGTAACACTCCAAGAAAATCGAGGAGTCACTGTGCGTAGAATTGAACTAAAATCCTCAACAATCCATATAGAGCATCCCTATTCCACAAAAATAAACATGATAGGTCATCAAAATATATAACGTCCAATCCCAAAATTTACACGTCAACCTAAAATGTCTCCTAACAACAAGGCTAGGTAATATACACCTCGAAATAATTACAATTTTAATATCACTCAAAATAACGCCAAGCTCCCAAATATTTAGATTGTCAATTTATACAAAAATAAAATTCTCAAAATGTTATGCTCTTAATGTCCTTAAAAGAAATTCAGTAACGTCCAAATCCACGCCTATCTTCCACTAAAAAAAAGAAGGGAAAAGTACACAATATGACAAGAATAGATGCTCAATACAAGAACGGTTTAAAAAATGCAACAATATGAAACTATATACGAATCCAATGTGACACTCTAGCATTGTACCATATTTCTCAATAACACATCAATAGGTCATCGGACCTCACCTCACCTCACCTCATCTAGGCTTCTTAAAGCCTCATCCCGGCTATTACACAATATGACAAGAATAGATGCTCAATACAAGAACGGTTTAAAAAATGCAACAATATGAAACTATATACGAATCCAATGTGACACTCTAGCATTGTACCATATTTCTCAATAACACATCAATAGGTCATCGGACCTCACCTCACCTCACCTCATCTAGGCTTCTTAAAGCCTCATCCCGGCTATTGGACTTTTGGTGGGTGACCATTATCAGTGACACATTAAAATTTCATGGTACCATGCCCAAATAAACAAATACACAATATCTCAATCGAATAACACAGGATTCCAATGAATACCACAATATTTCAAGAAGAATATAAATAACTGAGAGAAAGAAAATACTTTCGAGAGAATTTGAGGATCATATTGTGTAAACCCTGTACCTTAAAATCATCACTTGAAAACTCATAAAATTCTTCATCGAAATTCTGATTACACTGTTGCGTTCGTCTCGCGAAAACAATAAAGACACGATCTTGAACGATATTGAGAAAACTTAATTTAGATCTTCAAAACTTGGATTGAAAGTTGTGTTCAATGGGGTTTAGGTTTTGTAGATGAGAGATAATGAAATTATGGGAGGCTATTGATTTTTAGGAGGCTAAAATGTGTTTTAAAAGTTCTAAACTTGTCAGTTTATGTTTATATACCAAAATGAATTCGAGTTATAATCAAACACAAACACTAAAAAAAACATTACGGACGATCAATCCGTTGGAATTGGTTGAAATTTTAATATGTTGTAGCGGAAGGCAAGACGAAGCTCCTCAAAAAAATTCAGCTCGATCGGACTGTCAAATAAGTTTATTTATTTTTTTCTCCTTAGGTCTGATCCTCCCCCAATTTTTGTACAAAAGTTATAATTTCCAAATTTTTATCGTGATTTAAATTCCACTTAAAACCTAATTTTTATATATAAATACCGATCTTTTTACATACCAAAATTAAATAGATTTCAAAAATTATTTTTTTTGAAAATTTTAATTTAACAAAGATTTTTACGGCTAAAAAATGACGGGGTATTACAACAACAAAAATATTCATTAAAGTAGGGTAAATTGCAAGGAACTCCTTGAACTAGCACACCAATTGCAAATACCTCCCTGGACGATTACTTTTACAAAATGCTCCTTGAACTATTCCATTTCTTTGCAATTTTCCTATTTGTGTTGCTAAAAAGGTTAGTGGAAAATAGTAAGGGGCATAGTTGTCAAAATCGTCCGATTCGCGATTCGAATCGGACGATTCGATTCGATTCACTACCAAAACGATTCGAATCAACCTTAGAATCGCAAATGTCTAAAGAATCGGACTGAATCGGCGATTCACGATTCGAATCTTCCGATTCGGGTCCGATTCCCGATTCGGTCCGATTCACTTTTTTTTTTGCGCGCGATTTTGTTACATTAAATTAATATATAGGCTCTTTATGATATATATTTGTTTTATGTAGGGTGTTTTAAATTAATATGTAGGCTGTTTTATGATATATTTTTGTTTTTTACATTTTTAAGCTTAAAATGAATGAGAACATGTGCTACGGTTAATTTTTGTGATATATTTTGGTATATTATCATGTGCTACGATTAGTTTTTTGTCATATTACGCTTAATTACCAATTCTATAGTGTTAAATTCCATTTACGTATGTTTTACTACGTTTTTATCGTTTGGTTCCGATTCGACCGATACGATTCACGATTCGGGGGGGTAAACGATTCACGATACGATTCGCGATTTGACAACTATGGTAAGGGGTGTTTGCAATTTTATATGTTTAGGGGTCATTTTGCAAATTTAGGGGTCCTTGCAACTAAAGAAATAGTTTAAGGATCTTGTTACACTTCATCCCGGTGGATTAATTTTTTACTATATGACCCCAATGAAATGGCTTATAGTAAATTACGAAGAATTCATAATCACATACCCAGACACCAGTATTGTGCCCCATTCAGATGTCTGGGCCAGGAAAAAAATCTTGGGTGGGGCATCTGAAGATAGATGGGGGTTCCTAGGTGGTAGCCCCTGATGCCAATTGTTAGGGGTTGCTTTCAGGATTTTTACATATATCTACGGGGTTTGGGGGTGGGATCCCCCAACATGACTTCTGTTTTTTTTTTATCAGGAAAAAACATTACACGTTTAAAACACGAAATAACACGACGTTTCTTAAATTTTACACTCAACTAAACATAAATAGGTATGATAGCACAAGTAAAACATGGTCAAATCAAGCATAATTTTGGCATGAACAAGACACGACACGACTTCATGTGAAAAAGACCTGACACAAACCCGACAAATCGTGTTAATTTCGGGTTGTGCCTTCGTGTCGTTTCTAAAATTGTCACTTGGGTAGGACACTATAATACAATTTTAACATATTTAAGTATACATGTAATCAGTGTTCTAAAAGCACGCCTAGGCTTAAGGTTTGGGCAAAACGCCGCCTTAAGCCTTATTCTTGGTAAAAGACTCAAGGCACACTTTTTTTTAAAAACAAAAACGCTTTAGTGAAACGATATCGCCTTTTAAAGTTTTTTTTAAAAAAAAAAAACGGACCAATATCTCATTCAAAACAATCAAAAGACAAATGGTATTCC
Organism: Sambucus nigra; assembly: GCA_949130495.1. Taxonomy (NCBI): domain Eukaryota; kingdom Viridiplantae; phylum Streptophyta; class Magnoliopsida; order Dipsacales; family Adoxaceae; genus Sambucus; species Sambucus nigra. The sequence continues at coordinate 94,333,620 of OX422214.1, forward strand.
AAACCTCTCCTCCTCTACCCAAAAAGACGAGCGTTTTTTTTTTTTTTTTTTTTTGTTTTCTTCTTAGTATTTAAAAAAATAGTACTTCTATTTGCATATATTCCGACATATTTTAAGGTATGTACCATTATACTATTTTTAATAGCCTTGATATAGTTATAAATGTTAAAATATATTTAAAAATGGCCTAAACACCTTTTCACGCCTAGGCTTCTAAGGCCTAAGGCTTGACCTTCACGCCTCGGTCATACCCCACGTTTTTTAGAACCTTGCATGTAATTTTCTAAATATTTGTACATAATTTGTATTTTTTAAAATTCTTGGTTGGACACTTGATCCCCCAGGAGCTGCATAGCTACGCCTGGTTGAACCCCATTGGCTCCTGGTAATTTTTTTTTATTGGTAAAATGTTTTCATGTATTTGGACTTGATTTTTTTTTCTCACTATTTTCTCCTATTATCTTTCACGGACAAAAAGTGTAACTCCCAATAAGTGAATCTTTTCACCATAGGTGGAAATATTTAACCCCAAATCAAACATGGCCTTATTGTACTGCAGTTGGGTAAAACAAATACATAGGAGTAAGCACATATGCAAAACATCTTTCCTTCTCTGTTATCTAATTTTAGTTTTATGAAATCCTGGATGTTGAGCAATTGAGTCGGGATTTTGTGTAGTGTATCTGTATTTGTATTTCTTAATTCTTGCACGAGGAAAAATATGTTCAAATCCTTTGTTTCAAGATGTCATTGTCAGGACCCGAATCATTTGCATCTGGACAAATGCAAATTAATTGGACTAGATATTTGTGCCGTGATATGAGCTGTGGTGCTCTTATATATGAGATATTTGAGTTTGACCTTCACTTTTAGGATCCTTTTGAGTTACCCCCAAATAAAAAATATTTGAGTTACATCTCCATTTAGGGTTTGAGCGACGCTTACCTATTACCTTTTGTGATCCATTATGAGTTGTTTTTGGTGATGGGGGGGCGGGGGTGGGGATAATGCAATTCTTTTTTAAATATTGGGTCTGTCAATTTGTTTTCTCTGCCATGCCCTTTTCTTTTTCACCACATTGGTGATTCTAACATTCCAAATGTCCGGCAAGAAAAGAAAACTCGGATTATCAAGGAGTTGTTTCCTAATAAGGTTGCCTTCGATAAACTCAAGTTTTTCCTGCGTCTACATAGTATATTTTTTCCCCTAAAAAAATAGTATATTTATTTATAGCCCTAGGTAGAGAAATTGTCTAACAGCCCTGATCGATGAGATCATTGCATTGACTTCTTTTGAGTATCTAATTATTCAGTTGCCTGCCTTTTAAAGTTCAAATATATGCTCTCTTTTTTGTTACTGCCATTATTTAGTGAGACGTTGGACCCTTTTGGTTTGAAGTAAAATTCTTTTCAAAATCACTTTTGGTGAAAAGTATTTTTATCTAATTCGAAATTAATTTTGTTCATCACATAATTATCACGTGTATATTTTTTACTGTTTTGTTTTTCATCTAAGTGAATATATTATTTTGAGTCGAAGGGGCCCTCAAGTATTCTCATGGGTTGTTTTCTTATTTTCTGTAGTTGCAAGTTTGCAACCGAAAAATACGAAGAAGCCGGTCAAATCTGAAAATGACGACTTGTGGGGTTCCATAGCTGCCCCTGCTCCAAAATCAGCATCAAAACCATTGAGCGTAAAATCAAGTGCGACACTTGATGATGATGATCCGTGGGCGGCTATTGCAGCTCCACCACCTACAACCAGGGCCAAGCCGTTAGCAACTGGGCGGGGCCGAGGAGCTAGACCTGCTGCTTCGAAACTGGGTGCTCAAAGGATAAACCGGACATCCTCAACGGGGATGTAAATTATTATCAGTTAAAGGAGGAAAGATTAATACTAGCTTTTTGTATATTTTTTTCTTCTTTTGCCTACAAAAGGAGAGGTCATGTTAAAATTCAGAGGACTTGGTGTGTCACTGAGTTGTATTGTGCTTGGGCCAACAAAACATTTAATTTGTAATATCATTTTTTGTCATAAAATATTCTTTTGCTCCAAGTTAGTTCCACTTCTTCCTTCTGGATTTGGTGTCTATACACACAGACAGTGGCGGATCCAGAATTTTTGGTCAACCGGGGCCAAAGTTTCGAGTGGTGCCGGGAGTTCTTAGGCGGGAGCCTCCGAGACGATTTTTTTTTGGGTTATTTCGAGTTTTATACAAATTATAACTTTATTTCGAGTTTTTTTTGGCATATATGTTTGGGATACAAATTACAGAAATTTGACAAAGTTTAGATTTTTAATTAATTATAATCTTACATTCTCAGTTTTGAATATAATTTGAGTTATACCATAAAGTTTGAAATTTTACCCAAAAATCCTATATATATATAGAGAGAGAGAGGTTCACAAGTGAACCAAAAGAATGAACTTTTTAATGGACCTTAACAAAAAATACATAATAACACATTAATTTTAATTCCTTAGTGTAATTGGTCCGCGTCAGCGGCACTAAATACGCGTGTCGATCGATCCCTCACCCCCAACACGCCCCCCAACCTTCCACCCCCACCCCACCCCCATAGCAACCCTGATGTCATCAGGTGCCACAAGGGCTTCTATGGTGATGGTGGTGGTTGGGGGGGCGGTGGGGGTGGGTGGGGGTGCTTGGGGTGAGGGGTTAGTGGGGTGAAGGTGTGGTCTCGGGGGCCACTGGCGCGGAGCAATTACACTATAGGAATTAAAATTAATGTGTTATTATGTGTTTTTTGTTAAGGTTCATTAAAAAGTTCATTCTTTTGGTCCACTTGTGAACCTCTCACTATATATATATATATATATATATATATATATATATATATATAGAGAGAGAGAGAGAGAGAGAGAGAGAGAGAGAGAGGTTCACAAGTGAACCTAAAAGATGAACTTTTTAATGACCTTAACAAAAAATACTTAACAATTAATTAATTTTAATTTCTATGTTGTAATTTGTCCGCGCCAGCGGCAACGAACACGTGTGTCGGTTGATTCCCGACACTCCCCCCCTGGCGCCCCCACCCCCATAATAATGGCAGCCCTGTTGCCAGAAGAGTTGCTATAAGGGCTGCCATGGTGATGGTGGTGGTTGGGGTGGGGGGGAGGGGGGGGTGGTATGGGGTGTCGGGGGTGAGGGAGTTGGGGATCGATCGACACGCGTGTTCGTTGCCGCTGGCGCGGACCAATTACAACATAGAAATTAAAAGTAATGAGTTGTTAGGTGTTATTTTGTTAAGACTCATTAAAAAGTTCATCTTTTAGGTACACTTATGAACCTCTCCATATATATATATATATATTTATTCTGTGTGCAGGGGCGGATGCACATGGGGACCAAGGGCGAGAGAGAGAGAGAGAGAGAGAGATAGAGAGATAGAGAGAGAGTTAGGCTCCTGTACATACTAAACGTTACATACCAACGGTGCATATTGTTGGAACGGATCTATTTTATAAATGATTGAGTTGAGTTTTTTTATATGATGTTTAAACATTTCAATACTCCCATATAAAAAAATCAATTCAAAATAACGTTTTTTTCTATTTTAAAAAAATATTTTTTTAAAATAGCAAAAAAATGTTATTTTGAGTTGATTTTTTTTATATGAGCCTATCGAAATGTTTAAACATCATATAAAAAAATTCAGTAAAAAAAATAATTTTTTTACTATTTTAAAAAATTGGTATGCACCTTTGGTATGTACAGGAGACTCTCTCTCTCTCTCTCTCTCTCACACACACACACACACACACACACACACACACACACATATATATATATATACATAGTAAAATGCAAACTGATCCGCACATGAGCATTATATATATATATACAGTCAGACCCTAATGCGGACGCAACTTGCGGATTTAACTTGCGGACGGATTTTTGTGTATTTTTTAAAAGTAGCAAACAATCAAATTTCAACTCGATTTGTTTTCTGTGGTATTTAAACATTTCAGGGACCCCTGTAAAAAAAATCAGCACAAAATGAATTTTTTTACTATTTTTAAAAAATCGGTCAAACATATGTCAGTTTTAAAGAGCTCTAAAAACTGACATATGATTAACCAATTTTTTAAAAATAGTAAAACAATTCATTTTGAGATGATTTTTTTATAGGGGTCCCCTAGAATGTTTAAATACCACAGAAAAAAATCAAGTCGAATTTTTTTTTTACTATTTTTAAAAAATATGGAAAAATTCGTCCGCAAGTTAAATCTGCAAGTTGCGTCCGCATTAGAGCCGATCTGTATATATATATATATATATATATATATATATATATATATATGATATTTTAACTTTATATGTATGATATTTTATATTTTTTTCGGTACATAACATGCATATATTTCATGCATGCATGGGCATGCATGAAATATCATGCTAAAAGTTTTTTTCTTTTTTTTTTCTTTGAAAAAGGAGATTTGTTTTTTTTTTTTTTGGGGGGGGGGGGGGGTTAAGGATGGTTTTTTCTTTTAAAAATGGAGGGGGTGGGTGGGGGTCACGGGTCCCACTAGTATATATATATATATATATATATATATATATATATTACTATTTTCAAAAATTGTTATCCACCGTTAATATGTGCCGTTTGGTATGTACAGGAGACTCACCGTTGGTATGTACCGTTTGATATGTTCAGGAGACTTTCACACACACACACACACACACACACACACACACACACACATATATATATATATATATATATATATATCTATATATATATATATATATATATATAGAGAGAGAGAGAGAGAGAGAGAGAGAGAGAGAGAGAGAGAGAGAGAGAGAGAGATAGAGAGGATCTAGTGCGGACCTAGTTTGCGGACCAAGTATGCGGACTAGCTACAGTCCAAAACTTACCTAGGGACCACTTTTGTCTTTATATGTTTCGTCTTTTTCTAAAGTTTTTAGGAAATAAAATTTTCTACCCCAATGATTTCTAAAGTCTTTTAAGCTTATTTTAACGCTTAATTAATCTGGAAGTCTAATTGTAGAAGTTTCAGGACTACTGCTACTGCTACTGCTACTTCTCAGGCTTCTTCCGTCACTATCGTATTGAAGTTCTGAATAGCGATGATTATCTATATAAATAATTTCTTCAGGATGTCTAGAATTTGGAAGAGGTTTCGATGGAAAATATTCTAGTCTTAAATACCTTATACGGTATCGTGGGTTTATCTGTCTAGTTTCTTTATATATTTGATTAACAATATCAATTATATCGTTATCTATAAATTCGTCTAATTCATTATCACCATAAGATGACAAAAATCTACAGTATGTCTCAGGCGCAGTTGTTTCTATGTTTTTAATGAGAGGGTGGATTCCTCCAGCTCTAATTAAAATAAACTTTGTTTCAGCTAATCTTTTTCGTCTAATAAATTTTAATACGTCTATGCTGTCTTCAAGTATCCTAGTATATTCTTGATATTTTTCAGGTCTTGACAATTCTTCTGCAAAATCTTCAGTTCTTAATTTTTGCTTAAAGAGATCTCGGATCCCAGTTCTAATTATTTCAATTCTAGGTACTTCTCGTGTTAACCACTCAATAACCTGGTCTATATATTTAAAAGTACCACCTGCGTATGTTAAAGCAGTTTCTATAAGTTCTTTATCTTTAGGGTCTATAAGGGTCCAATCTTGAATTTCTCTAGTTAAGTCTAAACTTGTTTGATTAACAAATTCTAAAAAATCTTTGGTGATTTGTAAGCTCATATAAGATTCTCTTTAAAGAAATAATATGTAAAAATAGTTAAGAGTTTGGTTCGAGTTATACCCTCCTTTTGGTCTGCAATATCTTTATCTTCTTCCCTTCGTCTCTTCAGCCTTGTTACTATTTTTCTCCGGTCTTGGCCTCCTACAACTCTCTCTTTATGTGTCGCACCTCAATCCACTACTTTGGCGGTTGACCCATTTCCTGCCTGTACGCCTTCACGCCTAACGCCCACATGGCTAACGGCAAATCGGCACCTGATGGCGGTTCACCAGTATAATACCTTGTGTGCTACATCAGAGGTTCCACACAATAGTCCTCTATGAACAGAAAGTTGGAGACAATTTGGAAAATAATAACAACTCAACATAAGAGATTTCTGGAAAAGAAAATATTTTTATTGCATAGCGTAAGTAGTTACAACTCTCCCCTCTCCCCTAACTATGATAGGTTTACTCACTCATATACATATTACTCACTACAAGCATACTTTCTCTCTAACACTAGAAGTCTACTTATCTCTTCCTCTCTAACTCTTACAACTGATCACTCAAACACAAATGGACGCTCCTTTTTATAGACCAAGGGTACTACAAAATGACTGGTAACCCGCTACCAAAAGCAATCCGGTTGAAAGCATACAAATTATTAAAGCAACATTATCTTCAGAATCTTATCAGCTGGGTCTACAAGCTTTTAACGTCTTTTGATAATTTGAGGAACCTTTTTCTTTTTGAAAAGAAAGGCCAGTTGATGGGGCATGCCAAGTCTTCATCATGAGTCTCGTCGTTTTGTAATAATGCAAGAGCATCAAACAAAGTCTTCGTCTTATTTATCAGTCTGGTGGTCCATGTGGGGCAAGTATTTTTTCTCTTTATGGAAAGCAGAGTCTAAGCAAATGAGTCTTCTGTCTTCAATAATTCTTCCACTACTGAGGGGCCCTTTGTTGTATCTGTGCCTTCTTCTTCCTTGTCTTGGTTTGGTAAGGCATTATTGAAAAATTCATCAATGAGGCCTACCGTTCTAATGCTAGCTGGCAAAGCTATCTCTACCATTTCTTTGGATTCTTTCTTGAGCCTTCCATTGAATGGCTCATCAGCTTGGATTATCAGGTCTTCTTTGTGGTAGGCAGTGTACCACCTGTCTTCTCCTGTTAATAACTCCATGATTTCTATGGTCTCCATAGCTTGAGCAATTTGGAGCTTGGACTTATCAACAATTAATTCTTTGGTCTCATCATCTGATAGAATCTCAACGTCTTCGAATATATAACTGGAAAATCTAATAAGTCTAAATCCTTCAACTCTCATTCCTCTACAGGCACTTGGAGCAATTTGGTAGATTCTGGCAAATAGAGGAAGAAAGTCTTCTACCTTCTTAATATACTCATGGACTATTTTTCCAAGAGCAACAGAGTCTTCAATGTCTTTTATCTGGACGAGTCCAATGAACCCGTGGTCTGCAAGAGTTATATGATCCATTTCTGATTTTCCAAAAAGATATATTTTTGGAACGTCTTTGAAGAAACCTTTAATTATTAAGGCATCTCCATTTATTTATGATAATAACATATTAAAATGATCAATAATGTTATTAATTTATTTTTTAAAGTCTTCTGTTAATGGGAGATTATTATGACCAAATGGTATAACAATTTTAGTTTTAAAAGTCTTTTTCTGATAACAGAAATCAGTAGGTCTAGTTTTAGAGGTTTCTCCTAGAGTCTGAGCATAAGTCTGAGTCTGAGGTCTAGGCACAACAGTACCACTGAGCTGGGTAACTGCAAGTCTTTGAGTCCTTATGAATCTAGCAATGGCTACCAAATTTTGTTTGAACTCGATCCATAGTCTATTCTTCACATTCCACCATATAGCGTCTATAAGAGTATTTTCGTCTTCTGAATTCTCGTCTAAATTTGATCAAGTTTAGGTATCTTTGATCGGGTCTATATTGGGAAAAATACATCTTCCCAATGAGTCTATTTTGAGAAATTGTCTCTTGTCTAGATTTTCCAGGAGGAACTAAGATATCATCAAAGTACTCTAGGATAGGTGTTTCTTGAGAGTCTTGAATATGCGTTGGTCTTTGCATTACACCAGCATTTGGTCTTACGCGTCTAAGATAGTCTGCGGCGTCTTCCTTCTTCAGTCTATTTGTTCAAGAGGAACTCATGTCTTCTAGGTCTTCTGTTTGCAACATAAAACATGAAATTATATTAGTGTTAGCAAACATTGGCTCTCTTGATATTATATCTGGAATGGTGTTTTTACTTCCCTTAATATGTATAACCGAGAAGTCATAACCATTAAGCAATTGCTGCCATCTAATTAGTCTATTAGTCCTTGATTTGGATAAGTCTAAATCTCTAAATTTTACTGCATAAGAAGAGTCAGTATAAACAGTAAAATGTTTAGGTCTTAGGAATAACATATATTTTTCTATTGCCCTTACTATGGCTAAAACTTCTTTTTCATGGGGTATCTTGTTTCTGGATCTGTAAAGGTTCCAGAACTATGTCTACAAAGTTTCTTCTTTTTTGTCTGATGATCAATGGCAAAGTATACTGCTCCCCATTGTTTATCAGATGCATCTGTTTCTACTATAAACTGGTCTTTTGCATTAGGCAGTTCAAGTAAAGAAATGTTCTTAACTGCATCTTTAATTTGTCTTATTACTTCAAAATCATCTTTAGTCCAATAAAAGGGATTGGTTTTGTCTGTTCCTTTTAATTTGGATGTTAATCTTTGTCTTTTTGAAGCAAGGTCTTTGATAAAGTCTGTAGCACAATTAAGCAATCCTAAAAATGATTGTAATTGTTTTCTATCTTTGAGTTGGTCTGGGAACTCAAGAATCTTTTTGGTTATGTGTTCTGCTAAGGATAATTTTCCTTTATTAATATGCATTCCCACAAAGTCTATCTCAACCTGAAATAATTGCATTTTTCTTTCGGAAATAACAATACCATGTTTGTTTAATTCTAAAATAATCTTTTTAAGATGGTCTACATGCTCTATCTCAGTCTTACTGGCTACAAGAATATCATCTATGTAAACAAGACAAAATTCTGAATAAGGTCTAAATATATTATCCATTCTTCTTTGGAAAACTTGAGGAGCATTCAAGTATCCAAATGGCATTACTAGCCATTCGTATTTTCCTTGGGGCACACTAAAAGGCTGTCCAAGTAATATTATTTAGATGCATCTTAATTTGCCAGAAGCCTGATTTGCAATCAAACTTACTGAATTTAATTCTATCTTCAATTAAATTGATTAAATTATTATTGTCTGGTATCTTATAAGAATCAAATTGACAATTCTTATTTAATTGTCTATAATCTATAACCATACGTCTTTTTCCTCTTTTACGTTCAGATTCATTTTGAACATAGAAGGCTAAACTATTATGTCTACTTTTACTTTCTCTAATAATGCCTAACTTAAGCATTTCGTCTATGTCTTTCTGAATTCTTCCCTATCTTCTTGTGAGTATCCTTTCTTATAGGTTCCACCATTAATAGTGGTATCTGGGTTAATAGGGATGATTTCACAATAACTTTGGTCTTAATCCCACTTAGCAATGGGATTTTCTCCTAAAGTAGGCTCTGCTAGTTGCCTAATCTTTTCCTTCTCTACTTCCATATCCATTTTCTTCTGTTTGGATATAGCTTGAACCTGTAATAAGGTATGCTGGGCTTGATCGAAGATGTCTTGTTGTATAAGCGCTATTTGCTTATAACACTTTTGGTCTGGACACTTACACTCTTTTTGTAAGGGTTTAGTGATATCTAGGGCTTCTTGTTGGGTTGTAGGTCTAGGTCCACCATGCTCAGCTGAAGAACTCTGATGTTTAATGGGCCTATAATTGGGTTAAACCTGCATAAGGTCAAAGGCAGTCTTATGATCTATGAGAGGGGATTTAATATTAAATTCCTCTTGATCACTAAATAATATCTTATCGTTATACTGAGTATAAGGATGATATTTACTAATAAAGTCGTGTCCTAAAATAATGTTTCCTGTGAAACTAGGACGATGATCCATTATCCAAAACCGATGATTAACGGTTTTATTGGTCTGATTTCCTAATTTAAAATTAATAGGAATAGTCTGAAAATATAAGGTAAATGGATCTCCATTAGCCACTTTACCATAGATTTCTTGAGTACTTTCTAAAAAATAGTCTTCAGGGAAGGCATTAGCCATGCAAATACTCTGAGAGCACCCTGTATCTATAAAAGCTGAAAGTCTTTTAGGATAGTCTTTATATTGAACAAATAATTCTACAAAACAAGCATGCGGTTTAGTATAAATCCCTAAATTGTTCTTTTCTAAAATAGATATTCCTTTCTGAGGTTTATCTATAACATCTAAGGGTATTTGGTCTTTTGAACTACTATCAGAATGGTATTCTTCTAAATCATAGGAAATTCTTTTTCCTTTAAAGTCTTCATTTTCTTGCAATCTTTTGGCTATATTTTTATCAATGTCTTGATAATATGTTTTAATATCTAAGTCTATTTGAGCGTCATACTGGCTAGTATAAATTGCTCTAAATCTAGTTCTCCAACAATTTTCATGGTAGTGTAATTGACAAATAACACAAACCATAAATAACTCTGTCTGTATAATCTCAAAGCATTCTACGCATCTAAAGTCTTTCTTACTACATTTCATTTCAAATGTACAATAATGTCTTTCATCAAAATATCATCTAGGTATATAGGTTAGTAATTCAGGATTACTAACTGTCCATCTTTTCTTTAAAAATGGGCTTAATATACACTTATACCAAGCGTATTCAAAGTCTATATATTCATCATCAGGGTCTTCTTGATTAGTCTGCATCATATACAAGTCTAGAGTATCCTGAGAGTCTTCATACTCATCAGTATCACTATAGTCTTCCGAATCACTGTCTGTGTATACACTATAGATGCTAGTATTATCATCATCATCATCATCATCTTCTATGTCTGATATTTCTATAACATATAAGATATCTAATTCTTCTTGATCTGCACAGTCTAATATTGTATTAATAATCTTAATACTTTCTTTATCTTTTTTATTATGGCAGTCTTTAGCAAAGTGTCCTTCTTTGTCGCAAGTCCAACATTCTTTGGTGGCAGTCTTAGATTGAGCTATATCTTTTTCTTTCCTATAATTAGGAACCTTCTTATACTTACTAGTATTCTTCTTAAAGTATCTTCTTTGGTTAAATCTATTTTTCTTATCTTAGGATTCTTTTCCCTAAAGGTAGTAGATTGTCTAAATTTATACTTTTTTGGCAATCTTAAAGGTCTACTCTTAAACTTTCTATGATTCCATTCTAATTTCTTTTTGAATTTCTTAGATTCACTTCCACATCCCCATTGGATTGGAGCGATGTCTCTTTCGTCTTTGATTGGAGGGATCTGCTTGAAAGTTTCTTCTATCAGCTTTCCTTGAGTTATATCACGTCTCTTAGATATGATATAGTCTTTGGTGAAATTGATTCTTTCACCAAGGGAGTTATTCTTAACTCCAGCTACTCCTGGACAATTCCTATATTCATTAATTAGGATTTGTCCTATGGCAGGTATCTTTCTAAAGTATTCATCTTTTAAGGTTTATCCAAATTCTTTAATTTGGTAATATAGCTGTTCATAATTATTGCTATATTCATTTATCTTATCTAATTTGCAAATGCTAAGGAGGGCTAACTTAGTTTTTGCCAGGTCTTGTTCATTGATTTGAGCTAGGTGTCTAGATCCAATGAATTCTGATGTGAACAATTGAATGTATTCTTCAATTGATCTTTCTTCTAAGTTTTCTTTCATCTTCTCAACCTTTGCTAAGGAGTCTTCATCTGTAGCTTTTCTTAGACTATCTAAATAGTCTTTTGCAATACCTCTAATGGATTGCTCATCGTACTGCTTACATGAACTTGCATCCCATTGTTCATTAGATGCAAAACACATGTTCATCTGATTACGCTATTCATCTAAGGCTTTCTTTCTATCTTGAACATTGTCTAAGTTAAGGTATATACCTACTGGATTTATGGCTTGGCTTGCCATAGTCTTAATAGGAGTGTCACTAGTTGGAAAGTCTTTTATATAATCAGGTTTAGTTTTAACTACGGTGTTTGAGTATATAGGAATATTTATTCTTATTGGTTTACTAAAAAGTCTAGGAGAATCTTCTAGCCTACTACTACTTCCTATCTCTTGTTTACTAGGCTCTACTTGTGTAGCTGGCATTAGTCTTTGTTCTCCTTCTTCTATTAGTCTTAAGTTTCTAAGAAGTTCTTTTGTATTCTTAGATTCTTTTAATTTTAATATACTCTCTTGAGCTATCATATTAAATCTTTCTCTTTCTTGAAATATAACAGAATGACTTTTCTTAAGGTTATCGTTGAATGTCTTCATATCTAATTCTGAGGGTTCGTGTCCAAAGTTTTGGATCCTAGCTTTTTCTTTAATTAAGTTTTTTTGTTCAAATGATCTTCTAGGTCTAATTATCGGGGCTTGTTTTAGTAAACTAGCACTAGTCTTACTACTATATTCTCCTTATGAAGGATCATATGGCTTCTCCCATATTCCTAAATCTAATTTCTTCGATCTGGATATTCTTATTAACAATCTTAGGAGGACCAAACTGGATGGTAACATTTCTATTAATAAACAAAGGGTTATTTGTATAGTCTTAGTTTCTTGAAATTCTGGCAATTGCCAGAGGGTCTTAGCTTTTTCTCTCATAGGTCCAGTATTCCTAATACTGTAAGTATGATTATAGTCTGACACATTGGTTCTAACTAAGATTTCTTCATTAAGTCTACCACTGGGAATTCCCGACTGCATTCCTTCATAAGGAAATTGGGAGAACTTCACATAGCTTTGGAATTCTATATTTATATTAGCGTCTGTGATAATATAGTCTCCATAGCCACTAGCATATAAGATTAACTTAAAATGTTTGTCTGTGTCTACAGTTACTGTAAATGCCGGAATGACATTAAAGTATCCTTTTTGTCTGACATTTCTAATTGGGCTATCCCAATAAGGCTTTTCTCAAAATCTTTCCATCTTTTGTCTACTAAACAACATAATATGTTGATGTTATTTTGAGGTCTATGTAATCCTTGGATTCTTGCTTGAAAGAGTCCAAAGGTTAGGAATTGGAACTTCCAATCAGTTCCTCTAGATCTAAGCCATTCTGAGTCAAATATTTGAAGCTCAGTATAGGATTTGTCTAACACATGATTTCTACAATGGTAAGTCATGTTATAATTAGGAGTCTTAGGAGTGACACCTTCTTTAAACAAGTCTATGTATCTAACGGCTGGAAGTTGTCCATTATGAATGGAATCTTCAACAATCTTCCAGTCAACTTCACCCCATTCTTTCCATTGGAGGGGATTGGTGAAATTTCTTTCTTTCCACCATGTCCTAACATTGGAGGATTAATCCTTAAGTCTTTGGAGCATATGATTACTATGTCCAATATTTGGGATAGAGTTAACTATCTTTCTAGTCTTATCTAATCCGTCATTTATGACTCGTCTACCTATGGTATTCTTGTCTCTAGTTTCTATGGGAGGGGATTCTCTAAATTTACAGGTGGTTACCTATTTTTGTTCAAGTCTTTTTTCAATTCTTTCTAATAAGTTTGAATAATCTTTTTGTCTTTTTATCTGATTAAGGATTTCTTCTTTAAAATTCTTATTCTCTTTTCTAGTCTTCTCAGAAGTTTCTTCACTATGTCTAGCTAGCGAATTAACAATAGTTTTACTAATATTAGTAGTATAGTCTTTTACTTCATTGTCTTTTTCTTGTTGTTGCATAGATCTAATTTCTATGGCTTCTACAGTCTTTTTAATTTTATCTAACCGAGTAAGAATAAAAGGAGAGTCTATTTCTACTTGGGCAGGTTTATTGTATACGACCTTAATTTCGTTTATAATTTCTCCGTATTTTTCTTCTACTTGGGCCATGTCTCATCTAAGTTCATTAATAATACTATCCATTTTGGATAGGTTATGGCCTTCCATATTATTAAGGTAATTTGCTAAATTTTGTTGGAATTTAACGAAGTCTTTGTAGAAGGTAGTTAATCCTTTTGTCTTAGCTTTTAAATATAAATGTAAGTCTTTAACAAAGCTACTGTTATAGTCTTGGGTAGCTGCTATAGATGTGGAAATTAAATTTAATCTTTCTAATATAAGTCTAGTTGCTTTAGCCGCATTGACAATCTCATTTTCATTTATCTTATAATAAAATCTATCATCATTTATCTTTTCTAAAATTCTTTGATAAAATTCTGATAAGGTCTGATTGGAGAGGTCTCTTGATACTTCATTCTAGTTTGATCTAACTATCTCCATTAGGAAGATAACTATCTAGTCTAGGGATAATCTTAGCTTGTTCTTTAGTAAGTTTAATTAACTCACTGTCTTGATTTTTAATTAAAGTTTCAATTTCTAAAATGTCTTTGTTAAGGACTTCTATATGATTAGTCTTAATATTTATTTCTTGTAAAACGTGTACTAAATCTATCGGGATTTGATTATCTATGTCTAATAATCTTTTAGAGATATTTTTGATCTCCGTTTCTAGGGTTTGAGTGCCTTTTATTAATTGTCTTAATATAAGGAGTATACACTTATTTTGGTCTATTATGCTATTAATAGCACTAGCAGTGACTTGTCTACTATCTGCGTGTTTGGCTGGGATATGTTCAATATGTGAACAACCGTCTATGTGTGTGGTTAAACAACCTTCTGAGTCTAAATCAGTTATGGGTATAGGTTGGTAGTTTGGGTTGATTCCAAAAATGTCTTGGTAAATGCGAGGGATAAATCCTAAGGGCATTAAAGTCTTTTTTCTTTTAGTATAAAATGAACGTCTTATGGCTCTGATACCAGAATTGGGGTTTGGTCGGAATTCGGTGAGTTTTTGTTTCTAAAATCTTAAAGCTTAAAATGCAAAATTGTTATCTAAAGGTATTGGGGTCTAAATATAACTAAAGATCTTACTTTTGTCTTATTATGGACCTCACATAAGGACCTCATTTAAGGACCTCACTTGAGCCTATGCCTATATATATATATATATATATATGTAGGTGTTTCTAAGGGCACCACAACATTTACTTCAAAATACCACAAGGAAAAAAAAAGATTTTTTGCTAAGGGCCACCGCATCATATATATATATATATATATATTTTTTACACACTATTTTCAATACAAAATACCACACCATTTCTCTCTCTATACTATACTCCAAACTCTCCCTTTATCTTTTTCAACAAATCATCTTGAATCAACCATTTTCAACATTATTAAATATCTAGGGTTAAACTCTCCTTTTTATCTTCTTTAACAAATCATCTTCAACCAACCATCTTCAACATTATTAAATAGCTAGGGTTTGTTATTTAAATATTCAAAAATCAACCCCAAAAAATAATGATAATACCTCAAAAGCAAATGAAAACTCCCAAAATCACATTTTTCTTCTAAACTTTGGGTCCCATTATATATATATATATATATATATATATATATATAGAGAGAGAGAGAGAGAGAGAGAGAGAGGATCTCATGCATACCCCAGTTTGCATACCGCTGGCGCGGACCAATTTTGATAAAATAGTAAAAAAAATATTTTTGATGTAATTTTTTTTATAGTTTCTAAACATTTCAATAGGACCATAAAAAAAAATTCAACTCAAAATGAATTTTTTTGCTATTTTAAAAAAATCGGTCAAACTTAGTCAGTTTTTAACAACTTAAAAACAACTTAAAAACTGACAAAGTTTGACCGATTTTTTTAAAATAGCAAAAAAATTCATTTTGAGTTGAATTTTTTTTATGGTCCTATTGAAATGTTTAGAAACTATAAAAAAATAATCAGCCCGAAATTATTTTTTTTACTATTTTAAAAAAATGGTCCGCACGGAGGGTATGCAAACTGGGTATGCATGAGATCCTTTCTGTGTATATATATATATATATATATATATATATATATATATATATATATATATATATATTGTTTATTCATAGGGACTGAAAATATAAAAAATCACAGAAATTATCTAGTGGTTCGGGGTCGGGTCCCCGAAAAAGATGATGATTTTCGGGGTGATTATCCCGAATCAAACTAAATTTTTTTTTTAAAGAAAAATTTTCATTCGGTATAATTATGCCGAATGGAATGCATATATTCAGAGTGATTATGCCGAAATAAATGCATATATTCGTGATGATTATGCCGAATGAAATGTATATATATAGTTTTTTGAAGAAAACTTTTCATTTGGGATGATTATGCCGAATGAAATGCATATATTCGGGGTGATTTTACCAAATTAAATGCATATATTCGGGATGATTATGCCGAATGAAGCTTGAATTCAATTTTTCATACCATATTTGATTCGGGGCAAACATGACGAAATTTGAGTCTTTATTTGAGGTCTTTATACCGAACCACTGGGTTATCAGCTAGAGTTTTGTACGCTAGAGTTTATTGATTATGTCATGTTTTCTCAACATATGAGGAGTATTAAATGTTCGTCGCACAAAAAATTAATACATTATTGTTGTTCAACATATTTTTAATAGGTTTAACTTGTTTTTTAAGGGTTTAACATACTTTTCATAATTATTAATATATCAAACAATGTCAATTATATATGTTTTGATAACTATAATCTTGTTTGTATGGTGTTGAATGATAATTTGATGAAGATCTTTGAAGCTTTGGAGGTTTAGACAATGAAATTAATTTGTAGTTGAAATTGAGAGGTTTTGAAGTTGAAAAGTTGAGAAGTTTGAATGTGTAGAGAGGAGAGAAAGTGGGTAAATGATTTTGTACAACTTTAAATATGTGGTATCTCTTTGGTGGTATTTGGAAGTAACTATTAAAATCAAGTGATATTTTGTAGTAAAAAAGGAGTTGTGGTATTTTGAAGTATTATTTGGGGTACCCTTAGGTATATATATATATACACACACACCAGTGGTGTATATATATCACACATATACACGGACGGAGGCAGGTGGGGGCCTGTGGGAGCTTGAGCCCTCACGTTTTTTTAAAAATAAAAAAAATAATTTTGTAAGTATAAAATTTTTTAGGGGTAAAAACTATTTTTTTATAAAACTTGTAGAGTAAAAAACATAATAGTGTAACTTAAACTCTTAAAGGATAAGACCTATTTTGACATAGTAGTATTTTAAACACTCAAAGCAGCACAAAACGCCGCTTCTTTGTTTGAACTTCCATTCCATTCTTCTTCCAAGTTAAGTTCCATTTAATTTTTATTCTTCCAACTTTACAAGCAGAACCAGCAAGCACGGAAGGGACATAGATAAGATTTCCTTCTATCTATTCTATCCATTTGGTTTGGTAGCAGCTACTAGTAGCAGGTAACTCTATTAATGGCTGAAATTAACTCTATTATTAATTGCTGAAATTTATTAACTCTAATTGCTGAACTTTATTAACTATATTAATTGCTCAAATTTATGGGTAAAATTGATGAAATTTAATAGTTGAATTTTAGGGCTGAAGTTTTATGGTTGAATTTTGTGTGTTAACAGTTAACTTGCCTATGTAGGTTTTATTAGAATAAACAAATTACGTTCTTTTTTTGTAAATACTAAAAAATAACCTTAAAAAAATTCGACTCGGGAGCTACTGCCTCTAAACCCTCGAAAATCACGGTAAAATTAGCCTCCACTATCAAAATTTCCTGGCTCCGCCCCTATATAAATATCACACATATATAATAGTATAATAGTATACAATGGTATATAATAGTATATAATATATGCTTTTAGCGTGATATTTCATGCATGCTCATGCATGCATGTTATGTAGCATAAAATATATAAACTATCATATATAAAAAAGTAAAATATCATACATATTATATATATATATATATATATATATATATACGACAATTCACAAAAAGAAAAGCGTGAGACGTCTAGTTTAAACTATTTTCAAGGAAAAAAGCGAGTTGAACTATGCAAGTCATTGCAAAGACTCCCTTGTGTTGCTAAAATATCCCAGACCGGAATCTGTAACAATATCTTTGGTTTAATGTATTTTTTTCAATTATTGAATATAGGTTAAGGATTTATTTTTGAATCAAATACCAAAAAGTTTCTCAAATATTGTTTAATACACATTTAGTCCAAACCTTTTATTTTGTACCAAAAAGTCCCTTACTCTCTTACTTGTAAAGGTCCACGCCAGTGGCATAGTAAAGGATTTTTTGAAAGCTTGAACTAAACGTGTATTAAAAAAATTTCGAGGGACTATCTCATATATGCTCAGGGCCGGCTCTAGGCATAGGCGGGTTAGGCCGCCGCCTAGGGCCCCCGATTAATTAGGACCCCTTCCGGGAAAAAAAAATTTAGGTATAAAACAAAAATTAGGTATAAAAAAAATAGGTTTAAAAAAATTAGTTGTAAAAAAAAAGGCCCCCCCCAAAAAATTAGTTATGAAAAAAATTAGAGTTATCACTTAAAAAAGGGCCCCCCAAAATAAATTTGTTCTATTTAAAATAAACTCATACACTAAACCCAACAACAACATAATAACTCACCCACACACACTAAAAAATAAACCCATCACCATAGCCCAACCCGACTCAAACTCAACTCAACTCATTACTTATTCTATTCTAACCCTAACTCTTCCATTTCTCTCACCCACTTTCTTCTCTCACTCTTCTTCTCTTCCTCTCTCTCTCTCTCTCTCTCACACACACACACACTACTCTCTTTCTCTACTAACCAAAGCAAGAATAAACCCTCTTACCCCCCACCCCCCCCAAAACCCTTATACACCCCTGCCCCACCCCACCACCACCCCCCAAAAAGAGCAATTTTTGGCCCCCTCCCCCCCCTTTTTAATTGAACTAACCCCATCAAAATAAGGGTTACAAATCTAGGGTTTCAATTTCTTCAATTTCAGAAAGTTAGGGCTTGATTGGAGATTGTTTGAGGCTTGTTTGTGTAAGTATATATTATTCATTGCTTTGTTACATTTCTGCTATATAAATTTGTTTGTTTTACTACTAATATTTGTGTTCTATTTTTTTTTGTAGATTCCAATTTGTTATTTGGGCATTTAGAAATTAAAACTTGAGATTGCTCTCAAATTGGTTACAAATCAGGTTCTATTGTTCCTCTTTAGCATTTTTCTTTAATATCACCCCTCCCGCCCACACACACAAGTAATAATATCAATAGTAATAATAATAAATATATTAAATAAAAAATCAAATTTATTTTGTCAGAAAACATGAAAAATACTATAAATGTTACCCTAGATTGTTATATAGCAATATCAAAAGTGAATTTATGAATATGTGCCGAAGTCCAAGAGTAAAATTATAAGTTATTTTTTATGCATTTTTGCGTTTTGTGTTAAAATCTTACTATTTTAGCACTGTTTTGTTGCTGTCAGGCCCTTCCTAGTATTTTTTTTCTAGAAATTTTTTCACTGGGCAAAAATATATGTTATTTCTGGGAAACTGGGAAAATTTGGCCGGTCGCGCGAAGTCTTGTTCAAGCGATGTCTCATCTCATTTGAGCGACGTCCATGGCTCATTCGAACGACAGGCTGGATTTTTTCTTCCTTATTGTTTGCAGCACCCTGGTTATTATGGTATATTTTTTGGTATTGCTGGAAGCTTTCTGGACTAACTGTTTTATATGCAGGTTTTATTGTCTCATATTGGAATTTTGCATATAGTCCATTTATCACACCCGATTAGTTTGCTATATTGTTTGTGTGATTCCTGGCTTACTAGCTATTGATTTGTTATTACTTGATCATATTTAGCTGGTTGTTTCATGATTATCTAGGGATTTCAACACTATCAAATTGGTATATTCTCATGCTAGATACTTATTAATTGGTCTATCTTTTCGTCGGATTGTCTATTCGAGACAAAAAGGGGGAGAGATATATGTGATGTAGGGGGAGATTTGAGCACGTTTTTTATTACATATTTTACAAATTGATATTACAAGTTGGTAGTACACATTGGATTCATTTTGTTGCTCAATTATTGAACAAATGATTTTTTAGAGTTTATTCATATTGGTATCTATTATAAAATTGGTATCATTTATTGGTTTCATTTGTTCCTCCATACTTCACTTGGTATTTTTTGTCTGTTTTATGTGTGTAGATATGCTCCAGAGATTCAAGATTTCAAGTCTACATCACATTTAGATAGTTTATGCTTGCCGGTGCTACATATACTAGTCCGTATCCTGTAATTTTTTACTTTGGGTTTATGGGATGAGATTTAGGCATCATACGTCCTGACGGCTCGGCTTAGGCATTTTACTGGTTTAGTTTTGTCCTGGAATAGTCAAAGGGGGATATTTATAAGGAAATAGATTTCCAATTGAGTCCCTGTATTATTTTGACATAATTTCGTGAACAAAACTGTGTTTGTAATATGTAACAGGGAGATTTTATTTTGTCACAATCCCACTTGGTCTATGACGTATTGAAGGCGTTACGATAAAGCTTTAAAGAATTAATCATGCCGAAGTTTAATTGGTGCAATTTTATTCGTCTTCAAAGTTTATTGCATTCCGAGATCATACAGGTATGAATGCGTATAATTAATGGTGCTCGAAATTGTTTTTATAAAAGATAAGGATGTAATTTTATAAGGAAAAATATTTTAAAATGTTTTAAAAGTGTTTTAAATGTTTTAAACTACGTTTTATTCTGATAAGCTCGAAATAGAGTTTGACTTATTTGGATCTCTTTTGGCAGAGACGTTTTAAACAAAAAGTCAAAAAGTCAAACTGACACGCGGCGTCGTTCAAACGACAAGCTATCTCGTTCAAATGAGATAGCTATGTCGTGCGAACGAGGAGCCATTATCGTTCGAGCAACATGTTTTTTGAGTCGGTGATTTTTTTTCGTAATTAAAGCGTGGTTTCGTCAGAGTTTACAAGTGTGCATTCTGGAAAAACTGTTTACGATCCAGAAACGTGTTTGCACATGTTCTTCTAAGGTTTCAAAGATTAAACATATCCTTAGAGTTCGTAAAGATCTGAGTTATCATTATTATATGTTTATATGATCTTGCTGCACTAAGAGGGTTTGTTCTATACTTGAACATCAGGGTTTTGCGGTGAAGAAAAGAGAAGGACTTCTTGTTCAACATCGTTGACGTATCAAAGCCATTCGGTGGACACCGAGACATTCGTGGAGTCGAGTGTTATGGACGAGAATCGTGGAAGATGGAATTTCTGCATGGGCACTATTAAAGAACGGTAGAAGATCAGAAGGAATGTCAAGACCCATGGGGATCGAGTCATTGAGTAAGGCTAATCTGTTTTTGTAAAACCTTTGTTCATAGTGATTGTCTGGCCTAGGCCGTCCGAGGTTATTTTCCCGTCTTGGGTTTTTTTCCTCGTACATCCGGCGTTGTGAGTATTCTTTACTTTACTTTGCTTGCTTTAATCACTAGATGCATGTTTAGGGTTAATCAAGATAAAATTGGTTTTAAGTAAGAATTGGTTTTTCACAACTTGGTTTGGTGCACATTAAAAGTTGGATAAATTTTTGGTAAAAATTGGTTTTATTTGAAACACGCATAAGGACCACCCCACTTTCACAAGTGTCCATAGTCAATCTAGACCCTCACACCCTGTCCATAACCTAATAAACACGCTCTGATACCAATTTGTCACGCCCCGAATTAATTAAGTTAAACTCATCATTTTTAATTAGAGACAATTTTCCTTAAAAAATAAACAATGCTTTAATTTAAATGTCTAAGGGAAAATAGCATAAGATTTTTTTTAAAGGCATGTGTAGATGAAAACATAACTACCTTTACATGTAACTTCTAAGTACTACACAACTTTACATAACCAAGTTCCTTAGTTTAATATATATACAAAAAGGTTCTTGATATTCGAACCATAATATATTCGTCACTCCCCCGGTATAAGGTCCTAACTTGGCTGTGAACTCCAAATGATAGGCATACCTAAAACATAACATTATAGGAGTATAAGCAACACCAGCTTATTGAATGACCATATCCACACATATAACCAATTCAAATAATCATTTTTTTTCCTGATGTTATAAGCCAATAGGAATTGTGTAACTCTCGCAAAGATGAACCCGCCAGTCCAATTAACTCCTAGTTAATGGGGAACACCAAATACCCAAATTAGGCCTGAGTACAACAAACCTTTATATTTGATTAATGGGGCCGATGCATCCCGTAGGACCCACCAGTCCTTAACATTAGATAATGGACTCACTAGTCCATATCACTATATAACACCGGTTAACATTTTTAATCATATGCATATGTTTCCTAAATACAACATCAAGCATTTTAACACATGTGTTTAACTACACATTTCCATATGAACATATAAGCATCTATATTTCATAGGACAGGTCATTCACCTTGTATTCAGTGCTAATATTAATACCAAACTACCTCATTAGTATGGTAGTATTAGCTTCTTCCCCACCTAACAAGTCAATGTCATTAGTATTTGAATACATCAATTAACATAAAATCTAGTAATACATCACATCATTTGGTCAATCGAAAATAACTAAGGACGAATTAAATAATATACTTCACATTTCTATAAAACCCAATGAATTAGGGTTCTAACACAATTTACGGAATTAAATAACGAATTCGTTAGCAAAGTTATGCCCATTTTATTACAACCTTTTCCAAATCATTTCTCAAGAAAAACAACAACACAACTTCAACTTCCTAGAATTTTCATAATTTTTATGCATCATAACTTTATATGATATTCCACCCAATATCAGTAAACACATTGAATAATACAAATTTAATGTTTCATAATTTTTAGGGCTCATTTGCTATGTCGAACAAAACGCCAAACACCTGGTATGCATTCTTGCTCCTTTAGGGCAGAGTTTAAACCAAAACTTCAAACTATCACCAAAGATTCGTTCCTTGGTATTTTTACATAATTTTTGGATATGTTATACATGGATGAGTATATTTTACTCTCCAACTACAATCAATCAATTCCAATAAGTATTCCATGATTTATACGATTTTTAGAACAACTAGGTCGAAAAAGAATATTAAAGCATAACTTAACATTTTAAGCATACATAACCTCCACCTTGGGTATCAATCATGGGAACATATCATAAAAATGTTTAAACATATATACACATAAAAAACCTGAATTTCCTAAATTAAAAAGCATAACGAAGAGGGAATTTAAATCATGTTAACTTTAAAGTTAACATTTACTATCCTAATACACATTCTTACACATGTGCTTAAACCGTCCTTGTTCCAACACAATTTAACAATTTGGGTATCATTAAAATATTTATCCAAATCAAAAATAAAAATATGTCAAGTGTATAAATCATCCATGTGACCAACTTTAATAAATAAGTAATTACCTTACGAGGATTCCTCGATTTATAGAAATTTTCCAAAGATTTCTTCCTTAACTTTCTTCTCTTTCTCTCTCTTTAGGTAAAAATCTTGTTCATGGCTGAATTGGCTGAACAAGGTGGTTATTTTAAGAGGTTTAAGTCGGCCAAACTATAACCTACCCCTTAACCAATAAAAAAATAGCACATGTTGTGCTATTAAGACAATTATCACGTAAGTGATGGACATATTTGCCCTTGTTTCGTACTTTCGGTATAACTTCTTGTTCGAACCTATGTTTAACACACCGTTTGTTGTGTAACAACCCTAATTCATATATCTACAACTTTCAAAATTTTGAGTTTTCCCAAAACCATAAACTAGTACGCCTAATTTGGGCTTCGAACAGGAAAGTAACAATTTACCGAAAATCTCAAAACTTTCATATTTGGAAACCAAACGTTGCCAATTTTGCATCAACACCCTAATTTAATATTATAAACATAATCATGCATTAGAAAAATATTTTATGATTCATTTAGCCACATAACTATTCATATGCTCTACACATGTTATCGCCGATCATAAGCTCGATTAGCATCTAATATAAACCACATATATATCACATAAGCATGCATTCCCTAAACATGATAATTAACATGTTTAAAACACATAACCAATTTATAACTAATAACTAATAACTTATACTTAAACATGTAATTAACCTTCCTAATCATGTTTTTAGGCCTTACAAGTAGGTGTGTCTAGAGGTGCCTTTTTAGTGTATACACACACACACACACACACACACACACACACACACACACACTTGTAGTGATACTTGATGTGTGAAATTATGTGGATAAAATATATAATGTTGAAAATCTATGAATAAATTAGGTAAGAGAGCACTTAACGTGATATATAAATACTTCCCAAATTGAGGTAACATCGGTGAAAACATTTAATATAGTGTTGTATGGAAAATTCGGGTTGGTTTTGCGGGTAGTGATTATAAGGTTTTTTATCTGTAGTCTAGCTAGATGATAGAATAATTAATGGGTTTAGAGGTGCGTTAGGCGTGAACATTAGTTGAGAGGTGAGAATCTCAAGTGAGTGTTCAAAAATCTAACATGCGTATACTATTTTCTTTACTGCAACATTTAAATACTTGCTAAAAATTTCAAATGTTTTACACTCGAGCTCTGACCCGTCTCTTGCATATATCTTCTCTTTTGTCAAATTATTTTAGGTGCCCAACCACAAGGACACCAAGCATAGGAGTTCCATTCATTTTCCATGCTATAGCTACTGTGGAAGTTACAGGAGCTCGGTAGTAGACGCCTCCGTATTTACCATTTCTTCATTTCGAGCCATTTACTTCTTTTAGAGCATGTTGCCCCTTTCTATTAATTAGTCAGAGGTTTATTGGTTTATTTATTTACTCAATTCAGTGGTCTGATTATTTTGATTGGATTATTGTACTTGATACTTAGACTGGATGTGTTTACTCCAGTTGAATTTATTATTTTAGTAATTTCCTTTCCTATTAGTTTGGTTTGGATAGTAAATGTTAATTATTCGTTAATATGGTTTTAAAATAATTAATAGGTAAAATTTTGACATCAACTTTTTTAAATATTAGGTGGTTAGTATTTTAATAAAAGTTTTCGACAATGATGCATATTCTGAACCAATTGGATATTCTAATTTAATTTAATAAAGGACCGATCACCCAGTATTTAATTAGACAGGGTGTCACAGTTGGTATCAGAGCATCATGTTCTAGAGTCCTTAGGATCTGTGCGGCTTATTATACTTCTAGCGTAGCTTCTTGAATATAGAGCTCTATGTTTAGGATTGTTGATTCCTATGATAAGATTCTGTTCTCTTGCTATAAAGTATATATTAGTGAATCTTATTTAAGTTCGGGTGTGTTTATGTGCCGAACAATGAAGTATCACAGGCGAGGGTCATTGGGCGGACAGCAGGAGGCAGGGCTTAGTTGAGATTGCATAGTATTTTAGAGGATGATGACCGTAGTTGAGGTCATCCCTATTATGGCACGGGAAGTTAGGACTGTAAAGACTGTTAGGGTGCAGCATATGATTTTCAAGTATCGCTATAATAGGAAGTGGTGCCAAATTAGACTCACCTAACGTGGTTGGAATTGGAGAGAGTCAGGAGGGCCTTTGAAGAGGACCATCAGTGGAATTCTAGAAATGCGGAGATTGTGCGTGTTAGCCAACGAAAGTTAAATATCCAAAGGCTTGGGCACATGGCAGAGAGTGGTTAACCAAAAGTGAAAATTTGGGGTAAAATTTTTCTTGGCTTGTAGGAGCAAAGTTAAAAATAGTGGGAGTCAACGACCACATTGAAGTGGAATTTTGTGTCAGAGGAAGGATTTTAGGTATGGTTTGACCGAAAGTTCCTTCACCAGATGTTCATGATAAGATGTGAACGTTGTTCTGAACTCATCACAGGAGGTCCGGACAGAGGTCCATTTGTGAAAATGAATTTAATTATTAGCGAATTTTGTATCGGATGAAGTAGGTACAATGGAGAAGAGGATTTTAAGTGGGAAATTGACTTGTAAGAAGAGTTTACAACACTTAAGGAAAATTTTGCTTGGACGGTCGATGCAGATAGTGACAATATCGCGTTTGGTCAATAGAGAGGTTAACGCTTCTTTGTGTAGGAAGCTACAAGAATAAAAAATTTAGTCGGAGAGTAAGACTGGGTGAAACGGTGTTAGTGAAGCACCATAAGGGGGAGACTCATTATGGGACCCATTTAAATGATTCGGATAATGAAATTCTTACCAAGTGATGGTGAATTCAGGCAGGGTTTTTGAGGCCAGCAGTGTATTCCTTAGGACCAGTGAGACTAAGGGAACAATGGGGGTAGCCATCAGAGTTGAGACTACCAGAGTCTGAGAGAAGGGCAACCTTAATATGGTCATGATGGTCGGGAATAAGTGGATTATACATAGAAGTATTTTTGTGGAGAGTAGGACCACATGCATTGGTTTTTCACGGAGCGAGTGAAGGAACAAAAGTATGGTGCCTAGTATATGGGCAATGATTACAGTAGTTTTTATTTTGGTTTGGACAAGCATGTTATGTTCGGAAACCATTTGAGCAGTCAGGGTGATTGGTAAGGTAGAAAATATGAATTTATCCTCGGAGGAGGAGGTGTGTTTTATGTGATTCAAATGACTCACGGTACTTTGATTTGTGCAAGAGTCGCGTGTGAGATGAGTTTAGTGCATATATCGATAACATTATTATTATGTGTATGTTTTCCCCTATATAGCGGGGTTATATCTAGTGTCACCCGCGGGCGAGCGAGTGTGTTGATAGTGGTATATATTTTGTTAAGATTACTAATTTTAGTGATGTGTTGTACGAGTATGTCATTATCCTGGATAAGGCTGTATAGTAATTGTTAGAACGATAGTGGGAAATTATTGCAAGGCTATCGGGGTTGCTACTCTAGGGCAGGATGTGTTATTTTGGTGACGCCTCATTTGCAAGAAAGTCAAGCTCGCATTTATATTATCTTCTTATAGGGACTTAGGAGAGTATAGTTGTATCAAAATGTTTCATCTAGGTGTGTAGGTACTTTATTGTTATGATTCAAGTTGTATTAGGCTTCCTGTCAAGCGGAGAGATTTAGCTTGTTATCATGTTTAGCACTTAGGACTTGGTGATAGGAAGAGCGCATTGTTATATCACTCCTTTAGAGATGTGGGAGTTCAGATTTATATTTATATGTCTGAGGATAAGAATTTGAGAGCCCAGTTATATTCGAGGTTTATCGAATTTGATGAGCATTAATGTTGAGTGATAGTGCATTTGAAGGGGGGGAGTGCCTTATTTAAAATGTAATTGCGGGAGGAGATATAAATTTTATGTCAAGGCACAGAAATTTAGGGGCACATGCTATGGACTGAGGGCCTAATGGATTTCGATGAACGACAACGCTAAGTAGTAGTGTATCGGGGGGCTTAGCTTGGATTTCGCTTTGCGAGACATCCCACGCATGAAACTTAGCGTTAGGTTTGAAGTAGGGAGATGTTTGGTCATTAGTCCATGAGTCTGGTACCTCGGTCATTATAGAAGTATTGAGTCATAACTATAAGTTGGAAGTTATATTACGATATAAGGCCATTGGAGTCAGCTGTGCAATGAGGAAGCATTAGAAATTTTGGTTATCACCACGGGTTGAAGGGTGGAACGATTTTAAGGAGATTTAAAATTTTTGATTTCTTGGGTGATTGAGAATACCCAAGTGTTATAACCACGTTGTGAATGCAGGGGCAATAAAGAATTTGGTGTTATGTGTAAGGCATATGTGATGTTTACGCCAGTATGCCCGATTTATAGGGTATGTGGGCGCCCTGGTTAGCTGATGTCAGAATCGTCTGAATTAAAGGGACGCGGGAATGGATGTGTGAAATATATGACTGTGGGGCTGACATAACGAAGTGGAAGTGGTAGAGTGGATTAAGCATCGTGTGAGAAGGACGATAATCCATATATATATCTGCGATCAGAGTAGCACACCACTATTTGGTTGGAAGGTTATGAGAGGCCATTTAAAAAGGAATATCCCATGAGAAGAGAAAAATTTAATTATTATGAAATTTTGGATCGTATTCCTACCTAGTCGAATGTTGAGAGTGACTTGCGTGTAAATAAAATGATGATGTCAATAAGGTATAAAGAGTCCAAAAATGTACATCGTGGAGAAAAGTGCACGGGTCAGAACTTTTGGTATACCCCAAGGGAAGAAGGGGAGTATCAAGTACCACTTAATATGAGACGTTATAAGTGGAAGTCAGTGTTGAGCGGGACACAGTGACTAATATTCACGTGCATTACTCATAGATAGATATCGGTTGGAGCAAGATGATTAACCAAAAAACTTTATAGCATGCCGACGATTACAATAATGGAAGGGGGCAGTTAAGCTGGTAATTTTCATTGATGGGTTGCCAACCTCAAGATAAGTTCACAATTTCCTTCGAATGTGTGGAACAAGTTTCCCAAAAAGGAAGAAATTGTTATTCCTATGGGGTGAGTTACACTATCAGATAATGTGCCCCTAGTCTTTCTTTGAAAAGAAGGATCAGGCCGATTCGTGGTCCTGCCCAATATTGTTATGAACAAGGATGAGATCCTTGAACTCCATGTCCAATATGGGATTTAAGGAAGCAGTGGGGATGACGTTTTATTTTGAGGAGGTCGTATCACCAATAGCCTGAAGAGTAGGCGAAAGGTGATTAATGACTAGTGAAACTATATGAATGTGATTTTGGAGTCACTGTGACTATTTCATTTCCATAACTGATATAGCTATTAAATGAAGTATAGTACGATAATTAGTGGAAGATATTACCTAATGGTAAAGTTATGTGTAAATACTCGTGCCTGTTTGCTGTAAACAAGGTGCTTATTCCGATTTTGTGTGGAAAAACCTTAACCATTCTCGCTCTGGTTGTTTAGAGGTGAGCGATAATAAATTTTTTTGGATTGATCGAGAGTTAGAATCCGATGACTAAAGTGGAATAACCACAAATGGTCTTGGGTGGTTTTTGACTATCGTAAGAGATATGTCACTTGAAACCAAGATTTGAAGGACTGACAAGAGTGGTTAAATGTTCATATGGTTTCTCGCAAGATGAAAATTTTGTGTTTAGATGAATATGGGAAGTTGGCACGTAGTGATGTGCGACCTTCCAAAAATATTGAGATGATAGGGCAAATGATGTATAGGCTCGTCTTATTCAATTGTCATAGGTAGGAGCATAATATTAGGTGCCGTTATTGACATATGACCTTATAACTGATGAAGAATGTTAGTATCACGAGAGTTAAACAAGCTTGCTATAAAGCTGGGACTATAGTGATCGAGTCTTACTATGAAGTGGTTTTCAGTACTAGAGGATACAGTGTTGTAAGATCCTTAATATTAGTAGCGGTTGTATTTGAATTTCGAGATGAAATTCCGTTATTAGGGGGAAGTATGTAATACCCCATATTTTTGAAAGATTTTCTTTTAATTATGGAATTAAGATTAATTAATTTAAATGGGGAAATTTATTTATAATTAATCCGAATTTAATTAAATAATGACTAGCGTGACGAGAGTTAGTATTTATTGGTGAGAATTATGTTGAATATTACTTAGTGAGTAAAGTAGTATATGATTATGAAAATATTAAATTTATCGTGAGTGGAAAATACGACGGTTATAGAAATTAAGTCAGGACGCACGTGTCAGTCGTGTCAGGACTAAATTAATGGAATAAAAAGTAAAAGATTTATAGGTCACTTATATGGTCATTTTGAGTATGCCGTTGAGTCCTAAAGGGTCGAGATAGTCAGAAAAGTCTACCCGGGAGCTTAGTTTGGGTTCCGAGGCAGTTTTAGGCCGAGCCGGTACCCCAAAAGGGTATTTTGGTAGATTGTATTTTTGAGTAAATTAAAGGATGAAAATTAGAGAAATAAAAGATCTCCTATGTGGGTTAGATTAGTTTATCTTTCATGATAAAAGGTTAGACATAGAGATATATCAAAAAGAAAGAAAGAGGAATAAAAATCCAAGGAATAGCCACCATAAGTGCACTTTTTCCACCACCGTGACCACCATCGTGTAGATCAACAAATGAGGGTCGCAACTATACCAACAACATCAAAGGATCAGACCATCTTTCGTAAGGCATGTGTTTAAACCTTGCTCTTTTAGCATTAAATGTGTTCATGCTAGTGTAGGTAATGAAACCCCCTTGAATTGCATGTAAATTGATGAGAAATTATTATTAAAGGATATATTGGGGCTGAATTGACATAGAGATGGATTGTCCATGTAATTAGATGAATAAAAATGAATTTATAATGATAATTAATGATTTAAATCTGGCATTAGAAGGTATAATTTGAAACTTTACGAATTAGGTTTCTATAAACTAAAATTGGGGATTTTTAATTTAAGGGTTAATTAGCCATGAATTGATACTTTTAGAATTTATATCATTCCTTTATGTGAAAAAGTGAATTGGTATTGAATGGAGGGAGTTTGGACCTAATTTATAGAGGTTTTAGGGTTGTTTATGGGTGCTCAATCTCGTTCAAACGAGATGGAGTCTAGTTTGAACGAGAACCCCTATCGCGCGATATGTTGTTCTAACGACATGTTATCTTTTTCAAATGAGATAGCTTCTGGTTCGAACGACAGTTCCAGTTTCTGGGAAATTTCTTCTATTTCAAACCCTGGGTAACATGTTTATTTAGAGTGATGTTTAGCAGTATAATTAAGATTCAGGTATAACAGAATTAATGGGTAATATAGTAGGTATAATGCTTTATGATAATTAGAGCGACGACCTATCCCTGAGAGTTATGAGCGAGAGAGTATTCGTAATCTAGTATGTGTAATGTAAGTAGTAATGAGAGAAATACTATGTATAAGTTAAATATTCGGGTTGTGTGTATACCTAATGACTTGATAAGTTGCGTGAATGACTATAATGACATTGATTATGTGTATGACGTACCTACCGTACTTGCTATCACGGGAGTTTGTGAAAAGGGAACAGTCCTATCTTGAGGAGCCTTCGGGGGGATATTTGACTGGTACCTCAGAGCATGGAACCTAGGTACAGGGTATCTGAGAATAATAGTGTTGACGGTTATATGGGTGCGTAAGTATGTACGTATCCCATAGGCTTGAAACCATGTTCACCTTCAATATGTGTGATTTGTACTTTTTGGTTCGTGGGAGATTCCGAGCTGATTGTCCTTATGCAGTGCGAGATGTCCCGGGACTAGATAGCAGAGTATGAGGTCACATTAGCTAAGTCTAGAGGTGCCTTTTTAGTGTGTGTATTTATATATATATATATATATATACATACACCTGTCGTGACACTTTATGTGTGAAAGTACGTGGATACAATATATAATGGTGAAAATCTTTGAATAACTTAGGTAAGCGAGCTCTTAACATGATTTATAAATACTTTCCAAATTTAGGTAACATCCGTGAAAACATTTACTATAGTTTTGTATGGAAAATGCGGGATGGTTTTGCGGGTAGTGATTAGAAGGATTTTTGTCTATAGTCTAGCTAGATGATAGAATAATTAATGGGTTTAGAGGTACGTTAGACGTGCACATTAGTTGAGAGGTGAGTGTTCGAAAAGCTAACATGCACATACTATTTGCTTTGCTGCAAAATTTAAATACTTGGTAAAAAATTTAAATGTTTTACACTCGGGCTCTGACCCATCTCTTGCAAATCTCTTCTCTTTTGTCAAATTATTATAGGTGCCCAGCCACAGGGACACCAAGCATAGGAGTTCCATTCATTTTCTGAGCTATAGCTATTGTGGAAGTCACAGGACCTCGGTAGTAGACGCCTCTATATTTACCATTTCTTCATTCTGAGCTATTTACTTCTTTTAGGGCATGTTTCCCATTTCTATTAGACACTCAGAGGTTTATTGATTTATTTATTTACTTAGTTCTTTGGTTGGATTATTTTGATTGGATTATTGCACTTGATACTTAAATTGGATGTGTTTACTCCAGTCGTTTATTATTTCAGTTAGTTCCTTTTCCCGTGAGTTTGGTTTAGATGGTAAATGTTAATTATTCGTTAATTTGGTTTTATAATATTAAAAGATAAAATTTTGATATCAACCTTTTTAAATATTAGGTTGTTAGTATTTTAATAAAAGTTTTCGACAATGTTGCATATTCTGAACCAACTGGATATTCTAATTTAATTTAATAAAGGACTGATCACTCGGTATTTAATTAGGCGGGGTGTCACAAAGGTGTCCCCCAACCTACCTGACTTTGGGGAGGATCAATAACTAGATGATCCTAGCGTTCAGAAGGTTTAAGCATGGTTTTCGAGATCCAAATTAAGGCATCCCTACATTATCAATAAATACTTTCCTCCCCATTAAATTTCAACCATATTTGCAAAGTTATAGTGTTCTAAACCCTAGGTTTGTTCCTCAAACCTAGTTTTTGGTTTTACTTATTTCCTATGTTTGATTAATCGAAGATCTATGACTGGATTTTTTTTATTCCATGTAGATGGATCCCTAACATTGTTGACATTCATGGAAGGGGGAGAGATATTTTACTAAGGGTTGTTATTACAATTTCATAGATCTTCTAGGCACTTTCATATGCCCCTCCTAAATGGGGACACTTTTTATTTATACATTTTATACAAGAGGCGTCCTTGAAAGGCACCCTACTCATATAACTTATACCCTTGAATTTATCAAACAAGTATGCTTATAAAGGGGTCATTTTAGTTGGGCCCCGTGCAAGTTATGGTGGGGCAATACACCTTCCATATAAAGAAAATGATCCATTACATACTGATTTGACGTAAATATTTCATATTTATTCTCGTAATTAAGGTAGTTTATAGTCCCATGCGGTATAAATAGACTGGAATTATCTCGTATTCATGCTACTAACCCTTTCGAGTGAGTATTTCTTATCTTGTGCATTTCTCGTATATTTTACAGGTATTATGTGCAAGTGAATGTGGGAGATAAATCGGAACAAGGAAGGAAAAAAGGAAAAGAAGTTCAAGGGAAATAAAGTAATTTTATGGCCATAGTCCGAAGGAGGAGCCGAAAGGAAAGTTGAAGAACTTGAATCTAAAATCACACTCAAAACGGTGTCCGAATTCGAGCTACGATGAAGAAGTTACGCACAACCGAAGTTGAGAAGAGAATCCAGGAGCAAAAGTGTAAATTCAGAAAATTAAAGGTCGCCCTTGGCCGAACCGATTCGGTTAGTCAGATGCGAGAATTTTATTTGTGTCCTAGTTTTTAGATAATTAATTTTATGAGTTTAGGACTCTTCCAAAAAGAATCCAAGGAGTTGTAACTCAAGATTAAACATACATTACGTTAGTTTTAACCTAGATTTAGAGAGAGAAGGAGGAGAAAAACATTGGACAAAAGTTCTTCATCAAAAATTCATGTTCTTCATTGTTTGCATTAAAATCATTCAATATAAGTATTCTTATTTCTTTGATCCCAAGTTTTATTACTTTTATAGGTTATTATTATTGATTAACTTACTGTAGAGATTCTCTATATGCTTGTTTGCATTCTTTACTTAATATGAATCCATGCAACGTAAAATCCATATTTAATTATAGTTTCACTATGCTCGACTAGGTTTTTAGCGGGTTGGGATGAAGCCAACTTATGTGTTACTTAGGGATATAAAATCATAACTAAATTAAATAACTAATTAGAGGCTTGATATTTTGTAGGTATAAGTGTCATAGCCCTGTTAACTTCGTTTGCCCTAGGTAACCCGAGTATTTCAGGATGTAATAAGCGTGTCGACAATTTTGTCTCGCACTTTGAAATTATTTTTGATTATGTATTGTGAGGAGTGAAATCCCCATATACATATTTCTTATATGAAATCAAAGTCTTATTCCAATTAAATATTAACTTTATTGAAAGTTTTATACCTGACATAATTATCGAAGGTTCGAAGGAGTGTATTCCAATCCCATCTTTTCGTATAGAGTTTAAATCAAAAAGTTTTCAGTCTTGCATGTGTAGCTAGTTCACAATTATTAATTAGGTGGAATTAGTTCATTAGAATTTTCTTTAAATCAATCATCATCCTTTCTTTTCTTTTTGTGAGTCGATTGTTAGGTCTACTCGCGTTCCTTAATAGTCGTTACGTTTAAAGTTTTAGTCCCTGAGTTCGATACCCGACTTGATCGAATTATTACTTACACGAACGGCTTACAATCGAGTCGTATTCACACGCACTAGAGACACTTTTTGAGTCACATCAAGTTTTTGGCACCATTGTCGGGGATTAAGTAAACATACTAGGTTGGACTGAATTAATCTAATAATTTGACTCCAATCCTTAAAAAGCCAAAAAATTCAAAAATCCAAAAAAAAAATCATAAAAGCACAAAAAGACTAAAAACATCAGAAAAATCCAAAAATATCTTAGAAGTACTCTATCAAACTTTAAATGAAAAATACTCTATCCAATTCCAATCCTACTCCTCATACAGTCCACAAAAATCCCATAGTCGAATTCAATCTCAATAGACCACACTTCAAACACTCCAAATTTCTGGGTTCCACCTCTTCCACCACACAACTCCATCACGAGCCACACTACGAGTCACGCCCTAGGGTGTCTAGTAAGGATATCGAGTCATTAAGTGAGAGGGTATATTCTGATAACGCAAGTTTCGGAACAGGTAAGGGAATGATGCTGCATCACCCCATAAGAGACCTTTTATACCCCAAGATAACCATCGCTCCGAGGTGCATTATATTTACGTATAACGAGGGGCAGTTTCATTTTAGGAATGGGATGATTCCTATTCTCCCTACATTCCATGGTATGGAGTCGAAAAAGCCCCAACTCCACATTAGAGAATTCGAGGAGGCATGCAAGACTTTCAATGAACAAACGTGCACCCAAGATGTTGTGCATCTCAAGATTTTCCTCTTCTTCCTAAAGAATAAGGATAAGACATGGCTTTGGTCACTAGAACTAAACTCGACAGCCACTCGGAGGGATATACAGGCTAAGTTTCTCCAAAAGTTTTTTCTCGCACATAGGACCAATTCTACTAGTGCTGAAATTCATACCTTTAGGCAAAATGAGAACGAGCCTATTGATAGATGTTGGGAGAGGTTTAATGAGTTAATTAACATGTTCCCACATCACGATTTTGAGAAGTGGAGACTTATCTCCTACTTCCATCATGGGCTAAGCTTAAGTTCCAAACAACTCGTTGAAACTATGTGCTCAGGATATTTTTTAGGGTTAGACGCGGACGATGCGGAGGCCCACTTTAAGTATGTCGTTGAGACTACTCAAGCGTGGGTTACATCAAATCCAAATACCCAACCCAAAGCCAGTCACACATCTGTGGCTCCTTCTGCGTTCAGTCTTTATTAATTGGACAAGGAAGCCAAATTAAAAGTTTAAATTAATCAACTAGCCAAGAGGTTAGAAGACGTGGTCGAAGCTAGGGGATATATGTATTCGGCTTCAGTCGAGCAATGAGAGAGGAGGTGTACACCATTTGTGAGGTGGGACATTTAACAAAGGAATGTATGACGATACCCACCTACAAAGTGATGCTCCAAGAGAAATTTGAGGCGATGGGAGACTATAAGGGTAATTTTAATGCCCCTCACGATAATTCATACAATCCCTAATGGCAAAACCGTCCCAATTTTAGTTACGAGCAACCGAATGAAGCGATGAACCCGAATCCACATGTTGTCGAATGATCGCCACCACTCCCACCTTACCAATAAGCTCCACCTATGCAAGCCCCCTCCTTCACCGTATATAATCCCATAGGGGAACTCGAGGACACTTTAACCCAATTCATTCAAACTCAGTCAGCGATAAAGGCTCAAAATACCCAAAATTTTGCCTACTTAAAGGCGTCGTAATCTAAGTTGCAATCTTACCTAAGTGTCCATGAGAAGGCAAAGTTCCTCCCTAAGGCCAAAGACCTCCCCAAGGTCAAAATTTTATTAGCTCAAATACCGAAGAGAACAAAGAGCAATGTCAAGTGGTTAACACTCTACGCAATGGGAGGGTTGCTGACTTGTGACCTCCCCCACACGATGATGAAAATGACAAAGAGGTTTTGCCAAACATGAAAGAATTTGAATATTACCCCTTGGACGAGCGTGATAAAGAGGACACAATTAGGCCCGAGGTGGTAGTGAAACCCCTTAATGCCTCTCCTTACCATCAATGGTTGGTCCCCCTCCTAAAGGGGCCACCCGTGATGATATCTTAGAAGTGCTTAAGCAAGTCCAACTTAGTTTACCTTTTCTTGAGGCAATAAATCAAATTCATGCCTATGAAAAGTTCCATAAGGACTTTTTAACGGTGAAACATAGACTAAAGGTAAAGAAGAAGGTGTTACTAGAACAAAATGTAAGCTTGGTACTTTTGAGCAACCTCCTGCCAAAGTACAATGATTTGGGTGCTCCCACCATTTCGTGCACCATTGGAGAGAGAAAAATTGAGAGAGCGCTATTATATTTAGGGGCAAGTGTGAATATTCTCCCTTAACCCATCTATAGACAACTTGATCTAGGGGACCTTAAGCCCACAAAAATTATTCTCCAACTCGCGGATCGTTCTGTGAAGATACCATGGGGGATTGTTGAGGATGTGATCATCCAAGTCAATACTTTCTACTTCTTGGTTGATTTTTTTCATTTGGGACATAGATACCTCCTCTCCCTCGAGCCATCATATTCTCATAATCCTTAGACGCCCATTAGTAAGTAAGGCTAATGCTCTGATTAGCACGCGAAATGGGCAAATACAACTCACGTTCGGGAATATGACACTCGAGACTAATATATTCAATATCACCAAGCAAATGGTTAATGAATATGAGTTGTCAGAGACGGATCTTATCGAGGAGGTATTACACGAACACTATGAGGGTAATCACACTAGTGATTCATTAGAGGCATGCCTTATTACGACGAGTGAGAGTGATAATTCGTACAATGAGTTCAATAGAGAGGTGAAGGAGATAGGAGAGTTGTTAGATATGAGTGAGAATAATGAGGATGTGAGAGATATTAGTTAGGTCTCTCGATTTGAGGAACTGTCACTGAGGGAGTCACATACGATTCCCTCCGATGATAAATTTCCTACCTTAGAATTGAAAAATCTTCCTTCAAACGTCAAATATGCTTATTTGGGAGAGGATGAGACATTTCTGGTTGTTTTATCCTCGATCCTAAATAAAGAGCAAGAGGTAAAGATGATTGCCATTTTGAGGAAGCACTGAAGTACTTTTGGTTGGAGTGGAAAGGAGTAGAAAATGTCGTAGCCGACCATTTGTCTAGGCTCTCGTACTACGTACCTTAAGATCCTTTACCAATAGAGGAGTATTTTTTGACGAGCAATTATTTGCCACTTCCTCTCTCCCCTGGTTTGCAGATATCATTAATTATCTTGTAACGGGGCCCGCCCCCTCCGATTGGACACCACAAGAAAAGAGGAAGTTTCTTATGTGACCGTGCATGTTTTTCTATGACGATCCATTTTGTTCAAGTATTGTGCCGACCAAATAATTCGAACATGTGTACCGGATGTAAAATATGACATGTGTGATAGTTGATTTAAATTAAATTTGCAAGTTTCCAAGTAACCCTTATTTAATTAGAGTCTACTTTTAAATCAAATAAATACAGCCCCTAAACATGCATCTAAATCAACCCATCAAAAATTAAAGCATGCAACACAGTAAATATGTTGAGACACAGATTTCAGGAAAAAAACCCTTTCGGGTAAAACCTTTATTTCACCATGGATATATAAATCTCAACTTACAATTACATAGATGAATATGCAATGGATCAACACGCAGCCAACCCATAAAGACGCACAGTCTTGAACTCAGCAAGAGAATACACGCAGAATCCTCCAAGGACTCACAGCCCAAACAACAAAGGAAGAACCACAACTCTCCTCAATGACACGCATCCATAACACTTTGTAGAGACTCCCTCAGCAATAACACGCAGATCTCGATTGCAAAGATCTCCCCACAAAGGTTGAACAATAGCAAAGCTTGTGTTCTAGGGTTCCAAAAGATTCACACAAGTAATTGGGATTTTTGTGTGTGAATTAAAAAGATGCTGGGCACATAAAAAAAATGAAGTCTTGTTGTGTTTGAACTCTTAGAAACGTTTTCTCAAAGACTTGAAAAATACACCACCAAAATAGGTATATATATAGGAAACTTGAGTCGGTGGAAAAATCTAAGCGGATCTGTTCGTGATTATCAAATCCGGATCAGTCCGATTTTTATGTCGGATCGGTCCAATTATCGGATCGATTCATTTTTAAAAACACTCTATCGGTTCGGCTTCAATCTAGGGCATACTGGTTTTGGTACAAACCGGATCGGTTCATTTTTCAAAATACCGGATCGGTCCGTTGGCCAATAAAAAATTTCTTTTAAAAAACTCATTTTGCTTGAAAAAACTTACTTTTTTTTTTATAAAATCATTTTATAAAAGTTTCCCAATACTAAGTATGAAACTTTAAGGGACTTAAAAAACAAAACTTTACCAAGTTCATTCTCGCAGAGGTTATGATGTTGAAGACACTTTGATATTCGAATCCGTTGATGTAGATGCGATCTTGAATTTCTTCAACGGTGTAACGACGTATGACATACATATTGACAATGGACAAAAATGTCCTTACACCGGATGACGAGATTCCTTGTGTCATACAATTTTATCATTCAAAATCTTGTGTAGGCCACTTTTCCACAAAAAAAATGTCCACTAATATTCTTCAAAGCGGTCTGTATTGGCCCACAATTTTTTGGGATGTAAATGCCCATTACAAATCTTACGATAGATGCCAAAGAATGGGAGACATTATTCGACAAGACATGATGCCGTTGACTCCTATTATCGTCATCGAGATATTCGAATGTTGGGACATTAATTACATGGGTTCTTTCCCTCCCTCATTTGTTTTCATATACATCCTCATCATGATAAACTATGTGTCAAAATGGGTTTAGGCCATAGCTATGAGGGCGAATGATAATAAGGTGGTGATAAAGTTCATTCATGAACATATACTCTCTCGCTTAGGTGCTCTCATGGAAATTATTTGTGATAACGGCACACACTTTTGTAATAGGCCATTTGAGAAATTAATGAGAAAGTATGGAGTTGTCCACAAGGTTGGGACGACTTATCACCCCCAAATGAATAGGCAAGAAGAGCTAGAAAATCGAGAGATTAAACAAACTCTTGACAAAACCATCGATCTCAACCAAAAGGATTGATTTACTCGATTAATCATTGTGCTATAGGATTATCGGACTGCATATAAGAACCCCCTCGAAATGTCCCCATTCTTCTTTGTCTATAGAAAACCTTGCCATCTCCCTGTCGAGTTAGAGCACAAAGCGTATTGGGCCATTAAGAGGTTGAACTACAACCTAGATAAAGCCGGTGAAGTGAGAAAACTTTAATTGTACGAGTTGGAAGAAATACACAACGATGCGTATGAGAGCGTCCACATATCAAAAGAAAGGATGAAACTCACACACGATCAAACTATCCATCAAAAGGAGTTTCATCCGGGTCAAAAGGTGATTCTTTACAACTCATGACTACACTGGTTTCTTGGTAAGCTACGTTTACGGTGGATCGACCCATTCGTCTTAAAGG
Organism: Sambucus nigra; assembly: GCA_949130495.1. Taxonomy (NCBI): domain Eukaryota; kingdom Viridiplantae; phylum Streptophyta; class Magnoliopsida; order Dipsacales; family Adoxaceae; genus Sambucus; species Sambucus nigra. Next base: position 94,373,108 of record OX422214.1, read on the forward strand.
ACAAGTTTCCCCACGAGAAATAAAGCTAGAAAATCCGAAGGGTGGGGATACATTTAAGGTTAAAGAACAACACCTAAAGCATATCTCAAGGTGTGTGTTGAGGAACAAAACACGATTTGGTTGTCGGACCCCGTCTGCGGGGATGCTTGAGTTTGAGAAAGAGGTCGTCTCACCCTGACACGTATGAGGTGATTTTTTGTTGTGTACTACTGAGTAAAGTCCATTTTATGGTATTTTAGAGGTCGCGATTTAGGAAGGTTAGGATCACCACATGGGGTTTTCACACACAGGAGAGCGTACATCACGTTTTGAAAAGGTTTTGAAGTGTCCTGAGTTACTGATATGTTAGGAGAATATTAGGAATCATTAGAGAGGAGAACTTTGGGATTTCAACACTTAGCCTATGGAAGAAAAGGAAAAAAAGGAGTTGAGGGAGAGATCAGTATGCAAACCTCAACCCGAACCAGTTTGGAAAGCGAACTGGTTTGCCCCAGCGCCCGAACCGGTTGAGATCACCTGCTACCAAATTCTTCCCCCTTTTTTCCCACCAAATTCATTCACCCCTACATCCGAAATTCACCCACCAAAAACATCCCTCCCACCCAAAATTTCACACTTTTCAATCCCTCCACCATTTCCTACCCCTTCCTTTACCCTTTCCCACCATAGCCCAAACTTTCACACCTATATATACCTCCCCCCCCCCCCCCCACACATTTTCCTCCACACCAAAAATCATATTCTCCTCTTCTCTTAATTTCCTTCAGCTCACTCCTCCACTTTTCAAGGGTAAGAAACTTCAACCCTCGCGTCATCAAATACGATTCCATCGACATCCTTGACGAAGAGGGCGACCATATATTTCGTTTAAACCAAGAGAGGGATTGGTTCAACTCATTTTTCAAGCCCACCCGTACCATTCACATTGAACACAAAGTCATGTGGGACGAGCTCCCCGCAGCGGTCACTTCCCTCTTCCACGGACGTGGGTGGTGCACCTTCTTTAACCCACCACTTGATTGGGGGTACGAGGACGAAGATTAAATTTTCTATGCCACTATCATTCGTAATTCACCCATGCTCCATGAAGCCTATGTGGATGAAATTTGATTCACATTCTCTCTTGCAATTATTCAACAAAAGATACAGGAAAAAAAGGGTCATTCCACCCCAACAATATGCTTACCCGGCCAATGGAGCTCCACGTACCAAATAAAGAATGGCTCTAAGATACCTTTCCCTTGGTCAAACTCCCCAAGACCGTTCACTATGCCCACATCATTACTTGTGGCACCATCCTCCAAACAATCAACGACTCGGTGGTCTACCTAAGCCATGAAAACCTCCTATACCATCTTCTCAACGAGTTAAACGGGTCAACCTCGCTCAACTCGTCTATACCAAAATTCTCCACAACGCGTATGATAATACTGACAAAGTCTCTCATCCATATGCATGCTTCATTATAAAGTTCATTCATGATGCTGAGGTGTGGCTCCCGACTCTCACACAAAATTTACAAAACCTATCGGGAAATCTTCCACAAATAGAAGTGTCCGTTGAATAAGAGGAGCCCAACCTCCACTATCGGCAGTGGACAAAGAACAACTCATGGAGGAAGACTCCCCAGTGCAAAACGAGGGATACAAAGCCGTGGAGGAGGAGGAGGACTCCGTATACGAGACCGAGTTAGATGAGGGGAGCTACCATGCATCAGTCATCAACCAACGAATTGACGATCTTGAGACTTGATTCGATGGGTTCATTTCAGAGTACCAGGGGTATCCTCATAACTATGAGCGTGATACTAGCATAATGGTGTGTCTCCAATCAAAGATGTATCGTCCAAATGCAGAAATTTCATATAACTACTATGACCCGTACGCCCCCAACCCTTTTGCGTATGGACCATTTGTGTGAAGCTCTTGTGTGGATGTTACCTTTTGATGTCATTCTTTAGTTTTGCACTGTACTTAATCTTTGAAAGAACTATGTCACTCTGTCCTTCTTTTATCAGATTATATATTGTCGTGGTTATTATTAATACAAAAAAATGCATTTGTTTATTTTCTCTATTTTATTACACATTCATTGTTTTTCTATTTAGATTTTAGTCCTTTTTGCACGGCGGCATTGCAAAAGTCTAAGTTGGAGGGGGGGTATACGGGCGTTTTCAAAATTTCACTAATTTCAAAAAGCCCAAAAAAATGAAAAATGTCAAAAAGTCAATAAAAATTCCAAAAATAATAAAAAAGTTAAAAAAATAATTCAAAATTAGTAAAAATTGGAAATTAACTCAACGTTCAATTCAGCGTTTAATTAAGTTATTGAAGATATCTAATTTTTTGTTTTCATCGGTTATGAGAAACGAGCGAGGTGTCGGCTTAAAAATGCATTAAAAATATCTTGAAATTAAATTCAATCTCGAGATGCACATGATAAAACAATAAGTAATTCGGATATATGAAGTTAGGCCATCGTTTGTTTACCCAAAGATATTACCCATAAAAAGTTATAAAGATATCCTTTTGCTAACCACTTTGAGCCTAATAAATTTTTCCTTTTCGTTTGTCAAACCCGAAAACCCAATTAGCCCGGAGTTGTGAAAATTAAAAATTCATCAAGGAAGTCCAAATGGTGCAATAAAAATGGGAAAGAAAAAAAATATAAAAATGCTAAACAAAAATACAATAAAAAAGTGAAAAAAATAGAAAGATATGAAGAAAAAAATAGAAGGAAAAAAAAGAAAATGAGAAAATGCCCAAAAAAAGTGCCAACGGACATCACACTACACCAAAAATAGGTATCTGACACGGTTTAAAATCGTGCCAAATCCATTCTAGCACGGTTTAAAATCGTGCCAGAATCGGGGGTGCCAGATTTTCTGGCATGGTTTAAAACCATGCCAGATTTTCCAATCTGGCCCACTTTTGGCACGCTTTTAAATCGTGTTAGGTATTAAAGCTGACACGCTTTTGGCACAGGTTAAAACCGTGCCAAATTTTCTATTTTCTGGCACTCTTTCGGCGTGATTATAAAGTGTGCCATATTGTTTTATAAGCATACTCAAATTTTATAATTTGTTACTATTTTGCCACTCTTTTAAACCGTGACAGATTTTTCAATTAATAAAAAAGTTAATATTTGGAAACAAATCTAGAAAATCTGCAAATTCCAAATTTGGTAGGAAAAATATTTATTATTTGCAAAAGAAAATCAAGAAAATTCAATTATAAATATCGCAGGTTGTTGACAAACTAATGTACATACAAACTTCAAAATATTACAAGAGCTAATAGTTCTAAGATAAAAAAAACTTGGGCAGAGTTTCCACTATTTTCTGAGCATTCCAAAACCTACTAATACAAAATGTACCAATATAAAGCCTGCATGGCAATAAAATTTGACAATAAAATAACTAAAGCCTGCACGACCATAAAAGTAAACAATAAAACTACTAAAGCTTGCACGACCATAACACAAAAAATAGAATCGCGAATATTAATGACACTAAATAAATAATTCCCTTGTTGTAAACCATTGACTTCTTCGTGTGTTCCACGTGGATAAAAGCTAGCGATTGAATGTTATCTTGCACAAAATAGGACACAAAAAAGATATGATATTAGTAACTAAATAATTTTTGTTAAAAAAATCGCATTCAAGCTGAAAAATTGCATGTACGAGTTATAATTATTATTATATTCTCAAACTGGAAGTCTCGTGACTATGTGATCAGTTCATATGAGTTACATTAGTCTCATACGAGGTGTTAGTTCCTCTTACGGTGCTGTTTGGGTTTTCACCCTTTAACGGCTTATTTTTAAGCATAATCCAGATATTTTCAAATTATTGTCATATTCTCAAATCAGGAGACCTGTGACTATGCGATCAGTTCCTACGAGTTACATTGGTCCCGTGCGATATGTTAGTGCCTCTTACAGGACTGCTTGGGGGCTGATTTAGGTTTTCACCCTTTAACGGCTTATTTTTAAGCCCATTCTAGATATTTTCAAATTATTCTCATATTCTTAAATTGGGAGACCCGTGACTAAGCGATTATTTCCTACGAGTTACATTGGTCCCGTTTGATGTGTTCATTTCTCTTATGGGCCATTTAGGGGATTATTTAGGCTGTCACCCTTTAACTGCTTGTTTTTAAGAGTAATCTAGATATTTTCAAATTATTGTCATATTCTCAAATCAGGAGACCCGTGACTATGCGGTAAGCTCCTATGAGTGACACTGGTCTCGTACGATGTGTTATTGACTCGTATGGGGTTATTTGGAGGCTGATTTAGGTTTTCACCCTTTAACAACTTATTTTTGAGCCTAATCTAGATATTTTCAAATTATCATCATATTCACAAACTGGTAGACCTGTGAATACGCGGTTATTTTCTACGAGTTACATTGGTCTCGTGCGATGTGTTCATGCCTCTTAAAGTTCCGTTTAGGGGATGGTTTGAGTTTTCATCAATTAATGGCGTGTTTTTAAGCATAATCTAAATGCTTTCAAATTATTATCATGTTTTCAAATCAGGAGACCCGTGACTACGTGACCAGTTCCTATGACTTACATTGGTCCCGTGCGATGTGTTAGTGCCTCTTACAGGGTCGTTTGGAGGCTGATTTAGGTTTTCATCCTTTAACGGCTTGTTTTTAGGCCCAATCTAGATATTTTGAAATTATTGTCATATTCTCAAACTGAGAGACCCATGATTACGTGGTTATTTCATACGAGTTACATTGGTCTCGTGCGATGTGTCCATGCCTCTTACGGGGCGGTTTGGAGGATGGTTTGGGGTTTCACCCTTTAACGACTTATGTTTAAGCGTAATTTAGATATTTTAAAATTATTGTCATATTCTCAAATCAGCCGATCCGTGACTACAAGGTTAATTCTTACGAGTTACATTGGTCCCGTGCGATGTATTAGTGACTCTTATAGGGTTGTTTCGGGGCTAATTTAGGTTTTCACCCTTTAACGGCTTGTTTTTAAGCTCAATCTAGATATTTTTAAATTATAGTCATATTCTCAAATTGGGAGATTCGTGACTACGAGGTTATTTCCTACGAGTTACATTGGTCCCGTGCAATGTGTTCATACCACTTACGGGCCCGTTTGGGGGCTAGTTTGGGTTTTCACCCTTTAACGACTTGTTTTTAAGTGTAATCTAGATATTTTCAAACTGTGTTTGTATAATAATATGTTTATTTATTGTATAACTTTTCTAACAACATGCATATGCATGTGTATACTTTTTTTAGATTCCAATATAGCGAGGGGTTCAATGCGTATTTTGGCCCCATTTTGATAAGAGATAAGACACAACCAGGTAATTAATTGCTATTTTTGCCGCATTTTGGCCTCATTTTAACCTATTTTTATTGCTATTTGGGGGCAGCAATATTCCCCTTTTTTATGGCAGCAATATGCCCCTGTTTTGGGGAGAAATAATCCTTTTTTTAAGGCAGCAATATGCCCCTCATTTGGGCAAAAATTACATACTTTTTTTTTACAGAAATTAAACTGCTTGCTACCCTTGTTTTGGCCTATTTATGTGGATATTTTTTGTCATATTCTTTAAGTTTATGTTTTCGTTGTTTTGCCTTGTTTATTCTAGGCATATGGTGGGAAAATTATAGAGAAGAGCAAGATAGTTTTAACAGTATGGATCTAAAATGTATTTTAAGCATCAAATAAAGAGGAAAATAAAATATTTATTAAGCATGAGAGAGGGTGAAAACTCAAATAAATATTACCTTTATCATTCGTTAGTGTCATCAATGGGAGGGACAAAGTCATCGTGCCAATATAAAAATCCATTATTTCCCACATCAACCAACGTCTCACAAGATCCTTGTTTTCCACCCCAAATTGGATATTCAGGCACTTTTATGAGGTCGAGTACGATCTTCACTTCTCTATTTCCTAACTCATGGAAGTGAACTGAAGATACAGCTCCTGGCGGAAATTTCCTAACCTAACCGACAACTTGACCAGTGTGAGATAATATTTTACATTCCACCATCAAGCTGAAACTTGAAACTTGGGATGCAGGGGGGAGTAAAAGGACTGGAAGGAGTTGCAGTGTTTGGAGATGGGAATGCATGAGTATTATGTCCAACACATGTGAACTTTCCACTCTCAAAATTCTTTACAAAATCTGAGAGTGTAGACTTTACACCCTCCATTTCTTCTCTGAGGTTATCCATATGATTCTTCGAACTTTCGTTGTTCGCATTTACCTCTTGAAGCATTTCTCGAGCAAATGCAGACGTCAATATAGTTGTTCTAAAAATTGCACACCCAACGCAATGAACATGTCCTCGCGTGTCTTTCCCAAATACATCAAAAATTAGCCCAACATCCAAGGTCTCCTCTTAACCACCCGCTTTCTATACATCTAGAAGCATTTTAACCGTATCTTGTACATAAAGACATTAAAGTTATCATTTTTATTACATATTGGGTAAAATATGCACATTATTTAGGGTCAACTCCTTACCTTCACCCAATGCTTGTTGCCACATTGAGTCATCAAACTCATCATCAAAAGCTTGCTCGAGCATACTAAGTCATTTTCTCGGCTATCTATACAACCGCTATAGCCTAGGGATTAAAGGAAAATGTCACATCACCTTCTTAGGTTTGGCCCCTGGGATATACAATTTCCTCCCCATCATTATCTTTTGAAGTATACTTGTATCGTAAAGCACCACATTTTAGATATTTATTACTTACTTTCATGCTCTTTCCTAAATAACATGCAATTGTTAATGCACACATCATACTTAATATATTTCATACCAATATCTCTAACCATGTTCTTAATTTTGATATAACTAGTTGTCAAGTTATTTCCTTCAGGGAGTAATTCATTCAGCAATCTAATAATTCCACCTGTGGCGCCATCTGATAAATTAAATTGCATTTTTATATCTTTTAACTTCACAAGAGAATACATGGTCGTGTGGCATGACGAACCAGTAGGAGGGTGCATTGGCTCCATTGCGAGTTGATGTAAATGCTCATATTTCTTGCCTTTGGCTGTACGTGTGTGAGAATACTTCAAAACGTCAAAAGTTTGGGGGCCTTCATCACCACCTACACAATTAGGCACACTAGGACCCACTTCAGTCGTGAACATCTCACAAGAATCATTCACAAGGTCATCTAAAGTCAGAATATTAGACACATCATTATGTTCTCCAATATTATTCGGAGCCATAGGTTGTGTTGGTCACTGGACTGGATTAAGAATTAATGTCTCCCCATGAAAATTCCATAAGGTGTAATTTATATCAATACCATAGTCCATAAAATGGATAAAGATTTCATCTAAAGTAACATTTCCTTTCCCATTATGACAACTTCTACACGGACATGAATGTATATCCCCAAGAATAGTGTTACGCACATACTGTAGAAACTCTAACACCCCGTCTCTATATGAATTGGTCTAAAAGTTTTTCTCCTTTATCCACTCTTTATTTATCATCGACGAAAACCTGATAAACATGTGGATGCAAAATGTGTTAATAAGATCTCGTCACATAAAATAGCTTTTCAAAATTTCAACAAGAGGAACTCTGGAGAATTATTAAATTGCAGAATTCACATATAATACATTATAATAATCGAAATTATCCCATAAGTACTCTCTAACCCCTCATTTGATATCTATTGGTGGGATCTCTCTCTCCAATAGGAGTAATAGTTTTGAAGAAATGTGGATCCTTTCTGCATCTTGACACAGTGAGTAAATTAGAGAAACCTAAAGCAATATAAGTGTGGACTAAGACCACGAAAATTAATGAAAGCCCACGACCAAATGAACAAACATCCATTCTTATGTTTTTGTTATTAAAAAAAAATAAAACCTTGAAACCTTAGGTTTTTAGTCAAGAACACATCATGAGCAACAACTCGCGTTCTTGGATAAAACCAACCTAAATCGCTTATAAAACTTCATATTTTAACCTAAAAGAAAAACCAAGCATTCTACCCTGCTTCTATAAACCCACGCCAATGATAATCAAGCCACATGACCTCATCAAACAATAATTATTCGACCCAAGAAAATAAAAAACCAAAGATGTTCTTCACCGTCCAAATACCATATCTAAAGAAACCCCAAACCCAAAATCAAGATCAATTTTCATGGTTATAATTCAACGATTTATCATTTCATGGTAAAACTATGTTTACGATTTTTACATGTTGATTAATTCAAGTTATCAGGCATTAATGGAAAAATAAAAAATATAAAAACCCTAGTTGGAGATTTCTAAACTACTCAGTATGAATCCATATAAATAATGATGAATCGATGGGCCAAAATATGAGAAATGACAATAAAGAGTTAAAACACCAAAGAAACTGCAGAAATAGAGGCAAAAACTAACATGAAAAGTGGTAAGTTCGAAGTCGCCGGACGAATTAAGGTATTTTTCTCTCAAAGCAGCAGCGACGGGAGGCAGCAACGATGATGACCTGCAGCGACGGGAGAAATGATGATGAGGCTAGAATTATTTGATGTGACCCCCAAGAAATCTTCCCTCTTGAAATCTTCCCTCTTGAAATTTGGTCGTCAGGTGAGCAGAGATGGGAGCAACGATGATGAGGCTAGAATGAGCAGCGGTGATGGGGACAATGGAGGGAAAAATCTTCCTTCTTGAAATTTGGTCGTGGGGTGAGTAGCGGCGACGGGTAGCATGGAGAGAGGGAGAGAGTTAGGTTAGAATGATTTGGCCCGTCTTGAAATTTTAGTCTCCACTTGAAATTTTGGGGTGTTATTTTTTAATGAAACATACTCATATTTGGAACAGTTTAAAACCGTGCCAGATTTTGGCACTATTTTAAACCGTGCCAGATTATGATAAAATCGCGCCAGATTCTGGGACAATTTTAAATCGTGCCAGAATCTCCTTGCCTCAGCGTGCCAGATTAGCATTTTTGGTGTAGTGTCATAAGCAAAATTTTCAACTCCAAAATCCTCAACCATTCCTATTTTACCCAATACACCTTATAATCCAAAAACGTCCTAACCGAGTCCGAATAACGAAGTTAATTAACGCGTGGAGAGATAAAATACGAAAAGATAATAAGAAAGATTAATTGGTGTGAATAAAAGATGATGTTTCCTATTTTATAATGACCGTAACCCATTGATGAAATCTTTTCACCGTAAAAAATTTGTCTTTCAATTTGTGTGCATATATCAATGTTCCACTATATTTACTCTTTATATCACGTACACCGAGAGAAAATAACTGCATTCGTAGAAATTCATTTGCTAGAGCATCCCTTGAGAATTTGAATCAAAGTAAATTTTTGGAAAAGTAATGCAATGATCAATCAATGGATATTAGTGCTTTAATTTTCGGCTTCGCTCACACACACTTATGAATTAAGATTATTGGATAAAACTTAAAAGCGATCATCTTTATGAAATTAAAACTTTATGGGTTTTAAATATTTTGATATTTTTCTTGAGTAAAAAAACTAATTATGTGGGTAAATTCACTGCAAACCCTCATGAGACACCACTCGTCCTACTAGGGTAGCCTAGCGGTTTAACAGCTTATTGCATACTCTAAATGTAAATGCTTGCTCGCGAAAGAGGTTTTCTACCCCAAATAAAGTTTTCGAAAGTTCTTTAGACTCATACCCTTATTCTTTTACATTGCTCGGGATGAGCTACGACCTAGTTAGGGGGTTTGATTCGGCGTATATATTTCATATTTATCCCCATAATTTAAGAATTTTTATAGTCCCTTGCAGTGTAAATAGATAGGAATTATCTCGTATTCATGCTACTAACCCTTTCCAGAGAGTATTTCTTCTTTTGTGCATTTCTCATATGTTTGACAAGTGTTTCGTGCAAGTGAATGTGGGGAGAAACTGGAACAAGGAAAGAAAAGAAGGAAAGTAATTTCAAGGGCAATAATATAATTTTACATCCATAGTCCGGATAAGGAGCCTAAAGGAAAGTTTAAGATCTTGAATCCAAGAGAACACTGGAGGAAACGAAATCCAAATTCGAGCTACGGTGAATAAGTTACATGCAACCGAAGTAGAGAAAAAAAATTGAAGGCAAAAGTGTAAATTTAGAAAATTAAAGAGTTAAACTGGTTTGCCCCTAGATGAACTGATTCAGTTAGTCTGATGAGGGAATTTTATTTTTGTCCTAGTTTTTAGCTAATGAGTATTATAAGTTTAGGACTCTTGTAAAACTAATCTAAGGATTTGTAACTTAGGATTAGACATGCATTACTTTAGTTTTAACCTAGTTTTAGAGAGTGAAGGAGAAGAAAAATATTGGAGAAAAGTTCTTCATCAAAAAATCATGTTCTTCATTGTTTGCATTCATATCATTCAATATAAGTATTCTTCTTTCTTTGCTCTCAAGTTTTACTATTTTTCTAGGTAATAATTATTGATTACCTTGCTGTAGAGAATCTATATATGTTTGTTTCCATTCTTTATGTTAATATAAATCCATGCAACGTAAAATATATGTTTAATTGAATTTTCACCATGTTCGGGTAAGTTTTTAGTGGGTTGGGATACATGAATCCAACTTAGGTGTTATGTAGGGACATAAAATCGTAACTAAATTAAATAATTAATTGGAGGCTTGATATTTTGTTGGTATAAGTGTTGTAGCCCTTTTAGCTTCGTTTTTCCTAGGTAATCGGAGTATTTAAGGATGCGATATGCGTGTTGACAATTTCATCTCACACTTTGAAATTATTTTTGATTATGTATTGTAAGGAGTGAAATCCCAATATACATATTGCTTAGACGAAATCAAAGTCTTCTTCTAATTAAATATTAAATTTTGTGAAAGTTTTATACCCGACATAATTATCGATGGCTCGGGGGCGTGTATTCCAATCCCATCTTTTCGCATAGAGTTTAAATTAAATTTTTTTTCGTGCATGCGTAGTTAGTTCACATTTATTAATAAGGTGGCATTCATTCATTATAATTTTATTTCAAATAATCATCATATTTTCTTTTCTTTTTGTGAGTCGATCGTTAGGTCTAGTCGCCTTCCTTAGTAGTCGTTAAGTTTTACTTCTTAGTCACTGAGTTCAATAACCAACTCGCTCGAATTATCACTTATACGATCGGCTCACTCTCGAGCCGTGTTCACACGCACTAGAGACACTTTTTGAGTCACGTCACATATCATTTTCATCTACCAAATCTAAAGAAATAATGACCTCCAATATGTATAAGGATAACATTTGTAGTCTCAATTGTGATGGAGTTAATGATATCATTTTGAATTTTAATAGATGTCGACTTGATATTTTTAAGAGCATTATTAATACAAACTTATTTATCCGCTCATTGTGATTCGAAACAAAATGTAATAACTAAAAAATAATTCCCCTTTTTAGTGATTCATCATTACCATGGAATCCCAACTCTTGGTGTAAAAGAAACTTAATACAATTAATTTAAGCATTCAAAGGTACACGATAGTCTGTTTGATTTTGACTAGTTTTTTTATCCAAAAAAACTCAGTGTGTTTTTCGGTTAATTAGATCATCACCTCCCTCACACATTTGTTGTTTATATTAGTAAGGTCTTCAAATGAATCAAACCTCTCTTTCTTTCTCCAATTCTTAAATCCATCATCGACGAAGAAATCACCACCACCTTTACCCCCATGCTCAACTTCGAAAATCAACAATACAAATCACATGTAATATGAATGTCAATGTTATATTCTAGCCAACTAGGGTGATTATTAAACCACAAATGGCTAAAACTTTTATTCTCACTTGCGTAAAAATGCCAATGAAAAATGTGATTTACAGGCTAAACAAAGGTATTTCTGCAAGTAGTGAAGTCAAATTACATCTCTTTCATTAACAATATACTCTTGAATATTTTTTCTGAACCTATGATCAACTGAGTAATCATCTGAATTGATTTCAACATTAAGCGATGGTGAGGATAAAGGCGAGTGGGAGTAGGTGACGTTTGGATTTCACTTTGTTCGCGGGTCTTTTTAATTTACAGCAAAATGATATTCTTAGAAATATAAATTTTTTATTGAAATTATATTTCAATAATTAAAATCAACAAATATTTCACCAAATATATTTTCAACAAATGATGCTTAACAAACAAATATTTCAGCAAAAATATTTCACTAATAAAAAATTAGGGGACAAATTTTTCACCATATATATATATATGTGTGTGTGTGTGTGTGTGTGTGTGTGTGTAGCAAATATAAATTAACACACAAATATATCACCAAATATAATTTTTGAACACACAAATAATTAACCTAATATATTTTCACATATATTTCACCAAAATCAACACACAAATATATTTACCAAAATTAACACGCACCCCTTAAATGTAATTAATAAATTAAAATCTTTAATTAGTAGAATTAATTAGAATGATATACGATGTAAATTAAACTAAATGAGTAAAGTTTACTTTATATGATTTTTGTGGATTTTGTTCAAATTAAACGAATAAAATGAATGTTTATTTAATTAAATTGTATTTTGGGGTTTTAGGTAAAAACCTTAGAGGCTTAGAGATATTTTGATAGTCCTTAGGCACCAAGTTCAGCCTTGGAAAGGAACTAATCTCGTATTCAATGTGTGTGTATTTGAAGAGTTACGAGAAAGAATGATTTGTAACAACGAGAATTAAGGTAAAACAAAATAAAAGGTGTATAGAGGTTGCGCACGATTGCACCCACGGCCACATGGTTTGGATTTGTGCTCACAACATTAAGCCAACAACTGTGAGAGAAAAGGGGCACAATTGCGACCTTAATTTCTCGCAGCCCCCATGTGTGTGGTTTTGCGTTCGCAAGCGGTGATATGCCTAGGGGGAAGTTATTGTGTTAACGGTGGGCACGGGAGTGCTAGTCTTCCGATCCACTACTCCCCCTAAGATCGGGTTATCGGTTCGACGTGGGTCGATGATTTTACCCTGGAAACTATACGATAACTTATTGAGTTTTTTTTTGCATGCTCCGGGTTTAGGCCTGAGCCTGATGTGTTTTCATGCGAGGGCCTGTCGGTTGTTCAGAGTCATCAATTTATTTTATATAAAAAAAATAAAAATTTTGGGTAGCCATTTTGGGTTAATACTAAGGAAGGTTGACCTTTAAATGATCAACATATTCTTGTTGTGTGGATTCGGGAATCAAGTTACAAGTGGGGAAAGTGTTAAGCACCCCACTTGTTATGTATGCTTCCTTAATTATATATTTATTATCGCTCCTAACATTATTTTATTACTTTTTGTTTATTTTATAAGATGCTTAGAAATCTTAGTTTGATGATCCCTTAAAATGTAGATAGGTGCTTAGGTATAAAGACGGTACTAATTAGAGGTGTATGAATGTCACTTAAACCGGTGCGCATACACAAAAGTGCTTATGTATGACTACGTATCCGTATAACGGGTGGCCGTTAGAATGTATGTGATTGTGCGAGAAGTTTGATATCTCGTTTGAAGTTTTAGGGAATATAGAAAGGTAATATGAGAGACAGTTAGATCTTTGGGGGGACAATATAACAAAATAAATATTTTTGATGTTGGTGCTCACGAGTTGGACTCGATATTGTGTATACGTACTCCTATAGCCACAAGATCAAATCCCACGCAGTTCGATGGAGATTAGTGTATACATGTTTAAACATTTTTATGTACATGAGAAAGAGGTCGCGGCTTTGAGATAGTTCGATATCTCATTTGCTTCGAAAATGGATAAGGGATGAAAGATGATTGCATCTCGGTGGGGACAATATATCATGAGACATATTATCGAGGCTTGTGCTCATGAAAAGGACTCGGCATTGCACCTAAGTACTCATATAGCCACAAGATCAAAGCCTATATAGTTCAGTTATACACATGTTTTAACGTGTTGTTTGTGCAAGTGTAGGAATTGGCTGGTAAAGGGGGATAAGATATCTATAGGACAAAGGGTTGCTTCGGTGGAGATTCATAATGGGAATGGGCCTGAAGATCACTGATATTCACATATGATTTTATAATCATCATGAGATCACTAATTGGAAGGTATTGCCCTTCAAACTAGTTTGGAGGTGTTATGCTAAGGATGTCATATTTTAGACATTGAAGGAGGAGGTTTGGACTAAATATGGAGGCATTACTAAGAAATAATACACCGAGAGACGTATTATGAGGTTTGGTATTCATGAGTTTGATACGTACCTAAGAGGAATTGGGGTTTAAAGAAAATGTAGTTTCCACAAACGGAACATATTTACGGGTGTAGGCAATGGGATACCGAGTATATAACATACAACATTACGGTATTTATGAAGCCTAACACTTAATATATCATTTCCATTTTTTGGATAAATATATTTATACATTAGTCAAAGGCCGATGCTTCAAAACTATTTGTGGGAAAACACATCTTCGGGATGATGTTGTAGCAACGGGATTTATTCGCTTAGATAAGTGGTGGGTGTAGCCAAATTTTAGACTTTGGCTTATGCGAAGTTTTGGGCTGACTAGACTCACTGATACTTTCCTGAGAACGATTTTAAAAGGTATTTTTTCATATTTGCAATAGTCGTTGTGGTATATGATTAACATTTATTTAATATATAAGCATGCCAATTTAATAAACAAAGGTGTTGGGGTAGAAACCAGAATTTAAAATATAAATACTATAAAGTGCATAAAAGATCCGCTAAACGGGGATCGAGCTAAATGAGATAAATAAATATGGATAGTTTATTACAATATATGTAAGAGAGAAGTTCTCGTAGTGATAGGGTGCTTAAATATAAACTTAGGCATAACCTTTATTAATGGTGATAATTTAACAGACAAGATGCTATTGGCAATGAAGAAATAAACTCAATGGGAATGAATCAAACTCCTTAGCGTAAGCTCACAAACTCTCGTGTATAACTTAATAATAAGCAATAAGTATAATCTATTTAAAATAATAAATGAACTCTTGAAACTACTACTTAGAGGGAGAGAAAATCAAACACTCTAAATACACCCAAGGTAAGCAGCTCAAACACCAAGGTATGAAGGTATAAAGGTCAAGCCTCAATTAATGCCTATGTCTTAGTAGAATCCTTGGGTAAAGATATCAATGGTGAAGGATAAACGATCTAGTTTTTTGAAAGTCTATATCTCTATTTATCTTATGCGTATAGCCTTTTTTTCATTCGACCTATATCAATGGAATAATATAGTACATTTATATGATTTGTCCCAACCTCGTGGATCCTTAAATCCATTTTACTAGGTTTGGCACGCCCATATTGGTCTCCCCACCCATCCTCTAGTGGGTATAAAATTGTTCGGCATGGAGAAACGTTGTCTCCCACCATGGACGGAAATATTAATTTAATTAAAAGGTACTGATTGCTCTACCCAACACAATATGTAAACTC
The DNA here is from genome assembly GCA_949130495.1 of Sambucus nigra. NCBI lineage: Eukaryota > Viridiplantae > Streptophyta > Magnoliopsida > Dipsacales > Adoxaceae > Sambucus > Sambucus nigra. The sequence goes on from OX422214.1 coordinate 94,388,558, forward strand.
TATAGGCACGGAACCATATGTAAAAGGAATATTCCTTTGTGTCAGTTAATGATTCTCTACATCCGCACCCCCTTGCCACTCATAAACACTTTTGGTCGAGGGAACTAGTGGTTGATCGCAATATGTTTCTTCGGCTTATGATCTCTCAAACTAGCTAGTATTTTAACTGGTGTACCTAAAGAGGTTAAGTCATGCCTTAACATTGCCTTGCTCCTCAATCCTCTAAACTAGTTCCCTTAAAGGTTCCCTAAGTGAGGTTGTTCGATAAAGCATGAAAACTCTCCTCAGTCCTGCCAGACTTGGCCCCGTGCGTATACCGAGTAACCTCACTAATATTACATTAGGTCTCATTTATTATAACACACCTCATAAATACACAACTCACGTCAAAATGAATTATAAAGGTTCTCCGAATCATCTCCCTTAGGAACGATTTTCTGTTCCTTCTCCAGCTTACTCTAACTTTCTCTACCTTTGCTCGAACTGGATTTTGAGCCAGATCACTTGACTCTTTACACTCCTTTGTAGTTTATCTAAACTGTGTCAAATCCTCCTCTAGTTTCCTTTAATGATGGGAATTATCTCTAATTATATTTTTATCTTTAAGCCCCCTACCTTGATCCGAATAACCTCTACTCTGACAAACCTCTCCTTGTGTGGCTACGAATAGACTTGATCCGTGGGAACTTTCTATGAACAAGCTTGATCTGTAGGTACCCTTGACGAACAAACTTGATTCGTAAGAACTTTAAGCGAGGAAACTTGGTTGATAAAAATTTAAACAGCTGGCTTTTGAAAAGACGGCGCAACCTTTTCTTTATAAATAAGTTTCCCTCTTTTTTGTCACGTGCCACTAATTAATGATAAAGTCTAATCGTTTGACCTATCTACTGCTATATTACCATGAGGCAAGTTAGGGTTATCTATTCCGAACTCGTTTTCCCAAAAGCCATCATCACTTTTAGAATCCCCATGTGTGGGAAAATAAAATGTCAGGTCCATTCCAAACAGCAATATCCATTTTGTTTAAAACCCAACACATAAACGATTTCTTCACACTTTTAAAATTTTCTACCATTAAAGCACAGGGATCAATATTTTCTTAGAGAGAGAAAGCTATATTTGCCCTCTAATATCACCGTAAACCACTGTGAAGTCCCATATCCACTGCCTATTTCTCGTCTCTTTCCCTTCTATTTTGCTTTCATGTCATTTCCTCCACTAAAACCTTAATCTAATCATCAATGGCCTCCTCCAGTCATCAGTTAGAGGTTTTTGGCTAAGTTTCTATCCAATCCCTAGAGGTTACGATGGCGGCATGTCAAGCCCAATATCAGTTGCATCATCATTCTCCCTACTTTGGGAAGAATGATAATTTTAAGGGAGACTACAAATCATTTTTTATTCAGCTATAAAATAAAGATGATACTTTAACGTTGGGGGATGAACCATAAAAGAGATAACACTAAGGATACCTAGCCCCCGTTGGGACTCTCCATTTCAGGTTAGACCGTGGGGACATCACCTATTCCCACATTAATTTCGATGCACCTGGAGGCTCTCCAGAAGCTTTTATACTTGGACAAACTACATCCACGAAACCTAATCTGTCATCCACAAAAAGGTTGGTCTTATCCACACTTCTTGGTTTGGTAATTTTACCTTGTACAGGCATAATGTATCCCTTCAGCTATTAGTCTATTAGTGGAACCAAGTGTCCCTTACCTTCATTGTAGCTTAGGGTGAATTTACGATCACCCTTGAAGACGTGTGTGAGTTTATGGTCCTTGATCCCCATGGTGCTTCTTCTTACAGCGGTGAATCTCTTGATGTCACTGAAGCTACAACGTGAGCAGACTTGGACATGATCTGTCATGAATGTGTTGGGAATTCTGACAAAGAAACCTTCACTCAACTTATCAAGTTTATTTATAAGGTTCCTTCAAAATCCACCAAGGATAAGAGGGCCATAGGTATCACTCATAACGCAACTTTTGGTGAAGATCAAGATTCTTCGCTGGAGTTAGCTGCTTATATTTTGTGTGTGCTTTCTCCTTTCCGTCTATCGGACAAGCCTAATAATAAACCTCGCAGAGATTCAATCAATATTTCTATGAGGATATCTTATGGGTTTTATCTTTCGCTTATTGCCATCACCCTTGGGTCCCTCTATACTTGGCTAGACAAGATTCATGTTGACATGGAGAGTTCTTTGAGGAGGTATGACCTCTTTAACTTCGCCAACACTATTCTTTTAACGGGGTTCCTTTACACGAGTTTCCCCTTTGTTGTCCCCTTGGATATCCTTCTCGTTTCATCTGCTGTAAAATGTCCAAGGTTACTCCGTTAGAATAAGAAACAAAGCAAGAAGGACTTACTTCCCTTTCTTGACAGGTACTCTACCTTTGCTGCCAGGCCTTATAGTGGGGAAACTCAAGACCAAACATGGTCATTCTTTACTAAAGCCAATCTTCCATTTGAAATAATAACATCAGAAATGGTTACCGCTAAACCTACTTTAGTTATTATTCTCCTTCTTATTCCTGGTAGTGTTCCCTTATTCACTAAGTGGGGTGTTAAAAGTGAGGATCATTACCCCTACCATTCTACCAATCAATTTGGGTATGGCCAAGGATCCCCTCAAGGCCAATTAAAGCAGCAGTGTCAATGAAATGTTCTCTACAGCTTGTTTGAACTTTACAACTGCCGCTATTGTAGCTCTTTATGGGGAGTTGAAGAACAAACCCACCATTCCAAGAAATAAAGGGTAAGGTGATGTATTATTTATCTGGCTCATGAACTTTTAGCCATCTCAACTCAAACAACTTAGGGAGTGTATCAAGGCTCTTACTTCATATCCATTGGTTAATCGGTACTTCCTCAATGAGCTTGGACTTAAAAACAACTCAGTAATAGGAGTTGAATTTGAGTTGAGAACCACAAAGAATAGTCTTCCACGGGAGTTACCTCCTTTGGCCGAGCGATATGCCTCAAAAGAGAAAGAAGAAAACAAATGCCCCTGCCACTGCTGTTGTCAAAAGAAAATCTTCCTCTATAGTTGATTCATCAATTGAGGAAGCTTCCCTCCTAGATCCCAAGAAATCCAAATCAAAGGAGAATGTTAACGAATTGGTTAGGGCACCTCTGGAATCCGTTCGACCACCAAATCTAGAATTGATGCAACAATTTCATTTAGTAATTGCTGAGGTCTTTTATGCCTTCGATCATTTTCCAATTATTCCCCCTGTTCAACCCCCTATTTATCGTGTTGTTGATTATCAGATTCCATGCAAGCAAAGCTAAAAAATTGATCAATCCAAAGAGGGACCTTCCTTTGGGGCCCCATATCAATGTAAAAAACATTTGGACACCAAAATGCTGAGGAAATGTGTAACTTAAGAACACGTTGTGATCCCCCAGTCTAAGTCATACTCCAACACCACCAGGTTCCTCTAAATCCATTATTTCAGAGTATAGCCCCATGAATAAAGATGTCATAGCTGCTTCAACACAGGCTGTCCCAATGCTACACATTTCTCCTACTCCAGAGGTAACAATTTACTTAATTTGTACAAGTTTTCTTGTGTTGATGTTATCCCTCTCATACTTTCTTATGTTTTTCTTTACTCTTTAGTAATCTTCATCCCCTAGTTATTCTCCACCACCCCTAAGGGACCTCTCAAGCCCAATCGTCAATGAACCTACCCCCAAACCAGCTCAAGCTCGTCGCATATTGATGATTAGGATTACATACACAAGGCATACTTCCTCCACTCATGTGAGTGAGGTAGAACGTATATTGTTGTTTGAAGATAAAAAATTAGTCCCTTTGGAAGTTCTAGTGAGGTTTTAACGATGCCTGACCTTCCTTCCTCAATGACCTCTAACTCCCCATCCTACAACATTTTACAACTGGCTATGATTCCTCCAGGCAACCTACTAAAGGTTAAAACAACTCAAGTTTGTCAAAGTATAAGAGAAAAAGTAAAAACAATTTGAAGAGCATTACTCACCATATTTGGGGGGATATGTGCACCCTAATGACAAAGTATGATGAACAAAGCACCTCTTCTTACAAAAAATTTATAAAGTCTAAGCCGCAAAATAGCTCACATGTTCACGCAAGGTGGTTAACCTCAAGTCCTATTTTTTTAAAAAAATGAATAAATAGGACAATCATTCCATGAGCTTAAGGAAAAGTTTTATATATTACTCACAAAGTTGATAGCAAGCACTCCCATATAAAAAAGGAGCAACACTGATTCATAAGGGGACATTGCCAAGAATAGAGAATAGTCCACAACATATGAATACAACAAATCAACAAATAAATGTATGTAAACAAGGAAATAAGTAGACAGTAGAAAAGAATAAGGAGATAATCTTCTTTCATTTATATAAAGGACCTGCTCCAAATACATCAGACCTAGCTATTACATACAAAATAAATAAAGATTATAAATGTCAACTAGAAAGTAAAAATAAAAGATTGTATTTTGATAAGAAACCCTCATATGAGGGAACATGTTTGATCTTCCTGTAGCTTATCAATCTAAGCAGTCCCCTCTTCATTACTAGATAAAACTTAGCCAATATGGCCTCTATTGATCTGCTCCCAAAGGAAGTTAACTTCTGAATGGCGTCGCTCGGCCTTGGTCCTCTCGGATGACTTGGCTTTTATCTGTCTCTTGGCAGTTGGGAAAACAAGATGGCAAACGGAAGCATCGATTCAATCAAGCTTAAAGTGGTAGTAGTTCTCGAAGTCCCTTATGATAGATATATAGAAAAAGGCTAGCCCTCGCATTGGTAACTTCAGAGGGAGGAGTGCATGTGAATTCATGGATGTGGATAGCAAGGGCCTTTAAGTTATGGATGATAAAATTTACTACGTTGCAGACTCTCCTGATAGTGAAAGTCTCAGGGTAGTTCTCAAAGATCATGTCCAAGACATGACGATCAACTGACCTAAACTTGCTAGGGTAGTATTTGCGCCACGTATAGACATTCGAATGATCCATCTCTATGGCATTAACTTCAGTATCTAGATATCTAGCCTCAGAAGGTGGGGACTCCTCACAAGATGGATCACCCTCAGAGCGAGTGGCCTCATTGTCCCCTACCTCCACCTCCTTACCACCATCAGTCTTATTTACCTCCTAATGAAAATAAAATAATAAGGGAAGAAAGTAAGTAAATATATACAACTTAAAATATGATATCAAGAGAAATCCACAAAGGAAAAGGAGGGGCAGCACTTACTCGCATGCTAAGAGGGATCAGCATGCTGCCAGATAGACGATGCTACTCCCTTGGGGTGACCACATGCTCTGCATAGGTGGGATCACTAGTGGTACCAACCTAAAAAAGGCAAAAGAAAAGAGGATAGTCACTTGAATAGTGGAAAAAGAAAAGAACAAGAAAACAAGTATGACAGTGTGTAATACCTGAGGAGTGTTCGCAGTAGCACTCACAACCTATTCCACCAATAGAGGAACGCTTGCGCCATTAACCTGAAGATAAAGAAATAGGAAAGTGTCAGTTGAGCACTTGCACAGTAAAATCAAGTTAAAACAAAAGAGAGAATGGTATGACAGTATAGTACCTGAGGGCCCGCAACGAAACCCATAGCCTATTCCACATATAAAGGAACACTCATGGTACTAGCCTAAAAATAGTAAAATAGGCAAGTGTCATTCGAGCACTTGCGCAGTAAAAGAAATTTAAGAAAAAAATAGGTATGACAGAGTAATACCTAAGAAGAACCTGCTTACATGACCACGGAAGGTTCCACTAGCAAAAAACACTCATAGCACTGACCTAAATGAAAAAATGGAGAAGTGTCAATTAAAACACTTGCACAGAAAAAGCAAGTCACAAAAGAATAAGGTACACCAGAGTAATGCTTAATAAAGATCGGTAGCAATGCCTACAGAGTGTTCCACGGGCAAGGGAACATTGGCATCATTAATCTGGAAATAGGAGAAAAGAAAAATGGCTAAAAACACTTGTTAAGTATAAGAAAAGTCCGGAAAACCCAAAGCATGCCAAAATAATACATGGGCCTTCGAAGAAGCATTTGAAATAGCGACAACTAAAGGTGAAACAGGCAAAGAGGTGTCAGTGGTGCTCGTTTAATTTTATTGACAAGAAAGATTGAATACGAAATGTACAAGTTTTTGAAAATAAGTGTAAAAATGCGTCAGTTAAAGTACGTAGATCGCAAAAGAGGGAGAGGCTCTTGAATCCTCAATCGAGGGTGGAGATATGCTTGTACTAACCTGTTAAGGAAGAATCTATCAGTAGGAAGTTAACCAAAGAAAAGAATAAGAATTACAAATTCATATGACTAAGTACCTGTGCTAATCTAGTGTCCTGAGAAATAGGCTCACTCAAAGTGATGCTATAGATGGGATGAATGAAGAGGGCCTGGACTTGAGGCCTACTATCTATGAAGAGACTCACCCTTGGGATATATATCCTCCCAGAAGGATGTAACCCGTGGATGACTACCCATGTGTGAAATAGTATACCCCCACTAGTGTGGGGTGATATGCCATTATGAGACCTCGTCTCGGCTCAAGCCAGGCTCAGTCTAAGCTAACTCTACAAAACATCCTCACATGAGCCATCTAATACAATTGACTTATCCCATCTCGTCTTGATCTTAGGTAAAGACCACAGGCAACCTTGGCTAGCCTAACATATCGCATCATCTACATCATAAGACCGAGATGTCTTAAGCTAGCCTATACTCTCATCTCTTCCTAACTCTGGTCAATCGAGACTACACTTAGAAATCACCAACGCGAAATCCAATAGTACAAGGGTGGTCTCATACTCGGCCAGGATGACACTTTAACGCAGCATGAAACATTTGACATGTGACAGGGCGCATGAAATGGGGCACATATGAGAGAGTGCACATGGATTGCGAGCCCCACGTGGACAAAATCGTTACAACAGAATCATTCCCACCTTACTTACATTCACAAGAGATAGATAACATCGTATCATTGGTTATTTGGTGTTGTGCATGCCTCATGCATGCCTGAGATGCGTATGATGACACCCCAGCCATATAAATACTTGTCTTTTACGTCGTTGTAAAGGATCGATCACTATAAACCCTAGCTGAAGCTCTGTCAAAATCACTATAGAGAGATAACTTGACTGATTGTATCCAAAGGCCATTAGAGCCCATATTTAGTGGATTTCACATAGTCACGCAATGGAAGTAGGCCCTCTAAAGGTTAAACCACTTATATCTGATGTTATCATCTTCTTTGCCTTATCCCTTTCTATATTTTAGACCTGTTTATACTCCCTTGTTGTGGTGGTTTGTGCTTATTCATACATTGACTTGGTGATACCATTTCTGGTATCATCAATCTGGCATCGTCCGTGGAAGCAAGATAGTCATCTTCTTCCCTTTCTCCGTAGCTACTCCACCGAATTCTCTGGGGGTAGTTCAACCTCACACTTATTTAAGCTTGAACCACCATTCAAAGAGCTCTAGTTTGAGTTCAAGATCACTTTCAGTTCATCTAGATAACTTCCAGTACATCACTTGGTTTTTTTGGTCACCAGAACTCTTCGATGGCATCAGATCCTCCTACTATAGGTGGAGCTAGTACTAGCCAAGCCCCACCTCAGTCAGACATAGCTGAAGTGGCGGTGGCCCTGCGCTCCTTAATGGAAAGTCATCGATAGATGCAGGCGACTCGTGCTTCATTTAGGCAAAATATGGTGTCTAGACCTGCCACAGCCGGAGATGAGATCATAACTCCAGCTACCATGGAAGGTGTTCCAGATCCATTAGCTAGGGGACCAACCCATTCCCCATTCAAATAGATTCCTCCTCAACATAGGCATATAGATGTGGCCGACCCTAGGCATTTACACCTGGGGAGGTCGGATCAAGAGTGACCTTATAATGATGATGATGAATTCTATGATGATGAGGATGACAGTGAATGTTGGGACCCTTATCAAATTTCTAGAGGAACTGTACGACCAATTCAACCGAGCTGAGGATGTAGTAGAAGTAAAGCCAATATTGTAAGCCAAGGGAATTATTTTTGGATAAACTAAGCAGAGGTCCGACCTTTAATAGGCTCGGCCCAAAAGCAGAGGATCTGAGGAATCGCCTCTCTAGATATCGAAGTATCACTGGTTCCAGAAGGAATGATAGATGTGATGATCATAGACCTCCTAGAGGTCAAGACGAGGAACTACGAGAGGTGAATAGCCGACATAAGATAGTTGCTAGAAGGCCCTCAATTTGTCCCGTCGACAGAAAAAGGGCTGAAGATAATGTGGCTTTGGCCGAGGATGTAGCTACAACCGAGGGGCCCTAGAATGATTCCATTTAGTGACTGGAGGATAATATTGGGGATAACATGAAAAACCGATACCCCTTATAGAGGGGCTACACTGAAGGCCTCCCCGTTGTGGAAAAGATCGTGAGTTACCCAACCCCAACTAAGTTCAAGTCGTCGGTGGTCATGTCTAAGTATTATGGGAGCACTAATCCCATCCACCATGTGAAGATGTAATAATAATTTGTTGATATCTACTCTGTCTCAAACGAGATGAGGTATCGGCCTTCTTAAGTACACTGACAAGTGCAGCTCATGTGTGGTTCACCTCTCTCCCTAAAAACTTGTGAATGATATGTGATAATGATTAAATTGAATTCACAAATTCTAATTTTAAACTTATTTAATTGGAGTCAATTTTTATCCCAATTAATTCAGCCCCAAAACACAAACAACTACATAGGTAAAATTAAACCAACATAAATAAATTGCTGACATACAGACTTCAGGAAAAAACCAAAAGGGAAAACCCTTTTATTTCATTCTGTAAAATAAATTGCAACTTACATACATAATGAAATTTGCAATGAATATCACACAGATACTCACCTAGAGTCAGCATTGGATTAACCGTAGTAGCCCACAAGAACACATAGTCTAAATCAGCAAGGAACACCCACTAGTACTCCCAAATGACACACAGTCGTCAGTCGTTGATTTATCCTCTCTACACGAGAAACTTTACCAAAGATGTATCTTGGATTCCAAAACAATTCACTAAACTATTAGAATTTTTGTGAATTGAAAAACAAAGGTTTGAACCCTAAAAGAAGAAGACAAAAGTATTCTACAAATTGCAGTTTTCGTGTAATATAAAAAGTCAGGTCTTCTTATGAAATAATGACTCATTTAACTGTAATACCCCGTAAATTTTATTGATATTTATTTAAGGGATTAATTAAATTAAATGAGAATTAATTGGGAATTAATCTGGATATAAATACTAACGAGATGTGATTTGGTATTTGATTATGATGTGTATATATGGAAATATATGATTATTGAAAATATTAAAAATTGTCGCGAGACTGATATACAACAATTTGGGAAATTTAGTTGGGACGCGCGTGTCAGTCGCGTCAGGAATGTAATTATTTGAATTAAAAAGTGAATTTTATTTTTATCAACCGAATGGTCATTTTGAGTGTGCCAACGAGTCCGGAAAGGTCAAAATAGTCAGAAAACACTATCTGGGGGTTTAGTTTGGGTCCCGGGACATTTTTGGGCCATACCGGCAACTTAAAAGGGTATTTTGGTAATTTTAAAAATATAGGAATTAAAACCCACGAATTTTAGGAGTTAATTATATATTATTTAGGAAACCACTAAGCCCATTTTCAGCATTAGATGAGTTAGAGGGCTACGGGAGTTATAGGAGAGTTTGAAGAGTTCCAAGAGAAAACCTCCAACCACCATCTCCAACCTTGGGAGAAAATCTGTTGAGAAAGGAGAGAATCAACCTTCATTCACCAACACCAATTCTGAAGAACAATCTAAGGCAAGTGATTTGATATTTTTAGTGCATTGAATATGTCTTCCATGTTTAGTGTAGGAATTATCTTATATTGAAATTTTTGAAGAAAACCCATGAAATTGTTGGAGAAACTTTGAATTTGGGTTAGGATTTGCATGTAGAATGATGATGGACTGATTTAATATTCTAAGAGTTATATATGATGATTTAAAAAACGGATTTATGATGAGTAATTGGGCATAAGAAAATTATGAGTTCATGTTCATAGGGTTTAGGGAAATATTTGGAGATTTATATTAATTCCATGATGATTTGTAAGATTTGACCCCTAAAATATGTTAAGGGATGATCTAGAATGATTAAAAATGGTTTAAAAACGTTAGAACATAACTTGGATGGTCTTAGGGTGGATTTAGAGAAGAGAGGAATTAAGAAAATCGGACTTGGGAATTTCTGGGTTGAAACTGCCATCTCGTTAGAAGACTTGCCCAGGTCGTTCGAACGACCTCGTTCGAATGAACTTCTAACGAGATGACAGTATAACTTCTAACGAGTTGGTAGTTCAATCGAAGCCTTTGGTTCGAACGAGTTTCGTTCGAACGACCTCGTTCGAACGAGATTTCTAACGAGTTGACAGAATGGCCTTTTTGGCCTGAATTTATTTTTAGTATCCCGTAGACTTATTTAAATGATGAGATAACCTTCCCTTATTAACTAGTGGGTATAGTTGGGAGATTGGGGTACATTGAGGAGTAAAACTTAGAATCGTGTAGTAAACCGGATGACATTTGTGGATTGGAAAGCGAGTAACTAATCACGAAGTGAGAATAATTGATAACTTAAATGCATATAAACCGGGGACTTGTGACTTGTATAACACTAAGTGTTGGTATAAGAACGAGAAGTATACCACTAATAAAATATTGAAATATCTAAGATGTGTGAATGCTTAGTATATGTAGTTATCTGTGTATAACATACCTACCGTACTTGCTATCATGGGAGGTTGGCGTTCGTTTAGGGCCATCTAATCTTTTTGTGCCTACGGGGGGGGGGGGGGGGGGATCTAGATTGGTACCTCGAGGACATAGGTCAGAGAAGGGATTATTGAGAAGTAAATAAGTCTGCTGATCATGGGAGCATAGGTATATGCGTGACCCATGTGATGTGAACTATGTTCGCCTCCATTGTTTGTGATTGTTGTTAATGAAACGTTTCCTGAGAGATTCGGAATACGTGGTCCTCATGTACGTGATGTACCGGGGTTTGATAGCAAAGTATGTGAGCATCGCAGTTTAGTCTTAGGGTGCTAGTATTGTATATTTATGATGAGAATAATATACGGTTAATTGAAATGAATTGTCATGAATAAATGTGAGTATTAATAATAGTAATAGTTTGTCAAGTAAAAATGGAAGATTTCTAGTAATTAGTAGTACTAACATGGGAAACTGTGTAGCAAGTTAAGGCACTCTGTTAACTAAAAGTTGTTGGGAATTGAATTAGATATCGTATAGAAATATTAGATTTTAGTATCGAACTAGTTAGATATGGGAACAACTAGAATGGGTACGGGTACGATAGGAGTGCACAATTAGTTGAGAGGTGAGGAACTCATGTGAGTGCACACACTATCATGTACTTTATATTCACTATTTAATGATATTAATCACTTGCAAAATTTTTAAATTATTTTCACAATCGGGCTCTGACCTGTTTGCTTTCAAATCTATTTTTGTAAAAACCTTTTAGGTGCACAGTCACAAGGACACCATGCATAGGAGTTCTATTCAGGTGACATGCTGTAGTTGCTGTGGAAGTTATAGGACCTTGGCAGTAGACGCCTCCATTTACAATATTGATTCCATTATCAGTTTTTCTCATTTGTTGGGAATGTCGCCCCATTTCTAATAAAGACATCTTATTTTTCAGTCATTTCAGACTTTGGGTTGTAATAAAATTTACTGATGCAGACTTGGTATTTATTTACTTCAGTATTTGGATTATGGTGAGGAGTTTTCCTCCAGACGCATTATTATTTGATGGTTAATCTATTGTGACTATGTTGTGGTGGTTAAGTTAGCTTTCCATATTTCACTTATTGTATGTTAATCGGATTTAATTAAAATTGGCAACTCACTTTTTAAATATTAGGTGGCTAGTAACGTTTTCGACAGTGATGCTATGAACTGAACCAACTTGGCATTTTGTATTAATTTAATAAAGGAGTAGCTACCCGGTATTTAATTAGTCGGGGTGTCACATTAACATGCTTTATAAAAAAAACTTGAGTCGGTCAATCGCTCAAACAAAGTCCTTGTGTCGCTTGAATGAGGGTAGATGTCGCTTGAATGAGGATTCACACTCGATACATATGTCATTTTAACGATAGTAGGTCTCTTGAACGACCTTTAATGAAATATTAATTTTTTTGTTCAATGTCTGCCTCAGCACTTAGAAAAATATTTTGACAAAAAACAACGCCTCAAGTGTTTGAAAACAGTTTAGAAAAATTATTCCAACACTTATAATGAACCGTAAATGGTACTTAAAAACAACCTTACCTAAATTAATCTCGCAGAGGCTTTTATATTGAAGAAATTTGATATTCGGATCCATCTCGATGCATGATTGATCTTAAATAAATCTTCGACGGTTGTAGCGGTATACAACATACACTAATGTGAACCTCGACTAATAAAATATGTCCTTACAAATATGCCCCTATCTCTATGTCGGTACAAACTAAAAACATCTAAATTATCAAATCAAATGGCCTATACAAATATAATACCCTCCCATGAATCCAAAACTGAAAAGGTACTAAAAATGCAAGTCTATAAACTTTCTTAAAAAAATTTTCAACTTTAAAATTTCTTTGTCATCATCAGGGTGTGCAAAATATGATCTTCAATTTTTATACCTACACACATGAGACAAGAAACAAATAACTTCTGACGTATCGAGTTTTAAATAAGATAAACATATATCAAACAAGGCTCAAATCTCAATTCTCTCCCATAATTAAAAACTCCCCCATAAAATCATAAGTCGTTCTCCCCTTTTTATTTACCCAAAATTGACAAGAAAAAGAATAAACAAAATAAACATGGAGTGTCATGACAAGCAAAGAAAACAAGTACGATCATCAAGGATGATCATCAAGTATATCATTGAAAGCATTTACCAACTATTTTTTATTTTTCAATTTTATTTTTTTAAACAACAATGTAAAAAAAATAACTGTACAAAAATCATGCACCATTAATTTACACTAAGATAACCAAATCGTGGAAATAGAATGAATGGGTGAGAACAAATTCGATAGGAAAATAAATGCAACCAGACATAACATATGTGCATGATGAATACGGATACTCCTAACGAATGATCTCAAAATCGTCCTTAGGTGTCAAAAATGTGAATTCATATGACATCGACTCAATATAATTGACACATCAAAGTCTAAAATAAACTCCACACCAATAACATGTATAACTATGTAATGCTTTTTCAAGACTTTGTCAAGACGTGCAAGCCCGTTGTTTACATATTTCCAACCAATCTCCCTCATAAATAATAATGAATTTTTTTAGGTGATCTATTTTTCTCTCCTTAGAGAAATCCTATTGGCCCCATTTGGGCATATGATTATTTTTATTGCCTTAATTTTTTTCTTGGACTCTTTCAAAAGGTGGCTTTCACGACGAGTTAATTTTGTACTCTCGCATCCCTTTCCCATGTTCACTCATCATTTTTTCAAATTTAAACAAATTCCTCACGAGCAACGGTTATTACATACGCTACTTTCATTGTTGAGTTTTATTGCATTTGGTTCATTTTAAAGATAGGATTGAGATGGAAACATTTCGACCAACGTGTGATAGACAAGTATAATAATAAAACAAATTTGTGCAAGCGTGAATTAAAGGAGACTAATAGTCAAACATGTAGGTAGTAATCTGAAATTACATCTTAATGACCCCAAACATTATGAAGCACAAAAATAAGATGATGATGCATATCAAAACACTATGAAACAGTCATATGGATATGGAATGAAATTCTGACTCGCCCATCCTAAGCGTCCATTCATATATGGTGTAAACAAAATATAAAACTCTTTTTTGAGTTTTTCCAAAAAAATTACCAAAATAAAATCTTTTTGGCTTTTTTAATTTTTTCTCAAAAAATAAAAATCTTTTTATATTTTTCCAAAATTTTTCAAAAACAAAAATCTAATACAAAAAGTACACAAGTCATAAGACTAGTAAGAATATATCATGAAGCATAACTAGCGTATGATAAACAAACCATGCAAGCTATCGTCGATATGAAATAGCAGGTGATACATCATATGCAAGCATGTGAGACTCAATCAATCAAGCATTTAGTGTCTCCAAAAGTGATTTCCTAACCCAGATTAGTGTGTATGTAGTCTGAGGAGTTATGGGAACCGACGGGACACTATCCTTAAACTTCTTAGGACCCACCTATCCCATGATCAAAACAAAAATGCCTAATATGACCTTTCCTGCCACAGTGTGAACATGTGAAAATGGGTGGAATGACACCTATGGGTTGACCTTTTCTAACACCCTTGGTAACCGAGTCTGTCAAATCATTTTTTAACTCCAAAACTTTTTACTCAAATAAATAATTAGACTCTTCTAATTTTAGGGACTCCTTCACTAAATTTTCAATTATACCTAAAAGGTTATCATGCTCTCCCTTAAAATATCCACACTTATCCCTAAGAGTCTCTTCACGTGCAACAAATTCATCGATTAAAATATTTTTATCATCTTTGGCATCAACACAAACCCTAGAGTTTTTAAAGTCCTCCAAATATTTTTCTAAAAGTAGGACTCTATCATCACTCTCCTTTTTAGACAATTTTAATTTACTAGAGTCATTGTAGACACCACATTCTAGGAACCCCTAAGTCTCTCCTTAGGTTCCTAGCACCTCCCCATTTCACTACAAACCCTAGGTTGCACTCCGAGTATCGATCTAGAGTTCATCGAGTTCTAACGAGCCCGATTAAGTTTGTCGTTAGAGAAAAATTTCTCTGAATCTTCAATGGGCACTGAAACCCCTTTCCAACGATCCCACCCTGTGCGCGAATCGGCATAACGGTTTGGACGAACATACCATTTTACTACTAGAAATAAATTCAGAGGCCATCTGGGGCTCCCAGTGCCCAATTTGACCCCGATCAACTTCGTCGTTAGATTGAAATCTCTTTGAATCTTCTAAGTGCACTGAAACCCCTTTCTAATGATCCACCCCGTGCGCTAAACGACATAACCATTCGGACGAATGATCATCTTCCCCCAAAAATTGATTCGGAGGCCAGTGGGCACTCCAGGAGTTCATTTGACCAAGGTTAACTCTTCATCTCAAATGAGACGGAATAAATATCCAAAGGGAACTGAATACCCTTATTAACAGTTCGCCCGTGCGTGATTCTGACCTACAGTACGGGCGAACGATCTATTTTACTAAGAGAGGTCACCAGGCGCTTTCGAGCCCTGGTTGGCCAAGGTTAACTTTCTAAACCAAGTGAAACTCTATGGAATATTGAAGTACATCTACCAAAATTTCCAACAGTCTGCCCCGTGCGCAATTCTGACTTACCATGCGGACAATCGATTCGTTTCCTTTCGACGATCTCCCGTCCAGAAAGCCGACGTTCGCTTTCGAGTCACATTTGACCCAAAGTCAACTCTCGGACTCGGGTCAATCGAAAGGACTCTTGATGGTCTCTAAAATACCTTTCTAACGGTATGACCCATGCACGATTCATATCAATGAATTACGTTCTATGACTGTTTTTCCAGAAAATCTGCACGAGACTGCCAATCGACAGGTCCAGATCCCTGCCAATCGATAGTGTTCCTAGAGTCACCTGTCGATAGGAAGGATAAGGGTATTGACGATCGGCAACCCCCTGAACCTATAAAAGGAGGGAATGACCTCACCACTAGGAAGTCCAGTACCTCATATCCATCAACGTCAAGGATCTCAACGACATTCTCTCGAAATCAGCGACATTCCCCATGTGAAGTTCCATTCAAGCTTACATTCCCATCCTTTTCATACACGCTTTGGAAAAATAAAATTCTCTCTCATGAACATTCATCCACATTCAAGGGATTTCATCCAAGATCAAAGATTATGCTTCAAAGAAGGTCCAACTCCTTCCCTCTCTCTTTAAATTTCTTATTCTTGCATAAATTTCATTAGATTCGTAAACTAGTCCTCACTTTAATTCAAACCCATTATATCTACACTTTTTTAATATATTTTACATACTTTATTTTCAATAAAAAAACAAAAACAAAAACAAACAAAAGAGGGTTATACCCATAAATTTTGAATGGAATTATCCATCATACTTTTTCAAAACCAAAAACACAATTTCTACACATCTATAATAAAATTCCGTTCAGATCTATGGGATAAACACCACCCCCATGCTAAATTCGAACTACGTGGACCTAGATGACTTTATAAGCTACGTAGGCATTTCAAATTAAATCCTGAGACTCGGGTCCAATTTTTTAATTTTCCCATTTTTTAAATTCCCAAATTGTAATTTTCTAATTTTCTCAATTTTCCGAATACCCCAATTTTTCTAAAATATCCCATTTCCACACTTATCATATTCTTGCATTACATAGTATGCTTGTTTGCATTTCATCCAAAACGTATTGTCATTTCTTGATAATGATCAATATCGCGATAAATGCACAAATCATATTTTCTATATATATTATGCTGGGTACATTCTTATGGATGACCTCACTCTACCTTTCCCATGATGTGAGTTGAACGATTCCAATCTCCATTATATAAATACACACACACTTCATGAAGAAATAAAGAAAAATAATAACACTATCCCATGACAGGACGAAAGGGGGGGATGGGTGCCTAACACCTTCCCATTCCGTAACTTAGCCCCCGAACCTTCGATCTATTGGTTTGTATGAATCAGTTTGTCCTTGATGCCTCTCTATCGAAGTGGCAATATGTTCATTTTCTTGTTTTGTGAAAAATAGGTTAGTGACTCCAACTTTTCATATTTACCCCACACCGACGATGGTCCAAGGACCCCGAAAAGTGCGTGAGACCGCTATCTTTCGAGGGATCCTCCACCCCCTTCCCCTCGAAGATTTTCGGGGATGGCCACATTGGCAACTTCGCTGGGGAATTTTTTCATTAGAGGGCTAGGATTAATCTACATGGTTATTTTGTTTTCTTGTGTGCGTATGCACCTACTTGTATGTACCCTCTTCTCTCCGCTATTATTTCTTTCACATATATCCCATACTTGTATCACTACTCACTTGTGGAAATTCTCTATGTACAGTTCACACCACATGCACCTAGGATCACGTATATCCACATATTGCACGCACCACTTAGAAATCCATGCTTAGTTGTCACTAACACACACCTCCACTTATCACTCGTGTATATATCCATGCTCACTTACACTTATCACACACCACTTGTAGTTGATCCATACTTAAGTTCACTACCACACACTCACTTGTAAATAATCAGACACCACACACCACTCACTCTCACATATCCATGCTTAGTGTCATCCCCCAATTTGGCATAAGGCTCATCAGAGAAAGGTACTCTCTCCATAAGATACTAATCAAGAATTATGCATGATACACACAACATCACCAAAGAGCATTTCTATTTACCAAATTTTGTCGCGTAACTAGGGGTTAATTCATGAGGGGCGATGGTCTGGCAGGTCGCAGTTAGCCAAAGTGATATTACTCTCACCTTCAATTGTCCAAGTAACTTCCAAGTATATCGAACGGTTCCCTCACAATTTACCTCTTGACCGAAGTCATGAGGGAGGTATATCATAGGGAACTCGTTCACATACATCGAGTATATTGAATTCTCTCTCACATGTACTGTCCCCACGAGGTATATAGTGAGGCAATTAACGTACACTTAGGTATATCAAATGGCTTGTCCACATGTACCGATTTCCCTCAGAAGAAATATGTATATCTTGAACTGCATACCCGCATATAGGTTGAAGCACCTTATACATTTGACTTACTTAAGTCTATATTGTATAAGTGCTCAACTAATTTGGAAATAGTGACAAAATTGGTTGTCTAACCTAGAATCCAAAGAGCCTCAGAATTAATCTCTCTAATCCTCTTCAATAATCCAAGAAGGTATAAATTGAATCACACTACACACATTAGAAGTGCATACATGTGTATATATTGCTTAAAATTGATTGTGTGTTAAATTCCCCTTAAAATGTTGTTTTAATAATTTTTTGGGAATTTTTAAACATTTTTAAACATTTTTAAAATAATGTTTTCATAAATAAAAGTGTGATTATAAAATTTGTGGGGTTAATATGGTATTTTGAAAATATCAGTTTTCATTGAAATGTTTGATTGGGTAGAATGTAAATGCGCTAGAGACTTCAGAGTGCTGCCTGTAATTAACTTTGACGCGCATTTATAAGCCACTTATAGGCCAACACTTGTCACGTTCCTGATGTATCAATTTGTGTTTGTTATGTGAGAGGGTTGCCTGGTGGTTTGCTGATCGTTAGATCTATCCTTATCGATGGCCTGCATGTGTTTTAAACCTATCCTTGTGCTATCCTGAGAAGCAATCACATTCGACTTAACCACCGCCTTCTTATAACCCTTGGATCAAGTCAATATTAGGAAGACTTAATCTCAGCCCTTGATTGCCTTCGACTATCCAGAACCTTCCTCCACTCCTATAAAAGCCCTCTAATTCTCAACCTTTCAAGACTTTTGGCAGTCGTCATTTCTGAGAGAAAAAAATAGAGAGAAGAGAGAGAAGAAAAGAGAGAAGAGAGAGGAGATAGAAAGGGAAAACTGTGTTAGCCAAACCCTAACCCTAACCCTAAACACTTCATATCTGATTCAAACCTTCGTATATACAAAACCCCAAACACAACCTTGAGTGTTTGAGAGAAAGTGGTGTTACTGGTTTGTTCATATTGAAGCTGTAACCTCTTAATCAGTGATCTTATTACCAACTTAAACATTCGTGTGAAGATCTGTATTTCTTTTTCATAGAAATTGTAGATCTACACTCTGCATGTTATATTTCACTAGATCTGCATGTTTCTTTCTCGATTTAAGAAAATCCTTACTGATTTAGTTTTGAAAATGTTTTATGGTTTATATTCTTATGAAACTTAACCTTGACCTAGTTGGATTCACACTTGGAGATTTTCAATCTCAAAAGTATTTTTAAAACAGAGATTGATTAAGATCTTGACGGATTTAGAAGCAAGATATCCGTGGAATCTGGGATATATTTAAAGGTCAAAAAGGTTTCAAGTTCTGTAAGAAAGAAAGAAAAGAAAATCACAGCATATAGTCTTTATATGTAATTTTCTAGGACTGTCTCTAAAAACTAAGTGTGTGTGAGTTCATGCATGTTGATAGGAATCACATCACAAACACTTAACACACTACTACATTGGAAGTGTTGTGAATAAGATCAAAGATTATTGAGTCGACACAAGGAAGCTAAAGCAAAAGGAAGTTATCAAACTGGAAGAACATCATCAAAAATCAGATCTATGAGAAGTTAGAAGGACACCAAGTGGGGTATATTACTAAACTTAGAATAGGTTGATTTGTGTGCATGTATGTTGTATTGTTTGTAACTGTTATTTGTTGTTAGTGGATTTTTACTTTTGTGACTTAGAAGTCACCGTGGATGTTTCCTCTATTGGGAGAGGTTTTACCACATTAAAAACTGTGTGTTCTGATTATCTTCATCTCCTCATCTCATTCTATAGTGTGCTGAATTTTTGAAACTGTCTTAGTTTTAAAACTGATTACAAAGTCTTGATTACTCTCGTACATAAGTTTTTGTAAACACATCTTGTTGTTTATAAGTTTTATTTTCAAAAGAAAACGGTTTCTTCAACAAACATCTCGGAGTTACTTATACAGTTTAATCTTGTATTAAATGGCATTAGCAACGTTTTTCAATTGGTATCAGAGCCTTGTAAACTTTTATTTCAAAAAGATCTTGTGTTTCTGTAATCGTTTTCTGAAAAACCTAACTATGGACGAGAAGAATGAAAGGTTTGGTAATCTGTCCAGACCTCCACTCTTTGTTGGAAACAACTTTGCTTACTGGAAAGTAAGAATGGTTGCCTTCATCCAAGGGACTTTAGGAGATGATGTCTGGGATATTATTGAAAATGGATATACTTATCCTACTAAACCAGCCACTGAAGGAAGTGATGAGAGGGTAAAGAAAATCTTAAGTGAGTTTACCCAAGAAGAGAAAACTATTTCTCGAAATAACAATAAAGGCAAGAATGCCATTTTTATGTCTATTAATGAGTATGAGTTCAAGAGAATCTCATCTTGTGCCACTTCTAAGGAAGCTTGGGACACATTAATCACTGCCCATGAAGGAGACTCGAGAATTAAAGCTTCTAAAACTCAAATGCTTACCCAGCAGTACAACTCTTTAATTATGCCTGACTTTGAGTCTTTCGATGACTTTTACATGAACTTAACTGATATAGTTACTAAGTTGCATGCTAATGGTATAACATATGATAGGAATAAGATTGTTTTTAAAATTCTAATATCATTACCACAAAAGTTTGACAGCAAGAGGTATGCTATTGAGGAAATAAGTGATCAAAACCTTACCCCTGAGTTACTTAGTAGCAAACTTAGGACTGTGGAAATGGAATTAGATTTTAAGAAACAATTAAATCAGTCTCAAAGAAAACAGCCCAACTCTAACTTGAGTTTTTCCTCTAAAATATCTAAGCATGAGACTAATCTGACCAACTGTGACTCTGATGAGGAATGTGATATAGACAAACTAGATAATCAGATTGCCTTAATGTCTAAACAATTTAAGAAAATTGTTAAATTTAGAAACAAACAGGCATCTAAACAAGGCAAGCCTAATTATCCTACTGTGTCTAATCCCAAACCTCATGAGAGAGGCCTTGACAAACATCCTAAGGACAACAACTTCAAATCTAACAGAGACCTTAAAAATATTGAATGTTTTAGATGTGGGAAACTAGGTCACATTGCTCACGATTGCAGAGTTAATCTGAATAAAACCAACACACACAATAGAGCCAATGTCTGTAAAACTTGGGATGATTCAAGTGACTCTGATGAAGAGGAACTTTAGTCATCAAATGTACTTGACCCTTGCATGTCCTTTTATGCTAAGATCATTTACAATGATGATATGCCTATGTGTGATAATGATGCTCCTACTCCTGCTTGTGTGAATACTGCTTTGACTGGCCTAGATGCTTTATTATCTGAAAATGTTGCTAGCTCTAGTTCCGTGTGTGTGAGTCAAAGTGATTTCGATAACGACGATGTAAATGGGTGCGTGAGTACTAAAACTGAATCGTTAGGGGTCACTACACACACTTCACTTAGCGACTCAGACACAGATGACCTCCCAGATATTCATACTTTGTATGCTAAAACTCTCAAAAAAGGCACTAGACTGGAGAAGACTGTTAGAGACCTGACTAAGGAATTCGATGACCTAAGTCTTATTGTGAAGCTGAATGCCGAAGAGTACACTAACCAGTGTCTTTCTCATCAATCCGAAATTGAAATTTTTGATCAAAAATTAAAAGAGTTGACTAAAACTAATGAAACCCTGGAAATGAAATACAAGGGAACATTATTAGAACTGGAGGAAGCAAAAACAAAGACAGCTACTGTTTTCAAAATATTTTCTAAGTTTGAAAACAATTCAAATTGTTTTACTGACTTTGTTGTTGACTCCAAGACCAATTCTGATGATAGAACCGGTATTAGATTTTGCCCTAAGAACAAACCATAAACTACAAATATTGAACCTATTAAGTTTGTGTCTGGGGGCAAAAGACCAATTGAAACATGTCCAGACTTTCATTTTATTAAAAAAGAATTTGATCAAAAGCAACAACAGAAAGACATTGGAGAGTCTAGTAATTCTAAGGCTGAGACTACACTTAAGACTAAATACGTCTGTCCTTTGATCAGAAAGGCTGAATCTACCTTTAAAACCATCCCTCCTAGGAATAGTACTTCTGAACAGAATGCTGTTAAACCCATCTTTAGAAGTTTTCCTAAGGAAGTTCATCCTTCAAGCAATCAATATTTCTCCTACTGTGACATTTATGGTCATTATTTTGAAGGTTGTTATGCTAGGCGTCTAAACACCCCTGTGTACAACACTTCTGTCTACAAGAACTTTAACTATTCTAGGCAAAATCGTAACCATTATGTCCTTCCAAGACAACCTGACAAGAACTCTAACTATAGGAATAGAAAGACCAAAACTAAGAGTTCATTTAAGAGAAAGGCTCCCAGAAACTTTCCTAAACCAAAAGCTCAAATATTCCATAATAATCAGTTTGTTGCTCCAAATGTTTTTCGACAAAAAGCTGTTTCTCAAAATTTTTATCAAATGAGGGCAAACTTTCGCAAAATTAAAACCAGAGCTATTTGGGTTAAAAAATATGATCTTGTACCCCAAATGAAGTGTAACATTGTTATCACTGCCTTAAAAGCTGAACACACTTCATTCGGTTGGTACTTAGATTCAGGATGCTCCAAACATATGACAGGAGATGAAACCAAACTCTTAAACAAAACCAGATTTGCTGTAGGCAAAGTAGTCTTTAGTGACGGCGTTTCATCCCAGATCATAGGTAAAGGAACCTTAAAAGAAGAGGGAATGCCTACTCTCGGAAATGTACTATTAGTTAAAGGCCTTAAAGCCAACCTCCTAAGTATATCACAATTTTGTGACTCTGACCATACAGTTACCTTTTCAAAGAACAATTGTAAAATTCTAAATGATAAAGGTAAATGCATTATTACCGGATTTAGAACACCTGACAATTGTTATACTGTCAAGACTGGTTCTGAAACCTGTAACATTGTCAGATTGGATGACAATGAAATCTGGCATAATCGTATGGGTCACCTAAGTTATGATATCCTTGGTAGATTGTCTAGTCAAGAGATTGTTAGAGGAATTCCTAAAATTAAACCTATTTCCAGTGTTGTCTGTGGTCATTGCTAGGAAGGAAAAATAGTTAAGACTTCGCATAAAAAAGTTAAAGACATTCTCACCTCTAGACCTCTAGATCTCATCCATATGGACCTTATTGGTCCCTCTAGAACTGTTAGTCTTTGTGGACACAGTTATATCCTTATCATGGTTGATGATTTCACACGATTCACTTGGGTTGCCTTCTTGAAACAAAAATCTGACACGTTTAAGAATTTTTTGAAAATTTTACTAAGAATTGAAAATGAGAAGGACACACAAGTCAATCGCATTCGTAGTGATAGAGGGGGAGAGTTCATAGACACAGGAATAGTTGAATATTGTGACTACAACGGTTACAAACACGAATTCAGTGCCCCTAAGACTCCTCAGCAGAATGGTATTGCTGAAAGGAAAAACAGAACTCTTCAAGAGATGGCACGTGTCATGTTGCATGCCAAATCTCTACCTAAATACTTCTAGGTAGAATCTATTAGAACTTCATGTCATATCATTAATAGGGTTTACCTTAGGAAAAACACTAAACAATCCCCTTATGAGTTGTGGTACGGTAAGAAGCCTAATCTGAAATATCTAAGAACATTCGAAAGTCAGTGTTATGTCTGTAAAGACAGAGAACATCTGTCTAAATTTGAGACGCGTGGTGATAAAGCCATCTTCTTAGGATACTCCCCAAACAGTCGTGCTTATCGTATATACAATCTGTGTACTAAGACCCTTATGGAATCGATAAATGTAATTGTAAGCGACACTATTATAGAAAATAAGATATCTGAATCACCTATTGTGGTTGAATCTGAAAATGATTTCAAAACGGATTCACCAGAAATAGATGACTCATTACCTATTGAGAGTCCAGAAGTACCTGGCTGGGTCTCTAAAGATCATCCCATTGACAACGTGGTCGGTAATCCTAATGAGCCAGTTCGTACTAGATCAAAGTTAAGAAATTATGCTAATTATGCATGTTTCGTCTCCCTTGTGGAACCAAAAAATGTTAATGAAGCATTGAATGACCCACACTGGATTTCTGCGATACAGGAAGAACTTTTACAATTTGTCATTCACGATGTCTGGTATCTTGTACCCCGGCCTCAAAACAAAAATGCTATTGGCACACGTTGGATCTTTAAGAACAAATCTGATGAAAATGGGGTAATCCTTATAAACAAAGATAGACTAGTTGCTCAAGGTTACTCACAAATAGAAGGAATAGATTTTAGCGAGACATTTGCCCCTGTCACTCGTCTTGAATCCGTTCGACTTCTTTTCGCCATAGCGTGTCACTTAAAATTTACACTTTATCAAATGGATGTCAAGTCTGCGTTCCTCAATGGAATTCTGTCCGAAGAAACGTAGGTAGAACAACCCAAAGGGTTCATTGACCCTAAATACCCTGACCATGTTTTTCGTCTAAAAAAGGATTTGTATGGCTTAAAACAAGCTCCTCGAGCTTGGTATGAACGCCTTTCCAACTTTTTGTTGGATAAGGGTTTTAAGAGAAGAGGAAATTACCAGACCCTCTTTGTCAAACATTTTGACAAAAACATTATTATAGCCCAAGTCTATGTAGACGACATCATCTTTGGGTCTACTTCAACATCTGAAGTTAAATCCTTTTCTGCTATTATGCATAAGGAGTTTCACATGTCCCTTATGGGGGAGCTACAACTTTTCTTAGGATTTCAAGTGAAACAGAATTCTGATGGACTTTTTGTCTCTCAAACTAAGTATGCCTTAGATCTTGTTAAGAAATTTGGTTTAGATAATGCTAAAGTTACCAAAACGCCAATGAGTACTACTGTTAAATTATGTAAAGATGAAAATGTAAAGTCAGTTGATTCCACACTTTATCGTAGTATGATTGGTAGCCTACTCTATCTAACTGCCTCACGACCAGATATAATGTATGCTGTATGTCTGTGTGCTCGTTACCAGAATAACCCTAAAGAGATCCATTTATCGTGTGTAAAACGTATAATCAAGTACATAAAGGGCACTCTTAATCTTGGACTTAGATACACTAATGATACCTGCAACACCATCATAGGGTATACTGATGCTGATTGGGCCGGATGTACTGATGACAGTAAAAGTACATCAGGTGCCTGCTATTATGTCGGCAATAATTTAGTTGGTTGGAGTAGAAAAAAACAGAATTGCACATCGTTATCTACGGCTGAGTCCGAATATATAGCAGCAGGAAGTTGCTGTGCTCAATTGTTATGGATAAAACAAATGTTAAGCGACTATGGGATTCAAGAAGATCAGTTACAATTGTATTGTGACAATCAAAGCGCTATTAACATATCTAAAAACCCGGTTCAACACTCGCGAACTAAGCATATTAAGATAAGACATCATTTTATACGCGAACTTCTTGAAACTAAGGAGTTAGAAATCCATTACCTGCCTACTGATCTGCAACTTGCAGACATGTTCACTAAACCTTTAGACTATAACAGATTTCTGTATTTGCGTAATTCTATAGGTATGGTATGTGCTGATTAAACTCTGAAGACCTTAATTTTTACCCTTTGTCTATTTGAGACAAAATGGGGGAGAAATTTGAGTCTTACGGGTTCAATGTTTTGTTCACATTTCATCTAAACTGCTTGATCTTAGTGTGCATATTTGCAGGAATCTCTTCTACTGATTGTCTACCATTTCTAGTGTACAAATTTTGTAAATAGTTGAGTTATGTAATTTTTGACTTTCTAGGAAATGGGTAGATAGTATCTTTTATATAAGACTAGTTCTTATTTTTTTTTTGTTCCCTAAGAGTTTAAGCTAACTCAAAGGAGATTTTGTCTCATATTTCCAAAGGGGGAGATTAAAGCACCTTATACATTTGACTTACTTAAGTCTATATTGTATAAGTGCTCAACTAATTTGGAAATAGTGACAAAATTGGTTGTCTAACCTAGAATCCAAAGAGCCTCAGAATTAATCTCTCTAATCCTCTTCAATAATCCAAGAAGGTATAAATTGAATTACACTACACACATTAGAAGTGCATACATGTGTATATATTGCTTAAAATTGATTGTGCGTTAAATTCCCCTTAAAATGTTGTTTTAATAATTTTTCGGGAATTTTTAAACATTTTTAAAATAATGTTTTCATAAATAAAAGTGTGATTATAAAATTTGTGGGGTTAATATGGTATTTTGAAAATATCAGTTTTCATTGGAATGTTTGATTGGGTAGAATGTAAATGCGCTAGAGACTTCAGGGTGCTGTCTGTAATTAACTTTGATGCGCGTTTGTAAGCCACTTATAGGCCAACACTTGTCACGTTCCTGATGTATCAATTTGTGTTTGTTATGTGAGAGGGTTGCCTGGTGGTTTGCTGATCGTTAGATCTATCCTTATCGATGGCCTGCATGTGTTTTAAACCTATCCTTGTGCTATCCTGAGAAGCAATCACATTCGACTTAACCACCGCCTTCTTATAACCCTTGGATCAAGTCAATATTAGGAAGACTTAATCTCAGCCCTTGATTGCCTTCGACTATCCAGAACCTTCCTCCACTCCTATAAAAGCCCTCTAATTCTCAACCTTTCAAGACTTTTGGCAGTCGTCATTTCTGAGAGAAAAAAATAGAGAGAAGAGAGAAGTGAGAGAGAAGAGAGAAAAGAAAAGAGAGAAGAGAGAGGAGAGAGAAAGGGAAAACTGTGTTAGCCAAACCCTAACCCTAACCCTAAACACTTCATATCTGATTCAAACCTTCGTATATACAAAACCCCAAACACAACCTTGAGTGTTTGAGAGAAAGTGGTGTTACTGGTTTGTTCATATTGAAGCTGTAACCTCTTAATCAGTGATCTTATTACCAACTTAAACATTCGTGTGAAGATATGTATTTCTTTTTCATAGAAATTGTAGATCTACACTCTGCATGTTATATTTCACTAGATCTGCAGGTTTCTTTCTCGATTTAAGAAAATCCTTACTGATTTAGTTTTGAAAATGTTTTATGGTTTCTATTCTTATGAAACTTAACCTTGACCTAGTTGGATTCACACTTGGAGATTTTCAATCTCAAAAGTATTTTTAAAACAGAGATTGATTAAGATCTTGACCGATTTAGAAGCAAGATATCCGTGGAATCTGGGATATATTTAAAGTTCAAAAAGGTTTCAAGTTCTGTAAGAAAGAAAGAAAAGAAAATCATAGCATATAGTCTTTATATGTAATTTTCTAAGACTGTCTGTAAAAACTAAGTGTGTGTGAGTTCATGCATGTTGATAGGAATCACATCACAAACACTTAACACACTACTACACTGGAAGTGTTGTGAATAAGATCAAAGATTATTGAGTCGACACAAGGAAGCTAAAGCAAAAGGAATTTATCAAACTGGAAGAACATCATCAACAATCAGATCTATGAGAAGTTAGAAGGACACCAAGTGGGGTATATTCCTAAACTTAGAATAGGTTGATTTGTGTGCATGTATGTTGTATTGTTTGTAACTGTTATTTGTTGTTAGTGGATTTTTACTTTTGTGACTTAGAAGTCACCGTGGATGTTTCCTCTATTGGGAGAGGTTTTACCACGTTAAAAATTGTGTGTTCTGATTATCTTCATCTCCTCATCTCATTCTATAGTGCGCTGAATTTTTGAAACTGTCTTAGTTTTAAAACTGATTACAAAGTCTTGATTACTCTCGTACATAAGTTTTTGTAAACACATCTTGTTGTTTATAAGTTTTATTTTCAAAAGAGAAGGGTTTCTTCAACAAACATCTCGGAGTTGCTTATACAGTTTAATCTTGTATTAAATGACATTAGCAACGTTTTTCATAGGTGTCCACATGTACCGATTCCATCATGCATATCTAAATATACGCGTCCTAGGTAACCCTTACAATTAACCCAACAACTGCATACCCGCATATAGGTGTCACACCTAGGACGCGTATATTTAGATTATCGATTTCAATCCGAAACTCTATCAAAATTCTAAGTAAGCGTGCTGCCCAAATTCTCGTGAAATTTTAAAAAGGGGAACCTTCTTGTGAGCCTATTACGAAGTCCTACCACTATTTTTACATATTCTTCAAACCCAATTTTTTCCCAGGATAGGGTCCCGTCCGACATTTCTCTTTTTGTATTTAGGCAAACCTAATACAAGTGAGAACCTAATAAACATAATAATAATCACGCTGAGACCTGTCTCGCATATTTTTCTTCTTTCTCTTTCCAAAAAATGTCCAAAAATATTTTTCCTCTTTTATCGAAAATACCAAAAACATTATCTTTTCCTCCAAAAACATTCTGTCCTCATCCTTTCCAAAAAAAATGTTAAAAACATTTTCCTCATTTGTTGAAAATTACAATTTCCCTTTTTCTTTTCTGAAAATAAATCCCAATTATTTCTCCTTCTCAGGTCGATCGCATACCCTTGTCCTGGATCCCTATTGGCTTCGGTCTTCAGTCGAACTGACACAAAGCTCCATTAGTCCCCTCACTTCCTCTGAGTCTAAGAGTCATCCACTTTCCTTGGAGAATGCAAACCAAGTACCAAATGTGCAGCCAAATTTGTTAACAGTTCTAGCTCAACTTATTACCAAGATTGATAACCTTCAAACTGAGGTTCATGAGATGCAACGAAATCGGATCCCTATTCCTGAAGAGCCCGAGGTCCTATTTCCTCACACTATGGGTCTTCCTGCACCCGAGCCTATTGGGGTTCCTAAGGAATACCAACATGATCCACGTGCTCCTCCTGCTAATGGGCTACCGCCAGCCCATCTCCCTATATAGAACCTTGCCCAGCCAGGGGCTAACTTACCCATGACCATTGATCCAAAGGAGGAAGAATTGAATAAAGTCAAGGAATAACTCAATATGTTGACCAAAAAATTCGACCAAGTCAGACTGTTCAAGAACTACATGGACTACACCCACATGTCTCCATATCCTAAATCCAGGTTATCGAAAAAGTTTAAGATGCCCAACATCAAGAAGTTTGACAGTAGTGAACCCCCGATCATTCATCTATGCAGCTATCACCGAGCCATAACCCTCCTAGGGGACTCCGAAGAAATAATATTTCAAATGTTCCAGCAGACTTTGAAGAATAGCGCTCTTCGTTGGTTTTCATCTCTCAAAGAGTCTAGAATCTGCAGTTAGGAAGATGTTGCCTACGAGTTCATGTCATAGTACAAGTACAATGAGGAGTCAGAGGTTATTCTCCATGATTTAAAGTTGCTCAAGCAGAACCCTGGGAGTCAGTCAATAACTTCATAGAAAGGTGGATAGAAAAAGTAGCCACTATGACCAATCATCCTTCTGAAGAGGAATAGGTCAGTATCGTGAAAAAGAACTTGTTACCCCATGTCCGAGCAACGATAGGAGGAAAGCATTACCCTAATTTCCTATCCCTCTATAAAGTAGGAGTGGAGATCGAAGAAGGTATTGCTAAGATAAAAGTTGAATCGAAGAAAATAGTTGGACAATTCACTCCTAGAAAGTTTGAAAAACTCACCAATACCGCAGTTTCCACACCATCAACAACATCTCTCAGCTTGCCACTTCATAAGCACCAGAAAGCTACTTTAAACCAATCTAAAAGGAATACACCGAGCTTCACTCTCCCCTATCCAAAGTTTACAAGGCCCTCTTGAGTCAAAATCTTATCAAGCCTTTGGACCCTCGTCCATTGCCCAACCCACTTCCCAAAAATTTCAAGCCAGATGCCCATTGTGACTTCCATCAAACCGTTGGCCATACCATCGACTAATGTTTTCACCTTAGAAATGTGATCCAAGGCTTATTGACCAGAGTATCATCGCCCCACCAACCAATCCTAAACCAAACACTATCCATAATCCCCTCCCGAATCATACCAATGCCATTTTCCTAAAAGAAAACCCATAATTTGACCCTATCTATGCAGATCAAGCCAAGTAGATCGATAATCATACCCATATACTCTCCCATACCTCTCCAAACATACCCATACTTTCTCTTACACCCTACTAGTTTTGCCGATCAGGACTTATCACTCCTCATCAGAGCAGCATTGCTATCCGCACTCGTTCTGGAGGTAAATACATGGAACTGTCAGAAGTGTTGAACCAACTCCTAGAGTTTGGGCTAAAATTTCCCCCCCCCCCCAGATGACCGTCGACTGTTAGAGTTTCAGTATGTTGTTCTTAGAAGTTCAAAATGGGCCCAAGAGTCAGATGATTGGGTGGTACTAACCAACGAAGTCAGTTTAAATGATATAGTCCAGATTATGGCAAATTTGTCCAAACAAACTGGTGATATTTATAGTATGTTCGAGTTTCTCAATTCTTTGAAATTACAAGGTTACCTAGTCCCTTCACTTCTACACCTCCTTACCGAATGGGAAGAATTATACAAAGAGGCCGTTGAAGTTGTGGATTGCATTGACTTTGCATATAAGGATAATACCATTATCACCGGGTAGGGGAACGAATTCAATGATTCAGACAAAGAGGAGAGTTCGAAAAAGACTAATTCGATAGTTATCATGTGTGGGATGATATCATTTGAGGAGTTACTAGGAGAGATCAACAATATGGTTGAACATCCCGACATCGATGATGAAATTGGATTTCTATTTTTCCCTCATTCTGTGAACCACATGACTAGGTCAAGAATACATTACCAAATTCAAGCTTACAACCATCAGCGAGCGATAAAGGGAAGGGTGTCGATAATTTTCCTATGCCAGAAATGACCCTCAAGGAAATCAAGATCCTCGATCAGTTGAAGAAAATCCAAGCAACATCACTCTATGGGGACTTTTTATGTCCTCCCAGCTGCACTAAAATGCCTTGATTAAGCCACTCACAGGACCCACAGTTCCTCCTTCAACCATGCCTAAAGAAGCGGTGAACCTAGTTAGATCCTTGACTGCTACTCGAATGCTCTCCTTCTCTGAAGAGAAAATCCCCAAAATGGGATCAAACCACAATTATGCTCTCAACATCTCTGTCTAAGTAATGGGGAAAACTATCCCACTCTCTCTTGTCGATAATGGATCAGCTCTTAATGTTTGCTCATTTTTTGGGATTGAAGGTGAGCGACCTTGCTCCAAATTTTACCACCGTACATGCCTACGACAACACCCGCCGAGAGGTCATGGGATATATAAAGCTTGAAATAGGGGTTGAACCTATAAATGAGGTTGTTGAATTCCATGTCATCGATATCCCAACCTGATTTAATCTGCTGCTCGGACGATCGTGGCTTTATAGCATCAAAGGGGTGTCTTTTTCCCATCATCAGAAATTAAAATTCTCTGCCAATGGTCAGGTCAACACCATCTTGGGCGACAGTGACAACACCGAGAATGCAAGCACCAGTAATTCAGTACATGAAATACCACACGGGATAAATGAGATTTCGAATTGAACCACTTCTACTCCCATCAAGGGATGATTTCAAAGATAAAGTTCATATACAATATGACCCCCATAGAACGTTAATGTAATCCAGACGTTTAATAACGTGCACTTCATACTAGGACTGGGGATGGGAAAAAAATAACAAGGGATACTCGAACCTATTGTGTACAAAAAGGCCTTTCCTCTCTATGGCTTGGGATATCAGTCGTCAGAAGAAGAACTTAGAATGATCGATTGTCCTCGACTGAAGAGGAGTTTAGAATGGGCCAAAAATGTCTCGGGAGATTCCCTAAACGGAAGATTCATTAGAGAGGGTGAATATTTCTCCTTATGTGGCTTCCCCGAACCATGGTATGACCATATAGATAAAAAAATGAAATCGAGAATGGAGATCTTATTTCAAGATAGCTACCCATGGGTCGAGAGTTCCCTTCACCGTGTATAATAACTCAGTGAGGAAACCATAGCTGCTACCAAAGATTCTGAGGAAAGTGACTTCGAGGACTATTTCAATCTACAGTCACTGGGGCTAACACTCTGCATGATCCCCTCAGAGGATACATCGTTGGATCCATCCTGCCTGATCAAAGCTACTGATGCACCTCTCCTCAACTGGCATGTTACACTTGTGCCACCTGCTGATATTCAACCTAACCTGATGTTTATCCCCTTTTCTCTTCCTTCATTATTCTTCCTTACTCTAATGTAATAAAGACCTCCTTTTATGAGGTTCTCAATGTTATTTTTACTATTAATGAAATGAATGAAGATTTTAAGAATCTTGTTGTGCCTTACATTAATTGTCTTGATTCTAATCAAACTCTTGATGATGATGATTTTGCAAATGAACAATTCTGAACTGATCTAAATAAGGTTAATAACCAATAACATAACCGCGTTCAAGTTAATTAAGATGAAATTATTGTTATTAATCTCGATTCTAGTATCCAACTACGCGAGATTAGGATATGGTCCACCCTTGACCAGCATGAGCACACGCAACTCATAGAATTACTGATGGAATTCGTGGATGTCTTCGCATGGTCCTATGATGACATACCCAGCGTTGACTCTGAGATAGCTCAGCATGAAATCCCAACTCTCCCAGAATGAAAATCGGTCAAACAGATACTGCGAAAGCTTCGCACCAAATGATCACTCAAAGTTAAAGAAGAAGCAGTCGAACAACTGAATGTGGGCTTCATTAGTCTGATCGAATATCCCACATGGCTAGCCAATATCATACTACCAAAGTTAGGGGGAAGGTTCGGATGTGCATCGATTACCGGGACTTGAATAAGGCCTATCCAAAGAATGACTACTCGTTACCCAAGATACACATGATTAAGGATGATATGACCACTAAAGCTCTCAATTAATTCGTTGATGGGTTTGTCGGATATAACTAGATCAAGATGCACCCCGATCACCAAGAGAAAACCACATTCATCACCCTAGGGGAACCTTTTGCTATACTGTCATGCCATTTGGTCTAAAAAATGCACGGACTACCTACTAGAAGGCAGCCACAACCATTTTTCATGATTTGATGCACAAGAAAGTCGAGGTCTATGTAGACGACATGATTATCAAGTCCAAAAGGTCATGCTCCTATTCTCCAAAAGTTCTTCAAGTGACTGCGACAGTACCAGATGCGACTTAACCCACAAACATTCATTTTCGACGCTACCAAAGGAAAACTCTTGGGATTCATGGTTAGTGAGAAAGGGATAGAAGCAGATCCTGCCAAGATGAAAGCCATACTTGAGATGCCACCACCCCAAATAGAGAAGGAAGTCTGGGGATTCCTTTGGAAATTACAGTACATCAGCTGTTTCATCAGCCAATTGACTTCCATATATAAAACCATCTTCAAAATCCTCTGAAAGGATTCAACCAAGGTCAGGAACGAAGCTTGCCAAGAAGCCTTTGACTGAATCAAGCAATACCTAACCCAACCTCCAGTATTCATGCCACCGCAGCCTCGTCTTACCTTACTCCTATACCTAATCATAACAAATACTATAGCTGGGGCTTTACTAGCCCAATACCTTGAAGAAACAAACAAAAATAGATCCATCTACTATGTTAGTCGCAAGTTAGCCAGTTACGAAGTTAAATACACCGCCTTGGAGAAAGTATGTGTCGCTCTTGTTTGGGTTACCAAAAATCTACGGCACTACATGCTCCCTTCCCATCAAACTTTTATCCCGAATGGATCCTGTCAAGTACTTGCTCGAGAAACCTGGTATGTCCAATCGAATGGACCATTAGTTGATGCTCCTAGCTGAATTTGATATTACCTATGTCACATAAAAAGACATGAAAGGAAGATCCATCTCCGACTACCTTGTTGACTACCCCATGAAAGAGGCCAATATCTAGATCTTTGAGTTCCCATATGAGAATATCCTCTGTACCTCCTAAGAAAAACTTCGATGGCGCTGCCAACAAAAAAGGTTATGGAATTGGGATACTCCTAATTACCCCTGATGACTTTCACAATCCCATTGCCATCAAGATGGATTTTACTTGCACCAAAAATATGACTGAATATGAGGCATGCACAATAGGCATCAAAGTTTCCCTCAATAAAGGAATTCAATACCTCGATGTCTCTAGGGATTCATCCTTCATCATCGATCAAGTAATAAAAAATGGAACCTATTTCTAAGAAATCACCTTCCACTACGTACCCCGAGCAAAAAATAACCTAGCCGACGCCCTTGCTAAATTAGCCTCCATAATTGACATGCTCGAAAAATAGCCATGGAACCTTTCCTTATCCAAAAGTAAGATAAACCAACCCACTGCTACCACATCGAACTCATCACAGAGGAAGATCTCGAGATAACCACTCTCTAATACTATAATATTTGATGCCTCCTCAAGCATGGTATGTATCCCCAAGGCTCTGACAAAAAAGACCGAGCAACCCTTTACAGATTGGCTGCCCAGTACATTATCTGCAATAAATCACTGTTCAAGAGAAACTTTAATGGAACCCTTTTGGACTGCATTACAGGGGATAATATTGAAGAAATGATGCAGAAAATCCATCGCGTAGAATGCGTACCCCACATGAATGGACATATGCTTGCTAATAACATCATCCGACAAGGATACTACTGGACCAACATGGTTCAGGATTGCACCTCCTACGTTTGAAGATGCCTTAAATGCCAATAACTTTTCAACTTACAACACTTGCCTCCACGAGATTTGTACAACATGACCTCTCCCTGGTCGTTCGCTACATGGGGCATGGACATCATAGGGAAAGTTACACCAAAAGCGTCTAACGAGCATAAGTTCATCCTAGTCGCCATTGACTACTTCACTAAATGGGTCAAAGTTGAGTCATACGCAGTCATGAATGCCAAGAAAGTGGCCAAGTTCATCAAGAAAAACATCATTTGTCGATATGGGGGCCTGTACGAGCTGGTATCAAACAATGGGTTACACTTTAAGGCAGAAGTTATAGAGGTGGTAGATGAATATGTAATTCAGAGACACAAATATTCTCCATACCGACCTCAGAACAATAGAGCAGTCAAAGCAACTAATAAGAACCTCAAAGCCATTATCAGTAAGATGACAAAAAATTAACGAGATTGGGCCAACATGATCCCTTACGCCCTCTGAGGCTACCGCACTTCAGTTCGATCCTCTGCTGGGGATACCCCTTACCTTCTAGTCTATGGCATGGAAGAAGTGCTACCCGTGGATCTAGAAATCTCTTTGCTACACGTCATGGTTCAAAGTAAAGTCAATAATAAATATGGGCACCAAAGCCGTCATGACGAGCTGTCCCTCATGGACGAAAGGAGGCTGAAAGCTCTATATCACATACATGGGTACCATCGCCATATAGCGCGATCATTCAACAAGAGAGTCAAGGACCACGGTGTTCGAGAAGGAGACTTAGCCCTAAAAGAAATAGTAGAGCATATTTGGGACCCTAAAGGGAATTTCAACCCAGTTGGAGTAGCCCTTAAATTGTTAAGAAGATTATGTCTGGCGGTGCCTCTATGCTCACCGACCTTTATGGAGAAGAAATGGCACGTCCAGTCAACCTGGACCATCTCAAGAAATTCTATTCCTGGTCCAAAATCTCAGCACACTATAACTCTTCTCATCTTCCTTCTATAATAAAAAAAAATCTTCGTTTCCCTCTTCTCAGAATTACGTGGGGCCTGATCCTCTAAAAACTTTTTTATATTTTAAAAAATGAATTTTAAAAAAATTTCAAGAACCTCAGAGGTACGTAGGCAACTCATCTGCTTCACATGGGCACGACCCCCTTCTTTCATAAAATGTTATTCTTTTCTTATCCCCGAGAACGATAGTTCATTTTAACATATACATTAACAAAAGGATTATGTGTGCCTTACCGATCGGTATAGATAATTCAAAATGCAAAACTCATTAAGATGAACAACTAGACGATTAAAAACTCCTTTATTTCATTATTCAAAATTTTAGTATGATTATATTGATATAGGGAGTTGAACAACTTCCCTTGTCAGCCTATTTCTACCTTCCTTAAACCAAAATAAAATTAAGTCCCACTATTCCTAAAAAAAACTCAAATTATTCTCAAACACAAAACCACTACAAAAGCTTCACACATCCTACCCGCAGCTACCAGAGGAACTATCCCTATCATCACCCACCCTGGGGTCCCCAAAATTTCCCTGCCTAAATGGAGTGTCGAAGACGCTCCATAGAGCGATGAGCCCGGACTAGCTTGGGGGAAACCACAATGCCTCCCTCCATGGTGTCAAATATGGCAAACCACCTTTTCCCAGTCTCCGCAGCCAGCTTCTTAGCCACTACCTTCTTCCACAACCACATCATGTAGTCCCCTAGGACATTCCAGATTATACCAATAGATTAGGAAGGACAAGTAGATGGATGACAATTCTCCCACATAGAACCAAGTCGCATGCACATACGCTCTATCAGGTCCTCCAAAGGAAAGAAATTCAGTGTCCGAGGTGGCACAATTTGTTCCCAACCAAATTGGCACAACAGTCACTATGAAAAGTATAAAGATGTCTACCTAAGACCTACTAAATGGACATATTGGTACTCCCCGAGTTCCAGAATAGGCAGTTGCTCCCCCCACCAAAGCACTTACCAGCGTAAGCCATGAGCCCCATGCTCCACAAATCAGTTTTCATAGCTTGTGATGTTCAGGACTAAACTGATGAAATACCGTGAGAAGAATTTTGGCACCACCGACAAAGGATACTCAAGTGGTACCTCCATATGAAACCGCTCTGATAGCCACATGAATAGCATTACAAGACTACTCCACAGAAAGTCAGAATGACCTTCCTTCCAGGCATCCAGACCATATAAAGTCTCAGACAGTATCACCGCTGCAGGATTGCGATAGTACAACATCTAGGAAATAATATCTTCAAGTTAGGGATCCACCAGTACTTACCTAGTTACCAACAATAACTTTCAAACTAGGCCCCGAATAACGACACTAACGTGAAAAACATCGTTGATTTTCTATAAATGCACAGAATGCAGCACCGTAGGAAGAGAAATCATTCCTCCTATGATCAATGACTGGCCACCGAAGGTGAAATGTGGAGAAGACCAGCCAACAACTCCCTAAGAGAATGGGAAAACTCAGGCAAAGCCACTGCAACGCTGGGAGTTATCCCCAATATGGCAGAAAACTCTTTATAGGTCGAATAAATTTCTTCCAACCGAAGCGAAAGATATGGTCTTTGGGGTACCAAAACTCCATTGTTGCCATCATCATATTCCAATCTATGGGCCAGTTTCACCCAAAAAGACTCGTCGCATGTTGAAAGCATCATAGTCGACATTATAGGAACACATCGCTTCCAAGGTTTTGAGGTAGTTCACAAACTCAACACTACCAAGGAGATCCATATCACAAATGAAAAAGAAAGCGAGCAAAAAAGAATGTAATGGAAAAAGAATGATGAGGTGTGAAGAAAAACTCCATCCACCCTCCTATTTATACTTGAAAACGTTCAAACCAAAACGAGGAGCCCTGCAAAAATCAAAGGAAATCTTACCCCACCAAGTACCAAATAATTAAAGGAAGTACAATCAAAGCCTTGGATTGATGGGACTGAACTAGCATACCAATAGGCACGATAGGGGTCATGCCGATCGGTAAACCCCTTTTTTTGGGAAAATCCCCCTTTTTTTTGTCAAAACCCAAAAATAATTAATAAAAATAATTTTTATTCTAAGGGAATTCCGAATTTCCTCTTTTCACTTATCCCATTTTAAATAAAGCCTTTATCTATTCATTTTTATTCTTTTTACAGTCTCAGCAGCAAAGTAAAAAGAGCATGTGCATTAATCACTCAAAAATAAATTAACAAAAACTTCATTTGCATATATGTTTGTCGTATTACATTGGTTCTTTACAAGAAAGAGAAAAAAATAAATACAACAAGACTTAGCCCGAACCAAATTTTCTTTCTCTCTCTCTCACCCACATTTTCTCTCTCTATTTTCACCTTTCTCTCTCTTTTCTCTCTCTAAGAGCCTCCCTCCCTAAGACGAGCCCGCTTCCCTCTGCGGCGAGATGATGTGCCACTACTCCCAAAGCCCGACCCTTCCTCACGAGGAAGACAACACCAATTAAGAAGGAACCGAAATTGCATCCTTAATATGGGCAGTCGTCGAAGATATCCAATCCTTAATATCCCTCAACAAGTGGTGGAGACCCGGATGTTCTTTAAAAGAAAATAGAAAAGAGCAAATCAGTCAGTCTGAGGTAAAGGAAGAAATCAGGAAATCAAAAGACAAAGAGACAAAAAGTATACCTCAGGTAAAAGGACCTACTCTGTCAAGCCCAACTCCTTCGGGTCCATCACATTAGTACGGTGTAGCATACACACCAACCCTCCATCTACCAGCCGAATGTTGTAGCCAGGCGAGAACGGTCGTACAAAGGGAGACTTCGAAGTCTTCATCGCACCGCTTGTACTGTGGGAGGGCCCCACGTGTCGACTCGAGCCCGTGCGAGGGAGAGGCATCACGTCATATATATACTAGATGCTATCAACCAACTCAAAATAAAGTACATGTAATCATACATCATCGCTATGTTAAGATACAATGATTCAGGCTCACCCATCATTGCCGCCATCCGGGAGTCGTTCGACATCTCCCGCACCTGCCTTATGAATACTAGGGGCTTCGTCGGTGTCACCGCAACCTCATACCTAACAATATGTCTAACTACTCTCCCCCTAGGTACCAATAATAGCCAAACTCATGCGCCAACAAACATCGCATTTGCGCATGTCCCCCAGTCACCCCCGTATGCTGGATAGCCGTCCCTCATGGATAAAAGGCCACCCGAGAATTTCTCAGCAAGAGAAAAAAAGATCAATACAAACAAAAGGTCATTAAGGGAAAGACAGTCTCAATAAAAGGGGGGGGACTTACTCGCTCACTCATCAGTCCATTCAAGACCTGACGCACCATCTCCAGAGAGAGGAATTTCTTCGACTGCCTATTGGACTTCTACCACCGGTATATCCAACAGAAGTTCCCAACAGACTCATCCTTCAAATCTATCAATTGGGTGTGAAACCCAATGACCTCATAAAACCACATTTACAAAGGACAAAGGGTCAACATTTATGAGATCAAGAACAAAATGCATGAAGAAAAATGCTAATGCATAAAGGAAAATGTAAAAAATGAAGAATACCTCAACAAGATACGTGGCTCTATTAAAGGTTTGTCGACAGCATCGACTAAATGAATCAAGAGAATAATAAAGGATATCCAAGGTCAGGCTCTCCCAGTCTAAAAAATGGATGTCCGAAAACACCCTCAAGAATGGAAAAAACCACAAGTGCATGAGGTTTCCACTCGTCGCCACTAGAAAACCTCCCAGCACCAGAAAAATAAAAAGATGAGCCATCTAATGCACCTTATGACCATCGTTCTCATCAATCCTCCTCCTCAGCAACAACTCTCTCAAAAGGGACAAACGAATAGAGTCCCCAGAGACCACCCTCCCCACATCACCTAACGCCGCCATCACCGCTTTTTGCGTCACCCTCAGTGTCCTATCCACCTCAATCTGCATACCCTTGCAATACATCCCCAGTAGATGTTGCATGTCTATGAGAGTCATCGTCACCTATTCAAAACTAAAATAAAGGGTGTGTGTAGTGTCCCACCACCTCTCCCCCAAAGCACAAAGGATAGCCGTAGAACGATGCGTCTCATCCAAAGCAGATGACAGTCTCCCAAAACCGACTGATGACACCTATCAACATACCACCGATGGGAGGTACTCCCAAACATCATTAAACCTCGTCGTCCCTCGAGCACGCATAGTCGACATAGAAACATCAGACTGTCAAAAGAAAAAATAAAAAAAAACCTTTGTCAAAGTTCAAGAAATAAGGAAATCTAGCCAAGAAAAGAGAATACCAAAAGTCATCAATACTTACATAACCGTCAGGGTTCACCACTCTAGAAGAGCGATGACGCGAAGAGAGTTCGATCATCCGCCACTGGCTCGAATCAGTCAAAAGAGTTTTTGATGCCCAAAGCAAGGGGCAACCTAGCCCTCCATTCCAAGCCATCCCAGTCATCAGCATTAAGCCACACCACGTGTATTGCGCTACTTGATACCTAAGCCATCTCTTGACTTTGGAACATTAGAATGATTTATAGAAAGTAATTTAAGAAGAAGGCAAGTCTAAAAGCGGTGAAAGATGAGGAGAATCCACCCCCTTTTTATAGGAAGCTAAGGGGTGTGACACCCCGCCTAAAAAAATATCGGCTGATCAATACTATACCAAATTAAAACATGAGTTTCATATGATTCATTCTCAGCATCATTGTCGAAAACCAACTTAATTACTAATAACCTATTAGGCTGGCGTCAAATTTTTTTTTTACTAATTTTTTAACCAAACCATTCAAATAAATCAATCACAACAGTTTATATGCAACAACTGAAATGAAATAAAATAACTGAACACTCGGTATGATTTAATACAACCAAATCGAATGACACACTAAAAGGTGGTAAAAGAATAAATGAATACAATTAGGCCATCGACCCGAATGTTTCTACAATACCTCCTATTCAGATCTCAAGGATAGAAGTGTCTATAATAAACCTGCAGGCATCCACGATTGCAGAAGAAAACATTTGACTTGAAGGAATCATCATCCAGGCATCCATGTGTTTGGACACCTAATATATATACATATATAGCAAAATAGGGGAAAATGGAGAAACGGGTCAGAGCCCGAGTTTGAAAATATTTTGCAAGTGCGTAAATGCCACATTTTAAAATATGAAAATTCTCATATTTAAACTGGTATCGCACTCTCGTGGGATACCCCTCACCCCTCTTCTAATAGTGCACAACTATCACATACCTTTTAAACAACTTAGTTAAGCTTCCTTGCCTAACTAATTCATTTCACGCATCTTCTAAAGATCCTCATAAATCCGAGTACTAAGGACTAAACTTCTCCCCATTCCCAACATTAAACTATGTTCATGCGTGGGGTGTCTCGTGAAGCAAAATCCAAACAAGGATTTACCCTGATACACTACTACATGGCAATGTTGATCGTCGAGATCTATTAGTCCCTTAGTACATAACACATATAATAAAATCCCATAGGTATATATATATAGTTCTCATTAGAACCTATGATTCATACTCATATAAATCTGGATACAAATCTACCGATAGGAGAATAATACCTTATTCATTCTTTATAAAATATTCTAAGTTATTGCCTAAACTTAACCATTATAATCTCTCACTTACGATTCATTTTTACATCATGAATAACTTTTACTAGTTATTTACACTAATCACGTTTTAGTGTTATTAACCTCGTATATAATATTCTCACACCGACTTGGTAAAAACCAAATCACAACGTATGTCAAGTGATCATAGCTCCTCACTGTAAATGAGAAAGAAACATTCCCACCACGTCGCACTGCTAATAAAAATTACACAATATAGAATGGACACTATGACCTGGGGACTATACGCTCCCTGCTCCTCAAGCCAGGGGCCTCACCCACATCGCGCAACTTCCCATGATAGCACTAGAGGGGTATGATTCATATAAATATACCATTCACACACACATATATTTATATATATATATATACTATCTCTATACCCATATATATAGATATCATCAATTCTGGCTATCCATGCTTATCTCTGGTAGCATTAGCATGTAATCCCAAATATAAATATTCGATTTAATTCCATAAGTATTCACTTACTTATAATATAAATATCACATATTTTGTTTTTATTAAGATTATCACAACTAGCTCATATCCCATTCACATTCGAAATTCCGTTTCGAATCCCAAGGGTTATTTTTCCCATTAAAACTCTTAAAAATCACAAATTCTCACAACTTTGGATTTATGGCAGATTTCACACCTTGCACTAAAACAGTGATAACTCACTCTACAGAAGTCCAATTTACCTCAATCAAAGATCATTAGAAAGATAACTTATATACCTTTCATTTAATCCATAAATGAGCATCTTATTCAAATCATACAGAAAATTTCATGCATTTGAATTGTCTATAAAATTTCCATAACTCTGTTGTTTTGGCAATTTAAACACCTTCCACTAAAACAGCTATAACTCCATCTACAAATGTCCAATTGACCTCAATCAAATCTAATTGGAAAGATAACTTCCATACCTTTATTTGAATCCATAAATGAACATCTAATTCAAATCATATTGAAAAAGGCATGCATTTGAATTGTCTATAAAATTTCCGATTTGATTCCCAAGCTAACAATTTCAATCTCGGAACTGCTTCCTTAGAAAAATCATTATAAATCGAAAATAAATCAGAAAAATAAGCAGTCCATGTGATCGTATCAAAAATATCTATAACTTTCATCTTTTGACCAAGAACTGAATCGATTCGCCTCCTGGCTGAATCTACCCCGCAAGCTGCTGCGTTACTGTTCACTGTCTTCTCCATATTACAAATCTCCATTAATGCACTTCCAAACTTTTTATATTCTCTCCTATCATCATACAACCTCAAAAAACAATATATACACACATAAAAAGGGTTATAATCATCCTAGAACCCATATCCAACAATTAATTTCAATTAATTTCAATTAATTTCTAAGTTTCCCAAATTTGATATTATTCGGGGTTTATTCGTTAATCTTCCAAAAAAACCCTTGATTCACGAAAACTCATCCCAAAAATCTTCATAGTTTCACACACCAACTATAATATTAGAATTAAACTCACTAAATTAATAAAGCAAGTAAACACTTGACTCGTGGATATAATCCGACGACCTCGAGACTAATCCCGCGGAGTTTGGCCGAAAATCCCCTTTCTTCTTCTTCTTCTTCTTCTTCTTCTTCTTCTTCTTCTTCTTCTTCTTCTTCTTCTTCTTCTTCTTCTTCTTTCTTCTCTTCTTTCTCTCTTCTATTTCTCTCTCCTAGGGCTGAAATGTGGGAGAAATGAGGGTTCTCCCCTTATTAACCCCGAAATTGGGTGAATACCTAACTGGAAAATCACTCGTGTACTTAAATGCCAGTCCTGACAACTCCAAAAAGCTCCCGAAACCCAAATATTACCCCCGGGTACTTTATTTTGACTATTTCGGCCCATTCGGGATCAACGACGCACTCGAAATTATCTTTCGAGTCACTTACAATACACTTATCATTTCTCACCTCAAAATGGTCTACATGCGACTCCCAGTGAGATAAAAATAATAATACGCACACATCACTCGCTATGCCGTATATCAAAATCCACCATTATTTACTATTCATGCACATAGTAAATCTCGTCACATAATATTAATCAGTCTCTATCTCTCGATTAATATTTCATAATCACTTTTATTATTTAATCACATTAAATTACGTCACACGTGTAATTTAACTAAAACGTATTTATCCAATTAATTTTCTGAATTAATTAAATCATAAATACGTAGAAATTCGAGGCTCCCCCCTTACAAAGGAACTTCATCCTCGAAATTAGGACAATGCCAGTACTAAAACATAGGATTTTTAAAATCACAAAGTAGAAAGTTCCCCAAGTATACTCATATATATATGGTCTCATCATCACTATATATTTACAGTAATCCCGCACCCTTATGTTACCACTTGGCGCAAAGTATTTATTATTAATACCATATCTACTAGTCTCACATAATAGAAATATTCACAAATCCACACACACACACACACACACACACACACACACACACACACACACACACACACACACACACATATATATATATATATATATATATATATATATATAGTCACATCATCCCTATACATATATATACTAATCCTGCACCCTCGGGCTAAGACCCATTAGTGCACCCAATCATAATAATCATGCACCCCTGGGTTAACACCCATTAGCGCACTTAATCAGTAATGTTCTTGCACCCCCGAGTTATCACCCATTAGCGCACCCATGGGCACGGAGTTACGTTTGAGTACAGCCTATCACCCACATACTGATGGCAGATTAAGAGAGTCAATCAGATGTTGGAAGATATGCT
Source organism: Sambucus nigra (assembly GCA_949130495.1). Taxonomy (NCBI): domain Eukaryota; kingdom Viridiplantae; phylum Streptophyta; class Magnoliopsida; order Dipsacales; family Adoxaceae; genus Sambucus; species Sambucus nigra. The sequence goes on from OX422214.1 coordinate 94,432,519, forward strand.
CAGAATGTGTATATTAGACTTTGGGGGAGGTTGGGAGAAATATCTTCCTCTGGTAGAGTTTGCGTATAATAACTCTTACCAATTCACAATCGGCATGGCACCATTCGAGGCATTATACGGGAGACCTTGTCGTTCACCCGCTTGTTGGTTAGAGGTGGGGGACAACAAACTGTTGGGGCCGGATATTGTTCAGGAGACATCTTCCAAGATAGAGCTGATCCGAGGGAGGATTCGAATAGCTCAGGATAGGCAAAAAAGTTACGCTGATGCTTCACGGAGACACGTGGAGTTAGAGGTTAGGGATCAGGTATTGGTCAGGGTGTCCACCATGAAAGGGGTGATGAGGTTCAGCAAGAAGGGTAAGCTAGCACCGAGGTACGTGGGACCTTTCCCTATTATCGAGAGGGTGGGGCCTGTAGCCTACAGGCTGGGATTACCGGAGCATCTTCAGCGGATACACGACGTGTTCTATGTAGCATCGCAGAAGAAATATCGCCGGAGTGAGAGGGCCTTCTGGCACATTCCACTCGAAGAAATTGATTTACATCCAGACATCTCATATGAGGAGAGTCCGGTGGCTATCCTAGACCGTAGCGAGCGGAAATTACGATCCAAGGTTGTTCCACTAGTTAGAGTACAGTGGGGTCATCACAACATTGATGAGTCTACCTGGGAGCGGGAGGAGGATATGCGGGAGCATTATCTAGAGCTTTTCATCACAGGTATGACCTAATTTCGGGGACGAAATTCCTTTGTAAGGGGGGGAGTATGTAAGACCCCGCATTTTTCATGCATTAAATATTTAATTAATTATGGAATTGAAAATTACTTGTGAGTCGTAATTTAATTGAATTAATTAGGAAAATTTTATTTAAATATTAATCGAGGAGTAAATGGTTAATATTTACGGGAAGTTATTTACTAAGTGAATAGTAATTATTTATTTAAGTCATTTCGAGTATTAATGACAGGGTATGCACTTATTACTTGTGAGTCGTAATTTAATTGAATTAATTAGGGAAATTTTATTTAAATATTAATCGAGGAGTAAATGGTTAATATTTTCGGGAAGTTATTTACTAAGTGAATAGTAATTATTTATTTAAGTCATTTCGAGTATTAATGACAGGGTATGCACTTATCTCAACCGGGAGTCGGTATAGACTAAAGGGGTGAGGGAATAAATATTTTTATAAATTAATTCGGATGCCAATTCTGAGTGTACGGTTGAGTCCGGATGGGCCGAGATAGTCGAAAAAGTGTACTCGGGGATAGTAAACGGGTCACGGGGAATTTTTAGACATAGCCGGGCCCACACGGGGGCATTTGGGTCACTTGGGCTTGGCCCATTAGGCAAAAAACGGGATTAGGTAAATTAAGGAATTGGGAGGAATAATAAAACGGTTGATAGGGTTTTAGAAAAGGCTAAGTGTATTAAGAACCCTAATAGCAGTTAAAGGCAGCTTTGGGATCACTAGAGAGCCAACAAGGATCGTCTTCAACCTTGGAAATTCATCTCCAAATCAGACACTACGAAACCTAAGGCAAGTGGATAACTTGCAATAGTATTGAATCTGTTTTGAAATTCATATTCATGTGATGTGTTTGATCAAAATTCGTTTTGGGTGTTCATGGCATAAACATGAGGTTTTGAAAAATAATAATCTGATTTACGAATTTGAATGAGGATTCTTGTAGAAATCTGATATTATAAATTGATACATATCTCGTAGGATGATATCTGGATAATTAGAAAAGAATTTGGTGAAGGGATTTGGGATGTAAATCGGGAAGGAATTAAAGATGGATATTTCCCCAAATTCAGAAATTGTAGTCATTGGAAGAATTAATGATATTGGTGGACATTCTAGAGGTCCCTAATAAGGTTTCTAACATGTATTAATGCTAAGAGGGCTTGAGGTTACTGCTGGAAGAAATTAGGGTTTGAGAAATTTCGTCCATGGCTGATTCTGTCTTCGTGAAGAAGACGAAGACCTGCTCGATCGATCGATCGAAGGTCTGGGGTCGATCGAAGGTCAGCAGATTTTGGCAGCTTTGCCCAGTTATGTTTATAAAAGGGAATTTATATAATAATCCTTATGTAATTAATTATTGAGAAATTAATGCATGTGTTTAAACCTAATTAATCATGAGTAAAGTTAATTAGGATTTGAGGGATTTTTGGGTGTCATGTCATGATAAAAAAATTCGGGAGTCGGGAATTTAGACTCGGGTTAGGTTATTTCGGACTACGAGAGTAAGTCCACTTTTATGGTGGGGGCGACACCAAAGGTGATTTAATTAATTAATGTGTGAATTAATTAATAATTAGGGTTAAACCATAACTCTGAATTTTAAATAGGCTTGTGTCACGGATTTAGTACATGGTGTAGCCGGGACATTTTATATTTTTTATACATATATATATATATATATATAAATATATACGGAGTGTGATAGTATATATATATAGTGTGGGCATTAATATGAGTGATTGAAAATTACTAGTGTATACTCTAGTGCTATAGGGGGAGGTTGCGCGCAGTGGATGAATCCCCTAGCTTGAGGAGTAGGGCGAGTATAATCCCAGGTCATAGCGTCCGTTATATGGGTGAGGGGCATATCACTTTCAGGGAAGGAATATGACCGCCTCCAATTCGTATGTTAAACTAAGTTAGTGAGCGAATCTAACTTGGATAACTAGTTTACGTGAATACACCTAGTGGGATAGCACTTGGGAAAATTTATATTTTTGTGAGTATTCTTACTCGGTCGAAAGTTTGTATTAAATGTTATTTCAGTATGTTTGTGAATATTGTAATATGATTAAATATATAATTAGGTAAATAATTATATATGGGATAATTAATACATAGTGAAAAATGTATTATGTGCATAACAGGTGTGAATGTTATATGAAATTAAAAGGAGTAATGATTCAATTAAGTTGACGTTTATAACAATTTAAAAATCATGAATTAAGGCATACTCGGTTAGAGTAGGTAAAATTCAAGGGTTAAAATAAGCATTGGGTCAGGAGCGTAGGACCTAGTAAATTAAATGGAAGCGTTAGTAGTGCACATTAGAGGAGGGGTGAGGAAGTCCTCAAGAGAGTGCGACACTAACTAAAATATGAAGAGCATGCATATTTATTTATTAGTGCAAGTTAATCATTTGTTAAATGTTTTTGGGTACTAACCCTTGCTATAATTTTTTTTTAAAAACCTTTTAGTGTCCAACCACAAGGGCGCCAGGCTTGACTCTATTCCAAGTATCCTTTGCTGCAGCACGTGTGGATGTTGCGGGGTTTTTGATAGACGCCTCCTTCTTTCATTTGTGTAGAGATTCTCTAGTAGTATCTGAGTTTGTCGCTCACGGTTCATTTATCAGTATTAGACTTGTTGAGATTTTCTTCTTGTCTTTACTTGTATTGGATATTTGGACCGATGGTTTATTCGGTTAAGTATTTTATTTGTGGATGGCTATTTTAGTTAACTATGATTGTGTATTATTTTATGTTCCGCATGAGTTTTATTTAATTAATTGAAAGATAAAAATTGGCACGAGTCTACTTTTCTCACTTAAGTGGTTAGTAATTAAAAAGACGACAATGATGCTAAGAATGGACCAACTGAGAAACCTTTTCTAACTTGATTTAGGACTGATCACCCGGGATTAATTAGGCGGGGTGTCACACCCGGGCTATCACCCATTAGTAAACTTAACAATAATATTCTTGTACCCTGGGATATCACCCATTAGTACACTTAACAATAATATTATTGTACCCCCGGGTTATCACCCATTAGTAAACTTAATAATAATATTCTTGTACCCCCGGGTTATCACTCATTAGTGCACTTAATAAAATTTTTCACCCCTGGGTTATCACCATTTAGTGTATAAAACAACATAACCTTGCACCCCCGGGTTATCACCCATTAGTGCACTTAACAAAAATATCAAATAATAGGCATACACACATCCTATTAAAATTTATATGTATTCTCCCGACCTATTTGCATACTTACCATACGTATTTTATTCTCATTGTTACGTATTGTATAAATATTCATATTACTATATCTCTCGTAATCTCCAAGGTACATTCTTTATACCGAATAATTAAAGTATTAATTCTCATATATTCTTCCAGAATTCGATACTACCTACACCCCTTCTTTCCTTGGAGTATGCTAACATTACAGTCATGCGCAAGCCACTATTCAACACTCGTTCGAGTAAGACTCCGCTCTACTTTCTCACAATAATTTGGTATCGTTTTTATCAAGAGGTATATTTTAAATGGCTTTCCACAACCTTCCAACCCATCTCGGGTGTGCTAGCTCTCGTTGCACTTATATGCTTGAATCATCGTCATTTTCACACGACATTCAATCCATCATACTATTTTAACCTTGTTTATAGTTTCCCCTCATGAATATATTCTACACATTCATTTTCACGCCCTTCTATCTCGGACATCTTTGGAACTAACTAACTAGGGTGCCCATACACCCTATCTTTCGTGCATAACTGCACAACCATAATATAATCCGTGCATATCATCTGTGCCCATAAAAAACGTGGGTATTCTCAATCACCCCACTAATCATAATATAATTTTCCTCGACATCGTCTCACCCTTCAACTTGTGGTGAGGGGAATTTTTTTTAGTGTTTTTTCAAGGCACTACAGGCTACACATGCCTTATTTGCATTATATCTCTCAGTTCGATGTGTTCTATCCACAAGTAAAACGAGTAACAACTACATTGTTAGCCCTTACCCTAACATCCAACACATCTCCCAACTCCCACGTCTCTAAAGGAGTGATATAACAATGCGCTCTTTCGATCACTAGGTACTGAGCGCTAAACAAAATAACGAGCTCAATCTGTAACCCAGTATACCCTCTCACCTACGGATGAATTCAATGATAACCCTGCTACACAACGGTATATTATGTACACATAATAATGTATCGATATATCCACTAAACTCGTCTCACATGTGAATCTAGAGTTGATCAAAATATCATGACTCGTTCGGTCACACATAATATACCTCATTCGCCCGAGGATACAACTCATATTTCTACCTTACCAATCTCCCTGGCTGCTCAAATGATTCTCGAACATAACACGCTGATCTAAACTGAACCCCAAAACTATCTTAATCATTGCCCTGCTAGGCACCATACTCATGTCCCTCTCGCTTTGGGCAAAATCAATACGTGTGGTATCACTCTCCATATAAAAATATCTCTCGATAAAGTCCCCTATATTTGTTTCCACGTTGGACCCCCATTGTTCCTTTAGCTACGCTGGCCCCAGGGAACACACTACTGGTCTTACCAGCCCTGACTAAATTCACCGTCACTCGGTCAAAATTCAATTATTTGGATCATTTAAATGGGTCTCCCACATGGGTCTCTCCCCGTGGTGTTTCACTAGCACCTTTACTTCCAGTCTTACACCCTGACTAATTTCTCAAATTCTTTTAGCTCCGTTCATGTATAAGCATCAACTGTTCAAACACAATAGAGGTGACCTCGACTACGGTCATCGTCCCCGAAATATATTTTACAACACCAATTGAGCCCCGCCTCCTACTGTTCTACCAATGGCCCTCACCGATCGTCCTTTATTATTCGGCATACGAATCACACACGAACATGTATAAAAATGTACTATAATTATACACAATAGTAGGAGGATGAAATCTCACAATAGGAATCAACAATCCTTAGAATAGGTCCCTATATCAATCGAACGGTTCGCTTCAAACGCAATAATCTGTACATATCCTATGAACACACGACCTGATGCTCTGATACCACCTGTGATACCCCGCCTAATAAAATACAGGGTGATCAATCTTATACCAAATTAAAATAGGAGTCTCATATGGTTCATTCTCAGCATCATTGTCGAAAACCAACTTAATTACTAAGAACCTATTAAGCTGGCGTCACATTTTTTTTTACTAATTTTTTTAACCAAGCCATTCAAATAAATCAATCACAATAGTTTATAAGAAACAATTGAAATGAAATGAAATAACCGAACACTCGGTATAATTTAATACAACCAAATCAAATATCGTACTAAAAGGCGGTAAAGAATAAATTAATACAATTAGGCCATCGGCCCGAATGTTTCTAAAATACCTCCTATCCATATCTCAAGAATAGAAGCATCTATAATAAACCTACAGGTATCCACAGTTGCTGCATCAAACACCTGACTCAATGGAATCGTCATCCAGGCGTCCCTGTGTTTGGACACCTAATATATATACCTATATAGCAAAAGAGGGGAAATGGAGAAACGGGTTAGATCCCGAGTTTGAAAATATTTTGCAGGTGCAAAAATGACATATTTTAAAATATGAAATTTCTTGTATTTAAACTGGTATCGCACTCTCGTGAGATACACCTCACCCCTCTTCTAATAGTGCACAACTATCGCATACCTTTTAAAAACCTTAGTTAAGCTACCATGCCTAACTAATTCATTTCACCCATATTCAAAATATCCTCATAAATCCGAATACTAAGGACTAAATTTCTCCCCATTCCCAACATTACACTACGTTCGTGCGTGGGGTGTCTCGCGAAGCGAAATCCAAACACGGAACCGCCCGATACACTACTACATGGCAATGTTGATCGTTGAGATCTATTAGGCCCTTAGTACATAACACATTATAAAATCACTTAGGTATATATAGTTCTCACCAGAACCTATGATTCATACTCATATAAATCCGGATACAAATCTTCTGGTAGGAGAATAATACCTTATTCATTCTTTATAAAATATTCTAAGCTATCGCCTAAGCTTAACCATTATAATCTCTCACTTATGATTCATCCTTACATCATGAATAACTTTCACTAGTTATTTACACTAATCACATTTTAGTCTTATTAACCTCGTATATAATATTCTCATCTTTATATACGTATATCACCTATTTTATTCCGGATTTTATACTCCCGAAAGATTCAAAATTTATCTCACATTCCCTTCTCTATTATGTCCGTATATATATGTTTCACATCTCATAAATACACACACACACACACACATATATATATATACACACACACACACAATATACTGTACACATCAAGTATATCCATACTCATATATCACACACTATATAAGTACAATAACCATCCCTCAGAGCTATAACTCAATGGATGTAGTCTCTCAAGGCTATCATCTTCCAGAGAATTACTCACACACCATCCTGGGTACCAGCGGTCGGACTCTCACACCGACTTGGTAAAAACCAAATCACAGCGTATGAAAAGCGATCATAGCTCCTCATCGAAAATGAGAACGAAACATACCCACCACGTCTCACTCCTGATAAAAATTACACAAAATAGAATGGACACTATGACGTGGGGACTATACGCTCCCTGCTCCTTAAGCCAGGGGCCTCACCCACATCGCGCAACTTCCCATGATAGCACTAGAGGGATATGCTTCATATAAATATACCATTCACACATAGATATATTTATAATTATATCATATATACTCTCTCTCTCTCTCTCTCTCTCTCTCTATATATATATATATATATATATATATATATCATCATCATCATCATCATCAAATCTGTCTATCCATGCTTATCTCTCAGAGCATTAGCCTGTAATCCCGAATATACATATTCGATTTAATTCCATAAGTATTCACTTACTTATAATATAAATATCACATATTTTGTTTTTATTAAGATTATAACAACTATCTTGTATCCCAATCACATCCGAAATTCCGATTCAAATCCCAAGGGTCATTTTTCCATTCGAACTTTTAAAAATCACAAATTCTCACAACTTTGGATTTATGGCAGATTTCACACCTTGCACTATAACAGAGATAACTCACTCTACATAAGTCCAATTTACCTCAATCAAAGCTCATTAGAAAGATAACTTCCATACCTTTCATTTACTCTATAAATGAGCATCTTATTCAAATCATTCAGAAAATGCTATGCATTTGAATTGTCTATAAAATTTCCATAACTCTGTTGTTCTGGAAGCTTAAATACCTTCCACTAAAACAACTATAACTCACTCTACAAGAGTCCAATTGACCTCAATCAAAGCTATTTAGAAATATAACTTTCGTACCTTTATTTTAATCCATAAAGGAGCATTAAATTCAAATCATACAGAAAATGACAGGCATTTGAATTGTCTATAAAATTTTCGATGTGATTCCCGTAGTAAGATTTCAATCTTGGAACTGCTTCCTTAGAAAAATCATTATAAATCCAAAATAAATCAGAAAATTATGCGATCGGTGCCCACATGACCGTATCGAAAAGATATAAAACTTTCATCTTTTCACTAAGAGCTGAATCGATTCGCCTCCTGGCTGAATCGACCTTGAAAGTTGTTGTGTTACTATTCACTGTCTTTTCCAAATTACAAATCTCCATTAATGCACTTCCAAGCTTTTTATATTCTCTCCCATCATCTAACCTCAACCAACAATATATACACACATAAAAAGGGTTATAATCTTCCTAGAACCCATATCCAACAATTAATTCAATTAATTTCTATGTTTCCCAAATTTGATATTATCCGGGGTTTATTTGCTAATCTTCCGAAAAACCCGTTGATTCACGAAAACTCATCCCAAAAATATTTATAGTTTTACACACCAACTATAATATGAGAAATAAGAACACTAAATTAATAAAGCAAGTAAACACTTGCCTCGTGGATAAAACCGACGGCCTCGAGTCGAATCCTGCGGAGTTTGGCCAAAAATCCCCTTTCTTCTTCCTCTTTTCCTTCTTCTTCTTTCTTCTCTTCTTTCTCTCTTCTCTTTCTCTCTCCTAGCACTGAAATATGGGAGAAATGAGTATTCTCCCCTTATTAATCCCGAAATTGTGTGAATGCCCAATTGTAAAATGACGCGTGTACTTAAATACGAGTCCCAACTAGTCTAAAAAGCCCCCGAAATCCAAATATTACCCCCAGGTACTTCATTTGGACTATTTCGTCCCATTCGGGATCAACAGTGCACTTGAAATTATCTTTTGAGTCACTTAAAATATACTTATCATTTTTCACCTCAAAATGGTCTACACGCGACTCCCAGTGAGATAAAAATAAAAATACGCACATATCACTCGCTATGTCGTATATTAAAATCCACAATTATTTACTATTCACGCACATAGTAAATCTCGTAACATAATATTAATCAATCTCTATCTCTCAATTAATATTTCATAATCACTTTTATTATTTAATAAAATTAAATTACGTCACACATTTAATTTAACTAAAATGTATTTATCCAGTTAATTTTTTGAATTAATTAAATCCTAAATACGTAGAAATTCGCAGTATTACAAGGGGCATGCAGATCGACATCTCCCTGCCACCCACCAATTGGCACTAACCCTCCACCTGCTCCAGGTACCCCAAAAGATCATGTCACCACCATTTGGCACCCCTCTATCTATGCCGGTCGCCACCCCCTTTGAAATTTCGTACAAAAAGACCAAAAAAATGCCAAAAAACTCTTAAAAATCCTCGAAAATTCCCACAATTCCCAAATGGATTTGAGAACCTTTTCCACCAAAAAAACATTTTTACCACACTCATTTCCCCGAAAGAACCCTTATCTTCCCCAGCGAAATTTTTGAAATCAATTTCATGTTTCCCCAGCAACGTCTCCAAAGGACACTACAAATTGAAAAATTCTCCAGTTGAGAAACGCCCGACCCTCGGATCATTCCATATTCCACAGAGGAACCTAAAATCAAATGCTTCCCTAAATATCTATCAAAACTACAAGATACATTCTCCCAGTAGAGTCTTCAAATTTCCTAAAGAAAACTTAAGACCTCAGAATTTGGCTTCGACCCGTAGAATTGGTCGCTTCTACTTTAGCCCACAGAAATGGTTGCTTTTACTTAAGCCCATTGAATTGGCTTTGACCCGCAGAACTGGTCGCTTCTACTTAAGCCCTCATAATTGTCTTTGACCCACATAATTGGTCACCCATATCTTAAGCCCATAGAATTGGTCACTTCTACTTAAGTTCGCAGAATTGTCTTTGACCCACAGAATTGGTCACCCCTATTTTAAGCCAACATAATTGGTCACTTCTACTTAAGCCCTCAGGATTGGCTCTGACCTACAGAATTGGTCACGCCTATCTTAAGCCCGTAGAATTAGCTTCGACCAGTAGAATTGGTCACCCATATCTTAAGCTCACAGAATTGGTCACTTCTACTTAAGCCCGCAGAATTGACTTCAACCCGCATATGTAAAGAGTGTGTGTGATAAAGATGTAAACCAACGTGAAAATTCCAATCACAAACTTATTTAATTAGTTCCAATTTATGAAACAAAATAATCCAGCCCTCAAAATTAACTAGCTACGTGCGTGCATGTGTCAAACCAACATAAATAAAATATGCGACATAGAGTTCAGGAAAAATCCTCTCTGGGCAAAACCTTTTATTCCACTATAATATGTAAATTGCAACTTATGTGGATTATAATTAAATAGAATTGTTTGACACACGAATACCCGCAAGAGTCCGTCGGCATCGTCAGCAATGAATTACGTGCAACAATCCACAAGAACCGCAGTCCAATCTTCAGTAAAGATCCACGCACAGCGAACCTCAATGACACGCAACCTTATGATGTTGAAATCTTCTCCACAAATGTATGAACACCAGCAAAGTTTGTTCTCAAACTCCAAAACAATTTGCATGAATAATTGGGACTTTTGTGAATTGAAAAAACAAGAGATTAAACTCTAAAAGAAGAAGACAAAAGATTCAACTGATTTTGCATTGTTTATAGAATGTAAAAATGCATAAACTTGTTAAGGAAAACAGAGTTAAAGAGACCCTTTTATAAAAAACTTAAGGCGGTGGGTCGTTTGAGCGAGACACGCTGTCGTTTGAGCAAGACACGCTGTCGTTTGAATTATCGTGCAACACATGATGTCGTTTGAACGATAACGGTGTCGTTCGAACGAGATGTTTAAAATAATATTTTTTCTCGTTTATGCTTTCATTAAATGAACCACCTTAAACACTCCTAAAAGTAATTTTTTTGACGAAAAACATTTAAAGTTCCCCTCCAACACTAGAAAATATTTTGTGAAAAATATCCCAATATCCTAAGTGAATTATTAAGAAATTAAAAACACTACTTTACCGTATTCATTTCGCGGAGGCTTGATTGTTGACAAAACTTGATATACAGACTCGTCTTATTGTGTATTTGATCTTGAACATCTTCGACGGTTGTAACCGTATACGACATACTAAATTGTGACGGACTATGTCCTTACAAAATCTCCCCCTATGTCTATGCCATTACAAAATAAAAACATTTGAATTATCAATATCAAATAACCTATACAAATCTACCTCCCATAAACTCAAAATTGAAAAGATAAATTATCAAGTCTTCACACTTTGCTTCAACAATCAATTCTTCAAAACTTCAAGCTTTTCTCATCAGGGTGTGCATCATAATAATCTTCAATTTGAACCTACACACAAGAGACAAAGCAATACCTCGTGACGTATCGAGTTTGAAATGATATAAGCATAAATATGAAAGCATAATCAATTCTCCCCATACTTAAACTCCCCCATAAAGTCATAATTAGTTCTCCACATTTCTATTTGTCCAAAATAGACAAGGAAAAAAATAAACAACAAAAATCAAATCGAGGTGTCACGAAAAACAAGACAAACAAACTATTTTTTATTTTTCAGATTTCTCATACAAAAATGAAAAAATGATGTTAAAAAATCACACACCATGAATTTTCACTAAGATAACCAAATCGTGGAAATGTAATGAATGGGTGTGAACAAATTCGTAGGAAACTTGACTCAATCATGATATGTGTGCACGATGCATTAGTGTACTCCTAACGAATGAACATCAAAATAGTCCTTAGGTGTAAAAATGTTGAATTTAGATGACATCCTCTTAATCATATCAACAAATAAAAGTATAAATGTTTTCCACACCAATAACGTCCAAAACTATGTAATTCTTTTTCATGACTTTCAAGGACGGGCAAACCGTATTAAATTCCATCCAAACTCCCTCATTAAATGATAATGCTTTTTATTTTTTTTATGAGGTGATGAAACTAAAACCTATTGGCCCATTTTTGGCATAATTTCTTTTTATTGCCTTTCAATTTTTCGGTCTCTTTTAAATCTCATTGGACCCCAGATAATTTTCAATTCCTCACTTTTTAGGCCCATTTAAACGGTGACTTTGTCGCAAAGGAAAAATAAGTACCTTTTGCAGCCCTTTTTCATTTTTTAAATTTTCATCTTTTTATTGCCTTTCTTTTTATTGACTTTGTCACAAACGGTTTATAACATGCACTATTTTCTTGTTAAGTTTATCGCATTCGGTTCGTTGTATAGATAGAATTGAGATGGAAACACTCAACCAACATGTTATAGACAAGAATAAAAGTCAATCAAATCCCTGCATGTGTGAAATAAAGGAAAAATGAGTCAAACATGTAAGTAGCAACACTATATATCATCTCAAAGACTCCAAAGTTTGTAAAGCACATGAATGACACAACATATCGCCTCAAAACACTATAAAATAGCCACATGGATTTGGAATAATATTGTGACTCGGTTATCCTAAAAGTCAATTCATATATGGTGTAAACAACATACAAAACCCTTTTTGGATTTTTCATTTTTCTCAAAAAAATAAAAATATTTTTGTATTTTTTGAACACTATACAGAATCAACCCAGTAGTACTAAATAATATAATAATATGAACCAGAGGACTGCAAACAGGTAAATACAGAAAACCAACCAGGTCGTTCAAACGAAACTCAATGTCTTTCGAACGAATGAGCTTGTCGTTGGAATGACAGCTTCGCTCAATAAGAGATCTCGCTTGAACGAGAAAACAAAAATCCCCCAATCTGACCAAAATTTTAAACAGTATTTCCCAGTGGGAAATTTTCCAAAAAGCGATACCTAAAAGGTGCTGACAGATCCAAAATAGTGCTAAAACAGTAGAAAGATTAAGAAAAGCAATAAATTACAAAGTGTAAATGGTACATACTAGCAATAGGCATAAGATAACAACATGAAAATCAACCTATGCTAGCAAACATTTATAGACCTCAACTGGTAAGTGCGGTGGAGTTTTCTAAAGATGGTGACATTTTTTAAACAACTTCATCAAATCATGTGAAGTCTTGACCAAAAATTTTACCTGCTCCCTAATATGTGCCAACTCTCTTATGTAGTCATTAGGAGCATCAGGTATGGGGGCGTGCATATGAACAAGTGTAGTGTTGTAACGTGGCACATAACCCAACTCAAAACAAAACTCTCTTAAGTGTCCACTTCTCTTGCTAGGAAAATATAAACAGGCCTCGGTATACCTCTCTCAAAATGTCTCCTACGAGCTCTCCTCATAGGTACGGGATGCCTAGGTGGGTCAGGTCAAGAGTCACATGGATCTAAAACTAAAGTAGGAACCGACTCGGGTGCAATAAAAGAAGTGAATGCACCATAATGACTTATTCCTATACTCTCACCACTACCCAAAATGGGATTGAGAACCATCTTTTCTAACTTTCTTAGAGGCATTCTCCAAAATTAATTTAGTCTGCAGGGCGTGCTTTAGATATTTCTCTAATTATGACACGCGAGCTATAAGTTCACTATTTTCCCTATTCACGATGATCAACTGCTCACTCAAACTAATCTGCACCTTCTCAAGTTGACTCATCATAGACTCAAAACCTCTTAAACTCTCTAACTGTCTCTCCATATCTCTTACCTTAAGAACTAACTTCTTATTCAATTTATTAGTCTTTAAAGTCTCGGTGTATAATTCTCTAAAAGCAATCTGGAGCTCATTTTCATATCCACTTTCACACTCGCTCCCAGACTTGCTACAAACACTCAAATCCTCCTCGGGGGTATCACGTGCACAAGTGTCCTCATCGTCGTGGGAAAAAGTGGGTGTTCTCTTATGACTGGCTAAAAAAATAACAAACTTTCCTTGTGAAGACGCATCCTAGGAATCTTTCACATCTTCCTCACTATCACTCAGGGTCGCTGGCATAAAAACTTTCTTGCCCTCTCTCATAAGTCTAGTGGGACAGTCAAACGACTTATGCCATCTACCTTCACACTCAAAACATTTTAGATTTTCAAAATTTTCTTCACCTTCTTTCTCTTTTTCACCGCTTTTTTTGGCCTTGTCTTTCTTCTTATTTTTCTTCGAAAACTTTTTTATTGGAAGAATTTTGTTTCAAAAACTGAAGAAACTTTTTAAAATTCTTTGCAAGCAAAGCCATGTCAAAATCAGACTCGTCCTCAGATTCAGACTCATAGAAACTCACTTTCTTTTTCCTATCACTGGTGGACACTTCCTTTTCCTCTCTAGTTCGGGATTTAAGAGTTATCCCTTTATCCTTCGGTTTGACAGTGTCGGGGAACATGTCAATTTTGTATGTCTGTAGGTCTCCTACCAAATCTTCTAATTTCAGACGATTCAAATTTCCTAAGGTATTTAAAACAATCACTTTTGAGATAAAACGTTTAGGAAGCGATCTTAAAATCTTTTTAACCACTCATGCATCAGGTATAGGCTCACCAAGATTAAAACTAGTGTTGGTAATATCAAAAAAACGTTCATAAAACTCGTCAAAACACTCACTCTCTAACATAGTGATGGTCTCAAATTAAGTGGTCAAATTTTGAATTTTAGACTCTTTGACCGCGTTAGTGCTTTCGTGGGGAGTTGCAAAATATCCCACGCTTCTTTAGACATGGTGCACATCACAGTACGCCCGAACTCGTCAGGGGTGACGTGTCTAAAAATTTCACTAAGCCCTCATGAATTATAAGTTCTCCACCTAAACTTTTCCTCAGTCCAGTCTGACAGAGATTTTAAATTCGTGACATTATTTTCCGTGACAGTTGGAGGATTCCAACCTTTTTCACAAATTAACCAAACTCTCTCATCTATTGATGTTAAATGGGATTTCATGTTGGCTTTCCAGTAAGAATAATTAGAACCATAAAAAATTAGCAACCGATTATATAAGTTTTAGTTTGGAAACATTTCGACAAATTTTTCACAAAATAGATTTTTAAAAAAAAAACAATATCACACAATTTTGCAAAAAAAAGGAATGCACCATGTGTGATTAAGTAACCTCCTTTGATATCAATTTGTAAGGAGCATGTGTGATAAAGATTTGAACCAACGCATAAATTCCAATCACAATCATATTTAATTAGTGTCAATTTATGAAACAAATTAATTCGGCCCCCAAATCAACTAGCTATGTGCATGCGTGTGTCAAACCAACATAAATAAAATATGCGACACAAAGTTCAGGAAAAATCCCCTAAGGGCAAAACCTTTTATTCTACTATAATTAACTTACACGGATTATAATGAAATATAGTTGTTTGATGCAAGAAGACCCGCAGGCGTTGGTCAGCGTCATCAACGATGAATTACGCTCAACAGTCCACAAGAATCAGAGTCCTATCTTCAACAAAGATCCACACGCAGCGAACCTCAATGACACACAGCCTTATGATGTTGAAATCTTCTCCACAAATGTATGAACACTAACAAAGTGTGTTCTCAAACTCCAAAACAATTTAAATTAATAATTTGGGACTTTTGTGAAATGACAAAACAAGATATTATACTCTAAAAGAAGAATCCAAAAGGTTCTGCTGATTTTGCACTGTTTGCAGAATGTAAAAATGTACAGACTTCTTATGGAAAGCGGAGTTGAAGAGACCCTTTTATAAAAAAAAACTTAAGGAAGTGATTCGTTCAAGAGAAACACGCTATCATTTGAAGTATCGCATGACATACGATGTCGTTTGAACGATATACAGTGTCGTTTGAACGAGATGTCTAAAATAATAATTTTTTCTCGTTTATCCTTTCACTAAATGCACCGCCTCAAACACTCCGAAAAATATTTTTTTTGTCAAAAAACATTTAAAGCTCCACTCCAACACTTAGAAAATATTTTGTGAAAAATATCCCAATATTCAAGGTGAATTATTAAGAAATTAAAAACACAACTTTACCATATTCATTTTGCGGAGGCTTGATTGATGACGAAACTTGATATTCAGACCCGTCTTGTTGCATATTTGATCTTGAACATCTTCGATGGTTGTAGAGGTACATGACATACTAAATTGTGACAAACTATGTCCTTATAGAAGAATTTATCGCTTCTACTTAATCCCGCAGAATTGGCTTTGACCCGCAGAATTGGTCACCCCTATCTTAAGCCCGCAAAATTGGCTTCGACTCGCAGAATTGATCGCTTCTACTTAAACCCGCAGAATTGGTCACCCCTATTTTAAGCCTGCAGAATTTTCCTTGATCCATAAAATTGGTCACTTGCACTTAAGCCCGCAGAATTGTCTTTGACCCGCAAAAATGGTCACCCTTATCTTAAGCCCGCAGAATTGATCGGTTCTATTTAAGCCCGCCGAATTGGTCACTTCTACTTAAGCCCTCACAATTGGCTTTGACCCCCAGAATTGGTCACCCCTATCTTAAGCTCATAGAATTTGTTTCGACCCGCACAATTAGTCATCCTACCATAAGCTTGCAGAATTGGTCACTACAACTTAGGTCCTCAGAATTGACCTTGACCCGCAGAACTCGTTACTCTCTACTTTAACCCCAAGAATCACCCCCTTTAGATCCTAAAAATCGTCCATCCTAACATCACCTCAGATCCTCAGAATCGATCTTGACCCTCTGTATCGGTTATCCTCATCCCTTAGGTCCACATAACCGATCAACTTCATCGTGAGAGTGAAATCTCTTTAAATATTGGAAGGGCACTGAAACCCCTTTCCAACTATCTACTCCGAGCATGAATTGGCATAATGGTTCGGACTAAAGGACCATTTTACTATCAAAAATCAATTCGGAGGATAGCGGGCACTCTCGGGCCGCGATTTGACCCCAATTAAATTCGTCATTAGAGAAAAAGCTATTTTAATATTCAAAATTCATTAAAACCCCTTTCCAGTGGTCCTCCCCATGCATAAAATAGCATAACCATTCGGATGAACGATCAATTTCCCCCCGAAAATTGATCTGGAGGCCACCGGACGCTCCCAAGCTCCGTTTGACTAAGGTCAACTTCTAATCTCAAACGAGACTAAATGAATGTCTAAAGGAAACTGAATACCCTTTATAACGGTCCGCCCTGTGCATGATTTTAACATACGGTATGGATTGATGATATGAAAAATTAGATAGACGTCGTTCTCATATCAGCATATCAAGTATAGAATAAACATAAAGCAAGTAAAGAGACAAAACATAAGATATAAAGTGGTTCGGCTATTAAAACAAGCCTACATCCACTCTGTTGCTCCACTCTCATATATATATATATATATATATATATATATATATATATATATATATATATATATATTATAGTACATATTTACATAGCCATGATAGGCGTATAGTAGAGTTAAGAGAAGAGAATACATGATCATAGTAGGCTAAGCTGCTAATACTAGATGTGTCCTGAAACCAGTGCGACTACGACAGGAAGTGAGCCCCCAATTCCGGTGGTTGAGAGAGAGAGAGAGAGAGAGAGAGAGAGAGAGAGAGAGAGAGAGTAAAGTTAAACAGGTCTTCGCCTATTAATTCTCTCTCGATCCCCCAATAATAAGGTGAGCACCTCTATTTATAGGAGTAATAGAGGTGATATCACGTGACCAGAGCACGTGACAAGTGGATAAGTATATGAGTATAGAGTTCCTCTAGAAGCTTGGACAGCTGTCAGGAATCTGGAGAAGAAAGGCTTTGGCATGTCTGGAGCCAAGCTAGCGTCTGAATGTGTTGTGGCATGTATGAGCCCAGGCGACAGCAAATATGTAGGTGATGTGGCTTGTCTGTACCCAAGCAACAACCAATGTTATCCAAGGCTAGCTTAGATCCAAGCCCAATACGAATGTGGACCGCAGCCTATTTGAACTCTGGCAGTGGCCTTTTGTAATTACCACTTCATCGCCATGGTGAATATTCTAGGCATATCAATAACCTCCCAAGTCGTTAGGCTAAGAGATGACGAGTTGGGGCTACAACTGAAGAGCGATACTGCTGCTAAACTATCAAACGTCCTTTTAACTTCCTGTGCCCTCTTATATAAATGGATCCAGTCGTGGCCTTCATTACGTTTTCCAAACTCTTGAGAGTAAAGAGAAAGACAAACTTTGTCAGTTCTTTGTCTTAAGTTTTTAAGCGACCTTTTTTGAGGTTGAGTAATCTTATTTCTCAATTTCAAGGTAATTTTTAAATCAAAAACCACCTAGTAGCTTCTGCCATCCTTAGTCTGTAAATTGTCTTTGATTTTTGCTCGAATCCATTATAAATGTACCATCTAATCCATTCTAAATGAACCATCTAAATCCATGATAAACAAATTATCTGAACCAAATGTGTAGCTATATCTAGAAACTAAGGTTTGAATATAACACCCATTCATGGCGTTCTAAGATAAAAATTATTAGGGTTTAGCTTTGAATCCTCTTGAACTGAGAGTATGGATATTTAATCTGCTTATCTACTAGTCGCGACAAGTTTAGGGTTGTAATACCTGTCGCAACCATACTTTAACTTCTTCCAGTAACAACCTCAAAGCACTCTTAGCCATAGTTTATCCTTTTAGATTGATTTCCAGTGACATCAAATGCTGTTAGGAACTTTTCATTTGCTTTAATTATTTTAGAATTTTTACTTACTTTATTTTGTATTAAATGTCGTAGCCTCTAGGAGGCTTTTCTAACCATAGTGGCTGCGACAACTAATTGCGAAGCCCTTCTACTTTTCAGAATCTATTATGGCCCTATGTGTTGGGACTCTTTTGAGTTCTTGAACGACTTATGGAGAAAGAATTTTGCCATTTCACCTCCTAATATTCCACTGATAAAGCCCCTGAAGGTATTTGGGCCTTGTCTGCTCAAGGACTGTCCAAAATGCGTCACAATAGATTCTGACTCCGTGAACTCTTTCAATTGTAGGATCACTAGAGAGGTTGCGGATATGATAGAGGAGGATACTCATTCAAGTACTCGCCCTCCTACAGAGGTGGTCGCGGCAGTTGGTGAGACTTCGGTAGTCCCACCAGAAGTCCGAAACACTCCAGTTGGGCCCTCAAACCATGTTGCCTAAAAGGTTCCCACGGAACTTAGCATCCCATGTATAATGGATGAGGAGTGGCTTGCGCAAGTCACTACTTTCTTCCATTCGCAGCCCCCAATGATGGGGTTTACTTTCCATTGCATGCTTTCCTTCTGGGGCATCGGCTACCCATTCCTAGACCAGTTAGGAGAATTTTTAATGTAATGAATTTCGCCCCTTCCCAATTAGATCCAAATGGATGGAGGGCTATTCTTACTGCCTTGTTTCTATGAAAGCAAAATTTTAATAGGGACATTACACCCGTTGAGTTCTTCCACTTCTATAGGCCGAAGGAGAACTTCGTGGACTTCCCGTGGTACTACTACTTTACTCTGTGGGATAAAGATAAATATTTGTATACTGGAAGGCCTTTTACTATTAAACACTGGAAATGCCAATTTTTTCACGTTTCTGGTAAGAGTTGGGATATTCATCCAGATGAGTGTGAGAGGGAGAAGACATATAGGATGCCACGGACATGGGGGCATCCTGATAAAAAGGGTTTGTCCACTGAATTTATGTTTTTTCTTTCCCTTTTCAACATTCCTTTAATTTCCGCGGCTTAATGTGAAATTTACATATGTACAGCTTTTGACAATCTAGGGCTCAACAGCAAAGCCAAAAAAAGAGTTGATGACACGACACGCTTTAGTGATAACCAAAATAAATTCAGTATACTGGTTAATTTCGCAGCTATTTTTTATCGAGACTATTTTCCTAGCAAGTAAGTGCCGAAGACAATGACCACGAAAGGAAATTATTCCACTTATGAAAGTAAATTGGTCGCGGTCTCATGTTTTTAACTTGATTGTTTTATTTCCAGAAAAGGAGATTGACCGCGAGCTCTCGAGGGTTAAACTTACTGAGATGTATGATGACGTCACTGCCCTCAATCAAGTCTCAGAGAAGGGGAAAAAGAGGAAGAGGTCACCAATAGAAAAATCTCATGCGGCCGAGGACATTGTTACGATTGAAGATGATGTAACCAATCCCTCCCATGGCAGAGCCGTGGCCCCTACTGATGATGTCTCGATTATTAGAGCATAAAATCCTTTGGTGGATGATGATATTGGGGTGAGCTGACTGCGGACGGCATTATTTCTGGGGGAGATATCTATAATGGATCTAGCCCAACTCATTTTTCTCCTTTTGGATCTCCTCCTTCGGTGCCGCAGAATGTAGTGGTAGTAAATGCCAACTTTCCCCCACCACAGAGTATGGTATCTGTGGGTAACAATGGTCATCTGTGGCCTCGTTTTAGGGAACTAAATCCTCACTCCTCTTAGGACACAACTGTCAGGGCAATCTACAGGATGAGGAAGGCTCCGGACGCGATTGATCTTGACCTCTTAATTTATGAAGACCATGAGCACTTAGAGGAATACACCATCCATAGTATGATGCGGGTTAGCACCCTTATATACTTTTTGTTGACAATTACTTAAAAACATTTTCTAACATATTTCAAATTTCAGGTTGCAGCCGTGCCATGACCCGATGGGACAAATATGAAGGACTATACAAATTGAAGGAGGCCGCAAAGAGGGATCTCGTAGTTGATCTCGAGAAGGCTAGGGATTATTCTTTTATAACAAGTAAAGAATCGTCTATCGCGACACTAAAGGCCTATAAAATGACTGCAAAAGCACAAATTCAGGCTACGATAAATGCCTAAAAGCATGCCGAATAAAATTTTAAGGCTGTCCCTAAATCTCTAAAAATAGCCTAGTCTCAAACTGCGGAGGCTTCCTGTCGTGCAACAAGTTTTGAGAACAAGCTCAATCTTTTCCAGTGAAAATATGAAGAGTTGGAGAGGAAGTGCGCCCAAAATGACTCAGATCAAGCAGAAACAATTAACAAGAAGTATGAGGATTATGTTGTAGCCTTGATTGAGGCTGGAGACAAAGCTGTAGGATCCTATAATAGTTTAAGAGACCTTTTCCTCACTAATAATAAAGACTACCTCCGCGGTTTCCAATCACTGAGGTATAGCATCATAAAAAATTCCCTCATTCCAAAGATTAGATCATGTATTAGAAGCTGAGTGATGACGACAATGACTAGTGCATGGTTGAAATAAGGGCACCACAGAAGAAAGAGCCAAAAAGATGGTTGGAGAGGCTACGAAAGGTGATTTTACGGAGACTATGGCTGATGATGAAGAAGCTGAAGAAGAAGATGGTGTGGCGTCTTAGGCCATGTTTTCTTTTCTTTTCCTTGCATTGTAATATGTAATTTTTATGAACAATCTTGTAATCTCTAAACTGCTATTTCATATTGGGTTGAGCCCCCTTTTTTGCAAGTTTTGGCCTTAGTTAATATACTCTCTTTTGACTGCATCCTTCTTATTCCTCCACTTTGTTTCAATACATAAATGCATAGCGTCGTAGCAATACCTTATAAAGGAATTCTTGAGCAAGTCTGCGGCTATTTGTTTTTGCCTTAAGATTTTTCATTCTATATTTGTGCTTATCATCCCCCAAGTCACGATGTCAAAGGAAACTGACTTTGGGGCTGCGACTTAACTCTTTTGCCCTTTATACTGGCTGAGTTTATTGATGTAGCTTTATAGGCCTTCAATTTTTTGTATAAATCCTAAATTTAGTATCTTTCTCAGGGTTTTATCCCTTTTAATAATTATATTTGTAACATTTGAACTATCTTGTATGTGTCCGCGACAATTGTTGTAATTATAAACAGGGTTACATCCTTTTCTGCCAATAGTATATTTAATCAATATACTTAAATGTTTTATAAATCACATTCTCCTTCCGCAGCTCTAATCCAAGCCTTTGAATAATGTACAACATAATCATCATTTGGCCGTGACAACTTCCATAGATTTGAATGTTGAACTTTGTTAATCGTATCACCAGCTGTTGTAGACTTTGGTCAATGCCAGGAAAACTTGAATTGGTTGTAGTCACATTGATAAGGCTGCAGCATCTTTCATTTTAATTACACTTGATTTAAAATGCTATTATAGAAGTGGGGTCGCGGTCCATCAAGCCTTTGGCCCTTGAGGATGAACTACTATAGAGTGGGACATTTTCAAGTCTCCCCAGGATAGGTTAAGTTATTAAACCACCCACAACTAATGTACGAGACATTTTGAAGCCTACCCAGGTTAGGTTAAGTTATTAAGCGACCCACAGTTAACGTACTGGGCATTTTCAAGCCTCCCCAGGTTGGATTAAGTTGTTAAGCAACCCACAGCTAATCTACGGAACATTTTCAAGCCTCCCCAGGCCGGGTTAAGTTATTAAGCCACCCACAGCTAATATACAGGACTTTTTTAAGCCTCCCTAGGCTGGGTTAAGTTATTAAGCCACCCAAAACTAATATACGAGACATTTTCAAGGCTCCCTAGGCTAGGTTAAGTTATTGATCCACCCATAACTCATATACGGGATATTTTCAAGCCTCCCCAGGCTGAGTTAAGTTATTAATCCACCCATAGCTAATTGAAGCATCCGAAAAGCTATGAACGGGCATTAGTAACCCTCGTGGATAATAGAAGCTCCTTGAATCCTAGAATATTTTTGATGTTGCCTTTACGATTGTAAATATCACGTTCTTCGATATGCTTAGGCATTATGGGGGCATTGTGATCCCATCAAGATAATTGCTTCTAAGATAATATGTTGTCTTAATTTTTAAATATAGAGTTTTTCAAAGATAAAATAAAAATATAGAGTAGAAACTAATGCAAATGTGAGGCATGTAGCCTGTCAGGTATGGCTGCATCCTTCAGGAATCGCTGTAGCATCCCTTGCTTGACTAGCCTCTCAATTTCATTCTTCATAGCATGACACTATTTGCTGAGGTGGCCATGGTGTTGGTGAAATTTTCACCATTTATCTCAATTCCTCTTATGAGGTTAAGTCTTCAGCTTCTCTGGCCACTTGAGCATTTTTTTCTCAATGCTTCCAAGGATATCTTCCAGGCTGGAGTTCAGTAGTGTGAAGTTCTCATATGGCTTGCATCCTTCTTTTTTCTCCTACTGTCTACTCCTCTTCAAGGCCTTGAGTGAGGCATTGCCTTTTGCGATCACTACTTTTAGCTGGGAGATGAATTCTTCGATCTCTAGTGCAACGGATTCTATGGCTTCAATCATGACAGTTGGGATGGCAACCTTGGGTGCTTCAGCTTCTAGCATAAGAACCCTCTGGGTCCGAAAGTCGACATGAGTCTAGAGTGAGTCATGGCTGTCATACAGATGGTTAAGGTGGTTGTACAGCTGCACAATCTCATTTTTAATTTATGATCTCTGGCTAGAGTTTCCTTCCATTTATGCCTTATTAGTCTTTAGAGATAATACTCTGAGATGAATTAAATAGTGGTGAGAAATCAAGAGTGCAGAGAAAATAACTAAGTATAGTAACAAGGATATAATTTTTGGCAATCCGCCAATTAATACTTCTGTGGCCATGGCATGTAGAACACATAAGGTTACTATCGAGGCCTCTTCAAGAGAGTTCACCAGGGTTAAGCCCCAAGATAGTTTTAACATTTCTCTTCCCAGGTGATGCAATGAATCTATGCAACGTAGTGTGATTCCAAGGACCCACAAGTTGGGTTCAATCCATATGGTGATATAAAAAAATAAGCCTATTAGGTGTCTACTAGGGACAAATCAATCTCCAAGAAATCGGACACACATTGTTCTCATATCATCATATTAAGTATAAAATAGATATAAAGCAAGTAAAGAGACAAAACATAAGATATATAGTGGTTCGACTATTAAAACGAGCCTACATCCACTTTGTTTCTCCACCCTCATTATATACATGTTGTAGTACAAATTTAGGTAACCATGATGGGCGTATAGTAGATTTAAGAGAAGAGAATACATTATCGTAGTAGGCTAAGCTGTTAATACTGGATGTGGCCTAAAATCGATGCGACTGCGACAGGGAGTGAGCCCCTAAGTCTGGTGGTCTCTATAGAGAGAGAGAGAGAGAGAGTAGAGTTAAGTAGGGCTTTGCATATTAATTCTCTATTGGTTCCCCAATAATAAGGTGAACACCTTTATTTATAAGAGTAATAGAGGTGATATCACATGCCCAAATCACGTGACAAGTGGATAAGTAGATGAGTATAGAGTTCCTCTAGAAGCTTAGACAGCTGTCGAGAATCTGGAGCAGAAAGGTTGCGGCCTAAATGGATCTAAGCCAGCTTCTGACTGTGGCATGGCCTTTATGAACTTAGGTGGCAGTGAATGTGTAGGTGTCGCGGCCTATCTGTACATAGGCAATGGCCAATGTTATCCAAGGCTATCTTGGATCCAATCCCAATACAGTTGCGATTTGTGGCCTGTTTAAACTCGGGCAGTGGCCTTTTGTAACTACCCCTCTCCGGGCATAGTGCATATTCTAGGCATATCACGAGTGAATAATTTGTTTTACTCCGAGAGGTCATCGGGCGCTTCCGAACCCCGATTGATCGAGGACAACTTTTTGATACAAGCAAAAATCTTAGGAATATCGAAGTACATCTCCTAAACTTTCCAATGATTCGCCTCGTGCACAATTCTGACTTACCATGCGGACGAACGATCTATTTCCATCCGACAATCTCCCGTCCAAAAGACTAACGTGCGCTTCCAAGTCACATTTGACCCAAAGTCAACTCTCGGACCCGGGGGCCATCCAAATGACACTTAAAGGTCTCTGAAATACCTTTCTAACATTATGTCCATGCACGATTGGAATTAACGAATTACTTTCTAGGACCGTTTTTTCAAAAAAAAATTGCACGAGACTGCCAATTGGTAGGTCCAGATCCCCGCCTATCGATAGTTTTTCTAGGGTCACCTGTCGAAAGGAAGGATAAGGGGAGTGCCAATCGGCAACCCCCTAACCCTATAAAAGGAGTGCATGACTTCACTACCAGGAAAGCCAACACCCCAGAACCATCAACATCAGTGATCTCAGCAACATTCTCTTGAAATAAGTGAAGTTCCATACAAGCTTACATTCCCATCCTTTTCATGCCTTATTTGGAAAAATCCCATCATCTCTCATAAACATTCATCCACATTTAAGGGAGTTCATCTAAGATAAAAGATTAAGCTTCGAAGAATGTCCAATTCCTTCACTCTCTCTTTAAATTTCTTGTTCTTGCATAAAATTCATTAAATTCGTAAACTAGTTCTCACTTTAATTCATACCCATTAATATCTATACTATCCTTAATATATTTTACATACTATATTTTCTATTAAAAAAAATAAAAAAACTAACAAAAGAGGGTCACACCTGTAAATTTCTAATGAAATTATCCATCACACTTTTCAGAACCAAAAACAAATTTTCTACACATTTATAATAAAACTCCGTTCGGATCTATAGGATAAACCCCATTCGAACTACGTGTACTTTAATGCCTTTATAGGCTATGTAGGCATTTTGGATTAAAGCTCGAGTCCAATTTTCCCATTTTTCAACGTCCTAAATTCTAATTTTCTAATTTTCTCAAATTCCCGAATTCCCTAATTTTCCTATAATCTCCCATTTTCACATTTATCACATTCTTTCATTTCATAGTATGCTTGTTTACGTTTCATCCAACACATATTTTCGTTTCAAGATAACGATCAATATCACGATAAATGCACAAATTATATTTTATATATATTTTATTCTGGGTACATTCCTATGGATGACCTCACTCTACCTTT
Source organism: Sambucus nigra (assembly GCA_949130495.1). NCBI lineage: Eukaryota > Viridiplantae > Streptophyta > Magnoliopsida > Dipsacales > Adoxaceae > Sambucus > Sambucus nigra. Next base: position 94,458,493 of record OX422214.1, read on the forward strand.
CCCATGTTGTGAGTTGAAAGATTCCAATTTCCATTATATAAACACGCAGACACACTTCACGGAGAAATAAAGGAAAATAATAACACTAGCCCATGAGAGACCTTCGGTCTATTGGTTTCCTATGCATCAGTTTGTCATTGATGCCTCTCTCTCGAAGTGGCAATATGTTATTTTACCTGTTTTATGAAAAATAGATTGGTGACTCCATCTCTTTACATTTACCCCACACCGAAGACGACCTAATCGCCCCGAAAAGGTCATGAGACAGCTATCTTGTGAGGGATCCTCCACCTCTCTTCCCCTCGAAGATTTCTCGAGATGGCCACAGTCATGGTCTAAGGCAGTAAATTTCTCACGATAAAAATCTCTTTGATTTTAAATCATTTGCAAAAGTCAAATTAAAACTATTTAAATTATCAAAACTATGATTTGATCCATCAAATAGGGCATCAGATTATGTAAGTGCTCCATCAAAAAATTGCGATTTTTTCAAAAACAGATTTTTTCAAAAAATTAATATCACAAAAATTTTGCGAAAAAGGAATACTCGATAAATTAAAGTAACCTGCTTTTATACCAATTTATCAATGTTATGTGATATTGATTAAACCAAATTCGCAAATTCCTATTTTAAACTTATTTAATTGGAGTCTATTTTTATCCAAATTAATTCAACCCCAAAACACAAAAAACTACATGGATAAAATCAAACTAACATAAATAAATTGGTGACACACAGATTCCAGGAAAAAAACCAAAAGGGAAAACCTTTTTATTTCACTATGTAAAATAAATCGCAACTTTCATACACAATGAAATCTGGAACGAATATCACGTAGATACTCACATAGACACGCAGCATATAGTCATCAATGGATCAATCGCAGCAGCCCACAAGAACACGTGATCAAATCAGCAAGTAACACCCATGAGTACTCCCAAATGACACGCAGTCGTCATCCATAGATTTATCTTCTCTACACGAGAAACTTTACTAAAGATGTATCTTGGGTTCCAAAGAAATTCAATAAACTATTGGAATTTTTATGAATTGAAAAATAAAGGTTTGAACCCCAAAAGAAGAAGATAAAAGTATTCTACGGATTGTAATTTTTATGTACTATAAAATGTCATGTCTTATTAAGAAACAATGACTCATTTAACATGCTTTATATAAAAAAATTGGGTGGGTAGATCGCTCAAAAGAATCCCTTATGTCGCTCAAACGAGGCTTCGTGTGAGATACATACGTCATTTGAACGACATTAGCAGGTCGTTTGAATGGTATTTAGCCAAAAAATAATTTTTTATTCAAAATTTTCCTCAACACTTAGAAAAATATTTTGAAGAAAAAAAACACCTCAAGTGTTTGAAAATAGTTTAGAAAAATTATCCCAACACTTATAATGAATCGTAAAGGGACTTAAACACAACCTTACCAAAATTAATCTCGCAAAGGATTTTTAGCTGAAGAACATTGATATTCAGATCCATCTCAATGCATAATTGATCTTGAATAATTCTTCGAATGTTATAGCAGTATACGACATACACTAATGTAAATTCAGAGTGATAAAATATGCATATACAAAACTCAATAGAGACTTTCAAACAGCTAGCAAAGAGGTTTATACACAAGTTTTTCTTTAGGGTGAAACCCCAAAAGAATACGACACACCTATTGTACGTGAAGAAGGGAAATAATGAAAGTATGAGAGAGTATATAGCAAGGTTCAACAAGGAGAAATTTGAGGTTAAATATTACTAAGAGAGCATTGCTATAATCGCCCTAATGGGAGGGTTACAGAAAGGAAATATCCTTTGAAAACTTATCGAAGATACTTCAAAGTCCATGGATGAAATCCAGGCAACGTCCAGGAACGTCATAAATGCGAATAAGGCAATGGCTACTGAGGGTGAAGATATAAAGGGAATGAGCAGCCGAGGTAAGTTCCAGAAAAGAACAAGGATGGAAAGAAGAGATCGATGGATGATATGTTTGCTGACTATACCCCTCTGACAATCAGTTATGAGCGCATCTTCAATGAGATCAAGAATGATCGATATCTGAGATGGCCTAAGAAGTTGATATCTACTCCTCATAATAGGAACAAGAATCTGTGGTGTGAGTTTCACCAGGAACAAAGCCATACGATCGAAAAATGTTTCGCCCACAAAGATGAGATTGAGAAAATGCTAAAAGCTAGAAATTTAAGAAAGTGTGTTAATAAGAACAGTTCAAAGGGTGGTCGTGATGACACCCGAAAGATGAGGAATGACAAGTGCAAGAAAACTTGTCTATCCTAACATATTACCTCAATTACATTATATGGACAAGACCTCTTAATCTAGACTACACTCTCATCTCGACCTGAATCTGGTCAGCCGAGACTACACTCAGAAATCAACAATGCGCAATCCCTCAGTACAAGGGTGGTCTCATACTTGACCAGACCGACACTTTAACCCAGCAGGAAACATTTGGCTTCTGACATGGAACGTGGAATGGGCTACGCATAAGAGAGTGCGCATGGGTTGCGAGCCCCACGTGGACAAAACTGTTACAACAACATCATCCCCACACGTGGAGAATATCTTTTAATCATTACTTACATGCACAAGAGATAGATGGCAACATATCATTGTCTACTTGGTTTTGTGCATGCCGCATGCATGCCTGGGGTGCGTATGACACCACCCTAACCATATAAATACTTGTCTTTTACGTCATTATAAAGGATGGATAATTGTAAACCCTAGTTGAACCTCTGTCAAAAACATTATAGAAAGAGAGAACTTTAGTGCTTTTATCCAAAGGTCATTAGAGCCCATATTTAGTGGATTTCACACACTCACACAGTGGATGTAGTCCCTTCAAAGGTTGAGGCACTTATATCTGGTGTTATCTTATTCTTTGCCTCATCCCTTTCTATGTTTTATACCTATTTATACTCCGTTATTGTACAGGTTTGAGCTTACACATACATTGTCTTGAAGATACTATTTCTGGTATCATCAAGGGGGTCACTCAAAAGAGAAACCTATAATATAATGGTTGTGAATAAAAGGAAAAAAGAATAAAGTCATGAGTTTATTAACTAAAAAAGGATGTGTGAAAAGAATACGGTGATAAAAAATACCCCTCCAGAGCTAGCCACCATAGTGGGAGCTAAGGGATGGGGTAGAGAACTTCTCGTTGTAAAGGGAGGGAGTGGTCGAGTAATAGGTGTAAATAGGCCACAAATACCTATTAACAGTAGTGTATAAGTTTACATAGGATATAAATAAGGACTTATAAAAAAGTTTAACTGGGAAGTATCATTTACCTGAACAAAGTGAGAATTCATTGAAGAGCTCCTCAGAGAAGTAAGAAAAATGATAGAAAGCTGCCAAAAAAGAAATTCATTAGTATGGAAGGTGAAGAGAAGAAAATACTTCAACAAAAAAAAAATAAAGAGCACTCAATAGTTTTAGGTGAAAACCTCTCGAGAAAAGATCAAGGAAGGTACCAACATGGAATTCCTCTCACACTGGAAAGTAGCTCGAGGAATAATGAGAAAAGAAGAAGAAGGAACCACTCCTACTTGGACGCGACCACTTGTCCCAATAGAAGACACCTACTTGAAGACAAAGAATATACAAGAGAATTAGTAATTATAATAAGTTATAACTCAAAAGAAAATATGACAAGGAAAAAGAATGGTAATAGTAGAAAATATTTATAGTCTCGTCACGAAAATCTTGCCTGTAAGTTAAGGGCCCAGTGGTGGGACTAGTGAAAGATGGTGAATAGATCATAGTATCATCATGGTCACTAAAGGGAGGCTACACATCCATGGACGATCCCCTCGTAGCCGAAAAAAAGGAGAAGTGCCAAACGAATGATCTCTATTGAAATCAAGAAAACCAATGTCATTTGAAGAAGAACTGTGGTAATTAGACCTATCATTGGGTCGTGTCGGGTCGTGTTCGTCTCATTTTTTATCATGTTTGGGTCTTATTGGGTTCATGTCTAAATGGGTAACTTCTTTATCGTGTGAAAAAATCATATCCAAACCCGACCCGTTATGTTATCATGTCGTGTCGTGTTCACTCGTTAATACCCATTAAGAAAATGAATTATTTTGAATTGTATACAAGTGGATATATTATCTCATTTTTGAACCCAAATAGACCCATTAAATCATTGATATTATTACTAAATCTCTTATTTAATAAAATTTATTATAATTAAATTAACATTATATTACATAAATTGTTTATAAGTTCCAAAAGTATATCTTATTTACTTAAATTAATGGGTCATAACGGGTTTTATTGGGTATTAACGGGTGAAGGGGATCAACCCAAACCGACCCATTAACAATCGTGTCTTATCGGGTTGTCACTGATATGACCTGACCCCATTATGGATCCACCAATTAACTTATAACTTCGTGTCGGTTCGTGTCAAGTTATCGTGTCGTGCCTCATTTTTCCAGGTCTAGTGGTAATCATAAGAAGGAATGATTTCATAATCAATAAGTTCCTCTCCAAACAAACAGTGTGAGGAGCAAGCACTTGTGATTCCACCACTTAAATTTTTACTAAGTAAAAAGAGAGCAACTAGAGTACCCTCCACTGAGTGAGCAGATGATGGAGCGGGTGGCTGTGAAAGAGTGACTTCAAGGGCCTCATAGACCTGCTCGCAAAAAGATTAGAATGTCTCCTCAATCCCTAGAGTGTCAGTCTCAGAACGTATTTCTTTAACAACACAATGGACAATGGACTTAGTGGATTTCTTCTTCTATCTAGCTTCTCCCATCTTGATGGACCGGGGGGAGGAAGCAGTCCCCCCAACAAGGGTAGGGATAAAATTTGAAACATCAGTTTCAGGATTCTTCCTCTTTGAGGGGACCTTGGCCTTGTCTTACCCTTGCCTTTCCAATTAGATGGTTATGGTTGAGTCTTTGGGTGTTTAGAGAAAATGCTTTCTAGATAGAGAGGATTTATAAGGACAATGACCACTAACTAGGGTAAGGCCTTCTCAAATTGGCTACGATGCCAAATATCCTTCTCAGTACATTTGATCAAGTACTTGTCACTTGAGGAGTCACCCCCAATACTAAACTCATGAGGGATACCTTGAATAAATTTCTTTATTATGGAAGCTTGGTGTTGCCACAAGTAGAACCACGAGTGGATAAAAGAAGGGAGATAGTGACGAGAAGGAATAAAAAAAGTTCCCAAAATGATAAGTTCGACGCACCATCCATTCGGGGGTAAAATTGGAAAATACCTCTAACTATAATGCTAGGTAAGATAGGCTGGTGGGAAAGTCTGGGGTGTAAGTCCCCTAGTCATATCCAAATTGTCTATTTACGATCTTGGAAGGGTAAAACTCCATCCATTTCCCGTAATATGCAAGGAAGTACATAGGCCATCACAGAAATATGGGGATAGCCACTTATATACTCATCATTGGCAGGGGAGAGAACTAGGTGAAGTAGAGTGGAAGTGCTATGAGCATATTCCACATACTCGCTTAGAGAAAAGGTATAATGAAAATTCATTTGCGTCATCTAAGTACAAGCTGAGAAAGTGCTTCGGGGTTTTCCTGTGCCACCTATCAATTCAAGCAGTCTGGATAAGATGCAAGCAGGGCTCAAGTGCCCAGTTAAGAAATTGATCGAATAAAAACCCCATTAATAAGGAGTTGAAAAAATTTACCATATCATGACGACCATGCAATCAATCCATGTCGATGTGGTCATCCAAGCGTAAATAGATGCTAAAGTAAGGGAAGTAAGAGGGACATTCCTCCTGCAAGCAAGCCTGACAGCCAATCAAAATTTTAACTCGCAAGGTGAGTTATTTAGTATCCCCAGGAAAATGAGACTACTTAGAAAAGTGACAAAGAGGGAAGCCAAGTGAGTCCTCAAATTGATTTTGGGACCCTCTTAGCTGGTAGGAACTTTGTTGGAACTTCGATTGAAATCCCAAAACTGATAGTATTTCCACATAGAAAAATAATGTTTAGTTTTCCCAATTTTGGTGAGAGTGGCATAACAAGGACACTCTAACAGAGCTGGGTAAAGTTCCTCACATATATCCTTCTCGAGAGGATCTTCAAACCCATGAGTGAAAATATAATTGCCTAGGACAGGTAGGACAATCAACTCGTAGATGTCCTCCAAGGTGATGGTAAACTCTCCCCAACCAATGACAAAGGTGTGAGAGTCCTCACTCTAATGATAGAGCAAATTATTATAAGCACTAATATTTATAGAGATAGTGCAGTTTTTCAAACTAGTGATCACTCGAGTAAGTCTCAGTTCGTAAATAATGACACTATAGGCTGGGATGTTGATGAAGTAATCCACTTATAAGTTCCTCTTCAGGATCTCCCTCACACACATTAAGCTTCACATTAGATATAAAAAAATGACCCATATCCACTCACTCACGCAGTATACTATTAGCAAGAACCACGGTGGTATCCTCAGACTCCGCAAAACCTATGAACGACGTCTTGCTAATCTTTTTCACAAACCCCTTTTCAAATTACTCGATAAATGACATAAAAGTATTGTCTTTACCAAAGAAAGGGGGAGACGGTAAGTTGAAAAATCCCTCTTGGACCTATTTTCCATTTATTGCCTTTGCCTTTTGGGCAAGGTAAAGAAGTCACCTGAAGATGGACCCGATCCACCAGAAATGATGGAAGTGGTGGAAGGAGCAACCTATTAAGTGGTGATAATGGTGGAACCAGTGGTAGTGCTACTAGAAATAATGACGTGGATGGGCAAAGAGCCCACTATAACCTCGCTCACGGAGGAAGAAGAGACAAATGGAAAGATTAGGGTAGAAGAGGCCACTAGAACTTGAAAAAACTTGGGAATATATGGAATTGGAAAAAAAGATTTTAATGAATGAAGAATCTATTTCTCTCTCTATCTTTGGAAAAACTGATGGAAAATGACAAGGTAAGGTTTAAAATTTCTTGTAGAGGGTACTTATAACTGGTAAAATGTGCATGCGTAACGGCTCAAAGAAAAGGATAGGCATGACCCAAATCATGAAAAGAGAGTTACCAAGAAGACATGTAAGACACTAAACGATGCCTAGGTATGGTTTTTTTACAGAGAGCATTAAATTCGAAATAAAGATAATGATGACCTTTTTGGGTTCCCTCGAATTCCTTAAGAGACTCTATGAATTAGTATAAACTCTTTACTTTTAACCACAAATGAACACTTTTGCATGAGGGGACTAATGCATAGGGTACCCCCCGATATCACAAAAAAGTATAATTGGACATGAGTGGGTGCCAAGAGAATTGGGTGCCAAGAGATTGGGTGCTAAGAGAAGTGAGGTGCCAAGTAATGGGGTGCCAAATGAGCAACCCTAAAGCAACAAGGAGCTACCATATGCGTAAATCCAAAGTTAACAAGAGGGTGTCATTCAAATTGACCCAAGTCAAAAGAGAGGGTGCTCTAAGAGCAACCCTAAGATCGGGAGGGGGTGCTCTGCGAGCAACCTAAAACCTTAATATCACGGGTCCAGGTTTAGTTTTTGGTTCAGTCTCTTAAGAGTCATCCCTTTGTCCGATGTGGACCATAATTATTTCTTCTCCCTCATTCAGTAATAGATAAGAGGAATTTTTAGGTGATGTGATTATTTATCCTGAGCTATCAGTTTATTTCACTCATCTATACAGGGTACTAGGACATTTGACAACTAATGAGTCCTTTTGTTTAGTGATGGGATGGTGTGGTGCTTCTGACATTTCTCAAATAGTTAACCAAAAATGTGTTTGCATTAGTAGGTGGGTGGGTGGTCATTATTTTGGCTTCTAAATTTGAGAGGGGGAATAGGTGTACTTCTGAGGTAGATTTCTCCCATTCGATGAACTGAATAGGTACTACAAAGGTGATTTGATCCATTTTCTAGAGATCATCATTATAAGTGATTTCCTATTCGTTTGAGTGATCAACCTTTTCTAATAAGGGGGTAATGATCCTGGTTTTTTAGAGAGCATGAACTCTGTAACTAGGAGGAGATACGAGCTATAAAGATTATTCTACATGAAGTGTATAACCATGATAAAATGTCTAATTGGTTTAATATTATGTGTGTCCTCATCCTCGGTTTGTGATGAATGGAGATTATTAGGGTGTAAGGGTCGGTGATTAAAATGGGATCATCTGACAGGGCATTGGTACCCGAGTCAGGGTGATATCGGAGGGGATTGTTATGGATGAGGTCTTGGATGGAAAACATTAAGGCCAAACAGTTGTCGATAATTTGGTCGGGTCCATGATGGAACTCACAATGTGCATCAGCTACTAATTCTAGTCTAAAAATGTAGGGGTGGGTCTAGGGTTAAGAGATATTAGGTGACTATCCATTTAGGGTGGCGTATACCCAATAAAGGGGAGCCTAGAGATTGATGAATTATCTTCATAGAACCCAAAACTATTTGGGAGGCATACATCTTAATAATTTTTCAATGAAGGTACTTGTTAGGAAGGTGTCATAGTGGCTATCATTGTTTGGGAATTATTGGTAACTAGTCATGATGTTGCGTTTGTTCTGACCACGGGGGTGATGATGTGAGGTATGGAAGATTCGAGGGAGTTCTTGCGAGCGGTGAATTAGTTTGTATCTCAACGAGGTTCTTTAGTGGATTTTGTAATCCTAGTAGTCAAACTTTCCTCAACTTTGCACCCGGTATGGTTAAGTTCTTTACATTAATATATTTAGGTGAGCCCGAGTTCATTTGTTAATCCTTTTCGAAGATTTCAGATCACGATTTATACCTGATAGTTGTAAATAGGGAGTTACCATCTAACTGTCTTTCTCTTTCCAGCAAGTGACGAAAGTGCTAATTGTCTCTCTTTCCTCTTATTTTAGCATCTCTAAATATTTACGAGTGATGCCTATCTCCTCATTGTATTCATATTATTATATGAAAGCATGACATACATCGTCCTAGGTTTTAGTGCCCTCTTTTCCTTTGAGTCTCATTCACTAGGTGAGGAATCCTATGGACAAAGTGGATGAGAACATGCTCTCTAGAACCCCAAGGCCTACTTTCGAACCTGCATCTGAAGGTGGTAGTTAGATAAGTGAATCATGGAACCTAGTCCTTTAAAATTTATAAAGACTTGCATCTTGAATATTTCTTAGACCCAATCTTCTAGATATAGATACATCTTTATAATGTTAGTGAGAAAATTGGTGGTTTGCATCTTTTTTTATGGCTTCCTAAAGGAGATGCAGTTAAACCTGGACCTGCATGAACTACTTGTTTGAAGGTGGGGGCACAATTTTATCGGTCGGTGGGGGAGACACATATTCGACTTACGTAGGGCTTGGAATGAGGTGTATGGGTAGGCCAATCAACGTATAGGATTTTATCCAAATCCGAATCCGAATCCGATCCATTTAAGCGGATATGGATCATGCCTAAAATCCGATTATCCGATTACCCGTTTATTAAATGGAGCGGATTTGGATTCATATACTCCGATCCGTTAATAATCTAATTCGGTTAATATATATATATTATATTTAATAATATTTTAAATATATATTATAATAGTTCTTTATTTCATTATCTGTTTTTTTGGAACATTTGCAAAATAAATTTATGAAATAAGAGTTGAAAATAAAACTGTTGCAAATCAAGTTTAACATAAACAGATAATCGAATCTGATCGGAATCCATTTAACATAAACGGATATGGATTTGGATTTGCCTAATTCGATCCAGTTAATAAACGGATCATATCCTAATCTGTTTAACATAAACGGATATGGATTTGGATTTGCCTAATCCAGTCTAAATCCAATCCGTTAACAGGACTATGTGAGGGCACTTGGGGTACTACTGGTATGGTTAGATATATCCATGTGTAGGGAATGACACTTGGAAGTGAGGGGACTTGGCGTTATAGAGGAATCTGATGCTATAATGGATGCACACTATACCAAAACAAGCATTTGGTAACCTTTTTGGCTTGTGACCAAGGCATATGTGTCATATTTTTAAATTGTGACCATATTGAGGGTGACAAGATCATGGGTCACGATTCAAAATCGTGACCCCAAATGGAGCTCTCGATGCAGAGTGGGTCATAGTCCAAAACTATGACTTTCAATGTGACCATTCAAAATGTGACATTAATGGTAACGATCCAGAACTGTGAACCCAAGTGTGACAATTTTGAATGGTCACATTTGTCACCATGGTCCAAAATCGTGACCACTAAGTTGACAATTTACAAATACGAAATATTTAGTCAATCAAAATATAATATGTGGGTACCCTTTTTATCGAGCACGCCCATAAAAGTAATCGACCAATCCCAAATGGAAGATAAAAGGCACACGACCCAACTTATGTGTTTTCAGTAACGGCTCGGATAAAATGATATGACCAAGACCATCCCCAAAAATATCGAATGAGATATTCAAGGGATACTCAATTAACGTGTTGTTACCAACACACTCTTTCTCTCTCTCTCTCTTAGCTGAGTATATATTGTTCCCCTGGCACGGGGCATAGGGGAAAACAAAAAACATTCTTGAGAGTTACTTAAATACAATAGGAGACCTCTCCGTGGACGTAGGCAATATTTTTAACCACGTTATGATTGTGATTATTGCTATTTTTATTATCTTAGTGCGTTTTTTCCTTCATTAATTATTTGTGTTGACATTTTTGTCACCACAATTGGTGCCGTCTATGGGAAACGATTATTTTTCCTATGAAAACCTTCACCAACAAGAACCAACAATGTCCCATCACAATAGTAATGTTCCTCAAGCAGGAGATATTGAGTAGCAGGTGAACCCTCCAAGGGTAAGGTCTGAAATGTGCCATTCAAACCCAAGACTTCTTCAGGAGAGGCAGGTCTCCAAAGAAAGCCAAGGGCCACCCAGGTCCACACATATCTCTATGCTGATAGATGCCTATAAGGTCAGGCTCCATAAGTAGGAGGAGGCTACTCACCAACAGCAAGATGATAATTCTCGCCTTAAGAGGCATCTGGAAAGGATAGAGAGAAAACTCCATCGAGGCAAGAGGCAACTCCACAACCGAACTCCTAGTCCTCAGGTGAGAAAGTATCGCAGTGGAGGAAGAAGCCCTAGGTGTGGATCAGAAAGAACAGAAAGGCACTAGTCAGACGATTACCATTCCAAGCCGTTACAGGAGTCCTAGTCGGCAGAATGATAACATATGAAGTTTAGTCCAGAGGGAGATGGACCAACACCCAGCTCATCGTGTAGCCATATTGACGAGAGAGCTAGTTAGGTGGGCTATAAAAACCCACATGAAGTCCCCTTTTTCAAGGGCAATAAAAGAAGAAGAGGATCTGAAGAAGTTCATGATTCCTAGGTTCAAGATTTACGATGGGAAGACTGATCCCATTAACCATTCCAGGCAATACTAACAAGTGATGACTCTATGGAGTGACAATGATGTGCTCATGTGTGAAATCTTCCCTTCGAGCTTGCACGATGTGGCTCAGAAGTGGTTTGAAAATCTACCTCATAGATCCATAAAAAAATTTAAATCCTTGGCTGAGTAGTTTACAGCTTGCTTCATCACAAACAACTCACACCCGAATAGCATGGATACACTGCTTAATCTAAAGAAAAAGCCATAGGAGAACCTCAGAGAGTACGCGAAGAAGTATTGGTAAGTATTCAATAAAATAGAGGACTTCTCGGAGCAGGTCGCTATAGCATCCTTTAAATTAGTTTACCAAACTCCTTCCTCCTACACCAGTACTTAACTAAAAAGAAGGGTTCATCCATAGATGATTTGATGGCTCATACTAAAAAATATGCCTAAGTCGAGGATGTAACCCATCTTAATGCAGGGGATAATGGACACACGAAGGCTGGCAAAGGAGCCAAGAAAAATGAACCACAAAAGAAAGGGAACAAGAATGGGGTGGGGGGTGGGGGGGAAATAGATCTAAGAATGGGAGCAAAAATGATGCCTTGAAGGCGTTTCAGGATATAAACACAGTCCTTAAGGAGTCGATATACAAGATCCTTTCAAAGATAAAAGAGGAGATATTTTTTAATGGCCGAAGAAGATGGGAGGACACCCTTCCAGGAGGAATAACGCACTAAGGTATGAATTCGATAAGTAAGGCGGTCATAAGACGGAGAATTATAGCCCTCAAGTCTCACCTAGAGGAGTTAGCCCAAGATGGGCACCTTAATGAGTTTGTAGAGAAAAGGATAGATAAAGAAGAAACGAACGGAGAGAAGAGACCCGATAATGTCCTCAAGGCAGATGTCAGCCACAAATTCGCAGTAATACACGGGGCGTCAGACCTCAAACAAATTTAAGAAAATAGAGCTCGAATGGAAGTTAAGAAACTTACAGCAGTTATACAGGCCTTTCAGATTAACCCATCCAAGACTTAGGCATGGAAGCATCGATGACTAGAGGACATTGATTACAATAATCATATTGTGTCCATGAATGAATATTTAGTGGGGGTGAGAACCCCTCATCATGACACACTAGTTATTACACTCAGGATAACCAATTAGGACATTACCAGATTGCTCGTTGGCCAAGGCATTTCGTCCGAGGTGATATACCTGGAATTGTTCAGAAAGCTGAAGCTGAGCATAGTCGATCTAAAGGAGGCCACTGTTCCATTGATCGGCTTCGTGGGAAAGATCATAGTACCTTTGGGAAAGATTGTATTGACAGTTAGAGTAGTAATCATCTCTAAAATGATTGAGTTTCTTATTGTTGATATCAAATCACCATACCAATCCATCCTCGACAGAGGATGGCTCCATGCAACCAAGGTCATTCCATCGACCTATCATTTAAGTTGAAGTGTGTAACTGATCGAGGAGTGGTTAGGATCCATGGGGACCAAGACAAGGTAAGAAAGTGTTTCATCACAGCCATATGCCCCAAATAGGAGAAGAATGTGGAAATAAAAAACAAATAGGAAACCCAAGAGTAGAGGAGATCGGGATCCTTCCCTCTGAGAAAGTCATTGAAGACTCAAAAAAGTCACAGCTGGGAGTAGCTCGACTGAAAAGAATTTTTTGATAGGTACCTCCTTGACCGATCGTGAGAAGACAAAAACTAGTCACACTTTTTGGAGAAACACAAATGTTTTTACATGGGGGCCCTATGATTTGCATGGGATAGATCCCAGTATTACTTGTCATCAATTGCATGTAGACCCAGCTTTTAAGACAATCACATAGAAGTTTCATCGAACAGCCCCCAAAAAAGCTAAAGAAGTAAAGCAAGAGGTTGGAAAGCTACTGGATGCAGGTTTCATACATGAGGTTTAGTTCCCTAACTGGTTATCCAACCTAGTAGTAGTTCTAAAGAGCAATGGAAAGTGGAGAGTTTATATCGACTTCACCGTTCTCAACAAGGCCTGTCCCAAAGACAATTTTCCCATTTCAAAGATTGATCAAATGGTTGATGCTATAGCAGCACATGAGAGGATGAGCTTTTTAGATGCATACTCTGGATACCACTAAATTCCCCTCCACATGCCTGATTAGGATAAGACCTCCTTCATAACCACTGTTGGTTTGTATTGTTATACAATTATGCCTTTCGACATTAAGAATACAGGAGAGGCCTATCAGCGACTAGTTACGAAGATGTTTAAAGATCAAACGGGGGACATTATGGAGGCCTGCATAGATGACATTCTTATCAAGATAAAGCTCAAGGAAGATCACCTCTCCGACCTGGCAAGGAATTTTTAAATCATTAGGAAATACCGAATTAAACTCAATGTAAGTAAGTGTTCTTTTGGTGTCCAGTCAAGAAATTTCCTTGGATAGTTGGTTAGCAAGAGAAGAATAAAGGAAAATACCGACCAGATTGTCGCCATCAACGAAGTTTAGCCCCTCAAACCATGAGATATGTACAAAAGATCACAGGAATGCTTGTCACACTCAATCGATTCATTTCTAAGTCTTCAGAACAGGACAAACCGTTCTTTTAGTTGTTAAAAAGAAACAAGGGCGTGATATGCAATGAGGAATGTCCGAGGGCCTTAGAATAACTTAAGGCCCCCTCTACAGGTGATTCCCAGAGAAAATAATCCTTTATAGTTTCACCTTGTAGTATTAGACCATGATTTGAGCTTTACCTTGGTATATAAGAAAGAGGGGAGCCAGCATACAGTCTACTACACAAGAAAGACCATTTTGGAAGCCGAGCAATGGTACCTGCCATTGGAAAAGCTCTCTTACGCACTGATGATGGCCTCAAGAAAGATGAAGCATTACTTTGAGTCTCACTCCATATTCGTGATTACTTCATACCCCCTCAAGGTTGTTCTAAGGAAATAAGACATCTATATCTGACTGTCGAAGTGGTCGGTCGAGCTCAAAAGTTTTGATATTCATTTTCAACCTTGAAAAGTCATCAAGGGGTAAATTCTTGTAGATTTCATCGCTGAGTTCACAGGGGAACAACCCTGTGATTAGCCAGAAATAGGCCGATCAAGGGAAAACTCATAGGGACCAGGTATTTGGGCCTTATATGTTGATAGAGCCTCCAACTCAAAAGGGGCAGGAGTAGGCATTGTACTGGTAACTCCCAAAAATATAGTACTCGACCAGGGAATCAGACTTGGATTTGAGGCCTCCAATAATAAAGCAGAATACGAGGCACTGATTGTTAGACTATGCAAAGCACAATTAATGGGGTCAAGGCACCTTCAAGTCTTCGGCGATTCACAGCAGGTATCCAACGAGATAAAAGGCAATTTCAATGCAAAATATTTAAGGATGGCAGCTTATCTCATCGTTGTAAAGGGGGCTAATACCCAATTTCGATAAAGTGGACATTCAGTAGTTCCCCAGAGGACAATATACCCATACGGATGCCATAGCAGCTCTGAGCTCAGTAGTGGACTCTGACTTGAGAAGAACAATCCAAGTAGATTTTCTCGCGTAGCCCAGCATAATCAGAACATTGACCCACTGAATCCCGAACAGGTTGTCCACATTGAGAAGGCTCTGAGCTAGATGGACCCCATCGAAAACTACTTACGGAGTGATATAATGCCAAATGATAAGAGGTCGGCTCATCAAATAAGAGTTAATTTTGCTCTCTTTCACTTATCTCCTAATGGGAAGTTATATAAGAGATCCTTCATCGGGCCCTACATCCAGTGCATTCACCCATAAGATTTCGAGCAAATTTTGCACGAACTTCATGAAGGAATTTGTGGAAGTCACACAGGAGGGGGGTTGTTAGCCTTTCAAGCAATTAACGAAGGGTATTGGTGGCCATACATGCAGAAGGATGCTGGAGTCTACGTTTGAAAGTGTAAAAAAGGCTAAAAACACTCACCCATGGTTCATTAACCTGCCACCGACCTAAAGTCATTGACCAGCCCGTGGCCCTTCGCCCAATGGGGTTTGGGCATCATAGGTCCTCTACCTACGACGAAAGGCAACTGGAAGTATCTGTTGGCCGCCACAGACAACTTCACTAAGTGGATAGAGCCAAAACCACTGGCGAACATTAGGGATGCAGACATGGTGAGGTTTGTACATTATTACACAATTCGGCATACCAAGAACGATCATTACTGACAACGGGAACCGATTCAAGAATGGCCCCTTCTAAATATTTTACAACGATAATGGAATTAAGCACTATTTCAGCTCTGTAGCTTATCCCCTGAGTAATGGTCAAGCTGAGGCTTCCAACAAGACAGTGATCGATGGACTAAAGAAACGACTGGAATGGGCCAAAGAATCTTGGATGAACGAATTGCCCCACATTCTCTGGGCCTATCTCACCATCCCAAGGTGTGCAAGTGGGGAAACACCCTTTTCACTCACATATGGAATGGAAGCAGTTGTTCCAATAAAAGCTAGTTTCCCGACCAAGGCCACAATGATAAAGCATTACTCACTGAACATAACTTAGCCGATGAACAGTGAGAGTTGGCTCTAGTTAAATTAGAATCTTATCAGTAACAACTAGCCAAGCTGTATAACAAGAAAGTCAACTCGAGGAAATTTCAAGTTGGGACTATGTCCTAGGGAAGGTCCTTGGCAGTACTGTGAAACCATCAGATGGAAAGCTGGGACCGAACTGGGAAGGGCCATTCAAGGTGGTAAGAGACGACCTACAAGGATCCTATCACTTGGAAATACTAGAGGGTAGGGAGATACCAAGAGCTTGGAATGAGTTCAACCTGAAGAAATTCTACTTCTAGGTTTCTCTGTCTATGCACCATTAGTTTAGGCAAATTTTCATTTACAAATTAATATTGCTTTATATTTATGACTTTTATCAATAAAACTCAATTGGCCTTGGCATCTTATATGTATTGGTTGTCTCAAATATATCTTATTATATGCACCATTTCCAAGTGACAGACTTCACTCTTATAACATATATGATAAAGATCATAGATTACAACAAGTTGGTTAACTATCTCTTCCTCTTGTGATTGCACCACAGTGGCTGGGTTTATACTAGCTCAACTTCCCCAAAACATAGTTAGTCGGGTTGACACATAATAACCCTCCTCAAGCCATTGTTCATAACACAATTGTCCTCCTAGGTTGCTCCGATAATAAATAAATACCTACAGGGAACCCTTAGGCAACATGGTCAACCAGGTTGGTCACCAACATAGTTTGGCTCTAAAATCCTGCTTGGGCGAATTGCCCATTAATCAGGTGTATTCTCTCCATCGTCTTACTTAGGCCTAAGGTAGCATGATGATGCAACCTAAAAGGTAAAGAAAGGCAAAAAGGTACGTCTAAGGCATACTGGACTAGGAGAATACCCATTCAAAAATAACTAAAAGATGTTAATAAATCAGAAAACTAACAACATATGTTTAGTCGGCCTTAGACCAAAACATAAATATTTTATTATTAAATATTACATAGTTACATGTGCAATAGTGATAAAATAAATCAAATCCTAAGGAAGTCCAGGTCGCTGAGCAAGGTAGTTAGCTACTCGTACTTTTCGACTATCATCAGGATGGGGAGAAAATCCTCCTCAAACTCCTCCAAGCTTGGCTCCAAAAGCTACCTCGGGATAGAATCTATTGGGATCCAGCGATCATCCTTTTTTAATGGATTTGGTTCTAAGGACGAGGGAGGGATCCCATGTCTGTACCAGAGGGTGGAATTCTTGCGCACCATTAACTCCTTGAGGGCATTTAGCCACCCTCTAATGAAGGCCAACTTCTCATCCTCCTTTAGATTTGTGGGAGCATTTATCTAGCCTTGGTTGTACCCATCTACCCACACCTTTAGAGGGCCCTTTTTGAACAAGTGCCTCATTAAGGTGACGTCCCTCTGAAGCCCAGCTGCTATCACATATGCTCGATGAACGTCTCCTTTCATCTCGGCAATCTCCCTTTAAGAACCAACATTGTCAGTCCTAGCTTACTGTCTGGATGACGACAAAGAACCTTGCATAACTGCAGGAGTAATACTCGGCGCATTCTCCCTAAGGTGTGCAACTTCCCTCCTTAAAGCATCATTCTCCTGCTATAGCGCCTCCCTAACCTGGTTAATCTCAGACGCATCCAAGAGCTTAGCTTTCAGATCATTCACTTCTTGTTGAACAGAAGCACCAATCTCTTTCGTCTCTGCAAGACGATCCTTAAGCTTGGCAACCAGTTCAGACTGATCTTTGTAGTCCTGATTCCTTGCTCTAAGAGATCAGCATATTTTGATGAAAGCTCAGCGAACTTGGTCACTCACATTAGAACCAAGAATTTTACCTAGGCGAGAGGTAGCAGGGATATAATTATCAAGATCGACAAACTACAAAGCATAAGAGCACACAGAATACACATATCAGCAAATGTCGAAAAAGGAATTTCTTTATTCCATTAAAATTGGTACTGGCTAGATACAAGTAATGGAGTGGAGAGATAAAAAGAAAAAATATAGAATAAGCCCCAAAAGCCTAGTTGGTGACATCGACCTGCTCAGAAGTGGATGGATCCTTCCCCTTATCAGTAGTGGACTCGCTTGTCTCAGAAGCAACCACACCTCCCTCAATCAGGGCAGGGGTTATTCCTTGGTTACCAGTAGGAACATTAGCAAGAGCAAAGTCCTCACCAATCCAAGCAGCTAGGACATCGCCTTCAATAATGTGCTTGGGACCAGGAATGTGCTCACCTAATAGAGGAGAATAAGAGGCAATTCCAACAGTAACCAGGGTGCGATCCCAACCTTTCTTGAAGTTTGCCCACCTGATGTAGTCAATCTGCTTCTCGGCATCTTCATAAGCTTCTTCCCATCCCTCATTGTAGCCATTCTCCCTAACAGTGGCCACTTTTGCCTCCAGACTCTTCTTCTTTTTAACGGGACCCGTATTCTTATTTATGACGGCAAGCTTTCTCACCATAACCAGCATATAGACATCACGAAGTTCCTTCAGGTCCTTAGCGGCACCAACCCTCTCCTTGGAGAAAGAGGCCTCAGCCTCTAAGTATTTTCTCAAAAGACTTCTGGACCTCCTGTGTAGTCTTCAAACTCCCCTCGAGATCAATGTTACTCTTTTCAGTCCATCTTGACTGCAACAGAGGACGGTGTAGTCAGACAGAAACTACCAAAAGAAATGGATAAAAGTCATAGATTACGAAGAAATTAAAAAAGATAAAGAAGAGAGGAATTGGACTTACCAAAGCAAGCCCCTGATCTGCCTTCAGGGCTAATTGGTCTAAACCCATCTTACAAGATCGTTCGTGATTCATTGCCAGCACTTCTCTCTCAAGCATCATCGGAGCAAGCTGAGGGGCTAGATCCACAGAGGCCCCCTCAGCTAGGATAACCACAGGAACAAGGGAAGCTTATGCCTTCTTTGTTCTTTCTTCCTGTATCCTCCTCTCCTCTTCTTTCTTCTTCTTATCCTATTCTCTCTTCTTTTCCTCCTTCTTTCTTTATCTTTCTTTTCTTTTCTTCCTTTTTCTTCCTCTCCACCTCTATCTCATGAGCTGCTATCTGGGAATCACTAGCGGTGTCCCCAGACCTTATCTTTTGAATCTCCAATCTATTGGACAACAGGAAATCATCATCATCTCGAATCAGATTTTTTTTTTGTGGAGAGCCTTGTCCTCCTCGCTAGAGCTCTTTGACCTAGAACCTCCTAAATTAGATCTCTCTTCGCTACCACTACCATCTCTGTCACCTATAGCAAGCTGCTCTCCTCTTTGTCGTCTAGCTCGATGGGTTGCAGGAACCTCCTTCCTTTTCCTCTTCCTCTTCCTCTTTCTCTGGGATATTAAGATGAGGAATTGAGTCTACTGGACGGGCGATAAAGCTGGAGGTAGTGTTCTTGTACTCCAACAAGAAGGTAGCCGACCTGGGGCGCTCACCTTTTATAATTGAGTCCTTTATCTGCCAGGCTTTGATTAATTCAACAACATGGATCTCGCAAAGAGCAGGCTCTTGATTCTTGGACTTCGTTGAAAAAGAAAAGAAAATATTAGAGGAAGGACA
Source organism: Sambucus nigra (assembly GCA_949130495.1). Classification (NCBI taxonomy): domain Eukaryota; kingdom Viridiplantae; phylum Streptophyta; class Magnoliopsida; order Dipsacales; family Adoxaceae; genus Sambucus; species Sambucus nigra. The sequence goes on from OX422214.1 coordinate 94,477,990, forward strand.
CATTAGAGCAACATTAAAAAAACCATAAGATTAAAAAACAACCTATGCATTCCTTCCCATAAGCAAGGATTCGAGGTCCCCTGTACCTTGCTCCCCAAATTTGGGGATAAAATTGAGAGTTTCTAGAAATATATCTCTCAGACCAGTAGTCTTGATAGGAATTAGGTAGGTTCACTACTAACACCTTGTCCGAACTCTGGTACGAGAAAAGGTATAATAAAAGCAGATTTCAACTAAACCTAAATTAGTGCCATAGAGTTGATTTATTATATGGATGCCATTTATAATTTTCCAAACATTTGGAGAACACTAGGTTGGGACTATATCGAAGTACTAAAATAAGTGTATGAACAGGAGATTTAGGAGAAAAGTTAAACCCCTTAACACAACAAAAGAACATGAATCCAGTGGTCGTCCTCAATATCTCGAACATTACGAGGGACAAGATCACACTCAATATCAACCCAGTCAGGGATATTATAGAATTTCTTAAATTCTACTAGAGTTTTGTTGTCCATCCTATCCATAAAACAAACCCTAACTACAGTAGAAAGAAAAGCGACGAAAGGAAATACAGAAAAATGAAGGACTGGGAACTTACAAGGAAGAGAATGAAGCTTGAAATGATGAAAAACCATAGGTGAATGAGAATGAGAATGAGAAGAGAAAATAGCTTTTGAACGATGAAGAACAAGCTTGAAAGCGAGAAGGAGCTTGAGAGCAATTGATGATTTCGAAGCAAGAAGTTGAAGTGACGAAGTGAACCGTCCAGCACCTTGGTTTAAACCCTTCAATGATAGTGCACAACAATCGAAGAAGATATGTCGCCTTAACTTACTACAAAATGGCAATTCACGCCCCTACAAATTCTGAAAATAACGACAGTGCCATCAGAACAAGACCGAAGATGTTATCTAACATTTGTGAGCCCACTTGTGGCCCCAAAAATTTTAGGGGCAATTGTGGGTTCCCCTTTTGTCTAGCAGACCCATAAAGTAGCCACCAAGCCCAAATGGAAACTAGAAGGCACACGGCCCAACTTATGTGTCTTCAGTGACGGTTAGGATAAATTGATATGAACAAGTCCATCCCCAAAAATCTCGGATGACATATTCAAGGGATACTTGGTTAACATGTTGGTTACCAACACTCTCTCTCTCTCTCTCTCTTTTAGCTGAGTATATGTTGTACCCCTGGCTCAGTGCATAGAGGGAGATAAAAAAACATTCTCAAGAATTACTTAAATACAACAGTAGACCTCTCTGCGGACGTAGGCAATTTTTTGAACCACTTATATTCTTGTGTTGTGTGATTGTGATTGTGACTATTGTTGTTCTTATTATCTTGGTGTGTGTTTTCCTTCATTAATTATTTGTGTTAAGATTTTTGTCACCACATAATAATACAACACAACTTAACTAATTAAAGTCGTCAAATTGTACAACACAAACAATAATACAATTCATGCCTGCGTGAATATGTAATCACAGTGTAATATCCTAATCGAAATCCAATGCAGTGATTGTTTCTTTCCACGAAACAAGACTTCAAAATGTTCCTTCTCCAACAAGGTATGCAAATAGGAGTTCAAAATATTCCAAATGGTAAGCAACAAAGGACATGAAACCCAAAATAACTTTAGAAAACCTATGTATCCATATATGGTATTAAAGTCCACAAAGTTCATAAGATGAACAAGGTTGGGTCTAATCCATAATCCGAATTTAGAGTACCATTTTATTTATGAAATATGTGTCAAATGTGTTGAAAGTGTAGGAAATTGTGAGAACACTTTAAATTGGAAATTGTGGTATGATCCCTTTTGGGGAGTTATATATATATATATATATATATATATATATATATATATATATATATATATATATATATATATATATATATATATACATAGAGAGAGAGAGAGAGAGGCCCTCTCCTGTAAGGACTCCTTATAGTGCAGACCCCAATAGATACCATTTTTTTTAAATAGTAAAAAAATGAATTATTTGATGAAACTTCATGGATATGATCTCCATGGTGGGAAGATCATCTCTCATTTTTTTATCAAAAAATTCAAGAAAAAAAAACGTTGAGATGAGGTGATATGTAAAAAAATTATGTAAATATGCATTTTTGACCGTTGAAATGTTGGAGATCATCTCACCCACTTTTTAATTGATTTTTTTATGAAAATTAATGGATATGATCTTGATATTGAGAAGATCATATCCATGAAGTTTCATCAAAAAATTCAATCAATAAAGCGATTGGTGCTGACCCAACATTTTAACGGTTGAAAATGCATATGTATACCATTTTTTTACATATCACCTAATCTCAACGGTTTTTTTATTCAATTTTTTAACCAAAAAAATTGGAGATGATATTTTCAACGTGGAGATCATATCCATGAAGTTTTATAAAAAAACAATCATTTTTTTACTATTTTAAAAAAATGGTATCTACCGGGGTCTGTACCTCCTAACATGAGACATTCTGTATATATATTTAAGAAGTGTGGATTAGTGATACAATTGAGGCAACCACAAATATATTGAACATACGACAATAATCACATGTGAGCATAAGAAAATTATTATGTTCTCAAAATAGGAGTTCCGTGATGACACAATTAGTTCCAATAAGTTATATCAATCCCCTATGACATGATTAGTTCTTACAAGTTACATTGGTCCCTTTCGAGGTGTTTATACCTCTATCCGAGTTGCTTGGTAGTTGTTTTGCATTTTTGTCCCTTCATGGCATGTTTTCAAACCAAGTCTAAACATTTTTAAATTATCATCATATTTTTAAATCGAAAGTGCCATGAGGGCATGCTTAGTTACTACTAGTTACATTGGTCCCGTGTGAAGTGTTTGTGCCTCTTACGAGGCCATTTAGGGACTGTTTGATTTTTTGTCCCTTAATGACATTTTTTCAAGCACAAGGGTAGATATTTTCAAAGCATCATCATATTTTGAAATCGAGAGTTCCGTGAGGACACAAACATTTCCTACAAATTATATTAGTGCAGTGCGAGATGTTGGTGCCTCTTATGGGGCCATTTGGTGAATGTTTTTCCTTTTCTCCCTTTAACGACATGTTTTTAAGTACAAGTCTTAAGATTTGAAAATTATCATCATATTCTCAAGCCGCGAGTCCCATGTCTACACGGTCAGTTCCTATGAGTTACGTTGGTCCCTTGTGAGGTGTTCGTGTCTCTTTTCATGTCATTTGGTGGTTGCTTTTTGTTACATCCCTTTAACAATATTTTTTTAAGCCTAAGTCTAGAGATTTGCAAATTATCATCATATTCTCAAAATGGGAGTCCCGTTAGGATACGATTACTTCTTACCAGTTGCATTGGTCTAGTGCAAGGTGTTCATGTCTCTATCCAGGTCATTTGATGTTTTTTTTTTATTTTCATCTTTTCATGCTATGTGTTTAAGATAAGTCTATATATTTTCAAATTATCATCATATACTCAAATCGGGTGTGTCATGAGGTCAAGCTTAGTTCCTACTAATTACATGGTTGCGTGTGAGGTATCCGTGCCTCTTACAGGGCCGTTAGGGGACTATTTTGGGTTTTTTCTGTTAATGGCATATTTTAAAGCCTAAGTATAGAGATTTGCAAATTATCTTAATATTCTCAAACCGAGAGTTTCGTGAGTAGTTCTTACGAGTTACATTGGTCCCATATGAGGTGTTCGTGTCTCTTTTCAAACCATTTGGTTGTTGTTTTGGATTTTCACCCTTTAATGATATGTTTTTAAGACTAAGCCTAGAGATAGAAAATTATCATCATATTCTCAAAATGGGAGTCCCATGAGGACACGACTAGTTCATACGAGTTACATTGAACACGTGATAGGTGTCCATGCCTCTATCCAGTCCATTTTATGGTTGTTTTGCATTTTTATCCTTTCATAGCATGCTTTTCAACCAAGTCTAGTAATTTGTAAATTATTATCATATTCTCAAATTAGGAGTTCCGTGAGGGCACGTTTAGTTCCTGCTAGTTACATTAGTTCTGTATGAAGCGTTCGTGCCTCTTACAAGGCTGTTTGGGGACTATTTTGACTTTTTTCCCTTTAACGACATATTTTCAAGACTAAGTATAAATATATACAAATTATCGTCATATTCTCAAATCGAGAGTTCCATTACGACATAGTCAGTTCTTACGAGTTACATTGGGCCCATATGAGGGGTTCGTGTCTCTTTTCAGGATATTTGGTGGTTCTTTCGCGCTTTCTCCCTTTAACGACGTATTTTTAAACCTAAACGTATTTATTTGCAAATTATCATCATGTTCTCAAAATGGGAGTCCCGTGAGGACACGGTTAGTTCCCAGGAGAAGATACACAAACGTAATTAAATACAAAGGATTTTCCAATACATACGACACATATAGGATAGTCATATAATAATAAAATGTTTTAAAACTCATTATTTATCTAAATTAACTAAAAGAACGGCCAAATTAGGATTGTTATCAAGACCAGACGGGAATCCTTTAGAGGCCTTTAATGCGACTTCTTCAGTAGTCAAACCCTTCGGTGAATGCATAACAATAGACTAATTGTCGTCGTTTATGCGCTTATAGTAGATTACCTTGTAGAAATTATGAAAGTCATAAATAAAAGGCTCATAAATCAAGCGATTTTTACTCTTCATCTTAGATAAATATACCATTACAAGTTTTAAGGGAATATCAACTTTACCATCATTTGTAGTGTCATCCACCTTCACCCAATCATAATAGAAGATAATTTCTTTGAAGTCTAAGTAATCTAGTACATCATTTATTGTTCAATCCCATAATATATCGATACCATGTTCTTTGGATTTTTATCGCTTTTGCTAGATACACAAGAAGTCAAGGTAAAAATTTATATTTCGTTCTTTTGCATCAATAGTTTTTACTCTCACAAGTATGAGATGAAATCAAAACCATTAATGTGGAATTTTTAAGCTCCTTTTCATGGAAAGTATGGCCTTTGGATAGGCGTGAAAACCTTAAAGACACATCACCTTTCTTTAAAAGATACAGTATTAATATATGTGTATTAGGCCATATCTTACAATACATACATAAATAACCATAACAAACGAAGTTAGAATAACCTCTTTTGATATCCATGCCCTAAAATAACTTATCTTCTGATTTCTAGCCATTCCGCTCTCATAATTCCAAAATATGTTCATAAAATTTTAAGGTTTAGATGGAAATATAGAGAATACATGTAATCAAACAAAAATAAGCTATATGTGTAGTTACTTACTCTCTTCAATTTTTAATTTCATCTTGGAATTTGAAGTCATAAATGGTTGTTTGATCATACTACAAATTGGTGAGTCTCACCTCTTTAGAGTTCTAGAAAATCAATTCATTCTTAAACTCGTCGGGTTCCTTAATCACTTGTTCACCACGAGGAATGAACCTCTAAAACCCTTGTCCTAGCATAAGTTCCCAGGCATATAATGATGATTCTTTTGTTATGTATTCTTTTTCAATTTACCCTCCAATATACCGTGTATTTTTAACATGGTCTTTGATGGTTTTCATCCGTCGCTTGAAAGGATACATCCAGTGATACCTGGCGGATTCACACAATAAAGCCTCATTACATAAATACAAAAGTAGATGGACGCTAATGTTAAAAATGATGGGGAAATATTTCTCCAAGACATAAATCACCTCGATTAAAGTGGATTTTTTAGCCTTAATATGCTTCTTGTTCATCATTTTTTGACACAGTAAGGTGAAGCACAAACTAATCTATATAATTGCCCCATGGAGATCTTTTTACTCATTAAAGTAATGCCTATAAAGTAAAGGGATTAATTGGGTGATGATGTGGAAGTCATGAGATTTTCCCTATTTCAGTTCATTTATTAGGTAGCTTAGAATTCTACTCAAATTACCGGAATAACCATTCGAAGTCTACAAATTAAATAACATGCCTAGAAAGACCTTTTTCTTAATAGTAGACAAAGTGAAAGCACCCGCGAGAATCTAATTTCTTCGCGTTGTCATATCGATTTTAACCATATTTTTTTTATTTTCATTTCCTTTTGATTGTGACGCCCCATCTATCCATCTTTCAAATGAGATCCGTCCAGATATATTCCTATTAGATGTTTTGCAAAATTCTTCTCCGTGTGCATCACATCAATTGCATGCCTTACATGGTTCTCTTTCCGATACGACAAGTTAAATAAGATTGACCGTCTAGATGATGCCTTAATTTGACTAGGATCTTGAGGATCCTCCTTAGATTTATGTTTTTGGCCTACAAACTTATTCCCTGAAGTTACTTCTGGCCCATAATATTTTTATCTAACTTGAAGGTTTTTTAATAATTATTTTTCGTGCATTTCAAACTTCGACTTAATTTAAGTATATTATATTTTATGAAATTTAATTTTTAATATTTTGAGCTCCAAACAATGTCGTACATTTCAAAAAAATCATGCATTTCAATCTTTTCAAACCTCAACTCAATTTGAACTCCAAACTATTTTATGCATTTCGTGCATTTCAATTTTGCCACTTGAGGGTTTAACTAACTTAATGGTTATTTAAAAAATATTTTTCGTACATTTTAAACTTTGACTAAAGTTGATTCAATTATATATGATGAAATATTATTTAAAATATTATGAGTTCCAAACAATTTCGTGCATTTCAAACATTTCAAACTTAGACTTAATTTGAGCTCCAAAAAATTTCGTTCATTTAGTGCATTTCAATTCTACCACTTTGTGTGTGTATTTATATATATATATATACACACACACAAACACATACACACACTTGAACATGCACATTCAAATACACATACACACACACCGTACACACATATACGTGGGCAATGAAACATACACACATGTGCGTGCGTGCGCTGAAATGTATATATAGAGAGAGATGTACCTATGTTGAGAGAGGGGGGGAGATAGAGAAAGAAAGATATATATATATATATATATATATATATATATATATATATATATATATATATATATATATAGAGAGAGAGAGAGAGAGATGGCAACCTTCATTAAAAATGGATAGATAGAGAGGCAACCTTCATCGAAAAGGGAGTGAAAGAGAGACAACAAGGTTTTTAGTTAAAAATGGATAAGGATGCAATAAGGGCTTCAAAAGTGAAATCAAAGAAAGACCTAACTGGTCGAATTTATACCCAGAACTCGATCACGATTTTAAACTGTGTCCCCTCTATGACCAATTAAACACTTTAACTTGGTCATAGTTCAAGACCATGACCACCAATGTGATCAATTAAAGGTAGAGAAATGATCACGGTTTTGGATTGTAACCAACTTAACATGAACAGTTTGATTAAGGTTTGGGGGTCACAATTCTGAACCATGACCATCGTTCACTTATATAAGTCACGGGTGGCTAACGATTTTGAACCATGAACACAATGGTTAACATAATGGCGGGACATTTGGTGCCTAAGGAGGTTATGATTGGGTAACGGTTTTGGATCATGACCCCTCAGGTCATAGCTCCATGTCATGACCATCTCTTAATTATGGTCACCCTTTCACCTGGTCCAGTCACTGGTCATTGTATTTTACAAATGGTCACAACTTTGGACCTTGTCAAATTGACTATTACAATTTTCTAGTTTTGGTATAGTGGAAAGGATTAGCTGGCACTATTTTAGTAGCCATCACAAGCGGTGTTTTAGTGTTAGGTATGGTAGGATAAAGTATACTCTCTCCTATTCTGGGTGTAGTGATGGCCTCTTGTAGGCATACTAGTGCTAGTGTTAAGGCCCTGATTTTGTTTTGCATGGTATTTTGTGAGGCAATGGTGTTTCCAGTTGCCTCTAGATTTGATCTATTATAGACGGAGCTTGGTCTTCCTCATTGGACATGGGACACACTACGGAGAAAAATTTATAGTTATCGATACGGAGTTCATTGACGAAAACTTAAATACCGCACGATGCGCAAACTCAAGTTTCTAGGGTAGGACTTAGTGTGAACATTCTGGTGAGGCTGGAAACAACAAAAAAGTCGGGTCACTTTTGTTTACGATTGTACTAGACAGAAGGATAATAGAGAGGAAAATAATAATTGACATATGTAATGACTTTTTTCGATGCACTTCTTTTATATATTTTTAACTTATGGGATGGAAATTTTTTTGTTTGGTAGTATCTTCTTATAGGAAGAACTAAATAGAGTCTCGTTAGATTCGCGTAAGTAGGGTGAGATCTCATCTTATTAAAATGAGGAGCGAGAAAATAATAGAACTTGATCTAGTATTTTCTTAAAATAAAATGTGATTAGGGTAATCCAATATAAGGGATATATGTTTTGGTGACCACTTGAGGATTCATATTGTTAATCTTACTTGTAAAGGGAAAGACATTCAACATTGAATCTGAGGGGTTTTGGATCAGCCTCCTATCGTCTGATAATTTTAAAAAAATTATCATAGCTATTGACCAATAAGTATCGATTATTTTTGTTCAATAGGGTTTGTTCCAAGAGATTTTCTATATGTAATGGGGGTGATGCGACTCGTTGAAAGGTGGAATGCATTTAACTGCCATGAATCATGATATACCGGGCTACTTGCACCGAGCAACCTTTAAATTACGTGTGAATCAATTTATCCAAGTAGTGAATAGTTGTGAAATCCTATTTAATATACCCCAATACTGAAAAACCCTCAAATGTTACCTGTTATCGAGATTTGGGATCAAAATAGAAGTTGTTTGATATACTGGGTGGGTGGGAAAAAAGAGTTAAGACACTCATTGGCAACTATCCTTTTAGGGAAGTGACTCTTTGAATCTATGATCTTTATCTGAGGTAGTGACTTATCGAAAGTGTGAACCTGTTTTTTTAGGAGATGTGACTTTTATTAAGTAAAAACTTTCTTTTGGATAAAATAATTTTCCTAAAGTATGAACTTTTTCGACTACTTGCTTTTGGGAGCCTCAAGGGTAAAGGGTTTAAACAATATGAAAATGAAGACTTTGTAGTACATGATGCAAAAAGATAATCTTTAATATTTACACACTTTGATGTTTATTTTATCGTGAGTTCCTTCTTGCGTACCTATATGCTTTGGAAATTTACAATGATGTACATGGGGGCCTAAGCACGTATCTACATTGTGAGGGATTTAGAACTAAGCAACTAAATAGTTCTAAAATTTATATAAAGTAGTCACAATGGAGATAAATATTAAGTATAATATAAAGGAAGTATATAGATAGTTCAGTTCTCTTATTGTCTCCCCAACAGAGTCGCCACTGCGATGTATCTAGGAATCTTGCTACAATGTGCAATATTGATTTTTGATGTTAGAAAAATTATCCCTAGTACAGTCTCCACTATGATGTAGTTGGACATATGATTATGATATGCAATATTGATTTTCGATGATAGAAAAATTATCCCTAGCAAATCCACCATTATGTTGTTGTTGGATCGGGGTGCGGGGGAAGAGGATTTCGTGTAACGGTGGGCACGGGAATGATTATCTCTGGGTTCATTGCCTTCCCCTTATGTTAGATTATTAATTCGAGGTTGGACTTGATGACTTTCACCTGGATGATGTTTGATGCCGTGTCCAGTTTGATTCTCACAACCCTGGTTCTTAGGCCTGGTCCCAAGTATGTTTTGTGCTATAAGGGGTTTGGTTGATTTGTTTAGAGTCACAAGTTTAATTTATACAAAAATAAACAAAATAGTTGATCTATCCCTTTTGGGAAATCCTAACACAGGTTTTAAGTTTGCAGTTGATCCAAATATTCTTGTAGTCTAGGTTCGAGAATAGGGTTACAAGTGGGGAAGGTGTTAGGCACCCCACTTATTTTATATGATTCCTTAATTATATGCTTATTATTGCTCCTAGTATTAATTAAATACTTTTTAGTTATTTCAATAATTGTCATAAAGTCCTTAGGTTGAGAATGCCTTAAACGTAGATATGTGCTTAGGTATGAACATGGTATAAATGAGTGGTGTATGAACATCACTTCAACCATTGCAAGTACATAAGGGTTATTGTGTATGAATTCGTGCCTGTATAATGTGTGGTTGTTGGTACATATGTAAATGTGAGGGAGAACTTATCTTTGAGAAAATTTAATATATCCTTCAAGGTATGAGGAGAGAAAAAAATGGTGAGATACGGGTGCATCTTTGTTATGATTAATGTAAACATGTTTGTATGTTTGTATGTGTTTGAGTGTTTGTATGTGTACATTTAGGGGATGTTGGCTTGAGATAATTCGGTATCTCATTCTAATTACATAAGCGTGCTTTATGAAATTCGAGAAATGTGCTCATGTCGGTGGAGACAACCAATTTGTTGAGGTTCGAGCTCATGAGAAATACTCGGTATTGTGCTTGCGTAGTCGTGTAGCCATGAGATCAAAGATTATATAATTAGATTGTGTATGGTATGTATGCTTTTGAACGTGTGTATATATTATTCCACCTGAGATATTTTGACATCTTATATTAATTATTTATATGTAATTTATCAGAGTTAAGAGATGGGTGTATCTCAATGGAGGCAATATATCAAGAGACCTATTTTTTAGGCTTAAACTAATGAGAAGGACTCGGTATTGCACCTACGTACCCGTGTGCATAAGATCAAAGACTATGTAGCTTGGTTGCTCACATGCTCCACGTAATGTGTGTGCAAGTGTAATACTTGTCTTATTAGGGAGAGGAATGGTGTATGCAATATCAAAATGGGATTGAACCCTAAGATGCCTAGTGTTAGCACATAATCTGATAATAGTCCGTTGATTACTAGTGAGGGAAGGTGTATTAAGGATGTAATGTTATACTACTGAAAAGTGGAATAGGATACATATTGATATTGGGGTGGACCAGGAGAAGTAGAAGAGATGGGCTAGGGATGGATGTATCCCTAATAGATAATACATTGTGGGACGTATTATAAGTCTTGGTCTTCATGAGTTTTGCTCAGTATAGTGCCTACATACCCAATGAGACTTGGGGTTACAACCAATGTAGTTCTGACAATGGAGTTGGAGAATATGTAGGGTGTTCGAATTATATATAGAGGGTTTTATATTGAACATAGAAGCATCCTTAAGAAATAATAAGTCGAGAGACATACTTTCAGGCTTGGACTTCACGAGTTTATTTCGGTATAGATCCTATGTACCCAAAGAGACTTGGGATCAAAACCAACGTAGTTTTAATAAACGGAGCATATTTATAGGTGTAGGCAACGGGATACCGGGAATACAATATACAACATTATGGTATTTAGGGAGGCTGGTCCTTAATATAGAATTTCGATTATATTGGATTGATATATTTATATACTAAAATAATGTCTAATTAGAGTCTGATATTTGGTATGAAAATATATATCCACGCTGCCACCACCTGGGTGGGGTTCATTCGTTTGGAGAAGTGGTTGGAGAAGTCAGATTTTAGACTTTGGCTCGATGCAAAGTTTTGAACTAACTCGACTCTCACACTCTTTCCTCATAATGATTTTGAAAAGTATGTTTTCATATTTTATAATGGTCATTGTGGCATTTGATTAGTATTGTTTTAATATATGAGCATGTCAAGGCGATTAACAGAGGTAATGGATTATAAACTAGACTTGTAAAATAAAAACACTGTAAATTGTATACCCGAACGCCTAAACGGGGGCCAGGCTAAAAGAGGTCAACATGTATGTACAATTTATTACAATATATGTATATGGGGGTATTGCCTCGAAATTTGGTCACGGCTTATTTACCCTCACGAAAAATGTTGACTTATTTTGTGCGAGCGAGTGTCCCCTTTTTCCGGGTTTTTTCAATCTGGCAAAGATCCTTCTAGAAGTGTTGAGTTTAGCATTTTTCTATCCTCAGTTGGGCAGAGTTTTAGCTAGAAGTGTTTAGTTTTTTAGAATATTTATAGAGATTTGACTTTATTTGAAACACGGAAGCAACTTTGCAGAAGTACAAGTTTTCCTTTCTAGGGGAAAGTTAATTTTATAAAGTACGATCTTCCTCAAGTCATTTTGAATAAGTTCGAGTATCTTGGACGCTCGAAGGAGAAAAAAGTTAGAAAATCTAATCGTTATCGATTTTTTTGTCTCTCGAAAGTTTTCAAAGTTCTTTCGGTGATTTTCAAAGAGATCGAAATAAGAGATGTGAGGCTCCATTTATAACAAATGGTGAGGTCCTTTTGCCGTTCGAAAAAAGGATGAGAATTTTGCTTTTTAGATAAGGCTTTCACATGGACGACTGAGATCAAACTCTCTGACATGACTTCTGACATTCGGTTAATTAGGCTTTAGGGCCATTTGCCATTCAGTAGAAAGTCATAGTACTTGATTTTAGGACTTTGTAGAATTAATTTTATTTTCAATTTTGAACCCAATAGTATTTATGTTATAGGTTTTTTGGTCTCTTTGGCATCCATTTGGGTTTTTATTCTTTGAGACTTAATCGGGGTCGAGTTTAGGGTTCAGGACTTTGGCGAGTTTAGGTTTTAAGCATCTCGGGGCTTTTTACCCTCGATAAATTGGGCGAAACTAGTTTTAACGCATTTTGTGAGGTGGAACAGAATGGTCCACACCTGAACTGTATATCAGGGTGTCCATGTTAATTCTTATTTATGGCATAGAAAATTATGGGGACTCATTTTTTATGATTAACTGTGTTAAAACTCTTCAATTATAAATGAAAGTCTTTATGTTAAATTACACCATTAGAATTGAATATATAACCTATTTGTGTGAGAATCCAATGTAAGTAATTAACTAATTGTATTATGTTATTTATAATGAAGTAATCATGTAGATGAGATAAAAGGAGTAATGAATGAATTTGTGTTGGCTTGTTGGACTATTGGTATTGGGGATTAAATTGAACGGATTACGGTTGGGTTTGGAAGTTGAATATTTAAATTGCTTAATCTCTTAATCAGTATCATCCTAATATATCTTTAACTAATAAACTGTCATAACGGCTACCCTATCTAAATAATAGTGTATTTGGGGGGTCCTTAATTAAATTTCATTTTTATGAGATATTGCACCCATGAAGTTTAGTGACGGGAGGAGTTATGACTTAATAACATGTAATAAATCAAGGCACCTTTATTTTAATGCTTTAGTTTATGAATTTTTCCTTGTTAGATATAGAATCCCCTTTAGTTTGTAATATAATGGAATAATGCTTGTCTTAATTCTTTATTCTAAACGACCCGAAGGTTAGGTGATTGGGTAATAACGATGTCACGATGAGCAATAGGCTATAAATGAAACTTGGTACATACTTAATGAATGAACTAATAAACTTAGATTTTTGGTGTGTGCCGAGATGGAACACTCTTATGCTCGCATAATTGAGGCGTGTGGTTTGACATGGGTTTTAAGTGCATCACATAGTGTGGTGGAAATCTGACATTGCGTAGAATAGTGGATACGATTTCTCCGATACTATGAAGATAGTTTCTATGATTTGTGTGACGGTTTTTTAGAGATGTACCACATATTTCTTGAGATAGCCGAGGAGAAAAGGCACATGTCGATTACATTATAATTAAATAAGTGGTTAATTAATTGATAAAACAAATGAGATAGTTAAATGCGTTGAGAGGTTCATGATATACATTGGGTTATCATTATTAATTATATAAATGTGAATTTACCATTTATATATATATACATATCGAGTTGCATAGCATAGAGACCTGCTACAGCTTTGACCCATATTTATCCATAGTGACTTTTAGGTGCTACATTTGGTCCTCCATCTTAGTCTCCCTCTTATTTGTCTAACACACATCATCTATCATTCTCTCTCTCCGGGTTCCCAGTTATAGAGACTGATGTAGGTCTTTTTCTTGATAGCTCATCATTTACTTCTCAATCGAGTGAGTTTTGTTTCGTAGACTTCGATTGACATTTATTTTCGATATTAGGACTTGACATGTATGATTTGAGATTGAGTATTTGTCATGCATTTTAGGAGTTGGGTTTAGCTGTAGACTTTTCCCTCTCACTCTATTATGGGTTTGATACATTTTTATGAGATTTATATTGGAGGACTTTCATGTAGTATCTCTATATTCTCCTCATATTTTGTTCCATTCATGATGTGAATGCTATTTAATTATTTTAACAACTTGTATAATTTGATAATTATACTTTATCAAACTGACTATTAAAATATACATGCTGTCACAAGATAGAAGTTAGACCATCTTCTCTTTGCATTATATACTAGAACTACCCTCATAATGATGTCGGGAATCATTGTGAGAATGGACATGAAGCATTAGCCAACTCATCGATCACCTTAATTAAATCCACACTCGTCTACTAAAGAGTGGAAAAACTATCGCTCATCCATCATCTCAAAGCATGTGCCACCACATTGGCCTTCTCTGAGTGGTGCTGAATCATAAACTGATAATCCTTAATGAACTCAAACCACCGTCATTGCCTCATCTTTAAGTCCTTCTATGTGAAAATATATTGTACGATATTTTGGTCATTTAAGAGTTTGAACTTCTCACCCTATAAGTAGTGTGTCCAAACATGTAGTGCAAGAAAAACCTCTGTTAACTCCAAATCATGGGGCAGGTAGTTAGCCTCATGAGGCTTTAAATTCATGATGCATAAGAAATCGGTTGATCCTCTTGCATTAACACCCCACCTAGTCCCTATAAGGAAGTGTAAGAGGGTGGTTTAGATTAGGTGGAGGCGTAACCCCTTTTGAGTACAGTGATAATAAGTTAAATAACAACTCTTGTTGATTAACTACAGGGCACGCAAACGCAACTCAGTGAAGATAAACTCTGTTTAAACTCACAAATCTCTCGTGTATAACTCAAAGGATAATAATGAACTCAGAGAAACTCAGTTAGAGAGAGAGAGAGAGAAGTAAGCACCCTAGGTACACCTTGGCAGGTAGCCAAACACACCAACAACCCTTAGAGATACCTATCAAGTATTAAAAGCTTCGTAATAAATGACAATTGTGAGTAAACTCTCTGGTCTGTAATAAATCAGCCTCCGATGTGTATTATCTCTAGTAATAACTCCTGAATTCTCAAAAAGAACATCCTCTCCCTAGAGGTGGTTGGGGTCCTTAAATATCCCCCCACACCACTCTTGAGGCAACTCGGTCATTAATGCTTGTGAAAGACATCCCTCATACTTTATGTCACAAACATTAAATACCTGATGCACTAGTTGTCTCCACATCATAAACATTAAATGCCAAGACATGCCTTTTGCCTAACCACTATGTGCCAGGGGGCTATCGTCACAAAGGTGGGTCACTAACTATCTGACAGCCCCAAATACCACGGTGGTTTACTCAAGTGCAGATTTGACATTGCCTAGATGGATAGTAACATCACATAAAGTAGATGTGATATCAAGTAGAGGGTTGTTTGGTTCACAACTCAATCACCCGATGGAAATTAAGGATGCTCCGCTCAAAGTTCCATGGGCAGGGTCCCTCGGTGTTTTACGAGGTGTATCTAATATGGTCAAGACAAGCCCCGAAGGTGCCTCACTTCTCTATCCTCCAAACCAAGTCCCTCTAAAGTTCCCACGATGAGGTCGTTCGATAGAGCATGAAAGCTCTCCCAGTCCCTGCCAAGCCTGATCTCTCGCGAGTATCGTTCGACCTTACACAAAATAATTATTCTCGTTACATCATTAGAATCATTATAGCTCACAGACAATATAAACAAAAATTTCAATATGGTTAAGTAGCACAACAAGCTAAAGTAAGAGTTGCCACACTAAGGTGCCTCGCTGAGATGTCATGCTTGAGCTACCTTGCTGAGTTACCACACTGAGATGCCATGCTTGAGCTGCCTTACTGAGTTGCCACGCTAAGATACCACACTGAGTTTCCATGCTGAGATGCCACGCTTGAGCTTCCTTGCTGAGTTGCCACGCTGAGCTTCCATGCTGCCTTAACCCGAGACACTATTGTAAATGGGGGAATTATCCCTAATCTTAGGATTACCTTAAAGCCCCCTCTACAGGAAGCATAAATATATACCAATTACTCAACTCTTCTCCTAGATAGAGCCAAAACAAGAGACGGAGTCAACTTCTCATTAAGTGTGTCAAAATCAAGGACACTTCTCAGTCCATACAAATTGAATCCCCTTTTAATTCAACTTGGTTAATGGCTTTGCTATCTTTGATAATCCCGAATAAACCTCTTATAATAGCAAGCCAACCCCCCAAAATCTATGAACCTCTGCAGGTCTCATGGGTTGTCCCCAATTTAATATGACAGACACCTTACTAGAATGTACTAACCACCCCTTCTTTGAGACTACGTAGCCAAGAAACTTCACCTCTCACTTACAAAACTTGAACTTCTCAAACTTAGCATACAAAGTATGCTCCCACAATGTCCAAAGTCCTATCCTTGGAATTATCCTCCTCTGACCGTGAATCGATTAGTATGTCATCATGATAATTATAATAAACTAATCAAAGTATGGATGCAACACATGGTTCATAAAATCCATAAATATGACTAGGGAATTAGTCAACCCAAATGGCATGACCATAAACTCATACAAACCATAATGAGTCAATACTGAAATGTTTGGAATGTTTTCCTCTTAGAACCTTAATGGATGATAGATCGAATGAAAATCAATCTTTAAGGAGAAGAAGACACCTTTTATCTTATCAAACAAGTCATATGTCCTTAATAAATGATACTTTTTCTTTATTGTCACCTTTTTTCAACTCACGATAGTTAATGCACGACTATAATGAACATCTTCATAACAAAGTGAATTGGAGCTCCCCATGGTGATGTGCTAAGTTGAATGAGTCCGTGCTCCAATAGTTACTTAATCCAGTCCCTTAATTCTCTTATCTCTAAAGGATCCATCTGATGAGATGCCTTTGCAATTGCTTAGTTTCGGAGCCAATTCTATCAAAAAATCAATCTCCCGAACAGGGGGTAATCTTGGTATCTCCTCAAACACTTCAAAACAATCTTGAACAATTGGTTTTAAATCTAAATGAACCGTTATCTCTTCTATAGTTTCCTCATCTATAAAGTATAAGTGAGTTATGGCACCACTTTATAGCCTAGGTATAGACACCATGTACATCTCCTGAGATAATATTGTAAATAGGATTGCTTTAGCCCTACAATCTATGTACACCTCATATCTAACTAACCAGTCCACACGTAAAATCACATCATAAGGGTGGGTATTTAAAACCAACAAATCAGACACAAAATGAAATCGACAAATCTTTATCCCAATCTCCTATCATGTCTCCAAGATATGACACCCAAATAAGTAGCTATAGATAAAAACCTATCACGATGTTTAGGAAATAAATTATATATCTCCACAAAATTATGCAATACAAAGGAGTTTCTGGCATCAATATTAATTAAAACCCTAGATAGGGTGCCATAAACATTAAACATATAGTCCACTACCTAGATCTGCCCCTATCCCTCTTAATGTGGCAGTAATATTTTGTACACTATACCATACAGGCGTTGGGGTTAAGGATTTGCAGGTAGAGGTGCTGGGAGTGTCGTTAATGCCTTAGAAATTATTGAGGAAATCCTGTTCGCACTACCCCTGGTGTTGATCTTGGCTATGTTGTCCATGTCTTTGTTTCCCCTGCGCACTTGCGCTTCGAAAAACCATGGATCTATATCCCTTACCACCATACATGTAGCATACACCCGTGAATGGGGATGAATGAGCCCCTTGTTGTCTTTGTTGTTATTGCCTCTATCTTATTTAAGGGGTTATTTATAGTTGTTGTCTTTTCTTCCATAGCCAAACCACCTTTACTGTCTTTGGCCTTGCAATCCCTTTCGATCTCTATGGGAGATTCGTTTTTCCTTAGGCCCACTAAACTGGCCCATTTTCTCTCACTTAATCTTATGCTCTTTCTGGTACTGGAAATTCATCATAGCAGATGTAGAACCTCTCATTAAGTCGTGTACTTCGAATCCCCTATAATCATCCACTTGATATGCCACGTCAATCCCTAAACAAAACGCCCCATCTTTCTCTTGTCAATGCTTAGCTTCTCTGAAATAAATAAAACCACTGTTGTAAACTCCTTTTCATACTCGGTCATAATACGAGCTCCTTGTTGCTGTCGAAAGGAATCATTTTTCGTTAGAATCTACAAAAAATAAGGGATATACTTCTCATCAAATCTTTCCACAAACTACGTATAAGATAATCTCTCTCTCTCTCTTTATATATATATATATATATATATATATATATATATATATATATATATATGTAAGAGGGTGGTCCCCTTGTAGCCTGGGAGTATGATAATACTAGTTGGGGTATAACCCCTACAGGTATGGTGATAAATGGTAATCCATAAATTCTTAAATGGGCACAAATAAACCCACAATATTGTAATTTATCAACACACAGATTGGACTCACAATACACTCGTATAACCTAAACAACAATAAAGGAAACTCAGAAATAACTCAGTCAGAGGGAGAGAGGAGTAAGCACCCTAGATACACCTTGGCAGGTAGCCAAACACACCAAAGCTTCACAATAAATGACAATGGTGTGTGAGTAAGAGCTTTGGTTTTGCAGTAACTTCTCTTTTCTCTCTAGCCAATAAATCTCTAGAAAAGAACCCAAAAAAAACATCCTCCCCCTCAAAAGTGGTTGAGGCCCATAAATAGCCTCCCCCCCCCCCCCCCCCCCCCCCCCACACACACACATACACACTCCCGAGGTGCCTCTATCCTTACATCTGTGAAATACATCCCTTATACTTTATGTCACAAACATTAAATGTCTAAAGGAATACCTAGCTCCACGTCATAAATGTTAAATGTCAAGACATGCCTTTTGCCTAACCACTGTGCGTCAGGGGGAAGTCATCACAGAGGTGGCTCGCAAACTGTCTGACAACCCCAAATACCATGGTGATTTACTCAAGTGAGAATTTGACATTGCTTAGATGGATAGTGAAATCACCAAAAGTAGATGTGACATTAAGTAGAGGGTTGTTTGGTTCATAACTTAACACACAATGGAACTCAAGGTTGCTCCACCCAAGATTCCACAATCAAAGGTCTTTCGGTGTTTTACCAGGTTTATCTAAATTATTAGGATAAGCCCCAACGTTGTCTCACTTCTTAATCCCCCAAACCAAGTCCGTTTAAAGTTCCCACAACGAGGTCTCCCAATAGAGCATGAAATCTCTCACAGGCCCTGCCACGCCTGGTCTCTCATGAGTACCGTTTGACCTCACACTGAATAGCGCAATAATCATTACATCATTACAATCGTTATATCTATAGCCAATAAAAAAGATAAAACATGACTAAGTTAGATAATAAAGCTAAAGAGTAAGCCCCCTCGACCAGTTACTTCGTTGGAAGATCTCCCGGGCCTGCCACACTGAGTTGTCTCGCTCGAGTTGCCTCGCTGACTTATTCCCCTGAGTTTGTTGTACTAGCTGAGGGGCATTTTCTCTAATCTCAAGATTATCTTCAAGACCCCCCCCCCCCACACACACAACACATACACAATATATATAGTTGTCTCGGGGGAAATATGATCGCCTCCACTAAGCTTATTATATGTTCCGACTCGACGGTATTCAGCTGTCTCGAGAATCCAGGTGGGACTGAGTAGACATGGGATGATAGCACTTTAGTGAAGTATCCGGTGAGGTATTACTCTGGAGGATAGATTTATATATATGACATATGTGTGAATGTTATAATATAGTTCTGCATATATAATGGAGTAAATAATTATATGCGGCTAATAATACATGAAGTGAACTGTATTGGTTATATATAACTTGTGAGAATGTTATATGATCTTAATTGAAAATTGATTAGTTAAGTTAATGTGGTAAATAACTTACAAATCATAGATTAAACATACTTGGGCTTGAGTAGTGTGACAAAAAGGAGTTATAACAAGAACTAGTTATGGTGTAAATGACTAGGTGGGTTATAAAGATAGCGTTAGGTGTGCACATTAGTTGAGGGGTGAGCGAATCCTCAAGGGAGTGCGCCACTAGATTAAATATGAAGAGCATTCATGCATTTTAAATTACTGCAATTTAATCACTTGCTAAATATTTTCAAAATATTTTGGGTTCTAACCCTTGCTTTCAAATATTTTAAAAACCTTTTAGGTGTCTAGCCATAGGGGCGCCAGACTCTATTCCAGGGTTGTGCAGCTGCGACATATGTAGATGTTGTAGGAGTTGGAGTAGTCGGCTCTTTCATTTACTCCTAGTTTAGTAATTCTATCTCAGTCTTACTTCGAGCGTGTTGCTCACTGCATGTATTCATATTGTATGGGATTTATTTATTATCTGTCAGATTTATTTGGTTTTGACTTTTTGTCGATGGTTACTTCGGAAAGACTTTGTTTAAGTTATTTGATGGGATGTTTAGACTCTATTATTTATGTGATGGTTCGATTTAGCTTTTCACTGTACTTAATGGCTTGGTTATTAAAAGATAAAATTTTGGCACCGACTTAATTAACTAATAGGTGGCTAGTAAATTAATAAGGTCTTTCAACAGTGATGCTAAGAATGAACCAGGTGGAAATCCTTCTTTAATTTAATAAAGACCTGATCACCTGGTATTTAATTAGGCGGGGTGTCATGGATGGTATCAAAGCATCAGGTTCTAGTGGCCACAGAATCAGTATGGATTATTATGTTTCATCGTAGCATTATTTTGATTTAGAGCGCTATTAGTGGGACTGTTGCTTTTATCTTCACGTGTTTGAGATAGCTTTATTTTTCTATTAATATTTTGTATTGAAGATGAACTTATGCAATTTGATTAAATTTCAGATGTCACTTAAGGGAGAACGACAAACTTTCGCCACCGAAGAGTTTGAGGCTGGGCAAGTACAACAAGTGCCACAAGTACTAAAAGAGACGGTGACAGCAACAAAGATGGCCATTCTTGTAGCAAAAACAGTTACTACCACATTATAATAGTATCATGATCGTCACGTCCAATGATTGGGGAGAAAAAGAATAGGGTAAATTAGTCAATCTAATAATACCATAGGTAACAGTGATGGTGAAGCCCCACAGTCGGGACAGGTTTCTAGGCAAAGGGATTCAACCAAGAGATTTCGACCAGGGAGTTACCAGCCTGAGATTCGCAATTCCACAAAGGGCCTAGAGGGTCCTAATCAACAGCAACAAGTTTCCTAGGGCCGGTAAGGCCGAAAGATAAACGGGGGACACCACCAAGGGAAGCCTCGTCAGGTTCAGCAGGTCCAGCGATAAGGAAACTCTCGACAGTGGTACTTTATTTGTGTCCAGACATATCATGTGAAGAAAGAGTTCCCACAAAGGAGTCTCTACAGATAAACCTAGGGTTAGCCTCAACTTGGCTAGTAGGGTTAGGGCCAGAAAAAGCTAGATCTCTCAAACTGCTACTTTGCGTGTGAGAGGAAAGTCCATCAGAGGATGAAATGCCTCTTCAATGGTCTTTGTTTTATATGTGGGGAGGTGAGTCATCAGCGGATAGATTTCCCATAACAGAATAGCGTACCACGGCTAAATGTGCAACAAGGACAACAGAAATAGCCATCCCCAACAACATTATCTCAGCCACAATCGCTGCAACTAACTTATGGATATGCCTATAATATGCGATATGCAGTAATGCCTAGAGCACCGCAAGTACCACTAGAATTTAAAGGTACAGTGTTTTATTAATTAGTATATTTTTGGGAAAATGGAGAATTATCGACGACATGAGTGGGTCATAATATATAACTATTAACATTTAAATTCGTTGCTGAGACAAATTTAGTGGGAGCATTAACCGTAATGGTTATATTAGAGATAGCTAACTACCGTGGGGTAGCGGGTTCCGTTGGTGTTAACCACTAAAAGAGCGGGTGTGTTCACTAAGAAGATGTTTGTATTACTCGTGAGATTACTACTTTCGAGAGTTATGAGAGTAGGGTGAACTATTATTTTCCAAGATCGATTGGTTAGCAATAGTTTGAGCTATAGAAGTTAGATACCGCAAGATTTGGTGATCACTATGCCAGGACATGTTTTGCTTCGTTAGGTATCCCGGGAAATAGGTTCTAACTTATATATATGTGTATATCAATTAAAGAGTCTTGCTTAAATGTATGAGAATATGTTTGGATTTTTAATTATGATTTTTGATAAGTACGTGATGTGATTCAGGGTTAATTGGATCATTATCAAGCGGGGCGATATAGCTCGTTATGACCTTAGCATAAATAGACTAATATTTATAAGGTACTTTGAAGATATATTTCACAATATACCTGGGTTACCACCCAGCCGGGAAATTTAGTTCATTATTGATTTAGTACTTGGTGCGAGTTCGATTTCTTGAGCACCTTACTGCATGGACCCTTCTAAGATGCGTGAACTAAGAAAGCAAATTTAGAAACTTTTGGGCCAGGGTTTCTTTCGACGGATCACATCATCGTGGGGTGCCCCTGTGCTATTGTGAAGGAGAGGGATGGTTCACTCCACCTGTGTGTAGACTATAGGGAGATGAATAAGATCATGATACAAAATAAATATCCGTTGTCGAGAATCGATGACATATTTGATCAGTTGAGAGGGGCGACGTACTTCTCAAAGGTTGATTTGAAATTGGGATATCATCAGTTGCGCATTCGGGAGGAGGATGTTTCTAAGACCTCCTTTCTATCCCGGTATGGATCCTATGAGTTCAGGGTGATACCGTTCGGGCTCACTAATGCGCCAATAGTGTTCATGGATCTCATGAATAGGGTATTCAGAAAGTTTCTCGACCAGTTCGTCATCGTATTCGTAGATAACATTTTGGTCAACTCGTGCACAAAGGAGGAGTACGTAGAGCGTCTACGTATGGTTCTCCAGACACTGTGAGACCACCAGTTGTATGCTAAATTTAGGAAGTGTGGATTTTGGATACGAGAGGTATAGTTTATTGGACACATGGTGTCAAATCGAGGTATTGCGGTTGATTCGAGTAAGGTATCAGTAGTGAGGGAGTTGGGAGAGACCACGACACCGATCGAGATTCATAATTTTTTGGGGTTGGCTAGTTATTATTGTCGCATCATTAAGGGATTTTTGAATATTGCGGGTCGTTTGACGAATCTAAACCACAAAGTAGTACCATTTTTATGGAGTGACCACTATCAGTTAGCTTTCGATAAGTTAAAGGACAAATTAACATCAGTACCCATACTTGCTTTGCCTAGGGGAGGGTTGGAGTATTGAGTTTATGCTAATGCATATTTGTAGGGACTTAGGGGTGTGTTGCAGCAGGAGGAAAGGGCTATACCTTATACGTCTCATAATCGTAAGCCCCATGAGAGGAATTACCCCAGCCATAACCTTGAGTTGGCAGCGGTCATTTTTTCTTTAAGGATATGGAGGCACTATCTTCTATGAGATCAATTCACATTATTCACGGATCATAAGTCACTTTGATATCTCTTCACACAAAAGGATATGAACATGAGGCATAGGAGGTGGATAGAATTTGTGAAGGATTACTAGTTTGATATACACTATCATCCTAGTAAGGCTAGCGTGGTGGCAGATGCGTTGAGCCGGTAACCTACGAGGGACTTGACAGAGGTCTGGAAAGCAAAGTGGAGTGAACTTTGGCACGATGATGAGATCGCCAAGGCATGTATGGAAGTTTTATCTATCACTCCCGAGATTATCATGCGGGTAATGAGAGCACAAGCAGAGAATCAATTATGCTAGGACAGGGTACGACAATTAGTAGCAAAGGGTGCAAAGTCTTACTCTATCAGCTCAGAGGGAACTCTACATTTTAATGGGAGGTTATTCATTCCTGAGGATGAGTATTTGAGGCATGATGTTATGACTAAGTCCCATAGTAAGATATTCGCGGTATACCCGAAGGGGATAAGATGTACCAGGACATGATGAGGTAGTACTGGTGGTAAGGGATGAAACGAGACATAGTAGAGTTTGTCTTGAAGTGTGTTACCTGTCAGCTTGTGACAGTTGACCATAAGAGGCTTTCAGGGATGCAGCATCCACTTGAGATTCTATGTGGAAGGGGGAGAGAATTTCTATGGTATTCATTATAGGGTTGAAGACATCATAGAGGGATCATGATTCCATGTGGGTGATAGTCGATCGACTGACCAAAGTAGCCCATTTCTTACTAGTTCGCACTGACTTTGAGACGATGCAGTACGCGCAACTGTTCATAGTAGAGATAGTAAGCTACACGGGGTACCGATTAACATTGTGTTTAATAGAAACAAGATCTTCGTGTCTCACTTTTGGCAGAGCTTTCAGGAGGCTATGGGCACCAACTTGCGGTTGAGTACCGCCTATCATCCATAATTAGACGGGCAGACTAAGAGGGTAAATCAGATGCTGGAGGATATGCTGAGGATGTGCATTTCGGATTTTGGGGGAGGATGGGAGCAATATCTTCCATTGGTAGAGTTTGCGTATAACAATTCTTACCAATTTACTATCGGCATGGAACCATTTGAGGAACTTTATGGGAGACCTTATTATTCGCTCGCTTGTTAGTTAGAGGTGGGTGACAACAAATTATTAGGGCCATGGATGATTCAGGAGAAGACTGCCAAGATAGAGTTCATTCATGGATGTATTTGGATAGTACAGGAAAGTCATAAGAGTTATGCCAATGCTGATCGGAGACATGTGGAGTTAGAGGTCGGCGATCAGGTATTGATTCGGGTGTCTACCATGAAGGGGGTAATGAGGTTCGGCAACAAGGGGAAACTAGAGCCAAGGTATGTGGGACCTTTTTCCTATTATTGAGAGGTTGGGACCGGTAGCTTATATACTGGGTTTACCATAGCATCTTCAGCGGATACATGATGTATTTCACATGGCATAGCTGAAGAAATACCGGAGGAGCGAGAGGGATTTTTGGCATGTCCCACTCGAGCAGATTGACTTACAGCCAGACATCTCATATGAGGAGAGACCCATAGCTATTATGGATCACAGTGAGCGCAAGTTGCGGTCTAAAGTGGTACCACTAGTTAGAGTTCAGTAGGGACATTACAGTGTCGATGAGTCAACTTGGGAGCGGGAGGATGACATACGAGAGAAGTAGAGTTATTCGTCACATATATGACTTAATTTCGGGAACGAAATTCCCTTGAAAGGGAGAAAGTATGTAACATGATATATTTCTGTGCATTTAATATTTAATTAATTCGGATAATTTTAAATTACTTATGGGTTGTAATTTATTTAATTAATTATTATTAATATTTATTTAAATATTAATCGAGAGATTAAATGGTTAATATTTATGGAAATTAATTTACTAAGTGAATAGTAATAATGTATTTATGTCATAAATAGTACAAGTGACGTGTCATTTATTTATCTCAACCGGGAGTCGGGTATAGACTATATTGAGCTTGAGAGAAGGACTTTTGGTAAATTAATTCGAATAAGAATTATGAGTGCACGGATGAATCCGGATATGCCGAGATAGTCGAAAAAGAATACCCAGGGGTAGTAAATGGATCTTGGGGCATTTTTAGGCATAACCAGGCCCACACGGGAGTGTTTAACCCATTTTAATAAGGCCCACAAGCTAAAAAACGGGATTGGCTTAATAAAACCTAAAAGTGAAAGGGGTTGCCAGTCATAACTCATTTAAGAAATCCTAATTAAGTAGAGGAGAAAAGAGGGAGAATTTAGAGAACTCTTGGGAGCCAAAAGCAAGAAAAAGTGAGGGTGTTCTTCATCAAATACTCATCTACACCAAAGGATTCAGACCCTACAAACCCTTAAGGAAAGTGGTTAAACTTTCTTTTAAGTTAATTACAGTTTTCAATTTATATCATAGTGGGTGTGATAAGAACAAATGATTTTTGAAATGGGTTGACATCTAAATTGGGTTTTCAATTTATGGAGGTATACGGGTGAATTGTATAATATGGCTGATTAATATTACCTAATTACTGATGAGGAAATTAGATTTATAAACCTATAAGTCAGTTGTGAGATGATTATAAACCTTGTGTGGATTGATTAATAAATTTGGAATAATTTATATGAACTGTAAAGGATTTGGGAACTTGATAAGTAAACTTTGAATTTGTGTAGATGTTGATATTAAGATTGGGGCAATTAAGATTTTAGGTTTGATATAAAATTCTTTAGGGTTTATATTTGGGAAAAATAAGGTTTATAAGTCATCAATGGAAGACGGAACTGAACGAAGAAGGAGGAGAAAACCCAAAGGTCGTTCGAACGGCCTGAGTTTCGTTCGCGAGAGATCCTTTATCGTTCGAAGGACATATGGTCTCATTCGAATGACGAGATAAATCCAACCTCTTTTCGTTTTCTTCTATGGTTTGGCTTGGGACTAAATTTGAGGGTTTCTATAGTTGTGCATTATACTTTTAAGTCGGGGATTATTTGAGGTTAAAAAAGGGGCATGACAATGTTAGATTAAATTTAATGTGGGAAGATGAACATTATTAAGGAACATTAAATTAATAAGCGTGTCAAACTTATTAAGGATAATTTTGGATAATAAATTCTTAATAGTAAAGTACGGGCCAAATGAGTGGGTCTTAGTATATTGGTTGAGTGACACTAAGGTAATAAATTAATTAATGGGTAATTAATAAAATTTAAAGTCGAAATATAGACTCGGGTGCATTTTAGGCTAGTGCTACGGGGGTTGTACACGGTATAGCTGGGATTAAATTTATATCATATACATACGGTAGTGTGATAGTATATATATTGTGTCCTATTAAAATATCGGTGACTATGTATTTTATAATTATTTATCCTCTAGTGCTATCACATGAGGTTGCCCGATGTCGGTGAATCCCGGTAGCTTGAGGAGTAGGGAGAATATAATCCCCATGTCATAACATTCAATAAAGGTGAGATATTGAGTTGATTGTCTTCACACTGGGGGGAAATATGACCGCCTCCATTATGCTTATTGTATGTTCTGACTCGTCGGTATTTAGCTGTCTCAGGAATCCAGGTAGGATTGAGTAGACCTAGGATGATAGCACTTTAGACAAGCATCCGGTGAGGTATTACTCGGGAGGATGGATTTATATATATGAGATATGTGTGAATGTTGCAATATAGTTCTGCGTATATAATGGAGTAAATAATTATATGCGAATAATAATACATGAAGTGAAGTGTATTGGTTATATATAACTTGTGAGAATGTTATATGATCTTAATTGAAAATTGATTAGTTAAGTTAATGTGGTAAGTAACTTACAAATTATGGATTAAACATACTCGAGCTAGAGTAGTGTCACAGGAAGGAGTTATAACAAGAACTAGTTACGGTGTAAATGAGTAGGTGGGTTATAAACACAATGTTAGGTGTGCACATTAGTTGAGGGGTGAGCGGATCCCTAAGGAAGTGCGACACTAGCTTAAATATAAAGAGCATTCATGCATTTAAATTAATGCAATTTAATCACTTGCTAAATATTTTCAAAATATTTTGGGTTCTAACCCTTGCTGTTAAATATTTTAATAACCTTTTAGGTGTCCAGCCAGAGGGACGCCAGACTTGACTCTATTCCAGGGTTACGCAGCTGCAATATATGTGGATGTTGCAGGAGTTGGAGTAGTTCCCTATTTTATATATTCCTAGTTTAGTAATTCTATCTCAGTCTTACTTCGAGCTTGTTGCTCACTACATGTATTCAGATTTTCAGTTCAGATTGTATGAGATTTATTTACTATCTGTCAAATTTATTTGGTTTGGACTTTTTGCTGAGAGTTACTTCGACAAAACTTTGTTTGACTTATTTGATGGGATGTTTAGACTCTATTATTTATGTGATAGTTCTATTTAGTTTTCCATTATACTTAATGGCTTGGTTATTAAAAGATAAAATTTTGGCATTGGCTTAATTAACTAATAGGTGGTTAGTAAATTAATAAAGTTTTTCGACGGTGAAGCTAAGGATGAACCAAATGGAAATTCTGCTTTAATTAATAAAGGCCCGATCACCTGGTATTTAATTAGGCGTGGTGTCACACTAACTTTTCATCAAATGGAACTACGTACACCTGATCCTCAACTATAAATATTATCGCAAAAATTCAAAATAGACCTGTTTTCTTTGAATTTGAGATATACAGGCAATCTGAAATGTCACTTCATACCTGGTCAAACATTAAACACTAAACATAAACCCCAACTTGATTTACCAAGAAATGTGGTCATTGTTTCTTAATTGAGAAAAAAATTCATGGTCTAATTAATGATGCCAAGTAATGAAAGGCACTATAAAAAGTTAGAACTATGCAGGGTTATCATTATTTCGAACATGACACATAATTTGGTACACTCGGACCGCAACTTGTGAGGTTTATCGGTAAAGAACATTCACCATCCCTTAATTCTCCACAAAAAACCTAGGCCCAAAAACTTATACACTATAAACATTTATTTAAACGTGCAATATAAGCCACCACTCGCCTTTGGAATTACATTTGACCTGATTCCCCTTCAGGGATATGTAGTTAGCCCACTTAGAGACTCAGTCACACCATAAAATATAGCAACTATTTCTTCAAAGCCCTTTAAACCAAAGGAAAACATTATGATCAAATCCACCATCCTAAAAATCTTCAAATTCTTAGAAATAATTTCATAGCAGAGAATGTATATAGAAAAACTTTTGAAATCTAACTTTAATATAAGAGTCTAGAAAGGTTTTCAAAGTTACCTTCCATTTTCATGTAACCATTTATCCTCTTCACCCATGATTTCATTCCAAAAAATACAAAACCTTATGTCGATTCTATATCTCACGGGTTGTCTTTGCCTTAAAAAGGTCATCAGTGACTCCCAATGCAAAAAATGAAAAAAAATAAATTAAAGTGCAATCATCTCATGGGCCGCCCAAAATCACCCATTAATTTAGAAGGCCATTTTCCTCCTAAAGAGAAACCCCTTTTTGCGTACCCTTTAGATAAAATACACTGCCTCCCATCATAGAGATATCATATATGCATATATTATTGATTATACACATCCCTGCAACAGGTCTACATTGCGTCTAACAAAAATGAATTCTCATGTTGAGAATTTCACTAAAGCCTAGGACTCTGCCCAAGAGAACCCTCACAAAGGCCCCAGAATCCTCTGATACAACCTCTTTACATTGATAGACTCCACTCAAGAAAATTCCTTACCAAAACCTCAGACTCCTCTAGGCTAACCTCTTAAAGCCTCATATTCCTGCCAAGTAGATCAAAAACCTCAGATATCATAGTTAAACCCTCCAAAGCCTTGGAATCTACCAGAGCCAATCAAAAACCTCAAATTACTCTGACCCTGCCTCTCTAAAGCCTCTAATTCCACCCGAGAAAATCAAAATCCTTAGACTCCTCTGCTCCAACCACTCCAAAGCCTCCAACTCAACCTGAGAAAACTCCTAACCAAAGCCTGAGACTCCTTTGAGCCAAACCTCTTCAAATCCACCAACTCCACCAGAGCATATCAAAATCATTAGACTCTTCTGAGGCAACTTCTCTAACGAATCAAACTCCACATGAAAAAACTTCTAACCGAAGCCTCAGACTCCTTTTTGTCAAACATCTCCAAAGGCTCAGAATATTATGGAGCAGATCAAAAGCCTTAGACTCCACTAAGTTAACCTTTCCATAGACTTAACTCCATCTAAGAAAACTCCTAACCAAAGCCTCTGACTCTTTCGAGCCAATCTATCCAAAAGCCTCAGATTCCACCTAAGCATATCAAAAGCCTTAGACTTCTTTGAGACAACCTTTCCAAAGCCTCAGATACCACTAGGGAAACTTCTAACTAAAGAATTAGACTTCTCTAAGACAAACCTATCTGAAGTAGTAGAGATTGGTCTACACAAAAGCTAATTTTTATTTTTTTCAAACTAAATATTCTACTTGAGCAATTTAACTCCAAAGTAAAACGTTGTAACAACTTTGAATACATTACGATTAAACAGATTAAGTAATTTTATCTTAACATAAACATGCATCTAGGTGAGTGAAGGATACAACAAATAAATAAATAAATAAATTACAATGTTCGATGTACGAGGAAAACCTATAGCGAAAAAAACCTTTTACAGACCAACCACGTAAATTCATTATGTATGGGAATTAAAAAGAACACGAAAATAAACTTAAAACATAAAATTGACATCCTTGCAAGCCTTGGTGCCCTTCATTCCTTCAACCTCTGCACAACGATACACAAGATTCCACTCGCACACTGCTAAAACATATGAGTCCACTCCTCGGTATCTATCGAATAGCTTCAATAACCTTTTACGGATCAAACAACGGAGACCATTGCTTCTTCACTGCAACACCACAAACATGGAGTCCACCGTGAAAAAATAGCAAATACCAGGTCCACCATATGAAACAATTTGCAATACATGTTGAGAATAAACTAAAAGTGTTCAAAAGGGGATCTTAAAGCATAATATAATGAGCACTTGGATCTTAAACAACTTGGTATAAACAAGGGTTCTGGGAAGTTTCTTGATAGATTTTGGGAACTCAAAATATAAGTTTTTTCCCTAATATAATTTACGTCTCGAACTCCTATATATATATAAGGTTTTCCAAAATAGATATAAGGATGAAAAGAAATTTAAAAAATCTAAAATTTAACAAAAATTCATATTCTAGCGACTTTAAACCTCGTTTGAATAAAGTATAGCATGTCATTCGAACATGTATCCAATGAACTATCAAACGAGATTACATGGAAGGCCAAAGTGGGTTAATTCAAAGTTCATGGGAACCTGTTCAAATGCGATACCATATCTTGTTCGAACGACATACTAATTTCATTCTAACGAAATCGCGAGAAAAATCTGTTTCTTATAAAAAAAATATTAAAAGAAGATAAAATCATTTTAAAACAACTTAAAAATAATTTTATAAAATCCTAACCCAAATATAAAATCTCCAAGGATCAAAATATTTATGCCTCTATACTTGAGAGATCTTCGAAATATAAAGACGAAAATGGTATGAAACATGATCGGATGATGCACATCATGCACATCTTCTAACATGATCGCTACGTCTTCAAAAACTCTCATAGACTTGAAAGGTCAACACAATCAAGTCCTAATCTATGAATCAAAGAGTTTTATCCAAACACATAATAAGATCAAACATACAAATTGACTTTATTCAGACTTTTGTCCTTATAAATCTCCCCCTTTGGCTATTCTGGGACAAAATCAAAAATAAAAACTCCTATGGGCCGTCAAGCTCATCTAAGACTCAAATACTAATCCCAAAAGGAAAAAGTACAAACCGATCGACTCATAAACCTTGAGTAACTTTCCATACTTGCACACTTATACCTGCCTTTAAATGTAAAGAGAATATAACAATATATAAAATCTGCACAAGAATAAAAACTCCATATGTATTTAATGATCCCATCTAGGGAAGACATTCCTCCTAAGATAAAGAATTCCGCCTAAGATTAAAGTGGAAGATACCATTTCTTCCACCTTTTGTCCAAGAATAATCGAAGAAAGAATGCATAATAAACCATTTTTCCCATAAGTCATTTCTCTCTAAAACTGTGAGAATACGCGATACCAATTGGAAATATAGAGGAAAGAATAATATCTTGCAATACTACAGAGTGAAACAAACATAACATGGAATAATCCAAACAGTGATCAATCAATACCAATTTCAATAAAAATAACTGATACCAACTTGTAGACATAATGAAACATGAGATAATAGATCATAAACATGCCAGTTTGATTCGAAGATAAAACATATGGCAAACATGGATTTAATGCTAATCCAAAGACTCAAAAGCAAAATGATGCCATATATATAAATGCAAAATATACCAATGACATATAGGTACATATTTATATGTATAAACGACTACTGAATGACACAAAACACATAAGCATTACACACTAACATAGTATTGATGTGTCCAAACATGTGTGATGGAGTGAATGGCCATGTAAAACGTATGAGTGTGAGATAATGGATTAAATTAACAAATTTCTAATTTGGCACACTTATTAATTAGAGTCTATTTTTAAACCAAATCAATTCATCCCCTAAACATGCAACTACGTGTACGCGCGTGTCAAACCAAAAATAAAACATGCGACACATAATTTCAAGAAAAATCCCCGAAGGGCAAAACCTTTTTATTTCTAGAACTTTGAAAAGTGTGCAAGACCATTGACTTACATACCATCTTGCTTTTGCCCACAAGAGTAACGCACGGTGTCTTTGCCAAACCTCCAAAGTAACGACTAGAAATCAGCAGTGGTTTACACGCAGCTATATCACAAGGACACACAGTTCAAACATGCAGTCTTCACGGTGTAGGTTATCCTCCCCACAAGAGTAACTTCATAGAGACTTCCTTCGCAATAGTACGCAGATCTCCGATTATAGAGTTCTCCCCATAAAGGTAAATTTCAATAAAGTTGAATCTAAGGTTCCAAAACAATTCACTAAAAGATTAGAATGTTCTGTGAATTGAAAATAAAAGGTTTAAAACCTAAAATAAGAAGACAAAAATCGTTTTTGCAATAGCAGTTTCGTTTCTGAAAATTATGTTGTTCTCCTTATGAAAAACGGAGTTGGATCCTATTTATAAAAAAACTTAAGGCGGTGCATCGTTCGAATGAGGTTGAATGTCTCTCGAATGAGATGCTATGTCATTTGAACGACAAGAGCAGGTCGTTCGAAAGAAAAATATGACACTGGAAAATGTCGCTGGAACGAAAAAAGTAGATCGTTTTAAGGGACTATCAAACGAGATTTCATGTGTTCTTGTAGATAATTTCGATACGAATGCGTGGCCGCCAGTTTCGTATTTTTTTGGTTTTTTATGAATTAGTTATGATTTTTCTATGGAAAGGTGTCCGAGAATAAAATCTTTAGAAAAATATTTGATAAAAATATCCCAACACTTTAAGTGAAATACTGAGGAATTAAAACACTACCTTACCAAACTTAACCTCACGGAGGCTTGAATGTTGAATATCTTGATATTCGGATCCGTCTTTGATGCCTGAATGCTCTTCGACAGTGTAGCGATATACGACATACTAAATTGATAACGGACTTATAAAATAATGTCCTTACAAATCTCCCCTATGTCTATGTCGATACAAGATAAAAACTCTGAATTATCAAATCAAAGTGCCTATAGAAATCTAATTACCCCCATGAACCTAAAAATGGAAAAATTTACAGGTCTTCAAATTTTCTTCAAAAATCTTCAAGTCCAAATCTTCAAACCTTTAAGCTTTTCTCATCAGGGTGTGCAACATATGATCATCACTTTTGTACCTACACACATGAGATAAAGCAAATACCTTCGTGACGCATCGAGTTTGAAATGATATAAGAATAAATCAATCAATATAATTAAATCTCCCCCATAATGCAAACTCCCCCATAAAATCATAATTCATTCTTTCCCTTTTTATTATGTCCCCAAATAGACATATAAGAAGAAACAAAATAAACATGGAGTGTCACGATAAAAATGCATAGCAAACATGAATCAAACTACGCGCATGAATAGGAGTATCTAAAAAACATCCACAAACTATTTTTGGATTTTTTAATTTTTTCAAAGCAAAAATAAGATACAAAAATCACACCATGGATTTAAACTAAAACAACCAAGTCATGGAAATGGAATGTATGGGTGTGAACACATTAAATAGCTAAATAAACTCAATCAATCATATGTGCACGATGAATACGTGTACTCTTAATGAATGAACATCAAAAGTATCCTTAGGTGTAAAAATTGTTGAATTTAGATGACATCGTCTTATGCAAATCAACAAATCAAAGTCAAAGTGATTTCCACACCAATAACGTCCAAAACTATTTAACGCCTTTCAAGACTTTCAAGGACGGGAAAACCCATTTTAAATTCCATCCAAACTACCTCATGCAAATTTTCTTTTAGAGGTAATCAAAATTCTCAAACATTGGAGAATTTGTGCAAAAACCTAATGGCCCCCTTTTAGCATGAATTTCCTTTTATTGCCTTTCAATTTTTTCGGGATCTTTTAACCTCTTTGGACCCCAGATAATTAAAATTCCTCAATTTTTTAGGTTCGACATAACGGTGGCTTAGTATTCGCAAAGTCCAAATAAACCTTTAGCAGCCCTTCCCCGTTTTCAAATAAACCGCACAAACTCACAAACGGTTTTTACATGCACAACTTTCTTGTCAAGTTTTATTGCGCTTGGTTCGTCTTAAAGACAGGATTTAAGTGAAAACACCCAACCAACATGTGATAAGACAAGCACAATAATCAAACAAATCTGTACGCATGTGCAATAAAGGAAATCATGAGTCAAACATGTAGGAAGTAACACTTAATTACATCTCAATTACTCCAAACATTATAAATCACAAAGATGACATGATATATTGTCTCAAAACACTATCAAATAGTCAGATGAAAAATGGAATGATGTTGTGAATTGGTCATCCTATGTGTCTATCCATAAAAAGTGTAAAACAAAATACAAAACTCTTTTTGGATTTTCTCAAAATTTTATCAAAATAAAATCTTTTTGTATTTTTCAAAATTTTCAAAAAAAATTTATACAAAAAGTACACATGTCATAACACTAGCATACATATATATATAATGAAACCACAACTAGTGTATGACAAACATGAAAACATAATCATCTATATGATATGGCAAGATAAGAGTCATGTGCAAGCAAATGAGAATCAACTATTCTAAAATCTAGTGTATCCAAAAGTGATTTCCTAACTCAAACCGATGTGACATGACGCGTGGGGGTTTTGGGAACCAACGAAACACTAAACTTCGACTTTCTAGGACTTATTCCAAGATCAAAATAAAATCTCCTAAGGTGGCCTTTCCTACCACAGTGTGAACATGTGTAAACGGATAGAACGAAGCCTATGGTCTGACCTTTTCTAATGTCGTTGAGAACGGTTGACCCTCTAAAACAAATAATGGTTTTGGCTTTGGCAACGGAAGTATTAGGACACGACAAGCCATTACCATCACTATCAAACCTACTTGAATCATTTAAATCATTATTGAACTTCAAAATATTTGATTCAAGCAACGAATTAGACTCTTCCAAAGATAGGGATTTCCTTTTCAAATTATCAATTAAATTTAACAGTTTATTGCGCTCCCCCTCAATTAAAACAAACTTATCCCTAAGAGTCTTTTCACGTGCCATAAAATCATCGATTGATTTTTTATGCTCGACGGCACAAACGGGAACCCTAGAATTTTTTAAGTCCTCCAATTCCTTTTCTAAAGATGGGACTCTCTAGACACTCTCCCTTTTGGACAATTTTAAAGCATTAAATTCATGGTCCAAAGAAACAAATTTTTCACGATAAAAATCTCTTTGATTTTGAATCGTTTGCAAAAGATTCATCGCGGATTTAATACGAGAATTTTCTTTTTCCAAAACTTTAATTCTTTTGCAAAGTTTCAAATTCAAAAGTTATAATTTTTCAGCACTGTCGTGAACTTTTTCAAAAAATAGGCTCCTCATTAAATGGGCGTTCCATTGGAAAAATTATGATTTTTCACAAAACTGATTTTTCGAAAAAAAAACAATATCACACGATTTTGCGAAAAAACAGGAATACGCGATAAATTAGTGCAACCCGCTCTGATACCAATTTATAAAATATGACAAGGGTGTGTGATATAAATTTAAGATAATTAAGCAAGGTTTAATTGAAAACTTATGAATTAATTTAAATTGGTATCACACACCGTCGTCATATTTTACAGGACATGAACTAGAAACAAAAGAATAATGACCCTCAATCACTCAAAAATATCTAAGGAGTTCTATTAGATCGCATTAACTTGATCAAACAAATATTTCGTTTTATATTGACAGACAAAGTGAACTCTTAAATGGACAAACAAACACAATGCATATTAGCTTAGAAAATATTGATGATTCTTAAATTAATACCATTAAACATGAGATAACTAGGACTCTATGTGAAAATCCATTGATCTTAAACTTATAACACCCTCAAAATTAGATACATCATTTTTCACTCTCATATTTTGAAGATATCGATTTAATAGAAGAATCAATGAAACAAAATTTAGCCTTCGCAATATTTTCTTTTTTGACTTTTAATTTTTTTATGCTCTTACCAATGGTGGCATTTCTCGCAAGGAAGATTTCTCCCTTCATAGCCATTTCCCGTGTACACTCATACGTTTCAATAAAATAGCAACTTCACGAGAAATGGTTTTTACATGCACAAAGTCCTCAATCATATACATATGTACAAGACAAGAGTGTCCGTAGAACGCTTTAATTAGGTGATGTAACATATGAAGTTAAAATCCTAAAGAGCTCGTGCATCTGTATGAGGAGTCATTTGCAAAGTGAATCCATTAAGAAAGCCATTTTTCAATAACTCCATTCAAGCATGATTAATAACAATCTAATCATTGAAAATAATAATAAAATGTCCTAATCATACGAAAATATGGAAGGAAGTGGATTCAAACACACCGATATGCCACAAAAAATGTGTAAAACTAAACTACACAATAAATATTTTTGAGTTTTTCGAAAAATTTATGAACAGACTCAAAAGACAAACAAAAATAAGTTTTTTATAATTTTCCCAATAAACTCATAAGAGAAAATAAAAAGACAAAAGACAAACATCACACAACTAGCAAATAGATATAACATATAGTACAAATTCCAGTGGATAAAAACATGCAACCATAATCACTCATAACATATAGCATGGGCATGTGATAGCATGCATGAGTCAACATGTATAAAATTAAATGTTTTAAAAAATGATCTCCTAATCCAAATAGATGAATACGTAATTCCTCGGGATTTGGGAACTATAGTGATATGAGATTAACATTTTATGGGACCTTTTCTATCATTGTAACTAAATCCTCTAAGGTGATATGAGATTAACCACAATGCGAACATATGTAAACACGAGTAATGTTACCTATGGGTTCACCTTGTCAAACATCCTTGGTAGAGATTGACACTATAAAATAAATTTTGGTCTTGCTTTAACAGTTAAAATACTAGGTTTATCAAGTCCAATACCAATACTACTTAAGTCTTTCAAATCGTCTTTTAATCTCAAAGTCTTATACTCAAGCGAAAATTTAGACTCTTTAAAGTTTAGGATCTCTTTCTTCATATTTTTAATGATTCCTAAAAGTGTGACACCCCGGCTAATTAAATACCGGGTAGCTACTCCTTTATTTGATTAATACAAAATATCAAGTTGGTTCAGTCTTAGCATCACTGTCGAAAATTTTTAATTAATAACTAGCCACCTAATATTTAAATAGAGAGATGCCAAATTTTAATAATTAAATTAAGCATTCACCAAGTAAGTAAATCATCATACATCAATCTCATAAACAATCTCATATGAATAACAAACTAAATACAATAAACTGAGTCTGGATTAAACACTCCAATAACTAAAGTAATTAAAATCCCAATACAAGAGCCTGAATAAATAAACCAACATCTTAAATAAGGAAAGTCTGTATCTACAATCTCAAAATCAGAATGGGCAACATGCCCTGACTGATATGAATGACTCTGAATGAATAAAAGATAAATGTGGAGGAGTCTAATATCGATATCCTGTAGCTTCCACAGCAGCTACAATACGTCTTCAGACTGAAACTTTTATGCTTGGCGTCCCTCTGGCTCGGCATCTAAAAGGTTTTTACAAACAAAATAGATTTGGAGGAAAACGGGTCAGAGCCCGAGGTGAAAACAATTTAAAAACATAGCAAGTGTTTAAATTACAATATTAAACAACACATATATTAAACATGCTAGTTGCATACTCTCACATGAGTTTCTCACCACTCAACTAATATGCACGCCTAACGTATTAGCCTTAACCCATCCTAGTTATGCCGCTAACTAACAAGTCTGTACCACTTCCTGTCTTCACATTCGAATATAGGATGTCTACTTGTATTACCCAGATATGTCATAGTTATATCCAACATTCACATTCATTAAATTACACATCTCAAGTGTTATTTAAATTCTCACATTCTTAGCCCATTCAAATATCTTAGTTATTCACATCTACTAAGCAATAGTGAGCCAGTCACAAATACATATATAAATCACTCTCGGTACATATATACATATATGGCACCCCTAGGCTAAGCTACGGTGAACGCATACTCTGCTATCAAGTCCATGTACATCACGTACCTAAGGATCACGTGCTTCGAATCACTCAAGAGCTCTCTCAATACAAATCACACATATTAGAGGCGAACATAGTTCACATACCCACGGGTCACACACATACATGAACTCCCATGGTCAACTGACTTATCAACTCACAAATAAGTCATTCACAGTCCTATTTCCTTAAGGTACCAAACTAAATCCCCCCGAAGGTACACAAAGATAATATGGTCCTTTTCCGAAAACTAACCTCCCGTGATAGCAAGCATGGTAGGTATGTCATACATACAATAATCCAGATACTAAGTAATCACACAATTTAGATAATAATCAGATTTATATAGGTATCCACCAGCCCTATATCTTAAGTCTTATACGTATTA
This sequence comes from Sambucus nigra, assembly GCA_949130495.1. Taxonomy (NCBI): domain Eukaryota; kingdom Viridiplantae; phylum Streptophyta; class Magnoliopsida; order Dipsacales; family Adoxaceae; genus Sambucus; species Sambucus nigra. The sequence goes on from OX422214.1 coordinate 94,516,719, forward strand.
TAATGATATCCCGAATATTCCACGTAATATGTTTAGTGCTACAACTCTTATCGCATAAGTCCGAATACTAAAACCTACCTCACATGGTTACTAAGTCACCCACTAGTCTCTAAGGTTATCTCAGTAATTCAAAGTCCCTCTTCTACTTTTTCTAACCTTAAGTTATCATTAACCCAAATTTCAATCCCAAATTTTAAATTTTCTACAGTATATCACTCGGCAAACATCTGTAGGTATCCCATTCAATCCCAATTGTTATAAAAAAATTTGGGCATACACTACAATCCTACTGAACTTACCCATGTCCCACTACATTCTATTAAATCCCCTAAGAGTTCTTATAAGCTTGGGATTTTTCAAACCTTAAAGGAAAAAAATCTACCAAAAATCAGGAGAGGTCGATCGATCGATTAGTCGATCGATCGACATTCTTGAGTCGATCGAGCAATCGATTAGTTATTTGTCCAGAATTTCTTTAACAGTTATGGTTTCTTTAATTTTACACCCCAAATCCTCCATTACAACGTCCCAATCTCCCAAGTGAGGTTACTAATCATTAAACCAACATATCTATACAAGTTTTAACGTTCAAGAGTCATCAAACTATCCTAGGACATTGTTTTCTTGGATTAAAAGTCATGAATTTCACTACAATTCTAATACTTCACTATTTATTCCATAATCATCATAATCCTCAATTAAATTTCGTGATTCTGAACCCTTAATTTATAATTTCATTCATCATTTCCATAACAACCACTACATGCAAACCTACCCAAAATCAATTATTAAGTCTCCAAATTCATATTTTTGCCATTATTCATAAATTGACATCAAATCTGAACTATCATGTAAAGTATATGCCATAAATTATTGCAAGATAAATCACTTGCCTCTGATTAGAAGTTTTTGATCCTTTGATGACGATCATGGTTGGTCCTCCCTCTCTTTCTGGTCACAAATTTGGCGGTGATGGTAGTGTATGGTGGTTATTTAGCCTTGGAAATCTCTTGGAACCATTCTTTTCTTCTCACGTTATTCTCTCTTGTGTTTAACAGTTAACGGAACTACTAACCCTTAGGGTTTGTTGATATACCCAACCTAATTTTCGTAGGTTTCTATTCACCAAAAATAGAAATGACTAATGTACCCCCTTAGGTTACCGGGTAGGCTTAAAAATGCCCCGAGGCCCAAACTAAACCCCCGTCTAGTTTTTTCTGACTATCTCGACCCTTCCGGATATTTTGGCACACTCTAAATGATCATACGAATGACATAAAAATAAATTACTATTAAATCCATTTAATTGGGTCCCGACACAACTGACACGCGTGTCCCAACCTAATTACCCAAACTGTCGTATTTTCCACTCACGACAATTTTAATAAATTTAATAATGACATATTACCATAATCACTCAGTAATATTCAACATTATCATCGTAATCAAATACTAACTCTCGTCTGGCTAGTTATTTAAATCTGAATTAATTTCCAATTAATTATCCCAGATTAATTTAATTAATCACATAATTAAAAGCAATTTCATTTAATTAATCTCATAATTAAAAGCCATAAAAATATGGGGTATTACATACTTCCCCATAATAACGGAATTACGTCCCGAAATTCGAGAAAGTAAGGCATACCTAGAAAAATTAGGAATCCTCCAGTTCTCAAAACAAAATTCAAAGTAAGGCTCAATCATTACAGCCCCATCTTCGCAACAAGCTTGTTGAACACACTCGACACTTTGTCAGTTATACGGTCACACCTCAATAAATTCACCTCACGTTGTGCTCTTACTAAACGACATTCAAATAAGAATATCCTATACATCGTTGGCCGCATTATCTCAATATTTTTGGGATTTCGCACCTCGCTTCATATCAACTCCCACCTTTATCTAAACACAAAACTCCCATCGTGCGAGAAACCATATAACATCTGACTACTCTTGTCCATTCTTCGAATCTCTGTTCCTGGAATTGTGACTTTTACAAAAGGAAAAATCCACTTAATACAGTTGGTGGTTATCCCATTATAGTCATCGGACTCTAACCTCTGACTGATCCCAAAACTCTGATAATCCACTCACCTCTAAGCATCCAGAGGAAAAATAGTAAGGTTTGTCTACACAAAACATCTGTAGGCACCTTGTCCACTATAAATAGGTATGGGTGCTTTCACACAACTCTACTATTAGGTAATATCCTCTCCCCTTTACCATAGTGTACTTCAGTTACTAGCTATAACCGTTGTGGAAATGCAATGATCGCAATGAGTAAAAAATTACTTTCATACAACTCCACCAGTCGTTAATCACCTTGCGCCTACTCCTCAGGCTATAGGTGATACGACCTTCTCAAAATGAAACGCTATCATCACTACTTCCTAATACCCCATATTGAAGGTGGGTTTCAAGGATCTTATCCTAGTTCAGAATAATACTGGGCAGGACAACGTACCGGCGCGATCACTATCTAATATTGTAAATCACCCAAGGATATAACAATTTCTTTCCATCTGGACAACTCGTTTGACACATTCGAAGGACCTCTTTACATATCTTTAGGATTGCAACCCATCAAAGAAATTTACCAACCTGACTCTTCCACTACTGGAATCATCGGCTTGATACCAAATTTTCTGGTTGATGCCCTTACTCCAACTGATTTCTATCTATAAGTGGTGCACGTGGGGGATACTCATTATGTCCCTTTCAACACCTAATTCCACTTATAATTCCTCCCATTAAGTGGTACTTAATAACCCTCTTCTTACCTCGGTGTATACCAAAAGTTTCGACCCGTGCACTTTTCACCACGTTGTGCACTTCTGGACTATTTAAACCTTATTGACATCAGCATTCTATTTATGCGCAAGTCACTCTCAGTATTCTACTGGGTAGAACTTCGCTCCAATTTGTCCATAATAGTTAAATATTTGTCTTCTCAAGGGATACCCCCTTTTTAAATGGCTTCCCACTGTCTTTCCACCAAGTTCAGACGTGTTACTCTAATCGCACCTGAATATATGGATTCTCATCCTTTTTCTCACGACGCTTAATCGACTCTACCACTTCCATTTTGTCATATTAGTCCCACAAGCATAAATTTCACCCATCTATTTCCCTGTCTCTTCTTCCGGTGATTCTGACACTAGCAAACCAAGGTGTCCATACACCTTATAAATCGTGCAAACGGGTTTAAACATCATAAGCGCTCATATAGACGCCTAATTATTTATTGCCATTGTATTCGCAACGTGGCTATACCACTTGGACAATCTTAATCACCCCATAATTTGGAATTTTAAATCCTCATTAACATCATTCCACTCTTCAATCGGTCGTAATAACAAAAAACTTTCAATACTTCCTCACCCCACAACTGGCTCTACCGGCCTTATATCGAAATAATTTCCAACTAACAGTTATAACTACTTACCTCTATAACGACCGAGGTACCGAACTAGTGGACGAATGACCAAACATCTCCCTATTACCAACCTTACGCTAAGTTTCATGCGTGGCATGTCTCGTAAAGTGAAATCCAAACAAGGACCCGCCCGAGACACTACTACCTAGGATTGTGGGTCATCGAAATCCGTTAGGCCCTCAGTCCATAACATTTACCCCTATATTCCCGTCTCTTGACATAAAAGTTACATCTCCTTCCGCAATTACACTAAAATAAGGATGTTCCTCCGAAATACACTGTCACTTAACATTGGTGGTAATCACATTCCATAAGCATTGTGCACATATAATCGGGCTCTAGAAATCCTATCCCTGACATACAACTATGAGTATTAACTTTCATGTCTCTAAAGGGTGATATAACAATGATCTCTTCCTATTACCAAGTCCTGAGCGTTAAACATAATAACAAGCTAAATCTTTTCGCTGAACAGTAAACTCAATACACTCTGAATCATATTAATAAAGTCCCTACACATACCGAGATCAAGTATCTGAGACCATTATACCTTTTGAACTCTCTATAATATACATACATACATATATATATATATATAAATGCGAGCCTGGCTGTCTCGCAGGCGAGGTCTCGCTAGAATAAAACACCTTACACTAAGGTAGTAACCCTGATAGACTTTCGACATTCGCCCACTATCGGTCTAAGCATCACTATAAAACAATAATGAGAATAATATCATAATCGTATAACACATAACTAATCTCAATAAGTATATACCACTATCGACACACTCATTCATCCTCCGCGGATACATTAAAAGTAACGTCGCTATACTAGGAAAAAATGTTCACATAATAATAACGTAGTCGATATATACACTAAACTCATCTCACACGCAAATCTATCAATAATAAGTATGTAGTAATTCGTTTGTGCCACATAAAATACGCATCATCCTCTAGGGGTAAAACTCATACTTCTACCTTGCCAATCGCCATGGATGCTTAAATGATTATTGGACATAACATGCTTGTCCGAACCAAATCGAAAATTACATTAACTATTTCCCTAGCTAGGAACCATACCTTCATACCTTTACTCACTTCGAGAAAATTTTAGCACATGGGGTTTTACTCTCCCCAAAAAGCCTCTACACATAACCCACTTATCTCCAGTCATACTGACCATATTGGGGTTGTCCTTCCCTCGGACTTTGGTAGTCTCGATTCTGATGGCTACCCCCTTTGTTCCCTTAACATTGTTAGCCCTAAGGAACATGTTACTGACTTCAACATCCCTTACTGAATTCACCATCGCTCGGTAAAAATTTGGTTATCCGAATCATTTAAACGGGGCCCCTAATGGGTATCCCCCTCGTGGTTCTTTACCAACACCGTTTCCCCAGTTTTACTCTCTGACTAAATTCTCAGATTCTTGTACCTCCCTGCACAAGGAAGTATTAACATCCATATTGACAAACGCGTCATTGTTACCATTTGCATTACTATCCAAACAGAATTCTCTAGAAGTTCTAGAAATTCTTCTTGCAACTTAATTTTCCCCTTTAAAGTCCTCTATTCCATTCCACCTACATTATCCGGTGCAAGGTTCGCTAATTGATTAAATTTCTTTTCACAAATAGACTTCTGTCCAACCCTCTTGTGTGAGTTCAGAATGTTCGTATCTTATCCTGAACATCTGATGAAGGAACTTATGGTCAAACCATACATATGCGACTTTTCTTGACAGAACATTCCACTTCTACGTGTGATGGCTGCCTCTCACCATTGTAACTCTGCTCTGTCAAGCTAAGAAAAATCTTACCCTAAATTTTCACTCCTAGTTAGCCACACTCCGTCATATTCCCAAGACTTTGGATATTTTACCTTCGCTGGCTAACACACATCATTTCCGCATTCAAGAATTTCCATTGTTGGTTCTCTTCAATGTTTCGTCTGATTCTCTCCCAATCCAACCTTACTGGGTGAGTCTAATTTGACCCCACTTTCTACTATAGGGGTAACTGGAGTCATATGTTGTGTTTAGCCGTCTTTACCGTCCTAGATTTTAGTGCATAATAGGGGTGACCTCAACTATGGTCATCATTCTTGAATATACCCAATAACCTCAACTGAGCTTTGCCTCCTATTGACCGCCCAACTGCCTAGCTACTCCTTTATTAGATTAATACATAATATCAAGTTGGTTCAGTCTTAGCATCACGATCGACAATATTTAATTAATTACTAGTCACCGAATATTTAAATAAAGAGATGCCAAATTTTAATTATTGAATTAACAATTAACCAAGTAAGTAAATCATCATCCATCAATCTCATATATAATCTCATATGAATAACCAACGAAATGAAATAAACTGAGTCTAGAGTAAACACTCCAATAATAATAATAATAATAATAACAATAATAATAATAATAATAATAATAATAATAATAATAATAATACCAAAGTAATTAAAATCCAAATACAAGAGTCTGATTAAATAAACCAACATCTGAAATAAGGAAAATCCATATCTACAATCTCAAAATAAGAATGGGCAACATACCCTGATTGATATGAATGACTCTAAAGGAATCAAAGATAAATGTGGAGGTGTCTAATACCGAGATCTTGTATCTTACACAGTAGATACATCACGTCTTCAGAATGAAACTTTTATGCTTGGCGTTCTTCTGGCTCGGCACCTAAAAGGTTTTTACAAACAAAATAGATTTGGAGGAAAACGGGTCAGAGCCCGAGGTGAAAACAGTTTAAAAACATAGCAATTGTTTAAATTACAATATTAAATAACACATATATTAAACATGTTAGTTGCGTACTCTTACATGAGTTTCTCACCCATCAACTAATGTGCACGCCTAACGTATTACCCTTAACCCATCCTAGTTATGCCGCTAACTAACTAGTCTGTACCACTTCCTGTCTTCACATTCTAATATAGGGTGTCTACTTGTATTACCCATATATGTCATAGTTATATCCCACATTAACATTCATTAAATTACTTAGCTCAAGTGTTATTTAAATTCTCACATTCTTAGCCCATTCAAATATCTTAGTTATTCACATCTACTAAGCAACAGTGAACCAGTCATAAATACATATATAAATCACTCTCAGTACATATATACATATATTCCCCCTAGGCTAAGCTGTGGTGCACGTATACTCTGCTATCAAATCCATGTACATCACATACGTAAGGATCACATGCTCCGAATCACTCAGGAACTCTCTCAATACAAATGACACATATTAGAGGCGAACATAGTTCACATACCCACGGGTCGCACACATACATGCACTCCCATGGTCAGATGACTTATCAACTCACAAACAAGTCATTCACAGTCCTATGTCCTTAAGGTACCAAACTAAAACCCCTCGAAGGCACACAAAGATAAGATGATCCTTTTTCGAAAACTAACATCCCGTGATAGCAAGTATGGTAGGTATGTCATGCATACAATAATACAGATACTACGTAATCACACAACTTAGATAATAATCATATATATATAGGTATACACCAGCCCTATATATTAAGTCTCATACGTATTATAGTGTCATCCTGAATATTCCATGTAATATGTTTAGCGCTACAACTCTCATCGTACAAGTTCGAATACTAAAACCTACCTCCTAAGATTACTAAGTCACCCACTAGTCTCTAAGGTTATATCAGTAATTCAAAGTCCCTATTCTATTGTTTCTAACCTTAAGTTATCATTAACCCGAATTTCAATCCCAATTTGTAAATTTTCTACAGTATCTCACTCGGCAAACATCCGTAAGTATCCCATTCAATCCGAATTGTTACAACATTTTCTGGGCATAAACTACAATCTTACTGAACTTACCATTGTAACACTACATTCTATTAAATCCCCTAAGAGTTATTAAAAGATTGAGATTTGTCAAACCTTAAAGGAAAACAATATACCCAAAATCTGGAGGGGTCGATCGATCGAGGAAAATTGTCGGTCATCGACATTCTTGAATCGACCGATCGATCGATCAGGTATTTGCCCCGAATTTCTTTAACAGTTACGGTTTCTTCAAATTTTACACCCCAAATCCCCAATTACAATGTCCCAATCTCCCAAGTAAGTTTACTAATCATTAAACCAACATATCTATTCAAGTTTTAATGTTCAAGAATCATCAAACTATCCTTGGACATCGTTTTCTTGGATTAAAAGTCATGAATTTCACTACAACCCTAATACTTCACTATTTTTCCATAATCATCATAATACTCAATTAAATTTCGTGATTCTTAACCCTTAATTTATAATTTCGCTCAACAAACATATCCAGGAGAATCACTACATGCAAACCTACCCAAAATCAATTATTAAGTCTCTAAATTCATATTTTTGCCATTATTCATAAATTGACATCAAACTTGAACTATCATGTAAAGTATATGCCATAAATTATTGCAAGATAAATCATTTGCCTCAGATTAAAAGTTTATAATCCTTTGATGACAATCACGGTTGGTCCTCCCTCTCTTTCCGGTCACAAATCCGACGATGATGGTGGTGTATGGTGGTTATTTGGCCTTGGAACCCTTCCTTTCTTCTCACATTGTTCTCTTTTGTCTTTAATAGTTAATGGACCTAATAAACCTAAGGGTTTGATAATATACCCAACCTAATTTCTTAGGTTACTATTCACCAAAAATAGAAATGACTAATATACCCCCTCGGGTTGCCGGTTAGGCTTAAAAATGCCCCGAGACCCAAACTAAACCCCCGTCTAGTATTTTCTGACTATCTCGAACCTTCCGGACACGTTGCCTCTCTCAAAATGATCATATGAATGACGTAAAAATAAATTACTTTTAAATCCATTTTATTGGTTCTTGATACGACTAACACGCACGTCCCAACTTAATTACCGAAATTATCGTATTTTCAACTCATGACAATTTTAATAAATTTAATAATCAAATATTACCATATTCACTCAGTAATATTGAACATTATCATCATAATCAAATACTAACTCTCGTCTCGCTAGTTATTTAAATCCGAATTAATTATCCCAAATTAATTTAATTAATCCCATAATTAAAAACAATTTCATTTAATTAATCTCATAATTAAAAGACATAAAAATACGGGGTATTACAAAAAGGTTATATCGTTCCCCCTAAATATAATCAAACTCATAGCTAAGAGTTTTCTCCCGTTACCTTAAAACTTTTATCAATTTATCATTATCCTCGATGGCATTTTCATTAACCCTAACCTTAAGCATCTTGAAATAATTAAATTCTTTCTCTAAAACTCGGACTTTATTATTACTCTATCTATTAGACACTTTTAAAATTTTAAAATCACGATTCATGCTCGTGCGCTTCTCACGAGGATATCTTATTGAGTTTGAACACTTCGCAAACAATCAATTTCAACTTAAAACAAAAAAAATTATGGTTCTAGAATTTTAACTCTTTTTGCAAACTTCAAATCCAATCTAGTATATATTTCAGCATGACTATGAATCTCATTAAACTCCTATTGAATAGCATAATTTTCGTCATTGCTAAGCACATCATATAACTTATCACTATGCTAACCCATCAAGAAAAACAAATAAAGTCTAGACAAAGAGAGACAAAACAACTAATCCTAAATCAGCACAAAATACGAATTAACACTATAACTTAGTGTACTTGTTCTGATAAAAAGATGAGTGTCTTATAGTCTGTAGGGATCTAATATGGATAGGACAGGGAAAAAAAGACAATTTTTAATTTTTTTTCAAATTAAATATTAAACTTAAAGAATTTAACCCCAAAGTAAAACATTGCTCCAATTTTGAGTAAGTTGTGATTAAATAGATTAACCAATTTTCTCATCACCTAAACATGCATCTAGGTGAGTGAAGGATAAAATAATTAAATCAATCACAATGCCCGATGTACGAGAAAAATCCTTAATGGAAAAAACCTCTAAAGGCCCATCCACGCAAATTAAATATGTATGGAATTAAAAAGTACATGATAGTAGATTCACATCATACACTTGACGCCCTCGCAAGCCTTAATGGTCTTCATTACTTCAACCGTCGCATAGTGACATGCAAGATTCTACTCGTGCACTCCCAGAGCGTTTGAGTCCACACATGGCTCGGTATCCACCGAACAGCTTCAGTAACTATTTACGGATCGAACAATGGAATTAACCCCTTCTTCGTGACAATACCACAAATACAGAGTCCACCAAATGAAACAATTCTCAATAGATGTTGAAAATAAATCAAAGGTGTCTAAAACGATATCTTAAAGCATAATATGATGAATAGTTGAATCCAAAACAACTTGGGTGTAAACAAGGGTTTGGGAGAGCTATTTTATAGATTTGGGAACTCAAAACATGAACTTTTCCTCTCTAATAAAACTACTTCTTCGCACTCCTATTTATAAGATGTTTTCCAAAATCGAGATAAGTATGAAAATCAATATGGAAAATTTCAAATTTTTTAACAAAAATTAGCAGGCTCATTCCTACGATTTTGAACTTCGTTCGAACGAAGTATATCATCTCATTCGAATATGTATCCAATGAGTTATCAAACGAGATTCCAGTGAATGACAAAGTTTATCCATTCGAAGTTCATTGGAACCTATTCTAAAGAGGTACCGTATCTCATTTGAACGACATACCTAATTTTATTATAACAAAGTTGCGAGAAAAATATTTTTTTTTAATATTAAAAGAAGATAAAATCATTTTAAAACTTATTTAAAAAATTTTATAAATCCTAACACCCAAATATAAAATCTCTAAGGATCACAATATTTATGCATCCATACCTGAGACATCCTCGAAACATGATGAAAGATTTAAGCATGAAATATAGCATGATGATGTGGATCTTATAATTTATCTGCTATGTCGTCAAGAAACCACGTCATAGGGTTGAAAGATTAATACACTCAAGTCCTAACCTATGACTCAAAAAGTTTTTTCCAAACACGGAATAATTCAAAACATAAAAATTAATTCTATTTGTAATTTGTCCTTACACTCTAGAAAGACTCAGAGTACTATAATAAAGCCTTTCCAAAGGCTTAGACTCCACCCGAGAAAACTCCTAACCAAAGACTCGGACTCGTCTGAACTAACCTCTCTAATGCCTCAAAATTCACATGAGAAAACTCCTAACTAAAGTCTCAAACTCCTCTCGTCCGATCTCTACAAATCCTTAAACTCCACTCAAGCAAAATCCTAACCAAATACTCAAACTCCTCTAATCAAACCTATCCAAAGCCTCGGATTCCATCCAAACAGATCAAAAGTGTCATATTCCTCTAATCCAACCTCTCTAAAGTCTCAGACTCCAACCGAGAAAACTCCTGACCAAAGCCTCAAACTCCTTTAAGCCAACCTCTCCAAAGCTTCTAAATTCACCTAATCAAACTCCTAACCAAAGACTCAAAATCCTCTAAGACAGCCTCTATAAATCCTTGAACTCCACCTGAGAAAATAAAAGCCTCAATCTACCATGAGAACCGCACTTAGGACTCAAACAACACCTTATCAAACCCTTACAAAGCCTCCGACCCCTCTGAGCATACCTCTCTGAAGCCTCAAAACCCACCCGAGCAAACAAAAGCCACGGACTACCCTAAGCACCTCACTTATGCCTCAAACACAGCCAGCCTTAGAAAACCCCTGAAAGACTCGGACCCCTTTGAGCATTTTCTCTAAATCTTATAAAAAACAAAATCCTCACTCTGCCTTTATCACCTCACTTAATCCTCAGAGGCCGCTTGAGAAAATCCCTACAAAGTTTCAATCCCCTATGAGAATTTATCTCTAAAGCCTCAGACTCCACGTGACTAAACAAAAGACTCACACTACCTTAAGCATCTCACATAAGACTCCAATGCCACTAGAGAAAACTCTTACAAAGCCTCAAACCCATTTGATTATACCTCTCTGAAGCCTCGGCCTCCACTCGAGAAAACAAAAGCCTCACACTACCCGAAGAACCTCACTAAAGCCTCGAACACCGCTTGAGAAAACCGATTCATAGCCTCAGACTCCTATGAACATACCTATCTAAAACATTAGACTGAGCAAAGAAAAGTTTTGCACCTGAGTATCTCATCAAAGCCTCGAACTCCACCTAAGCAACCCTTTTAACTAGAGCCTCAGAGTCCTATGAGAAAACTAACCAAAACCTCTTACTTCCCTAATCAAATGCAACTAAGGACTCAAATTTCCTTAAGCAAACTCAAAAAAAGGCTTGGACTTCACTCGAGCAAACCTCTTAATAAAGCCTTGGACACTTTCGAGCATCTTACTAAAACCTCAAGCTCTTTTGAAGAGACGCCAATCATGGCCTCAGACCCCCTAGAGCACACTCTACCGCCATAATTTAATCAAAGCCTTAGACTCCTCTGATCATCCCATAATATCCTCAGGATCCACCCGAGCAAACAAAACTAAAGCCTCACCCAAGAAAAACCAAATCATTTATATCCTCTAATATGGTCCCTTGCATGAATTAAAATATGAGTCTCTATGCTTCAAATAAATTCGATGGCTAATGCAACCTAAAATAGGTAGCCTTGCGCTTTAAACAAATTTGTTCCCCTATGCGACCTAAAATAGAAAGTCCTTCATTACAAACAAAAGCGATCCTTTAATTGACATAAAATAGGAAGCATCCACTTCAAACAAAATTGATCCCTATGCGACCTAAAATAGTAATCCCACACTTCAAACAAATTTGACCACGACTTGACCTAAAATAGGAAGCCCTACGCTTCAAAAACAATTGTCCCTCTCCATGACCGAAAATAAGAATCCCTATGCTTGTAACAAGTCTATTACCCTACGAGACCTAAAATAGGAAGCCTTTTGCTTTAAATAAATTCTTTCACCTATGAGACCTTGAATAGGAAACACCGTGATTTAATAGATTCCATTGAAATATCGCATTTTTACGTCTGGTCCCCTATGAGACCTAAAATATGATGGGGTTCTTGGCCAAGAATGAAGTAAAAAATGAGGATACCCTTTATCCCACGAAAGGTCACCGTGTAACCTCAATAGACGCCATCAAAACATCTTGTTTCTACATCCAAAACATGGATTGGAATATATTGAATCTTTACTAAGACCAACATAGAAAATTGGGATACCATGCACCACACCACGTGTCACCATGTGACCTCAATAGATGCCATCAAAATACTGCATATCTACATATGGTCCCCCATGTAACTTAAATAGTAAATCTCGTGTTTAAATACACATCATCAAAATATCAATTTTCTACATTTGGTCCCCTATATGACCTATGTTATCGAAAATGTATTTTATCCCTAATTAATCATATTAGTTTAATTAATGTACATTTTAGTTTAACTTAATATATTGATTTTGATGATTCCAAACATATATTTATAAGTCACTCAAAATATTTTTGTATATAGTCACTATTTTATATATTTGTATAAACTATTTGTGTTTATATTGCACCCATACAAGTGTTCCTGCGTATGCACCACTTATATTATAAGCAGTTAATTATTATTTTTCTGTGTGTTGTATGCATATAGTTTTTCTTATATGAATCCGTTTTATTTATACATATATTTTATAACGTTTCTTTTAAATCTTTAAGTTATATATGTTGTGTTAATATTTCTTTTGGAAAAGAGCATCGCCACCTTGCCTTATGTTTTCATTACTTGCTTAGGCAGACTATCCTTGGGAGATAAGAGCATGAATAAGTAATATTTGTTAAATATATTAAAAGCTTAAACCTGCTACTTTTTTGTAGTCTCTTTGGCAATGGTTGTACACTTAACATTTTTTATGGATCCATGCGTCTACTTCTTGTCAGTACTGTGCATCTCCAGTTTTGGCCGTATACCTACAAAGTAATGATCCAAGTTTTTTTTATTAAAAAAATTATATATATATCTGATGCTTTTAATAGTTGAGAGTCATGTTCACACCTACTATTCGTTTGAATATGGCGTCAGGACACTATCTTAACACAGGAACTTCAGTCCAATAAACATTAAATTTCTTTGGATTTATTCAGATATTATCCTCTCGATTTGAACCATGCGTATATAGCTACAAAGATTTTTTATTCATCCTTTGACTTCATATTGCCTTAGGCTTTTACACGCTAACAGTGGACAATATCTGTTATGGATATTGCCTCTGCCTATTGCCCTAGCCTTTGTCCTGATCGTATGATAATATATATATATATATATATATATATATATATATTATGGATATGCATGCGTGTATGCATGACATATTTTGAATGTTAGTTTGTATGGAGAAATTCTCTAATATGGTGCCACATGTCCCTATGACATGACTTTGTCTTTTAAAGCTTTTGCAAAGACATCTATTATTCAAATAACTGTTAGCAAGATGATCCCCTATGGCCGAAAGCTTCCATCAGAATTGACGCCCCTTTTTGATTTTTCCATACCTTTACATCTCACGTTGTCAGTTGGTTTCTTCTGTTTACACACGAATACAAGCAATGGATTTACCTTCTTTTTCTGCGTTTGCAGACCTCGAGCCATGCGTCCTTCTCTGTTCATTTTTGTCCAGTCTCTTTGGTTATCTCTTTTATACATTGGACATTTCTTTTGTTCTGCAAACTAACATTTTGCAGATTCAAATAAACACAAATGAGGATACCGAGTGATATATCTTTTAGACTCCATATATTTTCAGATGTCTATTTCCATGCTACAACAGCTATATTTTTATGGACAAGATAAAAAATAAAGATTTGCATATCAGATTTGGAGATCATTTCCAGCTACCTCATCTCAGCAAAATCGGGAGCATTTAATGCTCAAAATGCACGTGTCTAACATCTAGTTTTTGGAAGACACATTTAAAGCATTCAAGAGATGCATTGAAGAAGAGCACTTAAATGAGAATATGATCAAGACTTGAAATATTATTGAGAGCATTTTATTTTACTACTCAGCTACATATTCAAGTGAGCAATAAATTTTATCATCTGCTCAATCATTGAAGAAGAAGACTTGTGCCTACTTCAACATTATTTATTGAAGTCTGATTAAAGAAGGAGAAACTCAGATTACAAATTGTATTTTAAGGAGTTTCAGTATTTTACCTTGTACTACAAAAATTCAGATTTGTTATGAAGCTTTGTTGAAGCTTTGGTTTGTACCGATAATTGGTTCCTACCCGCAAGTGGGCCACAGGGTTTGAAGCTCGGAGTTAGCTTGCAAACAGTTGTACGCGGTGGTTTGATCCTACCCGCAAGTGGATCAGGTTTAGTGAAGCGCGAAGGAGACAGGGGCTCCAAGCGCGTGGACGTAGGCCGGGATTTGGCCGAACCACGTTAAATTTCGGTGTCTTTTATTTTTCGCACTTTTATTTATTTATTTGCACATGCTTGCTTGAGTTAATATTTTCAGCACACTATCTTGCAAATAAATTAATTCCGAAATTTGACTAAATTAATTTTAAGGTTAAAATAATTATTTTTGAATTAAATAATTAATTTCAGAATATCACTTAATATTAAATACGAAAATTAATTTAATATTCCTAGAGTGTTAAAATCTGTATTTCTAGTTGCTTAAATTAGTTGGTTGCATTTATTTGATTTTGTTAAATTTATTCTTTACAGTTTTATTAATCTGAAATTTGTCTAAGTGATTTAAATTTAATATTTTACTAAAATATTAATTTGACTTAAAGTTTGTAAAAACTCAATTCACCCCCCTCTTGAGTATAATCTGGGCAACAATTGGTATCAGAGCCAGTGCTCTTCTTATTTTTAGATTTAACAATCTTAGAGTTAAAGATCAATGGCAAACTTTAATGTTTCATCTCTTGGTGAGGGTCAATCAATAAATAGACCTCCTTTATTTTTAGGAAATAACTATAGCTATTGAAAAAATAGAATGAAAACTTGTGTTCAATCAAATGATTATGCTGTTTGGAGAGTTATTATAAATGGTCCTAATATCCCCATGAAAGTTGTTAATAACGAAAATGTTCCAAAAGAAGAAAATGAATGGAATGATGTTGATATTAAAAAAATTCAAATAAATGCTAAAGCTAAGAATATTTTGCATTGTGCACTTAATGTAACTGAATATAACAGAATCTGTTGTTGTGAATCTGCTAAAGAAATTTGGGATAGACTAGAAGTTACATATGAAGGAACTAGTCAAGTCAAGGAGGATAAAATCAGCATGCTTGTTCATAACTAAGAGCTTTTTAAAATGAAAACAGATGAAACTATCTCTGATATGTTTACAAGATTTTCAAATATTATAAATGGATTGAAATTTCTTGGTAAATCTTATACTGATTCTGAATTAGTGAGTAAGATTCTCAGGTCACTACCATCTGCGTATAGAAGCTGGCAATCAAAGAAGCTATACGAGAAAGACCTATTTCTCTTGATGAACTGTTGGGATCTTTAATTACTCATGAAATGGAACTCAAAGAACTTGCTGAAGATGAGAAGCCCAAGGCAAGCAAAACTATTTCCTTCAAATCCATTGAGGAAGAAAAAGTATGTGAGGAAACTGATAATGATGAAGATGGTGACTACCATTGCCATTTTAGTGGCGTCAACAGTGACATAGCACTTCTTACCAGAAAATTCAAAAAATTTCTTGCCAAAAAGAAGGGACTGTCTGGAAAATACAAGAATTTCTCTTCAAAGAAGGCACATGAAGGAAAGTCATCCTCTAAGTTTGAGCCAAAATGTTATAACTGCAAAGAGTTAGGACATATTAGACCTAACTGTCCCAAAGCCAAAGAAGGGAAGAATAACAGAAAAGAGAAAAGAAATGAAAAATACAAAAAGGCTATGAAAGCTACTACTTGGAGTGATAGTGATGAAAGTAGCAACGATGAAGATTCAAGTGATGGAGAAGTTGCAAATCTTTGCCTTATGTCAAATGATGATGAGGTATCTTCTAACTTTAATTCAGATAGTGAATATGAAACTTCAAATGATCATGATGAACTTCAAAAAGCTTTTGATGAACTTTTTTACAATTTTGATGAACTTAAAACTAAATATATTAATCTTAAAAAGATAAATTCCTCTTTATCACATAAATATGATTCTCTCGTTGAAAATATAGAAGTAATGAAATCCGAAAATAAGTCTTTAAAATCTGAAATGGCAAAACTAAAAATTAAAGAATCATCTAGTCACTTTTCTGAAAATGAACAATTAAAACTTAAAATTAAGGATTTAACTTGGTGTCTTGAAAACTTTGTAAATGGAGAAAAAAAATTGAATTTGCTACTTGGAAACCAAAGGTGGATGTATGATAAGGCTAGAATTGGATATAATGAAAAAGAAAATGAGAAAAGTTTTGAAAACTACTCTAAAAATATTGGAAATTCATTATGTACGTATTGTGGAAGACATACTCATTTCTCAAATTTCTGCAAATATAGATTCTCTACCAAAGTGGCATGGATTCCTAAAGAGACTCCTATTTTTGCTAACCCATATGGACCCAACACATTTTGGGTACCAAAAGAAAAGTTATTTAAATGTTGATTGTAGGTTTGTTTTAGAGCTAGTTCGATCAAATCAAAGTGGTTCTTATACAGCGGGTGTTCAAGACACGTGACGGGTCACATTCGGAGACAATTCCAAAGTCAAAATCATTGGCATAGGTAATGTTGGTAAGGATCCCACTCCTTGCATTGAAAACGTTCTTTTAGTTGATGGTCTTAAACATAATTTAATTAGTATTAGCCAATTGTGTGATAAAGGTTATAATGTTCTATATAAAGAAGATTACTGTCTAATAAAAAATGCTAAAGATAATAATGTTGTGTTTGTTGCTTCTAGACATGAAAATGTTTATACTCTGGATTTTGATAATTTTTCTCATCAAGATGTCAAGTGTTTAGCTGTCCTAAATGATACTTGTTGGTTATGGCATAGAAGATTAGGTCATTCCAACATGGAACAACTTAATATTTTATCCAAAAATGAGTTAGTAAGAGGGCTGCCCAAAATAAAGTTTGTTAAAGATAAATTGTGCAATGCATGTCAATTTGGAAAACAAACAAAAACTTCATTTAAAAAGAAAAAAGATATTTCAACAAATAGGCCTTTAGAATTATTACACTTAGACTTATTCGGACCTAACAAAGTTGCTAGTTTAGGTGGAAAATATTATGCCTTTGTTATTGTTGATGATTATTCTCGATTTACATGGATTTTCTTTCTTACTCATAAAAATGATACACACTCTATCTTGTCCAAATTTTGTAAGAAAATTCAAAATGAAAAAGGTTGCAATATTGTCTTCATAAGAAGTGATAGAGGAAGAGAATTTGATAACAAAGATGTTGAATTATTTTGTGATGAAAATGGTTTTGAACATAATTTTTCAGCACCAAGGACACCTCAACAAAATGGTGTGGTAGAAAGAAAGAATAGATCTTTACAAGAAATGGCAAGAACTATGCTAAATGAACATAACCTACCGAAATATTTTTGGGCCGAAGCTGTTAATACATCTTGCTATGTAATAAATAGAACCATTGTTAGAAAAGGTTTAGATAAAACTCCTTATGAAATACTGAAAAATAAAAGACCAAATATTGGTTATTTCAAGGTTTTTGGAAGAAAATGTTTTATTTTAAATGATAAAGAAAATTTAGGAAAATTTGATGCAAAATCTGATGAAGGTATTTTTCTTGGGTATGCACTTTATAGTAAAGCTTATAGAGTTTTTAATAAAAGGACTCTAGTTGTTCAAGAATCAATACATGTATCTTTTGATGAATCTAACTCTCTTACTAAAAACTTCAAAGATGATGATGAGGTTCTAGATGTAAATAAATCTATTAATGAAGAAAACCCTACTTCTAATATTGGTAATTCTATTAATAATGAAAGTACTCCTCATAAAGATAAAAATGATAATGATTCTAGTTTACCTAAAAATTGGAAATTCGTTAATAATCCTCCTTTTGAAAATATTTTAGGAGAACCTTCTAGTGGTATTCTTACTAGATCCTCCTTAAAGAATGTTTGTAATAATTTAGCTTTTGTGTCAGAAATTGAACCAAAGGACATAAATGAAGCCGAAAAAGATGAATTTTGGTTATTAGCTATGCAAGAAGAACTGTTACAATTTGAGTGAAATAATGTTTGGTCACTTGTTCCCACACCCATAGATAAAACTATTATTGGAACTAAATGGGTTTTTAGAAATAAAAAGGATGATGGAGGATTGATTATAAGAAATAAAGCTAGAATAGTTGTGCAAGGCTACAACCAACAAGAAGGTATTGATTTTGATGAAACTTATGCCCCCGTAGCTAGATTAGAGGCTATTCGTATGTTACTAGCATATGCATGTTATAAAATTTTAAATTATTTCAAATGGATGTGAAAAGCGCCTTCTTAAATGGTTTTATAAGGGAGGATATTTATGTTAAGCAACCTCCCGGTTTTGAAAATCACAAGTTTCCAAATCATGTTTATAAACTAAATAAAGCCTTATATGGATTAAAACAAGCACCGAGGGCTTGGTATGATAGGTTATGTGGATTTTTACTTGAAAATGATTTTGTGAGAGGAAAAATGGATTCCACCTTATTCATAAAGACTCTTAACAATGATATGCTTCTTGTACAAGTGTATGTTGATGATATTATATTTGGATCCACAAATGAAAATTTATGCAAAGATTTTTCAGAATTTATGCAAAAAGAATTTGAAATGAGTATGATGGGTGAGTTAAAATTCTTTTTAGGTTTACAAATTAAGCAAACCAAAAATGGGGTCTTTATCAATCAATCTAAATATATTAAAGATCTTTTGGTAAAATATGGTTTAGAGCATGGTAAAGCACTTGGTACACCAATGAGCACCTCTATTAAGTTAGATGTTGATGAAAACGAAAAATCTGTTAATACAACCTTATATCGTGGTATGATTGGTAGTCTACTTTATTTAACCGCTAGTAGACCCGATATTATGTTTAGTGTATGTTTATGTGCTCGCTTTCAAGCCAATCCTAAAGAATCCCATTTGTGTGCCGTAAAACGCATATTTAGATATTTAATTGGTACTAAAGACTTAGGATTATGGTATCCTAAAAATACGTCGTTCGAACTAGTAAGTTATTCCGATGCAGATTCGCGGGTTGTAGAATTGATAGAAAAAGCACTAGAGGTACATGTCATTTTTTAGGACACTCACTAGTTTCTTGGTTTAGTAAAAAGAAAAATTCCGTTGCTCTTTCCACGGCCGAGGCAGAATATATTGCCGCCGGTAGTAGTTGTGCTCAAACATTATACATGAAACAACAATTAGAAGACTTTAAAATATTCTTTCACAATACTCCAATTTTTTGTGATAATACAAGCACTATATGTTTGACAAAAAATCCAATTCTACACTCTAGAACAAAGAATATTGAAATTAGACATCATTTTTTACGCGATCATGTTCAAAAAGGTGACGTACGCATAGAATTTATTTCTACGGATCTTCAATTAGCCGATATTTTCACAAAACCTTTACTTGAAGATCGTTTTACCTTTATCCGTCGTGAACTCGGTATGGCATGTATACATGACTTAAAATTTTAATTCCTTATTGATGATTCTCTTCACTGTGACAACCCGCTCACCAAAATAAGCGGTGGCCAGCCCAATACTCCAATATAACGGAATCATGGATGGAATCATTCTCAGCATCATAATAAAAATATAGAGTATCCAGGATAACCACCCAATATTTCAGAAAACGGGTTGCCAAAAATTTGATTTGAAAGTAATTAAATGAAAACAAACAACCCAATTCCTGAAAGATAAGGGAAACCCCAAGACATATATAAATAATACAATAAGAATACAATAAAGAGACCGAATATGTAACCGGTCACTAAACTGATACACCAATAATACACAAGTACAACAAGTTACTTATTACATTTCATTAGACATTTACAAAAGCTTGGGCCTCTTGCCCGAATAAAAGACTTGATCTTAACTAGAATAAAAAGAAAACGTCTATACCAATTGTATCCCGTAATACCCGCAATGCATCAGCTCGTAGAAAGCATCGGAGTAGGAATTTAAATCAGGCATCCTTGCGGCGGAGTACCTGAGCAGAGACAAGATGAATATGCAACAAGAAATGTAACCAGGTCAGGGCCCGGTTCTATATGATTACCAGATGAATAAAGGGTATGACAGTTGTGTATGATAAATCGTGAAGAAAGAGAAATAAGAAGCAACCTATGCAATTTAAAACATAAGCTAAGCGGGAACAAAAATAAGAAGCATTAAACTAAAGACTTCACCAAATGTGCCAATTATTTCATATATCTTTTCCTTAGCAGGAAGTATATATATAGTCACAATCTTTTACTCTTTAAGGAAATTTTATCTCAATTTTACCTTTTGTAAAAATCCTTTCCTTATCAGGAAAATAATCATTTTCAAATGCTCTTTGTGGCATTTACATGTGCTCTTTAAGGCACTCCATCATGCTCTTATGGCATATCAAATACATCAAGTCCCACTTGATTATGAACTGTTATAATTATATACATATAACGAATTCTAAGACCGCCCGTCCGGGTTTCCCCACTGGGCGCGCCCCTAAATGACCATCATCTTCCAGGGCCTATCATTAGACAACCTGAGCACCTATATCGCAAGACGTCGGGAAGCGGCCATGAGCCTGCGTGGTAGCCAAGACCACACCTGGAATCTCCCTACCCCCGCAGAAAAATATACAACCATAAGCGCTCCCATGGCCTAGGACTATATCCACCCTGCATTCATTAGCCAGGGGGCTTCATTTATCGTGCGGACTTCCCTTAAGATGGTATTTAGAGAGGTGTGTAACATCCATTTTATTTATTATTTCAAAATCAAGTAAATTATTATTTACCAGTTCCATGATTGAGTAAATTATCATTTACTACTAACAATACCACATCCATTTATATGTTTCATTTTTATTCGAAACCATTACTGTTTACTTCTAGTACTAGATAGAACTTAATATCCGGAGCCATACGATAGCTTATACCAACACTACAACCTCAAAGGAGTAAATAAACTCTTCATTATCTCCAAGCATTCTAGGAGGTTATTTTAGAACCCCAAGGTTATCATCTTTCGAAGGAATGAAATGACTTTCAATTTTATTCTCCAAACTCACCTTTATGGCGTTATTATGAACTACCAAGGTTAACATAGTTCAATCGAACTTTTAAAGTCTCTCAATATTCTTTTGGGGTGGTAATATAAACCATCAAAGCTAGTATAGCTTAATTAAGCTCCTAAGGTCTCCCGAACATAACACTACATCTCCTAGTTTTATAATAATAATTAACTAGAAGAAAGAATGCCTTATCATTAATAGGCCTAACCCCGAAAAATCCCCACATAACCCATTCCTAATGTAGGGTAGACCTCTAACTCATCTCACACTCTAGGACTCTAAGTTTACTTCATTAAAGAAGGTTCCTAGTCCCTATATTAAAGAAAAGGATTAAAATTGAGTTATAAAAATTAACTCAAAAACAGCAGGAAAACGAATCGATTCGCCCAGAAAGCGAATCGGTTCGGACAACTAAACCAACCTTCTGCAATTGACCGAATCGATTCTGCCTCAATCCTGAATCGATTCGGGTTATGCAGACCTGCCAATTTCCCTTAGCGAATCGATTCGCCCAAAGGGCCGAATCGATTCGGACCTGCAAGGGTTATGAACCCTAAATCCTCCAAACTTCAAATCTCTTCCTTTACATACACATCCAACAATAAAAATCTACCCCAAACTAATCTACATGATTATTAACCATTAAAACCCACAATTTCTTCAACTTGAATCAAGACTAGGGTTTAAATCCCATAAATTCTACATTTAAGCCATAAATGTAAATACCCAACTATCATACAATTTATACATCTTAAATCACATATTAGCAAGTAGAAAACTTGCCTTAGGGTTGATATCGCAGATTTATTTGGAGAAGAAGCAATCCCACATCTTCCATCTTCAATCTCTCTCTCATTTCTCCTTTTCTCTTCTTCCTCTTTCTCTCTCTATGTTCAAGACATAAAATGGGGAAAAATAAGGGATTTAGAAGACTAAAATCGTGGCTTAGGTTAAAACTCCCAACTTAAATGGTTAATACCGCATTAAAATGACTCCCAAATACGCGAATAAGCTAGAACCAGGTACCAACTTAAATGGTTAATACCGCATTAAAATGACTCCCAAATACGCGAATAAGCTAGAACCAGGTAAAAGTGCCCGAAACACAAAAATACAATATGGCACTTATTTTGACTGTCTCGCACCTTCCGAGACTAACTACACCCTCTAAACTGGCATCCGGAAATTTTATAAATTATTTCGAGTTCCAAAATAATTTAAACTAAAAGGCCATTTAAAATACATGACACTACAGACACGCAACCTGATGTTATTTACTTTCACATGCAGTAAATATGCATCAATCTAGCAAATATTAACTTTCAATTCATTAAATTAATATTTGCTCCAGTCCCCACATTTTATATAATTACCTTATGCGGTAAAATTAGTATAAAATGAGCCTCCCAGAATCGAGGGTTGTTACATTCACTACCTTCCAAATACATCTTATCACAAGTGGACACACTTTAATATTTTTTATCACTACCTGACATTCACCACTCCTATATAAATACATATATGAGCTTCTTCTCATCACTCACAAATCATGAAGTCATTTTATGTAGTATGGGTTGGAAAACTTTCCGGCATTTATACTACTTGGGGAGATTGTGAATCCCAAATTAAGGGAGTTAGCGGTTCTCCATATAAAAAATATTCTTCTTTTGATGCCGCCATGTTTGCCATTCGCTCATCTCCACCACATGCACCTTGGGTGAAGCCTCCTTCTTGGACATTTGTCTTGCCTCCACATATGCACTCACATGCTTGTACTCCTACTAATGAACATGTTGCATGCTCATCTTCTCAAAACAGTGCTGAAAATACTATCAAAGTTGTTGTTGAGAAAATTACGATTGAGGGAAACTCTAAAGATGTGTGTCATCTTGTTAAAAACATTAAGCTGTAATCCTATCTATCTATTCAATATATGTCATGTAAGATTATGTTGAATATGTGCATAATGAAAATTCATGGTATTCACATATGTCCCTCACAATTTTCTGTCTTATCCCATGCTTGTATTATTTTTGATAGGGGGAGCTTCGCTTTTTACCCATGACACTGAATTTCTCTGAAATATTTTTTTGATAATATCAAAGGGGGAGAAATTGTGATGATTCACTCATTGTGCTTAATTTAATTCATCTTATGCATTTATGTGAATCATTGTTTGTCATCATCAAAAAGGGGGAGATTGTTATCGAAAATGTATTTTATCCCTAATTAATCATATTAGTTTAATTAATGTACATTTTAGTTTAACTTAATATATTGATTTTGATTATTCCAAACATATATTTATAAGTCACTCAAAATATTTTTGTATATAGTCACTATTTTATATATTTGTATAAACTATTTGTGTTTATATTGCACCCATACAAGTGTTCCTGCGTATGCACCACTTATATTATAAGCAGTTAATTATTGTTTTTCTTTGTGTTGTATGCATATATTTTTTCTTATATGAATCCGTTTTATTTATACATATATTTTATAATGTTTCTTTTAAATCTTTAAGTTATATATGTTGTGTTAATATTTCTTTTGGAAAAGAGCATCGCCACCTTGCCTTATGTTTTCATTACTTGCTTAGGCAGACTATCCTTGGGAGATAAGAGCATGAATAAGTAATATTTGTTAAATATATTAAAAGCTTAAACCTGCTACTTTTTTGTAGTCTCTTTGGCAATGGTTGTACACTTAACATTTTTTATGGATCCATGCGTCTACTTCTTGTCAGTACTGTGCATCTCCAGTTTTGGCCGTATACCTACAAAGTAATGATCCAAGTTTTTTTTATTAAAAAAATTATATATTTGATGCTTTTAATAGTTGAGAGTCATGTTCACGCCTACTATTCGTTTGAATATGGCATCAGGACACTATCTTAACACAGGAACTTCAGTCCAATAAACATTAAATTTCTTTGGATTTATTCAGATATTATCCTCTCGATTTGAACCATGCGTATATAGCTACAAAGATTTTTTATTCAGCCTTTGACTTCATATTGCCTTAGGCTTTTACACGCTAACAGTGGACAATATCTGTTATGGATATTGCCTCTGCCTATTGCCCTAGCCTTTGTCCTGATCGTATGATAATATATATATATATATATATATATATATATATATATATATATATATTATGGATATGCATGCGTGTATGCATGACATATTTTGAATGTTAGTTTGTATGGAGAAATTCTCTAATATGGTGCCACATGTCCCTATGACATGACTTTGTCTTTTAAAGCTTTTGCAAAGACATCTATTATTCAAATAACTGTTAGCAAGCTGATCCCCTATGGCCGAAAGCCTCCATCAGAATTGACGCCCCTTTTTGATTTTTCCATACCTTTACATCTCACGTTGTCAGTTGGTTTCTTCTGTTTACACACGAATACAAGCAATGGATTTACCTTCTTTTCTGCGTTTGCAGACCTTGAGCCATGCGTCCTTCTCTGTTCATTTTTGTCCAGTCTCTTTGGTTATCTCTTTTATACATTGGACATTTCTTTTGTTCTGCAAACTAACATTTTGCAGATTCAAATAAACACAAATGAGGATACCGAGTGATATATCTTTTAGACTCCATATATTTTCAGATGTCTATTTCCATGCTACAACAGCTATATTTTTATGGACAAGATAAAAAATAAAGATTTGCATATCAGATTTGGAGATCATTTCCAGCTACCTCATCTCAGCAAAATCAGGAGCATTTAATGCTCAAAATGCATGTGTCTAACAGCTAGTTTTTGGAAGACACATTTAAAGCATTCAAGAGATGCATTGAAGAAGAGCACTTAAATGAGAATATGATCAAGACTTGAAATATTATTGAGAGCATTTTATTTTACTACTCAGCTACATATTCAAGTGAGCAATAAATTTTATCATCTTCTCAATCATTGAAGAAGAAGACTTGTGCCTACTTCAACATTATTTATTGAAGTCTGATTAAAGAAGGAGAAACTCAGATTACAAATTGTATTTTAAGGAGTTTCAGTATTTTACCTTGTACTACAAAAATTCAGATTTGTTATGAAGCTTTGTTGAAGCTTTGGTTTGTACCGGTAATTGATTCCTACCCGCAAGTGGGCCACAGGGTTTGAAGCTCGGAGTTAGCTTGCAAACAGTTGTACGCGGTTGTTTGATCCTACCCGCAAGTGGATCAGGTTTAGTGAAGCGCAAAGGAGACAGGGGCTCCAGGCGCGTGGACGTAGGCCGGGATTTGGCCGAACCACGTTAAATTTCGGTGTCTTTTATTTTCCGCACTTTTATTTATTTATTTACACATGCTTGCTTGAGTTAATATTTTCAGCACACTATCTTGCAAATAAATTAATTCCGAAATTTGACTAAATTAATTTTAAGGTTAAAATAATTATTTTTGAATTAAATAATTAATTTCAGAATATCACTTAATATTAAATACGAAAATTAATTTAATATTCCTAGAGTGTTAAAATCTGTATTTCTAGTTGCTTAAATTAGTTGGTTGCATTTATTTGATTTTGTTAAATTTATCCTTTACAGTTTTATTAATCTGAAATTTGTCTAAGTGATTTAAATTTAATATTTTACTAAAATATTAATTTGACTTAAAGTTTGTAAAAACTCAATTCACCCCCCCTCTTGAGTGTAATCTGGGCAACAACCTAAAATAGGAAGGGAATGGAACATTTTGAGTCTTTGTTAAGGCCAAGGTCGAACATAGGGATACCCTGCACTCCACCGTAGGTTACTATATGACCTCAACAGACTCTAAAGAAATATCACGATTTTATATATGTTCCCATATGAGACCTAAAATAGGAAAGGGTTGGAATATTCTAGATCTTTGTTAAGACCAAAGTCAAAAGTCGAGATACCCTATACCCCATCGTTGGTACTACATCGCATATCTATCTTCTCTTTCTTATTAAGTCCCCATACAACCTTACAGAGATATTTCAAGCCCTGGCATAATGTTTAGTACCCATCATTTGTCTTGTATTGCACCTCTAGATTCTCTCTCATCTTAGGTTCCTATGTGACCTTTACAAAGGCATTCCAATCCTTAATGAAAACTTAAGCATCCACAATCGGTCCTACACCTCACCACTAGATTCTATATCATTTAGGTCCCTATACAACCCATGCGACCTTTATAAAGACGTTCTAAGCCTCGATGCAATGTCGAGCATCAAGTTATCTCCTGTCATTGGTCCCCATGCGACCTCAATAGAGACCTTTCAGGCATTAGTGCAATATCGATCACCCATCGTTGGTCCCGTACATGAAAAATTGGTTCCTAAGTAACATCAATAAATACCTTTTGATTCTCTATCATACCTATATCCCCTTGGTAAAAGAACTTACCTTTCCATTATTAAGGATAAGTTTGATCACCAATTTTAATGAAGAGTGTCCGCAAACGCACACTCTATGAGGACCGCCTCTGTATACACCCCAGTCCTTAATGGAGAAACATTTTTATGACCAATTATCCTTCTAAAATCACACAAGACAATTTCCTAAAAATCTCGACTTTGGTGATAAGAAAACCTTAAATTTCTTGTAATCGTAAGGTCACTCCTACAAATATGTAAAGTCATCTCCCAAAGATTGGCCCGCCATGGAATTGACCAACTTTACAATGTATCCTATATATCCAAACAACTTTTATCAAATCTCTCGTATGCCCATTTTTAACTCACTTCAAAGGTCAAAGCCAAAGGTAGTCCCGAATGAGACGATTTATACCAAATATCACTTTATAAACATTTTGGACCTACAAAACTTCATAATTTGGGTAAGTGGTAAGGATAAAAGTTTTATACATTTGAAATATATTTCCAATGGTTAAAATTTCATGCCAATCCATTCTTTCATCAACGAGGTAGGGTATCTTGACTCAAGAAATTTGCACTATATACCACTTTATGGATATTTTAAACTTACCAAATTTCATAATTGGGTAAATTGAAAACCATAAATAGATAGAGCTTTGAAATATCCTTCCAATGGTGAAAACCAAACTTTAATTGGAGTTAAAAGTTTTAACATTATGGCAAAAATACAAAACTACGATGAAACACAAAGTAGGGTTGGTTTCTTCAATCGCCAATTTATAGGCCTTTTAATCGTGCGGTTAATCAATCTGTAAGGACACAAATTTCCAATTGAGTCTTATGTAGTGTTGGCTCTCAATTTCGAACAAAAACATTTGAGTTATAGGTTAAATGTTCATGGTACATACTTTCAAGCCTATGACGTTTAAAGTTGTTGAAGATGTAGCGGCCAAAATTTAGAGTTCACACCCTTACCGAGTTTCACGTCGTCAACATGAGGATTCCATAGTCTTCAAAAGGTATGAATGAACTTTATATATATAGGGAGACTTGGGATATTTTACTTGGGGTGTAATTTTTATTTAAAATAAGGTTTTATGAGCTTAAAATGAAAAATGCATATTCTGACTTTTCGTTCGAAATTATCGTTCGAGCAAGAATGTCGTTTGAACGAGTTTTTGCCAACGAAGTTACCAATGTTTTTTCGTTCGATGTTTCGTTCGAACGAACTCATTCTAACATGGTCACTCGAACGACCTGGAAATGTCGTTCGAACGACATTTCAGGTGGGAACAGTTTTTGGCTTTTTCCCACTACTTTGTCCCCACTACTTTTTGGCAGTTTAAAACCATTTCGGGATAGATTTTTTTCTAAGAACTTTCTCCATCTCCTAGAGATTTTTTGAGAGCCTAATTCTTTCATAAAAAGTTCCCTTAGTGTTTGTTTCTCAAATGATTTTATTCAAAGAACAAAACCAAGTTTACACCCATAGTTTGTTTTAATCCAAGTATATATATATATATATATATATATATATTCTTGCTTGGAGAGTGTTTGTCACCGGGTTCTACTATATCCTTTAAGAGTTCGTTTGGGTTTGCTTCTACATCCCATAAAATAAGAAGACTTATTTTTCTGCGACGTTCCCACTGGAAGAAAGGATTCGGGTGCGAGTTGACGGGTTATACCAGAAAAGCCTCATTGGTGGATTCCAAGGTTTCGGTGGATTCCGGGATTGTCGACTAGGCATAGGTGGTTGCAAGAATATGGGTCGGGGCTTGAAGGAGTCGAGTCGAGTGTAGTAAGTCATCTGTCTTGTAATTGTAATTCTGTACTTAGTGGACTTAAGTCTAGGGGTCGTCCGAGGTTTTTTTCCATTTTGGGTTTTCCTCGTACATCGACGCGTAGTGTGATTGCTTTACTTTAATCTTGCAAAACACATAGATGCTAAGTTTGGGTGAAATTTAGAATAATTTAATTTAAGTCATTAATTTAATTGGATAAAAGTTCGTTTGGCCTAATATGCAAAATTGAATTAATTATTGTTAGGCAAATTTCTAGGACTTGGGTTAAATTACTTTTGGGCTAAAAGTTAAATATTCACAAGGTTGTTTTTAAGAGCAATTTTAATTTTGAGAAAATTAAAATCCGGTTTAGTTTAGTTTTAATTTGTGAAGAAATTAAATTTGTTAGTTGTGTAATTTTTGTATTGTACGATCCTATTCTGCACGTGTTATGAAATTAATATTTAATTTTAAGAGAAGAATTTTAAATTTGGGGTCTTCAAATTGGTATCAGAGAATTGATTTAGAAAAACCCGTATTTTACACAATCAACTATGTGGTTCATTAAAAATTTCCAAATTTCCCTCTAAAATCACTCAAAATGGCTCAACTGATTGCACAATTGATGCCTTGAACCATTAAATGGATGTGTTGCGCTAAAGCAAGACTATCTTAAGCGATCAAGACGATAAAACTCACTCGGAAATTTTATCAAACACTTGGTGTGCGAAAAACACCTAAGACCTTGTTCCGAAAATGAACTAGCGTGCAAACTCTCAAACAATTTAACCAAACATCAATAAAGAGACAATAAGAACATACAAGCAATCATCAAAGCAAAACAACAACTATATACCATGATTCACCCAAATTTGGGCTACATCCACCAAGGACGATTTCTTCTTTTTATAGATAAACGGAGGAACCCAAAGGCTATACACACACACAATTTATCTCTCTTAGAAAGTCACTCAGAACCTCACAAGAACTCACCTCTCAAATAGGAGATTTATCTCTCTTTAGCCTTAATAACTCTCAAAATAGCTCTCAAACTTTTCCTCTCACAAAACCTAGAAATAACACTTGTATTTATAGATTTGAGCCAAAATGGCAAATTTGTAAATAAACCAAAAATTGAAAATAGGAGAGCTAAAACCAACAAACTCCAACTTAGTGATCCTGACGATCCAACCATTCTCTAGAATGCTGAGATTGAACCCGCTTTAAGATCGTCCTACCATCTACCAAGATAATGTGGTTCCCTTAGGCGATCCTCACGATCCAACCAAACTCGGAATACAAACATCAAATTCGCTCGAAGATCATACCGACATCTAACAAGCCAATATGCTCCACCCGACGCTAAGCCACTCCAAACTTCAACCATGAAGTGAGATACCGCAAGTCTTCACTCCAAGACTCCAAACAACTCCACTCATCCAGGAAGAAAGTTCTAAACTAAGAACTCTCCATATCATGCATCTGAATGCTTCCCATGTAACCATACGGTGAATCTCGCTTCCCATGTAACCCGGTGACTAAACCCCCCACACAATACATATAGCGTTTACCATTTTTACACGAAACATTCAAACACATCAACACCATCTTCCACCTTGAGAAATAACCACGGATGAGAGGGAAAATTCCTCACCTCCCACACCCTCCAAATCTCACCCTCGAAAGATGTACCAAGTCTTTGTCATTAAAAATTATCGTTTGCCAATGCTCGCAAACAATAACTCATCGGCCTTCCTTGAACTAGCTACACACACCTCGAATCCATCACAGTCCTATATCTCCTCGATTCCAATCGAACAATGCATGTGTGCGACTAAATCGAGTCAACATCACCCATTGGCCCTGGAGGGGGACTTCGATCTATCCCCTCCACTAGTAGGTATTCTCCCATCACTACCGTCTACTCTCAGAAAGCTAGCACCCAATGTCTCTGCTTTGTTCACAAACGAGACATGCCTAGAATGTTCGATCACTTGTGCACACAGCTTACCCATCTTTCTCGAAGTTTTATTTAGACGATACAACCCCTCTCTCTCCTCTCCCCTCTCTAGGACCATACAACCGCATGTGACTTTTAAGACTCCGCCCTCCACCGACACCCGCCAACCCTTGGAGTCCAAATAGCTAATGGATATCAAATTCTTTCGCAACTTTGGGACATAGGCCACACCACCCAAAGTGCGTTCCACCCCATCGAACATCTTGAATTTCACCATCCTGACACCCTCAATGACAACCTTCTCTCTGTTAGACAAAGACATGGAACCTTTTCATTTTCCATAAAAGTCTCAAAATATTCCCTCTTGGAGCAAACATGATTCGATGATCCCGAATCTAATATCCCATCATCTTGGGAAAGAGAGTTAACCTTGGAGATTGTGAGAAGTTCTCCAAGTTCATCTTTATAATCCGCAGTCAATACCATTGCTCTATCGCAATCAACCTTGCCCTTAAACTTGTCGTTCCACAAAGGACATTCTTGGATCGTATGACCCCATTCCCGGCACTTATAGCATTTCGGCCCTTTACCACCAACACCCCTCGATTTAGACCTACTACCGTCACTAAATCCCCGATTGGAGTTCCTCCCACCATTTTTCCCACCTCCGTCTCTCGACTTAAGACCTTCATTATGGGAATACCTGTCACCACCACCTTCTTTTTTTCTCATCGTTACATGAGATTGAATATCTTGCACAACCTCGTTGCACCGGAGCGTAGACTTCCCAAACATGAGACTGGTCACAAAATTCCCGTATGAATCGGATAATGATGCAAGAAATAACAATGCTCGATCCTCATCAATGAATTAAATGTCTATCCGGTTCAAGTCATTTATCAAGGCATTAAAAATGTTGATATGCTTCATCATATCCTCACCCTTATTCATCTCAAGCTTGAAGAGTTTATTCTTGAGGAATAATTTATTTGACAACAACTTCCCCAAATAAATGTCTTCTAACTTATCCCACATGCCTTTAGCTGTGATTTTCGCTATCACGTTATTCAACACATCATCCGTCATAAGCATCTCAATACACGATGCAGCTCTTTGATCAATGTCAATCTACTCAGCATCGATCATGCCTACCAGTCGTCCCTCTACCCCCAACAATATTCATTGCAAACTCTGTTGGACAAGAACGCCTCGCATTCACCTTTACCATAACCCAAAATTGATCTTCTCATCAAAAGCCTTTATATCCATCTTCATTGAGCCCCTCGATTCATAACTCAGATCCCATCTCTTAGAGCCTCCGCTCGTAGAGGTTGATTCTCAAGTACTCTCCACATTTGCTATCATTTGGAACAAAAACAAAAGCTATGCCAAAATTGCCAAAATTGATTCAACCTTGAACCAAAATACCAGGCAAACAATGCAACCAAAGCTCTAATACCACTTGTTGAGCTAAAGCAAGATTATCTCTAGCGACCAAGACGATAAAACTCACTCAGGAATTTTATCAAACACTTGGTGTGCAAAAAACACCCAAGACCTTGTTTCGAAAATAAACTATCATACAAACTCCTAATCAATTCAACCAAGCATCAATAAATAGACAATAAGAACATACAAGCAATCATCAAAGAAAAACAACAATGATATACCGTGGTTCACCCAACCAAGGAGGATTTCTTCTTTCTATAGATAAATGGAAGAACCCAAAGGTTATATACACACACAATTTATCTCTCTTAAAAAGTCACTCACAACCTCACAAGAACTTACCTCTCAAATGGGAGATTTATCTCTCTTTAGCTTTAATAACTCTCAAAATAGCTCTCAAGCTTGTCCTCTCATAAAACCTATAAATAACACTTGTATTTATAGATTTGAGACAAAATGGCAAATTTGTAAATAAATCAAAAACTGAAACAATAGGAGAGCCAAAACAAACAAGATGTCTTAAATTATATGGTTATATCTTTGAGTCATTTGATAAATGCTTTGAATTGTTCGATTGATGCCACTAAACACGTGGTTAAAGATCACATGGTAATCATTATAAGATGAAACCATAGACTGCACGGTCATTCCTCTAAGGACAACTGTCCCTCCAAAATATATCAAACCTTACACATATAATACCATAACCCATTCACGATGATGCGTGTCTTCTAGCATTAACCGCATGGTTTATCAGCGCCTGAAATTCACAACTGATGACCCTGAGATGACAATTATAAATTGAGGTCCCACCCCATTGGAAAAAGTTCATCAAAACTCTAGACTAATTTGGTTTTCTAAAATCTATTCTCCCTCGAGACTCTTTCAAAAGCGATGATTTTTGAAAGAAATGGTCCGAAAGCATCTTTTAGATCTCAAAAAAGCATCGCTCCCCTGAAAAAATTTAGCAATCATAAGACTTCGTCGAACCTCTGCCCGACAGTATGACCACTTTCTGTCATAGTTAATTCCACTTGGAAGCTCTGTTCATGCACCAAGGGTAAATGTTTAAACTTTCATTTATGTCTTAAATACATATTCAATATATAAATGTACATATCTACATCATAATTTAGTTTGGGCCTTGTGACAAACCATGTATGCATTTTACAATGTTTATATGTCAAAGTGTGGTTTTACCCAGCACATCTATTTATTAAGATAGATACATTCCCACATGTTAAATTATGATAATTAAACCTGATGTAACAAAGTAAGACATTAAAACGTATTTTTCTTAAAATCTTTCTCTAGGTAATGTCCATGAACCAGGTTACTCCAAAACATTTCTGAAACCAAAGTCTAAAATCAAAATACCCTTCAAAAATTCTCCGAACTAACATTCTTGTCCTAATAGAAACATCCCCAAATCTGTGTTTTTCTATAATACTTATCAAACACTTGTCTTTGATTATGTATTTTTAACATACAAATATAATAATCTAGATGATAATGGAAATGACATACAAAGGATTAAGGTTCCTCAAATATTATAATAATGGGTATCCCGTAGCTCATACACATAAATACAACCTCGTCATTGGAACTACATAGTCTTTGATTCCATGACTTCCTCAATAAGTAAATGCAATACCGAGCTACACTCGTGAACCCGATCCTTATAACATGTCTATCAGCGTAATTTTTTAAAGGTGCCTCCATCTCTAATAAAACTCTCTAGCCATGTATCCCGCATGTGCAACATAAGAAACCTAACACATCCATTCTCCTTTCCAAGTCGAGTCCTCACACTCACAGACGTATCTCTTTAGAACATATTCCATGAGGCACACCACACAACGAATTATATAGGCTTTAATCTCATGTTTCACTGGGTACATAGAAGCAATTCCTAGCCTTCCCTCATGAACACAAGCCTCCTCAATATGGATCTTGATATAGTTTACTGTAGATATCATCCTATCTCTCACGTTTCACGACCCATAAGATATCTTACTATATCGAGGTCGTAACTTCTTAAGTATATCCACATAATATGAATGCTCAAACGCATACTTAAAACTAAACTATATATAATTCAAACACTCAAATGCATATCCACACAATACAAATGCCCATGGCTATACGATTACGTAGATGCAATAACGATTATTTATCGTAAGCACATGCCTCGACAATATGTCTCTTAATATATTGTTCGCATACGTATGCACTCATCTTTTATATTATCTCTTATCCCTTTCTCACATCTTGAATGATATATCCAATTATCTCAAGTCGCGTTATATATATATATATATATATATATATATATATATATATATATATATATATATATATAACAAAAACACTCAAATGCGTATACAAATACGTTAACAACCTCCCCTTAAATAAGCAGAGCCTTCTCTCAGCCATTAACAGAAATACTAACGACCACCAATTATCCTAATACACATTCACACACCTCTCATAAGAAACATTTTTTTATATCTAAGCATAGATCTACATTTTAATGATTCTTAAACTAAGGTTTCTCCACATGTTCTCAAATAAACTATAAAGTAATCTTAAATGTAAAATGAGATAATAAATATATAAATAAGGAAACATAAAGACCAAGTAGGGTGACTAATACCTTCGCCACTAGTAACCCGATTCCCAAACCCACTCAGAGAAACTCTAGATCATTCAGTGACCTCAAACGTCCTTTGGATTAGATGAAAAGGCCTAATCCTAGTCATTTTGCTAGTTTTTTTATAAAATTTACTAAAAACTTTGATCAACCAACAAACCCTACCATGAAGAACTAGGATTAGACCTAAACAGGAGCATGCAAGAAAATTGGATATGGCATAGAACAACTTCCAAATACAATGATCTCTTGAACCCGACCTCGTGGGGAAATAATAAACCAAGAGACAACCACTCTCACGTCTTTGAAGGGAACATCATGTTTGCTTCCACCGCACATAGATGGCGCTCCACACCTCCCCTTCCCACACGAATGAGATAGCGACGTTGTGTTATCCCCACATCCCGTTATCCCCCTTACATTCCAGCTCAAGCCCATAACACTACAGTGGTACAGACAAATAAGTAACATCATACAAAATCGAACATCGTTATTCTCTAGCATGGTTGGAACAATAAAACCTTGTGTGATGCATAAATAAATCCCATCACACCAACCAAACACCACCATTCAATAGTGTGGCAGAAACAATAACAACATGTGTGATGCATAAGTAAATCTCATCACAAAAACAGGACACAATCCTTTTATATTGCGGTTAGAACAATGGCAACAAGCATGAGAAGAAAATAAGACTGTGCTCGTTCCGACACGCAATAAGTAAGGTTATTCTCTTGGCACACACATATAACCATATATTTACTCATTTTAATTAATCAATATAATTGTTATTAAATACCTCTACCTTTCGTATTTACTTATTACTCAAGTCATAATATAATTTTATTCCATTCACCCTAACCATTTTACCATATCAATCCAGCATGTAGTTCACGAGTTTCGTTATTTCATTATCTTCTAAAGGATTTTTTAATCTACATATGGGAATATAACTAATATGGGATTTTTCAACGATTAAAACTTACACTTAAACGAGATAAGTTAATTAAAAGATACGTAAGAGCCTTGTCTTTTGACTCCATGCTTAGGATGTCTTATAAATGAAATCTAGACAAATAATCCTCCCATCCCGATACACTTTTGTATATATAGGATATTCATTGAGACACTAAAATTGGTTGTAGACTTATTAAGGTAAATTTATTAAAGTTTAACGAATTAATATCACAACCTACAAATCAACAATGACAATAATCCCACCATAAGCTAACATCAACAACAACCCTTCTTAAGCCGACGCCAAATTCTTATACTCCTTCTAATCCAACTATTTATTATTTCAATCCCAACAATGTAAGTGAAATAATCAAGGGTTAAATACCAGTTATAATATATTAGGATTCAATATCCAATTTTCAATTAATTGACCATGTAAAGAGGCTCTAGGTATTCTTTATATACAAGTCTGTGTGTGAAATTAAACTTAAATTGCTAAACATTATCCACTAAACCATGTAAATTACGTGTTTATATCTAAAAGAACAACTAATCAAGCTATAGGTACAATACTATATAGCAATCCTATATAGCATATCCAATTTTCAGTAATAAGGTAACCAATTACGTCTCAATAATCTATTATATAATGAAATTAGTCAATATCCAAAAAACACTAATATGCAAATCTAATTATAATATGCCCCATTTCAACAATCTTTAATTCAATTAAATCTAAATCGAGCCTAAATCATGTGAACCCAATCAATTTATTTCTTAAAAAAATGAGTTAAATGAGGGATTACAAATCTTATGGGATACTACTCAATTTTATATCTAAAACTTAATATTCATATAGATATAAAGGGAGGAGCTTCAAAATTAGGAACTTCACACATGTTTTCTTCATATACTCACTTATGAGTATATACTAAGAAAAAAATTGATCGAAAAACATACAAATGAACTAACTATAGTGAAGTAATTTATTATCAAATTAACATTCCAACTCAAAGCAATATATGAAATTTTTCCCAATTTCAAATGATCAGACCAAAAATATATATATTAAAAAATACATTTTTTGGCTCGCAGATCTGAAACCCCAAATGTTGGGAGGTTTCAGATTTGGAAAAAAAAATCAAGAAAGGCATAGTTTGGAACAAAAAAATCCTAGAAATAGACACACGAATAGGAACACGCATACATAAAGAAAACAATAAATGGATGTGAAGAATCAACTTAATAGTCAAAAGGATTTGAATCAATATCCACATCATAAGGTTGACATGAGAATATCACATAATCTAATCCAATAGATCTCTCAAAACCAAATCATTATTATATTTTATAAATAAACGTAAAAGTAGGAAAGAATCAGTGTTTGTATCTTGTAAATACATAGTTAGAAAAACATATGTGAAATTAACATGAAAGTAACAGATCTAGTCTGATAAAACTTACCAAATTAGAATATTTTGAATGCAAAGCAAGAAAGAGTCCTAAAATTTAAAAACTCCCCATGTGAATTAATTAGTTGAGCAAGAATTGAAAGCATTTTATGGTTGACAAAAATATGAACTTTGTACAGCATGTAGCTAGCTCTAATAAAGGTTGGATGTCCAGTTTCTTATGAATCTATGTATGTACCTTTCCTCCAAGATAGTTGGTCTCCATATCAAGAGAAACGGAGTCATTTGATTGTGCTATGGCCACGGCCGTCAACCCAATTTTTTTCTCTCTCCCTGAAGAAAGAGGAAGAGGCTTGGAATCAAATGAGGGAGACGTACAGACTTCGAGAGAGAAAGGCACAAGACATTACGTTGGGAAAAGGATTAATTGTATTAAGGCCTAAATAAACCTCTAATAATATCGTATTAGAGGAATAATACAGATTTGGAGAAATAAAATACACACACACACACACACACACACACACACACACACACACACACACACATATATATATATATATATATATAAGAGGCTTGGAATCAAATGAGGGAGACATACAGACTTCGAGAGAGAAAGGCACAAGACATTACGTTTGGAAAAGGATTAATTGTATTAAGGCCTAAATAAACCTCTAATAATATCGTATTAGAGGAATAATACAGATTTGGAGAAAATAAAATACACACACACACACACGCACGCACGCACACACGCACGCATGCATACACACACACACACACACACACACACACACACACACACACACACACACACACATATATTCGGGCCTAGGCACACAAATCCGAGGCAAACTCTCAAAATGAGGCCTCTTGATTTTTTTTATTTATGAAAAAATATAATTATTTATTCTCATATTAATATCCTTAAATAAATAAATTTTCATCCTGAAATGAAAATGTGTGTTCGAATTTAAATTGATAATATCATATAAAAACAAATGGGTTCATTAGGAAAATGAGAAAGATATAACCATTGGGGGGGGGGGGGGGGGGGGAGACTTGATTTAATGTTGAAATTAATTTAATTTAAACTAATTAATAAAACCTATATTAAATTAATCAATATACAGAATAATAATCATAATAAAATATAAAAATAAAAATTTAAGGGCATGTTTGGTTATGAATTATATTACTATTATATAAATTAAGTATAATTCTGAAAAAAAAAGTCATTTGGTACACCTATTTTTAAATACGGAATTATAATATTTATGTGTTACAATCCTATTTTCAAAAAAACATCAAATGGTTGTTTTCTATTTTTCAACTTGGACTCATTCATTCTCTATATTTTTATGCATTTATACCTTAATATATAATATAAATATGTGATACATTAATATATGTTTAATTATAATTAATAAAAATAATATATATACATGTACTTAAAATTATGCTCACACACACACACACACACACACACTATATATATATATATATATATATATATATATATATATATATATATATATATATATATATATATATATATACCAAGATCTATATGTTAAATAATATTATCAACACATACATGTTACTTATACATAGTTTTATATATGTTAGTAATAATATAAAATATACAGTTAGTACATTTTATTAAATAATATGATCAATTCATATATGTATATACAATATCATAATACATATAATATAATGAAGTGATAATATTATTTAATACAACATACCACAATAAATATACCTAAAGATCACATGATATATTTATGCACTTAGGCATCCATGTCTGTATATATATATATATATATATATATATATATAAACATGCATACGTAACACTTCTAGTTATATTATAATATGCATATATGTATAATATATAGACATGTTTACCAATTTTGTGTGTGTTAGTTTTTATTTTTGAGAAAAACTAAAATTAAAAATAAATTTATCAAACACACATCAATATTTGTAAACATAAAAAATTAAATTTACAAACTGTATTTAAAAGAAATTTTTAAATCGAGTTTTCTAATCACATAACCAACGGGACCTAAATATATTGGGACTCTAGAATAGGGCATTAGAATTAATATTTCTAGTTAGTTATCTTTATATACCCACAATTTGATCGAATGTGACTTATTTCATAAAAAATAAAATAAAATAATGTAGATCATTGGGTGTTCATAAGGGACCTCGCATTTCTTTAAAGTGTGTCGGACAAATTGGGATATTAGAATTATTACTTAAGTACTTACATTGATTTAAAATAAAGGTACATAAAATTATTATTTAAAAATAATTTGGGGCCCCTAAACTTAACCAAAATTTTGAGGCCCAAGAAAGTCATCTCTCTCGCCTTCCCTCAGGTCGATCTTGCACATAAGTGATCCTTCCTTGAGATAAGGTTAGACACCTCATGTGTGCCTTTATTATTTAAGAGAGGCGTGCCTTTAAAAATTATACGGGTGTTTGTGCCTTTGACTGTAATACATTTAACTACACGAATATAACAATATGTGTGTTTCCTAATGTAACAATATTAAGAAAACAATATTATCTAAGCAAAGCGTGCCATTGAAAATCAAATGTGTGTTTGTCTGTGACGACCCGAATATTATTATGATAAACTATGTTAAAATCATGCTTACCATATGGGATGGGGATAATGTGTTATTAGAATACATAACGTTAAGTTCTTTTGTTTAGTATAATCCAACCTTCATACCTTATGAAATATTTAATTAGTCACAAACACAAATTTGTGAAGTCTTCGGTAGGAATGTTCAAGTTCGGGACTAGTTTTGGCCACTATAATATGATAATTGACTTGAGGTGAAAACTATATAGTTGTAGATATATTAGTTAAGTTTGTAACACAACAAACGGTGTGTAAAAAAAGGTCCGAGGAAGGAGTTATGCTAGAATTACGAACAGGAGGTAAAGTAGTCATTTAGCTTTAAAGGATATTTTGTCTTATATGGCAACACATGTCATATTTTAATTGGACCAAGGGGGAGGTGACTTATTTCGACTTATAACTCTTGAAATAATCTCTTCCTTCAGCATATTTCAGAAAGGAAGAGTTTTAGCCTAAGATGAGAGAGTCGGGAACTTCGGGAAGAAGAAAGTGAGAAGAAAAATCCATAAAAATTATGTAAATGTCCCTTAGGTAATTCTATCCATAAATCTTGTTTATTTTTTTCATATTACTGATTGGAAGGATATAAATCACCAATTGTTTATTAAACTTTCATGCCTTTGTGGGTATGCACGAATGGATACACGTTTGAAGAAAGTCGAAGGTCTAAATCATTTATATGGCCTTATTTAGAACCCTTGTGTGTTCAAACTTCTATATATTTTTGTATATTTGTTGGAATTGAAAAATTCTAGTTGTAAATTAAAATAGAGTCATCTATGTATACCATATCCAAAAATTAAGTGAAAATGCCAAGAAATGAATCTTTGGTGATAGTTTGAAGTTCAAGTAGAAAATGTGCCCCAAAAGTTTAAGTATGCACACCATGTGTTCGATGTTTTGCTTGACATAACAAATGAATCTTGAAAATTATGAAACTTTATATTTGTATTTTTCAATACATTTATTGATGTTGGGTGAAATATAATTGAAAGTTATATCATAGAAAATTTATGAAAATTCTTGAAAGTTGACTAGACGATAGAGGAGCCTATAGGGCAGATTTGCTATGTAGCAAGGACATGGGAATATCTTGCTCTAGAAAACTTGAAGTGATATGTCGTCTTTTGAATTTGGAACCCAATATGTTAAGGATGAAACTACTAAGAAGAAATTAAAATATATTTGGCCTATGATTTGGGCACGGTAAATATCTTACCATGAAGTTAGATTGGACTTTATTTATAATATATGATTGGAATGGATTATATGATGCTTATGAATTGGTTTAAGTTTAAGTTTTATTTGGATTGTTAACATCCTTATGATGATACTAGTATTGTAAGAATGAATATGTGGAAAGGAAGAGGAACTGGTTGAACCGGTGCCAGACAAAGGGAAGGAAAAAACACATGAAGTGGCCAAGGTGAGTGTACTCACTGGAAAGAGAGGTATTATACATGGTTATGGAGATGATTTGAATATCACTCACGAGTAAGATGTATTACACATGGTTATGGATATGATCTGAATATCACTCATGGGTAAGGTGTATTACACATGGTTATGGATACGATCTGAATATCACTCACTGGTAAGATGTATTATATATGGTTATGAATATGATCTAAATATCACTTATTGGTAAGATGTATTATACGTGGTTACGAATATGATCAGAATAATATTGAATATGAATTTGTTCATTTCGGTTTATTGAAATGGGAGGTTACTCCCCGACCCGAAATGGGGAAGATTTTTCTATTAAAGACAAGGGGTTACTCCTCGACCAGGAATGGGTTACAATTGTCTATTGCAGATAGGAAATGTGAATCATGATTCGAATAAGTTAGTCATTCTTTATGAATGAAGCGGATAAGTATATAATTGGTCATTCTTTATGAGTGAGCCGAATAAGTATATAATTGGTAATACTTTATGAATGGGTTGGATAAGTATGTATATATCATCACGGGGATATGATTTATTGCATTTAATTTTATGCAATAGTGTAGTAGTGATGCATTTGCTGAGCTATTTTGCTCATGGTTCATATGTTTATGCTTTTTAGGTATTGTGATATCACTGCCAAGTCTAGGAGGTCAGTGGGGTTAGCAAGGGACACATAAAATCATGATTTTGGTCAAATGTAAATGGGCTATTTAAAGCCCAGTTATCTTTTCAGTAAGTTTCAATAATCATAATTACCTTAAAGTTTTCAAAAGTTTTAGTTTTATTGGTTCATGTTAATAACTGGAAAAGGATACTAGTGTTTATAGTTTGCTTAAGGTAATTATGATTTGACTCACTTTAACTTTCAAACTTATTTATAAGTAACTGGGCTAAGGTGTGTCAACTTTGGTATCAGAGTCTAGGTTTTGCAGGTTCTGGGGTGAAGAACGCCTAGATTTGGCAGTGGAAGTACAAATTGTGTTGAGTCATAAGTAAATTAGCTTTTGTTGACTAACATTTGTTAGTTATACATATATATCGTTGTGCGAGATATGAAATGCAAGGATCTTGCAGGAAAGGAAATGAGTTGATAAGGCTTATTCGGGGACGACAACGAATACATGTATTTTAATATGAATCATTGCATTCTATTATTTGTGGTATGGACAAACATGTCAATTAAGGAAAGTTTTTAAACACAAAATGTGGTATACGAAAATTATGAAGTATTGGAAGTAATATCTTCTTATACTGGAA
This sequence comes from Sambucus nigra, assembly GCA_949130495.1. Classification (NCBI taxonomy): domain Eukaryota; kingdom Viridiplantae; phylum Streptophyta; class Magnoliopsida; order Dipsacales; family Adoxaceae; genus Sambucus; species Sambucus nigra. The sequence goes on from OX422214.1 coordinate 94,559,341, forward strand.
TATGTAGACTTGAGTTGTGTCATTTATTAAGTCATGGTTTGGTGTGTGCCCATTTATGTGGGAGAATGAGGTACGGGAACCCATATTATGTTAAAAGATGAGATGGTAAATTGTTAGAGAAGTGAATAAAATGAATATTCACATGGTAAAGGTGAAGGGAAAAGATTAATGGCTGTATATGTTTAAATTTAATATGTGAAATGGTCTGAAATTCAATTACTAGTCAAAATATCACAATTGATCCGAAAATATGGGTCCATACTGAATTATGATAAGTAGAAGAAAAGAGTAATAAGAATTGAGATGTACTTTTTTAACAGTATGAGTATATGTAGTGGATATTACCCTTATGATGTTTTGAAATGCTTCTATGAATAGTAAAGTTGAGACGGGGTGTTAAAGAGTTGGAAGTTTAAAAATATTGATGAGCCCTTTTAAGAGTATGTGTTTTGTATGAGTATAGGAGCGGTGCTAATCAAGTTGGAATATCGACAACTGGTTTGGGTGGATATTGAGTTGTATTTGTCATTGTATGTACGTGTTATTACTAAGAGTATAACATATAATGAATATGATTGATAGTATACGGGGTTACCAAGAAGTATGTGTAAGGACAATGTGCTATGTGAGATACCACAGTGTGATATATTAAGGTATTTGTATTTGAAAGAAATACGACATATAATAGTTGGAGAAGTATTATGGAGTTGGTAAGTATGGTTAAAGTTTTAAGTGGTGATGGTACGTTTAACATCCAGGTTACCAAAGGGTAAGATGAGTGTATTAATTATATTGCATAAGAATATCATGTTAATAAACATTTGGAAAATATTATGATTGTAAAGTTATTGTGTTGGATATATGACTCGCCAAGGTCATTGTATGTTTAGTTAAAGAATAATCAAATGATACTGAAAAAGGGAATATAATGAGAAGTTAGCTTGAGTTCATATTGCATGACTGCACAAATATACATGAAGGTGAATATGAAGCCTTGGTTAAGAATAAACATTTAGTGAATGATTGTTCAGTTTCGATATATGAATAGTAGTGAGGATATATTTAATTAAGAAATTATAAAGATGATATTTAACATACTCTAAAACTTTAGAAATGATACAGAAAGAAATTCAGGTCAAACACATGCATTTGGTGTTGGATGGAAGATAGAAATGTGATTTGTAATAATCTAGTCTGGTAATGTGAAATTTATGAATTGAAATATTACACGATGATAAGGATAGACTATAGGAATGAAGGGATAAATGTAAAGAAGGTTTGTTAAGAATGTTCACTCATTGTGAATATACGTTGATACAACTGGTAATCTATTATATGTGAATGTTCGACATACATATATAAATGTATGAAGTAATATATGTGTTGGGAATTGGTTTTCATTGATAAGAAATCATTAGATGATTATCCTTACGTGTAAATGATAAAAAATTGAAATTTTTATGAAAGAAGATTTGTCGTACATCAAAGAACCGATGGAAATTATTAATCGAAACGAGCAAGTATTAAGGAATAAGGTTAGTCCCATAGTTAAATGGTTGTGGAGGATCAATGAAATTAAATAATCAACTTGGTAAAGGGAAGATAAAATGAGAAAATAGTATCCCCAATTGTTTGATAAGTGAAATTCATCCAAAATTTCGGGGACGAAATTTTCTATGGAGGAAGGTTGTTACGACCCAGATATTATTATGATAAACTATGTTTAAATAATGCTTACCGTATGGGATGGGGATAATGTGTTATTAGAATACATAATGTTAAGTTATTTTATTTAGTCTAATCCTACCTTCATAACTTATGAAATATTGAATTAGTCACAAACACAAATTTGTGAAGTCTTCGGTAGGAATGTTCAAGTTCGGGACTAGTTTTGGCCACTATAATATGATAATTGACTTGAGGTGAAAACTATATAGTCGTATATATATGAGTTAAGTTTTTAACACCACAAACGGTGTATAAAAAAAAGGTTCGAGGAAAGAGTTATGCTAGAATTACGAACAGGAGGTAAAGTAGTCATTTAGCTTTAAAGGATATTTTGTCTTATATGGCAACACATGTCATATTTTAATTGGACCAAGGGGGAGGTGACTTATGCAGACTTATAACTCTTGAAATGAGCTCGTCCTTCATCATATTTAAGAAATTAAGAGTTTTAGCCTAAGGTGAGAGAGTCGAGAACTTCGGGAAGAAGAAAGTGAGAAGAAAAATTGAAGAAAATTACGTAAACGTCCCTTAGGTAATTCTATCCATAAATCTTGTTTTTTTATATTAATGATTGAAAGGATATAAATCATCAATTGTTTGTTAAACGATCATGCCTTTGTGGGTATGCACAGATGGATATACGTTTAAAGAAAGTCGAATGTGTAAATCATTTATATGGCCTTGTTTAGAACCCTACTGTGTTCAAACTTCTATATCTTTTTGTATATTTGTTGGAATTGAATAATTCCAGTTGTAAATTAAAATAGACTCGTATATGTATAATATATCCAAAAATTATGTAAAAATGCCAAGAAATGAATCTTTGATGATAGTTTGAAGTTCAAGTAGAAAATTTGCACCAAAAGTTTAAGTATGCACACCATGTGTTCGATGTTTTGCTTGACATAACAAATGAACCTTAAAAATTATGAAACTTTAAATTTGTATTTTTCAATACGTTTATTGATGTTGGGTGAAATATAATAGAAATTTATGATACAGAAAAATTATAAAAATTCCTTGAAGTTAACTGAATGATAGAGGAGCCTATAGGCAGATTTGTTATGTAGCAAGGAAATGAGCATATCTTGCTCTAAGAAACTTGAAATGATATGTCATATTTTGAATTTGGAACCCAATATGTTAAGGATGAAACTACTAAGAAGAAATTAAAATATATTTGGCCTATGATTTGGGTACGGTAAATATCTTACCATGAAGTTAGATTGGACTTCATTTATGATATATGATTGGAATGGAATTATATGATGCTTATGAATTGGGTTAAGTTTAAGTTTTATTTCGATTGTTAACATCCTTATGATGATACTAGTATTGTAAGAATGAATATGTGGAAGGGAAGAAGAACTGGTTGAACCAGTGCTAGACAAAGGCAAGGGAAAAACACATGAAGTGGCCAAGGTGAGTGTACTCACTAGAAAGAGATGTATTATGCATGGTTATGGAGATGATTTGGATATCACTCACAGGTAAGATGTATTACATATGATTATGAATATGATCTGAATATCACTCACGGGTAAGGTGTATTACACATGGTTATGGATACGATCTAAATATCACTCACTGGTAAGATGTACTATACATGGTTATGGGTATGATCTGAATATCACTTATTGGTAAGATGTATTATACGTGGTTACGGATATGATCAGAATAATATTGAGTATGAATTTGTTCATTTAGGTTTACCGAAATGGGAGGTTACTCCCCGACCCGGAATGGGAGAGATTTGTCTATTAAAGACAAGGGGTACTCCTTGACCAGGAATGGGGGAGAATTGTGTATTACAGACTGGTCATTCTTTATGAATGAGCCGAATAAGTATATAATTGGTCATTCGTTATGAATGAGCTGGATAAGTATATAATTGGTAATTCTTTATGAATGGGTCGGATAAGTATGTATATATCATCACGGGGATTTTATTTATTGCATTTAATTTTATGAAATAGTGTAGTAGTGATGCATTTGCTGAGCTATTTTGCTCATGGTTCCTATGTTTATATTTTTCAGGTATTGTGATATCACTGCCAAGTCTAGGAGGTCAGTGGGGTTAACAAGGGATGCATAAAACCATGATTTTGGTCAATTTTAAATGGGGTAATTTAAGTCCACTTATCTTTTCAATAAGTTTGAATAAGCATAATTACCTTAAAGTTGTCAAGTTTTAGTTTTATTGGTTCATGTTAATAACTGGAAAGTGATACTCGAGTTTATAGTTTGCTTAAGGTAATTATGATTTGACTCACTTTAACTTTCAAACTTATTTATAAGTAACTGGGTTAGGGTGTGTCATTGTGCCTCTCACAACCAGAGGCGGCCCTGAGCATATACCAAATGGGCGATCGTACAGGAGTACCGCTGGTCAATTTGTAATTACTTATATGTTAAGGGCCCATTTTTTCATACCAATACACGTAAAAGGGGCTTATTTTATAAAAAAATGCACGGAGCCTTATCAATTTTTATCAATCTCAGGACCGATCCTGGTTACAACAATGTCAATAACTACATAATTATAACGATGCGTGTTTTCTTAATATAAAAATATTAAGAAAACACTATTATAAACCGCTATATTCATAATGAATTTAAAAAATATAACAACGCGACAATGTTTGTCTTAGTTTCAAACAGAAGACAACCCTGAATCAAACCATTTTCCATTTGCCACGGTTCCAATCCTTTTCAATGAAAGATCCATCAATTAGATATGCACATATACACATATTGACACACGGATACACGGACATTAAAAATTAATGATTATGAGTCTATATGACCCCCAACAAACAACACACACATAAGAAACACGTATACATAGATGTGGCATGTGTGTGTGTCTGTGTGTGTGGAGGGGGTTTTGGTCTACCCTATTCAGTGGTTAATACTGAATGTTGAGATTTTATATCTAATGGATGAAAATCATCCGCACCAAAATTTTGTGTCCATGGAAGAACTACAAAGCGATTGTAATAAGTGCAACTGGAAGTATGCTTCAACTTTCAATATATGTATACTCTCATTTTTTGTTCACGGGGCTCAATAAAAAAAATAAGCGGTATTTAGAAATTTAACCAAAAGTTACTTTTCAAATGATGGTAAAACTCCCACTCTCAAAATTACTAAGAACCAACATCCATAAAGAGAAAGAGAGTTGTTAGAGGACACTCACAAATGAGTTGTTGGACCAAGCATCCTCTCTCAGGCTCCATATTTCAGTGCTAATTTTTTCTTTAAACAGAAAAAGAACATAGCTCTGTTTCCTTTCTCTAACCATTTTTTCTAGGTTTGATGGTGGATATCTCAGGTAATGTATAAAATAGCTCCGGATATAGTTTTTAGAAGTTTTTTTTTTCCGTTTTTTCCCTGCCTAATAAGATGTGCGTGTTATGAGGTTTACAATCACATGTCTTATTGAGTTGGGTTTTACGGTGGTGATGTGAGGTTTCTTGCTATTGTCATTGACTCATTCCTCTATCTTTAGTTGTTATGCAGTGATTTGTATGTCTGATAATTCGGGTTAGTCATGTTATTTTTGAGTCGCGATGATTTTGTTTTTATTATAAGTTTTGGTTATTCTTAAATCTATACAACACTACACCAAAATGGGCAAATTGTCACCTTTCAGCCGGCCAGCCTTGTCAAGGTCATTGATCGTGACAAAAAAACACGCGTTTTATGTCACGATCATTGATCTTGACACGACCGTGACAACTAATTGTCGCGGTCATTGACCGTGACAAGCCCGTGATAAATTTAATTGTCACGCTCTTGTCACGGTCATTGACCGTGACAATTCTACACCCTAGCAAGAACACATAAACACCATAAATCACTAATGAAAAAACAAAAGGATGATTCATACCTTTAAGTTATTAGATGGATATTTGAAATTCTTTGGGGGGAGAAATAAGGTTTTGTAATGCTAGAATTTAAGGAAGTCCCGAGATTTTGGGGAGAGTATGGGAGAAACGTTGTAAAAATGATGGGGAGGGGTAACTTAAGAGAGTCAAATTTAATGACTTAAAGGCGCAAGTCGATTCGATTCAAATTCGAATCATTTCACTTTGTCCCATCTTTCTTACTTCCTTGGTTTGAATCAATTCGAAAAAGCCCCAAATATATTCGGCACCTGTTAGATTTGGCTCCTACTACTTGAGCAATGACTATATTAGGGACCAAAGATAAATAAAAAAACTGGATTCAAAGTAAATACTAGGAAATCCCAATTTATAACCGTCTAATTTATATCCTTTATTTATTTAATCACGATTCATTCCACTAAATAATCATGATTGCACTCAAATTTAATTATTTATAAATCACTCGAAAAAATGTGTTCTTAGTATTAAAGTTGATTACGGTATATTATGATTCCTCACGTTATTTTTCGATACCCTCTTGGTTAAATAAACTTTCTACTAACCGATTTTAATGAATATCTGATCAATTCCTTGATTCTAAAACTTAATTCTATAGGATTATAAAATAGTTCATCGGTCGGGTAAACAAAACATATAAGTCTATCAAGGGGTATCACAATCCAAATTATTTCTTGGACGTGAATTCCTCCAAATTATGATCTCATACCTATTCACACAATGATTGACCAACTTGCGAGGATCTATTGTTCTAACATATAATTGAACCTCACCCATCGCAATCGAAGAAATAATTGTGAAAGAAATTTAATATCCATAACCCTAGGGATTAAGAATCTATGAACTTTTTGCAAACGATATGAGATTTCCCATGTTTAATCAAGAACATCCTTAGACTTGTAGGGGGTGGGGTGGGGTGGTGTGTGTGTGTGTGTGTGGTGGTGTGTGGTGGGGGAGGGGGTGGGGTGTGTGTGTGTGTGTGATGTTCAATTTAGTTGGTGTACAAACTAACGGTCAAAGTAATAGTATATAATTCCAACATTTCAAACTACTTGAACATCACAAATGGATACGAACTTAAAATATAAATTGAGATAACCTTAGAATCTAATTAGGGTAAAAATATAATGGCATCAACTAACATATATGTAGGGTGGGGTGGGTAGGGGTGGGTAGGGGTGGGGTGGGGTGTGTGTGTGTGTGTGTGCATAGGTGCGTAGGTGTGCGTGTGTGTGTGGAGGTGGGTGGGGGTGGGGGTGGGGCACCCATTTAATAACTCTTTAAATATTTGGAAAAAACATAATATTACAAAATTGAAACGAAATGGTATTGACGGAACTTACACATACGTTATAATATAGATGGAACATTTTTTTATCTGTACTATTAATTCAATTAGGTAAAACGAAATGTGTACTATTAACATTTTTTTTTATCTGTACTAATAACATTTTTTTTACACCAAAAATGTCTCCTTCAGATGTTAAGGCGAAGATGATGATGCTGTTTATGATGATGTCGTCTGGGTTCGGTGGTAGCGGAGGCGACGAGGGCTCCTCCGCCGCTAGGCTCCCCAAATATGGAAAATTTGGGATTACCGTCGAAAACAAGTCGGAGCTTTTAGCGAGATCCCTCGAGCTGCTGAAGACGGTCATCGGCCCGGGGTTTATGACTTGGAAAGAGGTGCCGTATGAGCTCAAGTTAGCTGTTTGGGCGGCACTACAGGTAATATTTATATGAATATTTCAATTTATATTTATATTTATATTTATTCGCAACTAACATTGTATTTGTTGGACAAGAACAATTCAACTTGGATCCAAAGCTACGCGATTCCGTCTTGGAGCAGTTGAGGGAGCAACACAAGACGTGGAAGAAAAATATGCGGACACGGTACTTTGGAAAAACACGAGAGTCCATTTTACAATGGCGCGGATCCGTCCCTCCCAAGGAGCCGATCTCATTGGCACAATGGCAAAAGTTCATTGACAATGAGATCGAGGATCGACAATTGACATCTCGCCAATCGGGGAGGGAAAATCGGGCTAAAAAGACGGACGTGCACTACTCCGGCCGGACCTTTTACGCTAGGGTGGAGCATAGGATGCAGGTAAGATTTAATTTATCTATAACTACAGAAATATATTATTGGATATTATTTTACTTTACGGGGCCGATACTAATTTTACTTTACTCTATTTTATTTCAGGGGGTAGGGAGTGGGCCATGGGGTAAGCCACATAGGCTCGATACTTATGTGGCTCTTCGGACGAAGAAGGGGAAGGACAAGGAGGTGTCCCCGAGCGTCGCGACCACGATTGTAAGTAATCCGACAGTTTAATTATTGTTAATTACGTTATAATTTTTTAGTTTACTTATTTTACTAATCATGTGCTTTTTGTCGTTTCAGACAAAGCTTAAGGAAGTGCATGCGTCGCAGTCTGATGCCGACAAGGCATCTTTGTCCACAGACGCACTCAGCCAAGTGCTTGGCTCTGATCACAAAGGGAGGAAAAGGGGAGTGAGCTCGCGGGTGGCCAAATCTAGGATCATCGGATTGGAGACGAGCGACACCGGGTTGTCTCGAATGGTGGATTCACACGACGCGAAGCTGTCCCGTTTGGAGGCGACGGTCCAAGATATGTACGCATTTATGAAGCGTACGTTGGGTGGAGACCGTAAAGGGAAAGGGAAAGGGAAGGAGAAGGCGGTGGAGGAGGAGGTGCGGGAGGACGAGGCGCAGGATGACGAGGATGTGGACCTCGCTGCTTCATCACCGACACGTTCGTACTTCGATGATCCACTTCCCTATTTGACGCCCTCCAATAGACCATTGTCGACAATTGGTTGGCTGAGCGTGTTCATATTGGACGTATTTGATGGACAGCAGATAGGGCGGGGGTTGAGGGACCCGAATATCGTCGAGGGTGGAATAGTCCATGGACGTGTGCTTCAAGAGATGGAGTCCAGGGTGCTCGTCATGCATGTCATACCCGGGAAGGAGAACTCCCTATTGTGGTTGCGCGAACAATGCGGCACGACGTATATTAGTGGGTGCGTCAATTCGTATGTCGTGTGGCCTACTCACCTCCTCAGTTTTATCCAAGACATGTAGTAACATTATTTTTAAGTTTGTCCATATTAATTAAATTTGGATTATATCGTCATGTATATTGTTTTTACTTTGAATATTTGGATTATATCGTCATGAATATATATTTGCATTATCTTTAGTTTGTGCTGTATATATGATGTTTGGAACAGGTACAACGTTGCTATAACAGGCACAAATATACTGCTGGGCAGTGGCGGTAGCCATACTGCCCAGCAGATTTTTTTTAAATTCTGCCCAGAATTGTCACGGTCATTGACCGTGACAAGTCCGCCACAAAAGTTGTCACAGACATGTCACGGTCAATGACCGTGACAATTGGGGTCACGGTTATGTCACGGTTTAGAATCGTGACAAACGTGTCACGGTCATTGACCTTGACACGACCGTGACACAAAACGCGAGTTTTTTGTCAAGGTCAATGACCGTGACACGCCCGTGACAAAAAAAGTTGTCTCGCCTCGAAATGTCACGGTCATTGACCTTGACAAGGTGAATTTGTCAAGGTCAATGACCTTGACAAATTTGCAGATTTGGTGTAGTGCAAGTTAATCGTGTCATGTTCGTGTCATATTCGGATTATTACCATAAACGGGTTATCGTGTAAAAAATTGTCAGCCTATTATATCTATTCAGCTTGCTAAAAGTAGAGGTAAGACATGTGATTGTAAACATAAATTAAAGAACGCGAATTAACAATGGATACATAAATTTAACGTATGAATATCCAATTTTATATATTATTTATTTTTTAATAATACAAACGTTATGTATTATACATTTAACATTAGGATCTTAGATTAACATGATAATCACATACAATTATTATGAGGAATACAAAATGATATTATACTGACATACCTCCATCTTGTCACAAATGAAAAGATTGATAGAGCAGTCGACCTTAGCGATATGTGATCGGACTGAATTTTGAACCACAACTTCCTCTTGTATACATAAAGAACATACTTCAATTTAAGCACATTCCAACGGTTGGATATTCTTTTATAGCCAAAATAGTATTCCAAAAATAAACACAAATTTATGTCTTTTGATTTCTCTTCCTTATCCTATAATTTCATTATGTTGTCTTTTCATATGTCTTGATGATGAAAATCAGTCACTTATTTATAGGCAAGAACAGGACTCAAATCTTCAACAATCACTTAATCTTAACCATCCACCAAGGTAGATAATCAAGAGTCATATTTAATCTTGGTATTTGGAGTATCCTTTCATTAGCCAGAGTGACTCTTACTATTAATTTAATTATGGATCATATTATGTAAAGTTATTTAAAATAATTCTAATATTCTCCCACTTGGTCCATAATTATCGTAAAGAGCGCAATAATCTTTGAGTCATACTTAAATAGGTTTTCATAAATACCTTAATCAAACAAACCATTAATGTGGGTCATGGAGCTCACATACTAATTCAAGAGCAAGATCGCTTCTATGTACCACAATATTAACAATTCATCCAATAAGGTCTACGTAACAACCCGCCCTTTTGGAGACGATTAAATTCCATAATTAAATATAAACTGGCAATTTGGGAAATTTCCTAAAATAGTAATTTTTGGGATTTTCGAGGATTAAATGATTTTCGAAGGATGTTGTGATTATTTTTTGGACTGTATAGATCGAAATATTTTAATTATATGTCGTCGTTGAGTAAAGCGACACGAGGTAAGATTTTTAATTGGAAAACCCGCATTTATTTATTTTGGGTTGAAATAGTGATTTGCGTCAAGTACCTCGGATGGGAATTTCGACTGCGCCGTGAGTCTCGGAATGTCCGAGATAGTTGGAAACAGTGTCCGATTGTCGAAAATGAGTTTCGCATAATTTTAGAGGTAAAAGTAACTCGTAATTGGGTAAACGATTCGTTTTTGGGTTTTAAGGGGTATAACCCTTTTTCTTTCTTTATAAAGAGAGGGATAGGGAGAAAAAGAGAAAGGAAAGAAAGAAAAGAGAGAGAAGAGAGAGAGGAAGGAGAAAGAGGAGGAGAAAATAGAGATTTGGGCCAAACTCCGCCGGATTCGACTCGAGGTCGTCGGATTTTATCCACGAGGCAAGTGTTTACTTGATTTACTTATCTTTTTGCATAAATATTTCATACCGTAGTGTGGTATAAACAAACCCTAAAGATTTTGGGGTGGGTTATCGTGGATAAAATGGATTTTGGGAGATAAAACAATTAAACCCCAAATAATATTTCAATTTATGGAACTTAGATATTAACCTAAATTAATTGGTTGTTTTGGGTTGTAGGATGTTTAGAACCCTTAATATATGTGTATTTGTAGTTGGTTGAGGTTGTAGGACGTTGGGTGAGGTGACAAAAGCTTAGGAGAAGCTTTAATTGCCGAAATCGTCTCGGAGAAGATGATGAATAGTAACCCGTGACTTTAGGGGGCCATTTTGGCCAGGAAAAAAATTGATTTAGCTCTCGTCCAAAACATGAAAGTTGTAGATATTTTCGATACGGTCGCATGGGCGCTGACCGTGTATTTTTTTGATTTTTCTACGATTTAATATGATTTTTACAAGATGGTAGCTCCAGGTTGAAATCATCAACTCGAAAATCAAATCGGGAATTGGAAAAATAAAGGCTAGGATTAGTTGTGTAGATGTTTTGGATTATTTTTGGGGTAGTTTAGAAACCTCGATAATGAATTTGGATTGTTGGATAAGGGAATTGAGAAAATTTAATTTTGGAAGACCTGGTGTGACCGGTCGACCGCGCTCCTAAAGTCGGTCGACCGCGTCAAGGAGAAAGGGTCTACTGCTTTGTTTCGTAGGCTTATTTACAATCCGCGGTCGATCGGGGCTCTAGGACCGGTCGACCAGTGCCCTATTTTCAGCCCAAGATTTTGGAGATTGTTATTACTTCTCCTCTTTGAGTTTAAAGCGGGCTTTCTAAATTTGAGTATTAAAGAGGATTATGATCTAAAGAGATAACATAATCATATTGATCTTGGTCGGGTGAATCCTATGAGTGGATTAGAATAGATTTGGGGAGTATAGTTATATATTCGCTAAATGAGAAATGGTATGATTGGAGATATCCAAATGAATTCGTAGATGGGATTTAAGTATGTATTACTTATTAAAGTAAGAAAATACTTTGGGTTTAGTATCATGCATATATGAATGCATGATTATGATTCTTTGAGAGAATCTTTGGGATTATTGGTCATTGATAGATGGTTTGGCAAATATGTCCATTTTTATATATTCAGGGAGGAATATATGGTATATATATACACTACGTGATTAAGTATATATGATATGATGTAAATGATTTTGAAAATATAAAAATGAATATTTTCAAAATGGAAGGATAAATGATTTTCATAATTGATAAATTATGGACTACACACCTCCATAAATCTCTATCATAAGGGAAGTTGCGTGCGTTATGGTGATGCCCCCTGGCTAATGAATGCAGGGTGGCTATAGTCCTATAGGCCATATGGGCGATTATTGTTTACTGCGCTGGTTAGGGGATTCTGGGTGTGGTCTTGACTTTCCCGCAAGCAATATGGCCGCTTCCCGACGTTGGTAGGTTCCCAGGTTGTCTTGTATAGATAGGCCCTGGAAGATGATAGCCATTTAGGGGCGCGTCCAGTGGGAAAATTGGGAGGGGCGGTCTTAGTTTTATTAAAGCAATTTATGATAATAAATTGGCTTTAATTTACATTTCCTGAGTATAAAAAGGGAAATGGGATAAAGGTTTGGCTTCGGTAACACTCCCGGATGGAAGAAGGGATATGGAAGCATATGATATGATCAAAGCATTTTCATGATAATGGAAATGGCTTTGGGTACATTTCCAGAGTGTAAAAAGGGAAATGGGAAGATATAAAACGGAAAAGCATTTTTATGATAATAAAATTGGCTTTTAAAAGTATATGATTTGTTAAAGCAATTCATGATAATGAATTGGCTTTTATATTTACATTTCCGGAGTATAAAAAGGGAAATGGGAAGTTTTGAGAAAAATGAAAGTATTGATAAATACTTGATATATGAACCATTAGTCCGGGAGATAGATCCGGATGGTTATGGTAAAATATGTATATGTATATATGGATGAATCGAGTACCGAGGGTCTAATGGATCCTGATGATCGACCTTGCCGCATAGTAGTGTATCGGGTGGTTCCTTGTATGGATTTCGCTTCGTGAGACACCCCACGCACGAATATGGCAACGTGTTGAGACTAGGGAGAAGTTTAATCCTTAGTGCTCTTATAATATAAATTCTTATGGTATATATATATATTTATATATATCTTTCTGTACTGAGGGACTAGAGGATCTCGACGATCGACCGTGCCGCGTAGTAGTGTATCGGGGGGGTTCCTTGTTTGGATTTCGCTTTGTGAGACACCCCACTCACGAACATGGCATAGCGTTGAGACTGGGGTGAAGTTTAGCCCTTAGTACATTACTTGGACTATCTAGGGTTGATAGTGGGTTGGTGATAGACTAGTTTAGCAGGATAGCTTGACTAGGATGTTTAGAGGGATGCGCTAGGAGTGCACTGTTAGTGAAGAGGTGAGGGGTATCTCATGGGAGTGCGATACCAAATTTACATATGAGATAAAACCTTTTTCTAAAAATAAGGCATTTATGCACTTGCTAAATATTTTCAAAACTCGGGCTCTGACCCGTTTATCTACTTTTTCTTTCTCCATATATTGTATATATATATAGGTTTCCAGACACAGGGACGCCTGGATGGCACTTACAGCAGCTGTGGATGCGTGCAGGTTTTTGATAGCCGCTTCCATTCTTGAAATATAGATAGGAGGTATTGTATAAACATTCGAGCCAACGGCTCAATTGCATTTAGTTATTCTTTCAGTACAGCATTCGATATGGTTGTATATTTTGACCGAGTGTTCGGTTATTTTATTTCATTTCAGTTTTATTTAAACATTAACTTGTGGATGTTTTATTTATTGTTGTTAAAAAGAGTAGTAAAGTTAAAATTTTGACACCGGCCTAATAGGTTGTTAGTAATTAAATGGATTTTCGACAGTGATGCTAAGAATGATCCGTATGAGACTCCTGTTTTAATTTAATATTGGAGTGATCGCCCGGTATCTTATTAGGCGGGGTGTTACAGTCTACAATTGGGTTATTCAATAATGGTCCAATATAAAAGACTATTTTTGTCATATTCATTAATCCACATGCATGTAAACTTATATTGCAAGACAAAAATTAAAATGTTTAGAATACACTTTAATCGATATCAAGTATAGTAACAAAATATAAGCACCAAACAATCCACAAATGCTTATACTTCATTGGCTACATGTATGACTCATATCTCAAGAATATTTCATGAATGTCCTTTGGTGATAGCCCATTTATTAGTGAATATGATATGTTAACACTTATATTAATGTGTTCAACTGATATTTGTTGTTCCTGAACTTCCTCGTTCACATATAGGTATTATATACTAATGTGTCTAGGTTTTTTAAAATAACTTTCAGTTCTTTATAACGAAGATTGCAGTGATATTATCATAATATTTCAGCGACTTGGTAATACTGTTGACAACTGTAAGTCCCAAAATAAAAATTTCGCAGCCAAAGCCCATAAACTGTTTGTTTTTCACTCTTTCATGATATTGGTCACTAGGACAAAACAAATCTACTTAATCAAGAGAGAACAATTCTCATAAGTGTGAGCATATAATGTTTTAAGCATCTCATTACTTCATATTCTTAATCTATTTTATTTCTCTAATATACTATTCACTACTAAGAGAAATTCAAGAAATATATAAATTTACTCCCACGGACTTCAAGATATATATATACTTAATCAAAATACATAAAGTATTCTAAAATACCATTAATGGAAAACTTACAAAAGTTTATATAGTAATTTCTCAACGTATACAGTTCTTTTCTTAAACTCTCATAAGTTTCACACAATGTAACTTTTACTTAAAAGGAGCTACTATAAAATTTTAACATTCTAAGATATAGGAAAAAATATTTATTTACACCCATTTCTCTATTCGTAATGAAAACTTTAACCATAAGTCTAGCTTTATATCATTGATTATCAAAATCGAATATTTTCTTACTCCTTTGTCAAATTTGCATTCTTGTGATAAATCTCACAATCATTTAGAATAGCAAACTCATTTAAGAGGTTCTTAAAACTATTCATATCCACTAACATAAAAGAACAATTAATTTGGATGTTTAAGGAATGACATTAGTATCTTAACTTCTTTTATAACCACATTAGGTGATTTGATAGTCCCACTAATTTCACCAATCCTTAAAGAATTTGACATTTTCGATTTCAAAAGTAGTTAATGTACCCTCTATCGAGTGTAGACATAATTATAAATTCTAATTTTTTTAGTGGATACTAAATTCATGCATGTACTTGACATTCCTAATCATGCGGGTGTGTCAAATTGAATTTGTAAAGTGGAATTTATATTATACACTTTAAAAAAAATTAATGGAATTTTGTGTGAATAAATGTCCTGACGATATCGACTTATTGAGTTTGACTTGTTGTTTTATAACGACATGACCTATATAGGTCCATTATCCAACTATCCAACTATCCATGGACTATAATCTCCCACTTGGGCCACATAGATCGTTCTAAAATTATAAAAACCTTAATAGCTCTAATGCATGTATCAAGATTCATAAGTGACAATCCATAGACAATCTAATATATTAAATCATCAAAGTAAGTCTAAATTTAAAAGAGTCTGATATTCAATTATGCCACAACATCGAAAATCTACTTTGAAGTTTAACATTATGATATAAGATAAGAATCATTTCGCTTGTAAAAGTTTCATAAAAATAATTGTACAAACTACCAATGAGAAGACCATAATTAAGGAAAATTTATTCTCATATAAACTTAAAGATGTTTTACATACTCAAGAAAAATATTTTGAATGGTCATTGAGGGGATTTTGAAATGATTCCAAAATAACATCCAAGAATTTATCATTTGTTTTATGGTTTATCTAGTAACGATCCTTATATCGAATTAAACTATGTTACATAGCACTTTAGTTTTTTTAGAAATGAAATAATTTATTTTATTCATATCAAATGACCCATCATAATTCACACACTGTATATCACATAATGGGTACTTATATATTTTAATCTCCAATATTATGAGATTTTACATGAATTTTATACTCAATCTATTTAATAATTCTTCAAAATTTATAAAAGAGTTTCATGTGTTAATCTATTAATATTGGGTTCCTCAAGTAAAACTGAATTATAATGATTTAACATTTTTAAGAAACTTAGTTTCTTTATTTCATTCTAATAAGTGAGTCTCAAGAACATTAAAGCGAATAAAACATGCAATTTTAGAGAAATAAAGTAATATAAAATTAATGACGTAATTAGCTCACTACATTATTGCTATGAGTTGACAACACGTAAATTAATAACATTTTATAAATGTGGACTTTCTTTCGTAATAACATTGAATATTTATATATGTGACTTTATTTGGTACCATGTTACGTAATTTAGATGGACATACTATCTAGGATAACCTTTCACCACACCTAATTGCATAATTCCTAAATATTTATTTCAGTTACTCAAAAGAAATTCCCATCAGGTAATTATCTTACTTGACGAAATAAATCAAATGTGCCCCATTAAAATACCATACTATGAAAAGTCATTTTTACAACTTTTAGCTCTAAATTTAATATTCACAAGCATTCCAACCGGGTCACTTTGTGACTACCAAATTATATGAATATTACATTATTTTATGGATGGTATAATAATTTCAGCAAGCATTAATATTTTCAAAAGTCTTAAAAAGGACATTGTACTTATAAATTAAGGAAGGTTATCGACTCTTTGGAGCAAATGATACCAACCTTAAACAAATATTTTGTCCCTTAATATTAACTTCACTATTGCAACCGGACTCTTTGGAGCAAACAAATTGCAATGGCTTAATCATAATGAAAGCATTAACAATCCGAACACTCAAAACTATATCCGGAGTCTTTGGAGCAACCAAGACATAGTATTTGAATGTTTTCACAAAATTCGGGATTTTACAATTTATTATATTTGACCACTTTGGTGGAATCGTAATCTAATAAATATTGAGATGGAAACCTTAAGGCATGATTTTAAAATTCTATTACTCCTATTGGACATAATAAGCGTATGCATATTTAATCTAATATTTACAATTTTGAACACCGAATAAGCCTCACGGAAATATTACTCTCAAAGAAAATTTTAAATTATTCGAGGTTAAGTTGATCCGAAACAAAAAATTACTCGTTAATGTTCATTTGATAATAAAATTGTTCTTATGGGCAATCTTATAATGAACAAGTCACATCATCATTGAATCAATAATTCATAATTATATTTAAACCTACTAATAGTCAAATTTATACACAGTAATTTAATATTTATAATCATAAATTAGGATACTTTAATGGACAACTAATCTAATCTAATATAAATATTAATATCAAAACCTTAACCATAACCATAACCATAACTATAATAGTCATAACAATATTTGGTATATACCGAAAACATTACGACAACCAAATAAGATACGACAACTAATGTATTTATTAAAACACATAATGGAGAAATCCATAATTTTCAAAATTTGAGTAAAACTCTTAAAAATAATCTTCCCAATAAGCGAAATTAAAAAATGGAGAAAGAAATCGCTGTCAACTTTATTACCAAATATGATAAATTTAAAGTTTTTGAGAGCTTAAACGTGATCAAATGGTCCTAACAACATTCATCACTAAAAAAAATGGTGATTTTTCATCATTAAATTCTTTCGGATTGACATAAAAAAATCATCAATACCGGGGAAGTCTATAATTTTAATCTCAATTATTGCTTATAAGAGGTATAAGAAAACTATTACTCAAAATGTGTCAAAATTTTCAAATTTATAGCTTTATAAATAAGAAACTTTAAAGACGTAATTAAAATTATCGCAAAAGAAAATCACAATAAGGGAACCAAAATCAAGTATAATTTGGTCATAAAAACTTGGTAGCCAAAATCTCATCTTATGGAATTTTCTTTTATGCGATCACACAGATATACCAATTAATTCAGTTGGTTGCATTCACAGATATCCTATATTAGTTTATCATTAATTGTGATTAAATATTTAATTCATAGAGTGTGCAAAAGTTTACTTTCTTGGACATACATGCGCACACATATTACGTAATGTATAAAAAGCAATACCCCCAAAAAATTACTATGCGCAAAACTTAATGGATACTCAAAGGTTCAAATATAGATTCATACACAATAATCTAATACTTACAACTAAATGTTAAGACGCTTTAATGTGTTCATAATCTAACATCATATAAATATTAGTGTCAAAATATTAATTCATAATTATATTAGGACCTTTTGACAACCAAATATAGATTATACACAATAATCTAATATACCGAAAATTTTATTGTCAAACCCCTTAATCATAAATCTAATATTCAAAACTTTATATTGAACCTTTTGGCTAATACATAATATGAATATTAGAAAAATCAATTAATGATAAAAATATGTGTAGTGATTTAAACCATAAAATTTGAAAAACAATTTATTTTTCCAACAATGGAAAATTTTGAGTTATCACCTCAATAACGTAAATAATCTCTTAAGGATCACTCTCCAAATCGCGGAATCGTAAAAAAAAGTAAGTGAGAGTTATTAGCGTTGATATTAGTACCAAAAATAGCAAAAAAAATGTTTTTAGGGGTCTAAATGATGTTAAATCGTCAAAACAGGGGTGTGCCCATTATTTTAATGGGTTTTGTTTATTTTGATGTTTCCAAGTGACCATGAGAATTTCATAATATTCGGAGTAAAAATACAAAATTCGTCGCTAAAAAAATCAGTAACTCTTTTATTTCTTTATTTCTTTATTTTTACCCGGATTCTTTTATAGTCAAAAACTCTTAATAGACAATCACGAGATCAGAAACCAATTATTCTGATACCACATGTAAACATAAATTAAAGAACACCTTATTAACAATTTTATATGGATACATAAATTTAACGTATGAATATCCAATTCTATATATTATTTGTTCTTTAATAATAGAAACAATCTATATTATACATTTAACATTAGGATCTTAGATCAACATTATTATTACATACAACTATTATGAGGAATAAAAAATGATATTATAATGACATACCTCCATCTTGTTACAAATGAAAAGATTGAAGGAGCAATCGACCTTAGCGATATGTGATCGGACTTAATTTCGAACCACAGCTTACTGTAAAAATATATTCCAATTTCAGCACGTTCCAAAGGTTGGATCATCTTTTATAGCCAAAATAGTATTTCAAAAATAAACACAAATGTGAATTTTTGGATTTCTCTCCCTTATCCTATAATTTATTATGTTGTCATTTCATACGTCTGAATGATGGAAATTAGCTACTCATTTATAAGCAAGGACGAGATCTAAATCTCCGACAGTCACTTAATCGTAACCGTCCATCAAGGTAGATAATCAAGAGTCATTTTGACTCTTGGTATTTGGAGTACCCTTTCATTACCCAAAGTGACTCTTAGTATTAATTTAATTATGTGATCTCAAACAAAAGCAATGGCACATATGTACATCTATCTCGCAAACTTTTCATAATGAGAAGCTTCCTATTAAGGTATGGTTATACTAACTTACTCCGTAGGGATCAAAGGATTAGTTTGAATTATTTAATATACATATCTAGATGTTAATAGTAAAAATGGTTTTAAATTTGCAGTATAATAAATATTATATTATCATGTGGGAATTTTAAGAGAATACAAAAAAGAGGAGATAACCATAGGAAGCAGAGACAGGGGAGATGGGTTTTCGTCTTGGACTCCCTTGATCCAGGTAGGACTCGTTGATCACCCATGGTGGTTTTAGATGAAGTGGATGTTGATTTTACGAAGAGCAAGTTGAATTTTATAGTTTAAGACCATATTTAATGAATTATTAATTAACCCATTTTTATATGTTTTTATTTTTATTGTTTAAAGTATTAACTTATTAATGCGTGTAGGAAAATAATACACTAACCCTCTGTGAAACTCCGCCTAATAAAATACCGGGTGATTAATCCAATACCAAATTAAAACAGGAGTCTCATATGGTTCATTTTCAGCATCACTGTCGAAAAACAATTTAATTACTAATAACCTATTAGGCTGGCGTCAAAATTTTATGTTAACTAATCTTCTTAACCAAACCATTCAAGTAAATCAATCACAATAGTTTATATATAGAAAAGTGAAATGAAATAAAATAACTGAACTCTCGGTTTAACATAATACAACCCAGTCGAATGTCGCACTAAAAGGCTGTAAAAGAAAAAATGAATTCAATTCGGCTTTCGGCCCAAGTGTTACTACCATGCTTCCTATCTAGATCACAAGAATAGAAGCGTCTAAAAATAAACCTGCATGCTGTAACAACCCAGGTTTTTGAGTGGCTATTTTATATTATTTTGCCCGATGGCCTAATTTTATAAAATAGGGGATGTTGGAGTAAATATTTTATCCCATGATATTTAGGGATAATATTTACTATGTTTGGTCTATTTATCGTATGAGAAGGCAAATAGCATTATATTGTGGTTTATTGCGTCGTTATATGTAAAACGGCGGTTATGACTCATATGGAAATTTGAGTATAATTAATGAAATGAGCTGAAGTTAGAACATAAAATTTGTTCACGTTATCCCGAATGCCAAAATAGGGGGTGCGGTTGTTTTTAGAATAGTCGAGATAGTCGAAATAAGTTCCATGTGTATTTTTGGGATTCGGGCACTTTTGACGCGGTATGACTCAATTAAGTGGATACGAGTCATTTTAATGTTGTATTAGCAATTAAAAGAGGGAAATTGTGTTTTAAGACACATTTAAGTTCCCCCACCCCTTTTCTTTCTTCATTTGTGTTAGAAGCCAAAGGGGAGAGAGAGAGAGAGAGAGAGGGAGAGAGAGAGAGAGAGAGAAGAGAGAGTTGGGAGAAATGGAGAAAAAGAGAGAAAATGAAGATTTGAAGTCGGAAATCGTTACCACCGGAAGAGAATCCGAGACTACGAACCCGAGGCAAGTTTCTTACTTGCTAGATATTGATTTAATGTGATAATTTGCATGTATAGTTATACTTTTGGAGATTTAAACCATATTTGGGATTGGTATATTTTTAATTATTAAACTTTTAATCTTGTAGTTTTATTTGATTTGAGTTAAAATAATTAGTTAGTTGATATGTAGGGATAATTGGGTAGAAGTAGTTGTTGTTAATGTTGTTGAAAAATGAAGATTTGGGGTTTTGGAGAAATTAGGGTTCTTAAACCCGTAACCCAAATTGGGCATTTTTGTAGGGCCGAATCGATTTGGCCTAAGGGCGAATCGATTCGGATAAGGGGAAGGTTACAGGTCTGGGAAATCGAATCGATTCAGGTTGGGGCCGAATCGATTCGGCTAAGGCAGAATGTCAATTTTTCTCACC
This sequence comes from Sambucus nigra, assembly GCA_949130495.1. NCBI lineage: Eukaryota > Viridiplantae > Streptophyta > Magnoliopsida > Dipsacales > Adoxaceae > Sambucus > Sambucus nigra. Next base: position 94,580,677 of record OX422214.1, read on the forward strand.
GAATTGATTCGGCTTTGGCGAATCGATTCGCAACCAGGGGCGAATCGATTCGGCCCTAGGGAGAATCGATTCGGTTGCCCTGTTTTTGTGGGAATTTTCCCAATTTAATTTTTAGCCCTTTTTCTTTTAGGTCCAAGGTTTAGGGACCTTCCTTTGGGAAGAAATGGAGAGTCCTAGAGGGATGTTTTGGGTAGACTAGTGTCCTAGGATTAAATGGGATAATTAGGCTTACCCTGAGGGCTAGTTTGTACAAGTTAATGTCCGGATGATATAGGAAGTTAACCTAAAGATAAATTGGAGATAAAATGCAAATGTTGAGTCTCTTGGGAGATAATCCTTGAGGGAGGCTTACTTTGAGGGTTTATGTTATGTATGAACTCTTAGAGACTAGTTTGGGGTTCATGGAACTTCGGGTCTTAGGTTATTAATAAAATATGACACTAAGAATAAGAAATGTATATTATGGAATTGTGGTACTAATAAATATGTACTAATGATTTTGAGAATGTAAAAGTGAACGTTATCAAAAGGAAAAAAATAATGTTTCTCATAAATGATAATTTATGGATTACACACCTCTCTAAATCGCTATCATAAGGGAAGTTGCGCGCGCGTGGTGATGCCCCCTGGCTAATGAATGCAAGGTGGATATAGTCCCTAGGCCATATGAGAGTTTATTATACTGTGCTAGTTAGGAGATTCTGGGTGTGGTCTTGACTTTTCAGCAGGCATATGGCCGCTTCCCGACGTTTGGTAGGTTCCCAAGTTGTCTTGTTTGATAGGCCCTGGAAGATGATAGCCATTTAGGGGCGCGTCCAGCGGGGAAACCCGGAGGGACGGTCTTAGATTTTTTAAAGCACTTCATGCTAATGAATTGGCTTTAATTACATTTCCCGGATGGAAGAAGGGAGATGGAAGAATATGGTATACAAAAGTATTTTTATAATAATAAAAATGACTTTTGATTACACTTCCTAGATGGAAGAAGGGAAGTGGGACTTTATGAAAGGTAAAGCATTTTATGTTAATAAAACTTGCTTTAAAAAGGTATTTTTCCTGGATGGAAGAAAGGAAATAAAATTGGTAAAGAAATTGTTGAAATAAGAATTATTGGTAAACATTTGATAAAATGGTGTACCATTCATATATATTCCTTGAGAAGGAATTATGCTTTTAGATGGTGAATGGGTTCATTTATGTTTCCTGTAGTAGGTGTAGATGATTTCCCACATACATATATATAGTAGTTATGTGCTGAGGGTCTATTTGGATCTCGAAGATCAACCTTGCCTAAGTAGTAGTGTATCGGAGGGGTTCCTTGTTTGGATTTCGCTTTGCGAGACACCCTACCCACGAAGAGGGCATAGTGTTGAGAATGGGGAGAAGTTAGCCCTTAGTACTTTGGGTTAACTAGAGCATCATCATTGATATTGCGCTAGGTTGCTTTTAGACTGAGAGGTGAGAAATTTATTGGTAACTGCGAGAGAATTACACATTTAACTGTCATGCATTTTAGTCACATGGGAATCATATCAAACCGGGCCCTGACCCGTCTATATTTCTATGGTTTTGCATATACTCCTTGCCGTACAGGTGCTCTACCGCATGGACACCCGTATTTATATTTCCATTTTGGTTGTCATGGAGCTACGGCATATTGCGGATGTTGTAGGTTATTTGTATTATACGCTTCCTTCCATCTTACTCTAGTTATGTTCAGTTTATTTATTCGGGCGTGTCGCCCAAGTGTTGCACTCACTTATTATATTGTAAATATTGAAATGTAATACTCGGTGTAACTATTTGTATTGGTCTATTCACCGAAAGCTTATTCGGTGATTATTTATTCTATTGTTATTCTCTATCCATCGGTTTTTGATATCCACCGTTTTTACAAATGGGATTATCTAAGAGTTTTTCTTTTACTTATTAAATTTTATATTGACAGTCCGTTTTCTAAAATGATTAGTGGTTATCTCGTGCTATTATTTTAATCAACAGTGATGCCGAGAATGGACCATCTATGATTCCTTTGATTATTAGAGTATTGGGCTGGCCACCTATTATTTTAGTAGGCAGGTTGTCACGGATGGTATCAGAGCATTAGGTTCTAGAGTCCTTAGGAATCTTTGGGGATATATTTATCTTTCAGCGTTACTTCTGATTTGATATAGAGCCTTGAGATTAAGATCGTTGATTTCTCTTGTGAGATTTCGTTCTTCTGTTATGCTATGAGAACCCCAAAAATCTTTTGCGCGTTCGTGTGAGACTTGTAAGTTGTTAGATGAAGGGCATCAGAGGAAGGCCGTGCGAAGGCGTCATGAGGCAGAATTACTAAGAGCTGTGAGTTTTGGTCGGGGATGAGGGTCGCTTTAGAGGTCGCTCCGTTTATAGCATTATCTTATATTGCTACCGTGCCTACTAAATACAGTAGGTATAGTTTTCCAAGTGCCGTTGTTGGTAGAAGATGGTACTAAACTTGGGATTCCAAGCGATGTCCATTTGGAGTTGAGAGGTCCTTGACGAGGACCACATGTTGAAGTTCGGTCGAATTGGAAGAGGTGTAATCTCATTTGGTGAGAGTATAAGGCCCTAGAGTTTGGCCTATAGTGGGGATATAGAAGCATTGAGGTGCGGAAATGGAGGAAAATCTTTCACCCGTAGGAGTAAGGTTGAAGTGGCGGAAATGGTAGTCGCCATAGTAGGGTGGTGCAAGAAATTCTATCGAGAGCAGAGAGAGCCCTTTAGTGAAATGATAGGCTCATGAGTAGTGTTGTTAACATTTCAGGAGAAATAGGGTTCGTGAGACCCTATCGATGGGCATCCACCTGGGGAAAGCTCAGGAATTAGATAGGGGAGGCTAGTAGTATGTTCTCTTTACTAGAGAAGTTAAGGGAGCTATGTGAGTAATCGCCAGGGTAGCTAAAAATGGAAGTAGATTGGTTCGGATGAGACTAGAATTTGTGTCTAGGAACCATTGGTAGTAGCCAAGGAGTTTGGCATAGATGTTGGCGGGAATTTCCACCGTACTTGAGGTGGAGCATTTCATTTTGATAAGGTGGAGTAGTATTGTATTTACCCTAGAATCGGGTGTGTGTATTGAGCTTGTGGTAGAGTATCTATATGACTTCCAGGAAAGGGAAGTTTTATGTTTTTCTTTCACTCGTTATGGGGCGAGTGATGATATGTGTGGTACGTGCTACTGGTATAATATGTCATATGCGAGTAGAGATATTCTTGGTTTGGTTGGTGCGATAGCAAGCGAATAAATCGCGAGGCTATCCTATTTCTAGTTCCAGAGAGGAGCTAATTGTTCTATAATATCTCACCTAGATATAGGATTGAGACTTTATAGAGATGATTATGGTATGTAGGTAGGTAGTTTTAATTTTTATTATTTATTTGTTTTGCTTTGTTTGTCTTATTTGATTAATTGCTTGCTTTGATTGTGTATGATATTGCCTTATCTCTACAACCAACAAGTTAAGAGGATTGTGTCAGAGGGGTTCCTTGTTTGGATTTCGCTTCGCGAGACACTCCGCGCATGAACCTTAACGACGTTGGAAGTGGAGAGATGTGCATTTTCTTTCTTTCTTTATTTCTTTTCTTTCTTTCTGTTGGATAAGTGCTGGGTTGGAAAGTTTAGCCGAGAATCACATAAATGAGTGATTAGAAGGCTAAGTTAATGTGCGTGATATGAGCACTGTGATAGTTTTCCTCTAATCGACGTGGGGAAGACTAAGATATGAAAGTTAAATTGAGACTTATGTTTATGCCTTAATGAGAAGGCCATTTATAAAGATGTGTTTATGTGTGATATGCCCCAAGTGTCACCTCGGCTCAGAGACACCAACCTCGGCTGAGGATGTAGCCGACGCTGGAAAAGCCTTGGGTCCATGACATCAGCCCTCGGCCATAGCAAGGTCAGCCCAGGATGACACTACCACCAACCTCATCAAAGGGACACTGCATGTATTATACGGGTCAGCGACACTTCAGTTCAACTGGGTATGACAACCTCGGCCAGGGGTGGACCAAGGTCGCAGGAAGCCACACTTCTACCAAGGTCAACCTCATTAAGATATCAGTCGATGCTCTAAGCGCATGCCAGCTCACCCTCGACCCAGGCCGACCCCTATCCATTGACTCGACTCAACTTAAGTCGAGACCTTTATGGCCCATCTCGGATTGAACGAGCAACTAGACTTTATCAACCTCGGCTTATCCCAGGCCGAGGTCATGACTAAGAACGATGGCCGAGCACCTATTGACATTTGGAAAAGGACATGTGGGCACAAGTCAGTTATAACAAATCATTCCCCACACGTGGGGAAAATATTTCATCATCATTCTCTACATGTGACAGTGACATATGTCTTCTTCATATTAGGTAGATCAACACACACATGCTCATTGCATGCATGGGGGGTACACACACATGCTCATTGCAGGTTGTGTTGGCCGAAGAGGTGAAGAGGCCCAACAAAGAGGGTCAGCTTTTGATCTATTAAGCAGAGGGTCAGCCTTTGAGAGGCTGGGCCCAGTGAACGACCTAAGGCAGAGGTTATCAAGGTCAAGGAGCGCAGCAGCCTCGCAAAGAGGAGACAGACAAGGTCGTCCTGACCAAGGCCGACCCCGGGAACTAAGGGGCAGAGACCAGGATGAGGTCAACAGCCGACGTTGTACTATGGCAGGGGAACCTTCAGTTCATCCCTTGGAGGTGGCTGGGGATAACCTCGGTCAGGATAATGGTAGGAGGCCATGGAATGACTCTATCCAACGTCTTGAGGAGAAGATAGGAGACCTCATCAATAGCAGGGACCCATTACAAAGGGGTTACTCAGAAGGCTCTCCATTTATGGCTAAGATAGTGAGCTTCTCAACTCCTGCTAAGTTCAAACCACCGGTGGTGTCTCCTAAGTATGACGGTAGCACAAACCCTGTACACCATATTGAGATGTATCAGTCAGCGGCGGACATCTACTCAATACCTGATGAGATGAAGTGTAGGGCCTTCTCTGGGACCTTGACAGGACAACACACAGCTGGTTTACTTCTCTTTCGAAGAACTCAATTGAGACCTTCAAGGGCTTAGCCGAACGATTTATCCACAACTTCTGCTTTGGGGTAAGACCTCAAAGGAAGACCACTCACCTACTGTATGTCAAGCAAGGCAAGGACAAGAGCCTAAGAGACTACATCGCCAGGTTCAAAAAGAGAAACTTGAGGTTGACGACTACGAAGAAAATATAACCATGATCGCCCTCATAGGAGGTCTTCAGAAAGGAAAGTTGTTGTGGAAACTTACGGAAGACCCTCCCAGGTCTATGGCGGAGCTAATGGCGACTGCGAGAAAAGTCATGAATGCCGAAGAGACAATGGCCGCCAAGTATGAGGATGAAAATCGCGGTAGTAATGGGAAGTCCCAAAGAAAGAAAAATGTAAAGAATAGGTTGGGTGATGACAAGTTCACTCACTATACTCCTCTAACTGTGAGCTGTGAGCATATTCTCAACAAGATCAAGAATGACAGGACTCTAAGATGGCCAGAGAAACTGAAGGCCCCACCACATAAGAGGAACAAAAATTTGTGGTGTGAGTTCCACCAGGACCATGGCCACGTCACAGACAGATGCTTTGCCTTAAAGGATGAGATTAAAAAGATATTAAAATTCGGAAAGTTGAGGAAGTATGTGGACGATAAGGCTCCTAAAGGGGGAAGAGATGACCCTAAGAAGAGGAGAAACGACAGATGCCGTGACAATGCCCCAGCCAGAAGAGAAAATGATTCAGAAGGTGACGATCCGGACCTTCCGCCGAAAGATGACAACACCCCGATGAAAAGGGTTGGCATGATCTCCCTTGGTGTTGACACCATATGTGGAGGACTCGCGGGAGGTGGCTCTGAAGTGGCTGACAGGAAAGCTTACGTGGTAGAGGCCAAGTCAGTAGCCAAGCTTGAAATTGTAAATCTAACGTCTTTCGATACAGTGCAGAAGAGAAAGAAGGTGGACACGGATGCCCTTGTAGTTGGGTTCTCCAGACTCGACTTCAAAGGTATCTTATCCCCCCATGATGACCCTTTGGTAATAACAACAAGGGTGCATGGGTGCGAGGTGCAGAGGATCCTCGTAGACGGGGGGAGCTCAGCAGACGTGATGTTTTGGCCTTGCTTAAAGAGCCTAGGTCTTAGCAGAGCAAGGCTGGTACCCTATCATCACCCGTTGATGGGCTTCAGTGGTGAAAAGGTCCACCCATTGGGCATGTATGAGATGGACGTACGAATGGGTGATGAGTGTCCTAAGAGGTTGACCAGGAAGTTAATTTTTTTTGTGATGGACGAGAACGTCTTCTCGGCCTATAACCTCATCATAGGAAGAGTGGCCCTTAAGGAGTTTGAAGTTGTGCCGTCAACGGTCCACCAGATGCTAAAATTCCCGACCCCCTATGGGGTAGAGGAAGTGCAAGGTGACCAGACCATAGCGCGCAAATGCTACTTCAACTCGGCCGAAGAGAGAGAGGCCCATAAGAGGGTAACCACCACTTATAGCATTGATACTCTTGACCCAAGAGATGAGATAAATTTAAAGAAGGGAGAGGCCGTGGAAGAGGTAGAATCCATCATCCTCATTGAGGACGAGCCAGAAAAAACCATCCAGGTCGGCAAAGCCCTGAAGTCAGAAATTAAGGAAGAGCTGATAAACTTCCTCAGGAGGAGGCAGAGTGTCTTCGCTTGGAGTCATGCAGACATGCTCGGCATCAACCCTGAGGTCATGAGTCACAAGCTCAATGTGACCAAAGATGCCAGGCCTATCAAACAGAGATGAAGAGTCTACTCCAGGGAGACGTACGACGACATTCGGGAAGAGGTTAAAAAATACAAAGAGGCTGAGTTTATAAGAGAAGTCATATATCCAGAGTGGTTATCGAATGCAGTCATCGTACCCAAAGCTAATGGGAAGTGGAGAATGTGTGTTGATTTCACTGACCTGGACAAGTCTTGTCCAAAAGACAGCTATACCTTACCTCGAATAGATCAGATGGTGGATGCTACTGCAGGACATGAGCTCATGATCTTCATGGATGCATATTCAGGCTATAACCAGATGTTTATGGATGCAGCAGACTCAGAGAAGACATCCTTCATTACCGATAAAGGGACGTACTGCTATAAAGTGATGCCCTTCGGTCTGAAAAATACAGGGGCAACATACCAACATCTTGTAAATAAGATGTTCGAAGAGCAAATAGGTAAGACTATAGAGGTGTATGTAGACGATATGCTAACGAAGAGCTTGAAAGCTTGCACTCATGTGGCTGACCTCGAAAAGACCTTAGATATTATTAACTCATACAAAATGAAACTCAACCCCGCGAAGTGTGTCTTCGAAGTAGGATCTGGGAAGTTCCTAGGATTTATCGTCAACCAGAGAGGAATCGAACCAAATCCATAGAAAATAAAGGCTTTGCTTGATGTGAAGACACCAAAAAGTATCAAAGATGTTCAATGGCTTACCGGAAGAGTGGCTGCACTGAATAGATTTGTTTCCAGGGCAACAGATAAGTGTCTATCATTCTTTAAAGTACTCAGAAAGGCCTTCCAGTGGGATGATGAGTGCGAAAAAGCTTTCAACCATCTCAAGTCTTACTTGGGGTCTCCCTTATTGCTATCTAGGCCTGTCGCAGGAGAAAAATTGTATGTGTATCTGGAAGTCTCCGAATCAGCCATCAGCGCAGCCATAATACGGGAAGACGTTGGTATCCAAAGGCCTATGTATTTTAACAGTAAGGCCCTTCAAGGGTCTGAACAAAATTACCTTCGTATGGAAAAGTTAGCTTACGCCCTGATACATGATTCAAGGAAGATGAAGCCCTACTTCCAAGCCCACTCTATGGTTGTCCTCACCGACTCCCCACTAAGACAGGTCCTACATAAACTTGAGACGTCCGAGAGATTGATGACCTGGGCCATTGAGTTGGGGGAGTATGATCTTACCTACCAACATAGGACAACCATCAAAGGGAAAGCCCTCACAGACTTAGTTACTGAGTTCACATGGGAAGAGGCCGAGGCAGAGAATGGCCTAGAGGGTGTGGAAAAGAAAAATCATGGTGTCTTCCAAAATCAAGAAGAGACGATACTAAACGTCTTCCGAGATCAGGAAGAGGTCGCATCCAACGAGGTTAGGGGCAGAGTAGTGGAGAACAAGGAAGATCGATACCTCTTCAAATACGGAATCATGTCAGAAGGGGTCTTCTCATCGGATACAGACATTTGGAGCCTTTTCATTGATGGTTCTTCCTACGACAGTGGAAGCGGTGCAGGGTTGATACTTTCAGCCCCAGATGGTGCTAACATCGAATACGCTTTGAGATTCAACTTTAAGGCATCTAATAACGAGTCAGAATATGAAGTCATGATAGCCGACCTCTCATTGGCAAAGACTCTGGGTGTGAGGTGACTCCTACTCCAGAGTGACTCAAGGTTAGTTATCAATAAAATATTGTGAGTCTATGAGGCCAAAGATGAAATAATGGCCAAATATCTGAAGAGGGTGAGAACGATGTTAGAATATTTCGAAGAGACAAAACTGAAAAGAGTACCTCGACAAAGTAACAGCTACGCAGACGCGTTGGCAAGGTTGGCCTCAGCGACGAAGACAGACATCAGAAGGACAGTTCCGATCGAGGTCTTAGGAAAAGCGACCATCGAGGAAGAAGAGGTATGTAACCCTTGCCACAATTTAAACCTAGGAGACTCGTGTATGGACCCCCTCGTCAGATATATTAGAGATGGAGATCTACCTGAGTCCAAGCTAGAGAGGAGGAAATTGAAATATAGGGCTGCCAAGTTCTCGATAGTAGGAGACATCTTATACAAGAAGGGATTTGTGTTGCCTCTCCTTAGATGTGTACATCCCACAGAAGTTCCCCGAGTCTTACAGGAAGTCTATGAGGGTTCTTGCTCTATTCACATAGGGGGAAGACCCTTAGCCAAGAGAATTATCACACATGGATACTGGTGGCCAACCTTATCGAAAGACGCTGCAACCTACATGAAGAGGTGTGATAAATGTCAAAGATTCGCCACTATTCCTCATCAACCTCATCAACCTATGATGTCAATCACCTCTCCATGGCCATTTGTGGTGTGGGGGATTGACTTAGTGGGACCTCTACCAAGACTGCCAATAGTTATCGAATCCTGATAGTTGCCATTGACTACTTCTCAAAGTGGGTGGAGGCAGAGCCAATGATAACGATTACAGAGCAGAAGACCTTCCAACTTATTTGGAGGAACATCATATGTATACACGACCTCCCAAACACTCTTATCTCAGACAATGGGACCCAGTTCAAGAACTCCTCTTTAGAGAAGTATTACGTCAGGGTCGGGATAAAGAAGTTCTTCTCATCTCCTGGACGACCTCAGGTAAGCGGTCAGACCGAGGTCACGAACAGAACAATCTTCGATGGAATCAAGAAGATGTTAGAAGAAGCGAAGGGAAGATGGACTGAAGAGGTTTACGCTGTGCTGTGGGCCTACAGAACCACGATAAGGATAACAACAAGAGAAACCCCGTTCATGCAAGCATATGTCTTAGAGACCGTCATACCAACAGAAGTGGGACTCCCAACTCATAGGGTTCAGACCTATGACCCTGATAAAAATGGGGAAGAGAGGAGGCTAGACCTAGATCTAATTGAAGAAAGAAGAGAAGACGCAGAGATCCGAAAAGCAACTTACCAGTAGAGAGCAGCGAAATTCTATAACCAGAGGGTGAAGTCAAGACCCATCGCAGTGGGAGACTTAATGCCGAAGAAGACCTTATAGAAAACAAACAAGCTCCACCCAAACTGGCATTGTCCCTACAAAGTGATAGAAGAGGTTGTGCCCGGCACCTACAGGCTATAAAACCTAGAAGGGGAACCTTTCGCTAACCCATGGAATGTTGATCACCTAAAGAAGTATTACATATGATGTTACAAAGAGTTTATGTAAATATACCATCTTATTATGAAGAGGTTATTAATAAAATATCAGTTCCCATGACGGTTCTTGCTTCATTGTGCACTTATGTCAGAAATTATGAGGATAACATCTTAGGTGATGACCTCAGACCCTTATAACATCATTCAGTGGTGACGAGTCTGAGCTCAGACACCATACTTGGATGACCTCAGACCCTTAACATCATTAATTTGGTGAGAATAATTATGAGGATAACATCTTAGGTGATGACCTCAGACCCTTATAACACTATTAAGTGGTGACGAGGTCTGAGCTCATACACCATACTTAGATGACCTCAGACCCTTTACATCATTAATTTGGTGAGATTAATTATGAGGATAACATCTTAGGTGATGACCTCAGACCCTTAAAACACCATTCAATGGTGACAAAGTCTGAGCTCAGACACCATACTTGGATGACCTCAGACCCTTAACATCATTAATTTGGTGAGATTAATTATGAGGATAACATCTTAGGTGATGACCTTAGACCCTTATAACACCATTCAGTGGTGATGAGGTCTGAGCTCAGACACCATAAATGGATGACCTTAGACCCCTAACATCATTAATTTAGTGAGATTAATTATGAGGATAACATCTTAGGTGATGACCTCAGACGGTTATAACATCATTCAGTGGTGACGAGTCTGATCTCAGACACCATACTTGGATGACCTCAAACCCTTAACATCACTAATTTGGTGAGATTAATTATGAGGATAACATCTTAGGTGATGACCTCAAACCCTTATAACATCATTCAGTGGTGACGAGGTCTGAGCTCAGACACCATACTTGGATGACCTCAGACCCCTAACATCATTAATTTGGTGAGATTAATTATGAGGATAACATCTTAGGTGATGACCTCAGACGTTTATAACATCATTCAATGGTGACGAGTCTGAGCTCAGACACCATACTTGGATGATCTCAGACCCCTAACATCATTAATTTGGTGAGATTAATTATGAGGATAACACCTTAATTGGATGACCTTAGACCCTTATAATACCATTCAGTGGTGACGAGGTCTGAGCTCAAACACCATACTTGGATGACCTCAGACCCTTAACATCATTAATTTGGTGAGATTAATTATGAGGATAACATCTTAGGTGATGACCTCAGATGCTTATAACATCATTCAGTGGTGACGAGTCTGAGCTCAGACGCCATACTTGGATGACCTCAAACCCCTAACATCATTAATTTGGTTAGATTAATTATCAGGATAACACCTTAATTGGATGACCTCAGACCCTTATAACACCATTCAGTGGTGACAAGGTCTGAGGTAAGACTCCATACTTGGATGACCTCAGACCCTTAACATCATTAATTTGGTGAGATTAAATATGAGGATAACATCTTAGGTGATGACCTCAGACCCTTATAACACCATTAAGTGGTGACGAGGTCTGAGCTCAGACACCATACTTGGATGACCTCAGACCCTTAACATCATTAATTTGGTGAGATTAATTATGAGGATAACATCTTAGGTGATGACCTCAGACCCTTAAAACACCATTCAGTGGTGACGAGGTCTGAGCTCAGACACCATACTTGGATGACCTCAGACCCTTAACATCATTAATTTGGTGAGATTAATTATGAGGATAACATCTTAAGTGATGACCTCAGACCCTTATAACACCATTCAGTGGTGACGAGGCCTGAGCTAAGACACCATAAATAGATGACCTCAGACCCCTAACATTATTAATTTGGTGAGATTAATTATGAGGATAACATCTTAGGTGATGACCTCATACGCTTATAACATCATTCAGTGGTGACGAGTCTGAGTTCAGACACCATACTTGGATGACCTCAGACCCTTAACATCATTAATTTGGTGAGATTAATTATGAGGATAACATCTTAGGTGATGACCTCAGACCCTTATAACACCATTCAGTGGTGACGAGGTCTGAGCTCAGACACCATACTTGAATGACCTCAGACTCCTAACATCATTAATTTGGTGAGATTAATTATGAGGATAACATCTTAGGTGATGACCTCAGACGCTTAACATCATTCAGTGGTGACGAGTCTGAGCTCAGACACCATACTTGGATGATCTCAGACCCCTAAAATCATTAATTTGGTGAGATTAATTATGAGGATAACACCTTAATTGGATACCCTTATAACACCATTCAGTGGTGACGAGGTCTGAGCTCAGACACCATACATGGATGACCTCAGACCCTTAACATCATTAATTTGGTGAGATTAATTATGAGGATAACATCTTAGGTGATGACCTCAGACCCTTATAACACCATTCAGTGGTGACGAGGTCTGAGCTCAGACACCATAAATGGATGACCTCAGAACCTTAACATTATTCATTTGGTGAGATTAATTGAGGTTAACATCTTAGGTGATAACCTCAGACCCTTATAACATCATTCACTTGTGACGAGTCTGAGCTCAGACACCATAATGGGATGACCTCAAACCCTTAACATCATTAATTTGGTGAGATTAATTGAGGGTAACATCTTAGGTGATGACCTCAGACCCTTATAAAATCATTCAGTGGTGACAAGGTCTAAGGTAAGACTACTAATTTAGTGCAAGCAGACACCATTACACATGACAAACATTCAATAAAGTAAATGAAGCAAATGATCCTCCTCAGAGATTGCCATACAGTCAAGATTCAAAAAATAAGAGTCCACCATGTTCATTCAGAGATTACAAAGATTCAAAGATAACAAATATTCAGGGGTTACAAATAATATAAAGATTCACAATTGAATCTAGGGGTTAGAGGGGAGAATGCTGGTGTCTTCGGCCTGGTCTTGTTGGACGACATTAGTCACCTCGGTAATGTCTTCCCTGTGGCCAGCCCCTCCAACCTTTGTGCCGTCCAGTGTTGCAGTCTCTGTAGGCACAGCAACCTCCTCCTCAACCTCCTGAAGGGCCTGGGCAAGCTGAGGGTTAGCAAAGCCGAGGCCTACAAAATCATAGGCCTTCATACTTCCAGCCTCCTTCTCCTTGATAGCTTCCCACTTGGTAGTAGCTTTGATACCTCTCTCAAGGTACTCAAAGCCAAAGCTCATAAATTCATCAGAGGCTTTCTATTCAGCCAATATCCCCTCAGAGGCGTCATCAAGGGCTGCCTTCACTACCGAGTTGACCTTCTGCTGCAGAACATCGTCCTTGGCCTTCAGAGCCACATCATGGTCCCTCTTAAGTGTAGAGATATCTTTCTCTAACCCCTTCACTTTCTTCTCAGACTTCAGGCGATCGATTTCTCCGTTTAGAGTGCTTTGCACCTTCTCGGACTCTTGACCCTTTTGGATGAGGGGAAAATTCCTCAGAGTCCAATTGGAAAGATGGTGCATAGCTGCCAAGCCATGCAAATTATGTGATCATGTATAAGTTAGAGACCGGATCAGAGGTTACACTTGGAAATTGCAAAGAAATATGAGGTCATACCTGAATGGACCTGTGGATGTCGAACTCAACCAGCAAGGGTGTATCCAGTGATCGAAAGAAATGCTTATCGGCCTCGGTCATGGTAGAGCCGAAGGTATCCAGGGCCTGCAGACTGTGGCCTACGATGCTGTCGGTAATCTTCAATTGCTCTAAACGAGCCGTCAGCGCGTTTGCAGAAGAGATGGGGATGGCATAATTGCCCCCCTTTTTCTTCTGCCTCTGATCCTCAGGGGCATGTTCGGTAGAAGCCCTCTTCTTGGTGGTTTGAGGCTTCGAGGTTGAGGGTGCTGTAGGAGGAGCATTAAGTCCTACCTTCTTCATGAGCTTTGTTAAACTCGGGGCTGCCATTTCCCAAAGCTCATCTGAGATATCCTTCGGACGCTCTGCAAAATTGAAAGGTCCGAGTTAGAAGATCATAATGAATAAACTCAGAGGTTTAACTTGGAATAAAAAAATGCTTACCAGGCTCGGCAAGGGAACTTCCACCTAGACCTGTCTCAGAGAGGTAGTGGGGGGTCATTAAGTGTTCGAATTTAACGAGCAGACCATGCATCCCCTAATCTTGAAGGTCTTTCACCTTCTGAAGATTCTACAGGCTCAGACCAGGGTCGGCCTTCGTAGACATTGTGACCTTACCCCATCTTAGGGGCATCCTCGGCTCTAGCAAGGACGAGGGAACACATGGACCAAATTCCCATGGCCCTGAAGCAAAAAAGTATCAGGGTTTCTAGTTGTGGTTGGAAGTCTGAGTTATCTGAAGCATCTTTTTTTCAGGCTTTCGAGCTACAAAATGATAGTAGCTCGAATGATTTTTGGCAGAGGAAGGGACATAGTAACCAACAAAGACCTGAATTGGAAGGTCTGAGTGGTGGACAACCCTTTATAAGACTATGGCCCCTATTATGCTCCTCCAAGCATTAGGGGATAATTGGGAGGGGGCCAAATTGATGTAGGCAAGGATGGACCTGATAATGGGATGAATGGGCAAACGAAACCCTAACTTGAACATCTGCTCGTATAAGCAGATCTCACCATCTCGGCCATGGTAAGCCCTCTCTTCCCTCAGAGGCCTTCTAAGCTTTGTGGAGGGGCTGATGGAGTACAGATATCTGAAGCAAAGAAGGTCTACCTCAGTAATGGTGCTCTCGATCTCGGCCACCTCAGAGACATCGACATCACTTTCAGCGTAATCATCACCGTCATTGTCTAGCTCAACGTCGGCCTGAGCAGACGTTGATGGGTTACTTGGGAACCTCTGAGCGAACTCAGCCCCGGTGACGGCCGATAGGGGAATGATATCAAGAACGGTTGGAATAGCCACACTCGGCTCCATAATCTCAACCACTGAGGAAGAGGACAGGGTGCTTGAATTTTTATGGGACGAGGCCCGGCTAGAGACCTCGGCTTGATCAGGGGCCTGATCTTACCGAGTTGTGAAGTCCATGACCTCCTGGAAGGAATCCACAAACATAGGGTCTGAGGTGGAAGACTCAGACTCAGACATCGGTACTCGTTTGATAGGGACCTATGCTTGGCTAAATGGTTCTAATGGATCAGGGTATATCACCTTCAGGGGTGGTGGAAAGATGGGTCTAAGAGGGAATTCTTGTGACCTACGAGCCTCCTACTGTGCTCTTTCTATTTGCCTAATTTTTTCTAAAGTCGTCTCTCTGAGAGAAAGGAACTCCTCAAGAAGTTGATAGTGAGGTCTGAGCATTAGAGGCATACCCTACACTTATAACTCTCCTAAAACAACAAACAAAGGTTGTTTTGTTTTTTATTTAACTAAAGATCAAACTATAAAACCTAGAGCAAGAACTACTCACCAGAAAAAATGGAACCCTCGTCGGAAACCTCCCAGAACTCGCCGAAAAATGAAAAAGTAAGAAGATTACAGGAAAAATGAAGAAGAAAGTATGGCAGAGGATACCTGAAGGCAAAATGGTAAGAGGGAAGGAAGAGACTACGAGAAATCACCACCAAAGTGCTACGAATCCAAGCATTTTTAGAGAGAGAAAATACTGCTGAAATGGATCATTCCGGGAAAGAGAAATGAAGAAGAAGGACGGAAAAATGGGGGTTTGAACCCTTAAATATGGAGGCACGATTCCCAAGGCCCATCATTGCCTTAGGAGCCCCAAAGGGCGGCTGATAACACATGCTTTCCAGGCAAGCCATGCTCCAGCGATGGACAAGTGTCAAGTGAACATTGACACATAAGAGAAAGACCTCGGAGGTATAGAGATCCCACAGTCACCTTCTCTCACATGTAACTAAGGGCTGGGGGGTGATTGATATGCCCCAAGTGTCACCTCGGCTCAGAGACACCAACCTCGGCTGAGGATGTAGCCGACGCTGGAAAAGCCTTGGGTCCCTGACATCAGCCCTCGGCCATAGCAAGGTCGGCCCAGGCCGACACTACCACCAACCTCATCAAAGGGACACTACATGTATTATACGGGTTAGCGGCACTTTAGTTCAACTAGGTATGACAGCCTCGGACAGGGTTCGACCGAGGTCGCAGGAAGCCACACTTCTACCAAGGTCAACCTCACAAGATATCAGTCGATGCTCTCAGTGCATGCCAGCTCACCCTCGACCCAGGCCGACCCCTATCCATTGTCTCGGCTCAACTTAAGTCGAGACCTTCATGGTCCATCTCGGATTGAACGAGCAACTAGACTTTATCAACCTCGGCTTATCCCATGCCGAGGTCATGACTAAGCACGATGGTCGAGCACCTATTGACATTTGGAAAAGGACATGTGGGAACAAGTCAGTTATAACAAATCATTACCCACACGTGGGGAGAATATTTCATCATCATTCTCTACATGTGACAGTGACAGATGTCTTCTTCATATTGGGTAGATCAACACACACATGCTCATTGCATGCATGGGGGATACATTACACCCCCCAGGTACTATATATAGAGGTCATCCTCTACCTTGCAAAGGATCCTATTTTGTCAACCCTAGCTGAAACTTCGTCCAAATACACAGTAGAGAGAGAAAGCTTGAGAGATTGTATCCATGGCCATCAGTGCCTTATTTCAGTGAGTTGATACACACACACACACAGTGGACGTAGGCCAATTTAGGCTGAACCACTTATATTTTTTGTGTTCCCCCTCTTCTCCTCATCTCATTATCTTACCTTTTATATAACTGTGATGCCATTATTGTTCTTATATTGAGCTTGCAAACACCTTATCTGGTGGTGCTATTTCCAACATCATCAATGTGCATATTGGGACCAAGTGTCTGTGGAAATTTACAGAAATTAATTTCCTCAGTTGATTGATATGGTAGGACTTAGGAGTAGAAGTTTATTAGTATAGTTATGAGTTAGGATTTTAGTAATCCCGATCATGTGTCTTAGACCATTACTTCTCGACGATCGACGATGCGAGGTAGTAGTGTATTGGGAGGGTTCCTTGTTTGGATTTCGCCTCAATGAGACGTCCCACGCACGAAACCGAGCGAATGTCGGGAGTTGGGAAAGGTCTTGGAAACTAGGGATCTAATTAGGATAATACTTATATGACTAGATTAGGATATAGATTGACTTTAGGATTTTTAGAACGTAAAGCCCTTAAGGCCTGTAACACAGTTTTAGGATGGCGGTAAGGAGTTGACCATAATAGGTTTATGAGTTAACTCTAAGAAGGGTTGGGTACCTAGAATGGAGAAGTATAGGATCTTGAGTGATTTGGAACGGTAGGCCATAGAAGGTGGGGACTTTTCTAGATAGAGCGTTACGTCTGTAACCTATCTTTCGAGGAGTTGAAGTATGAGTTGACTTTTACTCCTGCACTCGTGTTGTTATGATCGGGAGTGGATTTTAACGAATGAGTCTTCGCCAGGAATGGTAAAGTATTAATAAGGAAGCATGTACCCATTGTTTATGCGTCTCACAGACTTAAATTTTTGTGAGAAGTATTATTCCCCGCTTGATTTAGAGTTCGTAGCTGTAGTATTCGCCTTAAAGGAATAGAGGCACTACTTCCTGGGCAGGAAACTGTTCTTTTCACGAGCAACAAGTTGGAGTTCATAAAGGACTATCGAATGGATATTCCCTTTTCGCTAAGGATATGCGGATAGGAGTAGTAGCTTATATGAATGGAAATTTCCGTTCGATAGTTCGGATCGTTTTATAAATACGGTGCTGTGTGTATGTGGCCTGTTGTAGTTGGATGAACAATTTGCCTGTTCGTTGGAAAGGAAACCACGGACAATATATTCTTTGGGATTGGAGTGGTTCGAGAATATTTCTTTAAGGATTGGTCTCGTTGAGCCACATACTTTTAAGGGCTACGCCAATGCGAATAGAAGTAAGTAGTGTTGGGGTTGAGCGATGTAGAGTTAGTGTAGTTATTCCTTAGTAAGGGTGTAACGTGATTCGGGAAGTAAGGCAATTTGTGCCAAGATAGTAGGTATCTCCTTCCGTAGTAGAAAGGTAGGATCGATAGTTTATGGGGAATGATTTGTTGCTATGTTAGAGCACGTAGAATGTAGACTGAGATCGAATAGCGATGACCTTAGTCTGAGTCCAATAGGGACTTCGCACCACCGAGGGGTTTATTAGGAATAGTAGAATGATAGTTAGTATAGTATACCTTTTATATAATTAAGTTTATACTGTATGCCTGAATTTTGAGGGCAAAATTCCCTTATAAGTGGGGGAGTATGTAACAACCCAGATTTTTGAGCGGCTATTTTATATTATTTTGCCTGATGGGCTAATTTTATAAAATAGGGGATGTAGGAGTAAATATTGTATCCCATGATATTCAGGGATAATATTTACTATGTTTGGTCTATTTACCGTATGAGAAGGAAAATAGCATTATATTGTGGTTTATTGCGTCGTTATATGTAAAACAACGGTTATGACTCATATGGAAATTTGAGTATAATTAATGAAATAAATTGAAGTTAGAACATAAAATTTATTCACGTTATCCCGAATGACAAAATAGGGGGTGCAGTTGTTTTTAGAATAGTCGAGATAGTCAAAATAAGTGCCATGTGTATTTTTGGGATTCGGGCACTTTTGATGCGGTATGACTCAATTAAGTTGATACGAGTCATTTTAATGTTGTATTAGCAATTAAAAGAGGGAAATTGTGTTTCAAGACCCGTTTAAGTTCCCCCACCCCTTTTCTTTCTTCATTTGTGTTGTAAGCCAAAGGAGAGAAAGAGAGAGAGAGAGAGAGAGAGAGAGAGAGAGAGAGAGAGAGAGAGAGAGAGAGAGAGAGAGAGAGAGAGAGAGAGAGTTGGGAGAAATGGAAAAAAAGAGAGAAAATGAAGATTTGAAGCCGAAAATAGTTACCACTGGAAGAGAATCCGAGACTACAAACCAGAGGAAAGTTTCTTACTTGCTAGATATTGATTTAATGTGATAATTTGCATGTATAGTTATACTTTTGGAGATTTAAACCATATTTGGGATTGGTAGGTTTGTAGTGATTAAACTTTTAATCTTGTAGTTTTATTTTATTTGAGTTAAAATAATTAGTTAGTTGATATGTAGGGATGATTGGGTAGAAGTAGTTGTTGTTGATGTTGTTGAAAAATGAAGACTTGGGGTTTTGGAGAAATTAGGGTTCTTAAACCCGTAGCCCAAATTGGGCATTTCTGCAGGGCCGAATCGATTCGGCGTTAGGGCGAATCGATTCGGATAAGGGGAAGGTTAGAGGTTTTGGAAACCGAATCGATTCGGGTTGGGGCCGAATTGATTCGGCTAAGGCAGAATGTCAATTTTTCTCACCGAATCGATTCGGCTTTGGCGAATCAATTCGCAACCAGGGGCGAATCGATTCGGCCCTAGGGTGAATCGATTCGGTTGCCCTGTTTTTGTGGGATTTTTCCTAATTTGATTTTTAGCCCTTTTTCTTTTAGGTCCAAGGTTTAGGGACCTTCCTTTGGGAAGAAATGGAGAGTCCTAGAGGGATGTTTTGGGTAGACTAATGATCTAGGATTAAATGGGATAATTAGGCTTACCCTGAGGGCTAGTTTGTATAAGTTAATGTCCGAATGATATAGGAAGTTAACCTAAAGATAAATTGGAGATAAAATGCAAATTTTGAGGCTTTTGGGAGATACTCCTTGAGGGAGGCTTACTTTGAGGGTTTATGTTATGTATTAACTCTTAGAAACTAGTTTGGGGTTCATAGCACTTCGGGTCTTAGGTCATTAATAAAATATGACACTAAGAATAAGAAATGTATATTATGGAATTGTGGTACTAATAAATATGTACTAATGATTTTGAGGATGTAAAAGTGAACGTTTTCAAAAGGAAAAAAAGTAATGTTTTTCATAAATGATCATTTATGGATTACACACCTCTCTAAATCGCTATCATAAGGGAAGTTGCGTGCACGTGGTGATGCCCCCTGGCTAATGAATGCAGGGTGGATATAGTCCCTAGGCCATATGAGCGTTTATTATGCTGCGCTGGTTAGGAGATTCTGGGTGTGGTCTTGACTTTCCCGCAGGCATATGGTCGCTTCCCGACGTTTGGTAGGTTCCCAAGTTGTCTTGTTTGATAGGCCCTGGAAGGTGATAGCCATTTAGGGGTGCGTCCAGTGGGGAAACCCGGAGGGACGGTCTTAGATTTGTTAAAGCACTTCATGATAATGAATTGGCTTTAATTACATTTCCCGAATGGAAGAAGGGAAATGGGATATATGGTTTGGCTTCGGATACATTTCCCGGATGGAAGAAGGGAGATGGAAGAATATGGTATACAAAAGTATTTTTATGATAATAAAAATGACTTTTGATTACACTTCCTGGATGGAAGAAGGGAAGTGGGATTTTATGAAAGGTAAAACATTTTATGTTAATAAAACTTTCTTTAAAAAGGTATTTTTCCGGATGGAAGAAAGGAAATAAAATTGGTAAAGAAATTGTTGAAATAAGAATTATTGGTAAACATTTGATAAAATGTTGTACCATTCATATATATTCCTTGAGAAGGAATTATGCTTTTAGATGGTGAATGGGTTCATTTATGTTTCCTGTAGTAGGTGTAGATGATTTCCCACATACATATATATAGTAGTTATGTGCTGAGGGTCTATTTGGATCTCGACGATCAACCTTGCCTAAGTATTAGTGTATCGGGGGGGTTCCTTGTTTGGATTTCGCTTTGCGAGAAACCCCACGCACGAAGAGGGCATAGTGTTGAGAATGGGAAGAAGTTAGCCCTTAGTACTTTGGGTTAACTAGAGCATCATCATTGATATTGCGCTAGGTTGCTTTTAGACTGAGAGGTGAGAAATTTATTGGTAACTGCGAGAGAATTACACATTTAACTGTCATGCATTTTAGTCACATGGGAATCATATAAAACCGGGCTCTGACACGTCTATATTTCTATGTTTTTGCATATACTCCTTGTCGTACAGGTGCTCTACCACATGGACACCCGTATTTACATTTTCATTTCGGTTGCCATGGAGCTACAGCATATTGCGGATGTTGTAGGTTATTTGTATTAGACGCTTCCTTCCATCTTACTCTAGTTATGTACTGTTTATTTATTCGGGCGTGTCGCCCAGGTGTTCCACTCACTTATTATATTGTAAATATTGAAATGTAATACTCGGTGTAACTATTTGTATTGGTATGTTCACCGACAGCTTATTCGGTGATAATTTATTCTATTGTTATTCTCTATTCATCGATTTTTGATATCCACCATTTTTACAAATGGGATTATCTAAGAGTTTTTCTTTTACTTATTAAATTTTATATTGACAGTCCGTTTTCTATAATGATTGGTGGTTATCTCGTGCTATTATTTTAATTGACAGTGATGTTGAGAATGGTCCATCTATGATTCCTGTAATTATTAGAGTAGTGGGCTGGCCACTTATTATTTTAGAAGGCGGGTTATCACACATGCATCCACAGCTGCTGCAGCAAACGTCTGACTCGAAGGAATCATCATCCAGGCGTCCCTGTGTCTGGACACCTATATATATATATATAGCAGGAGAGGAGAAAATAGAGAAATGGGTCAGAGCCCGAGTTTGAAAATATTTTGCAAGTGCATAGATGCCATATTTTAAAATATGAAATTTCTCATATTTAAATTGGTATCGCACTCTCATGATATACACCTCACCCCTATTTTAATAGTGCACACCTATCGCATACATTTCAGACATCCTAGTTAAGCTACCCCGCCTAACTAAACGCTATCACCCATCCTCAAAACCCTCAAAAACCCGAGTTCTAAGGGCTAAACTTCTCCCCATTCCCAACATTTCTCTACGTTCGTGTGTAGGGTGTCTCGCAAAGCGAAATCCAAACAAGGAACCTTCCCTATACACTACTACCTGGCAATGTTGATCGTCGAGGTTCATTAGGCCCTCAGCACACAACGCATACACACACACACACACACACACACACACACACACACACACACACACACATATATATATATATATATATATATATATATATATATATATATATATATATATATATATATATATATATATATATACACACCATTCGTATTCCAAAACTATCACTTTATTATATAAAATCTCATATATATATAGTTCTCAATTTAATAAACAAATCATAATTTAAATCCGGATATAATCTCCCAGAATGAGAATAAATCATTATTCATTTTACTCTTTACACCAGTTAAAGCTATATGACATCTCGCCTTCATATACAAGCAATATAATATACACACAAGTATATTAATCATCCCACCTAGCTATAACTTGGGGATGCAGTCCCATAGTGCCTATCCAAATCTGGGTTTACTCACTCTACCACGATACCAAGCCAGACTTACTCATGGTCAAGGTAAAAATACACAACGGTGGAGGCGAGCATGTTCCCTCTGCAAGTGGAGTACGCACATCGCACTCGAACGAGGGACTTTATGACTTGGGGATATACTCTCTCTACTCCTCAAGCCAAGGGATTCACCCACATCGCACAACCTCCATGGATCGCACTAGAGAAAAAATATAATCTGGTTGTCCAACCCTATGCCCGGGGAAGCCCGGGGAACCATCTTCTAAAGCACAAATATACCAATCACACAGACATATTTATTCTTCTCATCTTATATATATTTTAGTCACATAATATAT
This sequence comes from Sambucus nigra, assembly GCA_949130495.1. Classification (NCBI taxonomy): domain Eukaryota; kingdom Viridiplantae; phylum Streptophyta; class Magnoliopsida; order Dipsacales; family Adoxaceae; genus Sambucus; species Sambucus nigra. Next base: position 94,603,295 of record OX422214.1, read on the forward strand.
ATAATCTACATCACTTCTCAAATATATATATGGCTATAATTGCCAATCTCATATAGCGACAGCCAAACCCAAATGCTTCCACTTCGCAATAGCATATGAGTATTTAGACACTTAAAATACTAAATCCATAAGTATTCTCTTACTTAAATATAACTCGAAATATACCAATTCGTACTAACTAGATAACTATATTATCAACTTATCTTAATTTCCATAGGTATCGCACCACCTGTAATAGCCATTGTCGATAGGCGTATCGGTTAACCGCTAAATCATCTTTAGACCATATCCTAAATTCTATCCTAGTCACCTCGTAGTATTTACTCCAAATATATAATCGGCATATGAATACATCTTCTACGCTCATAATTATATATAATCGCTCGCCGAAATACCACCCCGAGTGTTACTCGCCTCGAACACTCCTAAATTAGTAAGTCATGGATTAGACTTTTAATTAACCCAAAGTATGCATCTCACTCCAGTAATAATTTAGAAGTCCCCAATCTATTTTTGGGAACCCCAATTGTCTATCTCCCCAATTTATTTTTTCTCAAAATTATTCATTAAGTGTCACACAATTTTGCACCCTCCTAGTCCCCAAATTAACTCCCTTATATGGATAGGAATAAGTCCCCCGCTAGTTATTTTCCTCACTTATATAAGATAGTATAACATGTAGAAGAATTATCTCTCATATAACAAAAATAGGGAAGATTGCCGAAATTGCTGAAGGGCCGATCGATCGACCAGGGCAACCGACTCTACTTCTTCTCCAACGAGTCTGTTTCGGCCATTAACAACCCACCAAGATTTTTATCTTCTCTCCCACCAACATATAACCAAAACCAATTATATATACACTTATAAAAGGGGTTCTAATCATCCTAGAACCATTTACAAACAATCAATTTCAATTAATTCTAAGTTTCTCACATCGAATGTTAACCGAGTTTTATCCGTTAAATCTTTCGAAACACCCGTTTTGATTCACGAAAACCCAACCCAAAATTCATTATAGTTTTTTATTACCAACTATGATATGAGATACGCATTCAAAAGTATAAAGCAAGTAAACACTTGCCTCATGGATAAAATCTGACGACCTCGAGTTGAATCCCGCGGAGTTTGGCCGGACATCCCCTTTTCTCTCTTCCTTTCTTTCCTTCTTCTTTTCTCTCTTTTCTTTCTTTTCTCTCACTCTCTCGTGTCTTATAGGGGAAGAAAAGGGGTTCATCCCTATTAAACCCAAAAATGACTCGTTTAGTCACTCGCAAGTCCCTACTAGTCCAAAAGTCCACATAACCTAAACAATACCCACATATACTCTTTTCTAACTATCTCGGCCATTCTGAAACCATCCGCGCACTCGAAATCTCCATCTGAGTCACTTAACTACAATTTACTAATTAAACCCAACATAACTCAATACGCATTTTCCAAATAAAATATTATCCTTCGTCACTTTACCCAACTGCGACATGTCATTAAAATAATCCAACTCATTTACTTAGTCTCAAAAGTAAATGTAGCACACACCAATAATAATCTAACGTTCATAAATACCAAAATTACTATTCACAGAAATTCCCCTAACTCCAAATTACGCCCACTTATGTAATTTAATTATTCCTAAAAGTACGGGGTATTACATACTTCCCGCCTCACAACGGAATTTCATCGTCCAAATTCGGATATAACTTGCACCACTAACCTAGGATCGCTAATTACACTGCGTCTTAGTACACCAAAGTCGAATGTAACTAACCCACATATCTCAAGGCTTATACTCTAACGCACTAGCTTAACTACAAGCTTATCTAAATATCTATATGCTACAACGCTACCTTATCGTAAGGTTGAATCTAACGTCACCTTGCACCTAGTGCTTCTATAATCGTATATAAAAAAAATGAGCCTATAATCACCACTCTAACGTATTGATCCCATCATAGATATGTTATTCTAGGCGTCCAATATCTACATCAGGACATCAATTTTTCCCTCAAAAGGAAACTACACTAGCTTTTGACTACTCCCGTCGGTCTCATCGCTTTTCTTGGGTGTGATAACTCTTATTGCACCCACACAATTGGATTATCGCGTACCTCCTACGATGTTCCATTCAAACCATTCCAAATCCATTTATATACTATGTCCCTTCTATTTTAGGAAGTATATAAAATCAACTTACCAAGGGGGGCATACACCTTTTAATCCGTGCCTATCTGCACAACCATTGTAAATGTCCGACACGTAACACTTTCTCTAAAAATGGGCCTCATTTCCTCGGCCTGGTACAAACACGTGGGTTTTCCTAACCCAAAAAATTCGAAATTAAATTCTTCTTGTACCTAAAAATTTAACCCTTCTCAAGGTTAACCCAACAATCTTCGTGTTGTTAACTCACAACAATCTTCCTATATTAGCGCCACTAGTTCTACTGGTCTTACTTCCTAACAACCCTAAGATCGATGTGTCTCCTACACACATAAAATTAGTACTATTCTAACTATGTCCCTAGTGCCCAAGACCTCTCTTGACTTTTGACATTTGCTCGGTTTCATGCGTGGGACGTCTCACAAAGCTAAATCCAGACAAGGAACCCTCTCGTTACACTACTTCATCGCATCGTTGGTCATCGATATATAATGGCCTAAGGTACACCATCGGGACGTCCTAAAATCATATCTTGTAATCGTACTAACGCGCTTCTATCTCTATGTCCTTCCACCTTGACGAAATGGAATGTTTAACCAATCGGGGCGCCTATTCTCCGTAAAAGTGTTACGAACATCATACCCAGAACATACTTACTCTAAATTTTCCTTCTATTTAAGGCCTGGCTATAAGTCTCAAATCAATTTCCTTTACCTTACCTCACCCACATACTTGCAGTGAGAGAACCATTTCAATGCTCTTCCATAGCACTTTTATTTCCATAAGCACGCAATCATTACATGGCTCTCAATCCATAGTGTTTTCCCCACACTATCTAACTTATTATAAAAACCAGCATCCTTGAATCCCGTAATATCTCTCCACTCCTGATGTCATTAAGGTTCGTGCATGGAGTGTCTCGCAAGAGAAATCCAAACAAGGAACCCCTCCGATACACTACTACTTAACTTTGTCAGTTGTGGAGGTCCGTTAGCTTCAAATATGTAATCGGGATAACCATATCCCCTCTTTCAACAAAACGTGGTCTAAACTCCTATTTCTTCCTAGGATCCATGACACAAGGCGCTTGTACTAACACTAAGTTCGTTGCGCAAACAAAAATGAGCTGAAACTCACAGCTTAACAAGAAATCCTCCATACCTTAAATCATACCTATAAGGTCGCCCATACTAAAATCGAGAAATTGAAACATCTACTCATCGAGGTTCCATCTAAACATATATTAAAGGCGAGCTCAACCTGTATCCAGGTGAGATATAGCACGAACAATCAGTTCCACCCTAGAACCGCGGATACGATAGTCGCGCAATCATCAGCCTGCTATCGCTTCAATAATTATAATAACTTTACGCTTATAATAGTACCATACTCGTATAACACATACAAAACGAGCAGTACAAACCAGATACAAATTCAAAATAGAACCCCGCTATTGTGAAAAAACATATAGACATATACTATATAATGTTACTGATACCGCCACAAAACTCGAATTACCCACACTAATCTAGGGTTAGCGAAATACCGTAACTCTATCTAGCCATGCAAAATATACCTCCTTCCTCCAAGGAAAAACTCGTAACAATAACTTCACCAATCTCCCTAACTGCTTCGATTGGTTCCCTGACATAGTACACTCATCTTAACCGAATCAAAACTACTCAAATTAATGCCCCATCTAGGCACCTTACTCTTGTCCTTTAACTCCTACCGGGCAAGGACTAACCGTGTGGTTCTACATTCCGCATTATAATCATTCCCTATCTCTGTCCACCCTGACCATGTTAAGGTTATCAATATCTCAATCTCTATAGCCTCAATCATAACAATCACCCTCGTAGTTACCTTAGCTCCTCTGACTAAAAGGAAACTTACTACCGGTCTCAATTGCCTTATTTCAATAAATTCCCCCGCATGGATGTCTGCCAATGGGGTTCCATGAACACAACCTCTCCATAAGTGTTATCAACACTTACTAGTGAACCTATCATTCCTCCGAACGGTTCTCTCTTCATTGTACCTTCCTTAATTCGGTACAAAGTTCACTTATTCCTATAATTTTGTATTCACTGTCGGCCTCCGATCGATCCTCATGTGAATACTTGAGAAACTGCATTCTCTTCGTTCCTGATAATCAAAAGTAACTAACGGTTATATCCATCCATAAGATCCATCTATGAGCAAAACATCTTGCTCCCTTAAATATGGTGACTACCATTCCCACCATTTCATTATTGCTCCCACGAGTGAAAAATTTTGCTGAACCTTTCACATATGGGCATTTCCATACCCTGCTCTAAGACAAAGCTTCTGAGCCTTCTACTCCCATTGAATCAAGCTACACTTACTCCGCACAGCTTAACTTCAACGTATGGTCCTTATCGAAGACCTTTCGAATCTTTTCCAAATTTAACTTCACTGAGTAATTCAACTTTAGCACCACTCTCTACTATAGTGGTATTTAGATAATTATAACTACTATACTTTAGTAGTCGTCGTAGCAATCCATAAAAATTAACATAAGGGAAGTGACCTCTATTGCGGTCCTCATTCCCAACTTCAACTTACAGCTCCAACTAAGCCCCATCTCCTGCTGCCCTTGAATTGGCCTTTTGTGGTCGCTCTTCATCGATCAGCACATGAATCTCTAATGAGCATGCAAAAGATTTACTATAATTTTATATAATGGCAGGAGAACGAAATCTCACAAGAGGAATCAACAATCTTAATCATAAAGCTCTATATCAAATCAAAAGCAACGCTGAAAGCGTAGTACGTCCGCACAGATTCCTAAGGACACTAGAACCTGATGCTCTGATACCATCTGTGACACCCTGCCTAATACAATACCGGGTGATCAATCTTGTACCAAATTAAAACAAGAGTCTCATATAGTTCAATCTCAGCATCACTGTCAAAAACCAATTTAATTACTAATAACCTATTAGGCTAGCATCAAATTATATGTTAACTAATATTTTTAACCAAACCATTTAAGTAAATCAATCACTACATCTTATATATACAAAACTGAAATGAAAAAAATTAACCGAACACTCTGTTTAACATAATACAACCAAATTGAATCCCTCACTAAAAGGCGGTAAAAGAATAAATGAATACAATTTCGGCCCGAGTGTTACTACCATGCTTTCTATCTAGATCACAAGAATGGAAGCGTCTAAAAATAAACTTGCATGCATCCACAGCTGCTGCAGCAAACGTTTGAGTCGAAGGAATCATCATCCAGGCGTCTATGACAAACCGCCTAATAAAATACTAGGTGATCACTCCTGTACCAAATTAAAACATGAGTCGCATATGGTTCATTCTTAACAACACTGTCGAAAACCATATTAATTACTAATAACCTATTAGGCTGGCGTCAAAATTTTATTTAACTAATCTTTTAGACAAATTAATCAATTAAAACAATCACACAGTTTATGTAAAAATGAAACTGAGATGAAATAAAAATAACCGAACACTCGGTTTAACAATATACAACCGAATCGAATTCGCATAAAAAGGCGGTAAAAGAATAAATGAATGCAGCTGAGTTATTAGGCCTAATGTTTATATAGTATCTCCTATCTAGATTACAAGGATAGAAGCGTCTACAGTAAACCTGCATACATCCATAGCTGTTGCAGCAGACGTCTTACTCGAAGGAATCGTCATCCAGGCGTCCTTGTGGCTGGATAATTATATATATATATATATAGCAAAAAAGAAAAAAAATAGATATACGGGTCAGAGCCCGATTTGTGAAAATATTTAGCAAGTGCATAAATTCTTTATTTATGAAAAATATGTTTTATCTCATATTTAAATTGGTATCGCAGTCCCATGAGATACCCCTCACCTCTATTCTAATAGTGCACACCTAGTGCATATCTCCTACATAATCCTAGTTAAGCTACCCTGCTTAACTAATCGTTTCACCAAAATTCTACAAATCCTATTTACCCAAGTACTAAGGGCTAAACTTCTCCACAGTCTCAACATTGTACCACGTTGGTGCGTGGGGTGTCTCGCAAAGAGAAATCCAAACAAGGAACCCCCCCCCCCCTCGATACACTATTATTTGGCAATGTCGATCGTCGAGATCCATTAGGTCCTCAGCACATAACGTATACATATATACCCATATAAATAAATATGCATAACATACTCATTCTATTTTTCATATCACAATTTAAGTCCGGATAAAATCTCCCGGAATGAGAATTTATTTCATATTCAATTTATCTCTTTACAATTATTAGAGATATATAATATCTTGTTCTCATACACAAGTAATATACTATATACACAAGTATAAAAACCATCCCAACGAGCTATAACTTGAGGATGCACTCTCTCAATGCTATCATCTTCTAAGAATTATTCACTTTATCCCAGGTTACCATATATCGGACTATTATCACACCGCTATGGTAATAAAATAAATCAAAACGTATGGGAAGCGGTCATAGTTCATCCCCGGAAATGAGACGAAATATACCCACCACGTCTCACCCCTAATAAAAACAATCACACAATAATAATGGATGCTATGACCTGGGGACTATACGCACCCTGATCCTCAAGCCAGGGGCCTCACCCACATCGTGCAGCTTCCCATGATAACAAAGAGGGGGTATGCTTAACATATAAATATATATACCATTCACACACACACACACATATATATATATATATATATATATATATACTTATCCGTATCATTTTATACATATACTTTAATCACATTGTATATGTATCTACATCATTTCTCAAATATATATATGTGGCCATAGTTGCCAATCTCACATAATGATGGCCAATAACCCCAAATGTTTTCACTCGTAATAGCATTCAAATATTCGCACACTCACGTAACTAAATCCCAAAGTAGTCTCTCTCTTCTTAGACTTTCGATAGTTTCATATCCCCAATCAACCTCTTAAATGACCCAAAGTCAATTCACAACTCCTCAAGTCCTTTAGATCATAATCCTCTATAATACTCTAATTTAGAAAGCTCCTAAGCTTTAAACTCAAAGAGGATAAGGAATAAAAATCTCCAAAATCTTGGGCTGAAAATAGAGTACCGGTCGATCAGCCCTGGACCCCCGGTCGACCGCGGTTTGTAGATAAGCCTAGGAATCAAACTAGTAGGCCCTTCTTCATTCATGCGGTCGACCGGCCATAGGGGCGCGATCGACTGGTCATACCAGATCCTCGAAAATCTGTTCTCCAAATTTTCCATCCAATAACCCAAAATTCCATTTTCATGGTTTCTAATATACACCAATATCATCACAAACATCTACACCATGAATTCTAACAACACATTAATACATTTTATTTTTCTCCCAAATTCAGGTTAGATTTTAGACTAACGATTTCGATCTCGGATAGCATTCCGTAGAAAAATCACTATAAATCCAAAAAAAATCAGAAAATATGGGTTAGCGCCCAAGCGATCGTATCGAAAAGATCTACAAAATTCATTTTTTGACAAAGAGCCGAATCGATTCGCTTCCTAGCCGAATCGATTCAGAAGTGACGCTGGTCACTATTCACCTTCTTCTCCAAAAATCCAAACCTCCATTTTTCACCATTTTTGTTATTTCTAATCTCATCCAACAACTTCATAAACATCTAATCTATGTTTTACAACTAACACATCAATTAATTTGGGGTATTAAACCATTTCTCTTAGATTTAAACCCTAAAACCATAAAAACACCAACTTATCATTTTAACCCATTTTAATCCATTTATTCACTTCATTTACATGGATTTAACACTAGAAATCATTAAGAGTTTACATTATATCAGTATGTAAACTCATATTCAAATTTTCTCAAATTTATTTTAAGGGTTCTAACCCAAAATCATATATTTTACCAACTATAATATGAGATTTATGCATAAATTGAAATAAAGCAAGTACACACTTGCCTGGAGGATGAAATCCGACGACCACGAGTCGAATCCGACGGAGTTTGGCCGAAATCCCCCATTTCTCCCTTATTTTCTCTTCTTCCTTCCTTTCTGTCTTTCTTATCTCTCTTCTTTCCTTTCTCTCACTCTCTCGTGTCTCTATAAGAGAGAAAAGGGTTTATCCCTTAATAAATCCAAAAATGATCCGTTTACTCAATTACGACTCTCTACTAGTCCAAAAATTCCCGAAATCCAAACAATACCCCCGGATACTCTATTCTGACTATCTCGGCCATTACGAGACCAACTGTGCAATCAAAATCTCTGTCCGAGGTACTTGATCGCAATTCATTATTTTAACCCAACACACTTAATGCGATTTTCCAATAAAAATATTACCCTTTGTCGCTTTACCCAACGGCGACTTATAATAAAATACTTTGACTCATTTACTTAATCCCAAAAGTAAATATAACATACATAAAAAATCATTAAATCCTTGAAAACCTCAAAATTTACTATTCAATATAATTTCTTAAATCCCCAAATTGCACTTAATTATTAAATTTAATTTCCCATAAAAGTGCGGGGTACTACATACTTCCCCCCTTACAACGGAATTTCGCCCTCGAAATTCAGATACAACCGATACTACCAACCCTAACCTAGGATTGTGAAACACTCCACATCCTAATGCCTCAAAGTGGAATGGTACTAACCCGATGGATCTTAACCATACACTCATTCAACATTCACCTATATTAAAGTTAATACTATATTACACTGCTACCTCTTATTTCCCTATATAATAGTTGGATTATCGCGTACCTCCTACGACATTCCATTCCACACACTCCAAATCCATTATGACTGTCTACCGGCATAATCTTCAACTTTATATACTTCGCCCTTTCTATTTTAGGTGGTATATAAAACCAACTTACCAGGGTGCCCACACACCTTATAACTCGTTCTTCTCTACACAACTATTGTAAACGTCTGACACGTACACTTTCTCTAAACAATGGGGATTATTTCTTCGGTGTAATACTCACACATGGGTTTTCCTAATCTGCAAAACTCAATTCTTCTTATATTTGGAAATCCAATCCTTCTCAAGGTTAACCAATCAATCTTCCCGTGGTTAACTTCCAATAATTTCCAGATATTAATTCCACTAGTCCTACTGGCCTTACTTCCCAATAATTCTAAGATCAAAGCTCTTCCTACTTACGTAAAATAGTACTATCCTAAATTGTGTCCCTAGTGTTTAAAACCTCTCTCAACTTTCGACATTTGCTCGGTTTCATGCGTGGGATGTCTCGCGAAGCAAAATCCAAACAAGGAACCCTCGCATTACACTACTCCCTCACATCGTCGGTCATCGAGATATAACGGTTTAAGGCAAACTAGAGGGACGTCCTGAATCCTACCTTGTTAACCTCCTAGCATACCTCTACTACTCTATCCTTCAATCTCGGCGAAATGGATAGTCTAACTAATTGAGGCGCCTACTCTCTCCAAATAGATTACAAACATCATACCTCAAAACATCCTACCTCTAAAATGTGCCTTTTCATCAAGGCCTGGCTATAAGCCTCAAATCAATTTTCTTTACCTTACCTCACCCATATACTTGCGATGAGAGAACAATTTCAGTGCTTCTACATAGCACTTATATCTCTATAAACATACAATCATCAAATAACTCTAAGTCTAGAGTGTTTTTTCTCTACACTAGGTGACTTATCGTCAAAACCCACATCCTCACATTCTATAAGATCTCTCCACTCCCAACGTCATTAAGGTTCGTGCGTGAAGCGTCTCGTAAGCGAAATCCAAACAACTTAAATTTGTCGGTCATGGGGGTCCGTCGGTTCAAATATACCACTGGGATAATCCCATCCCACCTATCATAAAAAAAATGGGGTCGGAAATCCTATTCCCTTATAGGAGATATACCGCATAACGCTTGTACTAACACTAAGTCCTTAGTGCAAACAACAATGGTCTGAAACCCACAGCTCAACGATAAATCCTATATACGTTAAATTATATCTATAAGGTCGTCAATAACTCAAAGCATGATAATGAAACATCTACTCAATGTATTTCCATCTACCCATACAAATAAAGGTGAACAAAACCTGTATCCTGGTGAGATATCGCAACAACAACCTGTTCCATCCTGGAACCGCGAATACGGTAGTCTTGCCATCGCTAGCTTGCTATTGCTTCAAAAATACAATAACATTATTCTTACAATAGTACTATACTCGTATAACATATATAAAATGAGTACTATGAACTAGATACAAATTTAAAATAGAATTCCGCTACTGCGGAAAAAAAACATATAGACATATGCTACATAACGTTATCGATACCGCCAACAAACTCAAATCACACACGAATCTAAGGCTAACAAAATACCGTGACCCAAACTTTATCACACAGAATATACCTCTTTCATCCAAGGTAAATCTTATAATAATAATAACTTTGCCAGTCTCCCTGACTGCTCCGAATGGTTCTCAGACATATTACACTGGCCCTAATCGAACCCAAAATTACTTTTATCAATGCTCCATCCAAGTGCCCAACTTTTGTCCTTAAACTCTTATTGGATAAGGAGTAACCGTGTGATTCTACACTCCACATTACAACTTACCCCATTTCCGGACACCCTGACCATGTTAAGGTTATTAGTATCTCAGACTCTATAACCTCGATCCTAAAAATATCCTTCATAGTTCCCTTAACTTCTTCGTCAAAAGGAAACTCCAATACTGGCCTTACTAGCCCTGTTTTAATGAATTCCCTAGGTGGATGTCCAACAAAGGGGTTTTACAAACACAAATTCTCCATATCACTATTTATTCACTGTCGGCCTCTGACCGATCCTTATGTGAATAATTCAAAACTACATTTTCTTTACTCCTGATAAACCAAAGGAACTAATGGTTATATACATCCATAAGATCCCTCCATTTAAAGTATTGCTCCCACGAGTGAAATATTTTCCTCAAATTTTCACATATGGGTATTTCCATACCCCACTTTAAGTTAAAGCTTCCGAACCTTCTACTTCCACTGAGTAATGCTAAATTTACTCCGCACAACTCACTTCAATGTATGGTCCTTATCAAAGACCTTATTCCCAATTTACTTCACTGTGTAATCCAATATTAGCACCATTCTCAACAACAGTGATACTGGAATGATTATAACTACTATACTTTGGTAGTCATTTCATCAATCCTAATTAACAACACAACAAGGGGAGTGACCTCTACTGCGGTCCTCATTCCCAACCTCAACTCATAGCTCTAACAAAGTCCCACCTTCCGCCACGTTTGAAATGGCCTACCTTAGTCTCCCTTCCTCGATCCGCACACGATTCTCAAACGAGCACGCAGAGGATATACTAAAATCTTAAGTAATGGAGGGAGAACGAAATCTCACAAGAGTAATAAACGATCCTAATCCTAAGGCTATATATCAAATTGAGTGCAACGCTGAAAGCGTAGTACGTCCGTAAAAATTCCTAAGGACACTAGAACCTAATGCACTGATACCATCTGTGACAACTCACCTAATAAAATACCAGGCGATCACTCATGTACTAAATTAAAACAGGAGTCGCATATGGTTCATTCTTAGCATCACTGTCGAAAACCAAATTAATTACTAATAACCTATTAGGCTGGCGTCAAAATTTTATTTAACTAATCTTTTAAATAAATTAATCAATTAAAACATTCACACAGTTTATGTATACGTGAGATTGAGATGAAATAAAAATAACCGAACAATCGGTTTAATAATATATAACCAAATCGAATCCGCATAAAAGGCGGTAGAAGAATAAATAAATGTAGTTGGGTTATTAGACCGAATGTTTATACAGTATCTCCTATCTAGATTACAAGGAAAGAAGCGTCTACAGTAAACCTGCATGCATCCATAACTGCTGCAGCAGGCGTCTGACTCAAAGAAATCGTCATTTAAGTGTCCATGTGTCTGGCCACCTATATATATATATATATATATATATATATATATATATATACATATATATATATATATAGCAAAAAAGAAAAAAAATAGATATACGGGTCAGAGACCGATTTGTGGAAATATTTAGCAAGTGCATAAATACTTTATTTAAGAAAAATGTTTTATCTCATATTTAAATTGGTATCGCACTCCCATGAGATACCCCTCACCTCTCTTATAATAGTGCACACCTAGCGCATATATCCTACATAATCCTAGTTAAGCTACCCCGCCTCACTAATCGTTTCACCAAAATTCTACAAATACTATTTAACCCAAGTACTAAGGGCTAAACTTCTCCCTAGTCTCAACATTGTGCCACGTTCGTGCGTGGGTTATCTCGCAAAGAGAAATACAAACAAGGCCCCCCCGATACACTACTATTTGGCAATGTTGATCGTCGAGATCCATTATGCCCTCAGCACATAACGTATACATATATACCCATATAAATACATATACATATACATAACATACTCATTTTATTTTTCATATCACAATTTAAGTCCGAATAAAATCTCCCGGAATGAGAATTTATTTCATATTCAATTTATCTCTTTACACTTATTGGAGATATATAATATCTTGTTCTCATACACAAGTAATATACTATATACACAAGTATAATAACGATCCCAATGAGCTATAACTCAAGGATACAGTCTTTCAATGCTATCATCTTCCAGGAATTACTCACTTTATCCCAGGTTACCATATATCGGACTATTATCACATCGCCATGGTAATAAAATAAATCAAAACGTATGGGAAGAAATCATAGTTCCTCCCCGAAAATGAGACGAAACATACCCACCACGTCTCACCCCTAATAAAAACAATCACACAATAATAATGGACGCTATGACCTGGGGACTATACGCACCCTGATCCTCAATACAGGGGCCTCACCCACATCGCGCAACTCCCCATGATAGCAAAGAGGGGGTACGCTTCACATATATATATATATATATATACCATTCATACATAGATATATATATATATATATATACATATCCGTATCATTTTATATATATATAATGTAGTCACATCGTATATATATCTACATCATTCCTCAAATATATATATGTGGCCATAGTTGCCAATCTCACATAACGATGGCCAATAACCCCAAATGTTTTCACTCGTAATAACATTCAAATATGCGCACACTCACGGTACTAAATCCCAAAGTAGTCTCTCTCTTCTTAGACTTTCGATAGTTTCATATCCCGAATCAACCTCTTAAATGACCCAAGGTCAATTCGCAACTCCTCAAGTCCTTTAGATCATAATCCTCTAATTTAGAAAGCCCCTAAGCTTTAAGATCAAAGACGAGAAGGAATAAAAATCTCCAAAATCTTGGGCTGAAAACAGAGTACCGATCGACCGGCCCTGAACCCCCGGTCGACCACAATTTGTAGATAAGCCTAAGAATCAAATCAGCAGGCCCTTCTTCATTGACGCAGTCGACCGATCGTAAGGGCGCGATCGACCGGTCATACCAGATCCTCGAAAATCAGTTCTCCAAATTTTCCATCCAACAACCCAAATTCCATTTTCATGGTTTCTAATATACACCAATATCATCACAAACATCTACACAATGAATTCTAACAACACATTAATACATTTTATTTTTCTCCCAAAGTCAGGTTGGATTTTAGACTAACGATTTCGATCTCGGACAGCATTCCGTAGAAAAATCACTATAAATAAAAAAATAAGAAAAATACGCGGTCGGCGCCCACGCGACCGTATCGAAAAGATATAAAAATTTCATTTTTTGAGAAAGAGCCGAATCGATTCGAAAGTGACGCTGGTCACTATTCATCTTCTTCTCCAAAAATCCAAACCTCCATTTTTGTTGTTTCTAATCTCATCCAACAACTCCATAAACATTTAATCTATGTTATATAACTAACACATTAATTAATTTGGGTATTAAACCATTTCCCTTAGATTTAAACCCTAAAACCATAAAAACACCAACTTATCATTTTAACCCATTTCTTCAGTCCATTTACATGGATTTAACACTAGAAATCATTAAGAGTTTACACTACATCAGTATGTAAACTCATATTCAAATTTTCCCAAATTTATTTTAAGGGTTCTAACCCAAAATCATATATTTTACTAATTATAATATGAGATTTATGCATAAAATGAAATAAAGCAAGTACACACTTGCCTAGAGGATGAAATCCAACGACCTCGAGTCGAATCTAGCAGAGTTTGGCCGAAATCCCCCATTTCTCTCTTCTTTTCTCTTCTTCCTTCCTTTCTCTCTTTCTTCTCTCTTTTCTTTCCTTTCTCTCACTCTCTTGCGTCTCTTATAAGAGAGAAAGGGGATTATCCCTTAAAAAACCCAAAAATGACTCGTTTACTCAATTAGGATTCCCTACTGGTCCAAAAATTCCCAAAGTCCAAACAATTCGCTCGGATACTCTATTCTGACTATATCAGCCATTATGAGACCAGCCGCGTAATCAAAATCTCCATCTGAGGTACTTGACCGCAATTCACTATTTTAAACCATCACAACTTAATGCGGGTTTTCAATAAAAATATTACCCTTTGTCGCTTTTTCCAACGATGACATATAACAAAATACTTCGACTTATTTACTTCATCCCAAAAGTAAATATAGCATACATCAAAAATCATTAAATCCTTGAAAACCTCAAAAATTACTATTTATGATAATTTCTTAAATTCCCAAATTGCACTTAATTATTAAATTTAATTTCCCATAAAAGTGCGGGGTATTACATCGTCCTTGTGTCTGGACACCTATATATATATATATATAGCATGAGAGGAGAAAATAGAGAAACGGGTCAGAGCCCGAGTTTGAAAATATTTTGCAAGTGCATAGATGACATATTTTAAAATATGAAATTTCTCATATTTAAATTTGTATCGCACTCTCATGATATACACCTCACCCCTATTTCAATGGTGCACACCATCGCATACATTTCAGACATCCTAGTTAAGCTACCCCGCCTAACTAAACGCTATCACCCATTCTCAAAACCCTCATAAACCCGAGTACTAAGGGCTAAACTTCTCCCCATTCCCAACATTTCTCTACGTTCGTGCGTAGGGTGTCTCGCAAAGAGAAATCCAAACAAGGAACCTCCCCTATACACTACTACCTGGCAATGTTGATCGTCGAGGTTCATTAGGCCCTCAGCACACAACGCAAATATAAAAACTCTCTCTCTCTCTCTCTCTCTCTATCTATCTATCTATATATATATATATATATATATATATATCACTGTTCTAAAAAAACCCGCCTAGACTCCTCCTAGGCACGCCTAGGCTTAAGGCTTGGGAGAAACGCCTCGCCTTACGCTTTTCATGCCTTATTCTTAGTATAGCCCTTAAGGCGCACTTTTTTTCTAAGAACAACAATGCTTTAGTGAAACGATGTCGCCTTTTACAGAATTTGTTTACAAACCGGACCATTATCTTATCCAAAATAATCAAATAGTATTTTAATTTACAAATATTCAGACATATTTTTATGATATGTGCAATTTTTGTATTTTAATAGCCTTGTTATGGTTAAAAAATATTAAAATATATTAAGAAGGCCTAAACTCCTTTTCACGCCTTTTCACGCTTATGCCTGCCTGGGCTTCTAAGGCTTAAGGTTTGGCCTCCACGCCTCAATCACGCCCCACGTTTTTTATAACCTTGATATATATATATATATATATATATATATATATATATACCATTCGTATTCCAAAACTATCACTTTATTATATAAAATCTACTATATATATAGTTCTCACTTTAATATACAAATCACAATTTAAATCCGGATATAATCTCTCGGAATGAGAATAAATCATTATTCATTTTAATCTTTACACCAGTTAAATCTATATGATATCTCGTCTTCATATACAAGCAATATAGTATACACACAAGTATAATAACCATCCCACCGAGCTATAACTCGGGGATGCAGTCCCATAATGCCTATCAAAATCCGAGTTTACTCACTCTACCACGGTACCAAGCCAGACTTACTCATGGTCATGGTAAAAATACACAACAGTGGAGGCGGTCATGTTCCCTCTACAAGTGGAGTACACAGATCGCACTCGAACGCGGGACGATATGACCTGAGAATATACTCTCCCTGCTCCTCAAGCCATGGGAGTCACCCACATCGCGCAGCCTCCCTAGATCGCACTAGCGAAAAAATATAATCTGGCTGTCCAACCCTATGCCCGGGAAGCCCGTGGAACTAACCTCTAAAGCACAAATATACCAATCACACAGACATATTTATTCGTATCTTATATATACTGTAGTCACGTCGTATATATAATCTACATCACTTCTCAAATATATATATATATATATATATATATATATATATATATATATATATATATGACTATAATCGCCAATCTCATATAGCGATAGCCAAACCCAAATGCTTCCACCTTGCAATAGCATATAAGTATTTACACACTTCAAATACTAAACCCATAAGTATTCTCTTACTTAAATATAACTCGAAATATACCAATTCGTACTAACTAGATAAGTATATTATCAACTTATCTTAATTTCCATAGGTATCGCACCACCTATAATAACCGTTGTCAATAGACGTATCAGTTAACCGCTAAATCATCTTTAGCCTATATCATAAATTCTATCCTAATCACATCGTAGGATTTACTCCAAATATATAATCGGCATATGTATACATCTTCTACGCACACAATTATATACAATTGCCCGCCGAAATACCACCCTAAGTGTTACTCGCCTCAAACATGTAATACCCCGTACTTTTGACTATAATTATTTTTGGGATTAATTAATTAAATTGCGTATTAATTGATAATTAATCCGGGTTATAAATACTAATGAGATGCGAATTGGTATTTGATTATGTGCATATATGATTATATATGTATTTGGTATTATGAAATTTGTCGTGAGATTTATATACGACATTTTTAGAAATTTTGTTGAGACGCGTGGGACCGCCGCGTCACGGTATAATATTTTATTAATAAAAGTGAATTTAAAATCTATAATCCGTATGGTCGTTTTGAGTGCGCCAACGCGTCCGGAAGGGTCGAGATAGTCAGAAAACACTAGCCGGGGGTATAGTTTGGGTCCCGGGGTATTTTTAGGCCATACCGGCAACTTAAAGGGTATTTTGGTAATTTTACATTTTGAGGAATTAAAAGTGACGAAAATTGGTGATGTAAATCTGATGTGGAATTTGGCCCACTAAGCCCATAACCAACCCATATTAACCTAGAAAGCTACGTAGGTTATCATTTAGGTTTTCTAAGTTTCCCCAAATCAAAACCCTAGCCACCTTAAAGCCACCATTGGAGAAGAGCTTGGAGAGAGAGGAATTTCTGCAGAAAACTTCATCTAATCTACACCAAACTCAGAGACAACCAAGGCAAGTGACTTTATTCCATTTAATTTCTGAGAATGTTTCCTCCATGTTAGAAAATTCGGATTTATGGTTTGTTCTTGAAGAAAATATGAAAACCCATGTAGTTTAGATCACTGAACTTGAGAAATGGTGAAGAGAATTGCATGTAGTATGATAGGTAGATGATTTCCCTTATAATAATTGTGATTTGAAGGAATTAAAACGAAATAAATTCTGGGATTTGATGATGATATAAACCTAGGGTTCATGTTCTAGAGAAATTGGGAAAAGTATAGAGATTTGTAATTTTGGTTGATGTTATGATGATTCAATCCTTGAAAACATGTTAGGAGATGATGTAAATATGTTTAGGATGAATTAGAGACCCTAAAACGTTATTGGGATGAACTTTGGAAGAGATTATAATTGTTAAAAATGGTGAAAAAACGATTTGGGAAAAATCTGGGCCGAAACTGGTAGCTCGTTAGAAGCAGCCCCCAGGTCGTTCGAACGAGCTTCTAACGAGTTGACCAGTCGTTACTAATGAGTAGGGATTTTGTTCGATATCTCGTTCGAACGAGATATCGTTAGAAGGGACAGTTCGTTCGAACGAACTGGGATCTCATTCGAACAGCCTCGTTCGAACGAGACTTCTAACGACCTGACAGTCCAAACTCGTTCGAAGCCTCGTTCGAACGAGACTTCTAACGAGCTGGCAGTTTGGTTCTTTTTGGACTGTTTTGACTTTTGGAGTTCCGTAAACTTGTTCTAGGATATAGTTAACCTTCGTAGTGATAGGTTTGGGACATTTGGGTATTTATGAGAAGGAATTTACATACGAGAGTGTATTACATGGAAGGTTTGGGTTGAGACGGGAGTATCTACTACGACGTGAGATAATTATGACGCGTATAATTACAAACCAGAATAGTATGAATTGTGATAAGTATAAGCTAGTACGAGTATGCAATATGTACTACGATTAAAATACGGTATTACTAAGATGTGTTTACTTAGTATTAGTATATGGATTGTGCGTATGACATACCTACCATACTTGCTATCACGGGAGGTTGCGTTCGCTTAGGACCCTCTATTCCTTGTGTGCCTACGGGGGGGATATAGACTGGTACCTTGATGAACATAGGTCATAGAAAGACTTATTGTGATATTAATAAGTCCGCTGACCGTGGGAGCGTAGGTATGTGCGTGACCCACGTGATGGTGACTGTGTTCGCCTCCACTATTTGTGATTTGTGTTATCTGGACTATTCCTGAGAGATTCGGAATATGTGATCCTTATGTACGTGATGTACCGGGATGGATAGCAGAGTATGTGTGCACCATAGCTTAGATTGCGGGGTGCTTGTATTGTATATTTATGATATGAATAATATACATTAAATTAATGGGAATCCTCATGTTAATGTTGTAAAAATATTACGGTATTGTTTCGAGATATATAATGAGTTAACTGATAGTTATATCAATGGCATATTTAGTAACTGAGTTTACGTTCAACCTCTATTTAATTACGAGCGTTGTTATGTTAAATGGAACCGGGTAATATGGGTAGAACCTTTGGCAGTCTAGCTAGTTATGTTGTCAGTTAGCTAGTAGTATGGGCCGTTATAGATGGGTACTTACGTTAGGAGTGCACAGTTAGATGAGAGGTGAGAATATCATGCGAGTGTACGTCCTAACATGTACTTTGCATTTAATGTTTTAAATGTTTTTAAAGCACTTGCAGGTTTTTAAAATATAACTCCACATTCGGGCTCTGACCCGTTTGCTTTTCAAATCTCTTTTCTTTGTAAAACCATTTTAGGTGCCCAGCCACAAGGACACCAAGCATAGGATACTCATTCAGGTGACGAGCTGTAGCTGCTTGTGGAAGCTACAGGGATTTGCATGTAGACGCTTCTATCTTTTGGATTCCAGAGTCACCATCTATCAGTTGTAGGGCATGTTGCCCATTTCTTTAGAGCATCTTTTACATTTCAGTTTTCAGACTTTAGCATGTATTGTTTCAGTTTATTTATTTCAGTTGTGGGATTGTAGTGAGGAGTTTTTCCTCCAGACTTTATTTACTGTTATGTGATGGTTATTCATTTTACTTCAGTATGGTGAATGGTGTTATTTATTTCTTCATTACATTTGTTGCATGTTAATCAGACTTAAATTAAAATTTGGCAACTTGCTTTTTAAATACTAGGTGGTTAGTAATATTAAAATGTTTTCGACAGTGATGCTATTAACTGAGCCAACTTGGCATTTTGAATTAATTTAATAAAGGAGTAGTTACCCGGTATTTAATTAGTCGGGGTGTCACAGGTGGTATCAGAGCATCAGGTTCTAGTGTCCTTTAGGATCTGTACGGCTATTATGTTTCCGCTACGTTTCTTTGATATAGAGCCCTATATTTTAGGACTGTTGTATTCTTTTTGTGTATGCTTCGTTCTTCAGCTTTATTAAGTTTATAACCGTGAACTTATAAACTTCATTCTTATTTCAGATGCCTCCACGACGTGCACGACGAGTTCCCAGGAATGCTATGCCCGAACCCCAGCCTGCTCCAGTTCAGGGCATGTTGAACGCCGCTGAGGTTGCAGCTATAGTAGCTCAAGCGGTAAATGCCGCGATTGCCGTTATTCAGTAGGCACCACCACAGGCCCCGGTTGCCGCGCCAGTACAGGTTAATGCATTCCCGTCTGCTTGGGAGCGTGTACGTGACACTTTTCAGAAAGCGCATCCGCCAGAGTTTGCTGGTAGCTCAGATGTGGTAGTCTCGAGCCAATGGAGGAAGGACATGCAGAGGCATTTGAGGATGCATGAGTGCACTGATATTCAGAAACAGGTGCTAGCTACTTTCAAGCTAGTAGGATCTGCGCTACAGTGGTGGGAGTCTATTACCACCGCGGAGGAGAGGGATACCCTCACGATTCAGGAGTTCTGGGTGCGGTTCGACCGCAAGTACTTTCCGTCCGCAGTTCATACAGAGATGAGGAGGAAGCTGATGAGTTTGAAGCAGGAGGGCAAGACAGTGGCCGAGTATGAGGCCAAGTTCACTAACCTGTTGAATATCGTTCCAGACGAGATTCCAACAGAGAAGAGGAAGATAGAGAAGTTCACCGACGGGTTGAATTGGAGGATCCGTCAGAATCTGCTTGGGAATCTATCGTTGGCCACGTATTCTGATGTGGTTAACGCTGCATTGTTTCACTGCCAGGACCACCGTTTTCATATGGCCGAGGGCAAGCGGTCGGGGGAGTCTAGCCATCAGGGCAGGACTGGAGGACATGGTGCCAGCGGGGCACAATCTGGTCAGGGGCAGAGGCAGAGTGAGCAGGGCTCCCAGCAGGGGGATAATAAGAGGTTCCGGTCAGGGGACTACAGGCAGGGACAGGGAGGTTTCCGCCAGGGCCATCAGGGTCCAAACGGCCATCAGGGCCAGCAGGGGCAGAATGGGCAGCAGTTCCATCAGGGCCAGCAGGGCCAAGGGAGGAATGGTAACGGCCACCAGGGCCGGGGACAGCAGGGGCAGAGGGGAGGGAACTTCCCAGGGAAGTGCTTTACTTGTGGCAAGACTGGCCATAAGAAGCAGGATTGTCCTGATAGGGGCAGGGCCCCACAGCAGCAGCAGCAGGGTGCTCGCCAGGAGCCACAGAGACCTATGTTTCCCGCCGCTCTTCCCGCACCGCCACAGATGGCAGCATTGCCACCCATTCCTGCAGTCCCAGCTCAGCAGGGTCAGCTACAGTATGGACGTGTCTACAACGTCCACCAGGCTGCAGTTCCACAGGCACCGCCCGCGATCGAGGGTACGTTTCCTATCCATGGCACTATGGGTCGGGTGTTATTTGATACGGGTGCTACACACTGTTTTATTGCTACACACTTCGCGAAAGCTTTAGGATTGTTAGCTACGGCACAGAGCACAGTGACGTGTGTCGACTCACCATTAGGGAGTGGGTCACTTATTTTCTTTATATGCCGGGGAGTGGGGGTAGAGGTTAGTGGTTTGGTATTGCCTGCGGACATGTTAGTGTTAGACATGCATGTTCACGATGTGATCATCGGTATGGATTGGCTCGTATCATATAGGGCATGATTGATTGCTTCAGCGGGAGCATTGTTTTTGCCATTCCGGGGCAGGAGATGTTTATAGTGGCGATGCCTCGCCCAGAGGGAGGATCGACCGCTCATCTGTATTACATTGAGGAGGATACCTCTAAGCAGGTTGTGATTCCTTTGGATTCGATCCCAGTTGTCAGGGAGTATTCGTATGTGTTTCAGGAGATACCAGGCTTACCACCCAGTCGAGAGATAGACTTCGTTATAGATTTGCTACCGGGTACGAGACCTATAGCACGTGCATCGTACCGTATGGCTCCAGCTGAGATGCGAGAGCTACGGGATCAGATAGAGCAGCTGTTAGGGCAGGGCTTTATTCGCCGGAGTACCTCACCTTGGGGCGCTCCAGTTTTGTTTGTGAAGAAGAGGGATGGTTCACTGAGATTGTGTGTGGACTACCGAGAGTTGAATAAG
The DNA here is from genome assembly GCA_949130495.1 of Sambucus nigra. NCBI lineage: Eukaryota > Viridiplantae > Streptophyta > Magnoliopsida > Dipsacales > Adoxaceae > Sambucus > Sambucus nigra. The sequence goes on from OX422214.1 coordinate 94,625,453, forward strand.
CTCACGATACGAAATAAGTATCCGTTGCCTCGAATCGATGACTTATTCGACCAGTTGAGAGGAGCTTCTTTCTTCTCGAAGATTGACTTGAGGTCGGGATACCATCAGTTGCGTATCAGGGAGGAGGATGTCTCGAAGACCGCGTTCTTGTCGAGATATGGTTCTTACGAGTTTCGGGTTACGCCTTTCGGCTTGACCAACGCTCCAGCAGTGTTTATGGACTTGATGAACAGAGTGTTCAGGGATTTTCTAGATCAGTTTGTCATTGTCTTCATTGATGACATTCTGGTTTACTCTCAGACAGAAGAGGAGCACGCCGAGCATTTGAGGCAGGTTTTGCAGACACTGCGTCAGAACGAGTTGTATACAAAATATGAGAAGTGCGGGTTTTGGCTGAAGGAAGTCCAATTCTTGGGTCACATTATTTCCGACCAAGGGATATCTGTTGATCCGGGGAAGGTATCAGCGGTGAGGGAGTGGGGACAGCCCACGACACCAACGGAGATTCGTAGTTTCTTGGGTCTAGCAGGATACTACAGGAGGTTTATTCGGGGTTTCTCGGAGATAGCAGGTCCTTTGACACATCTTACTCGTAAGGGTGTGCCATACATCTGGAGTGATGCCTGTCAGTTGGCATTCGATGAATTGAAGGACAAATTGACCTCAGCACCTGTGTTAGCATTGCCGAGACCGGGAGTTGAGTATTTGGTTTACACCGATGCGTCTTTGCAAGGACTGGGAGGTGTATTGCAGCAGGAGAGATAGGCCATAGCTTATGCTTCCCGTAAGCTTAAACCTCATGAGAAGAATTACCCTACGCATGATTTGGAGTTGGCGGCAGTGGTATTTGCCTTACGGATTTGGAGGCACTATCTTTTGGGGGAGAAGTTTCGCTGTTCACGGATCACAAGTCACTACAGTATCTGTTCACGCAGAAGGAACTAAATATGCGGCAACGTAGGTGGCTTGAGTTTGTGAAAGACTACCAGTTCGACATCCAATACCACCCGGGTAAGGCTAACGTGGTAGCAGACGCGTTGAGCCGCAGACCAGCAGATGAGGTGGCAGAGGTGTGGAAAGCTAAGTGGAAGGAATTGGGACACCAGGATGCAGTGACCCGATCTTTCATGTCTGTGATGACCGTTACACCGCAGATTATCACGAAGGTAGTACGGGCACAGGCTAATGACTCGTTCTGTCAGGAGCAGATAGTTCGATTACTTGCAGAGGGAGCCGAGTCCTATACCGTTAGCTCAGACGGAGGATTACGCTTCAATGGGAGATTGGTAGTTCCGGAAGGGGAAGAATTGCGGCACGATGTGATGGCCGAGTCGCACGGCTCACGGTTCGCAGTACATCCCGGAGGGGACAAAATGTACCAGGACATGAGACGCCAGTATTGGTGGAGCGGTATGAAGAGAGATATCGCTGAGTTTGTCTCGAAATGCGCCACTTGTCAGCTTGTAAAAGTGGATCATCAGAGACCAGCAGGATTGCTACAGCCATTGGAGGTCCCGGTGTGGATGTGGGAGAGCATATCCATGGACTTTATCACGGGGTTGCCTACGTCGCAGAGGGGTCACGACTCCATTTGGGTAATTGTAGACAGGTTGTTCAAGGTCGCTCACTTCTTACCCGTAAGGACTGATTACACTACGGGACAGTATGCCCAGCTCTTCATTTCAGAGATTGTGAGACTTCACGGTGTGCCCCTAAATATCGTGTCTGACAGAGACAAGATATTTGTTTCGAGGTTTTGGGAAAGTTTCCAGGAGGCAATGGGAACGGAATTGCGGTTGAGTACGGCTTATCATCCGCAGACCGATGGGCAGACAAAGCGCACCAATCAGATGTTGAAGGACATGCTACGCATGTGCATTATTGACTTCGGGGGTGGATGGGAGCAGTACCTTCCACTGGTGGAGTTTGCTTACAACAACTCCTATCAGTTCACGATTGGCATGGCTCCGTTTGAGGCATTGTACGGTAGGCCTTGTCGTTCCCCAGCATGTTGGTTAGAAGTGGGGGACAACAAACTACTTGGGCCGGAAGTGATTCAGGATACTTCGGCAAGGACTGAGTTGATTCGGAGTCGCATTCGGGTAGCTCAAGACAGGCAGAAGAGTTATGCTGATGCGAAGAGGTTTTTCAGGGAATTCCAAATGGGGGACCAGGTTTTTCTCAGGGTATCTCCAATGAAGGGGATTATGTGATTCGGGAAGAAGGGGAAGCTGGCACCGAGGTACGTGGGGCCGTTTCCTATTATTGAGCGGATCGGACCGGTTGCGTATAGACTTGGACTACCGGAGCACTTGCATCGGATTCACGACGTGTTCCATATTTCCTCGCTGAGGAAATACCTTAGAGATAATTTGGCTCATTCTCACATTGCTGTGGAGGACATCGATCTCCAGCCGGATAGCTCCTACGAGGAGGGGCCAATTGCTATTTTGGACCGAAGCGAAAGGAAACTGCGGTCAAAGATAGTCCCGTTAGTGCGTGTTCAGTGGCGACATCACAATGTCGAGGAGTCCACATGGGAGCGCGAGGATGAGATGCGCGAACGTTATCCAGAGCTGTTTTTAGCAGGTACTTTCTAGTTTCGAATTTCGGGACGAAATTCAGTTATTAGGGGGGAAGTATGTAATACCCCGTACTTTTGACTATAATTATTTTTGGGATTAATTAATTAAATTGCGTATTAATTGATAATTAATCCGGGTTATAAATACTAATGAGATGCGAATTGGTATTTGATTATGTTCATATATGATTATATATGTATTTGGTATTATGAAATTTGTCGTGAGATTTATATACGGCATTTTTAGAAATTTTGTTGAGACGCGTGGGACCGTCGCGTCACGGTATAATATTTTATTAATAAAATTGAATTTAAAATCTATAATCCGTATGGTCGTTTTGAGTGCGCCAACGCGTTCGGAAGGGTCGAGATAGTCAGAAAACACTAGCCGGGGGGTATAGTTTGGGTCCCGGGGTATTTTTAGGCCATACCGACAACTTAAAGGGTATTTTGGTAATTTTACATTTTGAGGAATTAAAAGTGACGAAAATTGGTGATGTAAATCTGATGTGGAATTTGTCCCACTAAGCCCATAACCAACCCATATTAACCTAGAAAGCTACGTAGGTTATCATTTAGGTTTTCTAAGTTTCCCCAAATCAAAACCCTAGCCACCTTAAGCCACCATTGGAGAAGAGCTTGGAGAGAGAGGAATTTCTGCAGAAAACTTCATCTAATCTACACCAAACTCAGAGACAACCAAGGCAAGTGACTTTATTCCATTTAATTTCTGAGAATGTTTCCTCCATGTTAGAAAATTCGGATTTATGGTTTGTTCTTGAAGAAAATATGAAAACCCATGTAGTTTAGATCATAGAACTTGAGAAATGGTGAAGAGAATTGCATGTAGTATGATAGGTAGATAATTTCCCTTATAATAATTGTGATTTGAAGGAATTAAAACGAAATAAATTCTGGGATTTGATGATGATATAAACCTAGGGTTCATGTTCTAGAGAAATTGGGAAAAGTATAGAGATTTGTAATTTTGGTTGATGTTATGATGATTCAATCCTTGAAAACATGTTAGGAGATGATGTAAATATGTTTAGGATGAATTAGAGACCCTAAAACGTTATTGGGATGAACTTTGGAAGAGATTAGAATTGTTAAAAATGGTGAAAAAACGATTTGGGAAAAATCTGGGCCGAAACTGGTAGCTCGTTAGAAGCAGCCCCCAGGTCGTTCGAACGAGCTTCTAACGAGTTGACCAGTCGTTACTAACGAGTAGGGATTTCGTTTGATATCTCGTTCGAACGAGATATCGTTAGAAGGGACAGTTCGTTCGAACGAACTGGGATCTCGTTCGAACGAGACTTCTAACGACCTGACAGTCCAAACTCGTTCGAAGCCTCGTTCGAACGATACTTCTAACGAGCTGGCAGTTTGGTTCTTTTTGGACTGTTTTGACTTTTGGAGTTCCGTAAACTTGTTCGAGGATATAGTTAACCTTCGTAGTGATAGGTTTGGGACATTTGGGTATTTATGAGAAGGAATTTACATACGAGAGTGTATTACATGGAAGGTTTGGGTTGAGACGGGAGTATCTACTACGACGTGAGATAATTATGACGCGTATAATTACAAACCGGAATAGTATGAATTGTGATAAGTATAAGCTAGTACGAGTATGCAATATGTACTACGATTAAAATACGGTATTACTAAGATGTGTTTACTTAGTATTAGTATATGGATTGTGTGTATGACATACCTACCATACTTGCTATCACGGGAGGTTGCGTTCGCTTAGGACCCTCTATTCCTTGTGTGCCTACGGGGGGGATATAGACTGGTACCTTGATGAACATAGGTCATAGAAAGACTTATTGTGATATTAATAAGTCCGCTGACCGTGGGAGCGTAGGTATGTGCGTGACCCACGTGATGGTGACTGTGTTCGCCTCCACTATTTGTGATTTGTGTTATCTGGACTATTCCTGAGAGATTCGGAATATGTGATCCTTATGTACGTGATGTACCGGGATGGATAGCAGAGTATGTGTGCACCATAGCTTAGATTGCGGGGTGCTTGTATTGTATATTTATGATATGAATAATATACATTAAATTAATGGGAATCCTCATGTTAATGTTGTAAAAATATTACGGTATTGTTTCGAGATATATAATGAGTTAACTGATAGTTATATCAATGGCATATTTAGTAACTGAGTTTACGTTAAACCTCTATTTAATTACGAGCGTTGTTATGTTAAATGGAACCGGGTAATATGGGTAGAACCTTTGGCAGTCTAGCTAGTTATGTTGTCAGTTAGCTAGTAGTATGGGTCGTTATAGATGGGTACTTACGTTAGGAGTGCACAGTTAGACGAGAGGTGAGAATATCATGCGAGTGTACGTCCTAACATGTACTTTGCATTTAATGTTTTAAATGTTTTTAAAGCACTTGCAGGTTTTTAAAATATAACTCCACATTCGGGCTCTGACCCGTTTGCTTTTCAAATCTCTTTTCTTTGTAAAACCATTTTAGGTGCCCAGCCACAAGGACACCAAGCATAGGATACTCATTCAGGTGACGAGTTGTAGCTGCTTGTGGAACCTACAGGGATTTGCATGTAGACGCTTCTATCTTTTGGATTCCAGAGTCACCATCTATCAGTTGTAGGGCATGTTGCCCATTTCTTTAGAGCATCTTTTACATTTCAGTTTTCAGACTTTAGCATGTATTGTTTCAGTTTATTTATTTCAGTTGTGGGATTGTAGTGAGGAGTTTTTCCTCCAGACTTTATTTACTGTTATGTGATGGTTATTCATTTTACTTCAGTATGGTGAATGGTGTTATTTATTTCTTCATTACATTTGTTGCATGTTAATCAGACTTAAATTAAAATTTGGCAACTTGCTTTTTAAATACTAGGTGGTTAGTAATATTAAAATGTTTTCGACAGTGATGCTATTAACTGAGCCAACTTGGCATTTTGAATTAATTTAATAAATGAGTAGCTACCCGGTATTTAATTAGTCGGGGTGTCACAAAACACTCCTAAATTAGTAAGTCCTGGATTATACTTTTAATTAACACAAAGTATACATCTCACTCCAGTAATAATTTAGAAGTCCCCACTCTATTTTTTGGAACCCCAATTGCCTATCTCCCCAATTTATTTTTTCTCAAAATTATTCATTAAGTGTCACACAATTTTGCACCCTCCTAGTCCCTAAAGTAACTCCCTTATATGGCTAGGAATAATCCCCCCCCCCCCCCCCATAATTATTTTACTCACTTATATAAACTAGGATAACATGTAGAAGAATTATCTCTCATATAACAAAAATAGGGCAGATTGCCGAAATTACCGAAGGGTCGATCGATCGACCCTGAGAGTCGATCGATCAATCGACTAGGGCAGCCGACTCTGCTTCTTCTCTAATGAGTCTGTTTCGGCCCTTAACAACCCAAAAAGCTTTTTATCTTCTCTTCCACCAACATATAACCACAACCAACTATATATACACTTATTAAAGGGGTTTTAATCATCATATAACCATTTACCAACAATCAATTTCAATTAATTCTAAGTTTCTCACTTCGAATGTTAACCGAGTTTTATTCGTTAACTCTTTCGAAACACCCGTTTTGATTCACGAAAATCCAAACCAAAAATCTTTATAGTTTGTTATTACCAACTATGTTATGAGATACACATTCAAAAGTTAAAAGCAAGTAAACACTTGCCTCGTGGATAAAATCTGACGACCTCGAGTCGAATCCCGTGGAGTTTGGGTGGACATCCCCTTTTCTCTCTTCCTTTCTTCCCTTCTTCTTTTCTCTCTTTTCTTTCACTCTCTCGTGTCTTATAGGGCAAGAAAAGGGGCCCTGTTAAACCCAAAAATGACTTGTTTACTCAATCGCTCGTCCCTGTTAGTCCAAACTTCCCCAAAACCTAAACAATACCCCTGGATACTCTATTCTAACTATCTCGGCCATTCCAAAACCAACCGCGCACTCAAAATCTCAATCTGAATCACTTAACTATAATTTACGAATTAAACCCAACATAACTCAATACGCATTATCCAAATAAAATATTATCGTTTGTCGCTTTACCCAACTGCGACATGTCATTAAAATAATCCATCTTATTTACTTAGTCTAAAAAATAAATGTAACACACACCAGTAATAATCTAACGTTCATAAATCCCAAAATTACTATTTACAGAAATTCCCCTAATCTCCAAATTACGCCCACTTATGTAATTTAATTATCCCTAAAAGTACAGGTCATTACACCCTCATTCTCCACCAAGGCTACACCAAGTCCCCGTGAAGGTCCCACCAGGTAACCTCATTTTTTTCAAATTGCATTATAACCCACTTAAAGTGTGGTTTTTATCATTTAAGCATACTATTTTTAAAGGTTTTTAGCGAGAAAAATATAAATAAAAATAATTTTAACAAAAAAATAGTTATTAATGAAAAAACTATTTTTAACAAAAAACATAGTTTAATTAAACGAAATAATATTTTAAAAAAATAATAAAATAAATTACAGTTTTTTTTTAAAAGAAAGAAATTTTAAAAAGGATGGTAAATTTGTGGGGAAGCTTTTAATTTCTATATATGTAATAAAATTTTGCTAACAAAGTGAAAAAAGGAAATCAAATTTTCATGTGGATGAGTATTGGAATTTTTGAAATATAATTTAGAATTAAATTGAATAATTATATTTTTATTTGGGAATATAATTTAGTATTAATGTTGTGAAATGGAGTTTTTTATTTTGGGGATTTTATATTGGGTCTTGTAGTAAAGAGAGTAAATAAAGTGGGTGTAAATGAGGTGGGTGTGATTTAAATGTCTCACATATAAACAATACGAGAAAGTGAAAGAGTATATGACTAAAAGACAAAAGATGAATATTAATCTTATAGTCAAAGAGGCTATGATATAATACTTTGCAGTGATGCAAAGCACCATCAATCAGAACACATGGTGCCCGTTTGCACGACGTGTGATTGGGCGACTTAAAGAGCATTGGGTGCTTTAATGGCACACTTGAAACTTCGCACATGTGCATTGTTGCTCAGAGTGTGGGAGCTTAAAGTTTTGTCAAAGTCAACCGGATCAACGGTTGTGGTTAATTGATCTAATAAAAGGACGTTATAACTCAAGCGGGTTGATCTAAATCATTGAATTGACTCGTGACGATTAATTTAGGGTGCATTTATTCACTTACAATGTGGACGGTGCAATCGAAAGAATTTCAAAAGTACTTAATCCAACGGTTGTTGAGTCGAGCACTTAAAAAGAGGTGACTGTCCATGAACAGCCACCAAAATGGCTATAAAAAGAGTTTCAGCCATCTATTTTGGACACCATAAATTGCCCTATTCTCATATATCCGTCCTTTACATTTTGGAATTATGATTTTCATTTCATAGTGTTCTCAGTTTGATCAAAGCGTACATAGTTTGCATCAAATAAGTAACATCACTGCATTATATAATGAAGATAAATTTCTATTATAAACTCCAATATGTACTCACGGATTTCATCCGAAGGGGAAGAAATATTGCCTAAAAGACAATATTCCTACAATGTGCCCTGCAGTAACTTGGGTTCGTAATTTTATCTATTATTATTCATTTGTAAATTTCCAGCAAAAAGTATCATGAAAATTTTTCCATGCCAAATAAGGATAATCAAATATATAAAATAGTGGATAAGTTTTTTGTCACCTACAATTACATTTGACGAGACAAATAGGATATATAAAAAAAACTAAATAAAAAAAATTTAATCTAAAAATTGTCGCTACATATTATGAAAATTTTAATCTTTTCTATCATGCAATATCTCAGTGATATTATACATAATTTTTTGAAAAAAAACTTTGGTTTGAGTTTACTATTGGGTCTTAAGCTTGTGCAATTAGGGAACGGTGTTGGATGATCAGAACATTTAATATGATGGGGGCTATTATTTTAAGTGACAATATAACTATAGTTGACTATTGCAGTGGTAAAGTTGAACCCCAAGTATCATAACTATCCTAATTCATGACATACATCACCTCAAGTCACAATGAGATATTACTCCACTTTCTATTATTTTCATCTTCAATTAAGTGTCAACTCGTGCGATGCACGATCGAGTTTAAAACTAATAAATTTTATATAATTGTGCATTGTTAGATATTTATTGAGAAATATACAATAAATGTAAGATATTGTGGACTAAATATTACAAAATCTGTTCTGGTGCCTTTCTAAGATATTTTATTTTGGAACATAAAAAAGGAGAAATAGTTCCATGCGTGTAGGGTACCACGTGTTCATGCTCAACACATATTCGGACACGACATGTATGCACGTTTAAAATTATTTTCCCTATAGTGGGAAAGATGTGGGACTCATATCACATACGTGTCGTGTCAATATTTGTGTTGACCACCATCACGTGGTGCCCTCACACATGATACTATTTCTTTAAAAAGAGTCTTATGAATTAAAATTGAAGCATTGTTCACCTAATTTGATTAAATGAAGGAACAATGTTTACCAATTATTGTTCATTCCACTATAGTATTAGTTTATAGTATATATGAAAAAAAATCTTTATTCTTCAAGCATTTGTTACAGATAATTCTTAATACATATTTATGTATTAAAATCAGTTCTATTGGGTTTACACAAAAAGGTATTTAATATTAGTTTGAACTAAAATACCAATACCAACTAAAAACGCCACACCTTAGATCCACAAAATCCAAACAATTAACCTAACTAAATAAATAAAGTAGACAAAATACAAAAGGTTGGAACAATAGCAATAGAAGTTTTTCATTCTATTGAATAACTAAAAAATAAATTATATATATTTCATATTTAAGCATACAACACACTTATTATATTATCGAAAAAAGAAAAGGAAAGAAAAATAACCATTGAAAATCATCAGATTTTTATTTTTCATCTGTGTGAAAAAAAATTACGATAAAAATAAAGATATCAATGAATCTCGGAAGTTGCTTCATTTATTTGCGATTGTATAAAAACCAAAATAATCCCCACTAATACAAAAAAAACACATAATAGTAACAATACTGGAATATAGATAAGAGTAGCACTAGGGGGACCCAGAAAAAAAACCCACTTCGTAAACCCAGTGCATAAGACAAAAATGAGTACAAGTTTTTAATGCACATTTTGATGCCCTGGCGGGACCCGCAACAATAATGTATAAGTTTTTAATGCTCTGGGTTTATGAAATGGATTTTTTTCTGGGTCTCCCTAGATTTATTCTATAGATAAAGGTGACCAGAATCACAAAAGAACTTACTTATTGGAAAAAATGGACCATGGTTTTACACAAGTTTTGGTTCTCTTCAAATTGGTCTCCACACATCTGAATAAGTTACGCATCACTTAACATTAAGGGTCCGTTTGGCAACCCAATTCCAAGGCTTGGAATTGGAATTGAAAGGCCAATTTGAATTCCACGGAATTGAAATTGGCCTTCCAATTCCAATTCCAAGATTTGGAATTGGATTGCCAAACGGACCCTAACAGTTTACAATATTAAAAAATAGAAATACAGAAAACAAAAGATATATAATACGCAACTCACCATTATAAAATTTTATTCGCGAGGGGAATATACCTAAAAAAAACTTTGATCTACAAAAAAAAACTCTAAATTGAAACATAATGAGAAAAAGAGAACTAAGGAACAGGGGTAGAGGAGTGTACCATTGATCGGAAAAACAAAGCATAAAACAACAAAAATAACAAATAGAATATAAAAAATTTCAAACTCGTATTTTGCCAGTCAAATTAAATACCAGAGAATATACCTGAGAGATTTGGACACAAAAAGTCCAAATATTGTACCAAAACCTGTAAAATTTAAAGCAAAGTCAAAAATATAAATCCAAAAGTAAATACCCATATGGCATACCTAACTTGTCTAAGAACCCATTAAACACCCAAAGAGTAGAGAAGTATCATGTGCCTTGAGGTGAAAGAAAAAGAATAATTCAAAAATGATAAATTTACCCAATAGATAAAATATTAATCACAGCTACGAACTAAAGTTCCAAAAAAAAGTTATATCTTACAATCAAAATATTAATCAAAGATACAAACATATATTTATTCAATGAACTTGTTGATAAGCATATAACCCTTAAATGAACTGAAAGTGACTCAAAAATAACTTACCGGCTCGTTTATATTGAATAACCTGTAAAAGAGAAAAAATGAAAATCATAAGTAAGAAGAGGACGGGATAATGGTAATAAAAAGTGAGTTGAGGAAATGAAATGGGTTCAGAAGGGTGGGAGTCAAGTACGTTAAAATGAGAGGAGTTAAGACAGAGAAAATGAAGTGAATAAAGATAAAGTTTGTGTGAGGGTATTAGGATATTGAAAATTATTTAATTATTGAATGAGTTATCAACATGGAATATTCATGAATAAGAGTAATTAAGAGTAATTAAACCTGATGTTGTGCATTTTGGAATCCTTATTATACCTCTGATACAATAGTATTAAAGGTTAATGAGATTTCATAATGGAAGAGAGAGAGAAAAAGACAGATATAGAAAGAGACAGAGAATTTGAAAGAGAGTTGGAGTAAACCACATATCTTTCTTTAATTAAATTTTTTACTCTATCCTTTTGATTATCCACCCTCTACCATTTTATTATTAATTTGTTATGCCTTTTCACAATTTGTAATAGTATTTATCTTATGTAGCAAGAATAATTCTTCATTTTGTTAGTATAATTTAGGTTTGTATGTGGCATCTCTTGATAGAACAATTTCATCAATGTGTGGCCATCCCCGATCCTCATCGTGCGGGTGGACGCGTGGAGGAAAGGATCCTTTGGGTCTCGCGCGTCCCTCTCAGGAGCGCTTCGACCGGCGTCGTTTGAGATGTGATGTAAAAATGTAGAGAGATTCAGAGTCGTCAGTCTATTTTACTCAAAACAGACAAAAGAAAAAGGGGAAGCCACCCCGAAGGATGGCATCCAAAGACATACTGGTGCGTGCAAAACCAAATGATTTGAGAAGGGTTCGGAGGCTTAGTTACGAAATGGGAAGGTGTTAGGCACCCATTCCGCCCTTTCGGTCTCTCATGGATATTTGCTATTTTCCTTTATATTTCCCCCCGTGATATGTGTGCATGTGTATATATAGAATGGAGGTAGGAATCCTCGACTTATATCATGGAAAAGATAAAGCGAGTCATTCGTAGCAAGATATAAGAATAATATTAGAAAAATAAGATTTACACAATTAACCCTATGTTGATCGTTATAGTGGAACGATAACACATATGGAGTAATGCGTCACTAAGGGTAAGTATATAGAACATAAGGAAAATGGATTTAGAGAAGATAGAAAATGAGAGAAAAAGTGAGAAAAAAGACTCGAGTCTCGGGTTTTACCCCGAGATGCCTACATAGCCTATAAAAGCATCAAAGTCCACGTAGTTCGCATACAAAACGAGGGGTGGGGTTTATCCCATAAATCCAAATGGGGATCTCTTATTTGTGAGTGTGTGTGTGTGTGTAGAAAAAGTGTTTTAGTTGTGAGAAAAGTGTGAAAAAAGTATGAGAATCCCTATTTGGAATTTATGAGCAAACCTTCTTTTTCTTATTTTTGGGTTTTATGAAAATAAGAGATATGCAATAATACTAAATAAAAAGTATATTAGGATATGTGAAATGAGATAATAAAAGTTCTAAGTAAGAAAACAAGTTATTGGGAATTTAAGAGAATTTATAAGAGAGAGTTTGAGAAAGTTGGACCTTCTTGAAGATCTAAAGCTTGATCTTGAATGTTGGAGAGCATACCTTGCACTTGGATGATGATGGAGAGTGGATAATTCACCAAGTTTGATGAAAAGTATGATGAAAAGTGGAAGTAAAAAAGGGATTTGGAAGTTGAAATCACGTTGCCTTCGAGAGAGGTTTTTAGGATTCGCTACGAGAGATTTTTATCAGATCTGGGATCTCCTTGAAAATGAGGTGAAGGCCTCCTTTTATAGGCCCAGGTAAGTGCCGATCGACATATACCTATTCCTGCCTATCGGCAGGGTCTGGAACCTGCCATTTGGCAGTGTGCTTCAGGCTATTTTGGAAGATTGGCCGTCGAGGGCAAATCGTTGGTCAGAATCGCGCATGGGGCATACCATTGGAAAGGTAATTCAGAAACCTTTGAAAGTCCTTGAGACCGCTATCGGGTTCAGGAGTTCACTTCGGGTCAAATATGGCTCGGAAGCATTTATCACTCCATTGGATGGGGAATCGTTCGGACGCAAACGAATTGTTCATCCGCATAGTAAGTCCGAATTGTGCACGGGGAAGCTTGTTGGAAAGGTTAGGAGATGTACTTCGATATTCTAAAGAGTTTGACCCAGTTTGGAGAGTTAACTTTGGTCAACCGGGCCCGAGAAGCGTTCGGTGACCTCTCGGAGTCAAACAGATCGTTCGTTCGCATGGAAAGTCAGAATCGCACACGGGATGGACCATTGGAAAGGGTATTCAGTTCCCTTCAAAGATTCATTCAGCCTCAATTGAGCTGAAGAGTTAGCTTCGGTCAAATAGAGCCTGGGAGCACCCAGTGGCCTTTAGGTCAGGTTTCGAACGCAAACAGATCGTTCATCCTCATGGTAAGTCAGAATCGCGCACGGGGTGGTCCATTATAAAGGGTATTCAGTGCCCTTTGAAGATTCATTGAGTCTCGGTTGTGACAAAGAGTTTGAATTTTTGCTCAAACTGAGCCGGGGAGTGCTTGATGACTTCTAGGTCAATACTCGGGACACGACCTAGGTTTGTAGTGATGAGAGGAGATACTAGGGACCTATGGAGAGTTTGGGGGGTAATAGAATGGGGTGTTGACAGAGCCCCTCGACGAGTGAGTTTGGAACAAATGATGACCGTCGAATAGACACCATATGATGCTTTTGAGGGAGTATGACCGATTCATAGAGTCGAGGCTGATTCTGAGGACCTAAGGAGTGTGCTGGGGATGATCAATTCTGTGGGTCAAAGACAAAATAGGCTTAGGGTAAAGGTCTAATAACCGAGGTCAATTATAACCTACAGAGTGGTGACGACCGAGGACTAGGGTCAATTCTGACCCAACTCAGGTGACGATCCAAGATCGGGGCCAATTCTGACCCAAGAGTGGTGACGACCGAGGATCGAGGTCAATTCTAACCTAACTCAGGTGACGTTCTAAGACTGGGGCCAATTCTGACCCAAGAGTGGTGACGACCGAGGATCGAGGTCAATTATGACCTAACTCAAGTGACGATCTAAGACCGAGGCTAATTCTGACCCAAGAGTGGTGAAGATCGAGGATCGAGGTTAATTCTGACCTAACTCGGGTGACGATCCAAGATCGGGGCCAATTCTGACCCAAGAGTGGTGACGACCGAGGATCGAGGCCAATTTTGACCTAACTCAGGTGACAATCTAAGGTCGGGGCCAATTCTGACCCAAGAGTGGTGACGACCGAGGATCGAGGTCAATTCTGACCTAACTCAGGTGACAATCCAAGACCGGGGTCAATTCTGATCCAAGAATGGTGACGACCGAGGACTGAGGTCAATTCTGACCTAACTCAGGTGACGATCCAAGACCGGGGCCAATTCTGACCCAAGAGTGGTGACGACCGAGGATCGAGGTCAATTCTAACCTAACTCAGGTGACGTTCTAAGACTGGGGCCAATTTTGATCCAAGAGTGGTGACGACTGAGGACCGAGGTCAATTCTGACCTAACTCAGGTGACGATTCAAGACCGGGGCCAATTCTGACCCAAGAGTGGTGATGACTAAGGATCGAGGTCAATTTTTCCCCAACTCAGGTGACGATCTAAGAACGGGGCCAATTTTGACCCTAGAGTGGTGATGATCGAGGATCGAGGTCAATTCTGACCAAACTCAGGTGACGATTCAAGACCGGGTCCAATTCTGACCCAAGAGTGGATAAAGATTGGATTTTGATTCTGCTGGAGAAAAAGCTTTATGATTTTGATCTGATCTAGGGAGCTGATAGCTGGGGAAGCTTTTAGCAGACCTCACAGGGGGAACAACCTATTTTGGGTTCTGTAGGAGAATTCTGCTGGGGAAGTGATCAAGTGATCCTTAGGGATCCTCTGGAGCCTTACCGGGAGGAGTTTTCACTTGGTTTTTGAGGATTCCGCTGGGGATGAGGGGTTTCGCTTGAGGAAATGCGAAATTTTCTTGGTAAAAAGGATTTTAAATCCTTCCTGGGATTTTAAGCAATTTTCCAGGGATTTTTTAGCCTTTCTGGTATTTTCTAGGAATTTCTGTACGAAATTTAAGGGGGGGTTCTGGTCGGCATAGTATGAAGGGTGACATTCGGCAGTGGCACGGACTTTTGGGCTACCTCGAGAAGGAAAGGGGTCAGTGCTGATCTGTATGGTAGTGGTAGGTGCCGATCGGCATGGCGCTTGGCATCTTATAAAAAGGGGACGAATCCCCATATTTTTTCACAGCTTTTTTTTTTTTGCTTTCTCTCTCTCTGCGATTCTTTTGCAAATCGTTCTAGCATTCCGATCTTTAGGAAATGGCCACTTTTGTGAGTACTGCAGTCCATCGGGAGTGGTTGACCGTTGATGACTGGGCAAATGTGGATTGGAAGGACAGGGTGCCCCTTGCTTTGGGGAGTGAGAACTCTTTTGATGCGTTTGAGCCTGTTGCGGATGAGCGGACTTTGCTGCGGGAGCCATCGCGTCATCGCTCTTCGAGAGTGATCCCCAACGGTTATGTAAGTAACCCGACCTTTGGCATTTTTCTCTTTTAGTGATTTTTCTTTCTTGATTTTTGATGAGACTTTTCTTTTTGCCAGTCTGATATTTCTTTGAAGAACATGCGTGCCCGCGGGATGACGGGTCTCAAGGATGTCTGGGAGCATCTCCCACCTGTGGTGTGCTGGGTGGTCTCATCAGTGGGTTTTTGGAGGTTGGCATCGGCACTGGATGTGACGCCTCGTTCGACGGCGTTCTTGTGCGCTCTGGGAGAGAGGTGGTGGGACACTACCCACACCTTTCATTTCGGCTTCGAGGAGATGACTTTGACTCCCATAGACGTGCAGCAGCTGCTGGGGCTAGATTGTGATGGAGAGTAGATAGAGGTGGATCGCTCTTTACGGGTGATACTGTAGGCAGTGCATGCGAGACTTGGTGATGTAAAGAGGATAGTTTCTGGAGATTCTATCCATCTATCCCTACTGAAGGACGTTATGTTGGGAAGGGAGATTGATGTGGAGGATGGTCTGCAAGTGAGGCTCGGTTATTTATTCTGCTGGTGTTGGGAGGTTTCATGGTGGCGTCGAGCGGCGACGTCGTCCATTTGTGGTTTTTGTCGTACCTGAGGATGTTTTCGAACATCCCCTTCTATGATTGGGGGAGTCTGACCTTGGTGACCCTTTACTCCTCTCTGGATGCATTCATTCGGTGCTGCCGGCAGACCTTTATTAGGGCTACGTACCTTCTTGAGGTATTTCTTTATCTTGTGAATTTCTTTTCATGCATTTGCATTTTCCTTTCATGCATTCGCATTTTCCTCATGCATCTCTTTTTGTTTGCAAATTCAGACGTGGTTCTATGAGGTGATCGGGTGCAATACCCCGATGATCTCTTTGAAGGACAACACCGTTGGGGACTTTTGCCGATTGTATTGATGGCGTAAGGCCAATCGGCAATCAAAGGGATCTCTCTCCCTGGAGGCGGTGTGTGAGGTCTTAAATGACCTGACCAGTGGTAGGGTAAGACTCTTTCCATTTCAGTCTTGGTTTTTGCACCTTCTGATCTTGTATTGATTTATGCTCGCTTGGAGATTTTCAGGTGACCTTTTATCCCTAGGGGACAGCCATTCAGGATACGGGGGTGATCGGGGTGAACGCGCGAATGAGACATTTGCTGGTGCATGAGTTAGGCCATTCCTGGTACCTTGGGGAGAGGGTGGTTCGTCAGATTGCTGAGGAGGAGATGGCGGTGCCACCCACGCAGCCTCCTACGTCTATGAGGCGGGAGCGACTGTTGTTAGAGGATGAGAGGATTACGGTGATGATCAACGAGTCCTAGTTATTGTACACCGATACGGCTGCGTCGTATAATTATATGGATTTTGTGACGATTTAGTTGATGGCGCCCATCATATATGATGCGTTACCTTTCCTTCCTATGGGTTCAAGTCGGGCGGTGGGATCTTCCCATAGCGGCGGTGGTCCGTCGGCATTTTTGGAGACGTCAGAGGTCCCTTTTGTGCGGTTACATACCTCTTCGTACAACATTCGATGGACTCATGGAGGGATGGTGCCTATATTGCACCGTCCTCATGCGATGGATCCGGAGGATTTGGGTCTGACAGAGGAGGTCCTTCGATCTATGGTATAACTTTATGTTCCTTTCTCTCATTCTTTTCTGTTTTGGTCATCCTTGCTTTGATATTGATTTTGCCTTTTCTTGTAGCAAGTCCGGGTGTCGACCACTTGGCTAAGGGACATCAGAGACTGGATATCTTCGGCGACTACCCATATTCGGGATACGATTCCTATTCCTTCTTTCTTGGTGTCATCTGCCTCGTCTGGGGAGGACTCTGGCTCGGGTATTGGTGGTGCATCATCTCACCGTAGGGGGAAGAGAACATGTCGTAGGGGTGGAAGCTCTTAGTGAGAGAGAGAGAGAGAGAGAGAGAGAGAGAGGGGGGGGGGGATGTGGGTTCAGGCTGAGTCCCGTTGTTTTTTCTTTTTTTCTTTTTATTCCTGCAAAATTAATGTAACACAGAACACAAATATATGCAATGCAATGGAGTTTTTTATTATCTCTTATCAATGATGAATGAATGCATGCACATGCGCTTTTTACTTTGCTGCTGAGACCGTAAAAAGGAATATTTTTGGAATTTTTTGAAGGAAAGTTTTTAATTGAAAAGGGAAATTATATAAGGAGAAAAAAGGGATTCTTGAAATTTTGTTGAGAATATCAATTTATTTTTATTTGAGTTTTCTGATTTGACAAAAGAGGAAAAGAGGGAAATTTCCAAAAATGGGCGTTGCCGATCGGCAAGCACCCTGACCTGCCTATCGGTAGTTCAGTCCAGTCCCATCAATTGAAAGCTTTGAACGGTACCTTCTTCAGCCTTTAGTACCTTGTGGGATAGGATTTCCTCCGATTTCTGCAGGGATTATGTCCCTTATGAGGGTTTTCAAGTATAAAAAAGGGATGAGGGTGAAGTTTTTTCATCACACCTTTGAATTCTTACCCACTTGTCCATTATCTTTTATCCTTGCAAGATGGCTCTCCCTGGTAGCACCGAGTTTGACAACTACCTCGAAGCCTTGGAAGTTATGTGCTCTTATAATTTCGACTACGATGCTTTCAACATGCGTCGAGTCTCCCTGTGGCGCAATCGGCCTCTTGAGTGGAACGTGCTGATGGCTCCGGTGCAATTCTGGTATCCCAAAGACCATGTATTCGGCTTTGGGTTGGAAGAAGTTTGTCCCACCTACGAGGAGTTTTCTGCCATGCTGGGTGGAAATCCCAGTGTTGCTGCGGCTTTGCCCGAATTTTTCCATTCTCCTAGGGATTTGTTGGCCTGGCTTATTTATATTTCGCCTTCAGCGGCTACATCATTGGTTGTTGGAGGAATGATCTCCCTCCCGGCAGTGCTGCAGTCCGTGCATTTGCAGGAAGTAGGTGATGCTGGCTATGCTGGAGCCATTGTTCTGGGTCTGGTTCCCAAATTGCTGCTAGTGACTAGGGGGTACGAGTGGACCTACAACTTGCATCCATTACTTCATGGATGTCATACCATCGCAATCCTGCGACGGTGATACTAGCGGAGACCCTGAATGGCCTGGATGCCTGGAGAGAAGGCTGTTCTGACTTTTTGAGGGGTTGCCCTGTGATGTTGTTCATGTGATTGTCTGAAAGATTTCATTTGGCGACTCCTCTAGAGTATCCCTTATCGTCCGTACCCAACTTCTTTTCACGCTAATTCATCAGCGTTGGCCTATATGTTGAGAACTGGGAGCATTGGCTTATGGAGCATGAGGCTCGTGGGATTTATTGGTCAGTGCCTTGGTGAGGACAGTTGCAGCCTGTTCTGGAGCTAGGAGAGTATTCATATGTGTGGATGGTTAGTCTCAGGCAGACGTCTTTTTATTTCCCTTGGCGGCTTTTGCCCCAATTTGGCTGGGCGCAGGTCGTGCCCCCTCGGACCTCAAATTTCTTTCTGGTAGAAGATTTGACTGAGCGCTTGCGTCTGTTTCTTGGATCTCTGTGGGAAAATCAGCGTCCGTTAACCCGTCCCTCTCAATCTGTCAAGGAGGTTTGGCATGTCCCCAAAGATTATATGAAGTGGTTGTGGAGGAAAGTAGTCAGCAAGATGTTAGCAGTGGAGACTGGACAAAGATGGTTTCTTTTATCTAACACCATGGAAAGGGGTGTTGTGATTTTTTCGAAGATAGTTAAGGCTCATCGATCCATGGAATGTTTACATCACTCTATTCAGGCCGGGGAAACTTGGGGACCTCAGGATGTAGATGATGAGGGTGCAGGCTCCTATGGTGGCTGTGGGTAGGACTCTTGGGGAGTTTATTTGTGTAACATATGTGGAGATTTTATTTGTCTTTTATGGTAACGGGGAAGGGAGTTATCCATTCTTTTTTCTTATGTAATCCGTGCTGAATTTTCTTATTAATGAAATAAACAAGTTTCTGATCATCCAGCTGTGCCTCGATGATGAATTTGGTATTTTTGAATTATCTATACTGATCGCTAAGGCATACATAATCATTTTGTTCAAGTATTTTTAGAATGAACCGTCGTTATTGGAGGTAAGAAAAGAGTAGTATTTTGTGAAAAAGAAAGGGCCGCACTCATGTGAGGTGCATGAGCTGCCTACGTACCTCTGGGGTTTTTGAAAATGTTTTTAAATAAGTTTTTTGTAGAAGATCAGGCCCACGTAGTTCTGGGTAGAGGGAACTGAAGAGTTTTTTTTTAGAATAGAAGGGAGATCAGAAGAGTCGTAGCGTGCCAAGATTTCAAACTAAGGGGTAGAGTTTCTTAAGTCGGTCCAGATTGACTAGATGAGTCATCTCTTCCCCATCTAGGTCAGGGAGCATGGTGGCACCGTCAGATAAGATTTTCTTCACAATGTAGGGGCCGCTCCAATTGGGCTTGAACTTCCCTCTGGGGTCCCAAATGGGTTCTATTATCTCTTTGAGGGATAAATCCCCCTCTCGGACACCGCGGTCCTTGACTCTCTTATTGAATGATCGCGCTATTCGACGATGGTACCCTTGTATGTGGTACAATGATTTTAACCTTCTTTCATCTAGGAGGGCTAGCTCATCAAGACAACTTTGGCACCAGTCTTGTTCACTAACCTTGCTTTCGAGCATGACGCGTAGTGAGGGTATTTCCATCTCCAAAGGTAGGATTGCTTCCATACTATAGACCATAGAGTAAGGGGTAGCCCCAGTAGAGGTTCGGATTGAGGTTCGATAGCCCCAGAGGGTGTATGGGATCCGATCGTCCCAATCCCTACAACTTTCGGTCATATTGTTGATGATGGCTTTGAGGTTCTTATTGGCGGCTTCAACTGCACCATTGGTCTAATGTTGATAGGGAGAAGATTTGTGTCTCTGAATTCTGTACTCGTTGACTACTTATGTGGCTTCTGCTTTGAAATGCAGCCTGTTATCTGATACCAGCTCGTGTGGGACCCCATATCGGCAGATGATATTTTTCTTGAGTAATTTAGCGACTTTCTTGGCATTCAATACTGCGTATGACTCAACTTCGACCCATTTGGTGAAGTAATCGATGGTAACCAGGATGAACTCATATCCGTTTGAAGCCTTTTGCGTAACCTTCCCTATGATGTCGATACCCTAGGTGGAGAACGGCCAGGAAGAGGTCATGTTGTATAATTCTCGCAGAGGCAAGTGCTGAAGATTGGGGAATTATTAGCATATTAGGCACCTCCGAACATAGATGGTGAAATCTTGGATCACGGTGTTCCAGTAGTAGCCCTGTTGGATGATCTTCTTGGCGAGCATGTGACCATTCATGTGGGGTCCGCATTCCTCGCTTGAATTTTTTGCATTATTTTCTCAATCTCAGCCCTAGCAATACAGTGTAGATGAGTTCCATCGAAGTTCCTTCTGAGTAGGGCTTTATGACAGATAATGTACTGGGCGTCTAGTTTTTGAAGGGTTGTTCGATCTTTCTTATTGGAACCCTCGGGATACCTACCGTATTTGAGGAGGCACCAGATATCATAGAACCAACAATCGTCTAGTTCGGGATCTTCGGTGGAGACAAATTCAATATGGTAGCAATGGGTCGATTTGTCTTTCTTTTGAACTAGAATGGGGGTCATTGTTATTCCCTCGGGCATGTCGACCATGGAGGCCAAGGTGGCGAGATCATCGGCTAGGTTATTGTTTGCTCGGGGTAGGTAATGAAAGGTGATATCTCGGAATTGGGAGGATAACTCTTCTAATTGGGCATGAAAGGGTTGGAGCTTTTCGTCCTTGACTTTCCACTTTTTGAGCACTTGACCAATTATAAGGGAAGAATACCCGTAGACATCAAGGTATTGAATACCTTTTTTGAGAGAGACTTTGAGGCCCACTGTGCATGCCTCGTATTCCGTCATGTAGTTGGTGCAAGGTATATCCAATTTAATGGCGATGGGAGTGTGGGAGTCATCTGGGGCGATCAGGAGTATCCCAATGCCATATCCCTTTTTGTTGGCAGCGCCATCAAAGAATAAGTTCCATCAAAGGCGGTCTTGAGTGGTGCAGAGGATATTTTCATCTGGGAATTCGAAGATCCGAGCATCTGCTTCTTCTACAGGGTAATCAGCGAGGTAGTTAGAGATGGCTCTTCTTTAATAGCTTTCTGTGTGACATACATAATATCGAACTCGGTTAGGAGCATCAACCATCGGGCCATTCGACTAGATAAGGAGGGTTTCTCAAGAAGGTATTTGATGGGATTCATTCGGGACAAGTTTGATGGAGAAGGCGAGTATGTAGTGCCGTAACTTTTGGGTGACCCAGACAAGTGCGACACATGCCTTTTCTAAAGCAGTGTAGTGGACCTCGTACCCGGCCAATTTGTGACTGGCGTAATAGATGGCTCTTTTTTTATGGGA
This sequence comes from Sambucus nigra, assembly GCA_949130495.1. Lineage (NCBI taxonomy): Eukaryota > Viridiplantae > Streptophyta > Magnoliopsida > Dipsacales > Adoxaceae > Sambucus > Sambucus nigra. The sequence goes on from OX422214.1 coordinate 94,647,214, forward strand.
GTTTTCAAGATATTGGGCTAGCAAAGCCCCAGCTGCAGTGTCGGTTATGGTTAGGTATAGGAGCAAAGGGAGACCAGACTGTAGTGGCATGAGCACTGGAGGTTGGGTCAGGTATTATTTGATTCGATCAAAAGCTTCTTGGAAGGCCTCATTCCAAACCTTAGTTGAATCCTTTTGGAGGATCTTAAAGATTGGTTCACAGATGGAGGTTAGCTGGCTGATGAACCGACTGATATATTGCAATTTCCCAAGAAAACCTCGAACTTCTTTCTCTGTTCGTGGAGGTGGCATCTCAAGTATGGCCTTCAGCTTGGCAGGATATGCTTCTATCCCCTTTTTGTTGACCATGAATCCTAAGAGTTTTCCCTTTGTAATGCCGAAGACACACTTATGTGGATTAAGTCGCATCTGATACCGTCGCAGTCATTCAAATAACTTCCGGAGAGCGGGAACATGACCTTCTCTAGTTTTGGACTTGATAATCATATCATCCACATAAACCTCGACCTCTTTGTGAATTAGGTCGTGCAGCAAAAGGTTCCCCATGGGGTGATGAATGCGGGCTTTTTCTGGTGGTCAGGGTGCATCTTGATTTGGTTGTATCCAGAAAACCCGTCGATAAATGACTTGAGAGCATGATTGGCTGTGTTGTCCACGATCATGTCAATATTGGGTAGCGGATAATCATCCTTTGTAGAAGCTTTATTTCAATCTCAGTAATCTACACACATTCGAACCTTCCCTCCTGATTTCGGCACAGGTACAATATTAGCTAGCCATGTGGGATATTCGATCACCCGAATGAAACCCACGTTTAACTGTTTGAACACCTCTTCTTTGACCTTGAGGGACCATTCGGTGCGGTGTTTTCTCGATTTTTGTTTAATCGGCTTGTAATCTGGGAGAGTGGGGATCTCGTGCTGAGCTATTTCAGGATCAATGTCGGGGATATCATCATAGGACCATGCGAACACATCCACGAACTCTTTCAGCAATTCTTCGAGTTGTGCACGCTCATGCTCGTCAAGGGTGACCCTTATCCTAATCTCACGCAGTTGGTTACTAGAACCGAGATTAATAACAATAGTCTCTTCTTCATTAACTTGAACGTGGTTATATTGTTTATTATTAACCTTATTTAGATCAGTTAAGACTTGTTCATTTGCAAAATCATCATCATTAAAAGTTTGATTAGAATTCAAGCAGTTAATGTAAGGCACAACAAGATACTCAAAATCTTCGTTTATTTCATTGATAGGAAAAACAGCATTGAGAACCTTATCAAAAGAGGTATCGATTACATTTGAGCAAGGATAGACAACAGAAGAAAAAATAGGGTAAACATTGGGGTTAGGGGAGATTTAAAGAGGTAGAGCTGGTGCAGCACGCGAGTTGAGGAGAGGTGTATCAGCAGCTTTAATCAGACGAGATGGATCCATTGATGTAGTGCCTAAATAAACCATGCAGAGTGTCAGCCCCAGTGTCTGTAAGTTAAAGGAATCTTCAGAATCACTTTCCTCAGTCTCTTTGCTATCTTTGATGAGCAGTTGTACGCGGTGGGGAAACTTTCGACCCATGGGTAGCTATCTTAGAAAAAGATCTCCATTCCAGGCCTCATCTTCTTGTCTGTGTGGTCATACCATGGTTCTGGAAAACTGCAAAAGGGGAAGTCTTCACCTTCTTTGATGAATCGTCCATTCAAGGAGTCTCCTGAGATAGTTCGAATACAATCTTCTCTTCTCTTTGGTTAAGACTGGTGGATCATTCTGAGCTCTTGTTCTGATGGTTGATACCCCAAGACACAAGGAGGAAAAGATTTTTTCAGTTCGACGGGCTCGAGTATCCCTTGTTGCCTTTGCCCTAGCCCCAGTCCGGGCATAAAGTGCATGTTTCTGAACATCTGAATCACATTAACATTGCCATGAGGGTTATATTCTGGACAAACCCTTTCTTTGAAACCGTCCTCTGCCGGGAGTTGGAGTGGCTCAACCCGGAATCCTGATTGGAGCATATCATTTTACCCGTGTTGTATCTCGAGAATTGAACTGCTGGTGCTTGTGCCCCTGACATTTTCGTTGTCACCCAAAATGGTGATGACTCGCCCGTCGGCGAAGAACTTCAATTTCTGATGGAGTGAGGAAGACACACCCTTGATATTGTGGAGCCAGGGGAATCCGAGCAACAGGTTGAAACAAGCCGGGATGTCTATAACTTGGAATTCAACGATAGGGTTTATAGGGCCAACCCCTATTATAAGTTTTATGGATCCCATCACCTCTCGATGGGTATTATCGTAGGCACGCACAGCGGCGGAGTTTGTAGCGAGGTCGCTTTCTTTCAGGCCTAAACACTTGAAGGTTCTCAGAGGGCAAACGTTAAAGGCAGATCCGTTATCGACAAGGTAGAGTGGAACGGCCTTTCCCATAACTTCAACGGAGATGTTGAGTGTATGATCATGATTCGACCCAATTCTGGGGATTTCTTCTTCAAAAAATTATAGCATTCGGGTAGAGGTCAAGGATCCGACCAGATTTACCGTTTCTTCAGGTGTGGTAGAGGGAGGAACTATGGGTCCAGTGAGCATCTTGATTAAAGTATTTCTGTGCAGCTGGGAAGACATGAGAAGCCCCCATAGAGTGATGTTAGCTTGGTTTTTCTTCAGTTGATCGAGGATCTTGCTCTCCTCGATGGTCATCTCTGGCATAGGAAGGTTTTCAATGCCCTTCCCTTTGTCATTTATTGGTGGTGAGCTTGGAACCTGGTAATGTCTCCCTGATCTGGTCATGTGATTTACCGAAGAAGGAAAGAACATGAATCCTGTTTCCCCATCAATCTCAGGTTGTTCTGCCACCCTGTTTATTTCTTCGAGGAGTTCTTCAAATGATATCACCCCACGCATGTCGACTATTGGGTCAGCTCTTCCTGAAGCTTGTTCTTCGCTCGAATCTTCGAATTCTTCCCCCCATATGGTGGTAACAATTATGTCTTTCCCTGTAAAGTCGATGCATTCCACAACTTCAACGGCTTCTTCATACAGGTCCTCCCATTCTGTGGGGATATGTGTGATTGAAGGGACCAAACGCCCTTGTAGTTTCAAAGTGTCAAGTAAACCGATGATACCGCAAATGCTATTGGTTTTCCCGAATAATTCTGCCATAGTCTGGACAATATCATCCAGGCTGACTTCTTCGGTTGGTACCACCCACTTATCTGAATCTCGAACCCATTTTCATGCTTCCAAGAACACTGTACTGAATCTCTGGCAATTGATGACCATCCGTGAGGGCAATTTTACCCGAACTCCAGGAGTTGGTTTAACACCTCTGATAATTACATACCTCCATTTTCAGAATGGGTACGGACAACGATACATGCTCTGGTAAGGAGTGACAGTGCCTGATCAGTGAGGCTAGTAGGGTGTAGGAGGAAATATGGGCAAATTTGAAAAGGTTTAGGAGAGTATATGGGTGTGATTTGAGTTGAGGGATCGAAATATGGGTTTTCTTCCAAGAATATGTCATTTGTGTTATTCAAAAGTGGACTGTGAGTAGTGCTTGGCTTAGGATTGGCTGGTGGGGCAATGGTACCCCGGTCGATGAGATATTGGATTATGTTCTGAAGGTGAAAGCATTGGTCGATGGTATGGCCGATAGTTTGGTGAAAGGCGCAATGAGCACCAGTCTTGAAGTTTCTTGGGAGTGGATTTGGCAATGGACGTGGATCCAAGGGTTTGATGAGGTTTTGGCTTAACAGGGCTTCGTAAACTTTGGAGAGGGAAGCATGGAGCTCAGTGTATTCCCTTCCAATGTGGGTAGGGCGACTTTTTGGTGCCCATGATGTGGTTGGTTAGGAGATGTTATTGATGGTTGAGATTGTAGCACTAGAAGGCTTGTCATACTTTCTAGGGGAGAACTATCCTCACACCTTCTTCGGTTCAACCTCTGTTTTAACGAGACTTTCCTCGATTTCCACTCCAGCCTCTTTGAGAGCTCGAAAGTGGGGATAGTATTATCCTCCCATCATCGCTCGGACATGGGGCAATAAGTTCTTCTTCACTATGTTGACTCGCTCTTCCTCGGATGGCTGATTGGTCATGGTAGCTGCCTGCTCCTTCCACTGAGTTATGAAGTTACTGATTGATTCTCCAGGATTCTGTTTGAGCAGCTTAAAATCACGACGGGTGACCTCAAGATCTTCATTGTATTTGTATTGTGACCTGAATTCTCGAGCATCCTCCCAGCTACGGATTTAGGATTCCTCAAGCGGTAAGAACCATCTGAGGGCACTATCCTTCAAAGTTTGCTAAAACAATTGGGCCATCACCTCCTCAGAAGCCCATAGTAGAGTCATGGAATGATGGTAACTGCGAAGATGAAATTTGGGGGTCCACTCCCTCCGAACTTCTCAATATTTGGCATCTTGAACTTCTTGGGTAACCTCGTTTTAGGATAAGGAGACATGTGGGTGTAGTCCATGTAATTCCCAGAGATCCTGACCTGGTCAAACTTCTTGGTGAGCATCTTGAGATCCTCTTTGACTTTATTCAATTCCTATTCTTTCGGATCAAAGACCACAGGCAGGTTAGCCACAAGCTGGGCCATGTTTGGCATTGGAAGTTGGGCAGGCGGCGGCCCATTGGCAGGAGGGGCACGTGGAATGTTCTGATAATCTTTGTGAACCCAGATAGGCTTGGGTGGACCCATAGCATGAGGGAATAGGTCCTTGGGCTCTTGAGGAATAGGACCTCGATTTTGTTTCATCTCTCGAATCTCGGTTTGGAGGTTGTCAATCTTGGACACGAGCTGAGCTAGAACTTTCGTCAGATTCGGCTGTATGACTAGTACTTGATATGTATTTTCCATGGAAATTGGGTGGATTTCGAACTCGAAAGAAGTAGTAGAGTAACGGATGAAACTTCGAGGTGATTTGACTGAAGATCGAAGCTAGTAGGGAGCTAGGACAAGGGCTTACGATCGACTTGAGAAGGCGTAGGATGAGATTTTTTTTTTAGAAAGGAAGAACTATTTTTAGATTTTTGATAAAGAAGGGAGAAATGTTTTTAGATTTTTGATAAAGAATGGAGAAATGTTTTTGGATTTTTAATAAAGAAGGGAGAAATGTTTTTGGATACGGGACTCAGCATGATTATTACAATTATTATTTTTTCACTTGTATTTAATTCTCCTAAATGCAATGACGGATGGGACCCGAGCCTGGAAAAGTGGGTTTTTTAATATATGAAAGGCTATGGTTTGGACTTGTAACCAGGCTCACAAACAGGGTCCCATTTTAAAAATGCGCAAAAATTGGGCGACAGATTGGTCCAAAATTTCGGCAGAGTTTCGGGTTGAAACCGGCAATCTAAAGTGCGTGTCCTAGGTTTGACACCTATATGCGGGTATGCAGTTGGTTGGGTGAATCGGCATGGGTTGCCCCCTTTGGAGTGACTTCCACGATATACTTCTTGCTCTTGCGGGCAATCGGTACGTGTGGACAAGCCATTTGATATACCTGATTGTACGTGAATTGTCTCACCATATACCTCGTGGGGATGGTATGTGTGAGAGAGAATTCGATATACTCGGCGTTCGTGAATGAATTCCCTGCGATATACCTCCCGTCATGACTTTGGTCAAGCGGTACGATGCGGGCAACCGTTCGATATACGTCGAAGGTACTTGGCCAATGGAAGGTGAGAGTCATATCGCTTAGGCTAACTGTGACCTGCCAGACCAGCGCCCATCACGAAGTGACCCTCTAGTTACTGGGTAAAATTTGGTCAATATTAATGCTCTTTGGTGATGTTGTGTGAATCATGCATGATTCCCTTATTAGTATCTTATGATGAGAATGCCTTTCTTGATTATGCCAAAATGGGAGCAAAGTACAAGTACCCCAAAAGGTACACCAAGTATGGAGGGGTGATGCGTGCAACATGGGGATATATGTGATCCTAGGTGAACGTGGTGTGAGGTGTATATGGAGAATTTTTTACAAGCGTGTGAATATAAGCATAAGCATGGGATACTCATGGAGAAGGGGAACATGCAGATATGGGGGGAAAACATAAACAAACATAGCATCCATGCAAATAGAGTCAAGCCCACAAATAAGTAACACATATCCCCAACAGAGTCGTCACTGTGGCCATCCCCGATCCTCTCCGTGAGGGCGGGCGCGTGGAGGAAAGGATCATTCGAGTCCCGCGCGTCCCTCTCGGGAGCGCCTCGACCGACGTCGTTTGAGATGTGGTGTAGAAATGTAGAGAGATTCAGAGTCGCCAGTCTATTTTACTCAAAACAGATAAAAGAAAAAGGGGAAGCCACCCCGAAGGATAGCATCCAAAGACATACTGGTGCGTGCAAAACCAAATGATTCGAGAAGGGTTCGGAGGCTTAGTTACGAAATGGGAAGGTGTTAGGCACCCATTCCGCCCTTTCGGTCTCCCATGGATATTTGTTATTTTCCTTTATATTTCCCCCCGTGATTTGTGTGCATGTGTATATATAGAATGGAGGTAGGAATCCTCGACTTATATCATGGAAAAGATGAAGCGAGTCATTCGTAGGAAGATATAAGAATAATATTAGAAAAATAAGATTTACGCGATTACCCTTACGTTGATCGTTATAGTTGAACGATAATGCATATGGAGTAATGCGTCACTAAGGGCAAGTATATAAAATATAAGGAAAATGGATTTAGAGAAGATAGAAAATGAGAGAAAAAGTGAGAAAAAGGACTCGAGTCTCGGGTTTTACCCCGAGATGCCTACGTAGCCTATAAAGGCATCAAAGTCCACGTAGTTCACATACAAAATGAGGGGTGGGGTTTATCCCATAAATCCAAATGGGGATCTCTTATTTGTGTGTGTGTGTGTGTGTGTAGAAAAAGTATTTTAGTTATGAGAAAAGTGTGGAAAAAGTATGAGAATCCCTATTTGGAATTTATGAGTCAACCCTCTTTTTCTTATTTTTTGGGTTTTATGAAAATAAGAGATATGCAATAATACTAAATAAAAAGTATATTAGGATATGTGAAATGAGATAATAAAAGTGCTAAGTATGAAAATAAGTTATTGGGAATTTAAGAGAATTTAAGAGAGAGTTTGAGAAAGTTGGACCTTCTTGAAGATCTTGAGCTTGATCTTGAATGTTGGAGAGCAGCCCTTGCACTTGGATGACGATGGACAGTGTCTAATCCACTAAGTTTGATGAAAAGGATGATGAAAAGTGGAAGTAAAAAAGGGATTTGGAAGTTGAAATCACGCTGCCTTCGAGAGAGGTTTTTGAGATTCGCTGAGAGAGATTTTTATCAGATCTGGGATCTCTTTGCAAATGAGGTTAAGGCCTCCTTTTATAGGCCCAGGTAAGTGCCGTTCGGCATATACCTGTTCCTGCCTATCGACAGGTGCCGATAGGCAGGGTCTGGAACCTACCATTTGGCAGTGCGCTTCAGGCTTTTTCAGAAAATCGACCGCCGAGGGCATAACCGTTGGTCAGAATTGCGTACGGGGTATACCGTTGGAAAGGTGATTTAGAAACCTTTGAAAGTCATTTGGACCGCTCGGAGTTGACTTTGGGTCAAATATGGCTCGGAAGCATTTTTCGGTCCATTGGACGGGGAATCGTTCGGACGCAAACGGATCGTTTGTCCGCATGGTAAGTCCGAATTGTGCACGAGGCAGACCATTGGAAAGGTTAGGAGATGTACTTTGACATTCCAAAGAGTTTTACCTAGTTTGGAGAGTTGATTTTGGTTAACCGGGCCCGAGAAGCATTCGATGACCTCTCAGAATCAAATGGATCGTTCATCCGCATGGAAAGTCAGAATCAAGCACGGAACGGACTGTTGGAAAGGGTATTCAATGCCCTTCGAAGATTCATTTAGCCTCGATTGAGATAAAGAGTTTACTTAAGTCAAACAGAGCCCGGGAGCATCCGGTGGCCTTTGGGTCAGGTTTCGGATGCAAATGGATTGTTCGTCCGCATGGTAAGTCGGAATCGCGCACAGGGCGGTCCGTTAGAAAGGGTATTCAATGCCCTTCGAAGATTCATTGAGTCTCGGTCGAGACAAAGAGTTTGACTTTTTGGTCAAACTGAGCCGGGGAGTGCCCAATGGCTTCTAGGTCAGTACTCAGGACATGATCTAGATTTTAGTGATAAGGGGAGGTACTAGGGACCTAAGGAGAGTTAGGAGGGGTAACAGAATGGGGTGTCTACACAATGTGTGAATTTGAGGATGATGAGAGGATTGACATTGTCATGGACACTATTTTTCTCATTTTTGTAAGTATTTGTCGATCTCTACATCTATGTTGTATATGTTTAAATTTTATATGCACCAAATGTTTGATGCAATGTTTAATTGAGTCTTCATATAACCTTCTAAGAGATGTCTTGGTTGATTATTTGGTTATTTGTCTTCAACTCTTATGTGGTCTTTTTCTTTCACTACCACAACCCTAAGAAAATTAAGTTCTCGAGGTTATGCATTTCCATCCCTAAAAGTTTCAGAAGAACACGCTAAATAAGGGCACGAAAGAAAATTGCACTACAATACTAACTAATTGTCCACTAATAAGGTAATTATTTTCTCCATAGTACCTTTATTTGTTTTGTCATTTTATTATTGATCTTTAGGTTATGGTTGAAGGTCGGTGGGTTTATTTTCTTCAGAAGTCACGTTTTGATCAATTTGAAGACCACAAGCGAAAGAACAATCCAACCCATCATCGCGAGCCCAGATTTTATACAGAGGTTTTTTCCTTCGTAGTAAAATTGAAATGTGAATTTTAGTTGTCCAGAAATAGTTAACCGTGTACAGTCAGCACTAATACTTTGACAGACTTGATTTGAACACTATATAAGTCCATTTATTCGACTAGAGAGACAATAATAAAGTTTCTTTGACCTTCCATAACAAATCTCCATTTCAAATTGTCCTTGACAAATAATCCTATCCTAAGTTCCCTTGGTGGTAGTTCTGTTTTTATCTTTTTAGTAGTTTATTATTAGAAAATTGTTTTTTTTTTAATTTTAAGTTGATTAAGTTATAATCAAACTCCAATAATAAAAATGTTATCAATTTTCCTACTCACGATTTAATTTTCCATGCAATGACGCTTCAATTCTACTTTTTTTAATTTTGTGGAATATATATGTTATTAACAAATGTTTGACAAAGAGAGGGTGTTTTTATAATATCAATTTGACACTACCCCTCAACAAATGGGAAAATAGTGGTTCCTCAGAGAGATTTTGATTATAAATTGTTAGGAAGGAGAAAATTATAAACAATAACTTTGTATGTGTGTGTGGGGGGAGAGAGAGAGAGAGAGAGAGAGAGAGAGAGAGAAACAACCCCCTTCTTACATGAGAAGTTTTATTGAATTATAAAAAGGATAGTTGTTTTTTGGATTTCCTCAATGAATAATAATTTTCTGAGGTCCCGTGTAACAGAATTCATATATTTTGCATTCATCATGTTAACAATGTTAATTCGGTTGATCTTAATATATATGAGAGTGTTTTGCGCATTTCATATGTTCGTGGAATTTTTAGTGTCTCTCCTTTTAAATTTGTAGACATGCCTTGCATGGTCTTTTATTGCTATGATCCATGGGCTTTTGATGTAAAAAATAAGTGTATAACAAGTTGATGCGTGTATTTTTCAAAAATGTGATTCTGATATCATTTTCTTTTGGGGTTTGACGAGAGGTAAATGGTTTGTAGAGATGGTATTTGTTGTCATGATTTTGATGATGAAGCTAGTTAGGCAGGGTAGCATAACTAGGAGGGTTAAGGTATATTTTATGTGCACACATTAGGTGAGGGGCGAGGATTATGTCATGCGAGTGTGCTAATACTTTAAATATGATTTTTTTTTTTACATTTTCAATACTTTAACTTATACGTTTGCAAAATATTTTCCAAAGGTTTTAGGCTCTGATTTGTATCAAATGTTTTCAAAAAATTTTAGGTGCCCAGGCACAGGGATACCAAAGATGATTATTCTTTCTAGCGATACGTAACTGCAGTTGATGTGGAGGCATACAGGATTTAAAATAAGAGTTTCATTTATTTCTATCTAGATTTGGTTCTCTATTCAGTTATTGGTTGTGCATGTTGCCTATTTTATTCAGACTTATGTATTTCCGATTACTTTAGTTAATTGGATTGGATGTACTAGATTTTTACCCGATAGTTTATTCGGGGAATTTATTTATGTATCTCAGCTTCAAACTTTATATTGCGATTTCATTTATTTTGATTACTGTACATGGCATTGTAGTGGATTGGTTAATATTGTTGTATGTTAATGGAAGATAAAAATTGACATTGCTAGTTAAATTAATTAGGTGGTTAGTAATAATCATGTTTTGACAGTGATGCTAAGAATGAGCCACATGAGACTACCTTTTTATTTTGGTAAGGGGATGGCCACCTATTATTTTAATAGGCGGGGTGTCACATTTTCCCACCCTTTCATCCACACACCTACAAATATCAACCCACCCCACCCTTTCCCCCACACTAAAAATTCTATCTTCTACCTTACAAATTATCCTCCCCCTTCTAGTTTCATAATCCCATCATATCTCGAGTGTGCAAGTACAACTCCATCGAAATTGAAGACAATGATGCATGGGATAACTCTCACTCGACCCAAGAGTGCGATTGGGTTAAGACATGCTTTAGACCCACCCGCACGGTGTTCATTGAGAGGAAGGCGGTGTGGGAAGAACTTCCTACTGAGGTCATTCGGCACTTTGATCGTTTGGGTGGTATCAATGGTTGAATGCCGTCGATAAGGCCCATGAGGCAATTGTTTGCCTTTTCTATGGGACCCTCGTTCGTGCATGCCGGGGCCACTACGAGGCCTTCATCAATGGATAAAAGGGCATGCTTGCACTCAACATTATTAAGCAAAAAATGCGGGAAAAAGGGGTGACCATTTACGACGAGAACACCTAACTAAATTCCTCTCCACCCCTTACGAAGCTCGAATGTTCAAGCCATTGGTCTCCCAGTACTGAGTGGACCCGAGACAGCTTCCCTGTCGGGTAACTCCCTTAACATGTCCACTATGCTAATCTTATTACATGCAACACGATTTTCTCGAAAATGAACAACTCAGCCATTCGCCTTCGGCACGGCACATTTTGTTATTACTTTCTTAATGAGCAAGCACGTATAAGCCTACCGCACATTTACCTCAATGGGATCACTACCACGGATTTTAACAAAACTGTAAAATTTATTTTCCTTATGCTCGCTTCATATGTTCGCTTTGCTTTGACTATTTTGTCACCGAGTGGAGCCCCGTTGCACGTGAGCCCAAACCCATTAACTCTACTTATATTGGATGGAGCACCTTCCAAATGAGGAATGTTCTACCTCCTCCCCCATCGACATTGAAATTGTGGAGGAAAATGCCAAAAAAAAAGTGTTAAGGAGGAGGAAGTTGGGGGGAGGCCCTAGATGACCAAGAGGAGGTCAACCCTGATTATGAGGTTGAGTTTAATGAATCTGCATATAATACGGCGGTAATTAATAGCCATGGATTATTTGGAGACTCCCCTCGACAAGTTCATCGTTGAATATAGAGAGGATCGTCAGGAAAATCGCTGCAACTATCAGTGCGATATGAGTATGATTATACGGCTTCAAGCGGATATATACCGCTTGAATATGGGTCCAGATGCACAATTGCTGGAATATTTTTACGACCCATGTGCTCGTGACCCCAATGCCCCCGACCCTTCCCAGTAGCTATGGGGGATGTGTTAATTTTGTTATGTAGTTTCCTTATTTTCATCGTTGTATCTTTCAAAGAAGTTGTGCACTCTTTTCTCTCTTGATTAATGGAATACTATTTGAGTTATTATTGTCCATTGCATTTTAATTTATTTTTTTTTTGCCTATTCTTTCTTATTTAGATTTTAGTCCTTTTAATTTGGAACAATGCAAGAGTCTAAGTTATGGGGTTGCACATGAATTTTTTAAATGTCACAATTTCTAAAATGCTCGAAAATATTGAAAATTTTCAAAAAGTTCAAAATATTCAAAAAATTCAAGAATTTCCAAAAAAAAGGTTGAAAAACTCTGAAAAAATCAAAAATATTTTTCTTTAAAATAAATAAAAATTGGAATTTAAATTCTTCAAAAACATCACTAAATTTTTATTTGAAGTCTCAATTTGTAAAAACTCAATGCACTGAGTAGAAATTGATCAAAAATGGAAATTGAACGAAAATTGACGACTTAATGAATAAGTGTAGAGATTTCTTAACCCAATGAGATTCTTGAGCCAATCATTTTTTCCTAGTAATGAAATCATTCTGAGTCCAAAGCTAACTCAAAAGTTCTTTTCAGTGTTAAAAAAGAGTCGTTGAGGATCTCCAAATCATCGTTTGATCAGTTACGGAAAACGAGTGAAATATTATTTTGAAAATGCCCTAAAAATGTTTCCAAATTAAAATTAATCTCGAAACGCATATGGTAATGTGATTACTAATTTGGATAGATGAATTTAGGCCATCGTTTGTTTACCCAAAAGTATTAGCCACACGTCATGAAAAATATCCTTTTGCAAGCCACTTTGAGCCTAAAAAATGATAGACTTTTTGGTTTATTAAACCGAAAAACTCAAATAGCTTGGAGTTGTGAAAACTAGAAAATTAATCAATTAAGTCCAAATGGTACCTAAAAAGGGGCAAAAAATATAGAAAGAAAAAAAATGAAAAAAAAATTAGAAAAATATGAAAAATAGAAGAACAAGGAAAAGAAAAGGAGAAAAGAAGCAAATGCCAAAAAAAGTTCCAATGGGCATCGTAAGAAAAAAATTTCAACTCCAAAATTTTCGTACATTCCCATTATTATCCAAAACACCTTAACCCAAAAAGTCATAATTGAGTCCGCATAATGAAGTTAATTACCACGTGGAGAGCTAAAACATGAAAAGATAATAAAGAGAGAAAACAGTGCGGATAAGAATGATGTTTTTACATTTTCCAATAACTGTATTCCATTCATGAGATCTTTTCACCACAAATTGTAGAGATAAAGCACTCTCGTATGATACCGATTAAACCTAATTCGCAAGTTTTCAATTTAAACCCTTATTTAATCAAGTGTCAATTTTTAATCCAAATAAATTAAGTCCAATTTTATTTCATCCCTAAACAAACATTTAGGTGTAGTGGATCATGCCAACACAAATAAAATAACCGGCTCACAAATTTTACGAAAGTCCCCGAACGGTCAAAATTTATTTCATTATAATACTTACAATGAAATCTGTAACGATCACTCCGCAGAACATTTACACAGGCACGCAGCCTAAAGTCTGCCAGAACCGTAACTCCAATTCAACCCAGGAATACCCACGAGCACTCCCTATAACACGCAGTCGTCTTCAACCCAATACTCCCCTTAAGTCCACCTAAATCAGCAATAGATATCCTCTCTACGAGAGAAATTTTACACAAGATGTGTTATTAGGTTCTAAAATAATTCGCACAAACTATTGAGATCTTGTGAATTGAAAAACAAAAAGGATTAAAGCCCTAAAAGAGAAGACAAATGTTTCTGCCGTAGCAATTTTCGTAAAACCGTAATTTCAAGCTTTCTGATCAAAATGGAGTTAGAGAACTCTATTTATAAAAAAACATAAGGCGGAGCGTCGCTCGAACAAGAAGAGAAGTCGCTCGATTGAAAAGGCACTATCGCTCAAACGACAGCTTCGCGCGAGATCACATGTCGCTCGGACGATTGTGTATCTCGCTCGAATAAGATATTGAAATATTAATATTTTTTTCTTTTTTCTTTTGCCGGTAAATGCCCTGCCTCAAAACTTCAAAAATAAATTTTTAACGAAAAACACAAAAAGTCCACTCCAACACTTAGAAAATGTTTGATAAAAAAATATCCCAACACTATAGTGAAATGCTAAGGAATTAAAACACAACCTTTACCAAATTTATCTCGCAGAGGCTTGAATGTTGAAGAACTTGATATTCGAATCTATCTTGATGTATGAATGTTCTTGAATATTCTTCGACGGTTGTAGCGGTATACAACATACTCAATTGATAACGGACATTTATAAAATTATGTCCTTACATAAATATTTCCATCTTTTAAATTGTATGCATGAACTCGTGTCCATTACATTTACTTTTAATACCACGCATGTTATATGTAAAAATTATTCTACTACGTTAATCTATAAAAAATAGATACTTTTTCTCCTACGTGACCATTCGGCTATCTTGATTGGCATCAAAGACACTTAGTCAACTTGGAGGCCGACCAACTCCCATAATATGAACCATCGGGAATAGCAAAGGTTACTCTGATAGAATGCCGACTGACATTGAATGTCAAGAGTCTCATTTATTGTATATAGATTTAAATTCAAGGAGATATAAAGGCACTACATCTCTAGGGTTATGGATTATTATTAATAGATAATCTCCATTTACTTAAGGGGGCGATTCAATCAATCCCGAGCACACCATACTGAGCTATTGTAACCACCAAAAATAATACCAACAGGGGAGGTAGGCTTTTTACAGTTGAACCACTTTAAAAATATTTGTCTCATGTGTGTTTATTTAGATTGCTTTTGTAATTTTTTGTGTGATTTTAAAATTGGACCCACTCCATTTTTAGACATCAATAGATTGATGTCGTCTGTGGGAATGACTTCTTGTCAGTGTTCTCTACCTCTTATGTTTCTATGATCATTCTCTGTTTTAAAGAATGTCTAATGTCCTAAAAAGCATCCTGGCAACTACAGGTAACAACCCAGATCCATCTGCTCCCCTAGTGTGGGCAGATCTCCAGGGAATTTTGCTCAACTTGGATAGGGGACAAGAAGCCATATAAGAGTAAGTTAGGCAATTGGCTCGTACGTTGCAAGATAAATCCTCCAATGAACCGTCCATGAGGGATATGCCACCTCCGCCAGCCAGGAATGAGATAAGTCGCCACTCCAGGTCTTCTCATGATTGATCATACCATTCTAGAGCAACATCATCATTCCGATCAACTCATTATTATGATGGTCGATAATTCTCCAATAAGAGATCAAACGTGTTGGAACGATTAAGTAGGGAATCTGCCTTAGATTATTTAGCTCCTTGGACAGCTAGAGGTTATCGCACGGAGCAGGAATGTCCTGTCGAGCACAGAGATGGATCCATAAGATCTAGATCTAGCATGAGGGGCTTTGTGCATGTCAAGCAGGCTTCTCAGGAATAGAGCTCAGCACATGTGCACAACAAATCCATAAAAGATGACTCGACTAAGTCCAAGCTAGAGGAATATTCCTGGAAGGGATCTATGCAACGACTAGAAGATCGGCTGGGGGAAATGGTCAAAACAAAAAATCCTTTGCAAAGAAATTTTGCCAAAGGATCACCTTTTATCCAGGCTATTGTGGACTACCCCACACCTTCCAAATTTAAGCCATGAGTTATTACTCCTAAATATGATGGAAGGACTGATACAATCATCTATATTGAATAGTATCAAGATGCTCTAATATCTATTCTATCCCCGATAAAATGAGGTGTAGAGCTTTCTCTAGTTCCATTACAGGTCCAACCCAAATATGCAACAATAATCTTCCCAGAGTTAAAATTTCTAGTTTTAATCAATTGTCCGAATTATTTATTAATAACTTTTATTTTGGAGCTACATCGATTAAGAGTGTTACTCATCTCTTGACCGTGTGATAAAAATCTGGAGAAATTACTCGGGAGTATATCACATGTTTCAACAATGAGAAACTAGAATTGGTGGATTATGAAGAGAAGACAGTCATTGCAACATTGATGAGTGGATTGCTCGTCATGGATATCTATTACGCTCAGGCATAAAATTCACCCAAAACTATGATAAAGTTGGTGACTAAGGCTAGAAATATTGTGAATGTCGAGGAAGTTATGGCTGTTAAATAAATTCCACAAGCAAAGGCTGAAAGTAAAAAGAATTTCGTCAATAAAGATAAAAAAGATAAGAAAGTTGACAAAATTAAAAAGTATGATGAATATATTCCTCTCAAGAAAGGTGTACATCACATATTGGAGGAAATTAGGGGTAGTAAAGATCTAAAATAGCATGGGAAGCTAAAGTCACCTACTAGCAGGAGAGATAAATCTAAGTATTGTTATTTTCACGGAGATCATGGGCACACCACTAACAATTGCATCTCCGTAAAAAATGAAGTGGAGAATCTTACTCGACAAGGAAAATTAACTAAATTTGTTGATCTAAATGATAGCCGAGATGCCAAAAGAAGATTCGAATCACCTAGCTAAGGAAATGGTGACACAAAAAGGGTGCATAATAACTGATGATGTTGACATGTCAAAGAAACCTGATGAACCAAAAGTGGAGGCAGGGGTGATCTCTTTTGGATGTCATTTCATTACAGGAAGTGATGTTGGTGAAGGAGATGCGATTGCCAAATAAAATCTTACCTCAATGAAGCCAAGGCTTGTACTACTATAAGACAAATTGATATGTTTAAATGCTCGGATGGTCAGTCCTTGAAGGTTAATAAGGACAAATTGGTGATCAACTTCTCTAAAGATGATCTGAGTGGAGTGCTCTACCTTCACGATGATCCATTAGTCATCACTTGCAAGGTTCACCATGGTAGAATGACAAGAATTATGGTTGATAATGAGAGTTACACTAATGTCATGTTCTACAACTATTTCCACAGCCTAGGGCTACGAGACAGTAAGCTAGAACCTTATCATAAGATTTTCAAGAGAAAGGGTGTATCTCTTGGGAACAATTAAGCTGGATGTGTTGGTCAACACTTGGCTGATAAGTAGAAAGGAAAGATATGTTTCTTTGTATTGGAAAAAAATATCCCTTCAACTTACAACATAATTCTTGGAAGAGTGGGAATGAAATAGTTAGAAGCGGCACTGTCTATTGTGCATCAGTGCATGAAATTTTCCACTAATTATGGAGTTGACATAGTAAATCATAACCAAATGGAAGATAGGGAACGATATTATACATTAGTTGATCAACAAAAAGTACAGAGGGACACAACTACTTTCCATATAGATAATTTGGATCCTCGGGAAGAGGAAGAGCTGGCGAAAGGACAGGTTATAGAAGAAAATGAGACTATAAAACTTGAGGATGAAAAGCCATAGAGAACCAATTAAATTTTTTTAAGATTAACACCTTCTCTCAAACAGAAATTAACTACATTCCTTTGAGAGAAGAAGAAGAATATATTCGCCTAGAGCCATGAAGATATGCCAGGGATTGATCCTAATTTTATCCGTCACGAGCTCAATATTTAGTAGGACTCCGAACCGATCAAGTAGAAACACAAAGTATTCAGTCTTGAGAAGAATATGGAAATCTAAGAGGAAGTGGAAAAATTACAAAAAGTACAGTTTATTAAGGATGTCAAACATCCCAGTCGGTTGACCGTGTGGTGGTGGTAAAAAATAAGAACAACAAATAGCGCCTATGTATAGACTTCACTGACCTCAATAATGCATGCCCAAAAGATCACTTTCCTTTACTAAGGATTGATCAATTGGTAGATGCAATTACAGGTCATGAGCTACTTAGCTTCATGGATGCTTATTCTGGTTACAACCAGATTAAAATGAAGCTAAAGGATAAGGATAGCACGTCCTTTATCACCAACTGAGGAACATACTGCTACAATGTATGCCCTTTAAGCTAAAAAAAACATTGGAGCAACATATCAAAGGTTGGTAAATAAAGTATTTTAAGACTAGATTGGCAAGAACATGGAAGTATATGTAGATGATATACTCACCAAGAATAAGTTTACTGTCGATCATATTTGATTTGGCCCAAACATTTGACCAGTTGGATAAACACCAATAAAGCTCAACCCGACCAAGTGTATATTCGGAGTACAGGAAATAATGTTCTTGGGGTATACTTTAAATCAAAGCGGAATTAAAGCCAATCCTAACAAAATAAAGGCTTTATTGGAGATGCAGTCTCCAACTAGTAAGAAGGATAGGCAAAAATTGACTGAAAGAGTGGTATCTCTGAATCGTTTTGTTTCTCGAGCCACAGATAAATGTCTCCCATTCTTTAAAGTGATTAAAAAACTTTAGAATGGAATGATGAATGCGAGAAAGCTTTTCTGTATTTGGGTATCCCCCACTACTCTCCCGGCATGTGTTGAGCAAAAAATTTTATTTGTACTTAGTTATTTCAGAGTTCGCTGTTATCTCGGCCTTGATCCGACTAGAGGGTAGTTCAAAAGCCTGTATACTACACCGGCAAAGCATTTTAAGGAGTAAAAATTAGATACCCACGCTTAGAAAAGCTAGCGCTGGCACCTATTAAAGTTTCTAGACGAATGAGACCTTATTTCCAAGCTCATACTATTGTAGTACACACTAATTTACCTCTGTGACAAGCTTTGCACAAGTTTGAAAAGTCAAGAAGACTGATGTCTTGGGCGATTGAGCTTGGAGAATATGAGATTATTTATGAGCCGAGAACCTCCTTGAAAGGGCAAGCAGTGGAAAATTTCATAGAAAAATTCACTTATACAGAGGTGCCAATCAATTTAAGTTTACTTGCTAAGAAGACTTCTCCAGAAGATAGCTCAGTTCAATAGAAAACTAGGATATTTGCCGACCAAGAAAAACCATCAGTTGTTAAAGAAAGAGTTCAGCAATTGGCTGAACAAAGTAAGAATGTATTCAAATATGTGAGTGTTGTCAGAAGAAGACTTCAATAATGATATCCCAGTTTGAAAACTGTTCATAGACGAATCTTCATGCGCCACTAGTGGTGGAGCTAGACTTATTATCAACACTCCAGGCGATTTATATGTGAACTATGCATTGAAATTTTAATTTCAAGCCTCCAATAATGAAGCCGAGTATGAAGCATTAATTATAGGCTTAGAACTAGCCATATCATTATTTATCGAGCAGGTGTTAGCGTACAGTGATTCTAAACTTATTATTCACTAGATGATTGAGATGTATGGAGTTAAAGGAGAAATAATTATAAGATTTCTGAATAAGGATATGAAGGTTATCTATTCCTTTACTACAGTTAAGGTAGTTAGAATACCAAGGGTGGATAATACCCAAAAAAATGCCCTTGCTCGGCTAGCCATAGAGCTCAGATGAACAATTCCAGTGGAAATTCTCGCCCATAGTATTATTAATGTGGAAGTTGTCAGTATAATATTTGTAGAATTATGTCTTTCTTGGATGGATCTAATCAAAGATTAGATTTATAAAGGCTTATTACCATCTGACTAGAAAGAAGCTATAAATGATATACAAAGCAACCAGTTATTTTTTGGAGAATGGCGTCTTATATAGATGAGGATACATGATGTTGGCATAGAAAATGCATGCAATATGGATAGTGTCATGGGGATCGAAGAGGTGGAACAGGAGGTTGGCTTGGCAAGGGCGCATCGCTGAATCGTTTAATGTTTGGAGGTATTAGCGCAAACGATATAGAAGGCGATGCAGGCTTTTTTATTAAGATACCCTATGGGAAAGGTCTCTTGATCCCAATCATGTCCAGGTGCAATGTGAACGATGCACCAACCTTTTGAAATCATAATGGTATTAATGGGGTAGTCGTATCGGTTTAGTCTTGGGACCCCCATAGTTCGCAACTATTTGGTAAGAATTTCCAGTGAAAAGGGGATTCGTGTCTCATCTACAATTCCTCCACCTCGAACTCTCCCATGCGAACGAGGGTGACATAGAAGAACAACACTTCATCCTTACAAACAACGTGATATGGCTCCTCGAAGTAATGACACCACCCCCTTGGCCAAAAAATATTTGTGACTAAAGGGGGGAGTTCAACCCACTTAACATGTCTCTCGATATGCAATTTGAGGGCTAAGTTGAAATTTTTTTTCTCACCAAATGCGCTCCTGGCACGAGCAAAAATCCCCGTCTCCATCGGGAAGGATGTTGGTGGAGTTGTATTTGAGGGGTTGTTGATTGTTGGCCATTTGAAAATAATTTGGAACTGCTAGAAAAATAAGAGAGAGTAAGAGAGGGAAATAGGAGGTGTGGTGTGGAATAGGGGGAATATGGTGTGTATTTATAGGTGGTGTGTGGAGGGGGGAACAGATTTAGAGGGAAACAAAATGGAGGGAAAGGGGGATGAAGAATAGAGGGAAAATAATGTATTGGGGGAAAAAGGGGGGATGAAACATTGGAAAGTGGCGAATTTTACAGACTTTCGTACTAGTTCGGGTTCTGGGGCGAATCAGTCCAGTTTCTTTTTTTATTTTACTCGATCCCAGCAGCGAACCGAACAGATAGCCATTGGGCCAAAATAATCCAGCTCTCTATTATTCCTTCCTACTATCTTCTTCTAAACACTCTAAGTGTTGGCTTCTTCGTTTCTATATTTTTTGGACACTTCCAAAAATGTCCATATGCACGATTTATCTCTATAATACAAAATAACTCCCCTCGAAACACTCTACGCTCCCTCGTGTTATTCATTGACGTTCATATCTCTCTGAACTTGTTTCCTACGACTTATAATGACCCTAGCCTAAAACTAACTAATGTACACAAGATTCACCCCAAATGCATCAGAGGTGCGACGACCTCTCAATTCATTCTTAATCAACCCCGTAAACAGGGTCCAATAACCAAATGGTGTCAAATTCTTCAACACATGCCTCTAAATATGGCTTTAGGTGTTATCCATTAACTTTGAATGTGTCTCCCCCCTTTAGATCTTCTAATTCAATAGCTCCATGGAGGAACACTTCTTTCACTACGAATGGACCTATCAACCGCAAACGCAATTTACGGGGAAACAAATGTAGATGAGAGTTGTAGAGAATAACTTTTTTCCCCGAATGAAACTCCTTGCGTCGGATAATTCTATCATGTGCAAGTTTCGTCCTTTATTTGGATATTTTAGAATTATCATATGCATCATTGTGTATCTCTTCCAACTTATTTAATTGAAGCTTGTATGATTCACTGACTTCCAAATAATAGTTCAACCTCTTGATTGCCCAATAAGCTTTGTGTTTTAGCTTCATGGGGAAATGGAAAGGCTTTCCATATACAAAACAAAATGGGGAAATCCTGAGGGGGTTATTATATGCAGTTCTATAAGCCCATTGCACATCTTTCAATCGGAGGGACCAATCTTTTCAGTTAT
Source organism: Sambucus nigra (assembly GCA_949130495.1). Lineage (NCBI taxonomy): Eukaryota > Viridiplantae > Streptophyta > Magnoliopsida > Dipsacales > Adoxaceae > Sambucus > Sambucus nigra. The sequence goes on from OX422214.1 coordinate 94,668,420, forward strand.
GATCAATGGTATTTTTGAGAATGTTCTTGATTTCACAATTTTCTAGCTCAACTTGCCCACTCGTTTGGGGGTGATAAATCATCCCAACCTTATGAACGATTCCATACTTTCTCATAAGTTTATAAAAGGGCCGATTGCAAAACGTGCTTCCCATTATTGCTAATAATTGCCTTCGAAGCACCAAAGCGAGAAAGTATATATTTTTTCAAGAACTTAATCACCACCTTATTGTCATTAGTCGTGGTAGTTATGGCCTCTACCCATTTTGACACATAATCTACCGTAACAAAGATGTATAAAAAACCAAAGGAAGAAGGTAAATGGCCCATGAAGTCAATACCCCAATAATCAAATATCTCAATGACGAGTATGGGGGGCAATGGCATCATGTCTCTAAGGGTAATGGCTCCCATCGTTTGACATACATCGCATGATTTACAATAAGAGTTAATATCTCAAAAGATCGTGGGCCAATAAAGATCTCTTTAAAGAATCTTAGCGGTTGTCTTATTCGTCAAAAAATGGCCTCCTTATGCTTCTGTATAACAAAAATAGATGATGCTATGTGTCTCATCATCTGGTACACAACATCGGATGATTTGGTTTGCATAATATTTGAATAAAAACTGATCGTCGTAGAAAAACATGCGTGACCAAGTAAGGAACTTCTTCCTCTCTTGCGGTATCCAATCGAGAGGAACGACTCCCGTAACAAGATAATTAACTATGTCCAAAAATCAGGGGAGGGAAGAAGTGGCAAATAACAACATATCTAGAAAATATTTTTCTATGGGTAGGGGATCGCTAGGTATGTCGGACGAAAGCCAGGACAAGTGGTCGGTGACAACACTTTCTACTCCTTTCTTATCTTTTATGGAGAGGTTAAACTCTTGTAGGAGTAGGAGTAGGATCCACCTTATGAGGTGGTGCTTAGCATCTTTTTTGGAAAGTAGATATTTAATCATCGCGTGGTCGATAAATCAAGTTATAGGAGAACCAATGAGGTAAGAGCGAAACTTATCTAGGGCAAAAACTACCACTAGAAATTCTTTCTCCGTGGTGGAGTAATTGAGTTGCAGTCTGATTAACGTCCAGATAGCGTAGTAGATGACATGAGCTTTCTTATCTTTTCTTTGGCCCAAAACAACCCCTATAGCATAATCACTCGCATCACATATAAGCTCGAATGGAATGGACCAATCTAGAGCTTACATAATGGGTGTGGAAACAAGCATGCTTTTTAATTTATCAAAAGCACTTTGGCATGCTTTATTCCAAGTAAAGGGGGCATCCTTCATAATAAGGCTACTCAAAGGTCTAGTAATGGCATTAAAATCCTTAACAAACCGTCTATAAAAATCCGTGTGGCCCAAGAAAAAGTGCACATTCTTTAGGGATTTAGATGAGGGAAGCTCGGCTATGACATCTATTTTTTCCCTATCAACCTCAACTCCTTTAGAAGAAATTATGTGTTCAAGAACTATTCCTTCAGTAACCATAAAATGTTACTTTTCCCAATTTAATACCAAGTTCTTTTCCACACAATGGGCTAGCACCTTCTCAAAATTCACAAGACAAAGGTAAAAAAAAGGGGCCAAAACGCTAAAGTCGTCCATAAGAACCTCAAGACCTCTTTCAACCATATCGCTAAAGACTAAGCATGCACCTTTGAAAAGTTGCGGGTGTATTACACAATCCAAATGGCATACATTTATAAGCAAATGTGCCAAAGGGACTGTGGCCATCCCCGATCCCCGCCGCGGAGGAAAGGATGCTTCGGGTCCTGCGCATCCCTCTCGGGAGCTCTTCGGCCGACGTCGTTTGAGATGTGATGTAAAATTGTAGAGATATTCAGAGTCGCCAGTCTATTTACTTAAAATAGACAAAAGAAAAAAAAGGGAAGCCACCCCGAAGGATGGCATCGAAAGACATAATGGTGCGTGCGAAACCAAATGATTCGAGAAGGGTTTAGAGTCTTAGTTACGAAATGGGAAGGTGTTAGGCACCCATTCCTCCCTTTCGGTCTCTCATGGATATTTGCTATTTTCCTTTATGTTTCCCCCCATGATATGTGTGCATGTGTATATATAGAATGGAGGGAGGAATCCTCGACTTGTATCATGGAAAAGAAAAAGCGAGTCATCCGTAGGAAGGTATAAGAATAATATTAGAAAAATAAAATTTACGTGATTACCCCTACGTTGATCGTTATAATGGAACGATAACGCATATGGAGTAATGTGTCACTAAGGGTAAGTATATAGAATATAAGGAAAATGTATTTAGAGAAGATAGAAAATGAGATAAAAAGTGAGAAAAAAGGACTCGAGTCTCGGGTTTTACCCCGAGATGCCTACGTAGCCTATAAAGGCATCAAAGTCCACGTAGTTCGCATACAGAATGAGGGGTGGGGTTTATCCCATAAATCCAAATGGGGATCTCTTATTTGTGAGTGTGTGTGTGTGTGTAGAAAAAGTGTTTTAGTTGTGAGAAAAATGTGGAAAAAGTATGAGAATCCCTATTTGGAATTTATGAGCAAACCCTCTTTTTCTTATTTTTTTGGGTTTTTATTTATATGAAAATATGAGATGTGAAATAATACTAAATAAAAGGTATATTTAGGATGTGTGAGATGAGATAATAAAAGTGCTAAGTAAGAAAACAAGTTATTGGAAATTTAAGAGAATTTAGGAGAGAGTTTGAGAAAGTTGGACCTCCTTGAAGCTATTGAGCTTGATCTTGAATGTTGGAGAGAAGCCCTTGCCCTTGGATGATGATGGAGAGTCGGTAATTCACCAAGTTTGATGAAAAGGATGATGAAAAGTGGAGGTAAAAAAGGGCTTTGGAAGTTGAAATCATGCTGCCTTCGAGAGATGTTTCTAGGATTCATTCAGAGAGATTTTTATCAGATCTGGGCTCCCCTTGCAAATGAGGTGAAGGACTCCTTTTATAGGCTCAGGTCACCGCTGATAGACATAGACCCGTTCCTGCCTATCGACACCTACCAATAGGAAGGGTCTGGAACCTGCCATTTGGTAGTGCGCTTCGGGCTTTTTCAAAAAATCGCCTACCGAGGGTAAACTGTTGGTCAAAATCGCACACGGGGTATACCATTGGAAAGGTAATTTAGAGACCTTTAAAAGTTCTTTGGATTGCTCCGGGGCTCAGGATTTGAGTTTGGGTCAAATATGGCTTGGAAGCATTTGTCGGTTCACTGGATGGGGAATCGTTCGGATGCAAATGGATCGTTCGTCCGCATGGTAAGTATGAATCGTGCACGGGGCAGACCGTTGGAAAGGTGAGGAGATGTACTTCGACATTCCAAAGAGTTTGACCTGGTTTGGGCTCGGGATGCATTCGGTGATCTCTCGGAGTCAAACGGATCGTTCGTCCGCATGGAGAGTCAGAATTGTGCACGGGACGGACCATTGGAAAGGGAATTCAGTGCCCTTCGAAGATTCATTTATCATCGGTCGAGCTGAAGAGTTGACTTAGGTCAAACAGATCCCGAGAGCACCCGGTGGCCTCTAGGTCAAGTTTTGAACGCAAACGGATCGTTCGTCCGCATGGTAGGTCAGAATCGCGCACGGGATGGACCGTTGGAAAGGGTATTCAGTTCCCTTCGAAGATTCATTGAGTCTCAATCGAGACGAAGAGTTTTATTTTTGGGTCAAACTGAACCGTGGAGTGTCCGGTGGCTTCTAGGTCAGTACTCGGGGCATGACCTGGGTTTGTAGTGATGGAGGAAGGTACTAGGGACCTAAGGAGAGTTAGGGGGTAACATAATGGGGTGTCTACAGGGACATATGAAAGTCTTCTTCTCTTGATCAAACACATCAACCTCAATTTGGTTATACCGATATAACCATCAAGGAAGCAATAGTATGGGTGTCCATCTACTCTATCTAACATTTGGTCGATGAATGGTAAGGGAAAATGATATTTCCGAGTGTCTATATTGAGTTTTTGGTAATCAAGGCAAACGCGCCACCTGGTGGTCATACGTTGGGGAATTAACTCACCCTTGGCATTCTAGACCACAATCATGCCCGAATTCTTCGGGGTAACTTGGATAGGACTCACCCATTTGCTATCCAAGATTGGGTAAATTATCCCTACCTCCAATAGCTTAATGATCTCTGCTCGCACTACCTCTTTCATACTGGGGTTCAATCGCCTTTGCATTTCTCTCCAGGGCTTCACATCCTCCTCGAGGTGGATTTTATGGTTATAAATCAAGGGACTTAAACTTTTCAAATCCGCTATGTTCCAACCAAAAGACCTTCGATACTTCCTTAAAATTTCTAATAATTTATCCTATTTCTCTCTATCTAGGCTCGAGGAGACAAAAATGGTAAATGTCTCATCCTTTCCTAAATAAGCATATTTTATATTGGAGGGTAGTTTCTTTAATTCGAGTGTGGTAAAATTTTCATCGGATGGAGTCATGGACGATTCCCTCGATGGTAACTCCTTGAATCTAGAAACCCAATTTACATCTCTTAAGTCCTCATTCGCCGCTCTCTCGTCTAATAATGATCTTAACTCCTCTGCCTCCCTCTCGAAGTCGGTGTACGTCCCATCACTCTCGGTGCTCTATACAAGACATGTTCATAAGGCATCTCCATCGATATTTCCCTCTATGTGTTCCTCTTCTGTCTCCTCAATAACATTTCACTACACCAAAATGGGCAAATTGTCACCTTTCAGCCGGCCAGCCTTGTCAAGGTCATTGACCGTGACAAAAAAACACGCGTTTTATGTCACGGTCATTGACCTTGACACGACCGTGACAACGAATTGTCACGGTCATTGACCGTGACAAGCCCGTGACAATTCAATTTGTCACGGCCTTGTCACGGTCAATGACCGTGACAATTATTTAAATTCTTGTCACGGTCAAAGACCTTGACACGACCGTGACAATATTCTCAGCAAAAACCCTACCCCCCCTTCTTTTTTCCCTCCCGCGCCGTTCCCTCCATTTCTCTCTCTCTCTCTCTCGACGCTGTTCTCTCTCTCTCTCTCTCTCTCTCTACTTTCAGGTCCATTTTCTCTCTCTCTCTCTCTCTCTTTCATTTATATATATATTTGTGTGTATATTTGTGTGTATGTGTATATATATATATATGTGTATGTGTGTGCGTGGAGGGGGGCAGGGGGTGGGGGTGGGGCAGGGTGGGGGAGGGGGCGGGGACGGTGGAGGGGGGCAGGGGGTGGGGCAGGGTGGTGGAGGGGGTGGTGGAGGGTGGCGTGGTGTGTGTGTGTGTGTGTGTGTGTGTGTGTGTGTGTGGTGTGTGGTGGGGGAGGGGGTGGGGTGGGGTGGGGTGGTGTGTGTGTGTGTGTGTGTGGTGGTGTGTGGTGGGGGAGGGGGTGGTGGAGGGGTGGGGCAGGGGGTGGTTAGGGGTGGGGTGTGTGTGTGTGTGTGGTGGTGTGTGGTGGGGGAGGGGGTGGGGTGGGGTGGGGTGGGGTGGGGTGTGTGTGTGTGTGTGTGTGGTGGTGTGTGGTGGTGGAGGGGGGCAGGGGTGGGGTGGGGTGGCAATTTTTGACACGACACAATACCCGACACGAACTCGACACGAACTCGGATGATAAATTATTTATGTGTTGCAAGAATTTGAAATTAATTAAATTAAGTTATTGTAGGCGTATGAGTGCTATGATTGGTTAAGAGAGAAGAAAAAAATTATTTTATATTTTACTTAATGGGTTATGCGGGTCAACCCGAACACGACACGATAATAAATAGGTCGGGTTAGTGTTTGCTCATCTGACACGATTAGTTAAATGGGTCGGGTTAGGGTTGACTAATACTTAACACGAACCCGACATGACACGACCCGAACACGACACGACGCACACGAATTGCCACCCCTAGTGGGAATTGATATCCAAGACATGTATTTGAATTGATATCTATTTATTTGAATTGATAGAATTGTTTCTAGGATAATAATCCTACTATAAGATAATTGCTCAAAATAAATATTAAATACTAATTACTAAGATATCAATTCAAATAAAGTCTTAATAACCTAACCAAAAGAAATAAAATAAAATATCAAATAAATTATCATCCACCTCATAGACATTCCCTACCAATCATTTTAAGATAATTTTATCCTTATAAAGATAATAGATTATGTAATTTTAGGACTTAAAATAATATTGATTATGGATATAGGACAACAAACATTTTGTTTCCATTTTTTGTCCCTATTTTCAAATTAAAGGGACACGTGGCATGTTATGATTGGTTAACGTTTTATGAATATGGGTCCGCGCCAGCGGTTTTATTAAAAAATAGGGACTAAAATCATAAATAAAATGTTTGTTGTCCTATTTTCAAAACACATATTACAATAAATCCTAAATTTACAAACCCCTAAAGATAAATACCTTTGATTGCAAAGCATGCACTTGTATTATTTCGACGTGTAATTTGGAAATGCTTGTTTTTCTTTCTAGAGACCCGTGTCGTCAAAACTTGGTAGTGTTCGAGTGTGTTTTTATCACTAAATTATTATTTCACTAACAAATACTCCTTATATCCTAGATTAAGAGTCCATATTTAATTTTTGTACTTACTAATAATACACTTAATCAATGGCTAGGATTAACCCTTATTCACTATTATGAAATTTGGTTAATTGATTATTTAAAAAAAAAAGCAAAAGTAGACTAACATATATACACAACACTAAAAGTAGACATCAATTTTATAAATAATTGATATTTTCATTCAAAATATGTGTGTGTGTGTGTGTGTGTGTGTGTGTGTGTGCGTGTGTGTGTGTGCGTGTGGCGGGGGTGGGGTGGGGTGGGTAGGGGTGGTGTGTGTGTGTGTGTGTGTGTGTGCGCGTGTGGCGGGGGTGGTATTGACGGAACTTACACATACGTTATAATATAGACGAAACATTTTTTTATCTGTACTAATAACATTTTTTTTATCTGTACTAATAACATTTTTTTTACAGCAAAAATGTCTCCTTCAGATGTTAGGGCGAAGATGATGATGCTGTTTATGATGATGTCGTCGTCTATGTTCGGTGGTAGCGGAGGCGACGAGGGCTCCTCCGCCCCTAGGCTCCCCAAATATGGAAAATTTGGGATTACCGTCGAAAACAAGTCGGAGCTTTTAGCGAGATCCCTCGAGCTGCTAAAGACGGTCATCGGCCCGGGGTTTATGAGTTGGAAGGAGGTGCCGTATGAGCTCAAGTTAGCTGTTTGGGCGGCACTACAGGTAATATTTATATGAATATTTCAATTTCAATTTCAATTTATATTTATATTTATATTTATATTTATATTTATATTTATATTTATATTTATATTTATATTTATATTTATATTTATATTTATATTTATATTTATATTTATATTTATATTTATATTTATATTTATATTTATATTTATATTTATATTTATATTTATATTTATATTTATTCGCAACTAACATTGTATTTGTTGGACAGGAACAATTCAACTTGGATCCAAAGCTACGCGATTCCGTCTTCGAGCAGTTGAGGGAGCAACACAAGACGTGGAAAAAAAATATGCGGACACGGTACTTTGGAAAAACACGAGAGACCATTTTACAATGGCGCGGATCCGTCCCGCCCAAGGAGCCGATCTCATTGGCACAATGGCAAAAGTTCATTGACAATGAGATCGAGGATCGACAATTGACATCTCGCCAATCGGGGAGGGAAAATCGGGCTAAAAAGACGGACGTGCACTACTCCGGCCGGACGTGCACTACTCCGGCCGGACCTCTTACGCTGAGGTGGAGCATAGGATGAAGGTAATATTTAATTTATCTATAACTACAGAAATATATTATTGGATATTATTTTACTTTGCGGGGCCGATACTAATTTTACTTTACTTTATTTTATTTCAGGGGGTAGGGAGTGGGCCAAGGGGTAAGCCACATAGGCTCGATACTTATGTGGCTCTTCGGACGAAGAAGGGGAAGGACAAGGAGGTGTCCCCGAGCGTCGCGGCCACGATTGTAAGTAATCCGACAGTTTAATTATTGTTAATTACGTTATAATTTTTTAGTTTACTTATTTTACTAATCATGTGCTTTTTGTCGTTTCAGGCAAAGCTTAAGGAAGTGCATGAGTCGCAGTCTGATGCCGACAAGGCATCTTTGTCCACAGACGCACTCAGCCAAGTGCTTGGCTCTGATCGCAAGGGGAGGACAAGGGGAGTGAGCTCGCGGGTGGCCAAATCTAGGATCATCGGATTGGAGACGAGCGACACCGGGTTGGCTCGAACGGTGGATTCACACGACGCGAAGCTGTCCCGTTTGGAGGCGACGGTCCAAGATATGTACGCATTCATGAAGCGTACGTTGGGTGGAGACCGTAAAGATAAAGGGAAAGGGAAAGGGAAGGAGAAGGCGGTGGAGGAGGAGGTGCGGGAGGACGAGGAGGTGCGGGAGGACGAGGCGCAGGATGACGAGGATGTGGACCTCGCTGCTTCATCACCGACACGTTCGTACTTCGACGATCCACTTCCCTATTTGACGCCCTCCAACAGACCATTATCGACAATTGGTTGGCCGAGCGTGTTCATATTGGACATATTTGATGGCCAGCGGATAGGGCGGTGATTGAGGGACCCGAACATCGTCGAGGGTGGACTAGTCCATGGACGTGTGCTTCAAGAGATGGAGTCCAGGGTGCTCGTCACGCATGTCATACCCGGGAAGGAGAACTCCCTATTGTGGTTGCGCGAACAATGCGGCACGACGTATATTAGTGGGTGCGTCAATTCGTATGTCGTGTGGCCTACTCACCTCCTCAGTTTTATCTAAGACATGTAGTAACATTATTTTTAAGTTTGTCCATTTTAATTATATTTGGATTATATCGTCATGTATATTATTTTTACTTTGAAGATTTGGATTATACTGTCATGAATATATATTTGCATTATCTTTAGTTTGTGTTGGATATATGATGTTTGGAACAGGTACAACGTTGCTATAACAGGTACAAATATACTGCTGGGCAGTGGCGGTGGCCATACTGCCCAGCAGATTTTTTTTAAATTCTGCCCAGAATTGTCACGGTTATTGACCGTGACAAAACCGTGACACATTTGTCACGGGCTTGTCACGGTCATTGACCGTGACAATTTTTTTTAAAAAAGGGTCACGGATTTGTCACGGTTATAAACCGTGACAAACGTGTCACGGTCATTGACCTTGACACGACCGTGACACAAAACGCGAGTTTTGTGTCAAGGTCAATGACCGTGACACGACCGTGACAAAAAAAGTTGTCTCGCCTCGAAATGTCACGGTCATTGACCTTGACAAGGTGAATTTGTCAAGGTCAATGACCTTGACAAATGGGCAGATTTGGTGTAGTGGTTACTGCATGAAACTCGTCTTCCTTACCCACTTGCCTAGTGATATTGAAGATATTCGTCTCAAGAGTCATGTTCCCAAAAGTGAGTTGTGTTTGCCCATTTCGAGTGTTGATTAATGTGCTAGCCGTAGCTAAGAATGGGAAGCCTAAGATGATAGGAACCTGATTGCTTGAATGGATGGAGGGCTCTTTGTCCCAAATAACAAAATCTACCGAGAAGTAAAATGTGTCCACTTGGACTATCACGTCTTCGACAATCCCTCAAGGTATCTTCATTGTGCGATTCACAAGTTGGAGAGTGATTGATGTGGGCTTGAGGTCCCTCAAATCTAGTTGCCTATATATGGAATAAGGAAGAATGTTGACACTTGCCCTTAGATCAAGTAAGGCTTTTTCTATTCAACTCTCTCCAATTATACACAAAATGGTGGGCGCACCCGAATCTTTAAACTTGGGTGGGAGGTCATTAAGTAGAATGGTGCTCACATTTTATTCTAGGAAAACATATTTTTTCACTTTTATCCTTCTTTTCACCGTCAATAATTCCTTAAGGATTTTAGCATGGGAGATAATTTTCTCTATGGCATCGAGAAAAGGTAAATTCAGCTTTACTTGCTTAAAACCATCTAGCACATAGTCACACGAGGTCCTTTTTTCAAGTGGAACCGACTGTTGAGGGAAAGGGGCAGCAGTAGGTGGTTTCACTAAAACTTCAGGACCACTATTGTTGTCCTCATTATCACTTTCATTTAAGGGGGCATCTTCTGCCTCTTTTGTGTCGGGCAAAACCTCCTTATCTTTTGGTTCGTCATGTGGGGAAGGTGATAAATCAACCACTCTTCCACATGTAAAGCAGTGACAGCTTGACATTGCTCTTGATTTGCGTTGGAAGAAGAGCTAACACTAGTTTGACCTTGAGGAGGCCTTTGTCCTTTGGACGGAAATTTACCATTTTCTTGGATACTCAATGATGCCTGCAACTTTGAAATGTTAGCGTTTATCTTGGCAAACATACGATGTGTTGAGCATTCGTTACTTATTCCTCTTGTATAAATTGATTGATGTTATCCTAGAAAGTTTGCCTCGGTGGGGTGATATACGGCACTGGAGGTGGTGCTAGAATATGTGGAGCTTGTTGAAAGTGCAGAGGTACTGGTGGAGGAGGGACAACGTGTGAATTAGGATTCAATGCGGCATTTGGTTACCCGCAACTAAACCCAGGATGGTTCCTCCACAAAGGGTTATAATAATTCATAAGAGGGGTATTACAATTTCCCTTAAATACTCCTACAACTTCCACTTGCTCATGGAACATTACTTTATAGGTGGGTATCGTCGGACATTCCTTTATTGAATGGACCGCCTCACAAATTGCACACACCTTCTCTCTTAATTGAGTGGATCTGCATGTTTCTATTGCCATTAATTAGACTACGTCTTTTAATTGTTTAGCAAGTTAGTTTATTTAAAGTTGCAACTCAACTTGTCTGTCCAAATGATAGACTCCAGATGTAGAAGGAATGGTGGATTTTTATCGAATCTGGGTTTGGGCATTAGGATCGGATGTGTCCCACGCTTAAGTAGTCTCAGCGACATACTTAAGGTGGTCCTCTGCATCATTTGTATCTAATCCCCAAAATGGTCCCTCGCACATTGTCTCAATGAGTTATTTAGAAGCTATGCTTAGACCATGGTGGAAGAAAGATATGAGACGATACTTTTTAAAACCATGGTGTGGGCATGTATTAACTAGCTCGTTGAAACATTCGTAACATTGATCAAATGGATCATTTTCTTGTTATTTGAATGTTTGAATTTGAGCTTTGATGGAATTCGTTCGATGTTGGGGGAAGAATTTGAAGAGAAATTTGGCTTTCATGTCCCTCCATGATCCTATGTAATTCGATGATAAAGACCATAACCATATATTTCCTTTATTATTCAAAGCGAAAGGAAAAAGTTTGAGGTGAATGACATCTTGAGTGCAAGCTTGGTCGCTAAATGTATCACATGCGTCTTCGAACTCACGAATGTGGAGGTAACTTTTTTGAATCCATACCATGAAAAGTGGGAAGAATCTGGATCATCCCATTTCAAAAGTGAAATTGTCCTGCATTGTATGAAAGTAGAATACATCCCGGAGTGACAGTCGTCTCGGGGTATAAGAGCTCTCTTATGGGACGATAAGGTATCTCTCCCTCACTCGTACCATAACTAGCGTGCTCTGACATGGTTCCCTCTCCAATTAACTCGGTGTCCTAGAAATGTGACTCATAATGGAATTCGTCAGTATAGGAGGTGGAACCCAAAATTATGGAGCGTTAGGAGTTAATGGACTACTAGGGTCGTACTCAATTATCGGATTCTCGTGATGTGAGTATGAGTTGATTGAGGAGTTTGTTGCAGATTTTGCATGAAAGGACTTTGAAATATGTTAAAAAAAATGTTTTTTTAACTTTTCTGAATTTTTTTGGATTCTTATTTCTTTTATGATTTTTTTGACTTTTTAAGAATTTGAGTTAAATTTTGGATTAAATCAACCTAACCTAAAAGTCTACCTAATCCCCAACAACAACGCTAAAAACTTAACACGACTTTAAAAGTGTTCTAATGCGTGTTTCTAACGACTCAAGTGTAAGTCTTTCGCTCAAGTAATAATCCGGTAAATAGGTATCGAACACAAGAAATAGGACGAAGAATCATAATGATAGATAGGAAAGACACTTAACCCTAGAAATACTCAAAAAAAGAAAGGAAAGGTTGATGAGTTTGTTTTGTTACTTTACCTATCAACTAATGCAACATGAACTAAATTAAGAACTAACTTAAGCATAGAAATTGAACTAAATTAGACTTTTGACTCTATGAGAGAAAATGGAGTTAGGATACACTCCCTCGAACCATCGGTATACACATAGAACATAAAAGCTTCAAAAAGATAATTCTTCATTCAAAGAGACATCAAATACTCTCTAAGCATTCGAAATATGAGGAATAAATGTCGTATAATATCGAATAAAAATAGTATTTGACGGGGATGAGAAATTATCAAAACATCAATTGCACCCTTAAATATTTTCGGTTACCTAAGACAGATGAAACTAAAAGGACTATAACTTTTGTTTTGACAAAGTTCAAACCTTTTGATGAGAAATTAATTTTTATTCACTTTTGCATCCATATGTTACCTAGGTTGGGTTCGTGTACCCCAGTCCACTAAAAATTTAGCCTAGCATAGTGCAACTACTATGAAACAAGAAATCTATAATGCATGAAATCATTCCTACATTAAAAGTGTGATCAAACATGTAAAGGGGAATTATAACTAAGAAATAATGAATCACAAACCAAAAGATGAGAGAAATTGAAAGCAACAAAGTAATATTACTTGTATTGAAGAAAAACTTTGAATTCTATGCTAAAAGATGAATAATTATTGAACAAAAAAAATCCTAGGGTTCTTGCCTTTAAGAATCCCTCTAAACTATGTAAAACCTCTCTCTCTAATGTCTGGTGATACAATAATATATAACCCTCACATTTTTTAAGTGTTTGAACCATGCACAACTCTAATTTTGAGAATAAACAAAATAGAAGATTCACCCAGAAAAAACGGTCTAATTTTTTCTTCTTTAATGGGCCGAACCGGTCTGGCTAATAGAGTATGACGGATCAGTTTGGTATCTTTGTCATCGGTTTGGTTCTCACATTCTAGTGAGAGGGGTCGGTTCACTGCTGGTGCTATCGGTTCGGCTCGCTGGGATATTTTTTTTTTCTTTATTTCTTCTCAACTTTGAAGCTTCATAACTTTTCACCCGGGACTCGGATTTGGATGCCTCTTCTTCCTAAATGCTTGTGGCCTCAAGGTCTTCAACTTTCCTTAGGTGTCGTGTCCAAATTTGTGGTGAAAAATTACTATTTTTCCCTTGACTTTTCTTTTTTTTCTTAATTTTGAGTTTTCTCCAATTCTTCACTTGTATGAAATACCTGCAAAATGTAAGAAAAATACACAAAACTCGATGCACTATATAGAAGAGGTCAGTAGTAAAGAAATGAGATAAATTAACTTAATTTACATCACACGAGATGAAGAAAAAAAACTTAATTACAGGGATAAATATGAAGAATTTATGCCTAATTAACATACTCTATGTAGGTGGATGTTGTAGCAAGGGCTTTCTCCCATCCCTTATTGGCAATCTTTTATCATCCTTCTTTCCCTTGGACTTCAGAGCATTATTTTAAGTAATCAGACTTAAATTTTTATCTTTAGCATCCTTTGCCATGTGCTTAGCTTCATAAAGTTTTTACTCGACCTGGGTAAGATAGTAATGAGTCATTTTTCATTGGTCTTTTGCAGTGTTGGCCTTGTCTTCTGACACTTTGACCTTGTCTTGCCAAATATTCCTCTCTTCATATAAAGCCTCCCCAGAAGCCTTCAAGGATCTCTGCAAACCCTCAAAAGCTTCCTCCATATCAGTCGAGGAAGAATTTAGCTAGTCGTCTTTCTCTAGCATTTGGTTGAAATCTAACAGGAGCTGCAACTAAATGAGTATGTTACATCAGTCTAGTAAAAAGGAACTAAATAGTAATAAATATCAACAAAATAGTTTTGAATTCACCAAGGCCAAAGTTTGGGCAACCTCTCAGTTAATCCGGCTCTGGTCATGGGGGTTGCAGTCGACTTATCTGCCGGTAAACTACCAACCTTCATTAAACCCCTAGTCAACCCAGGGTTGATTGCCATAGATGCATCCTCAATTATACCTTGCTCAAAAATAAACTTCTTGGCCAATTCAGCAGATTTCTATAGCTCATGGGACTTTTTGGTAGGTTCTTGATGGCTACACTAACTGACAAGCAACGAGAAAGCCGCGGTGCAAGTGTATAGAGATATACGCTGGTCGTTATGCTCGGCTTGTGCAAAAATATATACTATTGACTACACTCTTTAAGGGAGTACAACGATTAGTCCGGGTATCGAAAAACCATATAGACTAATTGCTAGAATTATATTGGCTTAATACTTCTCAATAAAAGTGTAAAACATAACTGTTAACAAAAAGAAAAGAAAACTAGGTATGGGTATTTAAACTAAGATTAATGAAAGAGGAATAAAAACTATAGGTTGCCACTAATAGCCCTCACATCAGTTTAATGTGTATAAATGGTTACATGGTATTACGAATTTAACAAGACTGAATCTCATTTCGATAAGTAATTAAATCTAAAATTGTCACCCCCTAAATTCGCATAAAGGTATACTATGATTTTGGCATCAACAAATACCCAAAAAAGTACACATGAAGGGTCGTAAATACGGATCGTACATGATATACCCCGCTAAATATACTAGGCGTAAAGTCAAGGGCAACCCAATTGAATTAAATGCAAAAACTCCATCACCAAAGCAAAGCAACCCATTGAAACCAAGGTGAGCTCAATCAATCACAACCTAGGTTAACTTAGCTAGAAAGCATCATAAATGACATGTTTTCAAATACATGAAAGTAAACCTAATTAACAAAGCAAGTAAATAAAGCAATAAAAGAAAGCAAGTAAAGAAATGCAAGCAATGGAAGATTAAATTGATGAAGAAAATGATGAATAGAGTTCTACACAACCAAAATGGGTAGGCTCTCTATATGGGTAAACTTAGGAGGGAGAAAATTACACACCCAACAAAGCTCTCCATACCCTAAACTCCCTAAAACTAAGTCTCCCTCATATAGTAAACTCCCTAAATATAAGAAAATATATTTTACAAAAATAAACAAGTTTCCCTTATATAGTAAGTTGGGAATGAAAAAAAAGAAAAAAGGAAAAAGGTATCGAATTATTGTTCCTACTGGTCGATCGGGCCCTTGGTTTAAAACCCATTGTTTTCCTCGTAAGGCAAAATCACATTCATCGGTCAACCCGACGGACAAGGGCTGGTCGACCGGTCCCCTGTTTCCTGGTAATCATTGGTCCAAAATGAGGGTGAGAAGGTGCATACGATATCAACAATATCTTCATCTATCTCAATGAACTACGCTTTTGTGGATTCCCACTAAGTCGGAGATGAAGTGTGAAATGTCTAAAATGCCCTTGAAGTAGCTTCCGATGATGAAACTTCTCCTAAGCGCAACGAATCCTCATTTTAAGCGTTCCAATACCTACAAAGGATAAATAAAGCCCTGCAAAGCATATAAACATACATAATAGAGGTTGTCTGGTCAACAATCATAAATATAGGCATAAAGAACACAAAAAGTATCAGAATGCAAAACGATAACGACGTGAGTATGCAATATTTGTGACATATCACACCCCCTAACTTAGACATTCTTGTCCCTAGTGATGAAACAAACAAAACCAGTCCATAAAAGGCGGTACACAAAGTATAGATGCATCAAAACTATAATTGCCACTTTTGTAGGGAACACAATTGCATTTAGCATATGGAATAAGCCGTTAAACCCCTAGGTTACCCTAGTGGCCGAGTGTCATCTCGTGAGGGTTTTCAGAGATGATACCCACAAACATAAAAATTTCCTCAAAATATGCCCAACCAACATGCAACAAGCCAAACAATAATGTAAAAGATTTCAAACGCGTTATTGGAAAAGTGAATGAATTCATAAAAAAGTCCGTATTATTAATATTATAGAATAAACTTCATAGAATTGAAACCTTAAAATTTGGAAGGGGAACGAGCACATGCAAAGTATGATTTGGTAAAAAATTATATAAACTAGGTAATAAACATTAAAGCATGCATATAAATCAATCCTCATTGGGCGTTACGCTTAACAAATGAAATCACTATGAATGGGATGTAATACATGGGACATGCGGGCATAAAGACTACATGTAAATAGAAACTAGGCCGCGCACATGTCATTAAAGAAGAACGCTATATATAAAATGAAAAATATGTAATCTCAATGAAAGATATCATCATTAAAGGAGGCTAAATGTATTTTCACAGATTACCAAAACTATTTCACCCTAAGATCGCATAGGACTTTATAGGGTTGTAATGTAAGTTTTGGGATAAAGGTTATGAAATGAAGGGTAAATATATACGGATTGAAAGTGTTCGGGGATGAAAACTCGGGATAATGAAAAATTATGGACAATTATAAAATTGGAAATGATTCCATAACATGCATTGAATATAACAAATGGAGAATGTAAACAAAGCTTATTGAACACTATACACAACATATATAAATTTTTTATTCTCTTCTTTTCTTCTTTTTCTTTTTCTCTTTTTTCTTTTGTTTTCTTTCTTCTCTTTTTCTTCTCTTTTTCACTTTTTTTTCTTTTCTTTAGCTTTCTATTTTCTCCTTTTCACTTCTTTCTTTTCTCACTCTCACATGCTTCATTATAACCACATAATGCGAACATCATTCAATCCCAAGTATCATTTTAAAAAAAGGTACATAAGGTGATATATATGGCTTATAACTCCAATGTGGAGTTGGTTATAGGACTTGGGATTATGAAATGAAAGGATATATTAAGACTTAAAAGGGTTGACGAGCGAAAACATTTAAGTTAAGGTCGGGGATAATATCGGTGATATAACAAAGATAGTTTGGGATCATTTTCTAAAGTTTACGCAATTCTCAAGTCAAAACAAACTTTGAAAATCATGCTCAAGTAATACAATTCATATATGAACTCAAATAATGAACAATCAAATAAAAGTATAGTGAGATTACTAACAACTGTAACGTTTTCAAATAGGAAAGAGAAGTGTATAACACGCACAAACGAAGAAAATCCCAAAGCTCACTCGGTGTAAGTATATAAAATGCAATAAAAGATTACCGAGTTATAAAAATCTTAAACCAAATCATTTAAACAAGGGAAGCGCATGTACTCATGGGATTAAAGTTTAATTCATGAAGTTATTCATAGTATCAATGATTGAGGACCAAAGTCTAATAATTTCTAAAATTAAGAACATGCATCATTGAGTTGTCTATTGGATCGGGCAATTATTAAAATTTATCATCAGAAACAAAGGCAAAATGCGCAACAAAGGAGAAAAACAAAAGAAAGTTTTTTTGAAATTTTTAATTTTTTTATTAAAAACATGCTAGGAAAGAACATATAATCAAACCAAATAAACTACCAATGAATGAATAGAATATCCCACACCCCCTGACTTAAAACCTGACATTGTTCTCAATGTGAATTAAGAACCAAGTTAAAGAGAGGAAAAGAGTAATATTACCATAATGGAGCGATCTTGAAAAGGTACAAGTCCAATGATTATATAAAATATGTTAGTAATAAGCATAACAAAAAGAACAAATAACAAAAACTTAACTACACTAGACAATGAGTAAGAATAAAGAAAAATAAGAAAAATAGAAAACTAACTATTTACAACCTACAATTTTAACTTCTAACTAACTATACACTAGAAGTTGAAATTTTTGAGGGCCCACCCAAAATACGATTTGACTTTGAAGTATCAACGGGGGACTCTCCCTTTCATTCTTACCTTCCAAAAAATAAGAATTTTGTTCAAACAACGGAAGGCATGGGTAATGCGAAATAAATGAACCACCACCAATTAATATTTTTGAAGGGATGATGTGGGATTTGGATCAAACGGGTTATAAGTACACAAAGGAGAAAAAAATTGAATTTTATCCCAACTATTTTTCAATTGGAATGGGAGGTGATGCACATGGAGGCAAAGATGCCTTCATGGAAAGCAACTTGAGTAAGTACTCCTCATCGGTGAAAGGGTTAAACATTTTAAAGTTCAGAACCAAATCATTAGGTACTTGTATCGGTTCGATAATGGAGAATAAATATGGGGATAAAATAAATTCAAACTCAAGAGATGAGTCATCATCGCTTAAAGATTGAGTTTCGAAGGAAATAAGATCATTTTCAATAAAATATTCTTCTTTGGGGGGAAAAGAAGAAATAATTTCATTACAAATGGATCCTACGTCCATTTCTTCCTCATTTTCATTCTCTATTATACCATGGGCCAAGTCAAGAATGGTTTGTTCCAAAGTCGGCACAAAATACTCATTTGGTTCAAAACATTCCTTGACTTCAAAAGTCTCGTAAGAAAAGTCATCTTCAGATTCAAATAATAAATCCAACTCATGCTCCTAACAATGATTTTCTTCCTAATAACGGTTTTCAAACTTTTCATTTTCAGGAAGGCGCAAGCCCTCACCGAAAGTCATAGGTCGAGGTGCGGATTCTTGCAAATGAAACTTTTAAAATCATCTTCGGAACTACAATAAAAATCATTATTATAAGAATTTTGAAGACTACAACAAATCGTTTCAACATTCTTATTATAAGGATCTTGAGACCCAAAATCGGAATAATCATTCTCGAAATTTTGGTAATCCGTAACTTGACTTTGGTAATACCCATCCAAAGACTTTTAGATGTTTTAATTTTTGGGGTTTGTAAGTATTGATCAAAAGTCATAGGTGTAGGGGGATTTTGAGAATTATTATTAGTATTACCGAAAAAATGGAATAAGACATGCTTACCCCAAAGAAGGCTCGATATGGAAAATTCCACAAAGTGATGTGCGTCCGGTAAATTCAAGCGTTTCTTGGTGCTCAAATATAGAAGTCTTACAAAAATTGTTAACAACAAAAATACAAATAGAAAGAAAATACTACGAAATACTAAATCAATTAAATTCTAAAACAAACTAGTCCTCAGCAGCGTCACCATTTTGATAGGCAGTGGGAAAGCTGTGGTGCAAGTGTATAGAGATATACGTCGGTCGTTATGCTGGGCTCCCACCGTTGTGCAAAAACCTAAACTATTGACTAAACTCTTTTAAGGAAGTACAACGTCTAGTCCGGGTATCGAAAACCCATAGAGACTAGTTTCTAGAATAATATTTGTTTAATACTTCTCAATAAAATTGTAAAAGATAATTGTTAACAAAAAGAAAAGATAAAGGCATGGGTATTTAAATTAAGATTAATGAAAGTGGAATAACAACTATAGGTTGTGACTAATATCCATCACCTCGGTTTAATGCATATAAATGGTTACATAGGACTATCAATTTAGTAAGATTAAATCTCATTTCGACACGTAATTAAATCTAAAGTTGTCACCCCCTAAATTTGCATAAAGGCCTACTATGATTTTAGTGTCAACAAATACCCCGACAATTACATACGCAGTGTCGTAAATACGGAGCATACATGATATACCCCAATAAATATCCTAGGCATAAAGTCAAGGACAACCCAATAGAATTAAATGCATAAACTCCATCACCAAAGCAAAACAACTCATTGAAACCAAAGTGAGTTCAATCAATCACAACATAGATTAACTTAGCTAGAAAGTATCCTAAATGACATGTATTTAAATGCAATAAAGTAAACCTAATTAACAAAGAAAATAAATAAAGCAAGTAAATAAAGTAATAAAAGAAAGCAAGAGAAGAAATTCAAACAGTGGAATCTTGGATTGATGAAGAAAATGATGAGTAGTGTTCAATACAGTGGGTAAGCCCTCTATACGGGTAAACCTAGGAAGGAGAAAATGGCACACCCAACAAAACTCTCCATACCTTAAACTACCTAAAACTAACCTAAACTAAAGATAAGAAAAGAAATGTTACCAAAATAAACAAGTCTCCCTTATATAGTAAGTTGGGAATGAAAGAAAAGAAAAAAGGAAAAAAAACTAAAAGGAAAAAGGTGTCGGATTACCGCTACTACTGGTCGATCGCGAATAGGAGGGGAGATTGATCGGACCTTGGGTTTAAAACCCACTACTTTCTTATTAAGGTAAAATCACATTCACCAATCGATCGTTGGATAGGGACCGATCGACCAATCCCCTCTTTCCCGATAATCTTTGGTCCAAAATGAGGGTGAGAAGGTACAGACGGAATCGATAGTATCTTCATCGTTCGAACTCTAAATGACGTGATGTTCATGGCCACGCGAAGCTAACTCAATGAATTAATCTTTTATTAATTCACACTGAGTCAGAGATGAAGTATGAAATATCTAAAATGCCCTTAAAATAGCATCCGATGACGGAACTTCTCTGAAACGCAATGAATCCTCACTTTAAGCATTCCAATACGTAAAAAAGCTCAATTAAGCCTTGAAAATCACATAAGCGTACATAGTAAAGGTTGTCTAATTAACAAGCATAAATGTAGGCATAAAGAACACAAAACGTGCTAGAATGCAGAAAGATAACAGGCGCGAGTATACATTATTCCTAAGGTATGACAAACCTTTTTTCAACCTCTTGTAATGAGGTTCTTCAATTCGGGCCTCCTCAGTGGTAAGAACTTAAGGTATATTATCAATAACTAGAGACCTCTTATCAATTGTGGTAGTCATTTCAGAAGGCGGGGGAAGATATCCAAATCTTGCCAGTAAATTAGGTGTTGTTCTCTTCACCATCTCTGAAGTATGTGAAGTGGGGATAATGTTGATGTCAAGAGATTCAAAGGAATAATAGGTACCTCCTTGAGCTAACTCTACTCCAGCTGACTCAGTAGTAGAAAAAGTGGACATAGTTTCCTCGTCTAAGTTGATGAGTGACTGAGGCAAGGCAAGGGCAGGTCGAGTAATAAAAGAAGTGACAGAACTCCTGTACTCCAACAGAAAAGAAGATGATCATGGATGATATTCTTATGATCATTGACGAATTGCCCATAGATACTTGAGATCATTAATATTGACTTCACCCTCCTTAGGTCACTTCTTTTTTATATTCTCTGCACATAAACAAAACAAGTCAGTTAGTCGACAAAGTTTTAACCAATTAATGAACAAAAGAATAAGTTGAAAAGAAAAGTATGACTTATGACATGCCCATTCTGGGGGCATCTAGGCCTAGTATATTTCACCCCCTTAGGAAGGGGATCATATTGCCAATTCTTTACAATAACATCATAATCCCAATAGTCTTTATTGGAATCTGGCAGGTTGACCACTAAAGCCATATTGGCTTGCCTAATCTTCAAATAATACTTACTATCCCCAATGGATCATCATTTGTAGCAGAACATCAATTCAGGGATCCCAATATGGGTCCCATAAATCTCATTCAACCTACTCACTCCATGCACCACCCTCCATGTGTTTGGATCTATTCTTACTAGAACGACATCGTAATATTAGTAGAACTGAAGAAAAAGAGGGTTGGGGGGAAAGGAATGCCACCCTCTGTAATAAACTGAAAGGGAATCCAGTGACCCTCATCCAAAAAATACACGTCAATTAGGCCATAGGCAATTTCTAACCCTACCCAACTAGGATTTTTACTCTTCTCCCTAAATATCTCTAAAGAATTATCATTTACAATACACCATGACTGAAATATAGGGAAATCAAAAAAAGAAGGGAAGGATAGCTTATAAAGATTGAAAAGTAATAGGATAGGTTGAAAAATGACGGTGAATAACAAGCAGCAAATAGCGGAGAAGAAAAGCTTGAGAGAGAAAAAATAATCTAAAATGCAGAGGATAGAGGTAAGTGAAATAGAGAGAAATTATCGTCCTATTATAGGTTTCCTCAAGAATAGGGATGAAATGATTAATTGTTCGAATGTTTAATATACAGCTGGATGCACACTCCTAACGTGCAAAAGCACCAGTATGCCCTTTGACAGTTAAAAAAAGTTTGAATTATTTACAAAAATGTCATTATCAAAAGTGCTAGTGAAAATTTTTATAAGTACGGGATGTCGGCTGCTGACCAACTTTTAGGCGTTATACCGATTAAATTTTTGAACAAATACTCCTTGCTTTCGATCAATCATTAAGTATGGAGCATTGGGGGCTTTTGTTAAATGTAAAAATTACTCTCTTACATTGATCTATGAAAAAAAGGCACTTTTTCTCCTATGTGACCATTCAGCTATCTTGATTGGCATCAAAGACACTTATTCGGCTAGGAGGCCGACCAACTCCTAGAATATGAACCACCAGGAATAGCAAAGGTTACTCTGATGGAATAGCGACCAACACTGAATGTCAAGAGTCTCATTTATTGTATACATGTGTAAATGCCCGGAGATCTAAAGGCATTCAATCTCTAGGTTCCCATACCATTATAAATAGATAATCTCTCTTAGCTCAAGGGGATGATTCAATCAATCCCAAGCACACCGTATTGAGCTATTTTAACCACAAAAAATAATATCGGCAGTGGACGTAGGAGCTAAACTAATTTAAAAATATTTATCTCTTGTGTGTTTGTTTAAATTACTTTTATTATTTTATTTGTGATTATAAAATTGGACCAACTCCATTTTTAGACATCAACAATGCACACCGAGAGAAAATAGTTGTATTTCGAGTGATTCGTTTGTGAGTGCATTCAGTGAGAAATTGAATCAAAGCGAATTTTTGAAAAGTAACATAATGATCAATTGGTGGAATCTATCAATTTAATTCTCGGCTTTGCATACACACACTATGAATTGAGATTTTTTTGAATAAAAATTTGAGCTGATTATTTTTGTATAATTTAAATTGTTAGATTTTTAATTATTTTGATATTTTCTTTGAGTAGTTCAAAAACTAATTTTGTGGAAAAATTCACTACAAACCTCTCGACACACCACTCGTCCTATTAGGGTAACCTAGTGGTTTAATGGATTATTGCATATGCTAAATGCAATAGAATGCTCATGAAAGAGGTATCCTATCTCATTAGTTGTTTAGAAGTCCATTTAAACTCATGCTCTTCTTCTTCTATATTACTCAAGATGAGCAACATTCTAAGTTAGGGGGGTTGATTAGGCATAAATATTTCATATTTATTATCTTAATTATGGTATTTTTATGATCCCATGTAGTGTATTTAGACCAAATTTATCCCATATTTATGCTACTAACCCATTTTGATGAGTATTTCATCTTTTGTATCAAGTGGATGCTAGAGAAAAATTGAAACGGTGAAAGAATAAACAAAAGGAAGTCAAGGGAAATTTTATAATTTTATAATCAAAATGTGGAGGAGGAGCCTATTAAAAAGTCAAAGATTTTGAAGTCACGATCACGTTGGTAGAAATGGCACCCCAATCTGAGCTACGGGTGAAAAGTTATGAGCATTCAAATTTAGGATGAAATTTCAAGGGTTAAAAATGTAATTAAAAGAAAATCAACCAAATAAGGCATTCTTGGGAAGAATACTGGCTCGAATCGGTTTGGCTGCCTAACAAACCAGTTCGAAATTTGAATGGGTTCGCACCTGCTTGATCGAACGAAATTTTAAGTTTGAGCCTATCATTTAGCCTAAGGAGTTTTAGAGTTTAAGGACTTTTATAAACGACTTCTAACCTTTGTATTTAGTTATTAATATTATTTTATCATAATATTCATTCCTTGTAAGGCTAAGAAAATAAGAGGAATATCTAGGAGAAAATGTAATACATTCTTGTATTTAAATTTCCATAGAAAGTTTGTTATTTTTCGGTTTTTCCATTGAAGCTTGTTCTTAAGCATGCCTTACGTTCTCTATCTTTGGTAATATTACTTTTATACTTTGTTATCATTATTTATTCATCATGCCTCCATGCAAAGCAATTATCTCATGCATAGTTATAATGATCATGTCCTCCTAAATTTTAAAGATTTAGGGAACATGAACCTAACCTAGGTATGAGAGTTAGATATAAAATTAAACATAATCATATATAGAACATGAACCTAACCTAGGTATGAGAGTTAGATATAAAATTAGACATAATCATATATATATATATACACACCCATTTGTCATAGGCAAATGGAGTGTTTGAGGATAATAATATACGTGTCAACAATCTTGTCATTCACGTTAATTTAATTTTTGACTAAATATCATGTGGAGTAATATTCTCACATATTTAGTTCTTTAATTTAATTAATATTTTATTTTAATTAAATATATAATATCGAAAATTTTGTATCTAACGAAAATACCTATGGTTCGAGCTCCATTTTTTCAAATAGTTTTTTTCTAAAATATAAATTTCAGTTTTTGCTTTCGTTTAAATTAATTTTGCACTTGCTAGTTAGATTTCCTTAGTCAAGTAGAAAGTTTCCTAAAAATCGATCATTTTTCTTTTATTTTCGAGAGTCGTCATCTAGATTATATAAGCCTACCTTGTCGTTGTCGCATGGTTTTCATCTTATTCTTTGTGAATTCGACCCCAGCTTACCGACTATTACTTAAGCAATCAGCTCGCACTTGAGTCGTAGGTACACACGTAGCACACACATTATGCGTTATGTTATGACCTCGTGCGAAGGTTGGATTTAGACCTAGTGTAGAGAAGTCACAGAAAATGCAGCAGTGTGCGTGGCAGCATACCAGCGATGAACTGCTCGGTTTTACAATAGGAGGGTTAAGTCGAGCACTCTTAAAGCGGGGGACTACGTGTTAAAGAAAGTGCTCTAGAAAGGAAACAAATTAGAGGTAAGTTGGTATAGTCCATACCGTATTTATATAGTTATTTGATCAGGTACTTATCGTCCTCATGGAATGTCGATTACTTAAGGAAATACTATCAGTAATTATTTAAAATGTAATCTTTCAGTATTTTTGTAACTCGTTTTTCACCTTTCACTAAAGAACACCCAGTTCATCAAAAGTTAATTTCCTTTCCATGCTTTATTTTTATTTTTTTTGGGAGTGGGAGGTTTACAATCTCAAACAATACTAGTCACTCACTAATTAACTGTATATTACTGGTATAAAAAATCAAAAAATTCACGTATGGATTCGTCTTTGACAAATCACGAACAAAAAGTTCCAATCATAAAACTTATCGTATGACTCTTCAATATCAATAATGAGAAGTTTTACAAGACTGAATAAGGGGAAATTCCTAAAACATTTGGTCGCTAATGGTAACTAACGTGAACACTTGGTCAAAATGACAAGATCTATTTGAGCGAAACTTAAGGCATGATAACTTGTGTTTGTCCGAATTGGTAACTAGTAAGGAAGATTAGTCAACTTAACACCGACCACCTAATTGTTAGACTAAACTACTGGTAGGCCACAATCATACAATAAAACAATTCAAGTGTCATTAAAGGGCAAATTTTTTATTTAAATAATTTGTTATCTTTGCATCATTACAAGAAAATGATCACCAATCACTAGTACAAGGAAAAATAAAAAACATAAGTTGCTTAGTTCATCAGTCCTTTTCCCATAGTCTTCTCCATGCCAACAGGAGGAACATCAAATGCATAAGAAAGAATGGTTGATCTCAATTCCCTGAGTCTAGACTAACTACTGGAACTGGGCTTGTCCACCAAGTGCAGAGACCGACTTAACACATCGTCTCCGTACAGACCATAATCCCCCAGTATCTTCTGACCGGGATAATAGGGATTGCATATGTAGGTATCAATGAAGTATCCAAATTAAATAGATGATTAGGTTGGTCCAGACATCCATGATTACACCGATACCATAAAGTGTTTTCCCTTGACACCTTCAAGATAGTGAGATAATTAATCCATCCCCATTTATAACTTTATCTTTGGGCTTGTTCCAGCTCTTCGCCTATGTGTGATAAAGTTTCATTATAGCCATTCATTTATATATTGCGTGGATACTTGTAAAAGTGATAAGTGAGACAATAAAATTTCTCATTCAGTCTTTTAATGGTGGTCGACTATTTTTTATCAGACTCGCTTAGTTGGCTAAAACATTTTTTTCTCTCTTACTAACAGATGGATGATCAACAATGATTTGCCTGGAAAACTGGTCCCCCCTTTGAATTTATCAGTCTCTTTAACTCCTCTCTCAGTCGAGCATTATCTTGCTACAGAAATGATGCGCCCTCACTTTGATTGGTGTCAGCAGCCTTCTTTATGCCTTCAAGTTTATGCCTCAACATGTTATTTTTCTTGCTCTAAGAGGCTGGCTATTTTTCGAGCACTTTTTACCACAGACTTTAACACGAACTCTTTTTTGGCAAACGCCGATAACAACTCTTGTAATTTCTTGTTAAGCCCACTATCACTCCATAGAAAGGCGACTTTTTTTACATAATTAATCGAAAATTGGCAATTTTTTATTTAAGATCGTCATGAAGTTGAAGTATGATTTCATAATAGTAGGCGTTGGTCACCATAGCTTGATAAAATAACCTACACATATGGAGGTATACTCCTTTAGCTTAATTAGATATATCTATAACAAGCACCTCCTCCAGTTCCTCTTCGTCAATCTCTTCATAACTGCCCTAAACAGTTGATCACTTCTCCTAAAGAGTTCTCTCTCGGCAGCAGCCAAGCTAATCTTCTCGGAGTAAACTAAAATGAATACAGCATTTCATAAGTATAGAAAGTAAAAGGAAAGCTCGGAATGGAATAACATAATTACTAGAAATAAATGGCAATATTATTAAAACTGTATGTAAGAATCAAAAGCATAATTATTATAACTATATAAATAAAATTACAAGGCAAGACCAAAAATACCCTAGTTATTTAAACTTATTCCTTATCCTGGGCGACCTTCTCCTGAGGGGCGAGCCACCACCACTGCGAGTTCTTGGGGCATAAAATATTCATCCATGCTCTCCTTATCATCCAACTCCTCTTCAATCTATAGAGGTGTGCTTGGGTTATGCTGAAGGAAAAGATCAAAATTCAATACAGTGCCGACCTGAGTAAGTGCAGTATTCCATCCTTCCTTAAATGATGACTTCTTCAGGCACTCCATCAACACAACAGTGGTAGAGAATGACTTATCTCATCCATAGGTATATGAATTTTCTTTGTCCTTCTTGGACTTAGCCTTAATCTCCAGAGTTTAGCTTTCGGTGTCATCGACCACCTTCTTAGCATCTTAATTAGCCTTTTCAACATGCTTCACATCATCGCTAACTACCTTCTCGGTATTAGTCTAGTTGTCCTCCAACTTCTTATAAACATCCTCCCACTTTATCTTATCTTCCTCTTGGGCTTTCTTAATCGCCTCTAGAGACTCCCTCATGCCTTAGAAGGTAACATCTATGTCCACAGAGGACTCCTACAGTTGGTTGTCCCTCTTCGATAGTTAACCGTAATCAATCAAGCACAGCAAAGTCCATTAATTATTAAAGTCCATAATTGAATAACATGGATATATATATATATATATATATATATATATATCAAAGAGGAAATAGTAAATAATCCTTACCAAGGCTAAGTTGTGGTTGGCCCTTTCGAACAACCAGGCCCTAATAAGGGCAGCAATAGCAACCCCATGAGTTGGGAGGACTCCTACCCCAATTAACCTTCGAGCAAGGCCTGGGTTACAGCTACAGAAGGGGTACTACCATGGCTCTAGTCAGCTTGATCTTTCCTTATTAACTCCAAGGGGGAAGCCGAACCCTTTTTTAACCTCTTGAATTGAGGCTCTTGGGTCTTCACTACAGTATGCTCAATTACCAAGGGGTGTTGAGATACCCTAACATCTGCCTTTTTTTTTCTTAGGAGGAGGAGGAGATTTAGAACCATCAAGGAGGTTGAGTATTTTCCTCTTCACCATATTTGGAGATAAAACGATGGCTGGCACAAGAGCTAAAGACTCAAAGAAGGAAGATGTACCACCAGCAAAAAAATCTCCTTCTACTTATGGAGGAGATTCTAAGCCAGCTACTGAAGAGGATGAAGTTTGCCCCTCTAAGTCAATGGGGGATAAAGGGATGCCTTCAGTAGGGTGAGCAATAAATGAGGTAATAGTTCTCTGGTAAATGAGAAGAATGGATGCCGAGCGAGCATGATCTTCCAATATTTTCTACTGGATTGACTAGACAATTTTTAAATCGGCAAAATTAACTTCGGATGGATGGGAGATATCCTTCTTTCTCTTCTTTATAAATAAAATGAAAAAAATGTTATTGAAAACAAAATTAGCTAAAAGAACAAACAAAGAAAAATTACACAAGATTAAATAAGTGTCAACCTTTGCCCTGTCCCTTCTGAGGGTAATGGGGCCCATTATAGTCCTCGCCCTCGGGAACAGAGGCAAACTATTACTCCTTTACTATTACTCTGTGATCCAAATAATCGTTATCAAAATCAAGGAAAAATTTACTACTAGAGCCTTATTTGAGAATCAAGTATTCAGATCATAAATGTTGTCATTTGTGGTCCCCCAGCTACAGCAATACATCAATTATTTTATCCCTATGTGGGTTCCAAATCGCTGATTAATGCAATCAAACCCATTTACTATCCTCCAAGTGTTGGGAGCCACTTGAGTTGGGATCACATCAAAATATTGGAAAAATTCAAGGAGCAAATGATTAGGAGGGAAGATCACCCCACATTCAATAATAAATATAGTGGAGATCTAATGACCCTCCTCCAATGAGCAAAGGTCACAAGGACCTACTACAAAATCCATTTTTACCCACTCTAAAACCCTATATTTTCTCCTAAATGTCTCCAAAGAAATCTTGTCGACGACATACACCCTTTTGACAAATAAGAAAGGAAAGACAAGGAGAAAGAAGTTCTTAAAGTGAAATAGAACACAATAACATTTTCTTCACAAATAGGGGAGTAAAGTCTTGAGAGTGAAAAGATGAGTTCGAAATTCAAGGTGAGAGAAATAGGGAGGAAAATGACGTTTTATAAGTCCTATGACGTCCCCTGATCTACAAAAGTTAAAACGATTAAGTGTACCACCACTTCGTGTTTTAACAACATCTCAGTTCTCGAGAAATAAAAATGACAAGCGTACCCCTAGACGGTTCGCTATTTTCGTTACTCTTTACAAAATTTCCACTACTATAAAGTGAGAGTCTGATATTTACAAGTGCCAGAGGTTGGCGACTATCAAGAATGAAGTATTAGGGGATTTTGTTGTAACCTAAAATAATATGACTAACTGGACCAATAAAAAGGTAACACCTTTATTCTTACTCGTGGGTCCAGGATCAATAAAC
This sequence comes from Sambucus nigra, assembly GCA_949130495.1. Taxonomy (NCBI): domain Eukaryota; kingdom Viridiplantae; phylum Streptophyta; class Magnoliopsida; order Dipsacales; family Adoxaceae; genus Sambucus; species Sambucus nigra. The sequence goes on from OX422214.1 coordinate 94,697,726, forward strand.
AAACATGGTCGACACTATTATCTCTCTGGTTGGAATGCTAGTTGACTACCCTCTAGAATATGAACAAACAATAATGTGGAAAGTTAAGACTATCAATAGTCACCATGCACATACATGTGAATAATATTCAACTGCTAATTATAATGTAAAGATGCAAATACATAATGTATAAATGTATTCCATCTCTTCATCTTCATGCTAGTTATCGAATGAGAAAACATAACACGCCAAAAGTTGCCAAAATCGATCTTGTTTGAAATTCGTTCGAAGTTGTTCTAAGAGGTATATGCGCTCATTCAAACGACGACCATAAGTCGTTATAACGACTTCGCTAATTTTTTAAAACATTTAAAAAATATATTTTTTTCTGAACAAGTTTAAAAATACTCCTCGATATAATGATAGCATAAATCAACCTCATATACCTTCTGCATATGTTGGAGTTACGAAACCAAATCCTTGATCTTCGATTGTCGCGTTCGGTCACTGGCTTATCTTCACATGAAGTCTTGAGACTGTACATGATAGTGAAGTGGGGTGTAATGGAAAATGTCAAACTAAAACATAGTGAGCAATCATAAAACTTACTCTTACATTTATTACTTAATTTAATGCTCTTAAATAACAGGATATTAGAATGAATTTGCCCTAAAAAAATAATTTCAACTTACACTAATGTATTAACACCTAAAATACAAAAAAGCCAATTTGCAATAAATTCAATTTTGTGGGAGGTGAGAATTAAAATCCAAGGAAACCATCGATAAAAAAATTAAATTCCAACAACTTACCTCAAACATGGTCTAGTAAAAATAAAATAAACATGTATTTTAGCCCCCGCCTTAAAACCCTGCCTCAATAAACAAATATATAATTTCTCACCATATTTTCATCTTTAACCACAAATACCTAATTTATTTATTTCCTTACCAGTTTTACCACACGTCACATATTTTTTAAAAATAATGCTTAATTATTATAATAACATTAACTAGACACATAAGATCTATCAACAACATGTGACATATCATTTTTCAGCAATCTCTTAGAAAAAGTCCGTTAGTATCAATGCGAACGTGGCACTATCAACTCGTTAATCATGCATGCCCAATTAATGTGAGCTTTTCGTTAAATTTGAATGACATTTTCTGAATAGACTAACTTTTATCAACTCAACCACTTAAAACAAAATTGATACTTTTACCATTTCCATCCCCTCATCTCCCCTTCCTAAAAACAAAATTGATCAGTCCAACTCCAAACAAAACAATAAACACACATATTTATTTATTTAACAGAAACCCATTAATTATTTTTCATTTAATTTTATAACACAACTCATTTCCAAAAATAATATTCAAATATAATACTGACATTAGTCTAAGTTAGTGACATTAGCTGGACGCATAGGATCCATTATCACCATATGACATGTCAACATTTCTTAACGATATTGTACAAATTATGAGTTAAGCGCGGTGCTGATGTGACACCGATAGCTCACAATCACGCGTGTATGAATGAGGTAAAGAACTAATTAACGCGACCACTTAAGTTAACTAGTAAAAACAAAATAAACAAGTAACTTATCTCCACTTCTAAAAAAAATATACCTAAAACAAGCAAACACTACTTATATCCCATTTTCACCTTTAATCTCTAATTCCTAATTTACCTCTTTACCATTTCCATCTCTTCCTCTCCCTTTCCTAACGATAATAATGATCAGTCCAACTTCAAACCAAACAAACAACGAACCCATATTAAATAATTGTTAATGTCAGTTATACCACTAACTTCTTCAATTCATTATTTCATCATTTATTATGATGTTTAACACAAATGCTGACGTGGCGCTATTACTTGCGCAATCCCTCATGTCCAGGTTCCATTAAATTTGAGTGAACTATTTCTTATAGATTAAAATTAATTATTCCATATTAGTTTTTATTTAACCAGTTAACTTATCTAATAAAAAAATAATAATATAACTTGTCCACTCTTCTTAAAAACAAAACTTGCTATAAAAAACAAATAAATCCCATTTTCACCATTAACCACCAATACCTAATTTATCTATTTCCCATTTTCACCTCTCCCCTGTCCTTCCTAAACACAAAACTTATCACGCCAACTCCAAACCGAACCCAGTAAAAAACCCACGCATTTATTTATCTACTCATCATCATCATCCTTGCCTTAATCCCATAACATGGGTTCGGTCATATGGATTCTATCTTTTCATTCTAATTTATTATAAGTAGTAGTATTATCCAAATTTAATTCTTGATAGATCTCTTCAAACCATTTCTTCCAAAAATGGCTTAGGACACCCCCTTTGTCTTTTACCCTTTATTTACAATAATCTTCCTCTTGTTATAGGTATATATACTGGTCTACGTACTACATGTCCATACCATCTAGGTCTACTTTCTCTTAATTTGGAGTTACTCCTAACTTATCTCTTACATAATGGTTTTTAATTTTAACTTTTCTAGTGATTGTTATCATCTATCGGAGCATCGTCATTTTAATTTTAACTTATCGGAACATGTATACTTTGCTCATATTTTTTTAACGCCTAACACTCTGCTCCATACAGGGGCGCTGGACTAACAACTGTTCTATATAATTTTCCTTTTAGTTTATTAGTTATCCTTTTATCGCATAACACCCCACTCACTTGTCTCCATTTCATCCAACCAGTTGCTATTCTACCTGTACCATCCTCATTAATATCTCCATTACTCTACATCACTGAACCTAAATAATGAAATTTATTAGTTTGATGTATCACTTTGTCTTCGACCTTTAGCATTATGCTATCAGGCGCCTCGTTATTAAATTTACTATCTACAAATCTCGTTTTATTTCTAATGGTTTACAATCCCTTAGACTCTAAGGCATTTCTCCAAGTATTTAATCTCATTGCTAAGGCCTCTTTTGAAGTGTCTATTAAAACTATATCGTTTTCTTATATGTCTTTAGTAATCTCATCTAATATTATGGTAAATAAGTGAGGACTTAATGCCGATCCTTGATGTAGACTGATTTTAAGAGTAAAATCATTAGTTTCTCTACAAATAGTTCATACTCTAGTCTTTGTATGATCATACATATTGTTGATGCCGATAAGATAACATGGATGCTATTGACAGATAAAAATGAAGGTATGAAGATGATGATTGAAGATGAAATGGTGATCACATCAAACACATAAGAGACAAAGGTTTTTAAAGTGGTTCGGCTATGAATAAAGCCTATGTCCGCTGTTATTTTATTCTCAGGGGTTTACAGTAGCACAATATGTTGTAGAGAGAGAGAGTATGTGTATCTTGTATATGGTGTTTCTTAGTTGTTCTCCCCTCCCCCCCTTTGGCTAAGGGAATACATGTATTTATAATGATGGGAGATAAAGAGATACAATATCTTTATACATTCAGACATTTATGTCTACATAAAATGAATCTAATTGTTGGCCTTCTATGATGGTTAGTCTTCCTTGAATTGCTTGGTATGCTATGTGTTGTCAAACATTAATACAGTATAAATGTACATTAAGGCTCATTAAATGCGTTGTCATCTTCATTAATGCGCATTAAATGCATAGTTATCCTTTGATCTTCCTGGTTGGTATGCCGACCAACTCTCCTCGGGTGTCGACTATCTCTCCTAGGGTGCCGACCAACTCTCCTCGGGTGTCGACTAACTCTCCTCGGGTACTGACCAACTCTCCTCGGGTGCCGAATATTGCCACATAGGATGACATGTGTCCTTTTCTGATTGGTCCTCGTAGATGGAGAATTTTTTGTGTCAACAGAAGCCCCCCAATGCTCCATGCTCTATGGTTTACTGAAAGGATGGAGTATTTATTCTGCAGTGTTGCTCGGTGCTCATGAAATTCTTGATCTACCTTCTTGATTTGTTCAACATAAAGTGCACTATCTCCAAGATCACATATGATGCGGGCTAATCGATGGTTGCTAATATCTCTTTTGAGGAACTCCGTTCGTCAAGTGAACGTGTGCTATGTATCACCCCTGGGAATTTGGATGCAACCATGTCATAGTATGCAGCTTGTATCTTGTCATAATCTTCAAGTATGTTGATTGGTTTGCTAGCCGACCAACTGCCTCTTATGCCGAGCAACTGAGTGCTAACTTCACGTGCTTAATTTTTCTGATTTATGCTCTTCTAAATACTTTGTCGAGTAACATTCTAGCTTTTGAACCCAATTCTTCAATGTACCAAGCTAGTGGTGGACTTCGAAACATTTTCATACAACTTCTTCTTCATTATTGGTCGGGACAGTAGTTGTAAAGATCTCAGTGCTGTAGATGCTGAATTTGACTCCTGAACTTCAATAGCATGTGCATAATAACTCCTGAACTTCAATATACCTCCTGAACTTCAATATGCCTCCTGAACTTCAATATACCTCCTGAACTTCAATATCAAAACTAATTCTCGAGCAAGAAAAACAACTTCTGAATGATAATTAGTCGGGGCCCCGACTATGTAAGTTTGTGGAGTTAAATTTGGTGCTCGACTGTATGATGTTATGAGAACGTGCCACCGAATGAACAACTGAATTTGTAATAGAAGCCCCCAAGTGTGGAATATGAACTTTGAATACTTTCTCGGCCTTGAAGTATGTTATTTGACAAATTTTCTTATTTTGCATATACAATAAGATTTGCTCCACCTGCTATCTGCTGTCCGACCAACCGGAGTTGTTATTTGCTGATTCACCGACCAACCGGAGTTGGTGTATTTTTATTCCCGACCAACCGTAGTTGGTGGATTTTTATTCCCGACCAACCGTAGTTGGTGGATTTCTATTCCCGACCAACCGTAGTTGGTAGATTTTTATTCCCAACCAACCGTAGTTGGTGGATTTCTATTCCCGACGAACCATAGTTGGTGGATTTTTATTCCCGACCAACCGTAGTTGGTGGATTTTTTATAATAAATGCTGGAGACTTTCTCGGAGCTGACCAAAAGATTGTTGGGAATAAGATATAATAAATGATGGAGACTTTCTCGGAGCTGACCAACAGATTGTTGGGAATAAGATAATATAAATACTGGAGATCTCCTCGGAGCTGAATATGATATAGAGAGAAGAAATTTTCCGAGCTCCATGCCCGACCAACTATTCGTTGGGGGTGAAATATAATAAATGTTGTAGTTCTCCCCCAGAGCTGAATATGATAATAAGTATATCACCAGAGTTGACTCTTGTACCTGTAAAATTTAATAACTTGCTCTACCATATGTGTAGGCTGAATTGATTAGTTATCATGAGAATAATCTATTCAATATAATGAATATATGATAGGTATATGCTTGAGAAATAAAAATATTAATTTCAAAAAATGAAATAATATATGTCGGCTGATATGTCGAGGCAAAATTGTCTGATGTCGAGCAATACTAGTTTCCAGAGGTTTACGAGAGCTTTCATCGGGATTGAATCGCGTCCCTATGAAATTTTAATAAGCTGCTCGAACCTGTTGAGACTAGATCAAATAATTATTGTCATGAGAATAATTATTCAGCCAAACAATATGTGATGTGTATCAGCATAAAATAATAAAAATTTCAAAATATGAAATAATATTTTTGTGCCACACGTGTATTTCGTGAGCAAATTTTGAAAAAAATGCTAAGCATTTTAATTTTAAGTAAAAGACCAAATGTACGTTGATTTTTTAGAAATTATTTATCACTCTAGGAATTATTTGAAATTCAGTAAATGCTCAAATATAATTTTTTGGTCTTGAAATATTTTTTACATATAGTTTCTGTGAATTAATAAATCAGAAAATAACCAAGTATGCATTTTAATTTTTCTCCATGCAAATTTTCCATTGGGAGTTTCATGTAAAGGATAAGGATAAGAATAAAGGGATAGTCTTGTCCTTTGGTAGAAAAGTAGTGATTTTGTCAAAATCAAAAAGAGAGAACCAAAGGAATCGTTAATTTTCAATTCTGGTATTAGCTTTCTACTGCCTCTGACCAAGGTTGAGATGTTGCCGACCAACAATTGGTACATCCGAGTAGAAATAGATGTAGCCGATCAATGAATGGGAGCTCGGGAACTCCTCAAACTGCATAATACCCATCACCAATCATAATGAAATGCCTCCGACCAACATTTGATTCTTTTTACTAGCTATATATCGTGGACCAACACAATTGGTGCTGGTGATGTTTATTGTTGTAGTATTGGTCGTCGACCTGTTCTCCAACAATCATTCAGCCATACTTGCAATTATGAGGTGCCCCGACCTTTTACAGCCGACCTATGCCAGAATTTTTTCAACCGTTCTTTGTTGATGATTGGAATTGGTAAACTGAAATTCAGCGGAGGATTGTTGCCGACTAAGTGTATGAGAACTGTCGAGTAGAAATAGATGCTACCGACCAACAAATAGTAAGTCATGGAATATAATAACTGTTGCAGATCTCTTTGAAGCTGAATAGATGATAATAAATATTTTGCCAAGCTCCATGCTGAGATGAATATAGAATGGATATAGATTTTCCTGAAGTTAAAGATTGTTTCCGAGCATTCGTCGGTACTGAATCTTGTACTTGTAAAAATTAATAACTTGCTCGAACATCTGCAAAGGCTAAATCAAATAGTCATTATCATGAGAATAATTGTTCAGTCAAATAATATATGATATGTATTAGCTCACACATAAGGCAATAAAAATTTCACAATATGAAACACTATATTTTGCGCCAAATGTGTGTTAAACGAGCATCCTTTTATCAAATATGTACCAAATGTAAGGCATAAAGTTTAATCTAGAGTTTTTTGTAAAATTATTTAAACTCTAACAACTAATCAGATATGAGTTGATGTTTGAAAATACATTTTCTCGTGAAGTTGTGAGTATAAGATTAGTCTAAAAACCAAAAAATTGTAACACCAAAAATTTTGTTTTAATAAAGGCAAAATAGGTTGGTGTAAGAAACCAAAATCTTTTAATAGGAGAGGTTGAATTTTGATAAAGTGGAAATAGGGTGTGGCTAAGCATTAATCAGCAAATGCGTATTTTAATAGGTCAAAGAAAGTTTATCCCTGTTCAATCTTTTACTTCTAACCAAGGGTGACGATCGGGGAACCTTGGTTCTATACTTGAGCCGACCAATAATAGGTGATAAAGAACCCCAATCTAGTGTTGTAACCAAGTCGCTGACCAATAAACAGTGGATTAGGAACCTTTTAGGATGTTCAATAACTGTTGGCGACCAAGTATAGGAGGTTCCGACTAGAAAATGTTTCTCTCCGATCAGCAAATAGGTTTTCCGACCAACATTAGATGATGCAGACCACCATAAGATGTCGCTGACCAAGAAGTCAGTGGTCTCCGACCAGTATCAAATGCATCCGAACAGTAGTAGGTGCTGAACAATAATCGAGGACCCCCCGATCTTCTTTGTTCGTCGTACAAGAATTGCCGACTAACGATAACACATAGTTCATGGTGTCAACAAACAACAACCTTTGATATCGAAATTCATATTGCCCACCACCAACAACAACACTCGATGTCGTAATTTACGTCGTTGACCAGCAATCGGGTTAACCCCTACATGAATTCTTAATTTAAGAGGACTCTAATTTGCCTTTGCCCTTCGGTCTTGCCGCTGACCTATGTTGAAAGTCATATCACAACTGTTGACGGCCCATAAAAGGTTGTATCATGGGTGATCCAAATATGTTGTTTTGGGGTCTTCAAACCTTGATGCCGACCAACCTGGAGTAACAGAGTACCATATCGCTGTAATTTGGGAAAATTCCTCGGACTTGGCGATGTTGCTAATCAAGAATTGATTTTGCCGACCAGTGAGATGCCGACAACTATCCGAATACCATAATTTTCTTCTCCGACCTATGTGACGATCGTTGTTGCAAAGAGGTCGATTGATTTTTTATTTTTTACAAGAGTGCATAGACTTGAAGACTTCTACAAAAATTATAATTCTGAAATCTACTATTTTGTAGATTACAAAATAAAAATTAATCCAATAGTTTTGTGATTATAAAATCATGATTGAATCATAGGGTCTATGTATAACATTTGATTGAATTAAAAGATATATATATAACATATAATATATTATGAGAAAAAATGGAGAAAACTTAGCATGTGATGTTGATCTTCATATCTTGTGATAAAAAGAATTCTTGTAGCCATAAAATTGAGGCGGTTCATTCATAATCAGGAGAGGGAAAATGAATCTTGACTTTTCGTATTCTATGATTACGAAAATTAGAGATCTTCGAAAATTTATCTAAAAAACAACTATGGAAACTATCAAATCTTATCATCATCATATATACTGGTAGATGAAAATCATTCTAAATGTTTATTACATGATATAAAATTTAAACTTGAGAATCAAGCTAAAAGTTGTGATTTATGAAATCCACCATTTAACATATTTCTCAATAAGAATTAATCTAACAGTTATGATTTTAAAATCATGATATGCAATATTTTGCAAATTTCATAAATAAAAATTGGACAATTAATTTATGTATATAAACATAAAAACCATGACTAAATTAAATGATGTATGTATAATTGATTATACGTAGAGAAAATAAAAACTTAGCTTTTGATGGAGAACAATGCTTGTAACACGTTCCCACAGACGGCGCCAATCTGTTGATGACTAGAAATAGCATCCATGTTATCTTATCGGCATCAACAACAGATAAAAATGAAGGTATGAAGATGATGATTGAAGATGAAATGGTGATCACATCAAACACATAAAAGACAAAGGTTTTTAAAGTGGTTTGGCTATGAATAAAGCCTACGTCCACTGTTATTTTATTCCCAGGGGTTTACAGTAGCACAATATGTTGTAGAGGGAGAAATGATGTGTATCTTGTATATGGTGTTTCTTAGTTGTTCTCCCCTCCCCCCCTTTGGCTAAGGGAATACATGTATTTATAATGATGGGAGATAAAGAGATACAATGTCTTTATACATTCAGACATTTATGTCTACATACAATGAATCTAATTGTTGGCCTTCTATGATGGTTGGCCTTCCTTGAATTGCTTGGTATGCTATGTGTTGTCATCCATTAATACAGTATAAATGTACATTAAGGCTCATTAAATGTGTTGTCATCTTCATTAATGTGCATTAAATGCATAGTTATCCTTTGATCTTCCTGGTTGGTATGCCAACCAACTCTCCTCGGGTGCCAACTATCTCTCCTCGGGTGCCGACCAACTCTCCTCGGGTGTCGACTAACTCTCCTCGGGTACTGACCAACTCTCCTCGGGTGTCAACCAACTCTCCTCGGGTGCCGAATATTGCCACGAAGGATGACATATGTCATTTTCGGATTGGTCCTCATAGATGGAGAATTTTTGTGTCAACACATATCTTCTATAACTTTAATATAACTCACATGGATTATTTTTCTACTTAATGCCCACCATATTATATCAGTAGATACTCTATCAAATGCCTTCTGAAAGTCTATAAAGACCATGTGTAAATTTTTATTCTTACCTTTACATTTCTCCATTAATTGTCTTAATAAGTATATAGCTTTCGTGATGGATCTCCCTGACATAAATCCAAATTGGTTATCCTAAATAGTTGACTCACTTCTTAACCTTTGTTTTATAAACTTTTCCCATAACTTCATAGTGTGATTTATCAGTTTTATTCTTTTATAATTATCACAGTTTTGTATATCCTCTTTATTTTTATACAAAAGTATTAGGGTGCTTTTCCTACACTCATCTAACATATTTCCTTCTTTTAAAATTTTATTAAACAAAAATGTTAACCACTTTATCCCTAGTCTTCCAAGGATTCTCCACACCTTTATAGGGATTCAATGCGGGCTCCTTCCCATTTTTTTATTAACAAATCTATTTTCTTTTTAGTAATCGGACACACCATCAATATATTTGGTTTTATGTTCTCAACATCTTTTTTTGCTATATTGTTCATTCAATAATCCTTAAAAATACTCTTCCCATCTATCTAGAATTTCTTTATCATTAATTAATATATTTTCATTTATATCTTTAATACACTTAACTGGACCCATATCCCTCTTAAATCTATTCATATTCTTTGCCAATTTATATATCTCCTTTTCACCTTCCTTGGTACCCACTTTACTATAAAGATTATCTAATGCATTATGTTGTGTATTTATAATGATATTTTTTTTTACTTCTTTTGTATTATCTCTTACACTTCCTCATTCCACCACCATGTCTCCTTTTTAATGAATCTTTTCCCTTTAGTCTCACAAAATAGTTGCTTGGTTATTTTTTCAATATCATTCTTTGTTGTTGACCAAATGTTGTTGATATTATCGCCTCAATTCCACTTCATGTGTGATAGGAACTTTTACCTAAATTTTATTTCTTTGTACCATTTTAAATCCTTCCATTTTATATTTTGATAACCTCTTTTATCTTTTTGGTACTTGAATCCTTTAATGGTTAATCTATTATAAATAAGTGATGTTGACTTGTTAAGCTTTCACCTGGTATAACCTTACAGTCTTTGCATGTGTTCAAGTCTCTTTTTCTAAGTAAGTAACAATCTATTTGAGTTTTATTCTTGCCACTTTTAAATGTTATTAAATGTTCTTCCCTTTTTAAAAAAATGAGTTTGCTATCGCAAGATCGCAGGCCTTAGAAAATTCTAGGATATCCTCTCTCCACTCATTTCTCTCACCCAAACTACAACCTCCGTGTATCCTTGGATAATCGTCGTCGCTTTACTCCTGCATGTCCATTTTAGTCACCTCTTAAAAATATGTTTTCATGCGTAAGAATTTGTTGAAATATTTCATTTGGCAATTACCAAAATAATTTCTTTACATTATCATCTGAAACTCCTTGGGATGCGTAAGTACTTATAACATTCAATATTGTTTTATATAAGACAATCTTAATGTTCATTAATCTATCTCCCCATCTTTTAACATCCACCACTTTATCTCTCATATAGTGATTAACAACAAAACTTACCCCATTTATTCGATTATCTTACCTTTTTGAATAAAATAATTTATAACCTTCTCCTATCTCTCTAGCGTTTTTTTCCTTCCATTTAGTTTTTTGTATGCATGCTATGTTGATTTTTCTACATTTTAAGGTATCCTTAAGTTCTTTACACTTACCAATTAGTGTTTCTAAATTCCACATAACAAATCTAATTTTATGTATGTTATTTTTATAGGCGTTTCTTCTTTTAAGTAGAGAATTCATTATCAAAATTTGACGTGAAATTATAGAGTCGTCCACCTCGTTTCACATCCGAACTTGGGTAAGGATTAATTAATTAAGTAATAATCTTATAAATTATTAATTTTTGTTCAACCACTTAACTTGGCCAACAAAATAAAATAAAATAATAAGATAACTTGTCCACCCTTGTAGAAGCAAAACTTAGCATAAAAAAAAGATAATTCCCATTTTCACCTGTAACACCATATCTAGTTTATTTATCTCTTTACCATTTCCACCTCTTCGTCTCCCATTGGTTAACAAAAAAACTGATCAGTCCCAACTCCAAACCAAACAAATAAGAGACGCATATACTCTTATAAATTATATATATTCGTTAATGCATTATCGATGAAAAAACCCTAGTTTATTTGAAACTTGTCGATGCTGCAATTCGATCTCAACTGGCCTCTTCAATTCGTTGTTACGGCGTTTATTATGATGTTTGGATTGCTGTATTTAGTGAAGAACATGTCGTCCAAGTATTTTGTGGTGGACGCTAATTTTGAGGCGGATAACAAGATGTCGAGGGATTGTTGTGTGGTTTGTAGTAATTTGGCTAAGAATCAGTGTTCTGGTTGCAAAATGGTTCGCTATTGGAATGAATTTTCTGTTTTGTTAGTATGTTTGATTTGGAATTGGTTTATGTTTTGTGAAGAAAAGATATGAGAGTTGTAATTTGGATTCTTAGCTTAAAGAGATGAGAGTTTTAATTTGAATAATTTCAGATATCATTCATTTGGAATTAGTTATTTAAAGGTGATTATAGTGAATTCATGTGAATATCAAAATATCAAGACTCATTTGAAGGGAAGAAAAGTTATAGATACTTGTACTTTGTTTGGTTACGGGGAAATTTATGGTACCCACATCCTCAAACTTTGGAAAAATTTCATGTAGAAACACATCCAACATAAAACAGGAAAAATTATGAGAAAAGGTCCTTATGAAAAATTATGTGAAGAAAAGAGATGAGAGTTTTAATTGGGATTCTTAGCTTAATGTTTGATTTAAGGGGGTTTGGGGAAAATGTCCTCATAATTCTCAAAGCTTATAAAAATAGGACACTCCGCATAATTTTATAAGTTTAGTCCCTGTACAAAAAAATAGCATGAAAAATGGTGAAAAATGGTGCCGCTAGCGCAGACAAAAAAAATGAACTCCTAACTCTAAAGGGATCGTACAAATAAATTCTATTGTACCACAGGGACTAGATTTATAAACTTGAAAAGCATTGTCCTAAAAATTCAAATATAGGAAGGAGCATGATCTTTACCTTAATTTTCCATTGATTTAATTGATTCTTGTAAAAATAGTGGTTTTCTTGATAGTGCCCCAAATAGAGTAATTTTTAGGCCGACTCAGGATTCATAGGTTGGGGTGTTATCGTGGGATCTCTAATTATTTTATAGTATGTGGACAGAAGAAAAGAGTTTAAATAAGGAATGTTAGCTCAATGTTTAATCTCATTGATTCCTGTAAAAATAATGGTTTTCATGATTGTGTTTATATTTAGTTGTTTTCTTTAACACCGGTTGACTGAGCTTTTGTGACAAATATTAGGCGTTAAAATACTCCATCCATCCCAAATTAAGAGTCCCTGTCCGCTAAATTGACGGCCAAGCAATTATTCACTGTTGAATTTCGTCAGTTGATTATGTCTAAAAAGGAATGGTTTTCGAGTTATTAAATGAGAGAAAATTAGCTTAGATGCTTTGGATACCTCAAATGTAGAGCAATAAATCCTTCCTTTAAGGAAGAGGAATTTAGTTAATGTTTTTTTTGGCCGAACTTTAAACTATTTGTTTATAGAGCATTTTTCAGTAATTGTGTACGCGATTTTTTTGTAAATGTTTTCTGAAAAATTTGTAATTTTATAATGTATACACATTTTTTTGTAATATACACGTGTTAATATTGTGTATCCCCTAACTTATAAGGTATATACATGAAGCGGCGAAGGCTTTTGTCCCCCCAAAATATGTAAGTGGACTATAGCCAAAAAATATTATTCTCTAGGGAGTGAAATGGAAAGCTTTCTTTAGTTAATTTAACTAGTATTGATTGTAAAACTAGATGTGGACGTTGGCCTAAATTTACTTGGTGCGATATTGCAAAAAATGACATGATATCACGTAGTTTACGATATTGCGATGAATCGAATGGACTGAAAAATAGGATTCATGTAGTCGATCCTGAATAACTTGGAAATGCTTTGTTTGAGTTGAGTAGTTAGAACTTTCAATTTCAATAATAATTTCAGATTTATTCATTTGGAATTAGTTATTCAAAGGTGATTATAGTGAATTAATGTGAATATCAAAATATCAATACTCGTTTAAAGGGAAGAAAAATTATAGATACTTGTACTTTGTTTGGCTAGGGGAAAAGCTGTGGGGCCCACATCCTCAAACTTTGGAAAAATTTCATGTAGAAACACATCCAACATAAAACAGGAAAAATTATGAGAAAATTTAGGATCATTGTCATGTAAAATTATATATTATTTTTATTATCGGTAGTAGTAGTATTAGTATTTTTATTATTATTATTATTATTATTATTATTATTATTATTATTATTATTATTATTATTATTATTATTATTATTATTATTATTATTATTATTTGTATGTATAGTATCAACTTGAGAAGAGGGAGAAAGAAGGACTCGCGAGGGAAGCTAGAAGGAGAAGAAGATGATGATGAAGCTCCGGTGGTTTTGTTATTATAAGTTCCTTTTTGTTGGTGAGCGGTTTGTGGGTCATAGCAGTTCATGGGTTTGAAAACAGAAAGTCAGAGAAGAGGAGAAGTGGGATGCTTGGGCCTACTTTTGCTCTTCTATTTCAAGAAAATATGAACTTAGATGTTGGGCCTTGTCTAATGGAAAAATACACAGGGTCTCTTGTTGGTGTGTCTCTCCTACGATACGGACCCAAATTAAATTGTAAAAAATAAAATAAAATTGAGGAGGCTATTTCATCTGGGCTGCATATTTCCAAAAATTACACACGTGACTTTGAATTTTAAAAGTTCAAGGACGAGCTTGGTTTTAAGGGGGGAGTGTGATGTGAATCCTATTTAAGGACCTTTTATCATTTTCTCATCTTTTAATATTGTAATATTTTTTTTTATCATTTTCCAATTTTAGCTATAGTTTGGTTTACTGATGGCCATTTTATCATTGATGCAATGAGAATAATTTAGATAATGTGATATCATGGAGGAGACCACTTCTAAAGGTATGTCACTCAATGCGAGAATATTCCATTAGTAGGAAATATGCCCCATAAAGCCTTCTTTGTATCCCTATATATACTGTATCATTTGGGGAAGATTTAATTCATATAATAGAGTTTTTTGAGTGAGTCCATTTGAGTGTGTTTTCTTTGAGTGCCATTGATACTCTTTATGTCAAGTTCTATCAACAAATCTTTGAATCCATTGCACGAGAGTTAATTGTTACTACATATACAATTGGTTTGATGAGGTTTTTTATAATGGGATGAGGAATCGATGGTTGTGGGGTGGTAGAATCAATAATTAGACCTGGCAAAATAAGACACGACATGAACTAACACGAAATTATAAGTTAATGGGTGGAACTTTAATGGTTTCGGGTGATATCAGTGCCAACCCGATAAGAGACAATAGTTAACAGGTCGGGTTAGGGTTGACCTTCTTCACCCATTAATATCCGATAAGACCCGTTAATTTAACTAAATAAAATATACTTTTAGACTTATAAAGAATCTATGTATCTTAATGTTACTTTATTCCACTGTTCTAAAAAACCCACCTAGGCACGCCTAGGCTTAAGGCTTGGGAGAAACGCCTCGCCTTACGCTTTTCACGCCTTATTCTTGGTAAAACCTTTAAGGCGCACTTTTTTCTAAAAACAACAATGTTTTAGTGAAACGATGTCGCCTTTTAAAGAATTTGTTTACAAATCGGACCATTATCTCATCCAAAATAATCAAATAGTATTTTAATTTGCATATATTCAGACATATTTTTATGATATGTGCAATTTTTGTATTTTAATAGCCTTGTTATGGTTAAAAAATATTAAAATATATTAAGAAGGCCTAAACTCCTTTTCACGTTTTTTCACGCCTAGGCCCGCCTAGGCTTCTAAGGCTTAAGGCTTGGCCTCCACGCCTCAATCACGCCCCGCGTTTTTTAGAACCTTGCTTTATTCATAACGAATTTTACTAAATGAGAGAGTTAGTAATGTCAATGAATTAATGGGTCTAATTGTGTTTAAAAATGTACTAATATGTTAACTTGTATACGATTCAAAATAATTCATTATCTTAATGGTTAATAACTGGTGAACACGACACGACACGTTAAGATAACGGGTCTGGTTTTAATATGGTTTTTTCACCCGATAAAAAAGTCACCCGTTTAGACACGAATCCAATAAGACCCGAACACGATAAAAACCGACACGAACACGACTCGACACGATCCGTTTCCAGTTCTGTCAACTAATATATCCATTGCACGAGAGTCAATTGTTACTACATATACAATTAGTTGGATGAGGTTTTTTATAATGGGATAAGGAATTGATGGGTTGTGGGGTGGTAGAAGTTACATCCTACAATAGGGGGTAGGGGTGGGGGTGGGGGTGGGGGAGGGAGAGGGAACATAGACGTTGGTTACATGTGACTTGATTAACATCTACTTGATATGCTAAAGAGACACTAGTGGTTATTGCTAAACTTATGCAAATTCTTTTAGAGGTTCTTGTTTTCGAGGTTAATTCTTGTTCCTATAGAGTTTTTTCACAACTTTGAAGATGAACCGTCTTCAAGATATTCTTATTTTCAAGGCTAGTTTTTGTTCTTCCATAGTTTTTTCACAACTTTAAAGATGAACCCCCAATTAATTGGTCATTTATCTCTTGTAGAAAACGGCACCATCAAGTAAGTATATTATAACAAGTAAGTGGTATTATAACAGATGAATTTGTGAGGTGCACCAGCATGAACCAATGAAGTTGAGGGGGGTTTTGTACCTTGACATATATAGCTTCTCCATGTTGAGAAAGTCTCTCATGGGAAATTATGAAGGGGATTATGGATTACTCTGTGTCAATAATGTGAAATTTGAAAATTTGAATCACCTCATGTATAAATAATCAACTAACTTTCTTCCTTGTTATCTAACGTCATCCGCCCACTATATAAAACATTTTAGGTAATTGTTTTGGCTTCTATAAAATAAAAATCTCTCTCTCTCTCTTTATATATATATATATATATATATATATATATACTCAACTCAACTCAACAAAGCTTTTTTTCAATTATTTGGGATTGGCTACATGAATCCTATTTTTTCATTCCATTCTGTGTAGTGCAATATTTTTTATTAAACCACATCATGTCCACTTTTACAATATTCCACCCACTCTATTTTTTATTACAATATTCCGCCCACTATATAAAACATTTTCAGTAATTGTTTTGACTTCTAAAAAATAAAAATCTCTCTCTCTCTCTCTCTCTCTCTCTCTCTCTCCATATATATATATATATATATATATATATATATATATATAATAAAGTAGAAAACTTATGTATGTCATAAGTTTCAAGTATGATGTCATCTTTATGAGTTTTTCCTTCCCTACCTCTTTTACCCTTGAAAATTTTAATTTCCCCCCCTTTTCTTTCTCACAAATTAATTCCTCCTCTTCCAATTTAATTAAAATGCAAGGCTATTTTGGTGAACGCAGCAAAAAAATGCACGCAACACACACAAACCCTATTCTCTCCCTTTCCCCGTCCCTCTCCCTCATTCGTCTCTTCACACTCATCCGCCTCTCCATTTTTCTCCATTTCCTCTCTTCTTTCCCCATCTCATCAGTGGCCTCTTGGTAAGGGAACCTATCTGAATATTCTCGGTTTTTAGTTGGTTGTGAATTGATTATTTTGTTTTTTTTATGTAAGAGAACATATGGTTTATTTTACTTGGTTGTTTTCTTTAGTTAAAACCGATGATTCATTTGATGTGAATGTTTGAACTACTGTATTTGTATATTTGTTTATTTGAGTTTGTGTGAATGTTTAAGTGTATATCCTCTATTCATACCCTATTATGTTGGACCTTTCTCTTTCTTAGATTTTTTATGGAGTTGTATTAATGTTATTGGTGGTGTGTGTTATGATTTTCATTTCAGATCTGAGACAGAGGAGGAGGATTTAAAGAGCGATAAAGGAAGATGATTTAAAAATGGGTCGGACTTCTTCTGGGTAGTTATAAGTGGAAATAGACACAACCACGAGAAAAGGGTGTGGTATGATATGTTTCTGATCTCTTTCAATTTATTTTTATGCTGATTTGTTTCTATTTTAATTAATCTTTTACAGGTTTAAACTGATCTGTTTCAAATCTTTTTCCAATTTTGATTGATCTTCCTTCAATCTTTTATAGTTTTACACTTTATGATTCTTTATTTTCTATAATTAGTTTAGTGTTTAGTAATTTGTGTTAATTTTTAATTAATATGGTGTTTGCTAATTTGTGGTAATAATCTTCACTCTTGATATGGTATTTACAAGGATGGGAAACATGTTTTCTACTTAAATTTGGAGTTGGTTATCTTTTGGGTCTCAAAAAAAGACATAACACTGTTTGCTTTGGTTTTTAGTTGATTTTTTATGGTTTTTTAGCTGAATGTATACCCGTGTACATTATACGGTGTTTTAGTAGCATTTTTATGTTGTTTATCATCTCTTTATGTTTGGGATTTGTTTTGTTGTTTATTTTTTGTTTTGCAAATCAAGACCTTCTTATTCTTCAAAATCCTAACCTAAATACTGTTGGCAAAAACAATAATTGCTAATTTGTGTTTTGATGATGAATGTGTTTATGGGGCGAGGATGGTTTGACTCAACTAATTATTCAAGATGATTTGGTCTATGTCCTTTTAATTCTGTTATTAGTTTGAAACCTATTTACCGATACTATCGCACACTACCTACCTAGACTATCACAAAAAAGATCTCTACACTATCCAACACCACCTAAACTTTGATGTAGGTTGTTCATTCTATCATTTACGTTTTCATACGAAGTTGCTAATGCTAAATTTTATGTTTTCATACACATTTCTTTTATGTTTCAATGAATTTATGTTTTTTTTGTTTTCATACATAGGGTATTTCATACACATTTTACGTTTTTTGTTTTATGTTTCAATAGTTTCTTTAAATGAATTTGGTTTTCGAGGGCCATACTTTTTTGACGATAATCTGGGTTGTTTGGTTCTGATCCCTCCACCATATTCATACATTTTTTCAATATACTTTTATTTGTAGGATCTGATTTTGAATGTCTAAGAATTTGCAGGATATTGCCTTATTTAGTGTTTTCTTCCTCATTATTTCTTTCCAAAATTTGGGGTTGAATTTCAATTTTTTTTCACAATCAAGTGAAAAGAAGAGCTGATCGAGAATGAAACACACGTGTAAAAATGGACAAGTAGCATGAAATTTCTTTATATTATAGTAAAAATAATGAAAATAAGCATATGTGTGCGTGTACGTACACATGTGCATGCATTGTGTGCGTATTCAGGCTATAGTTGAAGTTTTTGGTGCTTTTGATTATTATGGAGATTTGAATCCCCTGTTTTGGTGACATTGTATTGCAGAGTTTTGATAGTTTGTGGGATATGATTTGCAGGTACTAATTTGGTCTTATTTTGTAGGTAGTAATTGGTCATATCAGTGATATACAAATCCTTCTCTGTCTCAGTTCTCTTACAAGTGTGGATGTCAGCCCCTATTGGGTTTCAAACATTCTGCTTCAAGGAGTTATTATTTTTTTATGTCTACAAGACAGTTATAAGATAGTGCACACATGAATTGTAAGATTTATGAGCTTGAATGGACGTACCTGGATAAGTAGTGAGGAACAGAATGGTCTGCGACTTTATTTCGCGAGAATGAAAATAAACATTTAAACTCAGTCACAGTTCACGGATTGATGTCAATTTATCATCACATGGGGAATGTGATCTATGCCAAGCCAATAACCTCCTTTCTCCTTCGAACACCATTAATTTATGGAAAGCCCTCCATTTGCAGTATTGAAAGCGTAGGTACGAGTTGAATTCACTAATATTGCAATATGTACAATCACCAATATAGCATATTTAAGATCGAACATTATTCGTGTAAGGATTTTATTACTTTAACCACTAAGATAATGAACTCTACTTTTAGGAGTATTAACTATTGAACGACACTATTTGTAACTAAAGTATTAACTCTACTTTTGTAGGAGTATTAACTCTAATTTTATTACTTGGTTATGTTCTATTACATACTTGAGCTCACTGTATACTCATTTGTTCTATTCTTTTTGCATAATTCAGCTCACTGCATCCTAATCATTCTTCTGCACTCTTTTTCTCTCAATGCTGCAAAATGTTTTATATATTAAATGAGTTTATATTTTCACCTTAAATGTATTGAATGGTATTATTTCATATTGTTGATTTTGGTTCGTACACCGAGTCGTCAGTTCTTCATTCAATTATGTTAAATGCATTGGTTCATACTCGAGTTTTACTTATATGCTACATTTTTTTGGACTACTTTAAATGAATGTATTTGTTGTTTTGTTCGAGTGCTAAACTTTGAGGACTACAATGAATATGAATGATGTTGTAGATGAAATCAGTTATGGACCTGTTACAGTTATGGACCTCAATTACAAAAACACCTTAGTTTTTCAATGAAATTAGTGAGTTTTAATGTTACAAATCCAATAGCTTTGTAGTATCCAGTTGCAAATGCATCTGCCAGTAGATCCATTTTCATTTTATCCTAACTATTATTCATTAAATGTTCAAAGTTTTAGATTACTTCGCAACAATTAACCTCCAAAAGAGTCAACACCAAATGGCATAGTTTTTATCCAAATAGCAGGGGATCGAACACGGGCATGGGGTACAAAAAATAATGTTGTTTTATTTTCTCTTCATGCCTACATTTTTTGAGTTAGGATATAAGGGGTAACTACTTTTTTATACTCTACCGTGATAGTTCTATTGACCCCTACTGTTTTATTCTACCACAATAGTTCTACTGTGTTATTGACCCTTACTTGAGCTCCTAATATTTTATTCTTTGGATTTGATTTTCAATTTGAGCTCTCTCATCTGACTTATGCATCCTAACAAAATATATGCAATTAAGATAAGTTTGGCACTCAAGTTAAGTTATCTCTCTCAAAGTGAGTCAGTTAATTAAAATAAATTTTGATCATCTCTATATTGTTGGCAACCTATGCATATATGGCAAAGTATTTACATTTTCTCTCGCTACTTTTCCGTTTACTTTTATTTATTTTTGATGCACTGTGTTTGGCTATTGAAATGGCCCCCATTTTTTGTGCATAAATTGAGGAGAAATCAAATTGAGTAGAAATCACAACTTCATTATCTGCAGGTTATGCTGGAAAGTATAATTGTATGCCGCCTCAAATCAGTGACATGTTGTGTTCCTTCGTAATTTTTGGTAGAGGCAGATTCACTCAACTGTAAACATAACAGTTAAACGGTTCTGGTAGCAGCAGTTTTCTTCCGACATAATTCACTGAATTTTTTGTAGGAGCAGTTTTCTTCTTTAGAATTCCCCTCAGTCAATGCCTCTTTCCCCTCACTCATTGTATGTTGATGCTGATGTAAAATATATTCGGATTTCAATTCCTTCCCCATCAAATTTTTGGTGTAAGCAGGGGCATATAGAGGGTCCGCATATCTGTTGCTTCTTAAACATCTTGGATTTAAATCTTAATAGTTGGAATTGGGGAATTGAATTCCAGTTCTACTATTTGGTTACAAAATAAATGACTTGATTACACACATATCCACACATATATACACACGCTGAACACACTAAAGTGCATTTACATACATTACACTACACGCAGGTATGGTACACCATTAGGCTGCCAATTAATGGGATTTTCTGGGGATTAAGTTAACTGTTGTAAACATGGACGGATCCAAAATTCTCTTAGAAAGTATATGTGGATATGTTTAGTTGTTAAAACCATGTAATAAATCCATTTTTCCATTGTTTTTATTTATAATAGTTTAGGAGTGGAAAATTATCGCGTGAAGGGACTCGAACTGTTTCTATTTTTTTCCAAGGGACTGCTGTTGAAATTGTTGTGCTTTTTTTCACTCAATAAGTTCTTGAAGGTTGTTTATGTTGTCATGTTTATGAAGTATATAATAATTTCTCACCCTGAATGCATACACTAGAGTAATATGTTTACCATTGTGTATTCGTGCCCGTCAATGTGTGTGTGCATGCACTTTTACACGGATTCCAAGGGTTAACTATTGAGAGAGAAATCCTAGAGTTAACTGAACATCATCTACAATGTATGTATGATCAGTATCTCATTTTTGCTGACTTTACCCATCATTTTCGCTGTGATAGCCCCATGGAAAATAGTTACATCTACTGTCCGAAGGTGATTTGTGAGGATTTAGTTACCGGGTCACGTCCATAGGAAGAAATGATTACATCTACTGCAAATGGGCATTGTGAAAAGATCTTACAGAGTAGGTAAATCATAGTGATTTTGTTATCCCTTATAAGTTTCAGTTACATTTCTTTTATTTGCCCTGTTTATTTCAGAAGCAGCCGACGCAATAAAACCTTAAAACTTAAACCTATGGCATGGCAATGAGAGTGTCGCCGACGGTGGGACAACGGGGATTGAGAGGCTTATTTTCAACTACATCTTCTGGTTTTTCATTTCCTTCACAGCCCAATAATCTTGCTGATAAGACTCCTCCCGCTCAACCCTCTACTAACCTTTTTGTAACGTACAACTATAGAAGGACTTCGAGATGCCTTTTCTAAATTCGGTGAAGTGCTCCATGCTAGAGTAGTGACTGATCATGCATCGGGGTATTCAAAGGGTTTTGGTTTTATTAGATACACATCTTTTGAAGAGGCTGCGGCAGGCATACAGGGCATGGATGGGAAGTTTTTGGATGGTTGGGTTATATTTGCGGAGTATGCAAGACCAAGAGAACCTCTTCCACCGCTTGAGACCAATTGGTCTCCATATGGCTGGTAATGACTTTCCTATGTATTGGGGAAGAATCTTTTACTCAATGAGATTTTGCTTTCATCTCGATTAGAAAAGACCATTTCATTAATTAAAGTTCTCTATGCTCTTAAGAGAACTTGGTTGGTCTTCATTTTGTGGAATTTGTGGTATTAAGTGTATTGAACTAAAAAAATGTGTCTATTTACATAGGTGCATGTTTAAACTTAGAAGGCTCAGGTGCGGGACTATATATGTTTTCTATTCTTTAGCATCCTTAACTAGGATTTTACCAAAAGGCTGGTTAGACTTTTGCATCATTAATGGGTCTGATAATGGCCATCTGGATGTTTATAGTATCTGAAGACCGAAATTTTGGACGAGATTGAAAAATTATGTGAAAAAGAAAGTTACATATCTTTTGACAGTAATGTAATGCATGCTCTTAGGCGAGGTAAAATAATAATCTGCTGCGAATGATGTTTTGTTTTCCGTGTTTTATTCGTGTCATGATAATGGATCGGGAAGTGACATTTTTTATTTTGGTTTCGTCTATCGATTTGTAAACAATAAAAATGCATAATTTTTACATCAGATTTGTTAGCATTACCTAACGTTTCTTTACTTTTCTTTTGTGTATATGTCCAGCCTCCTAAGTGTTTTAGACATCTGGATTGCAGAGGAGATCCATCCAGACTCTCCTATCTTTAAAAATGGATGAAAAGCATCTTATTGCGACTTAAAATTACAAGAAAAGGTTGAATTTTTTTTTACAGCGGAGATACATTCATACTTAAATGTCCCAACTGTTTGATGCAATTTTTTTTTTATACAAACTCATTTTCATTTTATTTAATATTGGTGCATGCTTTCATTTAATTTGTGTCGCTGAATTTTTTAGGGGACCATTGAAATATTATTTGCAATTAATGAAATTTGTATTAGTTTTTGGATTGTCCAGGTTGTTTTCGCTTTAAAGTTTATTGCACTCTCTATTTTTTAGTTATACAGTAGCTATAACCACACTCACACCCACACCCACACTTTCCTCCATAGCCAGACATATTCTTCAAATGATAATTTAAGATTATATCTAATGATTGATTTCTCTGGAATAAAAAACTCAAGCCTGGGTTTGTTGCACTCTATATTTTTGGACTCCGCTTTGGTTGAAGTTTTCCAAATCATGCCTTCATCTTTTAGCTAAATACGATCCGTGTCCATTAATTTCATTATATTTTGTTTGGTTCATGAGTATATGTTTTGATTATGGTATTTTACGGTATATTGGTGATGATAGAAGGGGTTCTTTTCATGGGAACATCAATACTCATTTTCATTATGGAGATTCACTATCGACCAAATTTAGACTCATTATCAACCCACTATTTAGGTCCATTATTTTTTTAATTCCTCAACAAATGGTTTAATCATTCCAATCATGTCGTTTTGGGCTGGATCTTATCGTGTTATCCCGACATGTTCTATTTTTAATGTGTCGTGTTTGGCTTATTTATACAATATTCAAAAATTGCCCAATTTCTTTAAGCCAATAGGTTCGAACCATAGGTTATTTAAAAAATGGTTTATCTGTTGCGAGCTATATATGTATGACGTATGGTCCTATCAACGACATACTCTTTCGAAAATTAGCGTCGTGCCTTCAGGCTTCTCCTATGTTTTGAACCCGAGACTAACCGTAGCTTTGGCGAGGGCACTTGCCATCGTACCAAGGCACGACTTTATGTTTTTTAAATTTATCAACGTGCCTTCAGGCACGGGCATACCCTAGTATGTATATATATATATATATATATATACTCAACTCAACTTAACAAAGCTTTTTTTCAATTATTTGGGGTTGGCTACATGAATCCTATTTTTCCATTCCATTCTGTGCAGTGCAATATTTTTTATTAAACCACATCATGTCCATTTTTACAATATTCCACCAAGTCAATTTAGGCCTACCTCTACCTCTTGCATTACCATCAATATTAACTAAATCACTTTTCCTTACGGGGGTATCCATTGGTCTACACATGACGTATCCAAACTATCTAAGTCGATTTTCCCAAAGTTTGTATGTTCCCAAAGATTTTCCCAAAGTTTCATTGTATGACTCATTAACTTGATACCACGGTAATTTGAACAACTTTGTATGTTCCCTTTAATTTTTAAATAGGTACTGAAACACTCTTTTTCTATTCATCGAGCATCCTATTAGTCATTATGATTCTATTAAATAATTTTGTAAGCCAAGACACTCCTTCCTTCTTTAAGCACTCCCAAACCTCAATAGGGATACCATCTGGTCCTAAAGCCCTACTTGATTTTATCCTTTTTAGATCAATCCTAACCTTTGTTGTCCTAATTCTGCGGAAAATAAATTTTCTCCATTCTTCCCAAGTTCCTCTATATCTAATATACTCTGGTTATCTCCATTCAATAACCTCTCGAAGTAGTTTTTCCATCTTTCCATAGTTTTATCATCTTTAACTAGGATTCTCGAACCATAACTTTTACTACACTCAACGTTATTAAAATCTTTTGTTTTTCTGTCCCTAAGTTTAGCAAGCTTATAAATACTTTTTTCCCTTCCTGTGTTCCTAATTTTGTAAAAAGATCATTATACGACTTTAACTTAGCATCTCTTACCATTTTCTTAACTTCCTTTTTAGACTATTTATATTTCTTAAAATTTCCTTCGTTTCTAGTTGTTTACCATGTTTTAAAACACTCCATTTTGATTTTTACTATATTTTGTACTTCTTCGTTTCACCACCAAGTTTCTTCAGATTGTGTCCCCTTGCCTTTTGATTCTCCAAGAATTTCTTTCGATATTCTCCTAGTGCATGTGGCCATCTTATCTCAAATTATGTTGGTCTTCTCTTCGGTATTCCATTACGCGTCATTTAATATTTTATCTTTAAAATAGTTCTAAATTCTTTGCTTTTAAGTTCCACCACCTTATTCGTGGGTTTATCTTCTCTTTTTGCACTCGTGATTGATTTTTAATATTTATATCCATTACCATTATCCCATGTTGTGAGGTTAAGCTCTCTCTGGGATAACTTTACAGTCTTTTCATGTTAATCGGTCTCCTTTCCTAATAATGAAAAGGTCTATTTGGCTCTGATGTGTTCCACTTTTATAAGTTATTAAGTATTCAAGC
Source organism: Sambucus nigra (assembly GCA_949130495.1). Taxonomy (NCBI): domain Eukaryota; kingdom Viridiplantae; phylum Streptophyta; class Magnoliopsida; order Dipsacales; family Adoxaceae; genus Sambucus; species Sambucus nigra. The sequence goes on from OX422214.1 coordinate 94,723,293, forward strand.
CTCTTCTTAAAACATGTATTTACTAGTACGAAATCATAAGTCATCGCAAAATCTAAGATAGACTCTCCACCATCGTTCTCATCTCGAAAACCATATTCTCCATGCACTATCGCATATCCTACATGATCTTCTTCTACATGGCCATTAAAGGCCCCCTATATAAATTTTCTTATCTATGGGTATTTTTTGAATTAGTTCATCCATTTATTCCCAAAATTCTACTTTAGTATGCTCATCTAATCATAAGCCTTAACAATATTAAATATACTTTCACCTAATACTAGTTTCACAAGTATAAGTATCACTTTTCTTAATAACGGTTACAATATCATCCTTAAGATTCTAATCTACTATTATTCCGACGTTGTTCCTATTTCTATGTTTTCTTGTATAATATAATTTAAATCTTGTATTTTCTATTTATCTAGCTTTCTCACCAACCCATTTAGTTTCTTGTAAACAAACTATGTTAACTTTTCTTCTTATCATGCTATCCACTAACTCCATCCCCTTCCCTATCATAGTCCCTATGTTTCAAGTCACTAACCTATGTATACTATACTGGGCTAGCTTCTCGCACACGTCCAGATTATTGCAGAAACCCTTGCTATTTCTCATCGCATCAGGGCGCCGATGCGACGCCCCTTGCCTATCTTTCTTTCGAGATGCCTGGTGGCAGGAGCAATGCATTGCTTAAGGGGAATGCCCTAGTATTAGTGCATGCATATATTCTTATGATTCATGTTTATAGTCACCTACCTAATGCAACCCTCCTCTTTTATCCGGGATTGGGACCGGCATTGTCCAAAATATATATATATATATATATATATATATATAGGAGAGCTTTTCATCTCTCCGACAGATTTAATTATAACCCCCAGATCTGGGGTGTTATTGTGGTCTTTTGTCTGCTATTAGGCTCGGATATTATGTATTACAGAAGCTTTATTTTATTTTTTCAATTCTCTTCCCATTTTCTAGCTCGAAAGCCTGCCAAAGATCACACTGGAACTCTGAACACAAGAAAAGATGTAAGGGACTTAAAGGTAATGCAGTCTGCATCTGTGCTGATAGGAAGGAGAACTTTCACTACCGATGTACATAAGGTATATGTTTTTTTTCTTATGTAAAGAAAAAAGATATGCTATCTGTATTTTTTTTATATATTTCATACCAAGTCTTTGACCAGAATTATGCAATGATGTTTTGAAGATTCTTTTCCCCTACGAGGAATTTGTGGAACTTTTTAATTGGGAAACACCAGGTTTCCGTCCCTGTGGTCTTTCGAATTGTTGAAACAGGTTGACAATCAGGTTTGCCATACTAATGTTTTAATTTTAAACCTTTACGGCTTCACTTGCCTTTTTGCTAGCTTGATAGCTTCAAATTGACGTATGTGGCACCCAGGGGTTCTAAGTAGCAACATGAATTTTATTTTGCCTGTTTGCAGTTGCTTTGCCAATGTAGTTAATGTCTTGCATACACCCGGCCTCTTGTTGCCTATTTTTTGGTGAAAGGCCACCGGAAAGGATGTACTGTCATAGATTAGAACTATTGATGGTTTCTTAATTTCCTTGAATTAATTGGAAAACAATTTATTCACATACTTTTTTTCGGCTCTCAAGCAGGAGGAATGATTGGTGCTTCCTGTGTGAGTTTCAAATGCATATGGAAAGGGCTAGCCAAAGTATGCAGCCTTTTTCACCAATCGATATTTTCTCGAGGTTAACTAATATTGGTGGTAATCTTGGCTACGGGAAACAGGAGGATGCCCACGAGTTCATGAGGTTCCTGTTACTTGCTGACCATATTTAATTATTATTGTTGTTGTTGTCATTATTATTATTATTATTATTATTATTATTATTATTATTATTATTATTTTTATTATTATTATTATTATTTTTATTATTATTATTATTATTACTAGGTGTAAACTCGCGCGATGCGCGGGCGAAGTTATTGATGGTAGTCGTCTAACGCTTGAGTTAAAAAAAAGTGTTTAATAAGAATTCACTTGAAATAAGAACATCAATATTTTATAGATTACATAAAAAATGGGTTGTCATAGGAAAAGATAGAACTTGCACAAAAAATTGAATAAAATCTCACAATTAAAACTATGTCAGTATCAAATCTAACTTACTGTAAATGATAGAACTCAAATTCATAACAGTAGACAATCAAAATGGTTATTCCATATTAAATCAAACTCCAAAATAAAAAATTATCCATTAAGAGCTAAACTAAAAAAAATGAAAATTCAAAAGATATTATTCTGGCAAGTGAAATTTCAAATCCTTCAACATAGTTTCCAAACTCATTTTCCTCTCCACTTAGAACCAAAATGTACGAACCCTGCAAAAATTACTCACTACTTAAATATATACATATATGATATAGACAAAGAGATATGCTTAAAACATAAAATTCACATTAAACATCTTTATGTTCATTGATTATTATTCTCAAATCTAAGAAGAGTGAAGTAAAAGATTATATTTGAAAGAAAAATAAATACACATAAAAATCAAATTTAGGAAAAAGAGTGATTTTTTTTTTAACTTGTCACCCTACATTTTATAACGATATTTGTGTTTATACCCATTTTTTTTATTATTTGTGATTACCCCCCAATGTTATTAGAATTGTTAGTTGCTATCAAAATTTTCAAAAAAGACCATCTTACCTCCGTTTTAATTCAAAATAATATAGAAGTAAAAAAAAATGAAAATAAAAACATATTTTAAAATCTGAAAATTATAGAAAGATAGTTAAAAAATTTACAAATTAGAGAAAATATTTTTGAAATCTGAAATTAATGAAAAAAATATAAATTAAAAAAACTTATAAAATAGGTAAAACTTATAAAAAAAATATTAAAAATAATAGGGTAAACATTTAGCAAGTATTAAAATATAATGAAAAAAACCTCTGATAAATCTGAAAATAATATTAAAAAAATATTTAAAATTATATAAAACATTTTAAGTGAAAAACATATCATTTCAAAATTCTGAAAACACGATTGAGAAAGGGGTATTACTTGAAGCAGAGATAGTTCGTCAGTACCTCAGTATTTATGATGACCTCAATTTGGATAACAACAAACTCAGTCCATTTTACACTACAAAATCAAACATGATTTAAAATGCTAAATCCACACGTACTAAGAATATTTAGAATGAACTCATTCGTCAAATTATTTAAGAGCAATGCTAGGGGTACCAATTTTATGCACTCTTATAGTGCATTGGGTGTACAAAACTATTGTACCTGTGACTAACATAATACATATTTTATTGTTTTAGTCAAAGGTACAATAATTTTGTGTACCCAGTGCACTAAATCGGTGCACTAAACTGGTGTAAAAAACATTTCTCGTTATTTAAACACTAAGTTGCAAAATGTAAGGCAGTTGTTAAATGATCAAACAGAAAGGAAAAATTAATGAATCCAAATTTCTATATATTTTCCTGTACAGAGTAGTACATCTCCAAATTGAGAAAAAATAGCATGAACAAAATAATAAATAATAGACCTACAGACCTAGAGAAAGGCATTGTGCCCTGCTCATCAGTCAATTAAATCCTACTCACAAATATCAAACTCATTAACAATATGCACCTTACAAAAAGAATGTGGCTAAAGTAACACATGTGTGATCATCAACAACCCATAAATATTCGTCCATGGACCATATATAAAGTCGAGACAAACTTAAAATTCTCCTCTGTTTTGCATTGCCTTTTACTGTCAATGTCGGTGGCCTATGTTTGAGGTGATTCTCTCTTCCGGGTAAGATGGGGTTGGCAGACACGTGGTCTAAATCGAATTCTTTTTCGGGTATGAATAGTTTCCATGCTAGCATGGCCATAGATTTATCATATAAATAGGAATTTGCGATCTTTATTTCAAAACGTGTGGGGACGGTCCTGATGAAGAAAGGATATCAAAATTCCCAAATTGGTTTTCAACAGCAGCCGTTCCTCTCCATCCTGGGCACAAACCACCCCCACCTTCTTCCCCAACCCCAAGCTCCCTCCCTGCCCGTAACCCACCCATAAGTCTATTTGACTCCTCTTCAAACCATTCCTTACCTCATTCCTCTCCCCAACTCCCGGTCAGCCTTGAGGCAACCCAATCACCCACTTCCACGACTATCTATGTCAGTGTCAGAGATCCTCCTCACCGTGGCCATGAAATAAGCTTTTGCAGAGGGGGATATTCCAGCAACCCATTCCGTCCCCTAAAAGATATTGTTGTAAACGTATTCCTAAAAAAGAGAGAGGTGGTCTGCCCAAGATTTATGTTGAGAGAGAGAGAGAATACGAATAGCCTAACACGATATAAAACTAAAAACCTTCCAATCTTAAGACAAAACTATACAATCAGAAGCGAAACACATACCGAAATCCCTAAAATCCTAAAAATCCCCAAATTTGTAATTTAAAAATGAAAAAGAATAGATAATGAGAGCATACCTCTGGTTTTGGTTGTTTATCATCAATGGATGAAATAAGAATCAGTGGGAGAAAGTGAGGGTGAAAGAGAATAGGAAGCGTGTTGTGTGGCCATTTTGTCACAGCTTTCCCAAGGAGCCGCTTGCTTTGTGTAAATGAGGGTACCGTAATGGTGCTGTTCTTAGAAGTGGGAGCGATAACCGTGGATTATTTCCATGTCGCATTATTATTGGAGGCGCTTTGAAACTAACAAAAGACTCGAGTTATCTGAAAAATGAATGAGAGAGAAAAAATAAATCCAAAGGACGTGAGATAAAAAGAGTGGTAAGCCAAAAGACGCTTTGGAAAACAAAAGGACATGTGGGTTAATCTGTATCAGAAAACGCTAACTTTGTACACATGGATAGTTTTGGGTTTGAGGGTCTTAAATGCTTTGCCTACGTGGATAGGCTGGTTAGAGAGGAGTTTTAATGCCTTGTTTTTCATTTTATAGTAGTAAAAGATTATTGTGTTGCTGTCAAGTGTAATATCACAAAGAACATTTTTTTGCCTTAAGTCTCTTTAATGGAAAATTATCAATTAATTGGATTCAAGTCTGATCATTTTTGTAGGTTTGCCATTGACACAATGCAATCGATGTGCCTTGATGAATTTGGTGGAGAAAAGGTTGTTCATCCTAGATCTGAAAAGACAACCCTTATTCAACATATATTTGGTGGCCACTTACAATCTCATGTAACTTCCTATTACACTCTGATAAAACTAATTATGTATTAATCTTTCTGCGTCACTTGTGTTGGCTCTCCTTGTTGCGGTTCTCACTTGCCTACTAATGCAGCATTTTTTTGTATTTCATGAACTCTGACTAAGGGGACAGATACCGTATATGTGAAGTATATGAGTAACCACAAAAGGGTCAAAACCTAGAGCTCCTGAAATACTACATTCAATGAATTTTTACATATTTGTGCCGGAAAGCCTCTCTTGAAACAGCAAAAAGAAAGTAATGCAACTTAGCAAAAAACGTCTCTTTCTCAAAGCATCTCCTATATCACTCCTTGTACTTTAAAAACTCCATATTCATCACACAATATTCATTTTAAATTTGGAAGAACTTCCCAACACAATTGAAGATGCCATCATTGACAAGTTGACCATTTTGTATGCTTGGACTTTGAACAAGTAGTAAGTATATAGACCAAAGAGACTTGTCGTAATGATTATTGGATATTGTTTCACCTTTTAGTGTGGTAGGGGGTATCAGGATCAATCCTTGGGGGGTGGGTTAGGAAAAAAAATTAAAAAGGGAGGAGGGACATTAGACCTCGTCCCTTTCTAAATAAGAAAAAATGGCAAGGATTAATAGGTAGGTCATTAAATGTAATGAACCATTAAGCCAACATTGGGTTTTTGCATTAATGATCTCTACGATGAATGATAGTTAGCCTCATTCTACCTCTTTGATATCTTCTTTTTGCTTAGTTCATCATATAAAATCCCATTGATGGCTTTATAGGCCCATCAACAAAGCTAAGCACTCTACTTTGGGATCAGACCCTTTAAAGCATCATATTATCCTATTTGGTAATGTCATACTAAGCACGGTGAAATAAGCCATTCCCCCATTACACTCAAGACTATTTGGACTTTCCATGCATCACTAGTTAGCATAGTCCTCAAACTTGTCAAATCTAGTGACTCTCTCTTTTTCTCTCTCCTCATCTTTCCCTTCTCAATAACTTCGTTAAACCTATGTTGCTTACCAATTTCTTCAAGTATAATAAGGTCCAATGTGTGAGTGACTCGTAAGTCCAAAACATGTTCAACTCTTCACCATTACAAGTTGGTTGTTGTCATACTATTGAGGCATTATCCTTAACTACTTAAATTACTTTTTGTGGACCCACTTCTTCAATGAACTTGTAGACATAATAGAGTCTCCCCTAATTGGTATTGAAATGGAGGTTAGTAACCTAGGCGAATTTTTCCAACTACTTAAAAAAATCTTTTGTAAGCTATCATGTGCATTCTTTTTTCCCAAGTTAGGCATGGAGGTTTTGGTGTCACACCCTCTTGCGTGAATCCATAGCAGTAGGATTGATATCGAATGAAAATTTATCCTTAGTCCCCATAAAGTGTGGGATCCACCAACATTCTATATTCCTACCCATTGTCATTTTATTGACGTTTTTGCAGACTCACATTCGGACATGACTTTAGAAATAGATGTAGTAGAAGAAGCATATGTACTGGCTATTGGATTGAGGGGTCAAAATACTACACACGAGTCAAATTGGAAAGGGAAAATCAACAAATTAGACTATATTTTATTTACACAAATCAAAACATTATGCACAGTTGCAAACAAACTTTTTAAGAAAATTAAACATTATCCAACTTTCCTGCTTATATGACTTAGATTAATCACTGCCAAGCCCATTTAATCTCCAATTTCGATTTTTGTCATCAATTTGGGCATAGACATGGTGTCAAGCGACCACCTAATGCCTTGGAAAACTTTTAATTTACTTTGTGGCTTCATCAGTCAAACACTACATAATTTGTTGAAATATTCTACACTAATTTAAATTAGTTGTGAAATTTCTAAATAAGAAATCTTAATAGTATGACCATTTTTGTGGTTACTATCATCATTTACTTCACCTTATTCAATCTCAACTTGATGTGTTTTTTTAGAGGATTTTAGTTAAGTTTTTTTATCAATCCTTGTTTTTGATTCGTAACCATTTAGCAACTATACGCATTTATATCAGCATATTTGCATTTGTATGAATAAGGAGTTTTTATTCTAATAGTTAATATTATAACACAACCTCTGTAAATTTGTTAATGAAAAATTGGATATATTGATTTCCGTAAAAGATTATTATTTAATAGAATTATTAATTTATTATATTTGGAATGATGTATATGAATGGCTTTCTGCTACTTAATTCTAAAGAAGCAGCCTTATAATTTTTAGCATATATTTTTGTTTGTGAAAAATCTTTCTACAGTTCTACATACTGGGAGAATAAGTCTATATGTGATCTGAATTTGAATGATATGTGTTGCCCCTGAGAACATACTGAATTAAATAAATATATTTCACCTTATTACAAATTTGATGAATATTTTGGTTTATTTGAATGTCTGATCACATGGATGTAGGGGCTTATTAACACAAGGATTATTTCTAAATTACTGATTTCCCCTTATGATGACTTTAGTTTGCTTGAGATGTAATTGGAAACATAATGCCATAATAGGCTATATGATTTTAGTTTCGCCGAATGGGGGAATTTTGGGATATCGAACTGTTTTCATTTGGATTACCTCTTGGGTTTTACGCGGCCTCTTTATGCATAAATTACATCCATCTTTTACACATGTAGTTGTTTTTGTATTTTATTGATTGATTTATTTATTTTTTGTAATTTTCAACTCTCTTTTGAATGTATGTATTCTAGGATGTTTGTACGAAGTGCAACAATGTTTCAAATCAGTTCGAAAATATGATGGACTAAACTGTTGAAATTCAAGGGGATACTACATCTTTGGAGGAATGCTTAGACCAATTCACGGTCACAGAGCAACTTCATGGAGATAATATGTACAAATGTGATGGGTAATGACCCTGTTTCCTTCCCAACACAAATATTTACCTTGTCGAGTTTTGCAGGACACTTTGTTAGAAGCTTATGTGCTTTATTTGAAATTTTAGCATTAAATTTGAAGAAAACTTTTAACGTGTTGTTGGGAGCGATAAAAGCTAACAGATAACAAAAAACCTAGTTTGCAAAGGAAACAAGACATCTAGATGCCAAAAAAAACTCTCGACTAAAACAGGAATGAAAATCCCATGGCCTAGTTTGGTTGTGAAAATTGTTTGATTATGTAAATTGGTTAATTTTGTGAATTTGAAATTCATTTAAATCCAATTTTAGGCGATGTTTGGTAATCTGAAATTGATGTTGATATGTTGACGTTTAATAAAAAAAAGTAAAAATCGAATGGAGAGAGAGAGAGAGAGTAGCAACTGGATGAACTTTATGTGGCTCCTATTTCAAATGGTAACATTTCATATTTTTTGTGAAATGCTCCAATTTTATACTTTACACTGGAGCTAAAATGGGTCAATTAATGAATCATTTCATTAATGAAACCAAATACAATTAATGGGCCAATTTGTAAGTCGGTCAACGTAAAAATGGATCAATTTACAATTTTGGGATGACCAAGCGGGGCCCGTCTTAACTGCGTAAATGAGGGGCGAATAAACACTTTTGAGTTCTTAGAGGGGATCTTTAGACAAAGGTAAGATTGATATATTATTTCTTCTTTATGCCCTTTTCTTCACCTTTTTTTTTTGGTTTTTTCCTCTGACTTCGAGTATGCAAAACCTCGCTGATTTCTCTTCATCTCGTTAGTCTCGGCCGAGATATCAGCGTTATATCTTGGAATCACCGATATCTTGGTGATACACCACGATACTTGTTATTTTTTGTTTTGCCTCTTGAATTGGAACGGTGCCTTGCTATCCCTAATCAACCCGTTCGATCCTGAGCTGACTCGATCAAGACTTTGAACTATGAATCTAAAGGAAAGACAATGATTTGGTATTCCTTCTTGGGTCTGGCTTATGCAAAAGGAATGGAAGAGCATATCAACAGCAGCGAAAGCTTCAATAAGATGGACCATAGCATGTGCGATACATGGTTGATGGTTAAGGGTTCTTTTCGATGAAAATCATTTATGGTCAAAAAGATCATGGCTATGGATTTCACCAAATCATTGCGATAACCAACAAGCTCAATTGTTGTCCTCTCATATCATCCCTGCTATGATCATGGTTGGAAAGTGGGTCGATGGGTAAAGTACTGCATTGTGGAATGCACGATACAGTTCGAGGAACGCAGGGGGTAGTCATGAATCAGTTAACTCTGGCATGTACCTTATTTATGAAGTGCTCTTTTGTTTGTGTGGGTTCAGTCAGGTTAGGGTGTTTCAAGAATTTGAGATTGTGGGGGTGATTCCTAAAGCTTGGAAGGAAGGCGTTGTGTTGTATTATATTATTTTTTCGGTATATATATATATATATATAAATATATATATATACTAGCAGATGGCCGTGCCGAGGGCACGGCGATAAATTTTCTCCCATAATAAAAAAAATAAAGAAAAAATAAAAAAAATATTTTAAAAATATAAATTTAAAAAATTTAAAAATTTTAAAAAAATATGAATTAAATTATTTTAAATTATTTCCCTTTTTAAAAATAATTACTTCCCTTTTAAAAAAAACAAAAACAAAACAAAAAAACACTTTAGCATGACATTTCATGCATAGACATGAAAGAGGGAAATATCATACATCCAAAAAATGAAGATATTTTTCAAAAAAATTCAAAAACTATGCCATCATATTATGTGGATATATATATATATATCACACACACACACACACACACATATAGGGAGAGGTTCAAAAATGAATCTAAAAGATGAATATTTTTATGAACCTTGACAAAAAAATACCTTAACAACCCATTAATTTTAATTCTTATATTGTAATTGGTCCGCGCCAGTGGCAATGGACATGCAGGTGGGGGTGGGCGGTAAGGTGTGTGTATTAAAAAACACATGTGCCTATTGTCATTGGTGTAGGCTAATTACAGCATAGGAATTAAAATTAATGGGTTGTTAAGGTGTTTTTTGTTAATGTTTATTAAAATATTCATCTTTTAGGTTCACTTTTGAACCTCTCTCTCTCTCTCTCCCTCTCTCTCTCTCTCTCTCTCTCTCTATATATATATATATATATATATATATACACGCGCGCACTAATACCTTTTTTATTAAATTTAATTTATCAACTCGTTAGGCTGAATACTCAGTTTATGTTGATAATGGATGTTAAAAAGTAAATGAATCAGAGACTTAAAAATTCTGAATGAAAAAAATTTCTTAGTTAAGAAAGAATTGATCACACTGATTGAATGCTTACTTATATATGGTCAATTTGATATTTTACATGCACGATTCATACAATGAAAGGAGCGATTCAATGGTTTTGTTAACAAATTATGAATTTGAAAAAAAAATATAAAGTCAAAGTTGAACTTCATATTCTTAGGTACTTTGAACCAATCCCATATATATATATATATATATATATATATATATATATATATATATATATATCAAGATGGCTTGAAACTATTGTAGCTGCGCATAAGGCTAGTTAGCAGTGGACTTTTCATTCTAAGTTGTTCAAATTCATAGCCGCTTAGCTTTTTTTTCTTGCAAAGATATTGACAAGTGCTCCATTTAGACTTACTATTTATATATCTATTTATATATATAAATAGATATATAAATAGTAAGTCTAAATGGAGCACTTGTCAATATCTTTGCAAGAAAAAAAAGCTAAGCGGCTATGAATTTGAACAACTTAGAATGAAAAGTCCACTGCTAACTAGCCTTATGCGCAGCTACAATAGTTTCAAGCCATCTTGAATTTATAAAATATATGAAAATATTTCTTTAATTCCGTTTTGATTCACCTTTTAAGATAGAAAGAGTTTCACTCAGATTTCATCTCTCGATTTCATATTTAAGATATCAATTGAAGTGGGGGCTACCACTTTATTATTCAGTTATAATTTTTTTAGATCCATTATGTTTTGACAAATATTCAAATATACGTCCTGTATTGTTATGAAATTCTATAGATCTTTGGAATGAGAATGTGGCAAGATTAATGGATGGGCAATAGTGTGGATGGTGATGGAAGCTTGGAGGTATTATGTGGGTACGTATTGCAAGTTTAATGGGTAAAAGGGTTTTGACCATTGAGTTTAAGATGGATTCTTTCTTTTTAATTGATGATTGATTTGTTTAGACTCTCTCTCTCTCTCTCTCTCTCTCTCTCTCTCTCTATATATATATATATATATATATATATATATATATATTGTTAGTTAGTCAGTTAGTTAGTTAGTTAGTACATGTATGTGCAACAGACTTGTTGTGATGTGTGGTGGTGAGGCCGAGGAGCAATGGCAAGAGCTCAAAGCAACCTATCGACTAACATAGTTTCGTTGGGGATGAATTCCAAATCCGATTGGTGAAAATCATCGCACACCCTCTCTCTCTCTCCACAATACCTAAAACCGCCCTCAACCACCACCCTCTATCATCGCACACCCTAAACCAGCCACTCACCACAACCCCCAATGGCCCCCAACTCCAACTACCACCTGCACCACAACTTGTAACAAACCAAATTTCAAACCCCAAATTTCAAAATTTAAACGTCCACCACCACTCCCATCCGAAACTGCCTCCGGCACAACCCCAAACTATCTCCGACACAATCCCATTGCCCCTTCCACTACGCACCACCTACCCCAATAATCTATCATACCCCGTAATTTTATTGATTTTTATTTAATGGATTAATTGAATTAAATAAGAATAAACTTGGAAATTAATCCGGAGGTAAATACTAGCGAGATGTGAGTTGGTATGTCATTATGATGTTAGAATAAATATTACTGAGAATATATGGTAATATATGAGTGTTGAAAATATTAAAATTGTCACGAGGCAGAAATACGATAATTTGGGAAATTTAGTTGGGACGCGCGTGTCAGTCGGGTCAGGAATGAATTTATTTAAATTAAAAGGTAAATTATATTTTTATCAACCGAATGGTCATTTTGAGTGCGCCAACGTGTCTGAAAGGGTCAAAATAGTCAGAAAACACTAGCGGGGAGTTTAGTTTGGGTTTCGGGGCACTTTTAGGCCAAACCGGCAACCCAAAAGGGTAATTTGGTTATTTTAAAAATTTAGGAATTAAAACCCACGAATTTTAGAGGTTAATAATATATTATTTGAGAGGCCACTTAGGCCAATACCAGCAAAAGACAAGAGAGTGGGCTACAGGAGTTTTGAGAGATGTTGGAGAGAGGTTACAAGAGAGCCAAACCAAAGCCATCAACCATCACCACCATTCTGGAAGGATTTGTGACAGGAAAGAGGAGAGAATAAGCCTATAATCACCGACAACAAATCTAAAGAACAAACCTAAGGCAAGTGATTTGATGTTATTAAGTTCAATGAATATTTCCTCCATGTTTAGTGTAGAAACTGTATATGCCTTGAAAATTTTGATGAAAACCCCAATGGGATTGTTGTGAAACTCATGATTTTGGATAGGGATTGCATGTAGAATGGTTATGGGCAAATTCAATACGTAAAAATGTAACTTTTGACAATTTGAAAATGGATTAATAAGGAGTCTTTGTAGTCAATTAAATTCTGAGTTCATGTTCATAGGGTTTGGGGCAAAAATTGGGGATTTATGATTATTGCATGTTGATTATTAAGATTTGACCCCAAAAATATGTTAAGGAGTGACCTAGGGTGACTTAGAATAGTTTAAAAACATTGAAACGTTATTGGGATGCTCTTAGGATGGATTTAGAGAAGAGAAAAATGAAGAAAAACGAAGTTGGGAAATTTCTGGGCGTTCTCTGCCATCTCGTTAGAAGACCAACCCAGATTGTTCGAACGACCTCGTTTGAACGAGATTCTAACGAGATTCCAGTAGCCCTTCTAACGAGTTCGTTTGAAGACTTCATTCGTACGACACTCGTTCGAACGAGATTTCTAACGAGTTCACAGTATTGTCTTTTTAGGCCCAATTTTGGTTTCGAGTTTTTCGTAGGCTTATCTAATCGAGTGTTATTCTTTCCTTATGATTAGTGGGTATAGTTGTGAGAATGGAGTATGTTGAGGATTAAAAATTAGAATTATATAATAGACCGGGTGACTTTTACGGGTTAAGTTGTAAGTACTTAAAATTGCGACGTGAGAAGGGTTGACGACTTTTAATGTATATTATTCGGGGGCTTGCAAACGTGCAACATTTATTGACGGTATAGGAATGAGGAATATACCTCTATTAATATTATAAGATATCTAAGATGTGTGAATGCTTAGTATATGTGGTGATCTGTGTATAACATACCTACCATACTTGCTATCATGGGAGGTCGGCGTTCGATCAGGGCCATCTAATCTTTGTGTGACTACGGGGGGATTTAGATTGGTACCTCAAGGATATAGGTCAGAGAATGACTTATTGAGGAGTTAATAAGTCTGCTGAACATGGGAGTGTAGGTATGTGCGTGACCCATGGGATGTGAACTATGTTCGTCTCCATTATGTGTGATTTTTTATCGGAACGGTTCCTGAGAGATTCGGAATACGTGGTCCTTATGTACGTGATGTACCGGGATTTGATAGCGGAGTATGTGTGCACCGCATCTTAGTCTAGGGGCGCCATTATTATATAGTTATGATGAGATTGATATACTGAAATATTGAAATGAACTGTTTATATAAGTACAAGTGTGAATTAATGTAACATCTTTGTAGAATTAAAAATGGGAAAACTCTTAGTAATTATTGTAACTAATTCTGAGGAATGAAGGTAAAACTCTCAGTTTATATTAAGAAGTCGGGAATTAAACCGTGAATAGTATAAGAAAATCAGATATTGAATTAGACTAGTTAGTTAGTGGAATAACTAGAATGGGTGCAGGTACGTAGGAGTGCACAATTAGTTGAGAAGTGAGAAACTCATGTGAGTGAACACACTATCATGTATTTTATATTCACTGTTTAATGATATTAAACAGTTGCTTTATTTTAAACTGTTTTCACAATCGGGCTCTGACCCTTTTTCTTTCAAATCCATTTTCTTGTAAAAACTTTTAGGTGCCCAGCCACAAGGACACCAAGCTTAGGAGTTCTATTTCAGTGACGTGATGTAGCTGCTGTGGAAGTTACAGGACCTCGATTATAGATGCCTCCACTTTCTACTTTGATTCCAATTCATACTTATTTATCTGTAGGGCATGTCGCCCCTTTTTTTCTTAGAGACAGCTTATTTATTCAGTTTTATTTCAGTTTTGGATTTAAATTAATTAGTGATTCAGACTTTGCATTTGGTTGTATTCAGTATTCGAATTATTGAGAGGATTACTCCTCCATATTCATTGTTATTCCATGGTTATTCTATTGTGACTATGTTGTGGTTATTATATTAGCATTTCATAATTTAAATTGGTTGTATGTTAATCGGATTTAATTAAAATTGACAACTCACTTTTTAAATATTAGGTGGCTAGAAATTGTTAAAACGTTTTTCGACCGTGATGCTATGAACTGAACCAACTTGACATTTTGTATTAATTTGAATAAAGGAGTAGCTACCCAGTATTTAATTAGTCGGTGTGTCACAGGTGGTATCGGAGCATCAAGTTCTAATGTCCTTAGGATCTGTACGGCTTGTTATGTTTCCGCGTGGCGTTCTTTGATATAGAGCCCTATATTTCAGGATTGTTGTACTCTATTGTGTATGTTTCGCTCTTCAGCTATTTTGAGATAATAACTGCGAACTTATAAGACTTTACTCTCATTTCAGATGCCTCCACGACATGCACAGCGAGTTCCCAGGGATGCTCAGCCCGAGCCACAGCCTGCACCAGTTCAGGGCTCCATGAATGCTGCAAAGGTTGCCGCTATTGTAGCCCAAGCGGTAAATGTCACTCTAGCAGTTGTGCAGTAGGCACCGCCTTAGGCGCCGGTAGTAGAGCCAGTACAGGCTCATGCATTCCCGTCTGCTTGGAAACGCATTCGTGATGCTTTTCAGAAAGCACACCCTCCAAAGTTTGCAGGTAGCTCCGACGTCGTTGTGTCCAGTCAGTGGAAGAAGGACATCCAAAGGAACTTGAGGATGTACGAGTGTACAGATGTACAGAAACAACACTGGCTACTTTTAAGCTGGTAGGGTCAGCGTTGTAGTGGTAGGAGTCCATTACCACCGCGGTGAAGAGAGATATCCTTTCTATTCAGGAGTTCTAGGTACGATTCGACCGCAAGTATTTTCCCTCAGCCGTTCACACCGAGATGAGGAGGAAGTTGATGAACCTCAAGTAGGAGGGGAAGACAGTGGCAGAGTATGAGGGCGAGTTCACCAATCTTCAGAACATCGTTCCCGATGAGATTTCGACAGAGGAGAAAAAGATACAGAAGTTCATGGATGGGTTGACTTGGAGGATCCGTCAGCACTTATTGGGTAATCTCTCGTTGGACACTTATTCTGATGTGATTAACGCAGCACTGCTTCACTGCCAGGACCACCACTTTCACTTGTCAGCGGGTAAGCGATCAGGAGAGTCCAGCCATCAGGGCAGGATAGGGGGAAATGGTGTCGGCGGGGTACAATCAGCACAGGGTTAGCACAGACAGAGTGATCAGAGTTCCAAGCAGGGGGATTCAAAGAGATTTCGATCTGGGGGATTCAGAAATGGTCGCGGAGGTTTTCATCACGGCCATCAGGGTCAGCAGGGCCAACAGCAGCAGTTTGAGCAGGGTCAGCCTGGCTAGGGAAGGAATGACAATGGCCACCAGGGCTGTGGGCAGTAGGGTCAGAGAGGGAGAAATTTTCCGGGGAAATATTTCACTTGTGGCAAGATTGGACACAAGCGCCAAGAGTGTCCTAATAGGGCAAGAGCCCCACAGCATCAGCAACAGGGTGCTCGACACGAGCCCCAGAGACCTATATTTCCCGCCGCCCTCCCAGCACCACCACAGATGCCAGCTTTGCCGCCCATCCCAGAAGTCCCATTCCAGCAGGGACAACTTCAGTACGGGCGAGTTTACCAACTTCAGTAGGCCGCAGTCCCACAGGATCCACCTGCTATTGAGGGTATGCTCTCTATTCAGGGGACTATGGGGCGTATTTTATTTGATACGGGAGCCAAACACTGTTTTATTGCCATGAGATTTGCACGCATTATGGGGTTGTTAGTCACTGTAGAGATCACGATTACTTGTGTAGATTCACCATTAAGTTGGGGTTCTGTGATTTCTCTTATTTGTAGAGGTGTGGGTATAGAGATCGGGAGGTTTACTTTACCTGCTGATATGTTAGTATTATAGATGACTGAGTACGATGCGATCGTTGGTATGGATTGGCTAGTTGCATATCGATCCATGATTGACTGTTTCAGCAGGAGTATTATTTTTTCCATACCCAGGCAGGAGATGTTCTTAGTGGCGATGCCTCGCCCTAAGGAAGGATCATCCACTCACTTGTACTATATAGAGGAAGAGACCTCTAAGGAAGTGGTATTACCATTCGATTCGATCCCAGTTGTTAGGTAGTTTTCTGATGTATTCCAGGATATACCTGGATTACCTCCTAGTAGAGAGATAGATTTTTTTATCTATTTGACGTCGGGCACTCGACCAATTGCCTGCGCACCTTACTGTATGGCTCCAGCGGAGATGAGAGAGCTAAGGGATCAGATAGAGTAGTTGTTGGGTCAGGGGTTTATCCAAAGGAGTACTTCGTCGTGGGGTTCCCCTGTGTTGTTCGTAAAGAAGAGGGATGGATCATTGAGGTTATGTGTAGATTACCTGGAGTTAAATAAAGTCACGATACGGAATAAGTATCCATTCCCCCGAATCGATGACTTATTCGACCAGTTGATAGGAGCTTCCTTCTTCTCAAAGATTGACTTGCGATCGGGATACCATCAGTTGCATATCAGGGAACAGGACGTCTCGAAGACTTCTTTCTTGACGAGATATGGTTCCCATGAGTTTTGGGTTATGCCTTTTGGCCTAACCAATGCTCCAGTCGTGTTTATGGACTTGATGAATAGGGTGTTCAGAGAGTTCCTAGACCAGTTCGTCATCGTCTTTATTGATGACATTCTGGTTTACTCCCAGATAGAGGAGGAGCATGCCGAGCACTTGAGACTGGTTTTGCAGACGTTGCATCAGAACGAGCTATATGCGAAGTACGAGAAGTGTGGGTTTTGGCTGAAGAAAGTACAGTTTTTGGGGCATATCATTTCGGACCGAGGGATATCTGTTGATCTGGGGAAGGTATCCGCGGTGAGGGAGTGGGGACAGCCCACGACACCGACTGAGATCCATAGTTTCCTGGGTTTAGCAGGATACTACAGGAGGTTTATTCGGGGTTTCTCTAAAATAGCGGGTCCTTTGAAACATCTGACTCGCAAAGGTGTACCATTCATCTGGAGTGATGCCTGTCAGTTGACATTCAATGAGTTGAAGTATAAGTTGATCTTAGCGCCCGTGTTAGCATTGTCCAGATCGGGAGTTGAGTATCTAGTCTACACCGATGCGTCCTTACAAGGACTTGGAGATGTACTGCAGAAGGAGAGTCAGGCTATAGCTTATGCTTCCCGTAAGCTTAAACCTCACGAGAAGAATTACCCCACCCACGACTTGGATTTAACGGTAGTCGTATTCGCTCTTCGGATTTGGAGACACTATCTCCTGGGGGAGAAATTTTAGTTGTTCGCAGACCACAAGTCTCTACAATACCTCTTCACGCAGAAGGAATTGAATATGCATTAACGTCGGTGGCTTGAGTTTGTGAAGGATTATCAGTTTGATATGCAATATCACCCAGGGAAGGCTAACGTGGTAGTAGATGCGTTGAGCCGTAGGCCAGTAGATGAAGTGGCCGAAGTGTGGAGAGCAAAGTGGAAGGAGTTAGGACACCAGGATGCAGTGGCCCGATCATTCATGTCTGTGATGACTGTTACGCCTCAGATTGTTACGAGAGTGATACAGGCCCAGGCAAAAGACTCGTTTTGTCAGGAACAGATAGTTTGATTACTAGCAGAGGGAGACGATTCCTATACCGTTAGTTCATACGGGGGATTACGCTTCAATGGGAGACTGGTCCTTCTGGAAGGGGAAGACTTGCGACACGAGGTAATGACAGAGTCGCACGGTTTGCGATACACCCTGGTGGGGATAAGATGTACCAAAACATGAGACGACAGTACTGGTGGAGTGGGATGAAGAGAGATATTGTCGTGTTCATTTCTAAATGCGCCACTTGTCAGCTGGTAAAGGTGGACCATCAGAGACTGACAAGACTTCTACATCCATTAAAGGTCCCTATGTGGAAATGGGAGAGCATTTCCATGGATTTCATCACAGGATTACCTACTTCGCAGAGGGGTCACGACTCCATATGGGTAATCGTGGATAGACTGACCAAAGTTGCTCATTTTCTGCCAGCCCGGACAGACTACACTACAGGACAGTATGACCAAATTTTCATAGCGGAGATAGTGAGACTTCACGAGGTGCCTCTCAATATCATGTCTGACCAAGATAAGATATTTATTTCACGATTTTGGGAGAGTTTCCAGGAGGCGATGGGTACGGAGTTGCGGATGAGTACGGCGTACCACCCACAGACAGATGGGCAAACTGAGAGGACGAATCAGATGTTGGAGGACATGTTGCGTATGTACATCCTAGACTTTGGAGGTGGTTGGGAGCAGTACCTTCCACTGGTGGAGTTTGCTTATAATAACTCCTACCAGTTCACCATTGGTATGGCTCCATTCGAGGCATTGTATGCTAGACCTTATCGTTTCCCAGCATGTTGGTTAGAGGTGGGGAATAACTAAATCCTTGGGTCGAAAGTGATTCAGGATACTTCGACAGGGATAGAGATGATACGGAGCCGTATTCGGGTAGCTCAAGATCGATAAAAGAGTTATGTTGATGCCAAGAGGTTCTTCAGAAAGTTTAAGGTGGGGGACCATGTACTACTCAGAGTATCTCCGATGAAGGGGATTATGCGTTTTGGAAAGAAGGGAAAACTGGCACCAAGATATTTGGGGTCATTTCCTATCATCGAGCAGATTGGTCCAGTCGCGTATAGACTTGGGTTACCGGAGCACTTACATAGGATTCATGACGTGTTCCATATTTCCTCGCTAAGGAGATATCTTAGGGACGATTTGGCCCATACTCACATTGCTTTAGAAGACATCGATCTTCATCCTGATAGTTCCTACGAGGAGGGACCGGTTTCTATTCTGGACAACAGCGAGAGGAAACTAATGTTGAAGATAGTACCGTTAGTACGCGTTCAATTGAGACATCATAATGCCGAGGAGTCCACATGGGAGTGCGAGGATGAGAAGCGTGAACATTACCCAGAGTTATTTGTACCAAGTATTTTTTAGTTCCAAATTTTGAGATGAAATTATGTTATTAGGGGGGAAGTATGTCATACCCCGTAATTTTATTGATTTTTATTTAATGGATTAATTGAATTAAATGAGAATAGACATGGAAATTAATCCGTAGGTAAATACTAGCGAGATGTGAGTTGGTATTTGATTATGATGTTAGAATAAATATTACTGAGAATATATGGTAATATATGAGTATTGAAAATATTAAAATTGTCACGAGGCAGAAATACGATAATTTGGGAAATTTAGTTGGGACGCGCGTGTCAATCGCGTCGGGAATGAATTTATTTAAATTAAAAAGTAAATTATACTTTTATCAACCGAATGTTCATTTTGAGTGCGCCAGCGTGTTCGAAAGGGTCGAAATAGTCAGAAAACACTAGCCGAGAGTTTAGTTTGAGTTCAGGGGCACTTTTAGGCCAAACCGGCTACCCATAAGGGTAATTTGGTAATTTTAAAAATTTAAGAATTAAAACCCACGAATTTTAGAGGTTAATTATATATTATTTGAGAGGCCACTAAGGCCATTACTAGCAAAAGACAAGAGAGTGGGCTACAGGAGTTTTGAGAGATATTGGAGAGAGGTTACAAGAGAGCCAAACCAAAGCCATCAACCATCACCACCATTCTGGAAGGATTTGTGACAGGAAAGAGGAGAGAATCAACCTATAATCATCGACAACAAATCTGAAGAACAAACCTAAGGCAAGTGATTTGATGTTATTAAGTTCAATGAATATTTACTCCATGTTTAGTGTAGAAATTGTATATGCCTTGAAAATTTTGATGAAAAACCCAATGGGATTGTTGTGAAACTCATGATTTTGGATAGGGATTGCATGTAGAATGGTCATGGACGAATTCAATACGCAAAAATGTAACTTTTGATGATTTAAAAACGGATTAATAAGGAGTCTTTGTAGTCAATTAAATTATGAGTTCGTGTTCATAGGGTTTGGGGCAAGAATTGGGGATTTATGATTATTGCATGTTGATTAATAAGATTTGACCCTAAAAATATGTTAAGGAGTGACCTAGGATGACTTAGAATAGTTTAAAACATTAAAACGTTATTGGGATGATCTTAGGATGGATTTAAAGAAGGGAAAAATGAAGAAAAACGAAGTTGAGAAATTTTGGGGCGTTCTCTGCCATCTCGTTAGAAGACCAACCCAGGTTGTTCGAATGACCTCATTTGAACGAGATTCTAATGAGATTCCAGTAGCCCTTCTAACGAGTTCATTTGAAGACTTCGTTCGAACGACACTCGTTCGAACGAGATTTCTAACGACTTCACAATATGGTCTTTTTAAGCCCGATTTTGGTTTCGAGTTTTCTGTAGGCTTATCTAATCGAGTGTTATTGTTTCCTTATGATTAGTGGGTATAATTGTGAGAATGGAGTACGTTGAGGATTAAAAATTAGAATTATATAATAGACCGGGTGACTTTTACGGGTTAAGTTGTAAGTACTTAAAATTGCGACGTGAGAAGGGTTGACAACTTTTAATGTATATTATTCGGGGGCTTGTAAACGTGCAACATTTATTGACGATTTAGGAATGAGGAATATACCTCTATTAATATTATAAGATATCTAAGATGTGTGAATTCTTAGTATATGTGGTTATCTGTGTACAACATACCTACCATACTTGCTATCACGGGAGGTCGGCGTTCGATCAGAGCCATCTGATCTTTGTGTACCTACGGGGGGATTTAGATTGGTACCTCAAGGACATAGGTTAGAGAATGACTTATTGAGGAGTTAATAAATCTGCTGACCATGGGAGCGTAGGTATGTGTGTGACCCATGTGATGTGAACTATGTTCGTCTCCATTATGTGTAATTTTTTATCGAAACGGTTCCTGAGAGATTCGGAATACGTGGTCCTTATGTACGTGATGTACCGGGATTTGATAGTAGAGTATGTGTGCACTGTAGCTTAGTGTAGGGGTGCCATTATTGTATATTTATGATGAGATTGATTTAGTGAAATATTGAAATGAACTGTTTATATAAGTACAAGTGTGAATTAATGTAACATCTTTGTAGAATTAAAAATGGGAAAACTCTTAGTAATTATTGTAACTAATTCTGAGGAATGAAGGTAAAACTCTCAGTTTAGATTAAGAAGTCGGGAATTAAACCATGAATAGTACAGTAAAATCAGATATTGAATTAGACTAGTTAGTTAGTGGAATAACTAGAATGGGTACAGGTACGTAGGAGTGCACAATTAGTTGAGAGGTGAGAAACTCATGTGAGTGCACGCACTATCATGTATTTTATATTCACTGTTTAATGATATTAAACACTTGTTGTATTTTAAACTGTTTTCACAATCGGGCTCCGACCCGTTTGCTTTCAAATCCATTTTCTTGTAAAAACTTTTAGGTGCCCATCCAGAAGGACACCAAGCTTAGGAGTTCTATTTCAGTGACGTGCTGTAGCTACTGTGGAAGTTATAGGACCTCGATTATAGACGCCTCCACTTTCTACTTTGATTCCAGTTCTGACTTATTTATCTGTAGGGCATGTCGCCCCTTTTTTTCTTAGAGACAGCTTATTTATTCAGTTTTATTTCAATTTTTGATTTAAATTAATTAGTGATTCAGACTTTGCATTTGGTTGTATTCAGTATTCGGATTATTGAGAGGAGTACTCCTCCAGATTCATTGTTATTCCATGGTTATTCTATTGTGACTATGTTGTGGTTGTTATATTAGCATTTCATAATTTAGTTTGGTTGTATGTTAATCGGAATTAATTAAAATTGACAACTCACTTTTTAAATATTAGGTGGCTAGAAATTGTATTAATTTGAATAAAGGAGTAGTTATCCGGTATTTAATTAGTCGGGGTGTCACATAAGCCACCCCTGAAAATCAAACCACCAGCACCCAATAAAGCAAGGAGACTTAGTCATGACCTTGGTATATTTTTTGACGGCAAATTTGATTGAAAGATGTTCTATAGGGTCGAATTTGTTGGGTTGTTGGGATCCCGATGGGTTTTGAACCGAATTTGGGTCGTAAGTGGGTGGGGATGGGTTGGTGGGGCTAGCGGTTGACGAAAAAAGTTTGGAAGGAGTCGGGTCGGATCCGGGCAGTAAGGTGGGCGGTCGGCACCAGATCTGGGTTGGATCTGACTGAAGTTAGCCAGAGTTTTGGTTGGCCGAGGGTTGTTGTTGGGATGTGGGGGCCCTGAAGCTAAAGGTGTGGTGGTTGAAATGACGATGGAGGAATTCAATAGATTGTGAGGATGAAAGTTTCTTTATTTATTTTTACTTTTTTATTGTTTTAATTTTGGGTTGAGGTATTTTTGTCCTTTTAACAAAAAATGGAGGGAATCTGTTTCTGAACTTAATTGCAACGAATTGATATTTAAGAGGGTGAGTTTGTCGGGTATTTTTTTTAGGGGGTGACCCGTAAACCCGAGATAGTTAAGGGGGGATAGGTGCAATTTTTCCTACTTTTTATATATCTTGTATAATATCGAGATTATCTACTGCATATATTCTTAGGGAACCTTCTATATTGATGGAGTACAAAAAACTTAACAACATACATGATTATAATACTAAAAGTAGACATCAAGGGTTCTAATGTACCCTTATTATTTGAAGTGAGGAACCAACTAAACATACCCCCACCGTACCTCATACCGGCTAAACCAACATACCACGTACCACAGCAGCAACCCACGAACCAGGTAACATCGAACCTGGGATACCGAGTTTTTTGCATGAATGAACTTCACTTCTCGATTTTCAATTGCTTCATTAATGTTTATGGTTTGGTCACTACTTATTCCAAATAATGCTTGTTACCTAGATGCGATGTGAGCGAAGCCGTTTCATTGGTGAGAAGATCCAAAGATATATCACGAGCCAAAGCCGCTGAAATTTCCCACCACTAACCTTGGCGATAAAAGTCCAGTTCATCGTAGAAGCACCACAGTCCTACATGAAGAATCATCATAAAGTATGTCTGACAAACAAAGTGAGTCCAAGTGTGCTTGATTTAAACAAAATGAAGAGGCAAAGAGTTTCGCTCCTCGTCGACTTCGTGGGAGGTGAAACGAACAAATGAAGGGTGGAACAAGGTTTGACATAATTGATGAGTGACGTTGATGAATGGACGAGGGTTGTATGTTTGAAGTGACAGCAAGTCTATTGGCGACATTGTGGGTTCTCCCTACTTTGACAAAGGTCCCATGTGCTTGACGTGGTGAAAGAGTTTGGGTGGCCTATGGACTTGCAAGGGATGTGGGCATCGAGAATCGACAAACTGCTGGTCCATTTGGAAATAAAAATTGGGTGGATCTTATTTGGACCTTGGGTAATTGCAATTTATGGATTCCTTTTGAATAACAAATTTTCAGATTATGCGAAACTTTATTCTCAGCCCCAATATTTGGGCTGGAATGGAAAGACTTAAGAAGTCCAGATTACTCAATACATGTATTTTGGTGGCCATGGATGTTCAATTGAACCTTCTAGTCTTGAGGTCGAGCTTCGCAAAGGCGGAAGAATGATCCGTAAGGAATGATGTGTGGATAAGCGAGAACAAGAGGGGTTTTCTTATATTTGACCTTATAATCTTATTATATTAACGTAGAATAAGGAATATTCCTTGAGAATATACATCAATTAGTCGGCAGGGGGTGCGGGTGGGTGTGGGGGGTGAAGTACTACATTTAGCTATTAGGGGTTTTTACTTGGTGACCAAGAACATGACACCTATATATAAGATGTAATCTCCTCTTATTTTTGCTCAATTATCAACTTGATTAATGATATAAATAATTGAGATATGAAACCCTATCTTGTATGTGTTATGCTTCCGGTTCTGTACATTAGGACTAGTTCTGTGATTTCACAAAATCAACAATCAGATTATTGAACACACAGGATCAGACGGGTTTTGGAGCATTTGATGTTTCTACAATTGTTAGAAATTAAAAATTGATGTGGCATATCATTTAAGTTGATACAAAGGTCTTAATTTCCCCTTTTCTTTTGTGTATAGTGGACTCCTCATCCTCTTGGCTTATTTAACTTCTATACTATCTACAGAATTTTCATTCCTTAATAGAAGGTCATGACAACAAGTCTAAACGCTCAAAGGCTACAGACTAAAAAAATGAATGTTTAACATTTGGAGTTATAATAAAGAAAAGCGAGGATGTAGACTCCACTATATAAAGGCATACACGCTTATCAGGTTGCATTGTTAAGAGAAAGAAGTTGTTTAAGAAAAGGAAAAAAAATCAGAGGGGTAACTCAGTGTCTACCATCAAGTTACTGAATTAACTAAAATTTTCCCTAAAATTCAGTGGCGATTTCCCCCCAGTAGCATTGTAGCTCTTATTTCACCAGATAAGAAATTGATTGCTCAACTGTTTTTAACTAACTAACTTACTTGCAGATTATTCCCACAATTTCTTTTCTGATGATACACTATTTGAAGTTGCCCCCCCCCCCCCCCCACCAATTAACCCCTTTGTGCTCGTGGAGCAAAATACGTGCTTCATATGCTTCAGCAAAGGCCACCCAATGATCGATTGCCTAAATAAATGTCTATTGAAGCATGGAAACATACTTACTGCCCCTGAACAGCCCCGACATACATGTTATCCGTGACCCCATCCAAAATAAGTCACAGCAAGAGCTACAACCCATCCACACTTGGCCTGAGATGAGAGAACACCTTCGAGGTTCCTTCCTACCCACTTCCTATTGTGGGACCTTTTTTCTCGGATTGAGGGCTTTCGTCGTCTTCATCATCTTCCGTGTGGATTAAACGTAGCAGTTTCATCTCTTATGCACATGGGCGGCCTTGTGAGAGTGTAGAGTAGCACATCGAGTGTTACATCCATGGGTTTTGATCCGACTACGCATCGAGCTATGACTCTGAGATATCCCCATCCTCTAGACGCCATTGGGTAGCCGATCAGAGTGGATGAATATCTGCCTCTGCATCATAAGTGAACCCCGTCGGTTTCTCCGAGCACCACGGGGTCGGGGAAGGCTGTTGAGGCCACAAACACTCCTACCACATTCAATTATTACGTGTCTATACAGATTCGACACTGGGTAGGGGAGTGCTCAAAGCGTAAGAAGAGACCGCGTTGGAATTTAACGAGCATGATTAAAAGTTCGAGGACGCGCATGAGACCGATTACCTAGATTGTGCACCCCGAGGTCGATGTGAATCCATTTTTGAGTTCAGGGACAAACTTCTTCGTTGTGTGTGAGATAATAATAATAGGGGCATACTTGTACTTTTTTCACTTAAATATATAGATATTTTAGTTACTTAATAGCAATCTAGATTCTTCTATATTTGAAGTTACGGTGGGTGACACCTTCCACGACCTCACAAATGGTAGAACATTCCCAAGTTGAGTAGGATATGCTAGAGGATATTCCCTTTCTCGTGCACTATCATTATAATATTCCCCTTTGGGAATATTCACTAAGTTAATTTTGTGAGAGTTTAATCTTGGTTAGTTGCTTTTCTTTTGTTTCCATTGACGCGTATACGTTATTTCTTTGAAGTGCTTCTCTGCTGAACTTTTTCTCATGTTTTCTGGGATTTTTTTATCGAGTGGAGGAGCCTCCGTAGTCTTTGAGTGTGTCACAACTAGTGTAATTTTAAATGATAGTTATTGCCATGATTTGATTTTATCCGTTATTATTATTCCCATTTTCACTCCGGGTTGGACAGAACACTTCAAGGAAGGCCCCCACGTATTTTTACCTTGTTTATATATTTCTCAGTGGTCGAGCTTTCAAAGGATAGTGCTGAAATCCTTTTCTATAATGTTATCTTTAAAGAGAAGGACCAATGATTCTTTAAAGGAGGAGTATTATCTAACCCTCCGTTTGATAGAGTGGAAAAGTTGATGGAAGGAAAACGGAGGACGAAAAACTAAGGAATCAATTTCCTATGTTTGGTATTGGAAGTAGAAGTTGAAGGGAAGCCCTTTACTTCGTAGCCTGCCAAGTTATATCCCCTGAAAAGTGGGAGAAAAGTGAGAAAATGGAGCATTAATCACTATTACAACCTTTTAGTGACATATTAAATAATAAAATCAAGTATTTGAATCTGGAGATATAATAAATAGTGTATAATATACTTTTTATTCCTACCTTCCAAACACAAAGGGAAAAATGTTACTTTCCAAAAAATGTTGGAAAAAGTATTATTCCTTTGTGGACGGGTCTATCTCTTCACATCTTCCTTTCACTTTTGGTTCCTTCCTACCAAATGGAACCTAGGATTTTTTAACAGCAGAGGGGTTAGGGTTATTTAGTTAAAGCTACCTCTTTAAGGTTCTCGCTAGGGAGGACAGAGGTTCTCTAGGTGGGGATTCCCTCTCTAAAGTTCTTCTTAGAGAAGGGGGCAGGGAGTTCTCGGCTATATCACTGACATGAGAGCTTGTGCAACCTCTACAATCGGTAAGGCAATGCTGCTCATAACAAGGTGGCTATTTTTTCCCTTCAACATAACTTGTATCAGTGGTGGGATGTTGGCCCGAGCTGCCTATCTACCGACTCTACAATACTTGTTAGGGATGTTTCTCATCTCCGTTGCGGGATGTTGCAGCTAGTGCCTATCTAAGAAATCAGTGCAAGCATGTCGTTCACCCTCCCCCCCCCCCCCCACACACACACACAAAAATGAATGCTATAATCCTTTAGGGATGTGGGGGGGAGTAGTTATATTAGTGTTCTAACTAGAGGGGGATACAATGTGCTTTCTTTACTTCACATTTGTTCTCCATCCATACTATTATTTTTCACAATATATCTACGTGAGAGAAAATTTAGGAGTTACTCCCATTACGGATAAATTAAGATAAAGTAGACTTAGGTGGTACGGACATGTGTTATGTAAACAATTAGATGCACCTATAACTACAGGAAGATTATTGGAAAGAGAGAGTAAAAGAGAAAGGGGTCGCCCTAAGCTATCATGTGAGGATTTTATTAGGAGAGATCTTAAGAATGTAAACATGAATGATAATATTGCATATAATAGATTAGAATGGAAAAGAGAATCTATGTACCCGGATGATGATGATGATGATGATGATGATGATGATGATGATGATGATGATGATGATGATGATGATGATGATGATGATGATGATGATGATGATGATGATGATGATGATGATAACTACGTGGTTCTAATTATATTTGTATTGCATGAAACTGCTCTTATATGTGAGGCAATATTTTCTGTTTTATGAAAGGTGGATTTAGTTTCAGTGAGTTCATTTTTAATTTAGTATATTGCCTCTGTGCTATATGAGTAGGTGTAAAATTAATCGTTACTTATGGAACGCTAATTTTCTGCAGATGCAATCACTACGTCCTGGCATGGAAGAGCCTTACCATCCATCGGGCTCCTAATATTCTTACAATTGCCATGAAAAGGTTTCAGGTGTGTGCACCTTTCTTTGGCATACGTCATTTGTAAACATAAGTACTTGGTAGGATTTATAGCATTTATATCATATGTTTTTACTAATTTTGTCAATAAAGTAAATTTCCTTGTACAAAATATTTAACTGTTAAATGCATGAATTTCTTGTTTGTTGTTGTTGTTGTTGTCATTTTTGTGTGTGTGTTTTTCTAATTGAATCAATGCTTGAGTAAGTTAAGTTTTTTTGTTTTGTTGTTTCCTATTGTTTCTGATTGTAGTATTTCCTTGTATGTCCATGCAGAGTGGAAGATTTGGGAAACTTTATAAGAGAGTGACTTTCCCTGAGATTTTAAATCTTAGTCCTTACATGAGCGAAGCAGGAGATGGTAGTGATGTTTACAAGCTATATGCTGTTGTTGTTCGTGTGGATGTGTTTAATTCATTATATTTTGTCCATTACATTTGCTACACCAAATTTTTTGATGGAAATTGGTATAGGGTTGATGACTGTAAGGTAGAAATGTCTCTCTCTCTCTCTCTCTCTCTCTCTCTTTTTGTGTGTGTGAACACATTAACCATAAGTACAGTGTGAGTGTGGGTGTGCTAGAGTGGCAATTATGAAAATACTTGGAAGTTTAGACCGCTCCAAGAAGAGTGTCATATATGCTATATACATGCAACTGTATACAATCTCTTCAATCCCATATATCAGTGTACTTCAGCAATTTATTTTTTCTCAGTATTTTAGTATCCATCTTTTCTCTCACATGACCTGGCAAATGAATTGATGCATCGTCTTCGTTATATAAGAAAGAATCCTCTCTGGGTGTTAAGGTCCACATTGGTTGGTCGAGAAAACCCTATCCAACTCTTACTATAAAAAAAGGCTTTAATCTTTGTCTAGTGGGTGGTTTCTGCTGCTTACTTGTTTGATTCTAATAGTTGTACTTTGTTACAGTTGCATAAAAGAGTTTTATTACGGAAAGCAAGTTAAACTTTGAATTTTGCGTTTTACCAAAGTAATTCGTGGCTTTGAATTAGTGAATAATGCAATTTATTTTGATGCAATTTATTCGTGCACTTAGTTCACACCAGCCACCCTTGGTTGGCGTGTTAGGGCATTATGAATTCACCCTCATCCCCATTGATATACTCACAAATCACATGTAGGTCACATATCTTATTTGTTATTTTACCCAATCTCGTATGTCAATTTATATAGTCAAGAATTACTTTGTTTACAGTGTTTAAAAAGGTGCAGAAAAACCTGCCTTAAAGATCTTCGTGACACCTTTTGAATACAAAACGTTGTATGGCTTAGTTGATTTGGCATGCATACACTTCTATGCGTTTTTTATGCTTTTTCCATTATTTTTATATTTTTATTATGGGATACCTTTTTTACTGGAACGAAAAGAAAAAAAAAAGAAACTTCAAAAATTGAAATGCATTAGCAACAGGGGGTCATTGGAAAAATAAAAAATAATAGCATTAAACAACTTAATAAACCTTAATGGACCCAATTTGAAAGAGGGGGAACGAGAGATGTGTAATCTTGTTTGTCAATTTATATAGTCAAGAAATACTTTGTTTACAGTGCTTAAAAAGGTGCAGAAAAACCTGCCTCAAGGCTCACCTTGAGACTTTTGAATAAAAAACGCTCTAAGGATTAATAGGTTTCGCATGCAACATATGCATTTTTAACGCTTTTTCCACTAGTTTTATATTTTTATTTTGGTACACCCTTTTGACTGGAATGAAAATAAAACAAGATCTTAAAAATTTGAAATGTATAAGCAACAGGGGGTCAGAGTAAAAATAAAAAATAATAGCATTAAAGAACTGAGAGCCTTAATAAACCTTAATGGGCCCCAATTTATAAAAGGGGGAACGGAGGATGTGTAATCTCTATCTTTATGTGCTCGTATTTTGTGTTTATTACTAATCTATTTTCGAAACAATTGTGATGAGGGTTTCCAGTTATTTGGATCTTTATGTTGAAATAATATGTAAATCTATGTTATATTCCTTTTTGAAAGATTCTTCTTCTTCTTCTTCTTCTTGCTATTTTTTTGGGGGGTGGTGTCATTTTTTCAAAGATGAATAACTTGTATAACCTATGATGCTACATTAATCTCTGGTGAAGTCTTGGAAGAAAACAATTCTGCTAATTCTAATGGTGCTGAAGAATCAGGTTGAAAAAATTATTTTGAGGGAAAGTTTAAGTCAAGTAACGGATTTGCGAAGATTAGTTTATATCAAGAAGATGTTGACTAGACAAATGATGACCAAAAAATTAATTATGAATACCGTAGTGATAGTAGTTATTCGCCTCTTAAAAGTAATGAATATACTAATAAGATGGTTTCGTGCGATTCCATTTGCTTCTTATGGGGTTTTAGATGTTTCCATTGTTTCTGGTGATGAAGACGTGGCATCGGTTCGACCGTTGATAATGAATTAACCGCGACATGTGATGGGTAAATTTTATTGACTTTGAAGGAAACTTGTATTTTGCCTTTCTTTGGGCTTAGTTGCTTAATTCATTCTTAAGTTGCACGATATTCCATAAGGGTACTCGCTCATTGCCCTTGGATGGTTCGAGTAATGGTGTTAGGGTTTCTCGAATTCTGGATATTCGGCCATGAGGGAGGTAGAAAATAACGGAGGAAAGTTCATAATCACGGTTACGGTGCATTTTTTAACCAGTTATTTAGATAGTTACTTCTAAAAAAAATTCAATGATCCTGCCTATCATTTTATCGAAATGGTTGAGTTGGGAAATTATTTTCTAGGGTTTCAGTAATTACCGAAATCTTATATGGTCTCCTTGTACCTTTCCGGGTGAACACTTGAAAGTGAGAAATGAGTATTGGACTCTTTAGTTTACATCATTGTGATTGGCAATATATAATCATTATGACTAGATGTTTACGTTAATACTAAAATTTTGTTTTGAGGGTTCAAATAATTTTGTTTCTTGTTTGTTAGTTTTTTCTTCTGAATAAATTTTTTTTTATTGACAACATTTGTCATGGAAAATATGGAACATAAGGCCTATTTGATAGCATGGAGAGGGTAAAATTTGCTTAGAAAATTTTGGCACCACCCCCAAGAAAATTTTGTTATGTCAAATCTTGAAAATGAGCATTGGTGTGATATTTAAGTGTAAGTTGGCAAGATTTTCCAACCAAATAAAGGCGTTATAAAACATGCCAAAAATTGGAAATCAAATAGATAAACTTGCCACTCAAGCCTATCAAAAAGACTGAGACATATTTCTCAAATTTTGGTATGTTTGTTACACAAATTTTCCTTTTCCACCCACCCAAAACGCATCATCGAAACTTGTAATTTTTAGCTTTTTATTTTCTTACCAACATAAAAAAAATGAAAATTCAAGGAAATTTTCAATCGGTTCGTCATGAGTAAAGATATCTCCTATATTATAAATATAGGAGCAGTTATACATGAACAGCCGGATGACATCATTTTTTTTTTTTTTAAGTTTCTTATCTTTTTGTTTTTAACAATTGATATAAAAACAGTTTTTTATATTTGAGAATTAAGGTAAAGGTCATGTTCTTTCCTATATTTGGATTTTTAGGACAATGATTTTTAAGTTTATAAATCTAGTCCCTGTGGTACAATAGCATTTATAAATCTAGTCCCTGTGGTATAATATCTTTATTTTTTTGGTCCGCGCCAGCGGCACTATTTTTCACAATTTTTCATGATATTTTTAGTACAGGGACTAAATTTATAAAATTATATGGAGTGTCCTATTTTTATACACTTTGAACACTATGGGGACCTTTCCCAAGACCCCCTTTTTTATATTAAAAGAAAAGAGTTTTCCTATTAATATAAAAAAAAACTGTTTTTTTAATTAAAATTGAAGAGCCTTTTTATTAGAATTAAAAAAAAATCATAAAAAGAAAAAACTATGTTTACTAACAAAAAATCTATAAAACGGTTTTCTTTTAAATTAAAAACAACATTTATTTTTTTTAATTTTAATAATAAAAAAACCTGTTTAATTTGATGTCTTAGATTCGCGATTGATTAGCATCGGTGGCGCATACCCACATTCAACAAATGATGTGGGTCGGGAATATAGGTCCGTGTCAGCGGTACTAATCAATCATGATATTCCTGATTGACATGATATCATGATTGGTTAGTCGCGAACTCACATTTAACAAATGATGTCGGTCCGAAAATGTGGTACTAATTAATCGCGATATTTTATTGACATGATATCGCGATTGATTAGTGTCACTGACTGGGACCCACATTCTCAGATTCACATCTTTTCTTAAATGTGGGTTCGCGCCAGCGATACTAATCAATCTCGAATCTAAGACATCAAATTAAATAGTTTTTTTAAATTAAAATTAAATAATTTTTTATTCAAATTAAATAGTTTTTTTAAATTAAAATTAAATAATTTTTTATTAACAAATGATGTGGGTCCGCGCCAGCGGCATTAATTAATCGCAATATCATGTCAATAAACATAATTTCTTTTATTTATGAAAAAAATATATTTTTTAATTTTAATAAAAACTATTACTTTAAAAAAACTATATTTTTTAAGTAATAGGAAAACTGTTTTTTTAATATAAAAAAACTATTTTTAAATTAATTGTTAAAAACCAAAAAAAAAAGAAACTTAAAAAAAGAAGAAGGGCGAATGCGGTCGCTAAGCGGGATAATTGGTGGTTCATCTAAAGTTTCTCTAAATATAGTATGTATTGTGTAAAGTTGATAATGAACACAAGGGACACTTGGTGGTGTTGAGTATTTACGCGTGACAAACTATGTATGATTCCTAATCAATTGAAAACTCAAGATTATAGTGGAGTATAAATTCATTTTCTTAACTATGGACTAATAGAGCACTACAGTATAACGTATAAGTTATCTAATGTAATAATAACCGCAACCTCTGGAAGGTAAAACGTGTACTTATATATTTTTGTTCACTATTTTCTACTACATACTCTTGAACATAAGAAAAAGGTCATTGCAATGTTGGTGCCATGCGGAGGATGGGGTCGGTAAGTGCTGCACCCAAATTTTTGAAAACCAAACATCCACTCCTAAATATTTTGAAAATTATGTGTAGTGCCCTCTTAAAATTTCAATAATCAATTATAAGTTTATATATTATGGTGATAATTTAGTAATCGCTTTCAACATACATGCAAAATTGCAAGTATGTCCTTATAACCATTTTTAATCAATTCAACATTAAAGAAATGATTGAATACTTTTTTCTAATATTCATTAGTATGTAAAATTTTAACCTTCTTTTTTACCTTTTACATTGAAATTGTATAATAAATCTTTGAACTAAACCCAACATAGGGCTGGTTTTCGGTCGGTAAATGGGCCATACCATTACCATACCAACTTTGAAATCATCAAAATAAAATTACTAGTTTTACTAGTCGGTACGTCAGGCCATAAACAAAATTCAAACCATGTGGTACATCAATAAAATCGATTTTTTGAAATTTATGATAATTGCGGTAAAATTAATTTTTCAAAAAATACGGTAATTTCGATAATATCGAAAAATTCGGTGGTTTCGATTTCGGTAAATTAAAAATGTAAACCATTCCCACCATAAAGAATCAAATATGCCTACAGCTTTATAGACCAGATATTTATATTTCTCTCCAAATCTAGTGAGCCATTTTAGTAGGCCTTAGAGATTACCTAAACGAATGAGTAAATTTGTCTACCCTATGATTCAAACATTTCCCACCAACTGTTTTTTAGGTTCAGGAATTAATCATGCTACAAATTTAAATCAAGGACTTTCCTTATGATACTTTTCATCATAAAAACAATACACAAGCCGAGATCAACTATCACTAGCAGTACTATTTTGCATTCAAATATCCTGACTAAACATATTCTTCGATATTGCAAATATGTTGAATAATTGAAACAAGCCATGTTAACATTAGAGCATGAAACCATATGGAAGGTGTTGAACCAAGATGAAACTTGATCTAAGTTCAATAAATTTCAGATTAATTAATCTTTTCACAATTTAACCCCTAATACAGAAAAGGCAAATAACTATAAAATCCCTTGGAAAAAACTCAAACCTAGCCTCAAAACCTAGCTTTAAATCAGATGTCCCTCTCTATATATACATTAACCTCAACAATAATAAATGTCTCTGTTTTCTATTTTAAGGTGTAAACAAAGTTGTAGACAAGCACATACAATTTGATATAGCGATGAAAAGGAAAAAAAAGTACCGATCGGAGTATGTATTCTCACATATATCCTGGCTTAAACATAGCCGTTGATAATTTGATGTAGTGATGAAGAGTGAAAAAAAAGAGGGCGGCTTTGAGGGGGAGGCTGGAAAAGGCAGAAAAATATTAAGAAGTTACCGTTTTATGATGCGCAATTGGTTATGGCCGGAGGAGAATATGTGTGAGTTGGTTATGTGCCCGATCTTGTGATGGTGGTTGATATAGTGATGAGAAGAGTATAAAATGAAAAGTAAGTAGGGTTTGTATCTTTTATACTAAAAAATTAATGGAGGAGATGAGTTCAAAAAATGAAAGGTATTGATTAATTTAGTATATATATTATTTTAAATATAGTTTTTATTTAGAAATTAGTAAGGTAATATGCATTAAGTTTTGTACGGTATTTTGATAATATACCATATGGTAATATACGGTAATTTGTGATACGGTATTTCGGTATTTCATTTCGGTGCAGTAAAGTCGGTAAATCGGGTTTTAAAATTCTAAAACCAAAACCAACCATAAAAAATCCGATAATTTCGATTTCGGTAAATAAAAAAAATAAACCATTACCAAAAATATTTGGTACAAAACGGTACGGTACGGGTTTTTACCGTACCACGAACACCCCTAGCTCAGCATAACTCAGCTAAGTTTTAAATTTAGCAAGTAATCACGTTATAAGGCCTTTTTGGATTTTTTCCCAAACACAAACTTTTAATTTGGACCGAAATTATATGTATGTGGACGCCCACATGTATGTATTATATTTAAGAGTGCCCCACCCAACAACAATTACTAGCTCCACCACTTATATCATACTCCATTAGTTCGATATATCTAGGGCAGTTTGAAAAACCAATGTGTTAAGCAAATATTGTTACTCGTGTTATGTAAGGATGGAGCACGAAAAATCATATTGTTAGTTAAGGCTAACTCAAAGCCTAAATGGGGCCCTAGTTAAATATTAAAATTAGGAGTATTTTAGTATATATTCAGTAAATCCTATAATTAGTGTAAAATCTGAATATTTTCAGTTGAATTGAATTTTTCCTACCTTTTGAGATGAAAAATCATTAATAATATTTTGTATTCAATAGTTTCTATGATATCATTTTCAATTGATGATATGACTAACCCACTCAATCTTTCTTATGAAATTGTAAATCTCATCTATGATTTTTCTATTTTCAGCTTCGAAAATTTTCTTTTCTAATGTAAATAATATTTTATGATTAGAAAATATTAAGGAATGATGGAACGTGATATCACAAGTTGTTCATCCAAACGAAGCTTCATTTGAGTCCGTATAATATATTTCAACTATAAATGATAAACCTGCATATCTGATAGAAGTAAAAAAATTTACCCAAATGTGAATATTAAATTTAGAGGGAAATATAAAAATATTAAGAGAATCAAGAATGTGAAATGCAAAATCTTTATAAGAGAGAGCTTGTTAAATCAACAATGGAGTTCTTTCCCCCACCCGCCACAAAAAAATATTATTTTATGTTTATGAAGGGAGAGAGAGAGAGAGAGATGAAATTGGGGGGGGGGGGGGGGGGGATTGAGTTTTTGTTGGGAGATGAGAGAAAAAGGCGACGGAGAGAGGGAGGAAGTGGATGAAACGAAAAATGCTAGGCGAACACAAAAATAGGACACAAAAGTGTGACACAGTTGACGTGTCACACCCACATTAACTCGTGTCTAGGTTCCATTATCGTTGAGTGCAGACACGAACCAATATGGGTACAACATGTCAATTGTGTCACACTTTTTCATTATATTTTTGTGTCATCGTAGCATTTTTCGAATGAAAATGACTTGTGAGTTTTGACATGTGGCATATCTCAAATGCCAAAGAAATAGAGTTCCAAGAAATTATTATATAGAAAGTAGGTGCAAGTGGGTACTCTCTTTGATTTTACTCATCTTCACATATAGTTCGCTAAACCAACCTCCACATATTTTATTTTATTACTCGTATAGGTTTTCATTTTTCATTCTTTTATGGCTACCTATTATCCTTATAAATAGGGAGTGTGTGGTTTATTTATTGTAAATATCTACAATTTAGGAGCAAAGGGATAAAGATGGGGAGTGTAGGCCCCTTAATCTATGTGTGCTTTAGGTGAAAATAATTTTTCCAAAAACAAACTTTTTCAATTTTTATTCACACCAGTTTTGTGAACCAATTTCAATCAACCCAATTTTATCTTGTTAACCTTAAAACATGCATCTAGTGTGATTAAGTAAGTAAAATAAATCAAGTCCAAAAAATATACAATGCCGATGTTCGAGGAAACCACTAAGGGAAAAAACCTCTGACGGCCAAAGCCAGACAATCACTTTGATACGGTTTTACAAAGTATAGATAGTAGACTTATTCAACGAATCGATAGCTCACTAGCTTTCATGCTCTTCTATGCTTCAATTATTCCTCCATAATGAAACTCAGAAATCCTTCCATGCCAGATCCACAACACACGAGTACACAAGCACCTCGGTATTAATCGAATAGCTTTGGCAACCGCCTATGATTCGAAACACTGAATCCTTCGCTTCTTCAACGCAAAACTCGACGAAATAATGTTCAAAGAGATACACAAACTCTAGACGGTTCTAAACAGAAGATCTCTATAGCATATGTTTATGAAAGATCGGATCTTGAAATACAAAAGATGTATTTAGACTTGAAAAGCCTTTGTAAACGAGTGTAGAAAAACGTAACTATTATGTTCTGTAATTTTGGTTCTGCACACTCGAACTCTGAGAGAAAACTCCCTTAAATAAAAAATCTTAAGTCGGCAGGTCATTAGAATGAGATTCGTATGTCGTTCGAACGATATAGACATCTCGTTAGAACGAGATGTCCATATTTTTTTAACGACAATCACATATCGTTTGAATGACAGTTAAAGTCGTTTGATCCTTCTAAACACAAGGGAAAGATCTACACGACTCTAAAATATGTTTATCTTAGAATAAACAAATTTAAAACAATTTAAAATCATTTTTAACCTTTTAAAATTATTTTCAAACAAAATAACATCCTTAAAATATTTTTCGAGTCCCATAAACATTATGTGTTCATACCTGAGAGTATCTCGGAATGCAATATGATATGAAGATGTGAAATGTCCACCAATAAATATGGCATGATCTATCTTTGAAGCTTGGCAGTTATGTTTTCAAAACAACACGGCATAGAATATGTGGGAATCGTGTCAAGTAAAAATCTATCTATAACTCAAATTGTTTTTTGTCCAGAATAATGCCAAGACATACAAATTGACACTATTTGGAAGTTTGTCTTTACAGGGAGAGATTGTAGGAAATAATACAGAGAAAAGGTGGAGTTCATAAATGCTCTTGTGCGGGACGTCAGGATGTATATATATATATTATATATATATATATATATATATATATATATATATATATATATGTGTGTGTGTGTGTGTGTGTGTGTGTGTGTGTGTGTGTATTACAAGAATCCTATACATCATGATTCCTACATTAACCATACATCGCACCTAGTTCCAGGCCTTAAAAACATTTATTTTCAATTTCTTTATTTCACACCTAATACGGGATTTCAAGTTTAAGCCTATCATTTAGCCTAAGGAGTTTTAGAGTTTAGGGAATCTTGTAAACGACTTCTAACCTTTGTATTTAGTTATTAGGAGTATTTTATCATATTATTCATTCCTTGTAAGGTTAAGAAAATAAGAGGAATATCTAGGAGGAAATGTAATACATTCTTGTATTTAAATTTCCATAGAAAGTTTGTTATTTTTCGGTTTTTCCATTGAAGCTTGTTCTTATGCATGCCTTACGTTCTCCATCTTTGGTAATATTACTTTTATACTTTGTTATAATTATTTATTCATCATGCCTTCATGCAAAGCAATTATCTCATGCGTAGTTATAATGATCATGTCCTGCTAAATTTCTAGAGATTTAGGGAACATGAACCTAACCTAAGTATGAGAGTTAGATATAAAATCAGACATAATCATATATATATATATATATATATATATATATATATATATATATATATATATATATATATATACACACTAGGGTTTGATATGTTGTTGATACTAATATTATAGGTCTCTTAACTCCATTTGTCATAGGCAAATGGAGTGTTTGAGTATAATAATATATGCGTCAACAATCTTGTCATTCACGTTAATTTAATTTTTGACTAAATATCACGTGGAGTAATATTCTCACATATTTAGTGCTTTAATTTAATTAATGTTTTCTTTTAATTACACATATAATTATCGAAAATTTTGTATCTAACGAAAATACCTACGGTTCGAGCTCCAATTTTTTCAAATAGTTTTTTTTCTAAACTATAAATTTCAATTTTTGCTTTCGTTTAAATTAATTTTGCACTTGCTAGTTAGGTTTCCTTAGTCAAGTAGAAGGTTTCCTAAATCAATCATTTTTCTTTTCTTTTCGAGAGTCATCACCTAGATTTTATAAGCCTACCTTGTCGTTGTCGTCATGGTTTTTGTCTTATTCTTTGCGAATTCGACCCAACTTACCGACTATTCCTTAAGCGATTGACTCGCACTTGAGCCGTAAGTACACACGTAGCACACACATTATGCGTCATGTCATGACCTCATGCGAAGGTTGTATTTGTACTTAGTGGAGGGAAGTCATAGAAAATGCCACACTGTGCGTGGCAGCATACTAGGGACGAATTACTCGGTTTTACAATAGGAGGGTTAAGTCGAGCACTCTTAAAGTGGGGGACTACGTGTTAAAGATAGTGCTCTAGAAAGGAAACAAATTAGAGGTAAGTTGGCATGGTCTATATTGTATTTCTACAGTTGTTTGACCAAGTACTTATTGTCCCCATGGAATGTCGATTACTTAAGGAAATACTATGAGTAATTATTTGAAATGTAATCTTTGAGTATTTTTGTAACTCGTTTTTCACCTTTCACTAAAGAACACCCAGTTCATCAAAAGTTAATTTCCTTTACTTGTTTTATTTTTATTTTTTTCGGGAGTGGGAGGTCTACAATCTCAAACAATACTAGTCACTCACTAATTAACCGCATACTACTGGTATAAAAAATCAAAAACTTCATGTACGGATTTATCTTTGACAAATCACGAATAAAAAGTTCCAATCATAAAACTTAATGTATGACTCTTCAATATCAATAACGAGAAGTTTTACAAGATCGAATTAAGAAAAATTCCTAAAACATTTGGTTGCCAATGGTAACTAAAGTGAACACTTGGTTAAAATGACAAGATCCATTTGAGCGACCTCAAACATATTAGTAAAAGTTAAGGCATGATAATTTGTGTTTGTCCGAACTGGTAACTAGTAAGGCAAATTAGTCAATTTAACACCGACCACCTAATTGTTAGACTAAACTACAGGTAGGCCACAAGCATACAATAAAACAATTTAAGTTTCATTAAAGGGCAAATTTTTTATTCAAATAATTTGTTATCTTTGCATCATTACAAGAGAATGATCATCAATCACTAGTACAAGGAAAAATAAAAAACATAAGTTGCTTAGTTCATCAGTCCATTTCCAATAGCCTTCTCTATGCCAGCAGGAGGAATATCCAATGCAGAAGAAAGAACGGTTGATCTTAATTCCCTGAGTCAAGACTAACTACTGGAATTGGGCTTGTCCACCAAGTGTAGAGACCGACTTAACACATCGTCTCCGTGCAGACCATAATCCCCCAGTATTTTGTGACCAGGATAATGGGGATTTCATATGTTGGTATCAATGTAGTGTCCAACTTAAATAGATGATTAGGTTGGTATAAGAATCCATGATTATGCCGATACCATAAAGTTTTTTCCTTTGACACCTTCAAGACAATGAGATAACTAATCCATCCCCATTTATAACCTTATCATTGGGCTTATTCCGGCTCTTCGCCCATGTGTGCTAAAGTTTTATTACAGCCATCCATCTATATAGTGCGTGGCTACTTATAAAAGTGATAAGTGAGACAGTAAACTGTGACACCCCGACTAATTAAATACCGGGTAGCTACTCCTTTATTAAATTAATTCAAAATGCCAAGTTGGTCCAGTTAATAGCATCACTGTCGAAAACATTTTAATGATTACTAACCACCTAGTATTTAAAAGTAAGTGCCAAATTTTAATTTAAGTCTGATTAACATGCAACAAGTGTAATAAAGAATAATAACACCATTCACCATAATGAAGTAAATAGAATAACCAACACGCAATGTAAATAAAGTCTGGAGGAAAAACTCCTCACTACAATCCCACAACTGAAATAAGTAAACTGAATACTAAATCAATACATGCCAAAGTTTGAAGACTGTAATGGAAATGTAACTCTAATAGAAATGGGCAACATGCCCTACAACTGAAAGATAATGAATCTGGAATCCAAGTGATAGAGGCGTCTACAAGCAAATCCCTGTAGCTTCCACAAACAGCTACAGCTCGTCACCAGAATGAGTATCCTATGCATGGTGTCCTTGTGGCTGGGCACCTAAAATGGTTTTACAAGAAAAGTAGATTTGAAAGAAAACGGGTCAGAGCCCGAATGTGGAGTTATATTTTAAAAACCTGCAAGTGCTTTAAAAACATTTAAAACATTAAATGCAAAGTACATTGTTAGGACGTGCACTCATATGATATTCTCACCTCTCGTCTAACTGTGCACTCCTAACGTAAGTACCCATCTACAACGACACAAACCACTAGCTAAGTGCAATCATATCTAGCTAGACTGCCATAGGTCCTACCCTTATTACTCGGTCCCATTGACATTATAATGCTCGTACTTAAATATGGATTTAACGTAAACTCAGATGCTCAAAATGCAATATATTTCACTATCAGCTAACTCGTTATATTTCTCGAAACAATACCGTAATTATATTCACAACATTAACATGAAGGTTCCCATTAATTAAGTGTATATTAATCACAACATAAATATACAATACAAGCACCCCGAGAAATAAGCTGCGGTGCACACATACTCTGCTATCCATCCCGGTACATCACGTACATAAGGATTACATATTCCGAATCTCTCAGGAATAGTTCACAGATAACATCACAAATAATGGAGGCGAACACAGTCACAACACATAGGTCACGCACATACCTACGCTCCTACGATCAGCGAACTTATTAATATCCCAATAAGTCTTTCTATGACCTATGTTCATCAAGGTAGCCAGTCTAAATCCGGGCAACACAAGGATTAGAGGGCCCTAAGCGAACGTAAACCTCCCGTGATAGCAAGTATGGTAGGTATGTCATACACACAAATCATATACCAATACTAAGTAAACACACGTCTTAGTAATCCCGTAGTTTAACCGTAGTACATATCGCATTCTCGTACCAACTTATAATTATCACAATTTATACTATTCCGGTTTATAATCATACGCGCCATAATTTATTCTCACGTCGAAGTAGACACTCACGTCTCAACCCAAACCGTTCATTGATTTAAATCACTCGTATATAAATTACTCCTCATAATAACCCAAAAGTCCCAAATCCATCAATACATCATCAAAGGAATGTTAAATCTACCCTCGAACAAGTTTACGGGACTCCAAAAATCAAAACAGGCCAAAAAGGCCCAAACTGTCAACTCATTAGAAGTCTCGTTCGAACGAGGATGTTCGAACGAGATTCCACTGTTAGCTCGTTAGAAGTCTCGTTCGAACGAGGCTGTTCGAACGAGATCCAGTTCGTTCGAACGAACTGTACCTTCTAACGAGATCTCGTTCGAACGAAGTATCGAACGAGATTCCTTTTCGTTAGCAGCGACTGGTCAACTCGTTAGAAGCTCGTTTGAACGAGTTCGTTCGAACGGCCTGGGCAGGGACTTCTAACGACCTGCCAGTTTCGTCCCATATTTTTCTAAATCTCGTTTTTCACCATTTTTACTCCTCAAATCTCTTCTAAACTAAGTCCCAACAATCGTTTAAAGTTCTCTAATCAATCCTAAACATATATAGTCACA
Source organism: Sambucus nigra (assembly GCA_949130495.1). Classification (NCBI taxonomy): domain Eukaryota; kingdom Viridiplantae; phylum Streptophyta; class Magnoliopsida; order Dipsacales; family Adoxaceae; genus Sambucus; species Sambucus nigra. Next base: position 94,765,635 of record OX422214.1, read on the forward strand.
TCCTAACATGTTTTTAAGGGATCAATCCATCCTAACATCAATCAAATCTACAAATCTCTACACTTTTTCCCAATTAGTCAAGAACATGAACCCTAGAATTTGAAATCATCAATTTGTCCATTCTAAATCTGTTTTTGTTACATCCAACATACATTAATACCAGAATAATCATCTCTATGTGATTCTACATGTAATTTATCCTTCATAATCAAATCCTAAGTCCAATAAACATGGGTTTTCATTCATCTTCCAAGAACAATTTTAATTCATCAATTTTTCTAACATGGAAGGAACATTCTACGAATTTAAATATAATTAAAACACTTGCCTTGATTGTCTCTCAGTTTGGTGTAGGTTTGATGAAGCTTTTCTGCAGAATTTCTTCCCTCTCCAAGCTTCTTCTCCAATGGTGGCTAGGGTTTTCTTTGGGAAAGTTGAAAACCTAAATGATAACCTCCGTAGCTTAATGGGTTAATATGGGTTGGTTAGTGGGTTTAGTGGGTCAAATCCACATCAGATGTAATTAACCAATTTTCGTCACTTTTAATTCCTCAAAATATAAAATTACCAAAATACCCTTTATGATGCCGGTATGGCCTAAAAATACCCCGGAATCCAAACTACACCCCGGCTAGTGTTTTCTGACTATCTCGACCCTTCCGGACGCGTTGGCGCACTCAAAACGACCATACGGATAATAAAAATAAAAATCACCTTTTTAATTAAAATAATATACCATGACGCGGCGGTCACACACGTCTCAACAAAATTCTCAAATTGCCGTATATTAATCTCACGACAAATTTCATAATTCTAAATTCATATATAATCATATATGCACATAATCAAATACCAACTCGCATCTCGTTAGTATTTTTAACCCGGATTAATTTCCAATTAATACGCAATTAATTAATTAATCCTAAAAATAAATATAGCCAAAAGTACGGGGTATTACATATTTCCCCCCTAATAATTGAATTTCGTCCCGAAATTCGAAACTAGAAAGTACCTGGTATGAACAACTCTGGATAACGTTCGCGCATCTCATCCTCGCGCTCCCATGTGGACTCCTCGACATTGTGATGTCGCCACTGAACACGCACTAACGGTACTATCTTTGACCGCAGTTTCCTCTCACTTCGGTCCAAAGTAGCAATCGGCCCTTCCTCGTAGGAGCTATCCGGCTGGAAATCGATGTCCTCCACAGAAATGTGAGAAGGAGCCAAATTATCTCTAAGGTATTTCCTTAGCGAGGAAATATAGAACACACCGTGAATCCGATGCAAATGCTCCGGTAACCCAAGTCTATACGCAACCGGTCCGATTCGCTCAATAATAGGAAACGGCCCCACATACCTTGGTGCCAACTTCCCCTTCTTCCCGAATCGCATAATCCCCATCATAGGAGATACTCTGAGCAGAACCTGGTCCCCCACTTGGAACTCCCTGAAAAATCTCTTTGCATCAGCATAACTCTTCTGCCTGTCTTGAGCTACCCGAATGCGACTCTGAATCAACTCAATCCTTGCCGAAGTATCCTGAATCACTTCGGGCCCAAGCAGTTTGTTGTCCCCCACCTCTAACCAACATGCTGGGGAAAGACAAGACCTACCGTACAATGCTTCAAACGGAGCCATGCCAATAGTAAATTGATAGGAGTTGTTGTAAGTAAACTCCACCAGTGGAAGATACTGCTCCCATCCACCCCCGAAGTCTATAATGCACATGCGTAGCATGTCCTCCAACATCTGATTTGTGCGCTCGGTCTGCCCATCGGTCTGCGGATGATAAGACGTACTCAACCGCAATTCTGTTCCCATGGCCTCCTGGAAACTCTCCCAAAACCTCGAAACAAATATCTTGTCTCTGTCAAACACAATATTTAGGGGCACACCGTGAAGTCTCACAATCTCTGAAATGAAGAGCTGGGCATACTGTCCCGTAGTGTAGTCAGTCCTTACGGGTAAAAAGTGAGCGACCTTGGACAACCTGTCCACAATTACCCAAACGGAGTCGTGACCCCTCTGCGACGTAGGCAACCCCGTGATAAAGTCCATGGATATGCTCTCCCACATCCACACCGGGACCTCCAATGGCTGTAGCAATCCTGCCGGTCTCTGATGATCCACTTTTACAAGTTGACAAGTGGCGCATTTCGAAACAAACTCAGCGATATCTCTCTTCATACCGCTCCACCAATACTGCCGTCTCATGTCCTGGTATATTTTGTCCCCTCCGGGACGTACCGCGAACCGTGAGCCATGCGACTCTGCCATCACATCGTGTCGCAATTTCTCCCCTTTCAGAACTACCAATCTCCCATTGAAGCGTAATCCCCCGTTTGAGCTAACGGTATAGGACTCGGCTCCCTCTGCTAGTAATCGATCTATCTGCTCCTGACAGAACGAGTCATTAGCCTGTGCCCGTACTACCTTCGTGACAATCTGTGGTGTAACGGTCATCACAGACATGAAAGATCGGGCCACTGCATCCTGGTGTCCCAATTCCTTCCACTTTGCCTTCCACACCTCTGCCACCTCATCGGCTGGCCTACGGCTTAACGCGTCTGCTACCACATTAGACTTACCTGGGTGATACTGGATGTCTAACTGGTAGTCTTTCACAAACTCAAGCCACCTACGCTGCCGCATATTCAACTCTTTCTGCGTGAACAGGTACTGTAGGGACTTGTGGTCCGTGAATAGTTGGAACTTCTCCCCCAAAAGATAGTGCCTCCAAATCCGTAGGGCAAATACCACTGCCGCCAACTCCAAATCATGTGTGGGGTAATTCTTCTCATGAGGTTTAAGCTTACGAGAAGCATAAGCTATGGCCTGTCTCTCCTTCTGCAATACACCTCCCAGTCCTTGCAAAGATGCATCGGTGTAAACCAAATACTTAACTCCCGGTCTCGGCAATGCTAACACAGGTGCTGAGGTCAATTTGTCCTTCAATTCATCAAATGCCAGCTGACAGGCATCACTCCAGATGTATGGCACACCCTTACAAGTCAGATGTGTCAAAGGACCTGCTATCTCCGAGAAACCCCGAATAAACCTCCTGTAGTATCCTGTTAGACCCAAGAAACTACGAATCTCCGTTGGTGTCATGGGCTGTCCCCACTCCCTCACCGCGGATACTTTCCCCGGATCAACAAATATTCCCCGGTCGGAAATAATGTGTCCCAAAAACTGGACTTCCTTCAGCCAAAACCCGCACTTCTCATATTTTGCATACAACTCGTTCTGACGAAGTGTTTGCAAAACCTGCCTCAAATGCTCGGCGTGCTCCTCCTCTGTCTGGGAGTAAACCAGAATGTCATCAATGAAGACAATGACAAACTGAATTAGAAAATCCCTGAACACTCTGTTCATCAAGTCCATAAACACAGCTAGAGCGTTGGTCAAGCCGAAAGGCATAACCCGAAACTCGTAAGAACCATATCTCGACAAGAACGCAGTCTTCGAGACATCCTCCTCCCTGATACGCAACTGATGGTATCCCGATCTCAAATCAATCTTCGAGAAGAAAGAAGCTCCTCTCAACTGGTCGAATAAGTCATCGATTCGAGGCAACGGATACTTATTCCGTATCGTGACCTTATTCAACTCTCGGTAGTCCACACACAATCTCAGTGAACCGTCCCTCTTCTTTACAAACAAAACTGGAGAGCCCCATGGTGAGGTACTCCTGCGAATAAAGCCCTGACCTAACAGCTTCTCTATCTGATCCCGTAACTCCCTCATCTCAGCTGGAGCCATACGGTACGGTGCGCGTGCTATAGGTCTTGTACCCGGTAGCAAATCTATAACAAAGTCTATTTCTCGACTGGGGGGTAAGCCTGGTATCTCCTGAAATGCATCCGAATACTCCCTGACTACTGGGATAGAATCTAAAGGAATCACTACCACTTTAGAGGTATCCTCCTCAATGTAATACAGATGAGCGGTCGATCCTCCCTCTGGGCGAGGCATCGCCACTACAAACATCTCTTGGCCCGGAATGGCAAAAACAATGCTCCCGCTGAAGCAATCAATCATGGCCCTATAAGCTACGAGCCAATCCATACCGATAATCACATCGTGAACATGCATATCTAATACTAACATGTCTGCAGATAATACCAAACCACCAATCTCTACCCCCACTCCCCGGCATATAAAGAAAATAAGTGACCCACTACCCAATGGTGAGTTGACCCACGTCACTGTGCTATCCGCCGTAGCTAACAATCCTAAAGCTTTCGCGAAGTGTGTAGCTATAAAATAATGTGTAGCACCCGTATCAAATAATACCCGACCCATAGTGCCATGGATAGGAAACTTACCCTCAATCGCTGGCGGTGCCTGTGGAACTGCAGCCTGGTGGACGTTGTAGACACATCCATACTGTAGCTGCCCCTGCTGGAATGGGACTGCTGGAATGGGTGGCAATGCTGCCATCTGTGGCGATGCGGGGAGAGCGGCGGGTAATATAGGCCTCTGTGGCTCCTGGCGAGCACCCTGCTGCTGCTGCTGTGGGGCCCTGCCCCTATCAGGACAATCCTGTCGCTTATGGCCAGTCTTGCCACAAACAAAACACTTCCCTGGGAAGTTCCCTCCTCTCTGTCCCTGCTGTCCCCGGCCCTGGTGGCCGTTACCGTTCCTCCCTTGGCCCTGCTGGCCCTGGTGGAACTGCTGCCCATTCTGCCCCTGTTGGCCCTGATGGCCGTTTGGACCCTGATGGCCCTGACGGAAACCTCCATGTCCCTGCCTGTAGTTCCCAGATCGGAACCTCTTATTATCCCCCTGCTGGGAGCCCTGTTCATTCTGTCTCTGCCCCTGACCAGATTGTGCCCCGCTGGCACCATGTCCTCCGGTCCTGCCCTGATGGCTAGACTCCCCCGACCTCTTGCCCTCGGCCATATGAAAACGGTGGTCCTGATAGTGTAATAATGCAGCGTTAACCACATCAGAATAAGTGGCCAACGATAGGTTCCCTAGCAGATGCTAACGGATCCTCCAAGTCAAACTGTCGGTGAACTTCTCAATCTTCTTCTTCTCTATTGGTATCTCATCTGGAACGATATTCAACAGATTCGTGAACTCGGCCTCATACTCGGCCACAGTCTTACCCTCCTGCTTCAGACTCATCAATTTCCTCCTCATTTCCGTGTGAACAGCCGACGGAAAGTACTTGCGGTCAAACCGTACCCAGAAGTCCTGAATAGTGAGAGTATCCCTCTCCTCCGTGGTGGTAATAGACTCCCACCACTGTAGCGCAGATCCAACTAGCTTGAAAGTAGCTAGCACCTGCTTCTGAATGTCCGTGCACTCATACATCCTTAAGTGCCTCTGCATATCCTTCCTCCACTGGCTCGAGACTACCACATCTGAGCTACCTGCAAACTCTCGCGGATACGCTTTCTGAAAAGCGTCATGTACACGTTCCCAAGCAGACGGGAATGCATTTGCATGTACTGGTGCGGCAACCGGCGCCTGAGGTGGTGCCTGCTGAACAACGGCAATTGCGGCATTTACCGCTTGGGCTACTATAGCTGCAACCTCAGCGGCGTTCATCAGGCCCTGCACTGGAGCGGGCTGGGGTTCGGGCGTTGCATCCCTGGGAACTTGTCGTGCACATCGTGGAGGCATCTGAAATAAGAACAAAGTTTATAAGTTCGCTGTTTATAAACTTAAGATAGCTGAAGAACGAAGCATACACAAAAAGAGTACAACACTCCTAAAATATAGGGCTTTATATCAAAGAAACTTAGCGGAAACATAATAAGCCGTCAGATCCTAAAGGACACTAGAACCTGATGCTCTGGTACCACCTGTGACATCCCGACTAATTAAATACCGGGTAGCTACTCCTTTATTAAATTAATTCAAAATGCCAAGTTGGTCCAGTTAATAGCATCACTGTCGAAAACATTTTAATGATTACTAACCACCTAGTATTTAAAAAGTAAGTGCCAAATTTTAATTCAAGTCTGATTAACATGCAACAAGTGTAATAAAGAATAATAACACCATTCACCATAATGAAGTAAATAGAATAACCAACACGCAATGTAAATAAAGTCTGGAGGAAAAATTCCTCACTACAATCCCACAACTGAAATAAGTAAACTGAATATTAAATCAATACATGCCAAAGTCTGAAGACTGTAATGGAAATGTAACTCTAATAGAAATGGGCAACATGCCCTACAACTGAAAGATAATGAATTTGGAATCCAAGTGATAGAGGCGTCTACAAGCAAATCCCTGTAGCTTCCACAAACAGCTACAGCTCGTCACCAGAATGAGTATCCTATGCATGGTGTCCTTGTGGCTGGGCACCTAAAGTGGTTTTACAAGAAAAGTAGATTTGAAAGCAAACGGGTCAGAGGCCGAATGTGGAGTTATATTTTAAAAACCTGCAAGTGCTTGAAAAACATTTAAAACATTAAATGCAAAGTACATTGTTAGGACGTGCACTCATATGATATTCTCACCTCTCGTCTAACTGTGCACTCCTAACGTAAGTACCCATCTACAACGACACAAACCACTAGCTAAGTGCCATCATATCTAGCAAGACTGCCATAGGTCCTACCCTTATTACTCAGTTCCATTGACATTATAATGCTCGTACTTAAATATGGATTTAACGTAAACTCAGATGCTCAAAATGCAATATATTTCACTATCAGCTAACTCGTTATATTTCTCGAAACAATACCGTAATTATATTCACAACATTAATATGAAGGTTCCCATTAATTAAGTGTATATTAATCACAACATAAATATACAATACAAGCACCCCGAGAACTAAGCTGCGGTGCACACATACTCTGCTATCCATCCCGGTACATCACGTACATAAGGATTACATATTCCGAATCTCTCAGGAATAGTTCACAGATAACAACATCACAAATAATGGAGGCGAACACAGTCACATCACATAGGTCACGCACATACCTACGCTCCTACGATCAGCGGACTTATTAATATCCCAATAAGTCTTTCTATGACCTATGTTCATCAAGGTAGCCAGTCTAAATCCGGGCAACACAAGGATTAGAGGGCCCTAAGCGAACGTAAACCTCCCGTGATAGCAAGTATGGTAGGTATGTCATACACACAAATCATATACCAATACTAAGTAAACACACGTCTTAGTAATCCAGTAGTTTAACCGTAGTACATATCGCATTCTCGTACCAACTTATAATTATCACAATGTATAATATTTCGGTTTATAATCATACGCGCCATAATTTATTATCACGTCGAAGTAGACACTCACGTCTCAACCCAAACCGTTCATTGATTTAAATCACTCGTATATAAATTACTCCTCATAATAACCCAAAAGTCCCAAATCCATCAATACATCATCAAAGGAATGTTAACTCTACCCTCGAACAAGTTTACGGGACTCCAAAAATCAAAACAGGCCAAAAAGGCCCAAACTGTCAACTCGTTAGAAGTCTCGTTCGAACGAGGTTGTTCGAACGAGATTCCACTGTTAGCTCGTTAGAAGTCTCGTTCGAACGAGGCTGTTCGAACGAGATCCAGTTCGTTCGAACGAACTGTACCTTCTAACGAGATCTAGTTCGAACGAAGTATCGAACGAGATTCCTTTTCGTTAGCAGCGACTGGTCAACTCGTTAGAAGCTCGTTCGAACGAGTTCGTTCGAACGACCTGGGCAGGGGCTTCTAACGACCTGCCAGTTTCGTCCCAGATTTTTCTAAATCTCATTTTTCACCATTTTTACTCCTCAAATCTCTTCTAAACTAAGTCCCAACAATCGTTTAAAGGTCTCTAATCAATCCTAAACATATATAGTCACATCCTAACATGTTTTTAAGGGATCAATCCATCCTAACATCAATCAAATCTAAAAATCTCTACACTTTTTCCCAATTAGTCAAGAACATGAACCCTAGAATTTGAAATCATCAATTTGTCCATTCTAAATCTGTTTTTGTTACATCCAACATACATTAATACCAGAATAATCATCTCTATGTGATTCTACATGTAATTTATCCTTCATAATCAAATCCTATGTCCAATAAACATGGGTTTTCATTCATCTTCCAAGAACAATTTTAATTCATCAATTTTTCTAACATGGAAGGAACATTCTACGAATTTAAATATAATTAAAACACTTGCCTTGATTGTCTCTCAGTTTGGTGTAGGTTTGATGAAGCTTTTCTGCAGAATTTCTTCCCTCTCCAAGCTTCTTCTCCAATGGTGGCTATGGTGGCTAGGGTTTTCTTTGGGAAAGTTGGAAACCTAAATGATAACCTCCGTAGCTTAATGGGTTAATATGGGTTGGTTAGTGGGTTTAGTGGGTCAAATCCACATCAGATGTAATTGACCAATTTTCGTCACTTTTAATTCCTCAAAATATAAAATTACCAAAATACCCTTTATGATGCCGGTATGGCCTAAAAATACCCCGGAATCCAAACTACACCCCCGGCTAGTGTTTTATGACTATCTCGACCCTTCCGGACGGGTTGGCGCACTCAAAATGACCATACGGATAATAAAAATAAAAATCACTTTTTTAATTAAAATAATATACCATGACGCGGTGGTCACACACGTCTCAACAAAATTCCCAAATTGCCGTATATTAATCTCACGATAAATTTCATAATTCTAAATTCATATATAATCATATATGCACATAATCAAATACCAACTCGCATCTCGTTAGTATTTTTAACCCGGATTAATTTCCAATTAATACACAATTAATTAATTAATCCTAAAAATAAATATAGCCAAAAGTACGGGGTATTACATTAACTTTCTCATTCAGTCTTTTAATGGTGGTCGACTATTTTTTTTCAGACTCGCTTTGTTGGCCAAAGCATTTTTTATTCTCTCTTACTCAACAGATGGATGATCAACAATGACTTGCCAGGAAAACTGGTCCCCCTTTGACTTTATCAGTCTATTTAACTCCTCCATCAATCGAGCATTCTCTTGCCCCAGAAATGATGCACCCTCACTTTGATTAGCATCAGCAGCCTTCTTTATGCCCTCAAGTTTATGCCTCAACATGTTATTTTTCTTTCTCTAAGAGGCGGGCCATTTTTTGAGCACTTTGTACCTGTGTTCTAAAAGGCCCGCCTAGGCTCCGCCTAGGCCCGCCTAAGCTTGAGGCTTGAGAGAAACGCATCGCTCACGCCTTATTACGCCTTATTCTTAGTAAAAGGCTTAAGACTCACTTTTTTTTAAAAAAACAAAGGATTAGTTGACAAATATTGGTTATGGAGCATGAATATGAGAAAGATGGGTACCAAACATATGGATATATTTTCAAAATTCAAGGTATGTATTATTTTATTATATTACTAGCCTTAGAATAATTAAAATAATAAAAAAGGAAAAAATGCCTTTTTACGCCTAGGCTCCGCCTAGGCGCGCCTAGGCTCCTAAGGCTTGAGGCTTGACCTCTACGCATCGACCACGCCTCGCGCCTTTTAGAACCTTGCTTTGTACCACAGGCTTTAACATGAACTATTTTTTGGCAAACGCCGATAACAACACTTGTAATTTCTTGTCAAACCCACTATCACTCCAGAGAAAGGCGACTTTTTTTACATAATTAATCGAAAAATTGGCGATTTTTTTATTTAAGATCACCATGTAGTTGAATTATCATTTCATAATAGTAGGCATTGGTCACCACATCTTGATAAAACAACCTTCACATATGGATGTATACTCCTTTATCTTAATTATATGTGTCTATAGCGAGCACCTCCTCCAGTTCCTCTTCGTCAATCTCTTTATAACTGCCTTAAATAGTTGAGCACTTCTCGTAAAGAGTTCTCTCTCGGTAGCATCCAGGCTAATCTTCTCGGAGTAAACTAAAATGAATACAACATTGCATAAGTATAAAAAGTAAAAGGAAGGCTCGGAATGGAATAACATCATTACTGGAAATATTAAAACTGTAGGTAAGAGTCACAAGCATAATTATTCAAACTATACAAATAAAATTACAGGGTAAGACCAAAAATACCCTGGCTATTTACAGTTGTTCCTTATCCTGGGCAACCTTCTCCTAAGGGGCAATCCACCACCACTGCCAGCTCCTGGGGCATAAAAGATTCAGCCTTGCTCTCCTCATCATCCACCTTCTCTTCAATCTGTAGAGATGTTCTCGGGTTGTGCTGAAGTAAAAAATTAGAATCCAATACAGTGCAGATGTGAGTAAGGGAAATATTCCATCCTTCCTTGAATGACGACTTCTTCAGGCAATCCATCAACACAACAGTAGCAAAGAATGACTTATCCCATCCATAGGTGTAGGAATTTTTTTTCCTTCTTGTCCTTAGCCTTAAGCTCCAGAATTTGGCTTTTAGTGTCATCGACCACCTTCTTAGCATCTTGAGTAGCCTTCTCAACCTGCATCACATCATCGCTAACTACCTTCTCAGCATTAGTCTTGTTGTCCTCCAACTTCTTATAAACATCCTCTCATTTTTTCTTATCTTCCTCGTGGGCTTTCTCAATTGCCTCTAGAGACTCCCCCATGCCTTAGAAGGTAACATCTATGTCTATAGAGGACTCCTACAGTTGGTCGTCCCTCTTTGATAGTTAATTATAATCAATCAAGCATCGCAAAGTCCATTAATTATAAAAGTCAGTAAGTGAATAACATGGATATCTATAGTAAAGAGGAAATAATAAATAATACTTACCAAGGCTAAGTTGTGGTTGGCCCTTTCTAACAACCAGGCCCTAAAAAGGGCAGCAACAGCAACCTCATCAGTTGGGAGGACTCCTGCCCCAATTAACTCCAAGGGGGGTACTACCATGGCTTTAGTCATCTTGATCTTTCCATGTTAACTCCAAGGGGGAAGCCGAACCCTTTTTTAACCACTTGAATTGAGGCTCTCGAGTCTCCACTACAGTATGCTAAATTACCAATAAGTGTTGAGATACCCTAACATCTGCCTTTTTTTTCTTAGGAGGAGGAGATTTAGAACCATCAAAGGGGTTGAGGATTTTCCTCTTCACCATCTTTGGAGATAAAACGATGGGTACAAAGAGAGCTAAAGACTCAAAGGAGGAAGATGTACCTCCAGCAAAAAAATCTCCTTCTACTTATGGAGGAGATTCCAAGTCAGCAGCCGAAGAGGATGAAGTTGGCCCCTCTAAGTTAATGGGGGATAAAGGGATGTATTCAGTAGGGCGAGCAACAAAAGAGGTAATAGTTCTCTGGCAACCGAGCAAAATGGATGTCGAGTGAGCATGATCTTCCAATATTCTCTACTGGATTGAGTAGACAATTTTTAAGTCGGCAAAATTGACTTCAGATGGATGGGAGATATCCTTATTTCTCTTCTCTGCAAATAAATTAAAAAATGTTGTTAACAACAGAATTAGCTAAAATAACAAACAGAGAAAAATTACACGAGATTAAAATGCCCTGTCCTTTCTGAGGGTAATGGGGCCCATTATAGTCCTCGCCCTCAGGAAGAGAGGCAAATTGTTAGTCCTTTACTATTACTCTATGATCCTAATAATATTTATTGAAATCGGTCGAATTTACTACTAGAGCATTATTTGAGAATTAGGTATTCTAGATAATAAATTTTGTTATTTGTGGTCCCCCAGCTGCAACAATACTTCATTTATTTTATCCTTATATGGGTTCCAAAATCACTCATTAATGCGATTAACCCCATTTACTATCCTCCATGTGTTGGGAACCACTTGGGTTGGGATCACATCAAAATATTGGAAAATTTTAAGGAGCAAATGATTAGGAGGGAAGGTCACCCCACATTCAATAACAAATATGGTGGAGATCTAATGACCCTCCTCCAATGAGCAAAGGTCACAAGGACCTGCTACAAACTCCATTTTTACCCACTTCGAAACCTTATATTTTCTCCTAAATGTCTCCAAAGAAATCTCGTTTATGACAAACATCCTTTTGACAAATAAGAAAGGAAAGACAAGGACAAAGGAGCTCTTACAGTAAAACATAACACAATAACATTTTCCTCGTAAATAGGGGGAGTAAAGTCTTGAGATTGAAAGGATGAGTTTGAAATTCAAGGTGAGAGAAATAGGGAGGAAAATGACGTTTTATAAGTCCTATGACGTCCCCTAATCTACAGAAGTTAAAACGATTAAGTGTACCACCACTTCGTGTTTTAACAACATCTCAGTTCTCGAGAAATAAAAATGACAAGTGTACCCCGAGACAGTTTGCTTGCTATTTTCGCTACTCTTTACAACATTTCCACTACTATAAAGTGAGAGTCTGATATTTACAAGTCCCAGAGGTTGGCGACTAATCAGACGTCTCCAGATAGCCGAGCAACTTATGACAGATAATACTCCATCCTCTCAGTCATTAAATCACATTTATCAAGAATGAAGTATTGGGGGATTTTGTTGTAACCTAAAATAATATGATTAACTGAACCAATAAAAAGGTAACATCTGTGATCTTACTCGTGGGTCCAGGATCGACAAACAAACATGGTTGACACTAGTATCTCTCTAGCTGGCATGCTAGTCGACTACCCTCAAGAATATGAACAGACCAATATGTGGACAGGTAAGACTATCAATAGTCATCATGCACATACATGTGAAGAATATTCAGCTGCTAATTATAATGTAAAGATGTAAATACATAATGTATAAATGTATTCCATCTCTTCATCTTCATGCTACTTATCGAATGAGAAAACATAACGCGCCAAAAGTTGCCAAAATCGATCTTGTTTGAAATTCGTTCGAAGTTGTTCTAACGAGGTATATGCACTCATTCAAACAACGGCCATATGTCGTTATAACGACTTCATTAATTTTTTAAAACATTTAAAAAAATAATTTATTTTTTTTAAAGTTTTAAAGTACCCCTGGATATAATGATAGAATGAAATCAACCTCATATACCTTCTGCATATGTTGGAGTGACGAAACCATATCTTTGATCTTCGATTGTCGCGTTCGGTCACTAACTTGTCTTCACTTAAAGTCTTGAGATTGCACATGATAGTGAAGTGGGGTGTAATGAAAAATGTCAAACTAAGACATAGTGAGCAATCATACATCTTACTCTTACATTTATTACTTAATTTAATGCTCTTAAATAACGGGGTATTACAACGTATTTGCCGTAAAAAAATAATTTCAACTTACACTAATGTATTAACACCTAAAATATAAAAAATATTAATTTGCAATAAATTCAATTTTGTAGGATGTGAGAATGAAAATCCAAGGAAACCATCGACAAAAAAATAAATTCCAACAACTTACCCCAAACATGGTCTAATAAAAACAAAATAAACATGTATTTTATCCCCCGTCTTAAAACCCTGTCTCAATAAACAAATATATAGATTCTCATCATATTTTCATCTTTAACCGCAAATACCTAATTTATTTATTTCCTTACCAATTTTACTACACATCACATATTTTAAAAAAATAATGCTTAATTCTTATAATAACATTAACTAGACACATAGGATCCATCAACAACATGTGACATGTCATTTTTCAACAATATCTTAGAAAAAGTTTGTTAGTATCAATGCGAACGTGGCACTATCAACTCGTTAATCATGCATGTCCAATTAATGTGAGCTTTTCGTTAAATTTGAATGAAATATTTCATAATAGACTAACTTTTATCAACCCAACCACTTAAGTTAACTAATAAAAACAAAATAAACATGTAACTTCCGCCCCTTAAAAAAAACTTATCCAAACGAACAAATAAGCACTACTTATATCCCATTTTCACCTTTAACCACCGACACCTAATTTACTTCCTACCATTTCCATCCCCTCATCTCCCCTTTCTAAATACAAAATTGATCAGTCCAACTCCAAACAATACAATAAACACACATATTCATTTATTTAATAGAAACCCATTAATTATTTTTTGTTTAATTTTATAACACAACGCATTTCCAAAAATAATATTCAATTATAATACTGACATTAGTCCAAGTTTAGTGACATTCGCTGGACACATAGGATCCATTATTAGTATATGGCATGTCAATATTTCTTAACGATCACGTACAAATTATGAGTTAACCGCGGTGCTGATGTGGCACCAATAGCTCACAATCACGCGTGTATGAGTGAGGTAAAGAACTAATTAACGCGGCCACTTAAGTTAACTAATAAAAACAAAACAAACAAGTAACTTATCTCCCCTTCTAAAAAAAACTTTACCTAAAACAAGCAAACACTACTTATATCCCATTTTCACCTTTAATCACTAATACCTAATTTACCTCTTTACCATTTCAATCTCTTCCTCTCCCCTTCCTAACCATAATAATGATCACTCCAACTTCAAATAAAACAAACAACAAACCCATATCGAATATTTGTAAATGTCAGTTACACCACTAGCTTCTTCAATTCATTATTTCATCATTTATTATGATGTTTAACACTAATGCTGACGTGGCACTGGTACTTGAGCAATCACACATGTCCGATTTCCATTAAAGTTGAGTGAACTATTTCGTATAGACTAAAAATAATTATGCCATATTAGTTTTTATTTAACCAGTTAACTTATCTATTAAAAAAATAATAAGATAACTTGTCCACTCTTCTTAAAAACAAACATTGCTATAAAAAACAAAAAAATCCCACTTTCACCATTAACCACCAATACCTAATTTATCTATTTACCATTTTCACCTCTCCCCTGTCCTTCCTAAACACAAAACTTATCACTCCAACTCCAAACCGAACCTAGTAACAAACCCACACATTTATTTATCTACTCATCATCATCATCCTTGCCTTAATCCCATAACATGGGTTCGGTCATATGGATTCTATCTTTTCATTCTAAATTATTATAAGTAATATTATTATCCAAATTTAATTCTTTATAGATCTCTTCAAACAATGTCTTCCCAAACTGGCTTAGGACGCCCCCTTTGTCTTTTACCATTTATTTTAATAATCTTTCGCTTGTTAAAGGTACATCTACAGGTATACACAGTGCATGTCCATACCATCTAGGTCTACTTTCTCTTAATTGGGAGTTACTCCTAACTTATCTCTTACATAATGGTTTTTAATCTTATATTTTCTAATGATTGCTATCATCTATCGGAGCATCCTCATCTCACGAACATGGATACTTTGCTCATATTTTTTTAACGCCCAACACTTTTCTCCATACAGGGGCGCTGGCCTAACAACTATTCTATAAAAATTTCCTTTTAATTTTTTAGTTATCCTCTTATCGCATTACTCCGCACTCATTTGTCTCCATTCCATCCAACCAGTTGTTATTCTACTTGTAACATCCTCATTAATATCTCCATTACTCTGCATCAATGAATCTAAATAACAAAATTTATTAGTTTGATTTATCACTTTGTCTTCGACCTTTAACATTATGCTATCAGATGCCTCGTTATTACATTTAAATTCTATAAATCCCGTTTTATTTTTAATGATTTTCAATCCCTTAGACTCTAAGGTATTTCTCCAAGTATTTAATTTCATCGCTAAGGCCTCTTTTGAAGTGTCTATTAAAACTGTATCGTCTTCTTGTATGTCTTTAGTAATCTCATAAAATATTATGGTAAATAAGTAAGGACTTAATGCTGATCCTTGATGTAGACCCATTTTAATAGTAAAATTATTAGTTTCTCTACAAATAGTTCATACTCTAGTCTTTGTATGATCATACCTTTCTTCAATAACTTTGACATAACTCACAGGGATTATTTTTCTACTTAATGCCCACTATATAATATCACTAGATACTCTGTCAAGTGCCTTATCTAAGTCTATAAAAATTATGTGTAAATTTTTATTCTTATTTTTACAGTTCTGCATTAATTGTCTTAATAAGTATATAGCTTCCATGGTGGATCTCCCTGACATAAATCCAAATTTGTTATCCGAAATAGTTGACTCATTTCTTAACCTTTGTTCTATAATCTTTTTCCATAACTTCATAGTGTGATTTGTCAGTTATATTCTTTTATAATTATCACAGTTTTGTATATCTCCTTTATTTTTATACAAATGTATTATAGTGCTTTTCCTACACTCATCTCACATATTTCCTTCTTTTAAAATTTTATTAAATATAAATGTTAACCACTCCATCCTTAGTCTTCCAAGTATTCTCCACACCTCTATAGGGATTCTATGCGATCTCCTTCCCATTTTTTATTAGCAAATCTATTTTCCTTTCAGTAATTGGACACACCATCCATATATTTGGTTTTATGTTCTTGACATTTTTTTTGGGATATTGTTCATTCAATAATCCTTAAAAATAATATTCCCATATATTTAGAATTTCTTTATCGTTAATTAATATATTTTCATTTATATCCTTAATACACTTAACTGGACCAATATCCCTCGTAAATCTATTTATATTTTTAGCCAATTTATATATCTCCTTTTCACCTTCCTTGGTACATAATTTACTATAAAGATTATCTGATGCACTATGTTGTGCATTTCTAATGATATTTTTTTACTTCTTTTGTATTATATGTTACACTTCCTCATTCCACCAACAAGTCTCCTTTTTAATGAATCTTTTCCCTTTAGTCTCACCTAATATTTGCTTGCTTATTTTTTCAATATTATTCTTTGTTGTTGACCAAATGTTGTCGATATTATCGCCTCAATTCCACTTCATGTGTGACAGGAACTTTTCCCTAAATTTTATTTCTTTGTACTGTTTTAAATCCTTCCATTTTATATTTTGATAACCTATTTTATCTTTTCGGTACTTGAATCCTTTAATGGTTAATCTATTACTAATAAGCGATGTTGACTTGTTAAGCTTTCACCTGGTATAACCTTACAGTCTTTGCATCTGTTCAAGTCTCTTTTTCTAAGTAAGTAATAATCTATTTGAGTTTTATTCTCGCCACTTTTAAATGTTATTAAATGTTCTTCCCTTTTTAAAAAATGTATTTGTTATCGCAAGATCGTAGGCCTCAGAAAATTCTAGGATATCCTCTCTCCATTCATTTCTCTCACCAAAAGTACAACCTCCGTGTATCCTTGGATAATCGTCGCCGCTTTACTCATGCATGTCCATTTAATTCACCTCCTAAAAATATGTTTTCAAGCGTAAGAATTTGTTGTAATATTTCATCTAGCAATTCCCAAAATAATTTCTTTACATTATCATCTAAAACTCCTTGGGATGCGTAAGCACTTATAACATTCAATATTGTTTTATATAAGACAATCTTAACGTTCATTAATCTATCTCCCCATCTTTTAACATCCACCACTTTATCTCTCATATAGTGATCAACAACAAAACCTACCCCATTTATTCGATTATCTTTCCTTTTCGAATAAAATAATTTATAACCTTCTCCTATCTCTCTATCGTTTTTTTCCTTTCATTTAGTTTTCTGTATGCATGCTATGTTAATTTTTCTAAATTTTAAGGTATCCATAAGTTCTTTACACTTACCAATTAGTTTTTCTAAATTCCACATAACAAATCTAATTTTATGTATGTTATTTTTATAGGCGTTTCTTCTTTTAACTAGAGAATTCATTATCAAAATTTGAGGTGAAATTTTAGAGTCGTCCACCTTGTTTCACATCCGAACTTGGGTAAGGATTAATTAATTTTAAATTATTAATTTTTGTTCAACCACTTAACTTGGCCAACAAAATAAAATCAAATAAAATAATAAAATAACTTGTCCACCCTTGTAGAAACAAAAGTTAGCATAAAAAATATATAATTCCCATTTTCACCTTTAACAGCTAATATCTAGTTTATTTACCTCTTTACCATTTTCATCTATTCGTCTCCCGTTGGTTAACAAAAAAATTGATCGGTCCCAACTCCAAACCAAGAGACGCACATACTCTTATAAATTATATATATTCGTTAATGCATTATCGATGAAAAACCCTACTTTATTCGAAACTTGTCGATGCTGTAATTCGATCTCAATTGGCCTCTTCAATTCATTGTTACGGCATTTCTTGTGATGTTTGGATTGCTGTATTTGGTGAAGAACACGACGTCCAAGTATTTTGTGGTGGACGCTAATTTTGAGGCGGATAACAAGATGTCGAGAGATTGTTGTGTGGTTTGTAGTAATTTGGCTAAGAATCGGTGTTCTGGATGAAAAATGGTTCGCTATTGGTATGAATTTTCTGCTTTGTTAGTATGTTTGATTTAGAATTGGTTTATGTTTTGTGAAGAAAAGAGATGAGAGTTTTAATTTGGATTCTTAGCTTAAAGAGATGAGAGTTTTAATTTGAATAATTTGAGATATTATTCATTTGGAATTAGTTATTTAAAGGTGATTATAGTGAATTCATATGAATATCAAAATATCAAGACTCGTTTGAAGGGAAGAAAAGTTATAGATACTTGTACTTTGTTCGGTTAGGGGGAAAGTTGTGGGACCCACATCCTCAAACTTTGGAAAAATTTCATGTAGAATCACATCCAACATAAAACAGGAAAATTTATGAGAAAATTTAGGATCATTGTCTTGTAAAATTATATATTATTATTACTTTTTTATTTTTTTTTGTATGTATAGTATTTACTCGAGAAGAAGAAGAAAGAAGGACTCGCTAGGGAAGTTAGAAGGAGAATAAGATGATGACGAAGCTCCGGTGGTGTTTTTATTAGGGGTTTGTGGGTCATACCAGTCCACGAGTTTGAAAACATAAAGTCAGAGAAGATGAGAAGTGTGATGCTTGGACCTACTTTTGTTCTTCTATTTCAAAAAAAAATGAACTTAGATGTTGGGCCTTGTCTAGTGGAAAACTACACAAGGTCTTTTGTTGGTGAGTCTCTCTTATGATACATACCCAAATTAAATTGTAAAAAATAAAATAAAATAGAGGAGGTTATTTTATCTAGGTTGCATATTTCCAAAAATTACACACATGACTTTGAATTTTAAAAGTTCAAGGACGAACTTGGTTTTTAGTGGGGGAGTGTGATGTGAATCCTATTTTCGCTATACGGTTCGCTATTTTCGCTACTCTTTATAAAATTTCCACTACTATAAAGTGAGAGTCTGATATTTACAAGTCCCAGAGGTTGGCGACTAAACAAATGTCTCCAGATAACCGAGCAACTTATGACAGATAATACTCCATCCTTTAAGTCATTAAATCGCTTTTATCAAGAATGAAGTATTAAGGGATTTTGCTGTAACCTAATATAATATGATTAACTGGACTAATAAAAAGGTAACACTTGTATTCTTACTCGTGGGTCTAGGATCAACAAACAAATATGGTCGATACTATTATCTCTCTGGCTGGCATGCTAGTCGACTACCCTCAAGAATATGAACAGACAATAATGTGGACAGGTAAGACTATCAATAGTCACCATGCACAAACATGTGAAGAATATTCAGCTGCTAATTATAATGTAAAGATGTAAATACCTAATGTATAAATGTATATAATCTCTTCATCTTCATGCTACTTATCTAATGAGAAAACATAACGCTCCAAAAGTTGCCAAAATCGATCTTGTTTGAAATTCGTTCGAAGTTGTTCTAACGAGGTATATGCACTCATTCAAACAACGGCCATATGTCGTTATAATGACTTTGCTAATTTTTTAAAACATTTAAAAAATATTTTTTTTTCGAACAAGTTTTAAAATACCCCTAGAATATAATTATAGCACGAAATCAACCTCATATACCTTCTACATATGTTGGAGTGACGAAACCAAATCTTTGATCTTCGATTGTCGCGTTTGGTCACTAACTTGTCTTCACTTGAAGTCTTGAGACTGTATATGATAGTGAAGTGGGGTGTAATGAAAAATGTCAAACTTAAACATAGTGAGAAATCATAAAACTTACTCTTACATTTATTACTTAATTTAATGCTCTTAAATAATGGGGTATTACAACGTATTTGCCCTAAAAAGGTAATTTCAACTTACACTAATGTATTAACACCTAAAACACAAAAAAGCAAATTTGCAATAAATTCAATTTTGTGGGATGTGAGAATTAAAATCCAAGGAAACCATTGAAAAATAAATAAATTCCAACAACTTACCTCAAACATGGTCTAATAAAAACAAAATAAACATGTATGTTAGCCCCCATCTTAAAACCCTGCCTCAATTAATAAATATATAGATTCTCATCATAATTTCATCTTTAACCACAAATACCTAATTTATTTATTTCCTTACCAGTTTTATCACACATCACATATTTTAAAAAAATAATGCTTAATTCTTATAATAACGTTAACTAGACACATAAGATACATCAACAACATGTGACATATCATTTTTCAACAATCTCTTAGAAAAAGTGTGTTAGTATCACTGCGAACGTGGCACTATCAACTCGTTAATCATGCATGTCCAATTAATGTGAGCTTTTCGTTAAATTCGAATGAACTATTTCTGAATAGACTAACTTTTATCAACTCAACCACTTATGTTAACTAATAAAAAATAAATAAACATGTAATTTCCTCCCCTTAAAAAACACTTATCCAAACAAGCAAATAGGCACTACTTATATCCCATTTTCACCTTTAACCACCAACACCTAATTTACCTCCTACCATTTACATCCCCTCATCTTCCCTTCCTAAATATAAAATTGAACAGTCCAACTCCAAACAAAACAATAAACACACATATTTATTTATTTAACAGAAACCCATTAATTATTTTTTATTTAATTTTATAACAAAACGCATTTCCAAAAATAATATTCAATTATAATACTGACATTAGTCTAAGTTTAGTGACATTAGCTGGACGCATAGGATCCATTATCAGCATATGACATGTCAACATTTCTTAACGATCTCGTACACATTATGAGTTAACCGCGGTGCTGATGTGACACCGATAGCTCACAATCACGTGTGTATGAATTAGGTAAAGAACTAATTAACGCGGCCACTTAAGTTAATCAATAAAAACAAAATAACTAAATAACTTAACTCCCCTTCTAAAAAACTTTACCTAAAACAAGCAAGCACCACTTATATCCCATTTTCACCTTTAATCACTAATACCTAATTTACCTCTTTACCATTTCCATTTATTCCTCTCCATTCCTAACCAGAATAATGATCACTCCAACTTCAAACCAAACAAACAATGAACCCATGTCGAATATTTGTTAATGTCAGTTACACCACTAGCTTCTTCAATTCATTATTTCATCATTTATTGTGATGTTTAACACTAATGTTGATGTGGATTTGTTACTTGCGCAATCCCTCATGTCCAATTTCCATTAAATTTGAGTGAACTATTTCTTATAGACTAAAATTAATTATTCCATATTAGTTTTTATTTAACCAGTTAACTTATCTAATAAAAAAAATAATAAGATAACTTGTCCAATCTTCTTAAAAACAAAACTTGCAATAAAAAATAAATAAATTCCATTTTCACCATTAACCACCAATACCTAATTTATCTATTTACCATTTTCATCTCTCCCCTGTCCTTCCTAAACACAAAACTTATCACGCCAACTCCAAACCGAACCTAGTAACAAACCCACACATTTATTTATCTACTCGTCATCATCATCATCCTTGCCATAATCCCATAACATGGGTTCGATCATATGGATTCTATTTTTTCATTCTAATTTATTATAAGTAGTAGTATTATCCAAATTTAATTCTTGATAGATCTCTTTAAACAATTTCTTCCCAAAATGGCTTAGGACGCCCCCTTTGTCTTTCACCCTTTATTTCCAATAATCTTCCTCTTGTTATAGGTACATCTACCCGTCTACGTACTACATGTTCGTACCATCTAGGTCTACTTTCTCTTAATTGGGAGTTACTTCTAACTTATCTCCTACATAATGGTTTTTAATCTTATCTTTTCTAGTGATTGCTATCATCTATCGGAGCATCCTCCTCTCACGAACATGGATACTTTGCTCATAATTTTTTAACGCCCAACACTCTGCTCCATACAGGGGCGCTGGCCTAACAACTGTTCTATAAAATTTTCCTTTTAGTTTATTAGTTATCCGTTTATCGCATAACACCCCACTCACTTGTCTCCATTTCATCCAACCAATTGCTATTCTAATTGTAACATCCTCATTAATATCTCCATTACTCTGCATCACTGAGCCTAAATAATGAAATTTATAGCTTGATTTATCACTTTGTCTTCGACCTTTAACATTATGCTATCAGACGCCTCGTTGTTAAATTTACATTCTATAAATCCCGTTTTATTTCTAATGATTTTCAATACCTTAAACTCTAAGGCATTTCTTCAAGTATTTAATTTCACCGCTAAGGCCTCTTATGAAGTGTCTATTAAAACTGTATCGTCTTCTTGTATGTCTTTAGTAAAAATATAAAATATTATGGTAAATAAGTAAGGACTTAATGCTGATCCTTGATGTAGACCCATTTTAATGGTAAAATCATTAGTTTCTCTATAAATAGTTCATACTCTAGTCTTTGTATGATCATACATATCGTCAATAACTTTAATATAACTTAAAGGCATTATTTTTCTACTTAATGCCCACCATATTATATCACTAGATACTCTATCAAATGCCTTCGCTAAGTCTATAAAGACCATGTGTAAATTTTTATTCTTACTTTTACATTTCTCCATTAATTGTCTTAATAAGTATATAGCTGCCGTGGTGGATCTCCCTGACATAAATCTAAATCGGTTATCCGAAATAGTTGACTCACTTCTTAACCTTTATTTTATAAACTTTTTCCATAACGCTCATTAATCTATCTCCCCGTCTTTTAACATCCACCGCTTTATATCTCATATAGTGATCAACAACAAAACCTACCCCATTTATTCGATTATCTTTCCTTTTCGAATAAAATAATTTACAACCTTCTCCTATCTCTCTAGCGTTTTTTCCCTTCCATTTAGTTTTTTGTATGCATGCCATGTTGATTTTTCTACATTTTAAGTTATCCTTAAGTTCTTTACACTTACCAATTAGTGTTTCTAAATTCCACATAACAAATCTAATTTTATGTATGTTATTTTTGAAGGCGTTTTTTCTTTTAACTAGAGAATTCATTTTCAAAATTAGACGTGAAATTATAGAGTCGTCCACCTCGTTTCACATCCGAACTTGGGTAAGGATTAATTAATTATAAATTGTTAATTTTTGTTCAACCACTTAACTTGGCCAACAAAATAAAATAATAAAATAATTCGTCCACCCTCGTAGAAACAAAAGTTAGCATAAAAAATAAATAATTCCCATTTTGACCTTTAACAGCTAATATCCAGTTTATTTACCTCTTTACCATTTCCATCTCTTCGTCTCCCGTTGGTTAACAAAAAAACTTATCAGTGACAACTCCAAACCAAGAGACGCACGTACTCTTATAAATTCTATCTATTCGTTAATGCATTATCGATGAAAAACCCTAGTTTATTCGAAACTTGCCGATGGTGCAATTCGATCTCAACTGATCCCTTCAATTTGTTGTTACGGCGTTTATTGTGATGTTTGGATTATTGTATTTGGTGAAGAACACGGCGTCCAAGTATTTTGCGGTGGACGCTAATTTTGAGGCGGATAACAAGATGTCGAGGGATTGTTGTGTGGTTTGTAGTAATTTGGCTAAGAGTCGGTGTTCTGGTTGCAAAATGGTTCGCTATTGGTATGAATTTTCTATTTTGTTAGTATGTTTGATTTGGAATTGGTTTATGTTTTGTGAAGAAAAGAGATGAGAGTTTTAATTTTAATAATTTCAGATATTATTCATTTGGAATTAGTTATTTAAAGGTGATTATAGTGAATTCACGTGAATATCAAAATATCAAGACTCGTTTGAAGGGAAGAAAAGTTGGAGATACTTGTACTTTGTTTGGTTAGGGGGAAAGTTATGGGACCCACATCCTCAAACTTTGGAAATATTTCATGTAGAAACACATCCAACATAAAACAGGAAAAATTATGAAAAAATTTAGGATCATTGTCATGTAAAAATATATTATTATTATTATTATTATTATTATTATTATTATTATTATTATTATTATTATTATTATTATTATTATTATTATTATTATTATTTTTTGTATGTATAGTATCTACTCGAGAAGAGGAAGAAAGAAGGAGCTCCGGTGGGTTTTGTTATTATCAGTTCCTTGTTGTGGGTGAGCGGTTTGTGGGTCATACCAGTTCATGGGTTTGAAAACATAAAGTCAGAGAAGATGAGAAGTGGGCTGCTTGGGCCTACTTTTGTTCTTCTATTTCAAGAAAAAATGAACTTAGATGTTGGGCCTTGTCTAGTGGAAAAATACACAGGGTCTTTTGTTGGTGCGTCTCTCCTTTGATACGGACCCAAATTAAATTGTAAAAAATAAAATAAAATAAAATTGAGGAGGCTATTTTATCTGGGCTGCATATTTCAAAAAATTACACATGTGTCTTTGAATTTTAAAAGTTCAAGGACGAGCTTGGTTTTAGGGGGGGAGTGTGATGTGAATCCTATTTTCGACCCTTTTATCATTTTCTCATCTTTTAATATTATAATATTTTTTTTATTATTTTCCAATTTTTGCTATAGTTATTTGGTTTAGTGATGGCCATTTTATCGTTGATGTAATGAGAATAATTTAGATAATGTGATATCATGGAGGAGACCACTTCTAAAGGCATGTCACTCAATGCGAGAATATTCCATTAGTAGGAAATATGCCCCATAAAGCCTTCTCTTTATCCCTATATATACTGTATCATTTGGGGAAGATTTAATTAATATAATAGAGTTTTTGAGTGAGTCCATTTGAGTGTGTTTTCTTTGAGTGCCATTGATACTCTTTATGTCAAGTTCCGTCAACTAATCTTATGAATCCATTGCACGAGAGTTAATTGTTACTACATATACAATTGGTTTGATGAGTTTTTTTATAATGGGATGATGAATCGATGGTTGTGAGGTGGTAGAAGCTACAATTAGACCTGGAAAAATAAGACACGACATGAACTGACACGAAATTATAAGTTAATGGATGGACCTTTAATGGTTTCGAATGATATCAGTGCCAACCTGATAAGACACAATAGTTAATGGGTCGGGTTAGGGTCGACCTTCTTCACCTGTTAATATCTGATAAGACCCGTTAATTTAAGTAAATAAAATATACTTTTAGACTTATAAAGAATTTATGTAGCTTAATGTTACTTTATTCATTATGAATTTTACTAAATGAGAGAGTTAGTAATGCCAATGAATTAATGGGTCTAATTGTGTTTAAAAATGTACTAATATGTCAACTTGTATACGATTCAAAATAATTCATTATCTTAATGGGTAATAACGGGTGAACACGACACGGCACGTTAAGATAACGGGTCTGGTTTGAATATGGTTTTTTCACCCGTTAAAAAAGTCACCCGTTTAGACACGAATCCAATAAGACCCGAACACGATAAAAATCGACACGAACACAACTCGACACGATCCATTTCCAGTTCCGTCAACCAATATATCCATTACACAAGAGTTAAATGTTACTACATATACAATTGGTTGCATGAGGTTTTTTATAATGGGATGAGGAATCGATGGGTTGTGGGGTGGTAGAAGCTACAGCCTACAATAGGGGGTAGGGGGTGAGGGGTGGGGGAGGGAACATAGACGTTGGTTACATGTGACTTGATTAACATCTACTTGATATGCTAAAGAGACACTAGAGGTTCTTGCTAAATTTATGCAAATTCTTTTAGAGGTTCTTGTTTTCGAGGTTAATTCTTGTTCTTATAGAGCTTTTTCACAACTTTGAAGATGAACCGTCTTCAAGATATTCTTATTTTCAAGGCTAGATTTTGTTCTTCCAGAGTTTTTTCACAACTTTAAAGATGAACCCCCAATTTGATTGATCATTTAGCTCTTGTTGAAAAAAGCACCATCAAGTAAGTATACTATAATAAGTAAGTGGTATTATAACAGATGAATTTGTGAGGTGCACCAGCATGAACCAATGAAGTTGAGGGGGGTTTTGTACCTAGACATATATAGCTTGTCCATGTTGAGAAAGTCTCTCATGGGAAATTATGAAGGGGATTATTGATTACTCCGTGTCAATAATGTGAAATTTGGAAATTTGAATCACCCCATGTATAGATAATCAACTAACTTTCTTCCCTGTTATATAATGCCATCCGCCCACTATATAAAACATTTTCGGTAATTTTTTTTACTTCTATAAAATAAAAATCTCTCTCTCTCTCTCTCTCTCTCTCTCTCTTTCTCTCTCTCTCTCTCTCTCTCTCTCTCTCTCTATCTATCTATCTATCTATCTATCTCTATCTATCTATCTATCTATCTATCTATCTATCTATTTATCTATCTATCTATTTATCTCTCTCTCTCTATATATATATATATATATATACATACTCAACTCAACTCAACAAAGCTTTTTTCCTATTATTTGGGGTTGGCTACATGAATCCTATTTTTCCATTCCATTCTATGCAGTGCAATATTTTTTATTAAACCACATTATGTCCATTTTTACAATATCCCACCATATCAATTTAGGCCTACCTCTACCTCTTGCGTTATAATCAATATTAACTAAATCACTTTTCCTTACGGGGGTAATCATTGGTCTACATATGATGTGTCCAAACTATCTAAGTCGATTTTCCCAAAGTTTGTATGTTCACAAAGATTTTTCGAAAGTTTATTTGTCAAAACCATCACTCTTTTCCAAAGTTTCATTGTATGACTCATTAACTTGATACCACAGTAATTTGAACAACTTTGTATGTTCCCTTTAATTTTTAAATAGGTACTAAAGCACTTTTTTTCTATTCATCGGGCATCCTATTAGTCATTATAAATCTATTAAATAATTTTGTAAGCCAAGACACTCCTTCCCTGTTTAAGCACTCCCAAACCTCAATAGGGATACCATCTGGTCCTAAAGCCCTACTTGATTTTATTCTTTTTAGAGCAATCCTAACCTTTGTTGTCCTAATTCTGCGAAAAATATATTTTCTCCATTCTTCCCAAGTTCCTCTATATATAATCTACTCTGGTTATCTCCATACAATAACCTCTCGAAGTAGATTTTTCATCTTTCCATAATTTTATCAACCTTGACTAGGATTCTCGAACCATCACTTTTAATACACTCAACGCTATTAAAATCTTTTGTTTTTCCGTCCCTAAGTTTAGCAAGCTTATAAATACTTTTTCCCCTTCCCGTGTTCCTAATTTTGTAATATCATTATACGACTTTAACTTAGCATCTCTTACCATTTTCTTAAATTCCTTTTTAGCCTACTTATATATCTCAAAATTTCCTTTGTTTCTAGTTGTTTTCCATGTTTTAAAACACTCCATTTTGATTTTTACTATATTTTGTACTTTTTCATTTCACCACCAAGTTTCTTTAGATTGTGTTCCCTTGCCTTTTGATTCTCCAAGAATTTCTTTCGATATTCTCCTAGTGCATGTGGCCATCTTATCCCAAATTATGTTGGTCTTCTCTTCGGTATTCCATTACGTGTCATTTAATATTTTATCTTTAAAATAGTTCTAAATTCTCTCCTTTTAAGTTCCACCACCTTGTTCTTGGGTTAATCTTCTCGTTTTGCACTCGTGATTGATTTTTAATATTTATATCCATTACCATTATCGCATGTTGTGAGGTTAAGCTCTCTCTGGGGATAACTTTACAGTCTTTTCATGTTAATCGGTCTCCTTTCCTAATAAAGAAAAGGTCTATTTGTCTCTGATGTGTTCCACTTTAATAAGTTATTAAGTATTCAAGCCTATTCTTAAAATATGTATTTACTAGTACGAAATAATAAGTCATCGCAAAATCTAAGACAGAATCTCCACCATCGTTCTCATCTCGAAAACATATTCTCCATGCACTATCTCATATTCTACGTGATCTTCTTTTACATGGCCATTATAGTCCCCCTCTATAGATTTTCTTATCTGCGGGTATTTTTTGAATTAGTTCATCCATTTGTTCCTAAAATTATACTTTAGTGTGCTCATCAAATCATAAGCATTAACAATATTAATTATACTTTCACCTAATACCAGTTTCACAAGTATAAGTCTCACTTTTCTTAAGAACGGTTACGATATCATCCTTAAGATTTTAATCTACTATTATTCTGACGTCGTTCCTATTTCTATGTTTTCTTGTATAATATAATTTAAACCTTGTATTTTCTATTTATCTAGCTTCTTATCAATCCATTTAGTTTCTTGTAAACAAACTATGTTAACTTTTCTTCTTATCATGATATCCACTAACTCCATCCCCTTCCCTGCCATAGTCCCTATGTTTCAAGTCACTAACCTATGTCTACTATACTACGCTAGCTTCTTGCACACGTCCAGATTACTGCAGAAACCCTTGCTATTTCTCTTCGCATCAGGGCGCCGATGCGACGCCCCTTGCCTATCTTTCTTTCGAGACGCCTGGTGGCAGGAGCAATGCATCGCTTAAGGGGAATGCCCTAGTATTAGTGCATGCATATATTCGTATGATTCATGTATATAGTCAACTACCTAATGCAACCCTCCTCTTTAATCCGGGTTTGGGACCGGTAGTGTCCAAAATATATACATACATACATACATATATACATACATACATATATATATACATACATATATATATAGGAGAGCTTTTCAGCTCTCCCACAGATTTAATCATAACCCCCAGATCTGGGGTGTATGTTGTGGTCTTTTGTCTGCTGTTAGGCTCGGATATTATGTATTACAGAAGCTTTATTTTATTTTTTTCAATTCTCTTCCCATTTTCTAGCTCGGAAGCCTGCCAAAGATCACACTGGAACTCTGAACACAAGAAAAAATGTAAGGACCTTAAATTATCTGGCAAGGTAATGCAGTCTGCATCTGTGTTGATAGGAAGGAGAACTTTCACTACCGATGGAAATAAGGTATATGTTTTTTTTTTCTTATGTAAAGAAAAAAGATATGCTATCTGTATTTTTTTTTAATATTTTATATCAAATCTTTGACCAGAATTATGCATCAATTTATGCAATGATGTTTTGAAGATTCTTTTCCCCTACGAGGAATTTGTGGAACTTTTTAATTGGGAAACACCAGGTTTCCCTCCCTGTGGTCTTTCGAATTGTGGAAACAGGTTGACAATCAGATTTGCCATACTAATGTTTTAATTTTAAACCTTTACGGCTTCACTTGCCTTTTTGCTGGCTTGATAGCTTCAAATTGATGTATCTTGCACCCAGCGGTTCTAAGTAGCAACAGAAATTTTATTCTGCCTGTTTCCAGCTGCTTTGCCAATGTAGTTCTACAATGTCTTGCATACACCCGGCCTCTTGTTGCCTATTTGTTGGAGAAAGGCCACCGGAAAGGATGTAA
Organism: Sambucus nigra; assembly: GCA_949130495.1. NCBI lineage: Eukaryota > Viridiplantae > Streptophyta > Magnoliopsida > Dipsacales > Adoxaceae > Sambucus > Sambucus nigra. The sequence continues at coordinate 94,795,041 of OX422214.1, forward strand.
TGTCGTAGGTTAGAACTATTGAAGGTTTCTTAATTTCCTTGAATTTATTGGCAAACACTTTATTCACATTATTTTTTTTGGGTCCTCAGGCAGGAGGAATGATTGGTGCTGCCTGTGTGAGTTTCAAATGCAAATGGAAAGGGCTAGCCAAAGTACGCATCCTTTTTCACCAATCGACATTTTCTCGCGATTAAATAAGATTGGTGGTAATCTTGGCTGCGGGAACCAGGAGGATGCCCACGAGTTCATGAGGTTCCTGTTACTTGCTGACCTTATTTAATTATTATTATTGTTGTTGCTATTATTATTATTATTATTTTTGTGTAGCTGTCAAGTGTAATATCACAAAGAACATTTTTTGCCTTATGTGTCTTTGATGGAAAATTATCAATTAATTGGATACAAGTCTTATCATTTTTGTAGGTTGGCCATTGACAAAATGCAATCGGTGTGCCTTGATGAATTTGGTGGAGAAAACGTTGTTGATCCTCACTCTCAAGAGACAACCCTTATTCAACATATATTTGGTGGCCACCTCCAATCTTGGGTAACTTCCTATTACTCTCTGATAGAACTAATTATGTAGCAATCTTTCTGCTTCACTTGTGTTGGCTCTACTTGTTGCGGTTCTCACTTGCCTACTAATGCAACATTTTTTTGTATTTCATGAACTCTGACTAAGTGGACAGATACCGTATATGTGAAGTATACGAGTACCCACAAAAGGGTCAAAACCTAGAGCTCCTGAAAAACTACATTCAATGAATTCGTGCATATTTGTGCTAGAAAGCCTCTCTTGAAACAGCAAAAAGAAAGTAATGCAACTTAGCAAAAAACGTCTCTTTCTCAAAGCATCTCCTATGTCGCTCCTTGTACTTCAAAAACTCCATATTCATCACACAATATTCATTTTAAATTTGGAAGAACTTCCCAACACAATTGAACACCCCATCCATGACAAGTTGATCATTTTGAATGCTTGGACTTTGAACAAGTAGTAAGTATATAAATCAAAGAGCCTTGTCCTAATGGTTAGTGGTTATTGTTTCACCTTTTAGTGTGGTAAGGGGTATCAGGATCAATCCTTGGGGGATGGGTTAGGGAAAAAAAATTAAAAAGGGATTAGACCTCGTCCCTTTATAAATAAAAAAAAAAAGTGGCAAGGATTAATAGGTAGGCCGTTAAATGTAATGAACTATTAAGCCAACATTGGGTTTTTGCATTAATGATCTCTACGATGAACGGTAGTTAGCCTCGTTCTGCCTCTTTGATCTCTTCTCTTTGCTTAGTTCATCATATAAAAAGCCCATTGATGGCTTTCTATGCCCATCAACAAAGCTAAGCACTCTACTTTGGGATCAGACACTTTAAAGCGTAATATTATCCTATTTGGTAATGTCACCCTAAGCACGGTGAAATAAGCCATTCCCCCATTACACTCAAGACTATTTGGACTTTCCATGCATCACTAGTAAGCATAGTCCTCAAACTTGTCAAATCTAGTGACTCTCTCTTTTTCTCTCTCTCCTCATCTTTCCCTTCTCAATCACATCGTTGAACCTATGTTGCTTACCAATTTATTCAAGTATAATAAGGTTCAATGTGTGAGTGACTCGTAAGTCGGAAACATGTTCAACTCTTCACCATTACAAGTTAGCTGTGGCCATATTGTTGAAGCATTGTCCTTAACTACTTAAATTAACTTTTGTGAACCCACTTATTCAATGCACTTGTAGACATAATAAAGGCTCCCCTAATTGGTATTGGAATGGAGGTTAGTAACCTAGGCGAATTTGACCAACTACTTAAACAAATCTTTTGGAAGCTATCACGTGCATTCTTTTTTTCCCAAGTTCGGCATGGAGGTTTTGGTGTCGCACCCTCTTGCGTGAATCCATATAAGTAGGATTGATATCGAATGTAAATTTATCCTTAGGCCCAAGAAAGTGTGGCCTTTTCCTTGGCCTTGCCTCTTTCACTTCTGTGTATTCTTCATTAATAATACAAAATTCTTCCTAAATTTTTCATTTGTGTTTTTTCTTTTGAGACTTGTCCTTTTAATGACCCTTTACACTTGGCTTTGTCTTCATGCCAGTGCATACTTATTCACACAATTTTCATTTCAATCTATCTAAGATGGTGGGATCCACCAACATTGTATACTCCTACCCATTGCCATTTGATTGACGTTTCTGCAGACTCACATTCGGCCACGACTTTAGAAATAGATGTAGTAGAAGAAGCATATGTACGGGCTATTGGATTTAGGTGTCAAAATACTACACACGAGTCAAAATGGAAAGGGAAAATCAACAAATTAGACTATATTTTGTTTACACAAATCAAACATTATGCAAAGTTGCAAACAAATATGTGAAGAAAATTAAACATTATCCAACTTGCCTGCTTATATAGCTTAGATTAATCACCGCCAAGCCCATTTAATCTCCAATTTCGATTTGTGTCACCAATTTGGGCATAGGCATGGTGGCAAGCGACCACCTAATGCCTAGACAAATGCCTTGGAACACTTTTAATTTACTTTGTGGCTTCATTAATCAAACACTACATAATTTGTTGAAATATTCTACACTAATTTAAATTAGTTGTGAAATTTCCAAATAAAAAATCTTAATAGTATGACCATTTTTGTGGGTACTATCATCATTTACTTCACCTTATTCAATCTCAACTTGATGTAATTTTTTAGAGGATTTTAGTTAAGTTTTTTGAACAATCCTTGTTTTTGATCCGTAACCATTTAGCAACTATACGCACCTATATCACCATATTTTCATCTGTATAAATAAGGAGTTTTTATTCTAAGAGTTAATATTATAACACAACTTTTGTAAATTTATTAATGAAAAGTTGGATATATTGATTTCTGTAAAAGATTATTATTTAATATAACTATTGATTTATTATATTTGTAATGATGTATATGAATGGCTTTCTGCTACTTAATTCTAAAGAAACAGTCTTATAATTTTTAGCATATATATTTGTTTATAAGAAGTCTTCTTTTTGATGGTATCTTTATTAATGACGGGGTGGAAAATCTTTCTACATTTCTACATACTTGGAGAATAAGTCTATATGTGATTTGAATTTGAATGATATGTGTTGCCCCTGAGAACGTACTGAAGTAAATAAATATGTTTCACCTTGTTACAAATTTGATGAATCTTTCATCGTGGTTTATTTGAATGTCTGATCACATGGATGTAGGAGCTTATTAACACAAGGATTATTTCAAAATTACTGATTTCCCATTACGATGACTTTAGTTTGCTTGAGATGTAATTGGAAACATAATGCCATAATAGGCTATATGATTGAAGTTTCGCCGAATGGGGGAATTTTGGGATATCGAACTATTTTTATTTGGATTACCTCTTGGGTTTTATGCGGCCTCTTTATGCATAGATTACATCCATCTTTTACACATGTAGTTGTTTTTGTATTTTATTGATTTATTTATTTATTTTTGTAATTTTCAACTCTCTTTTGAATGTAGGTATTCTAGATTGTTTGTACAAAGTGCAACAATGTTTCAAATCAGTTTGAAAATATGATGGACTTAACTGTTGAAATTCAAGGGGATGCTGCATCTTTAGAGGAATGCTTAGACCAATTCACAGTCACAGAGAAACTTCATGGAGATAATATGTACAAATGTGATGGGTAATGACCCCGTTTCCTTCCCAACACAAATATTTACCTTATCGAGTTTTGCAGGACACTTTGTTGGAAGCTTATGGGCTTTATTTGAAATTTTAGCATTATATCTGAAGAAAACTTTTAACGTGTTGCTGGGCACGTTAAAAGTGAGAGATTACCTTGTTACTTGGAAAATCTGTCTCTATGTCCAAAAATAAAGGGGATTGGGGTGCTTGTAATTTGTTGAGGTGGAATGAGGATCTCCTAGGTCAGTAGTTGTGGAGCTCCTAGTTCCTTTAAATTCAAGGGCACATTGGTTGGTAAGGTGTAAGATGGTTAACACTCGTGAACTGTTCCAAACGGTTCAAAGACTCGGTATCGTTTCCGGTATCGGACACCCGATTTTCAACTCGGTCACGGTAACGGGGGATATGCGATTTAGAGAGCGCAAAAAAATTCAAAAAAAGTATAGAAAATTTTAAAAAATAAGATTAAAAATGTGGACCAATCAGATTTGTTCAAAACCTTCCTTTAATATGCATTGCATTGTACAATTGGTTATACTGAAGCGCGACGGACTTGTCAGATTCAATGGTCCATAATAACCTCTTTTTGTAAGAATTTTAAACGATATTTTTACAAAACATTATTGTCAGGATTTTTTAGAAATTCTAAACATTTTTTTAAAGAATTCTAAACTTTTTTTTTACAAAACATTATTATTAGGAATTTTAAACACTTTTTAAGAATTCTAAACATTATTTGAAAAAAAACATAATTTTTAGGAATTTTTAGAAGTTCTAAACATTTTTTTTAAGAATTCTAAACTAAACATCATTTGTACAAAACATTATCTTTAGGAATTTTTAGTAATTTTAAACATTTTTTTAAGAATTCTAAACATTTTTTGTACAAAACATTATTAATAGGAATTTTTAGAAGTTCTAAGCATTTTTCAAAGAATTATAAGCATTATTTGTACAAAACATTATTTTTAGGAATTCGTAGAAATTCTAAACATTTTATAAGAATTCTAAACATTATTTGGACAAGACATTATTTGTATCAAACAATTACCTTTTATTTTTTTTTAAATGAACTTTTAAACATTAGTACTGTAAAGTTTTTTTATTTTGTGAAAAAAAATTCTTCTAATAATTTTTTATAAAATTGTTAACTTTTAAATTGAACTGAATGTCAATTAAAACATGTCAACGAAATTTTTGTCGAATGAGCAAAAGAATTATTAAGAAATAGTAATAATTTATTAAACATGTACAACAAATTTTTATCACTAATTTTTAAGATATCATTTTCTATTCTTTTATCTATTTTGTACAAAGCAATTATTTTTAGTTTGTATAAAATAATAAACGTTTGAGCAAAAGTGAAGCAGGCTTTTAAATAAAGTGTTGTAAATTTTAACACAAAACCCATCTCCTAAGTTAATCCCGTAACCCCTAACATAAAAGCTAAAAGAAAACAGCAAACCTAGTTTGCGAAGGAAACAGGACATCTAGATGCCAAAAAAAAACTCTCGACTAAAACAGGAATGAAAATCCCATGGCCTAGTTTGGTTACGCAAATTGTTTGATTATGTAAATTGGTTCATTGTAAATTAGTGAATTTGAAATTAGTTTAAATCCAATTTTAGGCGATGTTTGGTAATCTGAAATTCATGTTGATATGTTGAGGTTTTAAAAAAAAGAAGTTAAAATCGAATGGAGAGAGAGAGAGAGAGAGAGAGAGAGAGAGTAGCAACTGGATGAACTTTATGTGGCTCCTATTTCAAATGGTAGCATTTCATATTTTTTGTGAAATGCTCCAATTTCATATTTTACACTGGAGCTAAAATGGGTCAATTAACGAATCATTTCATTAATGAAACCAAATACAATTAATGGGCCAGTTTGTAAATTGGTCAATGTAAAAATGGATCAATTTACAATTTTGGGACAACCAAACGGGGCCCATCTTAACTGCATAAATGAGGGGCAAATAAACACTTTTGAGTTCTTAGAGGGGATCTTTAGACAAAGGTAAGATTGATGTATTATTTTTTCTTTATGCTCGTTTCTTCTCCTGTTTTTTTTTTTTTTAGTTTTTTCCTCTGACTTCGAATATGCAAAACCTCGTCGATTTCTCTTTATCTCGTTAGTCTCGGTCGAGATGTCAGGGTTACATCTCGAAATCGCCGATATCTCGGTGATACACCACGATACTTGTTATTTTTTGTTTTGACTCTTGAATCGGAACGGTGCCTTGCGATCCCTAGCCAACTTGTCTGATCCCTAGCTGACTCGGCCGAGACTTCGAACTATGAATCTAAAGGAAGACAATGGTTTGGTATTCCTTCTTGGGTGTGGCTTATGCAAAAAGAATGGGAGAGCATATCAACAGTAGTGAAAGCTTCAATAAGATGGACCATAGCATGTGTGATACATAGTTGATGGTTGAGGGTTCTTGTCAATGAATATCATTTATGGTGAAAAAGATCATGGCTATGGATTTCACCAAATCATTGCGATAACCAGCAAGCTCAATTATTGTCCTCTCATATCATTCCTGCTATGATCATGGTTGGAAAGTGGGTCGATGGGTAAAGTACTGCATTGTGGAACGCACGATACAGTTCGAGGAACGCAGGGGGCAGTCATGAATTAGTTAACTCTGGCATGTACCTTATTTATGAAGTGTTCTTTTGTTTGTGTAGGTTCAATCAGGCTAGGGTGTTTCAAGAATTTGAGATTGTGGGGGTGATTCCTAAAGCTTGGAAGGAAGACGTTGTGTTGGATTATATTATTTTTCGGTATATATATATATACAAGCGGATGGTCGTGCCGAGGGCACGGCGAAAATTTGCCCCGGTAATTAAAAAAATTAAAGAAAAAATAAAAAAATATATGTATATATATATATATATTAAAAGTATAAATTAAAAAAATATAAAAAATATAATTTTTTTAAAAAAAATTATATAAATTAAATTATTTAAAATTATTTCCCTTTTTAACAATAATTATTTCCCTTTTAAAAAAACAAAAACAAAACCCTTTTTATTAAAAAAAATAAAAAACAAAAAAACACTTTAGCATGAGATTTCATGCATGGACATGAAAGAGGAAAATATCATACATCCAAAAAATGAAGATATTTTTCAAAAAAAAATCAAAAACTATGCTATCATATTATGTGGATATATATACACACACACATACACATATATAGGGAGATGTTCAAAAGTGAATCTAAAAGATGAGCATTTTAATGAACCTTAACAAAAAAATACCTTAACAACCCATTAATTTTAATTCTTATGTTGTAATTGGTCCGCGCCAGTGGCAATGGACACGCAGGTGGGGGTGGGCGGAAAGGTGTGTGTATTAAAAAAACGTGTGTTCGTTGTCGTTGGTGCAGACTAATTACAACATAGGAATTAAAATTAATGGATTGTTAAGGTGTTTTTTGTTAATGTTTATTAAAATATTCATCTTTTAGGTTCACTTTTGAACCTCTCTCTCTCTCTCTCTCTCTCTATATATATATATATATATATATATATATATATATATATATATATATATATATATATATATATATATATATATATATATATATATATATATATATATTTGTTTGGGCTTATTATATCTCTACACGCACTAATACCTTTTTTATTAGATTTAATTTATCAATTCGTTTGGTTGAATACCCAGTTTATGTTGATAATGGATGTTAAAAAGTAAATGAATCAAGAGACTTAAAAATTCTGAATGAAAAAAATTTCTTAGTTAAGAAAGAATTGATCACACTGATTGAATGCTTACTTATATATGGTCAATTTGATATTTTCCATGCACGATTCATACAATGAAAGCTGCGATTCAATGGTTTTATTAACAAATTATGAATTTGAAAAAAAATATAAAGTCAAAGTTGAGCTTCATATTCTTTGGTACTTTGAACCAATCCCATATATATATATATATATATATATATATATATATATATATATATATATATATATATATATATATATATATATATATATATATATATATATATATATATATATATATATATCGATCTATGTATATCTATCTATATATCTATCCATAGATAGATAGATAAATAGATTTATAGAGAGTAAGTCTAAATGGAGCACTTGTCACTATCTTTGCAAGAAAAAAAGCTAAGCTGCTATGAATTTGAACAACTTAGAATTAAAAGTCCACAGCTAACTAGCCTTATGCGCAGCTACAATAGTTTGAAGCCTTCTTGGATTTATAAAATATATGAAAATGTTGCTTTAATTCCATTCACCTTTTAAGATAGAAAGAGTTTCACTCAGATTTCATCTCTCGGTTTCATATTTAAGATATCAATTGAAGTGGGGGCTACCACTTTATTATTCAGTTATATTTCTTTTAGACCCCTTATGTTTGAACAAATATTCAAATATACGTCATGTATTGTTATGAAATTCTATAGATCTTTGGAATGAGAATGTGGCTAGATTTATGGCTGGGCAATAGTGTGGATGGTGATGGAAGCTTGGAGGTATTATGTGGATACATATTGCAGGTTTAATGGGTAAAAGGGTTTTGACCATTCAGTTTAAGATGGGTTCGTTGTTTTTAATTGATGAGTGATTTTTTTAGACCATTGAGTTTAAGGGAAATATATGATGATGGCCACTATTGATGAATCAAAAGGAATTTGGATGTGGAACTCGTGACATGGCAGGTGACCTATGTGGAGGGTGCGGCCTTTTGCCATTGCTGCCATTCCTGCCGACTAAGGGCCACCTGAAGCTGGCTGTCATGGATTGCAGTCTGGGTACAGTTTTTAAAGCCCAAGAGGGTTGTTCTAGTGTGTTGCAACTCAGTGAGAATTTTTCTCCTCACTACCTACTCTTTCGATTTCTCTAACAACTTGCTTTGCTTTGGACCACAAACATATGAGAAGAGCCAATGGAAAAAAATAGATGTCTGGGGGACTTCCATTTTTGAGTTCAGGGACAAACTTCTTCGTTGTGTGTGAGATAATAATAATAGGGGCGTACTTGTACTTTTTGCACTTAAATATATAGATATTTTAGTTACTTAATAGAAATCTAGATTCTTCCATATTTGATGTCACGGTGGGTGACACCTTCCATGACATCACAAATGGTAGAACATTCCAAGTTGGTTAGGATATGCTAGAGGATATTCCCTTTCTCGTGCACTATCATTGTAATATTCCCCTTTGGGAATATTCACTCACTTAATTTTGTGAGAGTTTAATCTTGGTTAGTTGCTTTTCTTTTGTTGCCATTGACGCGTATACGTCATTTCTTTGAAGTGCTTCTCTGCTGAACTTGTTCTCATGTTTTCAGGGATTTTTTTATCGAGTGGAGGAGCCTCCGTAGTCTTTGAGTGTGCCACAACTGGTGTAATTTGATACGATAGTTAATGCCGTGATTTGATTTTATCCGTTATTATTATTCCCACTTGCACTCCGGGTTGGACAAAAAACTTCAAGGAGGGCCCCACGTATTTTTACCTTGTTTATATATTTCTCAGTGGTCGAGCTTTCAAAGGAAAGTGCTGAAATCCTTTTCGATAATGTCATCTTTAAAGAGAAGGACCAACGATTCTTTAAAGTAGGAGTATTCTCTAACCCTCCGTTTCATAGAGTGGAAAAGTTGATGGAAGGAAACGGAGGAAGGAAAACTAAGGAATCAATTTCCTATGTTTGGTATTGGAAGTAGAAGTTGAAGGGAAGCCCTTTACTTCATAACCTGCCAAGTTGTATCCCTCGAAAAGTGGGAGAAAAGTGAGAAAATGGAGCATTAATCACTATTATAACCTTTTAGTGACATATTAAATAACAAAATCAAGTATTTGAATTTGGAGATATAACAAATAGTGTATAATATACTTTTTATTCCTACCTACCAAACACAAAAGGAAAAATGTTATTTTCCCAAAAATGTTGGAAAAAGTATTATTCCTTTGTGGATGGGTCTATCTCTTCACATCTTCCTTTCACTTTTGGTTCCTTCCTACCAAACGGAACCTAGGATTTTTTAATAGCAGAGGGGTTAGGGTTCTTTAGTTAAAGCTCCCTCTTTAAGGTTCTCGCTAGAGAGGACAGAGGTTTTCTAGGTGGGGATTCCCTCTCTAAAGTTCTTCTTAGATAAAGAGGGGTGGCAGGGAGTTCTCGGCTATATCCCTGACACGAGAGCTTGTGTAACCCTCTACAATCGGGAAGGTAATGCTGCTCCTGACAAGGTGGCTATTTTTTCCCTTCAACATAACTTGTATCAGTGATGGGATGTTGGCCCGAGCTGCCTGTCTACCGACTCTATAATACTTGCTAGGGATGTTTCTCATCTCCGTTGTGGGATGTTGCAACTAGTGCATGTCTAAGAAATCAGTGCAAGCATGTCGTTCACCCTCCTCCTCCCACCCACCCACATACACACACGCGCGAAAAAAGAAACAAAAAAAAACGAATGCTATAATCCTTTAGGGATGTAGGGGGAAGTAGTTATATTAGTGTTCTAACTAGAAGGGGATACAATGTGCTTTCTTTACTTCACATTTGTTCTCCACTCATACTATTATTTTTCACAATATATCTACGTAAGATAAAAGTTAGGAGTTGCTCCCATTAGCGAAAAATTAAGAGAAAGTAGACTTAGGTGGTACGGACATGTGTTACGTAAACCAATAGATGCACCTATAACTAGAGGAAGATTATTGGAAAGAGAGGGTAAAAGAGAAAGGGGTCGCCTAAGCTATCGTGTGAGGATTTTATTAGGAGAGATCTTAAGAATTTAAACTTGAATGATAATATTGCATATAATAGATTAGAATGGAAAAAGAGAATCCATGTACCGGGATGATGATGATGATGATGATGATGATGATGATGATGATGATGATGATGATGATGATGATGATGATGATGATGATGATGATGATGATGATGATGATGATGATGATGATGATGATGATGATAACTACGTGGTGCTAATTATATTTGTATTGCATGAAACTGCTCTTGTATGTGAGGCAATATTTTGTGTTTTATGAAAGGTGGATTTAGTTTCAGTGAGTTCATCTTTAATTTGGCATATTGCCTCTGTGCTATATGAGCAGGTGTAAAATTAATCTTTACTTATGGAATGCTAATTTTCTGCAGATGCAATGACTATGTCCTGGCATGGAAGCGCCTTACCATCCATCGGGCTCCTAATATTCTTACAATTTCCATGAAAAGGTTTCAGGTCTGTGCACCTTTCTTTGGCATAGGTCATTTGTATACATAAGTACTTGGTAGGATTTATAACATTTATATCATATGTTTTTCCCAATTTCGTCAATAAAGTAAATTTCCTTTTACAAAATCTTTAACTGTTAAATACATGAAGTTTTTTTTTGTTGTTGTTTTTGTCGTTTTTGTGTGTGTTTTTCTAATTGAATCAATGCTTGAGTGAGTTAAGTTTTTTTGTTTTGTTGTTTCACATTGTTTCTGATTGTAGTATTTCCTTGTATGTCCTTGCAAAGTGGACGATTTGGGAAACTTAATAAGAGAGTGACTTTCCCTGAGATTTTAGATCTTAGTCCTTACATGAGCACAGCATAAGATGGTAGTGATGTTTACAAGCTATATGCTGTTGTTGTTCATGTGGATGTATTGAATGCATCAGATTATGGCCATTACATTTGCTACATTAAGGACTTTTGTGAAAATTGGTATAGGGTTGATGACTCTAAGGTAGAAATCTCTCTCTCTCTCTCTTTTGTGTGTGTGTGTATGGACACATTAACAATAAGTGCAGTGTGAGTGTGGGTGTGCTAGAGTGGCAATTATAAAAATACTTGGAAGTTTAGACCGCTCCAAGAAGAGTGTCATATATACTATATACATGTAACTGTATACAATCCCTTTAATCCCATATATCAGTATACTTCAGCAATATGTTTTTTCTCACTATTTTAGTATCCATCTTTTGTCTCACATCACCTGGAAAATGAATTGATGCATCTTCTCCGTTATATAAGAAAGCATCCTCACTGGGTGTTAAGGTCCACATTGGTTGGTCGAGAAAACTCTATCCAACTCTTACTATAAAAAAGGCTTTAATCTTTGTCTAGTGGGTGGTTTCTACTGCTCTGATTCTAATAGTTGTACTTTGTTACAGCTGCATATGAGAGTTTTATTACGGAAAGCAAGTTAAACTTTGAATTCTTGCAGTTTACCAAAGTAATTCGTGGCTTGGAATTAGTGAATAATGTAATTTTATTTCCAAGCAGTTTATTCGTGCACTTAATGCACGCCAACCACCCTTGGTTGGCGAGTTAGAGAATTACGCATTCACCCTCATCCCCATTGATATACTCATGAATCACATGTAGGTCACATGTCTTTTTTACCCAATCTCGTATGTCAATTTATATAGTCAAGAATTACTTTGTTTACAATGTTTAAAAAGGTGCAGAAAAACCTACCTTAAAGCTCGCCTTGACACCTTTTGAATAAATAACGCTCTTTGGCTTAGTTGGTTTGGCATGCATATGCTTCTATGCGTTTTTTATGCTTTTTCCATTATTTTATATTGTTATTTGGGGACATCCTTTTGACTGGAATGAAAAGAAAAAAAAAGAATCTTCAAAAATTGAAATGCATTAGCAACAGGGGGTCATTGGAAAAATAAAAAATAATAGCATTAAACAACTGGGAGAGCCTTAATAAACCTAAATGGACCCAATTTGAAAGAGGGGGAACTTGAGATGTGTAATCTTGTTTGTCAATTTATATAGTCAAGAAATACTTTGTTTACAGTGCTTAAAAAGGTGCAGAAAAACCTACCTCAAGGCTCACCTTGAGACCTTTTAATAAAAAACACTCTAAGGATTAGTGGGTTTCGCATGCAGCATATGCGTTTTTTAACGCTTTTTCCACTATTTTTATATTTTTGTTTTGGGACACCCTTTTGACTCGAATGAAAAGAAAACAAGATCTTAAAAAATTGAAATGCATAAGCAACAGGGGTCATAGGAAAAATAAAAAATAATAATATTAAATTGAGAGCCTTAATAAACCTTCCCAATTTGAAAGAGGGGGAACAGGGGATGTGTAATCTCTATCTTTATGTGCTCTTATTTTGTGTTTATTACTAATCTATTTTCGAAACAATTGTGATGAGGGTTTCCAGTTATTTGAATCTTTATGTTGAAATAATTTGTAAATTTATGTTATATTCCATTTTTGAAAGATTCTTCTTCTTCTTCTTGTTATTTTTTTTGGGGGTGGTGTCATTTTTTCGAAGATGAATAACTTGTATAACCCATAATTTTTTTCTATCTTGTTTTATTTGGTTATAATGCTTGTTGCAATGATTTATGTTATTTAGAAATGATTGTGTGATGTCAAACCCTAGGTTTGAGTGATAGAATTTTCAGAATAGAATTGGAGATTAAGAGTAGAATTTGAGAACAGAGAGAAGAAAAATAGAACGAGACGAGAGAAAGAATTTAATACCTGTCATTTTCCATACCTGAATACAATTCGTTTACTTCCTTTTATAGGAACAATTACTTAAAACTAAAATATCTCTAACTAACTGAACAGCTGTCAACAACTTCTAACCAACAAAACTAACCCAAACAACTAACTAATTCGTAACTAAACAGATCTAACAATACCCTCCCCATGAAATTGCCCTTGTCCTCAAGGATCGAGGTGAGGAAACTTCTCAATCAACTTGTCATAGTCCTCCCAAGTAGCATCTGCAACACTGAAATTAACCCACTGGGTTAAGACTTGAACCACAGGAGCATTGTTCCGTTTAATCACACGGCGCTCGAGAATGGCTGTGGGTTCCAGTACCATGTGCCCATATGTATCCGTAGCTGGTAAGTGCTGCGTAACAGTGACCTTTTGCCCAATTTGACGCTTCAAGAGGGAGACATGGAAGACTGGATGAATTATGAAACCTTCGGGTAGTTTCAAGTTATAAGCCACCTTTCCCATTTTTTTCGTGATCTGATATGGGCCGTAAAATTTAGGAGATAATTTGTGATTGCTACGCATTGCCACAGTAGATTGTCTATAGGGTTGTAACCTTAAATACACCCACTCGCCTACAGTGAAGTGTCTTTCAGTTCGTCTTTTATCTGCATACAGCCTCATTCTCTCTTGAGCAGTACTTAATCTTTCTCTGAGTAGTTGAATGGCTAATTTCCTCTCCTCCATAAATGCGTCAATCTCTGGAACACGTGTTCAGTTGCTGTGGAATGGCCAAGTGGGGGGTGGATATCCAAACAATGCCTCAAATGGGGAGTGGTTTAAGGAAGAGTGGTAAACAGTATTGTACCACCATTCAGCTAAGGAGATCCACTTAGCCCACTGTTTTGGGTAGTCACTAGTCATGCACCTTAGATAGTTTTCTAAGCATTGGTTTAATCTTTTGGTTTGGCCATCTGTTTGAGGGTGGCAAGCAGTTGAATGGAGTAGTTTTGTGCCCAACAATTTAAAGAGGCGAGTCCAGAATTGGCTAAGGAAAAGGGGGTCCCTATCAGAAATGATTATTTTAGGAAGGCCATGTAGTTTGTGTATATTGTCAAAAAATAGTTGGGCTACCATTTGGGCATTGAAGGGATGGGATAGGGAAATAAAATGGCTGAACTTGGTGAGTCTGTCAATGATAACAAGGATAGAGTTGTTCCCATTTGATTTTGGGAGGCCTTTAATAAAATCCATGGAGATATCCTCCCATGGTTGTGTGGGAATAGGAAGTGGCTGTAAGAGGCCAGGGTAAGGGCAGTTCTCACCATTATTTCTTTGGCACACATCACAGCTTGCAACTGTGGTTTCAACATCTTTCTTTAGACTAGGCCAGAAAAAAAACTGCGACACCCTCTTGAATGTAGCCTTCTTTCCCGAGTGTCCTCCAGTCCCAGAAGTGTGTAATTCTGAAATTATTTGTTGTCTTAGTATACCAGTAGAGCCCACATATAAGCTTCCTCCATGTCTAATTAGGCCATTGTGAAGTGAGTAATCAGGAATGTCATATGAGTGGCTGGTTAATTTAACCATTAACTCTTGGACCATGTGATCTTCTTTCATGCTCTCAAAAATTTCTTCAACCCATGTTGATTGAATTGTGGACACTGAGCAACATAGCATATCTTCCGCTTGCCTAGATAAGGCATCAGCTGCCTTATTCTCCTCTCCCTTCTTATATTGAATATCATAGTCTAAGCCCAGCAATTTGGAAAGTCACTTTTGCTGCAGTAATGTTGTCAATCTCTGCTTCAAGAGATATTTTAAACTTTGGTGATCAGTTTTTATGATAAAATGGTTACCAAATAAGTATCCTCTCCATTTTTCCACTGCTACAACTATAGCCCAAAGTTCCTTTTCATAAGTTGATAATCCTTGCTTCCTCATTGGTAAGGTTTTACTCAAATAGGCTATTGGTTTGCCCTCCTGCATTAAGACAGCCCCCACACCACTATTACTAGCATCAGTTTCTAGCACAAAGGGTTTGTTGAAATTAGGTAGAGTGAGTACAGGAATTGTGCTCATGGTTGTCTTGAGATTGTTGAATGCTTGCAATGCTTCCTCGCTCCACTTAAACTGGTCCTTCTTGAGCATGTCCGTGAGAGGTTTACTAATAGTGCCATAGCTTTTAACAAATTTTCTATAGTATCCCGTGAGTCCCAAGAATCCCCTCAAACCCTTAATGGTTTTAGGTACAGGCCATCTAGTCATTACTTCTATCTTAGAAGGATCAGCAGCCACTCCTTTGCCTGAAATTAGGTGTCCCAAGTACTCTAGCTGAAACTGTCCAAAGGTACATTTGGATTGTTTGGCAAACAATTGATGATTCCTCAATTCTTGCAGCACTAACGATAAATGGTCCTTATGGGTTTCAATGTTAGGACTATAAACAAGGATGTCATCAAAAAATACTAATACAAATTGCCTCAAAAATTTCTTGAAAACAGAATTCATAAGTGCTTGGAATGAGGCTGGGGCATTTGTGAGCCCAAAAGGCATTACTAGGAACTCGTAGTGGCCTTCATGAGTCCTAAAGGCAGTTTTGGGAATGTCTGGCTCAAAGAGTCTTATCTGGTGGTACCCTGATCTGAGATCTAGCTTGCTAAAGACCCATGCACCCTTTAGCTCATCCAAAAGTTCATCTATAACTGGAACGGGAAATTTATTTTTGATGATGTGCTGGTTGAGTTCTCTATAGTCTATACACATTCTCTAAGTGTTATCCCTCTTCTTGACAAGAATCACAGGGGATGCAAATGGACTAGAAGGCAGTCGTATGATTCCACTTTCTAGCATTTCATTCACCAACTTCTCAATTTCTGTTTTCTGAATATGAGGGTATCTATAAGGTCTCACATTGACTGGTTCAGCCCCATTTTTCAAGGGAATATGGTGGTCATGTTCTCTGAGGGGTGGCAAGCCTTTGGGTTGTTGAAATATATCAGAATACATGTCTAAAATAGGAATGAGTTCATTAGGTGTGTTTACCTCCAATTCTTGGTTGCTGATTGAGTACAGGTGTCCCATGATAACTTCTGAATTCTTGTTGCAACACTTATATAAGGCCTTGCTGCTGATGAAATTGAGGTGATTTTCTTATTCTGTGGTACCCATCAAGATGACCTTCCTCCCTTCCTTGTTAAAAACTAGTTCTAGTTTATTAAAATCCAGCATCATAGGGCTTATGCTCTTTAGCCACTGAACCCCTAACACCATGTCGCAACCTCCTAACTTCAAAATTCTGACACTGGTTGTAAACCCCTCTCCTTGCATCACCCAATGAAAGTTTGGGAAAACTGCCTCCGTACTAGTTTGACTCCCATCTGCTACTGTCACCATGAGTATGTTGGTGGAGTACATCTCACAACCCACTTGCTTGGTTGTCTTTGGATCCAAGAAATTGTGTGAACTTCCGGTGTCTATCAAGATTACAATGCTATGATTTTTTGTCTTGCCTTTAATCAACAAGGTCTGATGGGTGGAACTTCCAGGGAGTGCTTGAAGAGAGATTGCCATATCTTGTCCAATTTCCATATAATGATTAGCTAATTCTTCTGGCTGGTTGGAGAGGTTCTCACATTCTGGGGTTTCTTCCTCAATATTGAGCATGTAAATGTTCATTTTCTTACACTTGTGTCCCCACACATAAGGTTCATCATAATTGTAGCATAACCCTTTTTCTTTTCTCACTTGCATTTCAGCCGGTGATATCTTTTTGATTGGGGGTAAGTAATTGTTGGTGTTTGTGGTTCTTTGGGTTCAATTCTAGGGCAGTCTCTTGAAGTCTAGCAATTTCAATAGCATCAATCAGGGTTTTGGGTTTGAACATCTTCACATGCACTTTTATTTCATCTTTAAGACCACTTATGAAATTGGATACAAAGTACCATTCTTTTAACCCTTTATTCTCAGCTAGTACCAAGGGTTGTAGGTCCTCAAACCTATTTTGGTAGTCTTCCACACTCTCTAATTGCTTCAGTTTACAGAATTCTTCCACAATGTCTCCTTGCCCTGGGCCAAAAAATCGGGCACAAATGGATTTAACAAATTCTTCCCATCTTATTCCTTCAAGAGTCTCATATTGGGCTTGCAACCATGCCTCAGCCCTTCCTTCCAAATGGAGACACACAAACCACACCTTTTCACTTTCTTCCACTGGATTTATGGCAAAAAATCTCTGACACCTCTTGATCCAACTCCTCAGATCCTCACCATGGAATTTAGGAAATTCTACCTTGGGTAATTTGTATTTACCCCCCAATTTGTCGTTGTAATTACTCCTTATGTCCCTATCATTAGATTGGCCCCCATTAACTGGTCCATTAGGTTGGAGACCCAATAACCCTCTGCATGGATTTCCTTCGCAAATTTCTTGACGATCCATCATTTTTTCCATCTTCTTTAATTGCTCAGATAAGTTGTTGAACATGGATTCCATCCAATTTTTCATAGATGAATCTTGTTGTTCTTGTTTTCTCTGCCATTCTTGGATACGATTTTCGATGCTTTTCTCGAACTGAGTTTGTCTAGTCTCGGTCATGATTTTCTTGGATTTTCCCAGGGTTGGTTGCTCTGATACCAATTGTCAAACCCTAGGTTTGAGTGATAGAATTTTCAGAATAGAATTGGAGATTAAGAGTAGAATTTGAGAACAGAGAGAAGAAAAATAGAACTAGACGAGAGAAAGAATTTAATATCTGTCATTTTTCATACCTGAATACAATTCGTTTACTTCCTTTTATAGGAACAATTACTTAAAACTAAAATATCTCTAACTAGCGGAACAGTTGTCAACAACTTCTAACCAACAAAACTAACCCAAACAACTAACTAATTCGTAACTAAACAGATCTGACATGTGAATGTTATTTACTAAATTTCTATCTTATACTCATATTTAATTAAAAAAATCAGTGCACAAAAGGCAAGCTTAAACACCTTGAGGTTTACGCCTTGCTTTATGATTAAAAAAAGCCTTGAGCGACGCTTTTGCCTTTTCAAACATTGGTTTACACTCCTAATAAATATATAAATTGAATGCCTTTAGGATTATTAGCAGTGAACTTCCAATCTATAAACCGCTTGTGAGTAAAGTTCTATTTTATGCAGAAATGTAGCATAATGATCATTGTGCCTTTGATCATGGAATAAGATAGTGTGCTTTATTAGAAATCTGCAATTTTTAGATGGCCATAAAACATTTGCATTAGGCTTTGTTGATGTATATACACGTAATTCATTTTGTTTCTAACTTTCCCCCAACTTTTTTGAGGTTGCCCGTGTTGATTTGGATGAAGTTCTTTCACAAGAAGCTTATATGATGTTATATAGCAGGTATCTGTTTCTCCCATTAAATGTTCCTCGTGATGCTCCTATTCTACGTAACTGAAGTTGTGGAGTTTTTTCCTTTGGGTTTATGAACTTGACTTCCAAATTTGGATGTTAAGTTAGTTGAAATGATGACAAGGATAGGAAGAGGGAGATATCCAGATCAAAAACCGTTTTTGGCTTTTCAAGTATTTTACCCTTTCAAGCCACTCGAACATGTGATGCCCAGATCACAAGGGAGCAATTTTGTTGTTTCCCCAAAGAATGAATGCCCTTAATCTGAAAGAGTGATTTTGCTCGGGGCAGAGATTGGGTCTAAGGCTGGTTTTGGGTAAACGAACATTACAAAACCCAGGACCAAACATATTCAATCTAAATTGGTGAACTTGAGAACCTAAGGAAACCAAGCATGAAAGTCAAAACTGTTCTGTTTGTGGATCATTTTGGTTCATTGTTAATTTACAGCAGTATTGTCAGATGGGACGGCATAGTTGTGAAATAAACAGGCATGGAATGGGTCGGAGTGGGTTGCAAAAAATAATCCATAAACCAAGCATAACACTTTAATTTCTCAAACATCACAAAATAAACTACCAAATAAGTCCTACAAATAAGATGGGAAATAAAAATCACATCATCAAGCGCAAACCCCTGCCCCCTCCCCACCACCACCGAAAAAGGAAAAATATCCTTCTCTTTAGAAAAATACTTCAACGTATAGAATACTACTTCAGGGCCGTCATTGGCCAAAAAATTACATGCTATATTCTGAAAAATGAGCGCACGTGTTAGAGAGAGCTGTCTTTGAAGAATGCTTAGGTTGATTGCATTATGTGTGATCAAATGTGCATGTTTGTGGAGTATTAACATTTATCTTACCCCTAAGGATGAACGAAACCCCTACCATCTTTCCAATTGCAATTACCCCCTCAACTTCGATTTTTTTTTGGTTTGCAAATAACCCCTTCATTTGTCGATAATAAATGTATTTAGCGACACATGGGTAAGTTACTAAAAAGAAAACCATTAGATTAGTCCAAGGCATTCTCTGCAAATTTAATTGTTCAGGGAGGAGGGGAGGTATTTTCAAGTAGTGTGATGGTTCAGGGCGTTTTTTGCAATTTACTCTTCATATCATACATAATGTGATCATTATTTGATTTTTGTTTGATAAGCACCTCTTCAAATGCAAATAGAAAATGCCCCATTATTTGTTGCTAATAAACGTTGTTAGCGGCGCATAACTGAAATTGCAAAAAGATGAGAATAGTTGAGGAGTCCTTTGCAAAATTAATTAACGGATTTGCCAAGATCAATTTATATGCAGAAGATGTTGACGAGACAAATGATGACGAAAAATGTGATTATGAATACCGTAGTGATAGTAGTTATGCGCCTCTTAAAAGTAACGAAGATACTAATAAGATGGTTTCTCGCGATTCCATTAGCTTCTTACGGGGTTTTAGATGTTTCCATTGTTTCTGGTGATGAAGACGTGGCATCGGCTCGACCGTTGATGAAGAATTAACTGCGACATGTGATGGGTAAATTTTTTTGACTTTGAAGGAAACTTGTATTTTTGCCTTTTGGGGGGCTTAGCTGCTTAATTCATTCTTGAGTTGCACGATATTCCACAAGGGTACTCGCTCATTTCTTGGATGGTTCGAGTAATGGTGTTAGGGTTTCTCGAATTCTGGATATTCGGCCACGAGGGAGGTAGAAAATAACGGAGGAATAGTTCATAATCACAGTTACGGTGCATTTTTTAACTGGTTATTTAGATATTTACTTCTAAATAAATTTCAATGATCCTGTCTATCATTTTAACGAAATTGTTGAGTTGGGAAATTATTTTCTAGGGTTTCAGTAATTACAGAAATCTTAGATGCTCTCCTTGTATCTTTCTGGGTGAACTCCATATTTGGGTTAGTATTTAGTTTACATCATTGTGGTTGGCAATATCTAATCATTATGACTAGATATTTACGTTAATACTGAAATTTTGTTTTGAGGGTTCAAATAATTTAGTTTCTTGTTTGTTAGTTTTTTCTTCTGAATAAAATTTTGTTTATTGACAACATTTGTCATGGAAAATATGGAATATTAAGCCCGTTTGATAGCATGGAGCGGTAAAATTTGCTTGGAAAATTTTGGCACCACCCCAAAGAAAATTTTGTTATGTCAAATCCTGAAAATGTGCATTGGTGTGATATTTAAGTGTAAGTTGGCAAGATTTGCCAACCAAATAAAGGCGCTATAAAACATGCCAAAAATTGCAAATCAAATAGATAAACTTTAAAAGATTCCCAGTATGCAACTAAACCCTATCGAAAAGACCCGGACATATTTCTCAAATTTTGGTGTGTTTGTTACAAATTTGCCTTTTACACCCTCCTAAAACGCGTCATCGAAACTTGTAATTTCTAGCTTTTTACTTTCTTACCAACATCAAAAAAAAGAAAATTCATGCCAATTTTCAATCGGTTCGTCAGGAGTAAAGATATGCTCCTATATTTCTACGTGAACCACCGGGTGCAACATTTTTCATTTTTTTTTTAAGTTTCTTATTTTTTTTGTTTTTAACAATTGATATAAAAACAGTTTTTATATTAAAAGAAAAGAGTTTTCATATTAATATAAGAAAACTATTTTTTAATTAAAATTAAACGGCCTTTTAATTAAAATTAAATAGCTTTTTATTAAAATTAAAAAAATATATTTCATTCATAAATAGAAAAAACTATGTTTACTAATAAAAAAACTATAAAATAGTTTTCTTTTTTAATTAAAAACAACATTTTTTTATTTTAATAATAAAAAAACCTATTTAATTTGATGTCTTAGATTCGCGATTGATTAGTATCATCGCTGGCGCATACCCACATTCAACAAATGATGTGGGTCGGAAACATGGGTCCGCGTCAGCGGTACTAATCAATCACGATATTCGTGATTGACATGATATCATGATTGATAAGTGTCGCTGTCACATTCAACAAATGATGTGGGTCCGAAAATGTGGTACTAATTAATCGCGATATTTTATTGACATGATATCGCGATTAATTAGTGTCACTGACTGGGGCCCACATTCCCGGATCCACATCTTTTCTTGAATGTGGGTTCGTGCCAGCGACACTAATCAATCTCGAATCTAAGACATCAAATTAAATAGTTTTTTAAATTAAAATTAAACATTTTTTTAATAACAAATGATGTGGGTACGCGCCAACGACATTAATTAATCGCAATATCATGTCAATAAACATAATATTTTTTATTTATGAAAAAAAATATTTTTTAATTTTAATAAAAACTATTACTTTAAAAAAAACTGTTTTTTTTAAGTAATAGGAAAACTGTTTTTTTTAATATAAAAAACTATTTTGATATTAATTGTTAAAAAAAAAAGGGAGAATGCGGTCGCGAGGGGGGATAATTGGCGGTTCATCTAAAGTTTCTCTAAATATAGTATGTATTGTGTAAAGTTGAAAATGAATACAAGGGACACTTGGTGGTGTTGAGTATTGACACGTGACAAACTATGTATGATTCCTAATCAATTGAAAACTCAAGATTATAGTGGAGTATAAATTCATTTTCTTAACTATGGACTAATAGAGAACTAGAGTATAATGTATAAGTTATCTATAATAATAAACGCAACCTCCGGGAGGTAAAACGTGTATTTATGTATTTTTGTTCACTATTTTCTGCTACATACTCTTGAACATAAAAAAAAGGTCATTGCAAAGTTGGCGCCATGCGGAGCTATGCGGAGGTTGGGGTCGGCAAGTGCCGCACCCAAAATTTTGAAAACCAAACATCCACTCCTAAATATTTTGAAAATTATGTATAATGCCCTCTTAAAATTTCAATAATCAATTATAAGTCTATATATTTTGGTGATAATTTAGTAATCGCTTTCAACATACATGCAAAATTTCAAGTATGTCCTTATAACCATTTTTAATCAGTTCAACATTCAAGAAATGATTGAATACTTTTTTTCTAATATTCATTAGTATGTAAAATTTTAACCTTCTTTTTTACCTTTTATATTGAAATTGTATTATACATCTTTGAACTAAACTCATCATAGAGTTGGTTTTCGGTCGGTAAATGGGTCATACCAATATCATACTAACTTTGAAATCATCAAAATAAAATTACTAGTTTTACCAGTCGGTACCCTAGGCCATAAACCAAAATCAAACCATGTGGTACATTGGTAAAATCGATTTTTTGAAATTTACGGTAATTGCGGTAAAATTGATTTTTCAAAAATATCGAAGAATTTGGTGGTTTCGATTTCGGTAAATTAAAAATGTAAACCATTCCCACTATAAAGAAGCAAATATGCCTACAGTTTTATAGACCAGACATTTATATTTCTCTCCAAATCTAGTGAGCCATTTCAGTGGACCTTAGAGATTACCTAAACGAATGAGCAAATTTGTCTACCCTCTGATTCGAACATTTCCAACCAACTATTTTTTAGGTTCAGGAATTAATCATGCTACAAATTTAAATCAAGAACTTTCCTTATGATATTTTCCAACATAAAAACAATACACAAGCCAAGAACAACTATCACTAGCAGCACTATTTTGCATTCAAATATCCTGACTAAACATATTCATTGATATTGCAAATATGTTGAATAATTGAAACACTCCATGTTAACCTTAGAGCATGAAACCATATGAAAGGTGTTGAACCAAGATGAAACTTGATCTAAGTTCAATAAATTTCAGATTATTTAATCTTTTCACAATTTAACCCCTAATACAGAAAAGGCAAATAACTAAAATCCCTTGGACAAAACTCAAACCTAGCCTCAAAACCTAGCTTTAAATAAGATGTCCCTCTCTATATATACATTAACCTCAACAATAATAAATGTCTTTGTTTTCTATTTTGAGGTGTAAACAAAGCTGTAGACAAGTACATACAATTTGATATTGAAAAGGAAAAAAAAGTACCCATCGGAGTATGTATTCTCACATATATTCTGGCTTAAACATATGCGTTAATAATTTGATGTAGTGATGAAAAGTGAAAAAAAAGAGGGCGGCTTTGAGGGAGAGGCTGGAAAAGGCAGAAAAATATTAAGAAGTTACCGTTTTGTGATGTGCGGTTGGTTATGGCCAGAGGATTATATGTGTGGTTTGGTTGTGTACCCGATCTTATGATGGTGGTTGATATAGTGATGAGAAGAGTATAAAATGAAAAGTAAGTAGGGTTTGTATCTTTTATACTAAAAAAATTAATGGAGTAGATGAGTTCAAAAAAGGAAGGGTATTGATTAATATAGTATATATATTATTTTTATTATAGTTTTTATCTAAAAATTAGTATGGTAATATGCATTAAGTTTGGTACGGTATTTTGATAATATACCATATGATAATATACGGTAATTTGTGATACGGTATTTCGGTTTTTCATTTCGGTGCGGTAATGTCGGTAAATCGGGTTTTAAAATGCTAAAACCAAAACCAACCACAAAAAATTCGATAATTTCGATTTCGGTAAATAAAAAATATAAACCATTACCACTAATTTTTGGTACAAAATGGTACGGTACGGTACGGGTTTTTACTGTACCGCAAACACCCCTAGCTCAGCATAACTCATCTAAGTTTTAAATTTAGCCATTAATGACGTTATAAGGCCTTTTAGGATTTTTTTCCCAAATGCAGACTTTTAATTTGGACCGAAATTATATGTATGTGGACACCCACATGTATGTATTGTATTTAGTAGTGCCCCACCCAACAAAAATTACTGGCTCCACCACTTATATCATACTCCATTAGTCCGATATATCTAGGGCAGTTTGAAAAACCAATGTGTTAAGCAAATATTGTTACTCGTGTTATGTAAGGATGGAGCACGAAAACTCATATTGTTAGTCAGGGCTAACTTAAATCCTAAATGGGGCCCTAGTCAAATATTAAAATTAGGAGTATTTTAGTATATATTCAGTAAATCCTATAATTAGCGTAAAATCTAAATATTTTCTCTTGAATTGAATTTTTCCTGCCTTTTGAGATGAAAAATCGTTAATAATATTTTGTATTCAATAGTTTCTATGATATCCTTTTCAATTGATGATATGACTAACCCACTCAATCTGTTTTTTGATATTGTAAATCTCATCTATGATTTTTTTTATTTTCAGCTTTGAAAAATTTATTTTCTATTGTAAATAATATTTTATGATTAGAAAATGTTAAGGAATGATGGAACGTGATAGCACAACATCCAAACGAAACTTCATTTGAGTGCGTATATTTAACACCCTGAATTTTTGTATATTTAATATTTAATTAATTCGAGAATTTTAAATTACTTGTGTGTTGTAATTTTAATTGAATTAATTATGGCAATATATATATTTAAATATTAATCGGGGAGTGAATGGTTAATGTTTAGGGAAATTTATTTACTAAGTGAATAGTAATAATTTTATTACATCATTTCAAGTATTAATGACGAGGTATACATTTATCACAGCCGGGAGTCAGTATAGACTAAATTGGGTGTGAGATAAGAATTTTTATAAATTAATTCGGATGCCAATTCTGAGTGCGCGGTTGAGTCCGGATGAGTCGAGATAGTCAGAAAAGAGTACCCGGGGGTAGTAATTGGGTCTCGGGGTATTTTTGGGCATAGTCGGACCCACACGGGGTGAGTTGGGCCACTTTCATTAAGCTCATTTGGTGAAAAACGGGATTGAGGGTTTTAACCTAAGTGAGGGATTAGGAAATCAGCAGCCAACACAATTCTAAGCCTAGGGCTTGAGAGAAAAATTGGGGGAAAGCTTAGCAAAAGCTAATTTGGGAATTTTGGAGCCAAATTGAGGGACTACGCCAACGGATTCGACACTACGAACACTTACAGGCAAGTGGTTAACTGTTGCGATTTCTAAATTTATGATAATCAATTCATATCATAGTGATGTGTAAACCAAAATTCGTTTTGGGGATAAATGGGTAAAAAATGGGGGTTTTGTTCATGAAACTATTGAATGAGATTCATAGTAAAAATGGTTGTGTTGAACATATCTGAGTATGGATGTTTAATTCGAATAAGAATTCGGAATATAAACACGGAAAAATCTGGATTTGGAATTTGGGTTGTAGAACAAGATTGATGAATTTTAATGGAAAACCCATTTCGAAAATTGTGAGATAAGTTGATAAATTTATATACTAGAGGGTGTATAGGATGTATAGGATCCAAGCTCATATGATTATGTGATGGGATGACTTGGTCAGGGGTTGAAATTAAGGTTTACAAACCTTGAATTTTCGTTAATGGCATAATGCAGTGGGGAAGAAGAGCTGCCCAGGAAGGATCGATCGATCGATCGAGGGCCAACGATCGATCGACGGTCCCAGGAACTTGACAGTTCGGCCAGTTTGTTTATAATGAGGATTTTATTGAAATTTTAATCCCTTACTTTTATTTGGTGATAAATTTATATGGGATACATATTTCCTTAACAATTATAGGGTGATATAATTGGGTTTAGAAGGGTGTGAACGGTATGTCATGAGATGAACGAATTTGGAGAAATAATTCATAATTATTGATAATGGGCCGAGGAATAATATTCGGGTATTGTAGTTGGGTGACGCTACATTATTAAAGGAATTGAGGGAAAATATTTAATTATGGACCAAGTGGGCGAGTCCGGGTACATTGATAATTATAGGTAAATATAATTGGGGAGTTTATGGAGATGTATGTGTGACACATTATGGGCGAAGATGTGGGAATGAAATTATGAGAGGTAAAACGGACCAAATGAGCGAGTCCGGATAGGTTGGTTAAGTGACACCAAAGTACTTAATTAATTATTGAGAGAGAGTAATTAGTTTGGAGTCGGAACATAGACTCGAGAAATGTTGAGGTACGGGCCAAGTGAGAGGGTCCGGGGATAATGGTTGGGTGACACCAAGTTATTAAATTAATAAGAGTGATAATTAATTTAATTAGAGTCGGATTTTAGACTCGGGTAGGATTAAATTAATAAGAGTGATAATTAATTATATTAGAGTCGGATTTGTGTTAATTAATTAATGTGCAAATTAATTAAATAAGAGTCGGATTGTAGACTCGGGTAAGTATTAAATTAATGGGTGTAATAATTAATTTAATTAGAGTCGGGGTGTAGACTCGGGTAGTTATTAAATTAATAGGTATGTAAATTAATTTAATTAGAGTCGGATTGTAGACTCGGGGAGGTATTAAATTAATAAGTGTGTTAATTAATTTAATTAGAGTCGGACGATAGACTCGGGGAGGTATTAAATTAATATGTGTGTTAATTAATTTAATTGGAGTCGGGTGATAGACTCGGAAATGTATTAAATTAATAAGTGTGTCAATTAATTTAATTGGAGTCGAACCATAGACTCGGGGAAAGTATTATATAAATTGAAGTGTGAGTTAAATATATTAGATTCGGACCATAGACTCGGGAAGACGATAAATTATTAAGTGAGAAAATTAGTTACGTTGAGTCGGGCCAGAGACTCAGGAAATTACAGGCAGTGTACGGGATTTTTAGTACACGGTAAAGCTGGGGTTTATAATATATATATATATATATATATACGGTGTAGCGATAGTATATATATACGTGTATATATTGTGTGTGATATTAAATATATGTGACTAGATATTTAGTCAATTTATATACTCTAATGCTATCAAGGGAGGTTGCACGATGTGGGTGAATCCCCTAGCTTGAGGAGTAGGGCGAGTATATCCCCAGGTCATAGCGTCCGGTATATATGGGTGAGGGATTAATCTCACTTTCAGGGAAGGAATATGACCGCCTCCACTTCGTTTATATTTTGGTCCAAGTTGGTGAGGGATTCCAACTTGGGGAAACTAGGTTTTATGAGCACACCTAGTGGGATGGCATTTTAGAGGAAATCATCCGGCGAGGGTAAACTCTAAGGGATGGATATATGTATGGTATATGTGTGGATTTTGTGGCAAGGGTACGTATATAATGGTAGTAAATATTATATACGGGTAATAATACAGTGTGTGATATATTTACTTTATATAACTTGTGGTACGGTTATATATTACTATTTAAGAGGAATTAATTAAGTTAATTGTGAAATAACTTATAATTCAGGAAATCATCCGGCGAGGGTATACTCTAAGGGATGGATATATGTATGGTATATGTGTGGATTTTGTGGCAAGGGTACGTATATAATGGTAGTAAATATTATATACGGGAAATAATACAGTGTGTGATGTATTTACTTTATATAACTTGTGGTACGGTTATATATTACTATTTAAGAGGAATTAATTAAGTTAATTGTGAAATAACTTATAATTCAGGAAATCATTATACTTGGGTTAGAGTAGTATGGCATGGGAAGGTTATAGGAAGACTAGTTAGACGGGGTAGCACAACTAGGTGGGGTTAAGATAACCGGTAGGTGTGCACAATAGTGGAGGGGTGAGAATATCCACAAGGGAGTGCGACACTAAACTTAAATATGAAGCGCATTCATGCATTTCAAATTACTGCAGTTAATTCACTTGCTAAATATTTTCAAAATGTTTTGGGTTCTAACCCTTGCTATAAAACTATTTTCAAAACCTTTTAGGTGTCCAGCCACAGGGACGCCATGGTTGATATTCTATTCCAGGAACACGGAGCTACGACATATGTGGATGCTAGAAGGAGTTTTGATTAGACGCATCATTCATTCATTCCTAGAGTAGGAATCTTGTATCAGTTTCAGTTATATTTAGGGGTTGTCGGCCAGACTTCTCGGTACAGATTTCAGGTGTAATTTATTCAGGTGTTGAATATTTGTATTGGATTATTTCTTTGGTGGCCGGTGATTTATTCGACAAGTTATGTAATTATAATTCAGTTTATTTTCATTCAGATGTGTGAATGGTTTATACTTTAATTCTGCATGTACAGTTTTGTTTAATTAAAAAAAAATGGCACCAGTTTTTGGAATACTAGGTGGTTAGTAAGTTTTAAAAAAAGTTTTCGACAGTGATGTTAAGGATGATCCAACTGGGATTCCTGTTTTAATTTGGTATAGGACTGATCACTCAGTATTTTATTAGGCGGGGTGTCACAATATATTATATTTCAACTATAAATGATAAACCTGCAAATCTGAAAGAAGGAAAAAAATTTACCCAAATGTGAATATTAAATTTAGAGGGAAATATAAAAATATTAAGAGAATCAAGAATGTGAAATGTAAAATGTTTATAAGAGAGAGCTTGTTCAATCAACAATGGAGTTCTCCCCCCACCCCACCCCCCACAGATTAAATATTATTTTATGTTTATGAAGGGAGAAAGAGAGAGAGATGAAATTGGGGGGGGGGGGGGGAATTGAGTTTTTGTTGGGAGATGAGAGAAAAAGATGACGAAGAGAGGAAGGAAGTGGATGAAAATGAAAATGATAGGCGAACACAAAAATAGGACACAAAAGTGTGACACAGTTGGCGTGTCACACCCACATTAACTCGTGTCTGGGTTCCATTATCGTTGAGTGCAAACACAAACCAATATGGGTACGACATTTCAATTGTGTCACACTTTTTTATCATATTTTTGTGTCATCGTAGCATTTTTCGAATGAAAATGACCTGTGAGTTTTGACATGTGACATATCTCAAATGCCAAATAAATAGAGTTCCAATCAATCATTATCTAGAAAGTAGGTGCAAGTGGGTACTTTCTTTAATTTTACTCATCTTCACATATAGCCCGCTAAACCAACCTCCACATATTTTGTTTTATTACTCGTATAGATGTGCGTTTTTCATTCTTTTATGGCTACCTTTTCTCCTTATAAATAGGGAGTGGGTGGTTTATTTACAGTAAATCTCTACAATTTAGGAGCAAAGGGATAAAGATGGGGAGTGTAGGCCCCTTAATCAATGTGTGCTTTAGGTGAAAATAATTTTTCCAAAAACAAACTTTTTCAATTTTAATTCACACCAGTTTTGTGAACCAATTTCGATTAACCCAATTTTATCTTGTTAACCCTAAAACATGCATTTAATGTGATTAAGTAAGTAAAATAAATCAAGTCCACAAAATATGCAATGCCTATGTTTGAGGAAACCACTAAAGGAAAAAACCTCGGACGACCCAAGCCAAACAATCACTTTGATGCGGTTTTACAAAGTATAGAGAGTAGACTTATGCAAGGACTCGATACCCCACAAGCTTTGATGCTCTTATATGCTTCAACCGCTCCTCCATAGTGCAACGCATAATCCTTCCATGCCAGATCCACAACACACGAGTCCACGTGCACCTCAGTACTAACCGAATAGCTTTGGCAACCGCGTACAATTCGAAACACGAAATACATTGCTTCTTCATCGCAAAACTCGATGAAACAATGTTCAAAGAGATGAACAACTCTAGACTGTGCTAAACACAAGATATCTATAGCATATGTCTATGAAACATCGTCTCTTGAAACACAAAAGATGTATTTAGACTTGAAAAGCCATTGTAAATGAGTGCAGAAAAATGTAACTATTATGTTCTGTAATTTTGGTTCTACACACCCGAACTCTGAGAGAAAACTACCTTAAATAAAAAATCTTAAGTCGGCAGGTCATTAGAATGAGATGTGTTTGTCGTTCGAACGATATAGCGATCTCGTTAGAACGAGATGTCCATATTGCTGAACGACAGTCACATAATGTTTAAACGACTGTTAAAGTCGTTTGATCCTTCTAAACACAAGGGAAAAATCTACACGACTCTAAAATATGTTTATCTTAGAATAAACAAAGTTAAAAGAATTTAAAATCATTTTTAACCTTTTAAAATTATTTTCAAACAAAATAACATCCTTAAAATATTTTTCGAGTCCCATAAACATTATGTTTTTATACCTAAGAGTATCTCGGAATGCAATATGATACGAAGATGTGATATGTGCACCAATAAATATGGCATGATCTAACTTTGAAGCTTGGCAGTTGTGTTTTCAAAACAACACGTCATAGAATATGTGGGAATCGTGACAAGTAAAAATCTATCTATGACTCAAATTGGTTTTTGTCCGGAATAATGCCAAACATATAAATTGACACTATTTGGAAATTTGTCTTTGCATTGAGAGATTATAGGAAATAAGAGAGAGAATACAGAGAAAAGGTGGAGTTCCTAAATGCTCTTGTGCGAGAGGTCAGCATGTATATATAAATTACAAGGATCCTATACATCATGCTTCCTACATTACCCATTCATCACACCTAATTCCAGGCCTTAAAAACATTTTTTTCAATTTTTTTATTTCACACTGTGACACCCCGCCCAATTAAATATGGGGTGATCAGTCCTTTTTAAAATTTATAACAGAATGTTCGGTTGGTTCATTCTTAGCATCATTGTCGAAAACTTAAATTCAATTAATTACCTAACATTTAATTAAGCTAGTGTCAAAATATTTCCCAATTTAATTTGAGACAAATTCAATTAATTTCTGAACATTGAATTATAAACCACACACAATAAATGAATGCTGATTGAATTAAATATTGAATAATTAAGACTGGATAAAACCTTCAAGTTCAAGGTCACAAACAAAACCAAAATAAATACTCAATCCAACATAAAAGAACTATAAAGGAACTGAGTACAATCCTGTTAATAATGATGGGCGAGACATGCCCGAACTGAAGCATCTGAACTAGGAACTGAATAAAATGAGAGAAGCGTCTAATCTCAATGACCCGCAACTTTCACAACAACTGCAGCTCGGCAAACCATCCAAGTATCTAGAACCGGTGTCCCTGTGGCTAGGCACATGTACTAATACATATATATTGAAAAAGAGAGAAGAAATACAAGAAATGGGTCAGAGCCCGAGGTGTAAAAATGATTTAACAAGTATTTAAAATTGGTTCTTAACACAAGTCTTATACGCATGTTAGTTATTGAACTCTCACATGTGTTTCTCATCTCTCATCTATTGTGCACGCTTAACGTACATATAATCTCCCCCTAGTTATACCTCCCAGTCTAACTAGTCAGAAACCGTACTAATACTAACTATGCTCACTAGTAGTATTCCCGTATCTCCCATACAATACGCTATCCAGATAGTTTATCTCACATACTAAGTTTTATTATTCACCGTTTGAATGATTAATCTTTTATCTACTAAGATTATTTTATTTCTCATTTACAATTTATCTACTATTCTCATAAAGTAGAAAGTTACCCAAGTACACTCATATATATATATAGTCTCATCATTCCTATATATATACACTAATCCTGCATCCTTAGGTTAACACCACTTGGTGCAATATAATGATTATTATTATTACCAAGTCTATTAATTTCACATAGTAGAAATATTCACAAGTTCATATATATATATATATATATATATATATATATATATATATATATATATATAGTCACATCATCCCTATACATATATATATACTAATCCTGCACCCCCGGGCTAAGACCCATTAGTGCACCTACCAAGAAAATCCTGCATCCCCGGGTTAGCACCCATTAATACACCTATCAATAATAATCTAGCACCCCCGGGCTATTACCCATTAGTGTGCCTATCAAGAGAATCTTGCATCCCCGGGTTAACACCCATTAATGCACCTATCAACAATAATCCAGCACGCACCCCCGGGTTATCACCCATTAGTTCTATTATCAATAATATCACATAATAGGCATACACAAGTCCTATTAAAAGTTATAGGTATTTCCCCAACTTACATATACACTCCTCATACGTATACGTATAGTATAAATATTTAGATTACTATCTCTCTCGTAATCTCCAAGGTACATTCTCTCTATACCGAAATAATTAAAGTATTAAGCCTCACATACTTTTCTCGAAATCCTTTCTTGCTTCAGTTTTTTATCGGACACTTTCTCTCACTCCAAGAAATCGTAAACCCAAATTTGGACTCAAAGAAAATCCCTAAAAATTTTCGTCGTCGCTCGAACCAGATGAGTTGTCGCTTGAACCAGAAATCGATCTCGTTCGAACTAGAAGCAGATGTCGAGCGAACGACTTCCAAGTGTCGTTCGAACGACTTCACGCGAGATCCCTATCTCGCGCGAACGACTTCGCGCGAGATGTCCCTGTTCGTCTTCTTGCCCAGATTTCCAGCATTTTCACCATTTTTTACCCTAAAAACCTCTAAGATTTTATCACCCAACACCTCATCATCAATCCCAATTAAGCCATAGCATTTTATATAACATTCCTATCATCCTAGGGTCATTAATTCGTCATCAATTTTCATAATTATATTAAATCCTCAAATTAGTTCATATGAACCCTAGTTTCCAAAATTTCAATTAAAGAACCTAATCAATTAAGATTCGTTCATCAATATGTAATTCAATTTCATGATTAATCCTCTACATACATGAAGGAATTCCAACCACTAATTAACCCAGTCTTTAATCATAATTTAAATCTCCAATTTTCACCCAATTAACATGTAAATCATGATTAATTTCATCTACACTAACATGAGCATGATTATTGCTAAAAGAAAGCAAGTAATAAACACTTACCTCGAATGTGACAGTCTGATCCGTTGGTGATGTTGGTATATACGCAATCCTCTCTTCACAATCTATGCGTTGGTGGTCACGGTTGTGCAAGGTGAGGATAATTGGGCCTTCCCTCTTAGAGTTTGGTTCTCCCTCACACCCTCTATGGCCGTTCTTTCCTTCCTGTGTCTCACAACCCTAAAAGACTTTTCTTGGCTGATAAAATAACTCCCAATTTTCGTCCATTAATTAAACCCAAAAATACAATTTATCAAAATGCCCTCTCGGGATGCCGGTTAGGCCTAAAATTCCCCTGGGACCCAAACTAAACACCCGGGTATACTATTTTGACTATCTCGACTCTCCCGGACTCAACGGCACACTCAAAATGACCATATGAGTTAATAAAAATAAATTCTCTTTTTATTTTATTCAATTAGTCCCGACATGACTAACACGCGTGTCAGACTTAAATTACCAAACTGTCGTATTTCTCACTTCCCACAATTTATCAAATGTTATAATTCCATATTACATATCACACAGTAATATTCAATAATTCTCAACAATAAGTATTAATCCTTGGCACGCTAGTTAATAATTATTTTAATTCGGACTAATAACAAATTAATTTCTCTCATTTTAATTTAATTAATCCAACAACAATAATTAATCGCATACTTATTCCCATAATAATAATTAATCACATAATTATTTAAATCGTCAAAAATATGGGGTGTTACACACACCTAGTATGGGATTTTAAGTTTAAGCCTATCATTTAGCCTAAGGAGTTTTAGAGTTTAGGGACTCTTATAAACGACTTCTAACCTTTGAATTTAGTTATTAGGAGTATTTTATCATATTATTCATTCCTTGTAAGGCTAAGAAAATAAGAGGAATATCTGGGAGAAAATGTAATACATTCTTGTATTTAAATTTCCATAGAAAGTTTGTTATTTTTCGGTTTTTCCATTGAAGCTTGTTCTTATGCATGCCTTACGTTCTCTATCTTTGGTAATATTACTTTTATACTTTGTTATCATTATTTATCTGCTAAATTTCTAGAGATTTAGGGAACATGAACCTAACCTAGGTATGAGAGTTAGATATAAAGTTAGACATAATCACATATATATATATATATATATATATATATATATATATATATATATATATATATATATATATATATATATAATTACTAGGGTTTGATATGTTGTTGATACTAATATTATAGGTCTCTTAACTCCATTTTTCATAGGCAAATGGAGTGTTTGAGGATAATAATATATGTGTCAACAATCTTGTCATTCACGTTAATTTACTTTTTGACAAAATATCAGGTGGAGTAATATTCTCACATATTTAGTGCTTTAATTTAATTAATGTTTTCTTTTAATTAAATATATAATTATAAAAAAAATTGTATCTAACAAAAATACCTACGGTTCGAGCTCCATTTTTTTCAAATAGTTTTTTTTTCTAAACTATAAATTTCAGTTTTATCTTTCGTTTAAATTAATTTTGCACTTGCTAGTCAGGTTTCCTTAGTCAAGTAGAAAGTTTCCTAAAAATCAATCATTTTTTCTTTTCTTTTCGAGAGTCGTCACAAAGATTTTATAAGCCAACCTTGTCGTTGTCGTCATGGTTTTCGTCTTATTCTTTGCGAATTCGACCCCAGCAAACCGACTATTACTTAAGCGATTGACTCGTACTTGAGCCGTAGGCTCACGCGTAGCACACACATTATGCATCATGTCATGACCTCATGCGAAGGTTGTATTTAAACCTAGTGGAGGTAAGTTAGAGAAAATGCAACACTGTGCGTGGCAGCATACCAGGGACGAACTGATAGATTGTACAATAGGAGGGTCAAGTCGAGCACTCTTAAAGCGGGGGACTACGTGTTAAAGATAGTGCTCTAGAACGGAAACAAATTAGAGGTAAGTTGGCATGGTCCATACCGTATTTCTACAATTGTTTGACCAGGTACTTATCGTCCCCATGGAGTGTTGATTACTTAAGGAAATACTATCAGTAATTATTTGAAATGTAATCTTTCAGTATTTTTGTAACTCGTTTTTCACCTTTCACTAAAGAAAACCCAATTCATTAAAAGTTAATTTCCTCTCCATGTTTTATTTTTATCTTTTTCAGGAGTGGGAGGTTTACAATCTCAAACAATACTAGTCACTCACTAATTAACCGCATACTACTGGTACTAAAAATAAAAAACTTCACGTATGGATTCGTCTTTGACAAATAACGAACAAAAAGTTCCAATCATAAAACTTAATGTATGACTCTTCAATATCAATAACGAGAAGTTTTACAAGATCGAATTAAGGAAAATTCCTAAAACATTTGGTCGCCAATGGTAACTAACGTCAACACTTGGTCAAAATGAAAAGATCCATTTGAGCAACCACAAACATGTTAGTAAAAGTTAAGGCAGGATAATTTGTGTTTGTCTGAACTGGTAACTAGTAAGGCAGAGTAGTCAACTTAACACCGACCACCTAATTGTTAGACTAAACTACTGGTAGGCCACAATCATACAATAAAATAATTTAACTTTCATTAAAGGGCAAATTTTCTATTCAAATAATTTGTTATCTTTGCATCATTACAAGAAAATGATCATCAATCACTAGTACAAGGAAAAATAAAAAAACATAAGTTGCTTAGTTCATCAGTCCTTTTCCAGTAGCCTTCTCCATGCCAGCAGGAGGAATATCCAATGGAAAAGAAAGAACGGTTGATCTCAATTCCCTGAGTCAAGACTAACTACTGGAATTGGGCTTGTCCACCAAGTGCAGAGACCGACTTAACACATCGTCTTCGTGCAGACCATAATCCCTCAGTATTTTGTGACCAGGATAATGGGGATGGCATATGTAGGTATCAATGTAGTATCCATCTTAAATAGATGATTAGGTTCGTACAAGCATCCCTGATTATGCTGATGCCATAAAGTGTTTTCCCTTGACACCTTCAAGACAGTGAGATAATTAATCCATCCCCATTTATAACCTTATCTCTGGGCTTGTTCCAGCTCTTCGCCCATGTGTGCTAAAGTTTTATTACAACCATCCATCTATATAGTACGTGGCTACTTATAAAAGTGGTAAGTGAGACAATCAACTTTCTCATTCAGTCTATTAATGGCGGTCGACTATTTATTTATCAGACTCGCTTTGTTGGCCAAAGCATTTTTTGTTCTCTCTTACTCAACAGATGGATGATCAACAATGACATGTCTAGAAAACTGCCCCCCCTTTGACTTTATCAGTCTCTTTAACTCCTCCATCAATCGAGCATTCTTTTGCTCAACAAATGATGCACCCTCACTTTAATTGGCGCTAGCAGCCTTCTTTATACCATCAAGTTTATGCATCAACATGTTATTTTTCTTGCTCTAAGGGGCTGGCCATTTTTTGAGCACTTTTTACCACATTATTTAACACGAACTATTTTTTGGCAAACGCCGATAACAACTCTTGTAATTTCTTGTCAAAGCCACTATCACTCCAGAGAAAGGCGATTTTGTTCGGGGATTTTGTTGTAACCTAAAATAATATGATTAACTGGACCAATAAAAAGGTAACACCTGTGATCTTACTCATGGGTCCAGGATCGACAAACAAACATGGTCGACACTATTATATCTCTGGCTGACATGCTAGTCGACTACCCTCATGAATATGAACATACATTAATGTGGACAGGTAAGACTATCAATAGTCACATGCACATACATGTGAAGAATATTCAGCTGCAAATTATAATGTAAAGATGTAAATACCTAATGTGTAAATGTATTCCATATCTTCGTCTTCATGCTACTTATCGAATGAGAAAACATAACGCGCCAAAAGTTGCCAAAATCGATCTTGTTTGAAATTCGTTCGAAGTTGTTCTAACGAGGTATATGCACTCATTCAAACGATGACCATATGTCGTTATAACGACTTCGCTAATTTTTTAAAACATTAAAAAAATATATTTTCTTTTCGAACAAGTTTTAAAATACCCCTGAATATAATGATAGCACGAAATCAATCTCATAAACCTTCTGCTTATGTTGGAGGGACGAAACCAAATCTTTGATCTTTTATTGTCACGTTCGTTCACTAACTTGTCTTCACTTAAAGTCTTGAGATTGTACATGATAGTGAAGTGGGGTCTAATGAAAAATGTCAAACTAAAATATAGTGAGGAATCATAAAACTTACTCTTACATTTATTACTTAATTTAATGCTCTTAAATAACGGGGTATTACAACGTATTTGCCCTAAAATAAATAATTTCAACTTACACTAATGTATTAACACCTAAAATAGAAAAAAACTAATTCGCAATAAATTCAATTTTATGGGATGTGAGAATTAAAATCCAAGGAAACCATCGACAAAAAAATAAATTCCAACAACTTACCTCAAACATGGTCTAGTAAAAACAAAATAAACATGTATTTTAGCCCCCGACTTAAAACCCTGCCTCAATAAACAAATATATAGATTCTCATCATATTTTCATCTTCAACCGCAAATACCTAATTTATTTATTTCCTTACCAGTTTTACCACACATCACATATTTTAAAAAAATAATGCTTAATTCTTATAATAACATTAACTAGACACATAGGATCCATCAACAGCATGTGCCATATCATTTTTCAACAATCTCTTAGAAAACGTCCGTTAGTATCAATGCGAACGTGGCACTATCAACTCGTTAATCATGCATATCCAATTAATGTGAGCTTTTCGTTAAATTTGAATGAACTATTTCGGAATAGACAAACTTTTATCAACTCAACCACTTAAGTTGACTAATAAAAACAAAATAAACATGTAACTTCCGCGCTTTAAAAAAACTTATCCAAACAAACAAATAAGCAATACTTATATCATTTTCACCTTTAACCACCGACACCTAATTTACCTCCTACCATTTCCATCCCCTCATCTCCCTTTTCTAAATACAAAATTGATGAGTCCAACTCCAAACAATACAATAAACACACATATTTATTTATTTAATAGAAACCCATTAATTATTTTTTTGTTTAATTTTATAACACAACGCATTTCCAAAAATAATATTCAATTATAATACTGGCATTAGTCCAAGTTTAGTGACATTATCTGGACACATAAGATCCATTATCAGCATATGACATGTCAACATTTCTTAATGATCTCGTACAAATTATGAGTTAACCGCGGTGCTGATGTGACACCGATAGCTCACAATCACGCGTGTATGAATGGGGTAAATAACTAATTAACGCGACCACTTAAGTTAACTAATAAAAACAAAATACACAAGTAACTTATCTCCCCTTCTAAAAAAACTTTACCTAAAACAAGCAAACACCACTTATATCCCATTTTCACCTTTAATCACCAATACCTAATTTACCTCTTTACCATTTCCATCTATTCCTCTCCATTCCTAACCTTAATAATGATCACTCCAACTTCAACCCAAAATAACAACTAACCCATATCGAATATTTGATAATGTGAGTTACACCACTAGCTTCTTCAATTCATTATTTCATCATTTATTGTGATGTTTAACACTAATTCTTACGTGACACTGTTACTTGAGCAATCACTCATGTCCAATTTCCATTACTGTTGAGTGAACTATTTCTTATAGACAAAAACTAATTATTCTACATTAGTTTTTATTTATCCAGTTAACTTA
The DNA here is from genome assembly GCA_949130495.1 of Sambucus nigra. Taxonomy (NCBI): domain Eukaryota; kingdom Viridiplantae; phylum Streptophyta; class Magnoliopsida; order Dipsacales; family Adoxaceae; genus Sambucus; species Sambucus nigra. The sequence goes on from OX422214.1 coordinate 94,833,906, forward strand.
TCTAATAAAAAAATAATAAGACAACTTGTCCACTCTTCTTAAAAACAAAACTTGCTATAAAAAATAAATAAATCCCATTTTCATCATTAACCACCAATACCTAATTTATCTATTTACCATTTTCACCTCTCCCCTGTCCTTCCTAAACACAAAACTTTTCACGCCAACTCCAAACCGAACCCAGTAACAAACCCACACATTTATTTATCTACTCATCATCATCATCCTTGCCTTAATCCCATATCGTGGGTTCGGTCATATGGATTCTATCTTTTCATTCTAATTTATTATAAGTAATATTATTATCCAAATTTAATTGTTTATAGATCTCTTTAAACAATTTCATCCTGAAATGGCTTAGGATGCTCCCTTTGTCTTTTACCCTTTATTTTCAATAATCTTTCTCTTGTTATAGGTACATCTACTGGTCTACACAATACTGGTTTACACAGTACATGATTTGTAATCTTTCTCTTAATTGGGAGTTACTCCTAACTTATCTCTTACATAATGGTTTTTAATCTTATCTTTTCTAGTGATTGCTATCATCTATCAGAGCATCCTCATCTCACGAACATGGATACTTTGTTCATATTTTTTTAACGCCCAACACTCTGCTCCATACAGGGGCGCTGGCCTAACAACTGTTCGTTAAAATTTTCCTTTTAATTTATTAGTTATCCTCTTATCGCATAACACCCCACTTTTACTTGTAACATCCTCATTAATATCTCCATTACTCTACATCAATGAACCTAAATAACAAAATTTATTAGTTTGATTTATCACTTTGTTTTCGACCTTTAACATTATGCTATCAGACGCCTCGTTATTAAATTTACATTCTATAAATCCCATTTTATTTCTAATGATTTTCAATCCCTTGGACTCTAAGGAATTTCTTCAAATATTTAATTTCACCGCTAAGGCCTCTTATGAAGTGTCTATTAAAACTGTATCGTCTTCTTGTATGTCTTTAGTAAAAATATAAAATATTATGGTATATAAGTAAGGACTTAATGCTGATCCTTGATGTAGACCCATTTTAATGGTAAAAATATTAGTTTCTTTATAAATAGTTCATACTCTAGTCTTTGTATGATCATACATATCGTCAATTCCCTGAGTCAAGACTAACTACAGGAATTGGGCTTGTCCACCAAGTGCAGAGACCGACTTAACAAATCGTCTTTGTGCAGACCATAATCCCACAGTATTTTGTGACCAGGATAATGGGGATGGCATATGTAGGTATCAATTTAGTATCCAACTTAAATGATTAGGTTGGTACAAGCATCCATGATTATGCCGATACCATAAAGTGTTTTCCCTTGACACCTTCAAGACAGTGAGATAATTAATCCATCCCCATTTATAACCTTATCTTTGGGCTTGTTCCAGCTCTTCGCCCGTGTGTGCTAAAGTTTTATTACAACAATCCATCTATATAGTGCGTGTCTACTTATAAAAGTGGTAAGTGAGACAATCAACTTTCTCATTCAGTCTTTTAATGGTGGTAGACTATTTATTTATCAGACTCGCTTTGTTGGCCAAAGCATTTTTTGTTCTCTCTTACTCAACAGATGGATGATCAACAATGACTTGTCTAGAAAACTGCCCCCCCCCCCTTTGACTTTATTAGTCTCTTTAACTCCTCCATTAATTGAGCATTCTTTTGCTCAAGAAATGATGCACCCTCACTTTGATTTGCTCCAGCAGCCTTCTTTATACCCTCAAGTGTATACATCAACATGTTATTTTTCTTGCTCTAAGAGGCTTGCCATTTTTCGAGCACTTTTTACCACAGGCTTTAACACCAATTGTTTTTTGGCAAACGCCGATAACAACTCTTGTAATTTCTTGTCAAAGCCACTATCACTCTAGAGAAAGGCAATTTTGTTGGGGGACTTTGTTGTAACCTAAAATAATATGATTAACTAGACCAATAAAAAGGTAACACCTGTGATCTTACTCGTGGGTCCAGGATCGACAAACAAACATGGTCGACACTATTATATCTCTGGCTGACATGCTAGTCGACTACCCTCATGAATATGAACATACATTAATGTGGACAGGTAAGACTATCAATAGTCACATGCACATACATGTGAAGAATATTCAGCTGCTAATTATAATGTAAAGATGTAAATACCTAATGTGTAAATGTATTCCATATCTTCATCTTCATGCTACTTATCGAATGAGAAAACATAATGCGCCAAAAGTTGCCAAAATCGATCTTGTTTGAAATTCGTTCGAAGTTGTTCTAACGAGGTATATGCACTCATTCAAACGATGACCATATGTCGTTATAACGACTTCGCTAATTTTTTAAAACATTAAAAAAATATATTTTCTTTTCGAACAAGTTTTAAAATACCCCTGAATATAATGATAGCACGAAATCAATCTCATAAACCTTCTGCTTATGTTGGAGGGACGAAACCAAATCTTTGATCTTTTATTGTCACGTTTGTTCACTAACTTGTCTTCACTTAAAGTCTTGAGATTGTACATGATAGTGAAGTGGGGTCTAATGAAACATGTCAAACTGAAATATAGTGAGGAATCATAAAACTTACTCTTACATTTATTACTTAATTTAATGCTCTTAAATAACGGGGTATTACAACGTATTTGCCCTAAAAAAATAATTTCAACTTACACTAATGTATTAACACCGAAAACAGAAAAAAACTAATTCGCAATAAATTCAATTTTATGGGATGTGAGAATTAAAATCCAAGGAAACCATCGACAAAAAAATAAATTCCAACAACTTACCTCAAACATGGTCGAGTAAAAACAAAATAAACATGTATTTTAGCCCTGGTCTTAAAACCCTGCCACAATAAACAAATATATAGATTCTCATCATATTTTCATCTTTAATAGCAAATACCTAATTTATTTATTTCCTTACCAGTTTTACCACACATCACATATTTTAAAAAAATAATGTTTAATTCTTATAATAACATTAACTAGACACATAGGATCCATCAACAACATGTGCCATATCATTTTTCAGCAATCTCTTAGAAAACATTCGTTAGTATCAATGCGAACGTGGCACTATCAACTCGTTAATCATGCATATCCAATTAATGTGAGCTTTTCGTTAAATTTGAATGAACTATTTCGGAATAGACTAACTTTTATCAACTCAACCACTTAAGTTAACTAATAAAAACAAAATAAACATGTAACTTCCGCGCCTTAAAAAAACTTATCCAAACAAACAAATAAGCACTACTTATATCCCATTTTTACCTTTATCCACCGACACCTAATTTACCTCCTACCATTTCCATCCCCTCATCTCCCCTTTCTAAATACAAAATTGATGAGTCCAACTCCAAACAATACAATAAACACACATATTTAGTTATTTAATAGAAACCCATTGATTATTTTTTGTTTAATTTTATAACACAACGCATTTCCAAAAATAATATTCAATTATAATACTGACATTAGTCCAATTTTAGTGACATTAGCTGGACACATAGGATCCATTATCAACATATGACATGTCAACATTTCTTAATGATCTCGTACAGATTATGAGTTAACCGCGGTGATGATGTGACACCGATAGCTCACAATCACGCGTGTATGATTGGGGTAATGAACTAATTAACGCGACCACTTAAGTTAACTAATAAAAACAAAATAAACAAGTAACTTATCTCCCCTTCTAAAAAAACTTTACCTAAAATAAGCAAGCACCACTTATATCCCATTTTCACCTTTAATCACCAATACCTAATTTACCTCTTTACCATTTCCATCTATTCCTCTCCATTCCTAACCAGAATAATGATCACTCCAACTTCAAACAAAACAAACAACGAACCCATGTCGAATATTTGTTAATGTCAGTTACACCACTAACTTCTTCAATTCATTATTTCATCATTTATTGTGATGTTTAACACTAATGCTGACGTGGCGTTGTTACTTGCGCAATCCCTCATGTCCACTTTCCATTAATTTTGAGTGAACTATTTCTAATAGATTAAAATTAATTATTCCATATTAGTTTTTATTTAACTAGTTAACTTATCTAATAAAAAAAATAATAAGATAACTTGTCCACTCTTCTTAAAAACAAAACTTGCTATAAAAAATAAATAAATCCCATTTTCACCATTAACCACCAATACCTAATTTATCTATTTACCATTTTCACCTCTCCCCTGTTCTTTTTAAACACAAAACTTATCACGCCAACTCCAAACCGAACCTAGTAACAAACCCACCCATTTATTTATCTACTCATCATCACCATCCTTGCCTTAATCCCATAACATGGGTTCGATCATATGGATTCTATCTTTTCATTATAATTTATTATATAAGTAGTAGTATTATCCAAATTTAATTCTTGATAGATCTCTTCAAACAATTTCTTCACAAAATGGCTTAGGACGCCCCCTTTGTCTTTCACCCTTTATTTCCAATAATCTTCGTCTTGTTATAGGTACATCTACCCGTCTACGTACTACATGTTCGTACCGTCTAGGTCTACTTTCTCTTAAATGGGAGTTACTTCTAACTTATCTCCTACATAATGGTTTCTAATCTTATCTTTTCTAGTGATTGTTATCATCTATCGGAGCATCCTCCTCTCACGAACATGGATACTTTGCTCATAATTTTGTACCGCCCAACACTCTGCTCCATAAAGGGGCGCTGGCCTAACAACTGTACTATAAAATTTTCCCTTTAGTTTATTGGCTATCCGTTTATCGCATAACACCCCACTCACTTGTCTCCATTTCATCCAACCAGTTGCTATTCCACTTGTAACATCCTCATTAATATCTCCATTACTCTGCATCACTGAGCCTAAATAATGAAATTTATAGTTTGATTTATCACTTTGTCTTCGACCTTTAACATTATGCTATCAGACGCCTCGTTATTAAATTTACTTCTATAAATCCCGTTTTATTTCTAATGATTTTCAATACCTTAAACTCTAAGGCATTTCTTCAAGTATTTAATTTCACCGCTGAGGCCTCTTATGAAGTGTCTATTAAAACTGTATCGTCTTCTTGTATGTCTTTAGTAAAAATATAAAATATTATGGTAAATAAGTAAGGACTTAATGCTGATCCTTGATGTAGACCCATTTTAATGGTAAAATCATTAGTTTCTCTATAAATAGTTCATACTCTAGTCCTTGTATGATCATACATAACGTCTATAACTTTAATATTACTTAAAGGCATTATTTTTCTACTTAATGCCCACCATATTATATCACTAGATACTCTATCAAATGCCTTCGCTAAGTCTATAAAGACCATGTGTAAATTTTTATTCTTACTTTTACATTTCTCCATTAATTGTCTTAATAAGTATATAGCTTCCGTGGTGGATCTCCCTGACATAAATCTAAATCGGTCATTCGAAATAGTTGACTCACTTCTTAACCTTTGTTTTATAAACTTTTTCCATAACGCTCATTAATCTATCTCCCCATCTTTTAACATCCACCGCTTTATCTCTCATATAGTGATCAACAACAAAACCTACCCCATTTATTCGATTATCTTTCCTTTTCGAATAAAATAATTTACAACCTTCTCTTATCTCTCTAGCGTTTTTTCCCTTCCATTTAGTTTTTTGTATGCATGCTATTATGTTGATTTTTCTACATTTTAAGGTATCCTTAAGTTCTTTATACTTACCAATTAGTGTTTCTAAATTCCACATAACAAATCTAATTTTATGTATGTTATTTTTGAAGGCGTTTTTTCTTTTAACTAGAGAATTCATTATCAAAATTTGACGTGAAATTATAGAGTCGTCCACCTCGTTTCACATCCGAACTTGGGTAAGGATTAATTAATTATAAATTATTAATTTTTGTTCAACCACTTAACTTGGCCAACAAAATAAAATAATAAAATAATTTGTCCACCCTCGTAGAAACAAAAGTTAGCATAAAAAATAGATAATTCCCATTTTGACCTTTAACAGCTAATATCCATTTTATTTACCTCTTTACCATTTCCATCTCTTCGTCTCCCATTGGTTAACAAAAAAACTGATCAGTGCCAACTCCAAACCAAGAGACGCACATACGCTTATAAATTATATCTATTTGTTAATGCATTATCGATGAAAAACCCTAGTTTATTCGAAACTTGCCGATGGTGCAATTCGATCTCAACTGGTCCCTTCAATTCGTTGTTACGGCGTTTATTGTGATGTTTGGATTGCTGTATTTGGTGAAGAACACGGCGTCCAAGTATTTTGCGGTGGACGCTAATTTTGAGGCGGATAACAAGATGTCGAGGGATTGTTGTGTGGTTTGTAGTAAATTGGCTAAGAGTCGGTGTTCTGGTTGCAAAATGGTTCGCTATTGGTATGAATTTTCTGTTTTGTTAGTATGTTTGATTTGGAATTGGTTTATGTTTTCTGAAGAAAAGAGATGAGAGTTTTAATTTGAATAATTTCAGATATTATTCATTTGGAATTAGTTATTTAAAGGTGATTATAGTGAATTCACGTGAATATCAAAATATCAAGACTCGTTTGAAGGGAAGAAAAGTTGGAGATACTTGTACTTTGTTTGGTTGGGGGGAAAGTTGTGGGACCCACATCCTCAAACTTTGGAAAAAATTCATGTAGAAACATAAAACAGGAAAAATTATGAGAAAATTTAGGATCATTGTCATGTAAAAATATATTATTATTATTATTATTATTATTATTATTATTATTATTATTATTATTATTATTATTATTATTATTATTTGTATGTATAGTATCTACTCGAGAAGAGGAAGAAAGAAGCTCCGGTGGGTTTTGTTATTATCAGTTCCTTGTTGTTGGTGAGCGGTTTGTGGGTCATACCAGTCCATGGGTTTGAAAACATAAAGTCAGAGAAGATGACAAGTGGGCTGCTTGGGCCTACTTTTGTTCTTCTATTTCAAGAAAAAATGAACTTAGATGTTGGGACTTGTCTAGTGGAAAAATACACAGGGTCTTTTGTTGGTGCGTCTCTCCTATGATACGGACCCAAATTAAATTGTAAAAAATAAAATAAAATAAAATTGAGGAGGCTATTTTATCTGGGCTGCATATTTCAAAAAATTACACACCTGTCTTTGAATTTTAAAAGTTCAAGGACGAGCTTGGTTTTAAAATTACACACGTGTCTAAGTCGATTTTCCAAAGTTTGTATGTTCCCAAAGATTTTCCCAAAGTTTTTATGTCAAAACCATCACTCTTTCCCAAAGTTTCATTGTATGACTCATTAACTTGATACCACGGTAATTTGAACAACTTAGTATGTTCCCTTTAATTTTTAAATAGGTACTAAAACACTATTTTTCTATTCATCGATCATCCTATTAGTCATTATAATTCTATTAAATAATTTTCTAAGCCAAGATACTCCTTCCTTCTTTAAGCACTCCCAAACCTCAATAGGGATACCATCTGGTCCTAAAGCCCTACTTGATTTTATCCTTTTTAGAGCAATCCTAACGTTTGTTGCCCTAATTCTGCGAAAAATATATTTTCTCCATTCTTTCCAAGTTTGTCGATATCTAATCTACTCTGGTTACCTCCATTCAATAACCTCTCGAAGTAGTTTTTCCATCTTTCCATAATTTTATCATCCTTGACTAGGATTCTCGAACCAGCACTTTTAATACACGTAACGTTATTAAAATCTTTTGTTTTTTCTGTCCCTAAGTGTAGCAAGCTTATAAATACTTTTTCCCCTTCCTGTGTTCCTAATTTTATATAAAGTATCATTATACGACTTTAACTTAGCATCTCTTACCATTTTCTTAACTTCCTTTTTAGCCTATTTATATTTCTTAAAATTTCCTTCGTTTCTAGTTGTTTGCCATGTTTTAAAACACTCCATTTTGATTTTTACTATATTTTGTACTTCTTCGCTTCACCACCAAGTTTCTTTAGATTGTGTCCCCTTGCCTTTTGATTCTCCAAGAATTTCTTTCGATATTCTCCTAGTGCATGTGGCCATCTTATTCCAAATTATGTTGGTCTTCTCTTCGGTATTCCATTACTCGTCATTTAATATTTTATCTTTAAAATAGTTCTAAATTCTCTCCTTTTAAGTTCCACCACCTTGTTCGTGGGTTAATCTTCTCGTTTTGCACTCGTGATTGATTTTTAATATTTATATCCAATACCATTATCGCATGTTGTGAGGTTAAGCTCTCTCTGGGGATAACTTTACAGTCTTTTCATGTTAATCGGTCTCCTTTTCTAATAATGAAAAGGTCTATTTGGCTCTGATATGTTCCACTTTTATAAGTTATTAAGTATTCAAGCCTCTTCTTAAAACATGTATTTACTAGTATTAAATAATAAGTCATCGCAAAATCTAAGTCGTTCTCATCTAGAAAACCATATTCTCCATGCACTATCTTATATTCTACGTGATCTTCTTTTACATGGCCATTAAAGTCCCCCTCTATAGATTTTCTTATCTGCGGGTATTTTTTGAATTAGTTCGTCCATTTTTTCAAAAAATTGTACTTTAGTGTGCTAATCAAATCATAAGCATTAACAATATTAATTATACTTTCACCTAATACCAGTTTCACAAGTATAAGTCTCACTTTTCTTAAGAACGGTTACGATATCATCCTTAAGATTCTAATCTACTATTATTCCGACGCCGTTCCTATTTCTATGTTTTCTTATATAATATAATTTAAACCTTGTATTTTCTATTTATCTAGCTTTCTTACCAACCCATTTAGTTTCTTGTAAACAAACTATGTTAATTTTTCTTCTTATCATGATATCCACTAACTCCATCCCCTTCCCTGTCATAGTCCCTATGTTTCAAGTCACTAACCTATGTCTACTATACTGGGCTAGCTTCTCGCACACGTCCAGATTGTTGCAGAAACCCTTGCTATTTCTCGTCGCATCAGGGCGCCGATGCGACGCCCCTTGCCTATCTTTCTTTCGAGACGCCTGGTGGCAGGAGCAATGCATCGCTTAAGGGGAATGCCCTAGTATTAGTGCATGCATATATTCGTATGATTCATGTATATAGTCAGCTACCTAATGCAACCCTCCTCTTTTATCCGGGATTGGGACCGGTAGTGTCCAATATATATATATATATATATATATATATATATATATATATATATATATGGAGAGCTTTTCAGCTCTCCCACATATTTAATCATAACCCCCAGATCTGGGGTGTATATTGTGGTCTTTTGTCTGCTGTTAGGCTGGGATATTATGTATTACAGAAGCTTTATTTTATTTTTTTCAATTCTCTTCCCATTTTCTAGCTCGGAAGCCTGCCAAAGATCACACTGGAACTCTGAACACAAGAAAAAATGTAAGGACCTTAAATTATCTGGCAAGGTAATGCAGTTTGCATCTGTGCTGATAGGAAGGAGAACTTTCACTACCGATGGAAATAAGGTATATGTTTTTTTTTCTTATGTAAAGAAAAAAGATATGCTATCTGTATTTTTTTTTAAATATTTTATATCAAGTCTTTGATCAGAATTATGCATCAATTTATGCAATGATGTTTTGCAGATTCTTTTCCCCTACGAGGAATTTGTGGAACTTTTTAACTGGGAAACACCAGGCTTCCCTCCCTGTGGTCTTTGGAATTCTAGAAACAGGTTGACAATCAGATTTGCCATACAAATGTTTTAATTTTAAACCTTTACGGCTTCATTTCCCTTTTTGCTGGCTTGATAGCTTCAAATTGACGTATGTTGCAACTAGGGGTTCTAATTAGCAACATGAATTTTATTGTGCCTGTTTGCAGCTGCTTTGCCAATGTAGTTCTACAATGTCTTGCATACACCCGGCCTCTTGTTGCCTATTTGTTGGAGAAAGGCCACCGGAAAGGATGTAATGTCATAGATTAGAACTATTGAAGGTTTCTTAATTTCCTTGAATAGATTGGCAAACAATTTATTCACACGCTTTTTTTTGGCTCTCAGGCAGGAGGAATGGTTGGTGCTTCCTGTGTGAGTTTCAAACGCATATGGAAAGAGCTAGCCAAAGTATGCAGCCTTTTACACCAAGCAACATTCTCTCGCGGTTAACTAATATTGGTGGTAATCTTTACCACGGGAAACATCAGGATGCCCACGAGTTCATGAGGTACCTGTTACGTGCTGACCTTATTTAATTATTATTATTATTGTTGCTATTGAGAACGCGAGAATTACGTGTTATAATTGATTAACTTCGCAACTTTCTAATATAGCACACTTATTTAATTTCAGCCCCTAATCATGCATCTAAGGTGCGTGTGTCAACCGATAAATAAATAAAGCATGTAACACAAAAATATGCTGAGACACAGAATTCAGGAAAAAACCCCTTTCGGGTAAAACCTTTATTTCACTATGAATATACAAGCCGCAACTTACAATTACATAGAGAAATCTGCAATGGATCAACGCGCAGCCAACCCACAAAGACACGCAGTCTTGAACTCAGCAAGAGAATACACGCAGCACCCTCCAAGGACTCGCAGCCCAAACAACGAAGGAAGAACCGCAGCTCTCCTCAATGACACGCAATCATAACACCTAGAACATCATAGCCCCTGCGAGAATGAACTTGGTAAAATTTTGTTTTTACGTTCCTTAAAGTTCATATTTAGTATTGGGAAATTTTTATAAAATATTTTTTTATAAAAATAAGAAGTAAGTTTTTTAAAGCAAAATGAGGCTTTTAAAAGGATTTTATTTTTCTGGGAAAACCGGACCGATCCGGCCCCATATCGGACCGATCCGCAACCGGATCGATCCGTCCCTCAACCGGACCGATCCGCTTGCTGCAGATCCAGTATACCCCGGACCGCAAGCGAGCCGATAAAGGCCAAAATAAAAGAATCGATCCGCTTGACCGGACCGATCCGCCTCAGAACCGGACCGGTCCGTCTGGGATAAATTCGGCCAGATTCGCTGGAAATTTTTTAGGGTCAAAGTTTTATTATTTAAGCCAACTTCGGGGAGTTGTTTTCCAAGACTTTTAAAGACGATTTTCAGAATCCTGAATACTCTAAGTCTTCACCTTTTTGATGTGCAAAACATCTTTTTGATTCACACAAAAAAATCCCAATTACTTTTGTGAATCTTTTGGAACCCTGGAACACAAGCGTTGCTACTGTTCATCTTTATGGAGAGATCTTTGCAATCGAGGGCTGCGTATCATTGCTGAGGGAGTCTCTACAAAGTTTCATGGCTGCGTGTCATTGAGGAGTGCTGCGGTTCTTCCTTTGTTGATTGGACTGAGGTTCATGTGGGTTCGCTGCGTGTGGATTCATTGCTGCCCTCCTAAAAAGAGATATTTTCAGCCGCCGACTACAGAATCCGATACCTGAGGGTAATTCTTAGTCACTGTATTTTCATTGTAATCCGATTGTAAGCCGTTTTCTTACAAATTATAGTGAAAATAAAAAGTTTTGCCCCTTTGGGGGATTTTTCCTGAAATTGTTTGTTTTTATCCTGCATGCTATATTTTATTTGATAAATCATCTAGATGCATGTCTTAGGATTTTAACTAAAATTTGGGATTAATTAAAATTGGTTTTTTATTTGAGAAGTCGCAATATTTCCGCTGTAGCTGCACTCTCAAAAAGATGTTTTGCACATCAAAAAGGTGAAGACTTGAGTATTTAGGAGTCTGAAAATCGTCTTGAATTTCTTCAACGGTGTAACGGCGTACGACATATAAATTGATAATGGACAAAAATGTCCTTACAAATCTCCCCCTATGTCTATGCCGGTACATACATAAAAAATATCCGAATTATCAACTAATGACCTATACAAATCTACCCTCCCATGAACCCTAAAGATGGAAAGATACAAAGGTATAAATCTTCATCGTTTGTTCTTCAATCTTCAACAATCATCAAATCTCAAAACTTTTCTCATCAGGGTGTGCAACATATTGATTTTCAATCTTCATACCTACACACATGAGACAAAGCAAATACCACGTGACATATCGAGTTTGAAATGAGATAAACATGGATATCAATATAAGATAAAAACATAAGCTATATCTCAAAAACTCCCCCAAAATTCAAACTCCCCTATAATATGATAATTCTTTCTCCCCCTTTTTATGATGACCCCAAATAGACAAATGAGAAGAATGAATCAAATAAGCACAATCGGGGTGCCACGGTACACAAAAAAAAGAAACTATTTTTTAATATTTCAAAAATTTTCATACAAAGATAGGATACCAATATGAACAAATATGATACAAAAATCACACCATGGATTTAGACTTAAACAACCAAGTCATGGAAATGGAATGAATGGGTGTGAACACATTCGATAGGTAAATCAACTCAATCAATCATATGTGCACGATGCATATGTGTACCCCTAACGAATGAACATCAAAAGTATCCTTAGGTGAAACAATTGTTGAATTTAGATGACATCGTCTTATGCAAATCAACAAATCAAAGTCAAAGTGATTTCCACACCAATAACGTCCAAAACTATATAGCGCATTTTTAAGAATTTCAAGGATGTGCAAACCCGTTTTAATTCTCCAACCAAACTCCCTCATAAATATTTTCTTTTAGAGGTAATCTAAATTCTCAAACTTTGGAGAATTGGTGCAAAAACCTAAATGGCCCATAATTGGCATGAATTTCTTTTTATTGCCTTTCAATTTTTCCGGGCTCTTTTAACCTCTTTGGACCTCGGATAATAAAATTCCTCAATTTTTTAGGTCCTTTTTAACGGTGGCTTTTGCGCAAAGGATAGATGATTACCTTTCGCAGCCCCTCCCCGTTATCAAACAAAGCACACAAACTCACAAAACGGTTTTAATATGCACAATTTCCTTATCAAAATTTATCGCGCTTGGTTCGTTTTAAGGACAGAATTGAAGTGAAAACACCCAACCAACATGTGATAAGACAAGCAGAATAATCAAACAAATCCGTGCATGTGTGTATTAAAGGAAACATGAGTCAAATATGTAGGAAGTAACACTTAATTACATCTTAATGACTCCAAACATTATAAAGCACATGGATGAATTGACCTATTGTCTCAAAACACTATCAAATAGTTACATGAAAATAATGGAATGAGGTTGTGACTCGGTCATCCAAAGTGTTCATCCATAAATGGTGTAAACAAAAAACAAAAATCTTTTTGAATTTTTCAAAAAATTTATCAAAATAAAATCTTTTTGTATTTTACAAAAACAAGAATTTATACAAAAAGTACAAGTCATCACACTAGTAAAAATATATCATGAAACCACAATTAACCAAAAGATTCGACATGGGGTGAATTACGTGCAAGCAAACAGGAATCGTGGACAAATAAACCATAAGCCTCTAAATCCGATTTTCTAACCCAAATAGATTTGTAACGAAGTGTGGGGGTTTTCGTAATCGAATTTATTCTTTCATTAACCATCCTGGGTCCATTTAAAAGCTTGTAACAAAATCGCCTAAGATGACCTTGCCTACCGCAATGTGTGCAAGTGTAAATCGGGCGGTGTGTGTTACCTAAAGGTGGCCCTCTCCTCAAATTTATCGGTTGCTCTTTCCAAATTTGCCTAGGTGGGTCTCTCCTAATGATCCTAGAAGGTTCTCTCACAATGTTCTTAAGGGGTGCTTTCCTAACAACTTTAGGTGCCTCTTTCTTAACAAACCTAGGAGGCTCTCTCACACGTGTGGGAATGGGTGCAACATATTTTTCAAGACCAATCCCACCCCTATCCGTTTTGATCTTGACTGTGCCTAAAATCTTATCAAGTTTTTCAGACCTAGACTCCAAATCAAATTTCACTTTACTTGAATCTTTCAATTTTACCTCAAGTTCACATATCCTAGATTCAAGTACTCGTTTAGAATCCTCAAACTCTAAAAGCTCCTTTTTCATAGTCTCCATCAACCCTCTAAGACTATCTCTCTCACCCTCGACGTACTCAAGCTTCTCTTTCAAAATTTTCACATGAGCCCTAAGTTCTTCAACTAAAAAATCATTATTTTTTATGGCACACTCTTTCAACTGAGCTTTCAATTTCAAATTTTCTTTCTTTGTTTTCAAAGTTTCAGCATAAAGTTCATTGAAAGCATTTTGCAAGTCATGCTCATCTACACTTTCCTCCTCACTTTCATCCACACTCCCATCACCTTTACTATCACTAATCACATGGATGGGAAACTCTCGCCTAGAAGCATAAAAAACATCTTCTTCTGAATCACTATCACTAAGGGTAGAAATATGAGAAATCGGTTTATTCAATTTCTTCTTTAAATTTGTGGTACACTCATGTAACGTGTGACCAACACCCTTACAACACGAACACCTCTCAGATTCGTTTTCAACAGAAGATTTAAAACAAGAGTTCGTGTGAATTTTCCAATTAAATTTTTCAAAAATTTGACATCGAAGATCATCAAAACCATCAAAAGCCATTTTTGCAAAATCAGGATCAAAACACAATAACTTAGTGCAACCCGCTCTGATACCAATTTGAAAACGTGAGTAGACAAATTGTATCAGAAAGTAAATTCTCGAAAAATTAGGATCACGCGATAAATTAGCGTAACCCGCTCTGATACCAATTTGAGAACGCGAGAATTACGTGTGATAATTGATTAACTTTGCAACTTTCTAATATAGCACACTTATTTAATTTCAGCCCCTAATCATGCATCTAAGGTGCGTGTGTCAACCGATAAATAAATAAAGCATGTGACACAAAAATATGCTGAGACACAGAATTCAGGAAAAAACCCCTTTCGGGTAAAACCTTTATTTCACTATGAATATACAAGCCGCAACTTACAATTACATAGATAAATCTGTAATGGATCAACGCGCAGCCAACCGACAAAGACACGCAGTCTTGAACTCAGCAAGAGAATACACGCAGCACCCTCCAAGGACTCGCAGCCCAAACAACGAAGGAAGAACCGCAACTCTCCTCAATGACACGCAGTCATAACACTTTGTAGAGACTCCCTCAGCAATGACACGCAGCCCTCGGTTGCAAAGATCACCCCACAAAGATTGAACAACAACAAATATTGTGTTCTAGGGTTCCAAAAGATTCACAAAAGTAATTGGGATTTTTGTGTGAATCAAAAAGATGTTTTGCACATCAAAAAGGTGAAGACTTAGAGTATTTAGGACTCTGAAAATCGTCTTGAATTTCTTCAACGGTGTAACGGCGTACGACATATAAATTGATAATGGACAAAAATGTCCTTACAGCTATTATTATTATTATTATTATTATTATTGTGTAGCTGTCAAGTGTAATATCACAAAGAACATTTTTTGCCTTATGTGTCTTTGATGGAAAATTATCAATTAATTGGATACAAGTCTGATCATTTTTGTAGGTTGGCCATTGACAAAATGCAATCGGTGTGCCTTGATGAATTTGGTGGAGAAAAGGCTGTTGATCCTCGCTCTCAAGAGACAACCCTTATTCAACATATATTTGGTGGCCACCTCCAATCTCGGGTAACTTCCTAATACCCTCTGATAGAACTAATTATGTAGCAATCTTTCTGCTTCACTTGTGTTGTCTCTCCTTGTTGCGGTTCTCACTTGC
Organism: Sambucus nigra; assembly: GCA_949130495.1. Classification (NCBI taxonomy): domain Eukaryota; kingdom Viridiplantae; phylum Streptophyta; class Magnoliopsida; order Dipsacales; family Adoxaceae; genus Sambucus; species Sambucus nigra. The sequence goes on from OX422214.1 coordinate 94,849,518, forward strand.
CTACTAATGGAGCATTTTTTTGTATTTCATGAACTCTGACAAAGGGGACAGATACCGTATATGTGAAGTATACGAGTACCCACAAAATGGTCAAAACCTAGAGCTCCTGAAATACTACATTCAATGAATTCGTGCATATTTGTGCCAGAAAGCCTTTCTTGAAACAGCAAAAAGAAAGTAATGCAACTTAGCAAAAAACGTCTCTTTCTCAAAGCATCTCCTATGTCGCTCCTTGTACTTCAAAAACTCCATATTCATCACACAATATTCATTTTAAATTTGGAAGAACTTCCCAACACAATTGAAGACCCCATCCATGACAAGTTGATCATTTTGTATGCTTGGACTTTGAACAAGTAGTAAGTAATATAAATCAAAGAGCCTTGTCCTAATGGTTATTGGTTACGGTTTCACCTTTTAGTGTGGTAGGGGGTATCAGGATCAATCCTTGGGGGATGGGTTAGGGAAAAAAAATTAAAAAGGGTGGAGGGACATTAGACCTCGTCCCTTTATAAATAAAAAAAAGTGGCAAGGATTAATAGGTAGGTCGTTAAATGTAATGAACTATTAAGCCAACATTGGGTTTTTGCATTAATGATCTCTACGATGAACGGTAGTTAGCCTCGTTCTGCCTCTTTGATCTCTTCTCTTTGCTTAGTTCATCATATAAAAATCCCATTGATGGCTTTATATGCCCATCAACAAAGCTAAGCACTCTACTTTGGGATCAGACACTTAATATTATCCTATTTGGTAATGTCATACTAAGCATGGTGAAATAAGCCTTTCCCCCATTACACTCAAGTCTATTTGGACTTTCCATGCATCACTAGTAAGCATAGTCCTCAAACTTGTCAAATCTAGTGACTCTCTCTTTTTCTCTCTGTCCTCATCTTTCGCTTCTCAATCACATCGTTGAACCTATGTTGCTTACCAATTTCTTCAAGTATAATAAGGTTCAATGTGTGAGTGACTCGTAAGTCAAAAACATGTTCAACTCTTCACCATTACAAGTTGGCTGTGGTCATATTGTTGAAGCATTGTCCTTAACTACTTAAATTAACTTTTGTGAACCCACTTCTTCAATGCACTTGTAGACATAATAGAGGCTCCCCTAATTGGTATTGGAATGGAGGTTAGTAACCTAGGCGAATTTGACCAACTACTTAAACAAATCTTTTGGAAGCTATCACATGCATTCTTTTTTTCCCAAGTTCGGCATGGAGGTTTTGGTGTCGCACCCTCTTGCTTGAATCCATAGAAGTAGGATTGATATCGAATGCAAATTTATCCTTAGGCCCAAGAAAGTGTGGCTTTTTCCTTGGCCTTGCCTCTTTCACTTCTGTATATCCTTCATTAATAATACAAACTTCTTCCGAAATTTTTTATTTCTGTTTTTGCTTTTGAGACTTGTCCTTTTAACGCCCCTTTACACTTGGCTTTGTCTTCATGCCAGTGCAAACTTATTCACACAATTTTCATTTCAATCTATCTAAGATGGTGGGATCCACCAACATTATATACTCCTACCCATTGTCATTTGATTGACGTTTCTGCAGACTCACATTCGGCCACGACTTTAGAAATAGATGTAGTAGAAGAAGCATATGTACTGGCTATTGGATTTAGGTGTCAAAATACTACACACGAGTCAAATTGGAAAGGGAAAATCAACAAATTAGACTATATTTTGTTTACACAAATCAAACATATGCAAAGTTTCAAACAAACTTGTGAAGAAAATTAAACATTATCCAACTTGCCTGCTCATATAGCTTTAGATGAATCACCTCCAAGCCCATTTAATCTCCAATTTCGATTCTTGTCATCAATTTGGGCATAGGCATGGTGGCAAGCGACCACCTAATGCCTAGACAAATGCCTTGGAACACTTTTAATTTACTTTGTGGCTTCATCAATGAAACACTACATAATTTGTTGAAATATTCTACACTAATTTAAATTAGTTGTGAAATTTCCAAATAAAAAATCTTAATAGTATGACCATTTTTGGGGGTACTATCATCATTTACTTCACCTTATTCAATCTCAACTTGATGTATTCTTTTTAGAGGATTTTAGTTAAGTTTTTTTAACAATCCTTGTTTTTGATTCGTAACCATTTAGCAACTATACGCACCTATATCAGCATATTTGCATCTGTATAAATAAGGAGTTTTTATTCTAATAGTTAATATTATAACACAACTTTTGTAAATTTATTAATGAAAAATTAAATATATTGATTTCCGTAAAAGATTATTATTTAATAGAACTATTAATTTATTATATTTGTAATGATGTATATGAATGGCTTTCTGCTACTTAATTCTAAAGAAGTAGTCTTATAATTTTTTGCATATATTTTTGTTTATTAGAAGTCATCTTTTTGATGGTATCTTTATTAATGACGAGGTGGAAAATCTTTCTACAGTTCTACTTACTTGGAGAATAAGTCTATATGTGATTTGAATTTGAATGATATGTGTTTCCCCTGAGAACGTACTGAAGTAAATAAATATGTTTCACCTTGTTACAAATTTGATGAATCTTTCATCGTGGTTTATTTGAATATCTGATCACATGGATGTAGGGGCTTATTAACACAAGGATTATTTCTAAATTACTGACTTCCCATTATGATGACTTTAGTTTGCTTGAGATGTAATTGGAAACATAATGCCATAATAGGCTATATGATTGCAGTTTCGCCGAATGGAGGAATTTTGGGATATTGAACTATTTTCATTTGGATTAACTCTTGGGTTTTACGCGGCCTCTTTATGCATAGATTACATCCATCTTTTACACATGTAGTTGTTTTTGTATTTTATTGATTTATTTATTTATTTTTGCAATTTTCAACTCTCTTTTGAATGTATGTATTCTAGGTTGTTTGTACAAAGTGCAACAATGTTTCAAATCAGTTTGAAAATATGATGGACTTAACTGTTGAAATTCAAGGGGATGCTGCATCTTTGGAGGAATGCTTAGACCAATTCACAGTCACAGAGAAACTTCATGGAGATAATATGTACAAATGTGATGGGTAATGACCCCTTTCCTTCCCAACACAAATATTTACCTTATCGAGTTTTGTAGGACACTTTGTTGGAAGCTTATGGGCTTTATTTGAAATTTTAGCATTATATTTGAAGAAAACTTTTAACGTGTTGTTGGGCGAGATAAAAGTGAGAGATTACCTTGTTACTTGGAAAATCTGTCTCTAGGTCCAAAAATAAAGGGGATTGGGGTGCTTGTAATTTGTTGAGGTGGAATGAGGATCTCCTAGGTCAGTAGTTGTGGAGCTCCTAGTTCCTTAAAATTCAAGTGCACATTGGTTGGTAAGGTGTAAGATGGTTAACACTCGTGAACTGTTCCAAACGATTCAAAGACTCGGTATCGGTTCGGGTATAGGACACCCGATTTTCAACTCGATCACGGTAACGGGCGATATGCTATTTAGAGAGCACAAAAAAATTCAAAAAAAAATATAGAAAATTTTAAAAAATAAGATTAAAAATGTGGATCAATCAGATATGTTCAAAACCATCCTTTAATATGCATTGCATTGTACAATTGGTTATACTGAAGCGCGACGGACTTGTCAGATTCAATAGTCCATAATAACCCCTTTTTGTAAGAATTTTAAACAATATTTGTACAAAACATTATTGTTAGGATTTTTTAGAAATTCTAAACATTTTTTTAAAGAATTCTAAACTGTTTTTTTACAAAACATTATTATTAGGAATTTTAAACACTTTTTAAGAATTCTAAACATTATTTGTAAAAAAAACATAATTTTTAGGAATTTTTAGAAGTTCTAAACATTTTTTTAAGAATTCTAAACTAAACATCATTTGTACAAAACATTATCTTTAGGAATTTTTAGTAATTTTAAACATTTTTTTTAAGAATTCTAAACATTTTTTGTACAAAACATTATTAATAGGAATTTTTAGAAATTCTAAGCATTTTTCAAAGAATTATAACATTATTTGTACAAAACATTATTTTTAGGAATTCGTAGAAATTCTAAACATTTTATAAGAATTCTAAACATTATTTGGACAAGACATTATTTGTATCAAACAATTACCTTTTATTTTTTTTTAAATGAACTTTTAAACATTAGTACTGTAAACCTTTTTTATTTTGTGAAAAAAAATTCTTCTAATAATTTTTTATAAAATTGTTAACTTTTAAATTGAACTAAATGTCAATTAAAACATGTCAACGAAATTTGTCGAATGGGCAAGAGAATTATTAAGAAATAGTAATAATTTATTAAACATGTAAAACAAATTTTTATCACTGATTTTTAAGATATCATTTTCTATTCTTTTATCTATCTTGTACAAAGCAATTATTTTTATTTTGTATAAAATAATAAACGTTTGAGCAAAAGTGAAGCAGGCTTTTAAATAAAGTGTTGTAAATTTTAACACAAAACCCATCTCCTAAGTTAATCCCGTAACCCCTAACATAAAAGCTAAAAGAAAACAGCAAACCTAGTTTGCGAAGGAAACAGGACATCTAGATGCCAAAAAAAAACACTCTCGACTAAAACAGGAATGAAAATCCCATGGCCTAGTTTGGTTGCGCAAATTGTTTGATTATGTAAATTGGTTCATTGTAAATTAGTGAATTTGAAATAAGTTTAAATCCAATTTTAGGTGATGTTTGGTAATCTGAAATTGATGTTGATATGTTGAGGTTTAATAAAAAAGAAGTTAAAATCGAATGGAGAGAGAGAGAGAGAGAGAGAGAGAGAGAGAGAGAGAGAGAGAGAGAGAGAGAGAGAGAGAGAGAGAGAGAGAGAGAGAGAGAGTATCAATTGGATGAACTTTATGTGGCTCCTATTTCAAATGGTAGCATTTCATATTTTTTGTGAAATGCTCCAATTTCATATTTTACACTCGAGCTAAAATGGGTCAATTAATGAATCATTTCATTAATGAAACCAAATACAATTAATGGGCCAATTTGTAAATTGGTCAATGTAAAAATGGATCAATTTACAATTTTGGGGCAACCAAACGGGGCCCATCTTAACTGCGTAAATGAGGGGCGAATAAACACTTTTGAGTTCTTAGAGGGGATCTTTAGACAAAGGTAAGATTGATGTATTATTTCTTCTTTATGCTCGTTTCTTCTCCTGTTTTTTTTTTTTGTTTTTTTTTCCTCTGACTTCGAATATGCAAAACCTCGTCGATTTCTCTTCATCTCGTTAGTCTCGGTCGAGATATCAGCGTTACATCTCGAAATCACCGATATCTCGGCGATACACCACGATACTTGTTATTTTTTGTTTCGCCTCTTGAATCCGAACGGTGCCTTGCGATCCCTAGTCAACTTGTCCGATCCTGAGCTGACTCGGCCGAGACGTTGAACTATGAATCTAAAGGAAAGACAATGATTTGGTATTCCTTCTTGGGTGTGGCTTATGCAAAAAGAATGGGAGAGCATATCAACAGTAGCGAAAGCTTCAATAAGATGGACCATAGCATGTGCGATACATGGTTGATGGTTGAGGGTTCTTGCCGATGAAGATCATTTATGGTGAAAAAGATCATGGCTATGGATTTCACCAAATCATTGCGATAACCAACAAGCTCAATTATTGTCCTCTCATATCATTCCTGCTATGATCATGGTTGGAAAGTGGGTCGATGGGTAAAGTACTGCATTGTGGAACGCACGATACAGTTCGAGGAACGCAGGGGGCAGTCATGAATTCGTTAACTCTGGCATGTACCTTATTTATGAAGTGCTCTTTTGTTTGTGTGGGTTCAATCGGGTTAGGGTGTTTCAAGAATTTGAGATTGTGGGGGTGATTCCTAAAGCTTGGAAGGAAGACGTTATGTTGGATTATATTATGTTTCGGTATATATATATATATATATACTAGCGGATGGTCGTGCCGAAGGCACGGCAATAAATTTGCCCCGGTAATAAAAAAAATTAAATAAAAAATAAAAAAAATATTTTAAAAGTATAAATTAAAAATATATAAAAATATAAATTAAATTAAAAATATATAAATTAAATTATTTAAAATTATTTCCCTTTTAAAAAAACAAAACAAAACCCTTTTTATTAAAAAAACAAAAAACAAAAAAACACTTAAGCATGAGACTTCATGCATGGACATGAAAGAGGAAAATATCATACATCCAAAAAATGAAGATATTTTTCAAAAAAAATTCAAAAACTATGCTATCATATTATGTGGATATATATATACACACACACACACACACATATATAGGGAGATGTTCAAAAGTGAATCTAAAGGATGAACATTTTAATGAACCTTAACAAGAAACACCTTAACAACCCATTAATTTTAATTCTTATGTTGTAATTGGTCCGCGCCAGTGGCAATGGACACGCAGGTGGGGGTGGGCGGTAAGGTGTGTGTATTAAAAAAACGCGTGTCCGTTGTCGTTCATGCAGACAAATTACAACATAGGAATTAAAATTAATAGATTGTTAAGGTGTTTTTTGTTAATGTTTATTAAAATATTCATCTTTTAGGTTCACTTTTGAACCTCTCTCTCTCTCTCTCTCTCTCTCTCTCTCTCTCTCTCTATATATATATATATATATATATATATATATATATATATATATATATATATATATATATATATTTGTTTGGGTTTATTATATATCTACACGCACTAATACCTTTTTTATTAGATTTAATTTATCAATTCGTTAGGTTGAATACCCGGTTTATGTTGATAATGGATGTTAAAAAGTAAATGAATCAGAGACTTAAAAATTCTGAATGAAAAAAATTTCTTAGTTAAGAAAGAATTGATCACACTGATTGAATGCTTACTTATATATGGTCAATTTTATATTTTCCATGCACGATTCAGACAATGAAAGGTGCGATTCAATGGTTTTATTAACAAATTATGAATTTGAAAAAAAAATATTAAGTCAAAGTTGAGCTTCATATTCTCAGGTACTTTGAACCAATCCCATATATATATATATATATATATATATATATATATATATATATATATATATATATATATATATCCATAGATAGATAGATAAATAGATTTATAGAGAGTAAGTCTAAATGGAGCACTTGTCAGTATCTTTGCAAGAAAAAAAGCTAAGCAGCCATGAATTTGAACAACTTAGAATTAAAAGTCCACTGCTAACTAGCCTTATGCGCAGCAACAATAGTTTGAAGCCTTCTTGGATTTATAAAATATATGAAAATGTTGCTTTAATTCCATTCACCTTTTAAGATAGAAAAAGTTTCACTCAGATTTCATCTCTCGGTTTCATATTTAAGATATCAATTGAAGTGGGGGCTACCACTTTATTATTCAGTTATATTTCTTTTAGACTCCTTATGTTTTAACAAATATTCAAATATACATCCTGTATTGTTATGAAATTCTATAGATCTTTGGAATGAGAATGTGGCTAGATTTATGGCCACTATTGATGAATCAAAAGAAATTTGGATGTGGAACTCGTGACATGGCAGGTGACCTATGTGGAGGGTGCGGCCTTTTGCCATTGCTGCCATTCCTGCCGACTAAGGGTCACCTGAAGCTGGCTGTCATGGATTGCAGTCTGGTACAGTTTTTGAAGCCCAAGGGGGTTGTTCTGGTGTGTTGCAACTCAGTGAAAATTTTTCTCCTCACTACCTAATCTTTCGATTTCTGTAATAACTTGCTTTGGTTTGGACCACAAACATATGAGAAGAGCCAATGGAAACAAATAGATGTGTGGGGGACTTCCATTTTTGAGTTCATGGACAAACTTCTTCGTTGCGTGTGAGATAATAATAATAGGGGCGTACTTGTACTTTTTGCACTTAAATATATAGATATTTTAGGTACTTAATAGAAATCTAGATTCTTCCATATTTGATGTCACGGTGGGTGACACCTTCCATGACCTCACAAATGGTAGAACATTCCAAGTTGGTTAGGATATGCTAGAGGATATTATCATTGTAATATTCCCCTTTGGGAATATTCACTCACTTAATTTTGCGAGAGTTTAATCTTGGTTAGTTGCTTTTCTTTTGTTGCCATTGACGCGTATACGTCATTTCTTTGAAGTGCTTCTTTGCTGAACTTGTTCTCATGTTTTCTGGGATTTTTTTATCGAGTGGAGGAGCCTCCGTAGTCTTTGAGTGTGTCACAACTGGTGTAATTTGATACGATAGTTAATGCCGTGATTTGATTTTATCCGTTATTATTATTCCCACTTGCACTCCGGGTTGGACAGAACACTTCAAGGAGGGCCCCACGTATTTTACCTTGTTTATATATTTCTCAGTGGTCGAGCTTTCAAAGGAAAGTGCTGAAATCCTTTTCGATAATGCCATCTTTAAAGAGAAGGACCAACGATTCTTTAAAGTAGGAGTATTCTCTAACCCTCCGTTTGATAGAGTGGAAAAGTTGATGGAAGGAAAACGGAGGAAGGAAAACTAAGGAATCAATTTCCTATGTTTGGTATTGGAAGTAGAAGTTGAAGGGAAGCCCTTTACTTCATAGCCTGCCAAGTTGTATCCCTCGAAAAGTGGGAGAAAAGTGAGAAAATGGAGCATTAATCACTATTATAACCTTTTAGTGACATATTAAATAATAAAATCAAGTATTTGAATCTGGAGATATAACAAATAGTGTATAATATACTTTTTATTCCTACCTACCAAACACAAAAGGAAAAATGTTATTTTCCCAAAAATGTTGGAAAAAGTATTATTCCTTTGTGGACGGGTCTATCTCTTCACATCTTCCTTTCACTTTTGGTTCCTTCCTACCAAACGGAACCTAGGATTTTTTAACAGCAGAGGGGTTAGGGTTCTTTTGTTAAAGCTCCCTCTTTAAGGTTCTCGCTAGAGAGGACAGAGGTTCTCTAGGTGGGGATTCCCTCTCTAAAGTTCTCGCTAGAGAGGACAGAGGTTCTCTAGGTGGGGATTCCCTCTCTAAAGTTCTTCTTAGAGAAAGGGGGGGCAGGGAGTTCTCGGCTATATCCCTGACACGAGAGCTTGTGTAACCCTCTACAATCGGGAAGGCAATGCTGCTCCTGACTAGGTGGCTATTTTTTCACTTCAACATAACTTGTATCAGTGATGGGATGTTGGCCCGAGCTGCCTGTCTACCAGCTCTACAATACTTGCTAGGAATTTTTCTCATCTCCGTTGTGGGATGTAGCAACTAGTGCCTTTCTGAGAAATCAGTGCAAGCATGTCGTTCACCCTCCTCCTCCCACCCACCCACCCACCCACATACGCGCACACACGGAAAAAAAAAAAACGAATGCTATAATCCTTTAGGGATGTAGGGGGAAGTAGTTATATTAGTGTTCTAACTAGAGGGGGATACAATGTGCTTTCTTTACTTCACATTTGTTCTCCACTCATACTATTATTTTTCACAATATATCTACGTGAGAGAAAAGTTAGGAGTTGCTCCCATTAGCGATAAATTAAGAGAAAGTAGACTTAGGTGGTACGGACATGTGTTACGTAAACCAATAGATGCACCTATAACTAGAGGAAGATTATTGGAAAGAGAAAGGGGTCGCTCTAAGCTATCGTGTGAGGATTTTATTAGGAGAGATCTTAAGAATTTAAACTTGAATGATAATATTGCATATAATAGATTAGAATGGAAAAAGAGAATCCATGTACCGGGATGATGATGATGATGATGATGATGATGATGATGATGATAACTACGTGGTGCTAATTATATTTGTATTGCATGAAACTACTCTTATATGTGAGGCAATATTTTGTGTTTTATGAAAGGTGGATTTAGTTTCAGTGAGTTCATTTTTAATTTGGCATATTGCCTCTGTGCTATATGAGCAGGTGTAAAATTAATCTTTACTTGTGGAATGCTAATTTTTTGCAGATGCAATGACTATGTCCTGGCATGGAAGCGCCTTACCATCCATCGGGCTCCTAATATTCTTACAATTTCCTTGAAAAGGTTTCAGGTCTGTGCACCTTTCTTTGGCATACGTCATTTGTATACATAAGTACTTGGTAGGATTTATAACATTTATATCATATGTTTTTCCCAATTTTGTCAATAAAGTAAATTTCCTTGTACAAAATCTTTAACTGTTAAATGCATGAAGTTTTTTTTGTTGTTGTTGTTGTCGTTTTTGTGTGTGTGTTTTTCCAATTGAATCAATGCTTGAGTGAGTTAAGTTTTTTTGTTTTGTTGTTTCACATTGATTCTGATTGTAGTATTTCCTTGTATGTCCTTGCAGAGTGGAAGATTTGGGAAACTTAATAAGAGAGTGACTTTCCCTGAGATTTTAGATCTTAGTCCTTACAATAGCGAAGCAGGAGATGGTAGTGATGTTTACAAGCTATATGTTGTTGTTGTTCATGTGGATGTGTTGAATGCATCAGATTATGGCCATTACATTTGCTACACCAAGGATTTTTGTGGAAATTGGTATAGGGTTAATGACTCTGAGGTAGAAATCTCTCTCTCTCTCTCTTTTTGTGTGTGTATGAACACATTAACCATAAGTGCAGTGTGGGTGTGGGTGTGCTAGAGTGGCAATTATGAAAATACTTGGAAGTTTAGACCGCTCCAAGAAGAGTGTCATGTATACTATATACATGTAACTGTATACAATCTCTTTAATCCTATATATCAGTATACTTCAGCAATATGTTTTTTCTCACTATTTTAGTATCCATCTTTTGTCTCACATCACCTGGCAAATGAATTGATGCATCGTCTCCGTTATATAAGAAAGCATCCTCACTGGGTGTTAAGGTCCACATTGGTTGGTCGAGAAAACTCTATCCAACTCTTACTATAATAAAGGCTTTATTCTTTGTCTAGTGGGTGGTTTCTGCTGCTCTGATTCTAATAGCTGTACTTTGTTACAGCTGCATATGAGAGTTTTATTACGGAAAGCAAGTTAAACTTTGAATTCTTGCAATTTACCAAAGTAATTCGTGGCTTGGAATTTGTGAATAATGCAATTTTATTTCCAAGCAGTTTATTTGTGCACTTAATGCATGCCAGCCACCCTTGGTTGGCGAGTTAGGGCATTACGCATTCACCCTCATCCCCATTGAGACCTTTGAATAAAAAACGTTCTAAGGATTAGTAGGTTTCGCATGCAACATATGCGTTTTTTAACGCTTTTTCTACTATTTTTATATTTTTATTTTGGGACACCCTTTTGACTGGAATGAAAAGAAAGCAAGATCTTAAAAAATTGAAATGCATAAGCAACAGGGGGTCATAGGAAAAATAAAAAATAATAGCATTAAACAACTGAGAGCCTTAATAAACCTTAATGGGCCCCAATTTGAAAGAGGGGGAACAAGGGGTGTGTAATCTCTATCTTTATGTGCTCTTATTTTGTGTTTATTACTAATCTATTTTCGAAACAATTGTGATGAGGTTTCCAGTTATTTGAATCTTTATGTTGAAATAATTTGTAAATTTATGTTATATTCCATTTTTGAAAGATTCTTCTTCTTCTTGTTGTTATTTTTTTTGGGGTGGTGTCATTTTTTCGAAGATGAATAACTTGTATAACCTATAATTTTTTGCTATCTTGTTTTATTTGGTTATAATGCTTGTTGCAATGATTTGTGTTATTTAGAAATGATTGTGTGAATGTTATTTACTAAATTTCTATTTTATACTCATATTTAATTAAAAAAATCAATGCACAAAAGGCATGCTTAAACACCTTGAGGTTTACGCCTTGCTTTATGATAAAAAAAAAGCCTTGAGCGACCCTTTCGCCTTTTCAAACATTGGTTTACACCCCTAATAAATATATAAATTGAATGCCTTTAGGATTATCAGCAGTGAACTTCCAATCTGTAAACCGCTTGTGAGTAAAGTTCTATTTTATGCAGAAATATAGCATAATGATCATTGTGCCTTCGATCATGGAATAAGATAGTGTGCTTTATTAGAAATCTGCAATTTTTAGATGGCCATGAAACATTTGCATTAGGCTTCTTTGTTGATGTATATACACTTAATTCATTTTGTTTCTAACTTGCCCCCAACTTTTTTGAGGTTGCCCGTGTTGATTTGGATGAAGTTCTTTCACAGGAAGCTTATATGCTGTTATATAGCAGGTATCTGTTTCTCCCATTAAATGTTCCTACGTAACTGAAGTTGTGGAGCTTTTTTCCTTTGGGTTTATGTACTTGACTTCCAAATTTGGATGTTATGTTAGTTGAAATGATGACAAGGATAGGGAGAGGGAGAGGGAGATATCCAGATCACAAACCGTTTTTGGCTTTTCAAGTATTTTCCCTTAATCTGAAGGAGTGATTTTGCTCGGGTCAGAGATTGGGTCTAAGGCTGGTTTTGGGTAAACGAACAGTACAAAACCCAGGACCAAACATATTCAATCTAAATTGGTGAACTTGAGAACCTAAGGAAACCAAGCATGAAAGTCAAAACTGTTCTGTTTGTGGATCATTTTGGTTCACTGTTAATTTACAGCAGTATTGTCAGATGGGACGGCATAGTTGTGAAATAAACAGGCATGGAATGGGTCGGAGTGGGTTGCAAAAAATAATCCATAAACCAAGCATAACACTTTAATTTCTCAAACATCACAAAATAAACTACCAAATAAGTCCTACAAATAAGATGGGAAATAAAAATCACATCATCAAGCGCAAACCCCTGCCCCCCCTCCCCACCACCACCGAAAAAGGAAAAATATCCTTCTCTTTAGAAAAATACTTCAACGTATAGAATACTACTTCAGGGCCGTCATTGGCCAAAAAATTACATGCTATATTCTGAAAAATGAGCGCACGTGTTAGAGAGAGCTGTCTTTGAAGAATGCTTAGGTTGATTGCATTATGTGTGATCAAATGTGCATGTTTGTGGAGTATTAACATTTATCTTACCCCTAAGGATGAACGAAACCCCTACCATCTTTCCAATTGCAATTACCCCCTCAACTTCGATTTTTTTTTGGTTTGCAAATAACCCCTTCATTTGTCGATAATAAATGTATTTAGCGACACATGGGTAAGTTACTAAAAAGAAAACCATTAGATTAGTCCAAGGCATTCTCTGCAAATTTAATTGTTCAGGGAGGAGGGGAGGTATTTTCAAGTAGTGTGATGGTTCAGGGCGTTTTTTGCAATTTACTCTTCATATCATACATAATGTGATCATTATTTGATTTTTGTTTGATAAGCACCTCTTCAAATGCAAATAGCAAATACCCCATTATTTGTTGCTAATAAACGTTGTTAGCGGCGCATAACTGAAATTGCAAAAAGATGAGAATAGTTGAGGAGTCCTTTGCAAAATTAATTAACGGATTTGCCAAGATCAATTTATATGCAGAAGATGTTGACGAGACAAATGATGACGAAAAATGTGATTATGAATACCGTAGTGATAGTAGTTATGCGCCTCTTAAAAGTAACGAAGATACTAATAAGATGGTTTCTCGCGATTCCATTAGCTTCTTATGGGGTTTTAGATGTTTCCATTGTTTCTGGTGATGAAGACGTGGCATCGGCTCGACCGTTGATGAAGAATTAACTGCGACATGTGATGGTTAAATTTTATTGACTTTGAAGGAAACTTGTATTTTTTGCCTTTTGGGGGGCTTAGTTGCTTAATTCATTCTTGACTTGCACGATATTCCACAAGGGTACTCGCTCATTGGTTGGATGGTTCGAGTAATGGTGTTAGGGTTTCTCGAATTCTGGATATTCGGCCATGAGGGAGGTACAAAATAACCGAGGAAAGTTCATAATCACAGTTACGGTGCATTTTTTAACTAGTTATTTAGATATTTACTTCTAAAAAAATTTCAATGATCCTGCCAGTCATTTTAACGAAATGGTTGAGTTGGGAAATTATTTTCTAGGGTTTCAGTAATTACAGAAATCTTAAATGCTCTCCTTGTATCTTTCTGGGTGAACTCCAACAAATGATGTGGGTTCGAAAATGTGGTATTAATTAATCGCGATATTTTATTGACATGATATCGCAATTGATTAGTGTCACTGACTCGGACCCACATTCCCGGATCCACATCTTTTCTTGAATGTGGGTTCGTGCGAGCGACACTAATCAATCTCGAATCTAAGACATCAAATTAAATAGTTTTTTAAATTAAAATTAAACAATTTTTTAATAACAAATGATGTGGGTACGCGCCGACGACATTAATTAATCGCAATATCATGTCAATAAACATAATATTTTTTATTTATGAAAAAAAATATTTTTTAATTTTAATAAAAACTATTACTTTAAAAAAAAAACTGTTTTTTTTAAGTAATAGGAAAACGTTTTTTTTTAATATAAAAAACTATTAATATATTAATTGTTAAAAAAAAGGGAGAATGCGATCGCCAGGGGGGATAATTGGCGGTTCATCTAAAGTTTCTCTAAATATAGTATGTATTGTGTAAAGTTGAAAATGAATACAAGGGACACTTGGTGGTGTTGAGTATTGACACGCGACAAACTATGTATGATTCCTAATCAATTGAAAACTCAAGATTATAGTGGAGTATAAATTCAACTAAAGTATAATGTATAAGTTATCTATAATAATAAACGCAACCTCCGGGAGGTAAAACGTGTATTTATATATTTTTGTTCACTATTTTCTGCTACATACTCTTGAACATAAAAAAAGGTCATTGCAAAGTTGGCGCCATGAGGAGCTATGCGGAGGTTGGGGTCGGCAAGTGCCGCAACCAAAATTTTGAAAACCAAGCATCCACTCCTAAATATTTTGAAAATTATGTATAGTGCCCTCTTAAAATTTCAATAATCAATTATAAGTCTACATATTTTGGTGATAATTTAGTAATCGTTTTCAACATACATGCAAAATTTCAAGTATGTCCTTATAACCATTTGTAATCAATTCAACATTCAAGAAATGATTGAATATTTTTTTCTAATATTCATTAGTATGTAAAATTTTAACCTACTTTTTTACCTTTTATTTTGAAATTGTATTATAAATCTTTGAACTAAACTCATCATAGAGTTGGTTTTCGGTCGGTAAATGGGTCATACCAATATCATACCAACTTTGAAATCATCAAAATAAAATTACTAGTTTTACCAGTCGGTACCCTAGGCCATAAACCAAAATCAAACCATGTGGTACATTGGTAAAATCGATTTTTTGAAATTTACGGTAATTGCGGTAAAATTGATTTTTCGAAAATATCGAAAAATTTGGTGGTTTCAATTTCGGCAAATTAAAAATGTAAACCATTCCCACTATAAAGAAGCAAATATGCCTACAGTTTTATAGACCAGACATTTATATTTCTCTCCAAATCGAGTGAGCCATTTTAGTGGGCCTTAGAGATTACCTAAACGAATGAGAAAATTTGTCTACCCTCTGATTCGAACATTTCCAACCAACTATTTTTTAGGTTCAGGAATTAATCATGCTACAAATTTAAATCAAGAACTTTCCTTATGATATTTTCCAACATAAAAACAATACACAAACCAAGATCAACTATCACTAGCAGCACTATTTTGCATTCAAATATCCTGACTAAACATATTCATTGATATTGCAAATATGTTGAATAATTGAAACACTCCATGTTAACCTTAGAGCATGAAACCATATGAAAGGTGTTGAACCAAGATGAAACTTGATCCAAGTTCAATAAATTTCAGATTAATTAATCTTTTCACAATTTAACCCCTAATACAGAAAAGGCAAATAACTAAAATCCCTTGGACAAAACTCAAACCTAGCCTCAAAACCTAGCTTTAAATCAGATGTCCCTCTCTATATATACATTAACCTCAACAATAATAAATGTCTTTGTTTTCTATTTTGAGGTGTAAACAAAGTTGTAGACAAGTACATACAATTTGATATTGAAAAGGAAAAAAAAGTACCGATCGGAGTATGTATTCTCACATATAGTCTGGCTTAAACATATGCGTTAATAATTTGATGTAGTGATGAAAAGTGAAAAAAAAAAGGGCGGCTTTGAGGGGGAGGCTAGAAAAGGCAGAAAAATATTAAGAAGTTACAGTTTTGTGATGTGCGGTTGGTTATGGCCAGAGGAGTATATGTGTGGTTTGGTTGTGTACCCGATCTTATGATGGTGGTTGATATAGTGATGAGAAGAGTATAAAATGAAAAGTAAGTAGGGTTTGTATCTTTTATACTAAAAAAATTAATGGAGTAGATGAGTTCAAAAAAGGAAGGGTATAGATTAATTTAGTATATATATTATTTTTATTATAGTTTTTATCTAAAAATTAGTATGGTAATATGCATTAAGTTTGGTACGGTATTTTGATAATATACCGTATGATAATATACGGTAATTTGTGATACGGTATTTCGGTTTTTCATTTCGGTGCGGTAAAGTCGGTAAATCGGGTTTTAAAATGCTAAAACCAAAACCAACCACAAAAAATTCAATAATTTCGATTTTGGCAAATAAAAAATATAAACCATTACCACTAATTTTTGGTACAAAATGGTACGGTACGGTACGGGTTTTTACTTTACCGCAAACACCCCTAGCTCAGCATAACTCAGCCAAGTTTTAAATTTAGCCATTAATGACGTTATAAGGCCTTTTAGGATTTTTTCCCAAATGTAGACTTTTAATTTGGACCGAAATTATATGTATGTGGACGCCCACATGTATGTATTGTATTTAGGAGTGCCCCACCCAACAAAAATTACTGGCTCCACCACTTATATCATACTCCATTAGTCCGATACATCTAGGGCAGTTTGAAAAACCAATGTGTTAAGCAAATATTGTTACTCGTGTTATGTAAGGATGGAGCACGAAAACTCATATTGTTAGTCAGGGCTAACTTAAAGCCTAAATGGGGCCCTAGTCAAATATTAAAATTAGGAGTATTTTAGTATATATTCAGTAAATCCTATATTAGCGTAAAATCTAAATATTTTCTCTTGAATTGAATTTTTCCTGCCTTTTGAGATGAAAAATCGTTAATAATATTTTGTATTCAATAGTTTCTATGATATCCTTTTCAATTGATGATATGACTAACCCACTCAATCTTTTTTTTGATATTGTAAATCTCATCTATGATTTTTTTATTTTCAGCTTTGAAAAATTTCTTTTCAATTGTAAATAATATTTTATGATTAGAAAATGTTAAGGAATGATGGAACGTGATAGTACAACATCCAAACGAAACTTTATTTGAGTGCGTATATTTAACACCCCGTATTTTTGTATATTTAATATTTAATTAATTCGGGAATTTTAAATTATTTGTGTGTTGTAATTTTAATTGAATTAATTATAGCAATATATATATTTAAATATTAATCGGGGAGTGAATGGTTAATGTTTAGGGAAATTTATTTACTAAGTGAATTGTAATAATTTTATTACGTTGTTTCGAGTATTAATGACGAGGTATACATTTATCACAGCGGGGAGTCGGTATAGACTAAATTGGGTGTGAGATAATGATTTTTAGAAATTTATTTGAATGCCAATTCTGAGTGCGCGGTTGAGTCCGGATGAGTCGAGATAGTCAGAAAAGAGTACCCGGGGGTATTAATTGGGTCTCGGGATATTTTTGGGCATAGCCGGGCCCACACGAGGTGAGTTGGGCCACTTTAATTAAGCTCATTTGGTGAAAAACGGGATTGAGGGTTTTAACCTAAGTGAGGGGTTAGGAAATCAGCAGCCAACACAATTTTAAGCCTAGGGCTTGAGAGAAAAATTGGGGGAAAGCTTAGCAAAAGCTAATTTGGGAATTTTGGAGCCAAATTGAGGGACTACGCCAACGGATTAGACACTACGAACACTTACAGGCAAGTGGTTAACTGTTGCGATTTCTAAATTTATGATAATCAATTCATATCATAGTGATGTGTAAACCGAAATTCATTTTGGGGATAAATGGGTAAAAAATGGGGGTTTTGTTCCTGAAACTATTGAATGAGATTCATAGTAAAAATGGTTGTGTTGAACATATCTGAGTATGGATGTTTAATTTGAATAAGAATTCGGAATATAAACACGAAAAAATATGGATTTGGAATTTGGGTTGTAGAACAAGATTGATGAATTTTAATGGAAAACCCATTTCGAAAATTGTGAGATAAGTTGATAAATTTATATACTAGAGGGTGTATATGATGTATAGGATCCAAGCTCATATGTTCATGTGATGGGATGACTTGGTCAGGGGTTGAAATTAAGGTTTACAAACCTTGAATTTTCGTTAATGGCATAATGCAGTGGGGAAGAAGAGCTGCCCAGGAAGGATCGATCGATCGATTGAGGGTCATCGATCGATCGACGGTCCCAGGAACTTGACAGTTCGGCCAGTTTGTTTATAATGAGGATTTTATTTAAATTTTAATCCCTTACTTTTATTTGGTGATAAATTTATATGGGATACATATTTCCTTGACAATTATAGGGTGATATAATTGGGTTTAAAAGGGTGTGAACGGTATGTCATGAGATGAACGAATTTGGAGAAATAATTCATAATTATTGATATTGGGCCGAGGAATAATATTCGGGTATTGTAGTTGGGTGACGCTACATTATTAAAGGAATTGAGGAAAAATATTTAATTATGGACCAAGTGGGCGAGTCCGGGTACGTTGATAATTATAGGTAAATATAATTGGGGAGTTTATGGAGATGTATGTGTGACACATTGTGGGCGAAGATGTGGGAATGAAATTATGAGAGGTAAAACGGACCAAATGAGCGAGTCCGGATAGGTTGGTTAAGTGACACCAAAGTACTTAATTAATTATTGAGAGAGAGTAATTAGTTTGGAGTCGGAACATAGACTCAGGAAATGTTGAGGTACGGGCCAAGTGAGAGGGTCTGGATATAATGGTTGGGTGACACCAAGTTATTAAATTAATAAGAGTGATAATTAATTTAATTAGAGTCGGATTGTAGACTCAGGTAGGATTAAATTAATAAGAGTGATAATTAATTATATTAGAGTCGGAACACAGACTCGGATTTGTGTTAATTAATTAATGTGCAAATTAATTAAATAAGAGTCGGATTGTAGACTCGGGTAAGTATTAATTTAATGGGTGTAATAATTAATTTAATTAGAGTCGGGGTGTAGACTCGGGTAGTTATTAAATTAATAGGTATGTAAATTAATTTAATTAGAGTCGGATTGTAGACTCGGGGAGGTATTAAATTAATAAGTGTGTTAATTAATTTAATTAGAGTCGGACGATAGACTCGGGGAGGTATTAAATTAATATGTGTGTCAATTAATTTAATTAGAGTCGGGTGATAGACTCGGAAAGGTATTAAATTAATAAGTGTGTCAATTAATTTAATTGGAGTCGAACCATAGACTCGGGGAAAGTATTATATAAATTGAAGTGTGAGTTAAATATATTAGAGTCGGACCATAGACTCGGGAAGACGATAAATTATTAAGTGAGAAAATTAATTACGTTGAGTCGGGCCACAGACTTAGGAAATTACAGGCAGTGTACGGGATTTTTAGTACACGGTAAAGCCGGGGTTTATAATATATATATACGGTGTAGTGATAGTATATATATATATACACATGTATATATTGTGTGTGATATTAAATTACAGGCAGTGTACGGGATTTTGAGTACACGATAAAGCCGGGGTTTATATTATATATATACGGTGTAGTGATAGTATATATATACGTGTATATATTATGTGTGATATTAAATATATATGACTAGATACTTATTCAATTTATATACTCTAATGCTATCAAGGGAGGTTGTGCGATGTGGGTGAATCCCCTACCTTGAGGAGTAGGGCGAGTATATCTCCAGGTCATAGCGTCCGGTATATATGGGTGAGGGATTAATCTCACTTTCAGGGAAGGAATATGACCGCCTCCACTTCGTTTATATTTTGGTCCAAGTTGGTGAGCGATTCCAACTTGGGGAAACTAGGTTTTATGAGCACACCTAGTGGGATGGCATTTTAGAGGAAATCATCCGGCGAGGGTATACTCTAAGGGATGGATATATGTATGGTATATGTGTGGATTTTGTGGCAAGGGTAAGTATATAATGGTAGTAAATAGTATATACGGGTAATAATACAGTGTGTGATGTATTTACTTTATATAACTTGTGGTACAGTTATATATTACTATTTAAGAGGAATTAATTAAGTTAATTGTGAAATAACTTATAATTCAGGAAATCATCCGGCGAGGGTATACTCTAAGGGATGGATAATATGTATGGTATATGTGTGGATATTGTGGCAAGGGTACGTATATAATGGTAGTAAATATTATATACTAGTAATAATACAGTGTGTGATGTATTTACTTTATATAACTTGTGGTATGGTTATATATTACTATTTAAGAGGAATTAATTAAGTTAATTGTGAAATAACTTATAATTCAGGAAATCATTATACTTGGGTTAGAGTAGTATGGCAAGGGAAGGTTATATCAAGACTAGTTGGACGGGGTAGCACAACTAGGTGGGGTTAAGATAACCGGTAGGTGTGCACAATAGTGGAGGGGTGAGAATATCCACAAGGGAGTGCGACACTAAACTTAAATATGAAGTGCATCCATGCATTTTAAATTACTGCAGTTAATTCACTTGCTAAATATTTTCAAAATGTTTTGGGTTCTAACCCTTGCTATAAAACTATTTTCAAAACCTTTTAGGTGTCCAGCCACATGGACGCCAGGGTTGATATTCTATTCCAGGAACACGTAGCTGCGACATATGTGGATGCTAGCAGGAGTTTGGATTAGACGCATCATTCATTCATTCCTAGAGTAGGAATCTTGTAGCAGTTTCAGTTATATTTAGGGCTTGTCGCCCAGACTTCTCGGTACAGATTTCAGGTGTAATTTATTCAGGTGTTGAATATTTGTATTGGATTATTTCTTTGGTGGTCGGTGATTTATTCGGCAAGTTGTGTAATTATAATTCAGTTTATTTTCATTCAGATGTGCGAATGGTTTATACTTTAACTCTGCATGTACAGTTTTGTTTAATTAAAAAAAAAATTGGCACCAGTTTTGGGAATACTAGGTGGTTAGTAAGTTTTAAAAAAAGTTTTCGACAGTGATGCTAAGGACGATCCAACTGGGATTCCTGTTTTAATTTGGTATAGGACTGATCACTCGGTATTTTATTAGGCGGGGTGTCACAATATATTATATTTCAACTATAAATGATAAACCTGCAAATCTGAAAGAAGGAAAAAAATTTACCCAAATGTGAATATTAAATTTAGAGGGAAATATAAAAATATTAAGAGAATCAAGAATGTGAAATGTAAAATGTTAATAAGAGAGAGCTTGTTCAATCAACAATGGAGTTCTTCCCCCCCCCCCCCCCCCCCCCCCACACACACACACACACAAAAAAAAAATATTATTTTATGTTTATGAAGGGAGAAAGAGAGAGAGATGAAATTGGGGGGGGGATTGAGTTTTTGTTGGGAGATGAGAGAAAAAGACGATGGAGAGAGGGAGGAAGTGGATGAAAATGAAAATGCTAGGCGAACACAAAAATAGGACACAAAAGTGTGACACAGTTGGCGTGTCACACCCACATTAACTCGTGTCTGGGTTCCATTATCGTTGAGTGCAAACACGAACCAATATGGTACGACATTTCAATTGAGTGCAAACATGTGACATATCTCAAATGCCAAAGAAACAGAGTTCCAATCAATCATTATCTAGAAAGTAGGTGCAAATGGGTACTTTCTTTAATTTTACTCATCTTCACATATAGCCCGCTAAACCAACCTCCACATATTTTGTTTTATTACTCGTATAGGTGTGCGTTTTTCATTCTTTTATGGCTACCATTTCTCTTTATAAATAGGGAGTGGGTGGTTTATTTACGGTAAAGCTCAACAATTTAGGAGCAAAGGGATAAAGATGGGGAGTGTAGGCCCCTTAATCAATGTGTGCTTTAGGTGAAAATAATTTTTCCAAAAACAAACTTTTTCAATTTTAATTCACACCAGTTTTGTGAACCAATTTCGATTAACCCAATTTTATCTTGTTAACCCTAAAACATGCATTTAATGTGATTAAGTAAGTAAAATAAATCAAGTCCACAAAATATACAATGCCGATGTTCGAGGAAACCACTAAAGGAAAAAACCTCGGACGACCCAAGCCAAACAATCACTTTGATGCGGTTTTACAAAGTATAGTGAGAAGACTTATGCAAGGACTCGATACCCCACAAGCTTTGATGCTCTTATATGCTTAAACCGCTCCTCCATAGTGCAACGCATAAATCCTTCCACGCCAGATCCACAACACACGACTCCATGTGCACCTCAGTATTAACCGAACAGCTTTGGCAACCGCGTACGATTCGAAACACGAAATCCATTGCTTCTTCATCACAAAACTCGACGAAACAATGTTCAAAGAGATGAACAACTCTAGACGGTGCTAAACACAAGATCTCTATAGCATATGTCTATGAAAGATCGGATCTTGAAACACAAAAGATGTATTTAGACTTGAAAAGCCATTGTAAACGAGTGCAGAAAAACGTAACTATTATGTTCTGTAATTTTGGTTCTACACACCCGAACTCTGAGAGAAAACTACCTTAAATAAAAAATCTTAAGTCGGCAGGTCATTATAATGAGATGTGTTTGTCGTTCGAACGATATAGCGATCTCGTTAGAACGAGATGTCCATATTGCTGAACGACAGTCATATATCGTTTGAACGACTGTTAAAGTCGTTTGATCCTTCTAAACACAAGCGAAAGATCTACACGACTCTAAAATATGTTTATCTTAGAATAAACAAAGTTAAAAGAATTTAAAATCATTTTTAACCTTTTAAAATTATTTTCAAACAAAATAACATCCTTAAAATATTTTCGAGTCCCATAAACATTATGTGGTTATACCTAAGAGTATCTCGGAATGCAATATGATACGAAGATGTGAAATGTGCACCAATAAATATGGCATGATCTATCTTTGAAGCTTAGCAGTTGTGTTTTCAAAACAACACGTCATAGAATATGTGGGAATCGTGACAAGTAAAAATCTAAATATGACTCAAATTGGTTTTTGTCTGGAATAATGCCAAACATATAAATTGACACTATTTGGAAATTTGTCTTTGCATGGAGAGATTATAGGAAATAAGAGAGAGAATACAGAGAAAAGGTGGAGTTCCTAAATGCTCTTGTGCGGGACATCGGCATGTATATATAAATTACAAGGATCTTATACATCATGCTTCCTACATTACCCATTCATCACACCTAGTTCCAAGCCTTAAAAACATTTTTTTTAATTTTTTTATTTCACACTGTGACACCCCGCCCAATTAAATATTGGGTGATCAGTACTTTTTAAAATTTATAACAGAATGTTCGGTTGGTTCATTCTTAGCATCACTGTCGAAAACTTTAATTCAATTAATTACCTAACATTTAATTAAGTTATTGTCAAAATAATTCCCAATTTAATTTGAGACAAATTCAATTAATTTCTGAACATTGAATTATAAACCACACACAATAAATGAATGCTGATTGAATTAAATATTGAATAATTAAGACTGGATAAAACCTTCAAGTTCAAGGTCACAAACAAAACCAAAATAAATACTCAATCCAACATAAAAGAACTATAAAGGAACTGAGTACAATCCTGCTAATGAGGATGGGCGAGACATGCCCGAACTGAAGCATCTGAACTAGGAACTGAATAAAATGAGAGAAGCGTCTAATCTCAATGACCCGCAACTTTCACAACAACTGCAGCTCGGCAAACCATCCAAGTATCTAGAACCGGTGTCCCTGTGGCTAGGCACATGTACTAATACATATATATTGAAAAAGAGAGAAGAAATACAAGAAATGGGTCAGAGCCCGAGGTGTAAAAATGATTTAACAAGTATTTAAAACTGGTTCTTAACACAAGTCTTATACGCATGTTAGTTATTGAACTCTCACATGTGTTTCTCATCTCTCATCTATTGTGCACGCTTAACGTACATATAATCTCCCCCTAGTTATACCTCCCAGTCTAACTAGTCAGAAACCGTACTAATACTAACTATGCTCACTAGTGGTATTCCCGTATCTCCCATACAATACGCTATCCAGATAGTTTATCTCACATACTAAGTTTTATTATTCACCGTTTGAATGATTAATCTTTTATCTACTAAGATTATTTCATTTATATTTACAATTTATCTACTATTCTCATAAAGTAGAAAGTTACCCAAGTACACTCATACATATATATAGTCTCATCATCCCTATATATATACACTAATCCTGCATCCTTAGGTTAACACCACTTGGTGCAATATAATGATTATTATTATTACCAAGTCTATTAATTTCACACAGTAGAAATATTCACAAGTTCATATATATATATATATATAGTCACATCATCCCTATACATATATATATACTAATCCTGCACCCCCGGGCAAAGACCCATTAGTGCACCTACCAAGAAAATCCTGCATCCCCGGGTTAGCACCCATTAATACACCTATTAATAATAATCTAGCACCCCCGGGTTATTACCCATTAGTGCGCCTATTAAGAGAATCTTGCATCCCCGGGTTAACACCCATTAATGCACCTATCAACAATAATCCAGCACCCCCGGTTTATCACCCATTAGTGCTCTTAGCAATAATATCGCATAATAGGCATACACAAGTCCTATTAAAAGTTATAGGTATTTCCACAACCTACATATACACTCCTCATACGTATACGTATAGTATAAATATTTAGATTACTATCTCTCTCGTAATCTCCAAGGTACATTCTCTCTATACCGAAATAATTAATGTATTAAGCCTCACATACTTTTCTCGAAATCCTTTCTTGCTTAAGTTTTTTATCGGACACTTTCTCTCACTCCAAGAAATCGTAAACCCAAATTTGGACTCAAAGAAAATCCCTAAAAATTTCTGCCGTCGCTCGAACCAGATGAGTTGTCGCTTGAACCAGAAATCGATCTCGTTCGAACTAGAAGCAGATGTCGCGCGAACGACTTCCAAGTGTCGTTCGAACGACTTCACACGAGATCCCTATCTCGCACGAACGACTTCGCGCGAGATGTCCCTGTTCGTCTTCTTGCCCAGATTTCCAGCATTTTTCACCATTTTTTTATCCTAAAAACCTCTAAGATTTTATCACCCAACACCTCATCATCAATACCAATTAAGCCATAGCATTTTATATAACATTCCTATCATCCTAGGGTCATTAATTCGTCATCAATTTTCATAATTATATTAAATCCCCAAATTAGTTCATATGAACCCTAGTTTCCAAAATTTCAATTAAAGAACCTAATCAATTCAGATTCGTTCATCAATATGTAATTCAATTTCATGATTAATCCTCTACATACATAAAGGAATTCCAACCACTAATTAACCCAGTCTTTAATCATAATTTAAATCTCCAATTTTTACCCAATTAACATGTAAATCATGATTAATTTCACTACAAAAAAAAGGTTCTTTTAAGACCCTATTTTTTTAGACAGACAAAATATAGTCTCTAAAACATACTTTTTTGGACGGATATAATTTGCCG
Source organism: Sambucus nigra (assembly GCA_949130495.1). NCBI lineage: Eukaryota > Viridiplantae > Streptophyta > Magnoliopsida > Dipsacales > Adoxaceae > Sambucus > Sambucus nigra. The sequence goes on from OX422214.1 coordinate 94,875,138, forward strand.
TCTCAAAAAGTATTATTTTTTGAGACTGCTAATTATTGTCGTCTCAAAAAGTATTATTTTTTGAGACTACTAATTATAGCCATCTCAAAAAAGGTCACTTTTTAACACAGTTAATTATTTATGTCTTATAAAATGAACCAAATGAGACGGTAAAATTTATGGTCTCAAAAGATATACCAAATAAGACGGCTAGCAAAAATTACTTCCCTCCATTAAAAATTTTTCTCCCGCTCTAAACACTTAAACTCCCATCAAAAAACAAAAAACAAAAAAAACAAATATCTTCTCAAAACAAAATAATCGAGCCATGCCCAACCCTAATAACCCATCGCACCCACCCCCCGGCTTTCTTCTCTTCCGGCCCCGGCCTTCTCCTCCGTCGTTCTCTTCAATCCGGCCTCCTCCTCCGCTATTTTATCTCTCTTCGGCGCTCTGAAGGTAAATTGCGTACCCTTTTTGTGTCTTTTAAGTGTAGATACCTGATTCGATTAATGTTTGAGCATGAAATCATTGGGTTCTTTAGGTTAAGAAGTGGATAATTTTATTTTTATGTATAGACCTGCGTTTTTTTTTATGGAAAGTTTTTTTTTTCTTCTTAAATATGGCAGCGGGCAGAACGCACAAAAGATTTTTTTTTTAAATATGGCAGCAGCCATAGCTAAAGAGTGTACAAGTTTGACTTTACTATACAATTTACAATGTGTGAATAAATTCAACTAATAATTACTATTAATATTAAACTTCGAAGTATATTTGTGATTTTACTAGATTTAGTTTGTTGTATTTTTCCAATTTAAGGTTATTGAATGGCTAATTTAAGGTTATTGGATTGTTAATGGTATTATGGTTGCTCATATTAAGTTATTTTTCCTAAATCTCATATTTTAGTTTAATTTCAATCGAATGTATAGTTGCCTAAATTTGATAATATGGCTAAATTTTACTAAAAACTTAAATACTTGTGAAAAAATTAAAACCAATCGCCTTGGGGGCAAACGCCTTCGAACCCTCGCACTGACAATTTCTTCGAGTACCCCACCTAAACACAATTCCTAGCGCTGCCACTGTATATATATGGGATTTTTTTTACCAATTAGTCCCTTTTACTAAGTATGTAGTTCAATAGGTCCTATCATTTTTTTTTCTCCAACAAGTCCCATGAAAAAAGATTTTTTCTCCAATAGGTCCTATTTATAAACATATAATGAATATTCACTAAATGTATAAATAGGACCTATCGGGATAAAATTTTTATGATATGACCTATTATGAAATGTCTTTGTGTAAATATAACTTATTTATCAAGCCCCCCCCCCCCCACAGCACACACACACACATATGTGTGTGTGTGTGTGTGTGTGTGTGTGTGTGTGTGTGTGTGTGTGTGTAAAGACCTTAGGGCAACTCCATCCTAAGTTCGATTCTTCTAATGTAACACAACACATGCCATTAAAAAAAATATAAGTCAAAGTTTTCATATATCTTCTTTTGTATTGGTCATTATGCCATTATTGCAGAATCTTTTGCTTCTTTTTCACCCATTGCCTTGTTGAACTCTTGCAAATGAAGCAACTTCATAGTTGGACAAATTGTTCTCTGACAACTTTATTGAAATTTTTGGTGAGGATATTTCCATATGCTAGAATTACCAAGTCTTACTACCAAGCCAACAAGCTAACATAATACTTTGGATCCAAGTACGAGACATGGGATGCATGCCCAAATAACTGTATGTTGTTTCGTAATGAAACCGAGGGTCATGAAAAGTGTGGCATTTGCGGATCTTCTCGATATAAAGATGAGGACTCAAGTATTGATGGTGTTCATGGTCCAAAGGTATCCGTAAAAAAAATGAGATACTTTCCTTTGAAATCGAGACTACATGAATTATTTTGGTCATCCTATTTAGCTCCTCTAATGAAATGGCATGCTGAGGAAAGGATCGACGACGGTGTAATGAGACATCCCACTGACTCTCCTCCTTAGAAAACTTTTAATGAGAAAACCCTTCTTTTGCGAGGGAGGATTCGCAATGTTAGACTTGGGTTAGCTGTTGACGGATTTAATCCGTTTGGTAATATGAGCATTAAGCACAATACATTGCCAATTATCCTCATTATTTATAACTTACCTATGTGGTTGTGCATGAAGCAACCTAACTTGATTTGGTTTGTTCTTATAGATGGACCAAAAGGACCCGGAGATAAGATCGATGTATTTTTACAACCATTGATTGATGAGTTAATTGAGCTATGAGTTGATGGGGTACGCACTTACGATGTGTCAAGCAAGGAGTTCTTTCAGTTGCGTGCATCATTGATGTGGACCATTAAAGATTTCCCCGCTTATGCCATGTTATCGGGATGGAGCACAAAAGGTACATTTGCTTGTCCTTGCTGTAACGAAGACCACCAGTCAATGCGATTAGATAATGGTAAGAAGTTCTGTTATTGGGGTCATCATCGATTCTTAAACTTGCGCCATAGGCTTCGTAGGCAGAAGGCACCATTTAATGGGAGGGTCGAATTACGACCAGCCCCAGTTAAACTTTCGTGCTTGCAAGTATTGCAACAATTGAATGATCATATTTCAATTGCAACAATTTAATGATCTTGACATTGAATGTGAATATAAGATGGAAGATGTCTTTAGAAGGAGGGAAAGAGAGGCGTTAGAAAAAAATAAAATGGTAGTTCCAAAATGTAGATTTGGTTGGAAAAAGAAGATCATATTTTTTGAATTGCCATACTGGAAGGATAATCTGATCCGCCATAATCTTGATGTCATGCATATTGAGAATAATGTCTACGATAATGTCCTGTTTACATTGTTGGGAACTAAAGGGAAAACAAAAGAAAATTTATAAGATCGAAAAGATCTCAAAAATTTGGGTATCAGAATTGCATCCTCAACCACGAGGGTCAAATATACACTCCCTCCCCCCAGCAGAGTACACGATGAGTAACAAAGAGAAGGATATTTTTATAAAAGTGTTGTAGTATGTTAAAGCTCCTAACAGCTACTCTTCGAACCTTTCACAGTGCGTGAACATGCGAGAGAAATATTTCGGGATTAAAGAGCCATGATAATCATAGTTTAATAGAACAATTACTTCCAATAGCAGCGCGAAGTGTATTGCCCAATCATATTGTCAAAGCCTTGATTGAATTAAGCAATTGCTTTGTGATTATGTACGTGAAAATATCATAATTAATACTTGAATTATGAATAAGTACTATACTTTTATATTGTCTTTAGGTCCTCTTTAGGATGCCGTCAGATTCAACACTTATATTATTAGAGGTTTTAGATTTCGAACAAAGGAATGTGATAGGGGAAAGAAAACCAAAAATAAAGGAGTTTTTATAAAAGCCGAACAAATGAGTTATTCTGGCCGGAAGGATAAAAATCCCATTGTGGGTGATATTACATACTATGGGGAACTAACAGACATTATTGAAGTTCAGTATCTTAATGGAATAAAGTTTGTATTATTCAAGTGTTATTGGGTTAAAAATCGTATGGGTACAAAAGTTGACGAGTTTAACTTTACTTTAGTTAATTTCAAGCATTTGAAATATAAGGATGATCGAGAGTGTAATGAACCTTTCATACTAGCATCCCAAGCAAAACAAATATTTTACGTGCTGGACCGTATCGATACAGATTGGCATGTTGTTGTTCCTATGACACCAAGATACCAAGATCAGAACTTACGGTGGTCGAGGGATGGAGATGGATTAATAGTTGACACTAGTGTGGCTCAAGATAATGATCATGAAGATGCAAATGCAGATGAAGATGGAGATGAAATTTGGAGGGACAATGCTTGAGGGAGATATAGTCCTAAACTAGTTATTTTTGTTTTTAAATTTGGAGCATTTGTATTTTGGTTTTGTATTGATAGTAGTGGGTATTATATCCAAAACTAGTCACCATTATCATCTGATCATTGCATATTTGTATCTAATAATATTGGGTTTCTTCTTCAGTTCAATATAAATTTAAGTGGAATACTACTTCACTGTTTATCACTACATTAAGGATGGTCTAGTTTGGTCTTGTATGTCTTAATGCTGAGATCTTATAACAGTACTGAAAAATTAGTTTGTATTGGAAATCTTATCTCTGTTGGGTTTAGAATTTAGTATTTCAATTTACTAGTTTGCCCTTCATACATTTCAACTACTTTTTAGCTAACATAGGCACAGTTACAGAGCCAAAGAAAAGAGATATAAACTCTAGTTAATTATCTTTGAGCCATTGTGGTTTCTATCCATCTATTTTAGTCTCTACGTTGTATAGAACTAGTTCTGATCATGTCTTTTTACTGTGAAAATGTCTCAAATACATAGTTATGGAACCTACACCTTTAAGATTCTGATCATCTTGGTTTAGTTATAATCTTTTAAAGCCTATGGTGGCAGATTGTTGTAATAGGATAGTTGTGTAGGGTGTCCCCATGTTCATTTGAAAACTAAATTGAAGAAGTTTAAAAAAGACATTAAAGCCTAGAACATTAATATGTACGGTAAAATTCATAAGAGAGTGGACAAAGCCACTTCTAATTTAAAGTCCCTTCAATAAGAAATTGATATTGGGGGTAATCCTCTCAAATGTTCGATTTTATTTTTATTTTTTACATAAATAATCCATCTTCAATTTCTCATTCGCAGTAATTAGCTGATGTTACAATATATGTATTTGTTCTCTTTAAGAAGAACATGTCTCCTCCAAGGCATTTGACTTTAGAGTCAAGTTATCCAAATCTGCAACTGATTTACCAGTTCTTTCTTTGTGATTTTCCAGGTCAATGCTTAACGCCTGCACTTGTGATACTTTTTTTTCACGATCTTCCCTTACTTGCTGCAATTCTCCTCTAAGGATCCAAACTTCGTTTACCTATGCTACTCTTTGCTTCACAGCCTCATCTTGAGAAGCTCCGGAGGAAGTAAGTTTCTTTTGCAACAAGTTATAATGGCCTCTTACGGCGCCCAGGTTCTCCACTATAGTAGCTTTCTCTTTTTCCACCCGTTTAACTGACTCATTAGCTGTTGCAAGCTCAATTTGTAGTTTAGTATTATACTGCTGCAAGCTTGTGTTGTATTAGCCTCCCAGATCCTAAAGCTTATCGTCCTTGACTAGTAGTTGTGGATCCCATCACCCTCCCAGATCCGATCCTTCTACGCTTGTCCAGAGGCATTTCACCTGCACATCCATTTTTATTTAAGGGGCTCCGAGGGGGTAGGTTTTGGTTACGAGAAGTCATGTTTAAGGGGTGGGATGTGGTGTTTGGTTTGTGAGAAAATGAACGTTGATTGGGAACAAACTGGAAATAGAGACCAACTATATATGCCCCTGAGCCCATAGATGCCTAATGATTATGAGTTGCTGAAATATTGAGCTTTAATCTGCCATTTGTAGGTCTCTCCCATTGAGCATTATTTATGATCCTTGGAGAATTTTGAGGCTTTTTTATTCCAAAAAAATTAAAGACTTCTTGGCTGATATCTTTATTTTCTCCTTTGAAACTGTTAAGGTTGGTGAGATCTGAAATTCTATGAATTACTTGTTGCACTATGAAGCTTAAGTTCATTGGCTTAGCAGCTTTATTTCTGTTAAGCCAAATCTCCCAAATGATACTGATTGGGATAGCTTTTTTTTTTACTAAACAACACAGAACAAATCAGCCCCAAAAAATGATACAGAACTGGAGTACATCTATATATATAAGTGGATGAATAAATTACAATGGACCATAATTTGTAAAGACGGGTTAAATCTCAAAGAGTGGCTCTATCTTGCACTAATGACAACGAGATAGGTAGTCAAGATATGCACCCTAAACACACAAAACACTAAAAATAGCGAGATAGGTATAATTGTTCTCCCTAAAAACACAAACACTAATGACAGCGAGATAGGTAATCAAGATATGTACCGTGAACTTCATCATCTCGCACGCGAACCAAGAAACAATAACCGTGTCAACCCAAGAACTGTCCCAACTGCACCAGCCACATCATACAATGGCTAGTAATCGTCTATCAAACCCTCTTTATTCTCAAGGAACCCAGTTGTGTACTAATCTATGTTAAGACTATCCTTCTTCCAAAACCTATTAAGCCCAAGTAACCCAAGTGTCAGACCTATCAATATCAAATGCAACACAAATATTCCTAACAAAAACACATCTCGCCAATGGCGCGAAGCCTCTGGAGTTACTCCTGACGACAATGAATTACTTCCATTGATACTTCTATGACCTCGCCCAACATTCTATTAGGCGGTAGCGATAGAGGCGGAGTCATCATCGTGGGAGAGGCTTTGAGAATTGCTCATGCTGTGAAGGATGAGAGAATTTGCATTGGTGGGAAAATAATAGATTAGAAGTACCTGAATTAAGCCACCACTGAATGATTGATCCATGAACTGAGTATGGCAATTGATTAATTCCTATGATTTTATTAAAGACATCCCAAATTTCAGAAGCTATTGGAGCTTATATAAAGAGATGGTTGAGAGTTTTTATAGCAGATTGACAGCACTAACATCTGGATGCCATCCTTACCCCCAATATTTTTTATTAGATATTTTACTAGAGCACATTTTGAAAGAACTTTCCATAGGAAGACAGACATATTGGTGGGAATATTGGGGTGCCAAATGAACTTGAAGACCAAGGAGGATAGGTTATGAGGTCTAACCTGATCATAGGCAGATGCAAAGCTAAAGTTACCACTGATTGAAAGTTTCCACACTAATTCATTGTTCATCCAAATTGAGTTTGAGTCCACTAACTCCCAAGCTGATTGAATTCTTTTAAAAGTCATTGAGCCATTTGGGCAAGCCAAATTCGAGTATTTCCTCTTTATGAATTGAGCCCAAAGGATCTTACCTTCCTTAAAGTTCCAAGCCAATTTAATATTGGCTGCAACTGCTACTGATTTCAAGTTTCTAACATCTAATCCCCCTTCTTGTTTTGGTAAGCATACTGCATCCCCCTTATTGTCTTGGTGATAGTCTCTTGGGCTAGATAATTCATTCATAACTCTCTTCAATCTGTATTCTTTCTTAATTTTATGTCCCCTGTTTGAGAACTCGCTCTTTCATCATAACAAATATCTGTTTTGTTCATTTACTTGAATTAGATATCAAAGCTATAAATAGATGAGTAGTCATTATCGGTTTGGAATTACCTGCATTTATATTTCTTGGACATATATTTGTATGGTAATTTTTTGGAACTTCGAAAGGTGAAAATGCAGATCCACTATCAGTTTGGCTTCACATTTAATTATTAAGTATCTTGATATTTTATTTATTAAGTATTTTTTTATAGTGTTTAATAACTGATTACGACTTTTTACTAAACCAAAAAAATGTTTCTCTTAATTCGTAATGGCTTGTGATTTGTTCCATGAGGTACCAAAGCCACAAAGTTTCTGCAATACTTTTAATTTGTTAGTGTGTATTCCAATATAATGTAAAAACTTGATTAATTATTCACTCATCATTCTTGATTTGGATGATCTTACATGTGTATTAATTGATGAAAACAACAATGGCACCGGGGCCACTAATCCCTGAAGTACCTTCGAAATCCTACTTCCATTCATGGCCCCTCATATATAATCTCCTCCATTTGGACTGGATTCAAGTAGGTTCTTCCTGATATTACTCTTAATACTCATGGGAGAATTGCAAATAGGGAGAATACTCTATTTTGGCTTAATAACTAGTTGGGAACCTCCCTTACTCAGCAGCAGAAGATAGATCAGTTGCTCATTGGATATTGGGATATTGGGATAGCCGGAGTTTTTGCTATAATATAAATTAATTAATTTTTTTTCTTCCTTATACCATAATTATTTTCTTTCAATGACAATAATATGTTTTTCATTAATGGATATTTGACAGGGTTCATTGGCATTTAAATATTTGATCTAATCCCGAGCTTTGAAGTTATATTATCGTCGAATTGATACGGATTAAAGGTAATTTTAATTATTGGTTATTGATTAATATTATTAGTTTTTATACTGGATTGATTTGTAGTGGTGATAGGAGGTTGAGGGTGAGCCAATTGAAAACTCGGACTGTCAATTGGTTGTTGTAGTGTAGTTTTAAGATTAACTTATGGCAATATTTGTATATTTATTTGTGTGAATTTTAGTTGAATTATTAATATATTTGTTTGTATTAATTATTGATTGTATATACTCGTTTGTGTAAGTTTACTATTAGATTTTGATTTTATTTTGTGATATATGTGATGGACCCAATTAATTTAAACATGCATCACCGTTGAAAAATTCACCAATGTTATCCAAAAGTAATTTATAGTGTCAGCGTCCTCATCAGACTCCCGATTCTTGAAATTGATAAGTAGATATTTGTTTTGGAGTTAAAAGTGGGTTTTGGGGTATAAAAAATGCAAATAATAATGAAGTGTCCCAGAGAGAGGCACGAATAACCGAAAATATACGAAAGTAATTTAAGTGAAGTGATCGTGCCCAAATCAGACTTTTGAATTTGAAAATTGATTAGTATACTGTCGTATTGGGCTTAAAATTGGGATTTATGGGTGAAAACTCAAAATAGCAAACAAGTGGTCCAGATATAGACATGATCATTCAAAGAGCTAAAAAAAACTTGTAGGAAGTATTTGTATCCTTATCTAACTCTTGATTTCTAAAATTGACTAGTAAACGTTCCTTTTGGGGTTAAACGCCCGTTCTGGGGTGAAAATTGAAAAAAACAATGTAAGAGCCCGAATAGAGACACTGATACCCCTAAAGGTACCATGATAACCTAAGAGAAGTCATTGTTTCATCCCTAGACTCAGTTTTTGAAATTTATTAGTTTATGCTTGTTTTGGGGTTAAAATAGGATTTAAGGGACAAAAACTAAAAATAGCAATCGAGTTTTCTGGACAGAGGCACAAACTCCCCAATAGGTACAAGCGTAACTTGTAGGAAGTGTCTATGTCCTCACCGGACTCCGTATTTTTCGAAATTGACTAATAGACATTTGTTTTGGGATTAAAAATGGAACATAGATGGGGAAAACTCAAAACAACAATCATGTGGCCCGAATAGACGTACATATGTCCCAAGAGTTACAAAGTAACTTGTAGGAAGTGGCGTGTCTCATCGGACTCCTGGTTTTTAAAATTGACTAGTAAGTGTTCTCTTTGGGGCTAAAATGGTATTTAGGATGTGAAAACTTAAAATGATAATCTAGTGGCCTAGACAGACTAATAACCACCCTAAGAGGTAAAAAAGTACCTTATAGGAAGTGTCGGTGTCCTCATCGAGTTCCTAGTTCTCGAAATTGAGTAGTGGACTTTTGTTTGGGGGTTAAAAGTGGGAATTGGGGCGTGAGAAGAAAAACGACAACAGTGAAGTGTCCCGGAAAGAGGCATGCATAACCTAGAAGATACGAAAGCAATTTAAGTTAAGTGACCTTGTCCAAATCGGAGTACTGGTTTTCAAAATTGATTAGTATATGGTCGTTTTGGGCTTAAAATGGAGTTTAGGGGTGAAAACTCAAAATAGCAACTGTGTGCCAAAAAGAGGCATGAAAATCCATAGATGTAGAAAACTAATTTGTAGGTAGTGTCTGTGTCCTCATCAGACTCCTGGTTTTCCCAAATTGACTAGTAAACATTCATGTTGGGGTTAAAAGTGGGCTTTTGAGGGTGACAATGAAAAAAAATAATGAAATTGCCCGGATAGAGTATGCACAAAATGCATTAAAATTTTCTCTTAATAAGAGTATGAGCAACACTATAATGCATTTTCTGCACTCTTAGTACGCATAACATTGTCCATGCTTTATAGGCTTATGTGACTAACTTAAAATGTTTCTTATCAAATTGTCAAACCTGCCCACCCGATTGCACACACCCCAAGAAGTGCATTGTGTTGATTGCTAATAACACCAAAGGTGAAGATCTAAGCCAGAGTGAAGAGGATCACCATGACATCTTTATCATTAAATGTTGGGTTATGGCCGATACAGGGGGTATTCTGTTAGAGAGGAATGTTAAAACATCTCCTCCTTACAATCTGGGCAGCCATTTGTCTTTAGAGAGGAACATTGAAACATCTCCTCCTTGTGATCATTGAAACAGCTTGTCCACACAAGTTCATCAATGACAAGATATGTATGTTGTTCAAAATTACGGATACTAAAAAGCTCTGCATATTGTTATTTTCATAGTATTAACAGTGTTTCAAACTTGCATTGGAAATTTGTTGCTCTATTTTTCGTATTCACATGCTACTAGTACTCATGAACAACATCCAAATTTATGCATTTTTCTTCACCTCAACAGCCTTGATAATTTCAATGAATTACGTCTTGAGAGAAGCTCCATCAACTAGAAAACCATCGACATCGGGTCGTGCCCACAGCTCCTTGCAACTGGCACCACTCACAAAACCTTCATAAATGATTCGGGTCGTGGAAGCAACTTCAGGACTAATGTTAGCTTGAAGCCATTTCCTCAATTCGGAATGTACTTCTTGAGCCTGAGCGGGAGTTGTAACCTTCCCAGTTCCAATAGTCCAGACAGACTTATATGCCAAAACAACATTAGCCCAGTTTGATACTTAATCCGTAATTGCCTTAGTTTGTGCAGCAATAGCTTCCATAAGTTCCTCCCAAGTCTTTAGTTGACTCGTAAAATGTTTAAATATGCGTTCCTCGAAGCAATGTTTAAAAGGAGTGAGTCAGAAGCAAGGATTTAAAATAAGTAGAAACCTAACTTTATATTCTTTATGTATTCAAAGAATAAAATCATTCGGAACCTAACTTTATATTCTTTAGCAAGATATACACGAAAACAGGTTGTTTTAGCAAAACTCAAACTTGTAGGATTCTTTGGATATATTTTCTCATGTTGTGATTCTTGGAGATTTTCTCAGCCTTAAATGGCAACAGCAGTTTGTTTTCCCCATACTTATTTGTTGGCCAACTACCTGGATTCCCGTGTTGCTCCACCTTTTAATAAGGTTAATTATTGCCACATTGATACATCATGTGCTAATGATGTGGGTCATACTCAGGGTATAGCTCCTAATATTTATTCTCGTCAAACTGATAACCCCACTGATATACAATCGGTATTTTTAAGTAAGTGTGGTACAATATTGACTTCTCTTTGTCCCACTAACATATTGGACACGTCACAATTTGATAAGGCCATTGAAGATGGGCCGACTATTAATTTTGTTACACTAGATGCCTAAATCGGCTTGGTTAATTCTGCATGGACGCATATCTGCCACAATACTACTCCTGCTATTGTTGGTATGGGCCACACACATTCTTTGGAGATAGGTATGCCTCAAAATACTCCCTACTTTGCATAGTGATACCACATGCCACGAGTATACTCCATATGTTAATGATATGGCCCCCCTTCTTGTTTTGAAAACAAGTACTAGTTTTTAACCACTTCAGTTCACTACTTTGCCTGCTATTGTTATTGGGGAGTGTACAAGTAAAGAAAATTATTCCACAAATATTTTTGACACGTCACAAGTGGATGTTTTGGACACAGGTCATTGTTCCCCTCAAATTGTATCAATTTTTCTTAAGACCTCTACTTGCCACGATCCTTGTGATAATGTTGTGGGCCGTATACAGTCAGCTAATGTTATTGGGAGTGGTACACAAATTGATAAGGATGCACTACTTGATCACTTTGAATCTCTTAATGCATCTACCAACTTGGGTAAGACAGTGGGGATGTGAGGATATATACCCTCTTCAAAGTGCCAATTCGTTTTGAGGGTAGTGTGACACAATGATAAGATTCCTTCTTTCGTGACTTTGATTCATGTGAGGAACAAAATGAACTTCCCTATCATATAGAACGTCCGAATGGTATGGATGAATCAGCTGAAAGTGAAGCATACGAGGACAGTGACCACAGTCCCTACAATAATATACATTTTCCTCTTCATAAATTAGATACTAAAAAAGCGAAAGATGCGGCTATTAAACTCATTGCCACCATTGATGCGCCCTGTGATGCGAAGCTAGTGCATATCAAAAAAGATTCTGGAGGTGTCCATTAGGTTCACTTTTTTTTAATCTTTCCATAGTCTTTTTTTTTATGCAAGATTGGTTCCCGTTTTGTGGAATGTCACTTTAGGTCTTTAATTTTTTGGGTTTGTGGACCCTCCGCTTTTTCTCTTTTTAACCAAAAGCTCCTAGTGAGCCTAGTTTATTAAAAAAAACATTACTTCTTCACCATTAGAACTAGTAGCAGCCTCTGGTTATTGTTGTTGTTATTGTTGTTATTGTTGTTGTTATAGTTTTTTATGATTATTTGATGTTATTGTTCTAGTTTTTGATGATTATTAATCTTGATCCCGTATACATATGATATTGTAATTCATTATTTGATTTTGAATCACATGTGAACATATAGATTTTTTTTAAGTGACTCCAACTTTTTGCTTGATTTTGACTTGGATGGTTTGTCTTGGGTTTGACTTAGTTACATTGAGCCCCGACTCATTCTATTTTACCTACCTATTGCTCAAGAGCACCTTTAAGTTTTCAACTCAAATCAACTCAATTGTCCTTTCAATTGGCCCATGTGGAAAGAATGATCAAGTTAGCTACTGATCAACAATTTAAAATGGCTAGTCAGGAGAAAATCATCTTCAGTTAAAAATAAAACCATTTCCTCCAAAGCTACTACATGGATACACAAAATACCAAACAGAACAGTAGAATAAGGTAGTGAGAATAAAATTAATGAATGATGATTCAAGATATGATATTGACTAAAAAACAGCATATGATCTTACTCAGATTTACGAGCTTTTTTTTAGATTGTTCTTGCATGTGTCGCATGAGATCATCACTGGTGTGAATTCTTCCCCTCGCTTACGAATAACAATATTTAATATACTATCCAAGCCTAAAATTCTGTTCAATTTTTATTCGTATCATGCCTTCAGATCACTAGACGTGACTGAAGGTATGAAATGTGTTGCTAGAATATCCAAAGTTCTTGCCTTTTCATTTTTGGTTTGTAAGACCACAATATGTTCATAATCAAGATCAAACTTCAATTGTGTTGCTCATTTTTGAGTGTAAATCATAATGTAATTATTGTCACTTCTATCTCAATATAACCTAATAAAAGTATAGAAATTGTTTTATTTTTCTTCTCTGTAGAAGACGAGATTAAAAATCTGTTTACCACCCCGTTTAGTAGTTCAAAGCGCCACCGAGTTGGGGAACCTGATAGTCATGAAGAAATGACTGATTTCGCATACATGGATAAATCAGCTTTAAAATATCAGAATACTACAGTTTTGGGATAGAATCAGGAATTCTTCCAAAAATCAAATTTGACACAATTTCGAAAAAGTTGAATAAAAAAAAGAGAATAAATTTAGATTCCGATTCCACTATTTTCGAGAAAAAATTGGAAATCGTAAATTGATTATTATTCCAAAAAATCGAATCGGACTTTGAAAAAATCTAAAGTTCATAAGACATGTAGAGGGTATCCATGCTTAAAATAGATGTGGTATGTAGGATGAGAAAAGTATAAGCTTTCTCTAGCTATGAGATGGTCATTACTTGTTGCAACCCATGTTAAGTGGATTATAATATCTGATGCAAGACCTGCGCCAAAGTAGATAACTGAAGATAGAGACAATATGAGTACTTGGTTTATTCTTGATATCTAGTTCATGGAGTCTTTATACTTTATCCAGTTATTCTAACTTGTTTTTGTCTTTGTAAATTAATTCCTGGTCACTTTTGTCTTCTCAAGTTGTATGCTTATTACAGTTTTAGAAAGTGTCAATCCATCCATTTATCCATACGGTTTTAGAAAGGAGGATAACAACCCTGTCTCGTCCATCCATTTATTCATACACACATACAATACATGTCGATCCATAAAACACATTTCTGCTGAAAAAGCAATAAACTGTATATGTAGTCATGATGTTTTTGGTTTAGATATTAATGTTAAATGAAATGGTCTATGAGGTTAGTTCATGTATAGTGACTTTTCTTATGAAAACTATGCTGAATTTATTTGAGGTTGGTCTTTGATGTTGGATGTTGATAGCTTGGTTTGGAGCTTTAGGAAGATTGTTCATTCTGAGTTACCCAACCTCATGTATGTCCTGCGTTGAAATTTGTTTTTCATTTGTACATGACACAAATTATTGAATAACCAATTGCTAGGTAGTTTTAACATGATATGTTTTGATATTGATTGCAGGATTTTAGGATTGGCTTTGACGATCATAACCATCCTATTAAATCAATCCAGTGTAGCTGTGCTATTGCCTGAATGAAACCTCTTAAACATCGTCCATCGTCTATAATAAGGTAATTAATATTTGTTTCAAAGTAAATAAAACTCATAATAGTACATGTTGCCAAGTGAGGCAGTGAATGTAAATCAAGATAATTGAAGTTAACATAATAGTTCAAACTCATTAATATTAGTTAATGATATATGTGTTCAAGGACCTCGTGTCCAATATATTTAAACTCTAATCTTGTATAGTATAATGTAACTCTGATCTTGCATATTATAATGATTCACTTTATCTAATCTTTCATAGTATAATATTATAATGCCATACTAATTAGTTCATGTTGCTACTACCCACTTATTACAAAATAAAAATGAGCATCCATAATACATGCATGAAATGTATGGATGCGTATATATATATATAGTTAAAAGAGTGTCAGCTACTTACGAATGATCATCAACATGACTCAAACTAGTTATCAGTTAACTCTCGCCATTTGCATTAACTCATAGCAGTCGTACTAAATTTTGTATCAAGAAATGAAATTGCTCATAATTTTATCATCTTCTGAAATGGGAATGAACCATATTGATGATAATCAATGAGATGAAGAATATAAATTTTGATATCGCCAAATATTTCCATTTTTCACTTAGGTCTGAAAATCTACCAAGCCTGGGAGTTGCGAGAAGTGGTCAGAAATAAAAAAATTATCAAGGTTGAAGGGGGTACATCGATGAGAGAAGAATGCTAACAACTTGGAAGCTCAACAATCAGAAACATCTAATTTGTAAAATCAGCTGGAGGCCTAGACTAAAGAATTATGAGCTCTTAAAGACAATCTTACGAATCATATGACAACAACAGAGCTGTGAGCGATACTTAACGCCAATAATCAAGATTCAACAGGATCAGAACTTGACCTACAAGACCACTGGTGAGTTCTTCAAGATGTAACGATAAAAAAGGAAACTCTATTGTATATATTTAATATTTTACGGAGGGAGAATTCTCCTTTTCCTAATTACTTGTTTACTGTGTTGTGGCTATTGCTGTTTAATTTTTGTGTTTAAACAGACTGGTTTTCATGAATAAACAAAGGAGACTCGCTCGATTTTTTTTTTTAATTATTAAATGTTTTTAAAGGTAATTAATACGAAGATATACAAATTTGATAACGTTTTTAACTATTATCATTTATAGGAACTATAAAAAATCTTCTTTATTTAATATAATTGACACAAAATAAATCTTATTGCAAGTGGAAATCTTTTGTGGACAAGGAATTTTTGGAGGTCGCATGCTTCAAGATCGTGGGTTTACTTTGTTTACATCATTTTTTATTAGGAGTAAATGATTTTTTATGTATTTTTTTCTAGTGAGACGAGTGAAATTGTGTAGAGAGATTTAAGTTGGTAGACTCCATGTTGGAATTGTTGATTGTGTAGAGAGATTTTACTCATATAAACTCTAATTATAGTTGAATGTGAAATTGTATGTTATATTAGTTGAAATGGGATGCCAAATATGTCATATGTTATTTTTAAGAGTTTTTGTTTATAATTATATCGAATATATTTTGGAATGAATGGAATTCTAATTTTGGTGCCAAATCAAAAAATAGTTTTAAAAGACGGCTTATTTGCCGTCTCAAAAGGGTTCCATAAACGAAGACCTTTTAAGACGGCTAAGTTATGGTTTCAAAAAATCCTTTTGGGACGGTTGTTGCCGTCTTAAAAAACAAGTTTAAAAGACGATTTTTTCGCCATCTCAAAAAGGTCCTATAAATAATGACCTTTTGAGACGGTTTGTTTCCCGTCTCAAAAAACCCATTTGAGACGGCAAAGTCGTCACAAAAAGCTTTTATAACGGGGGTCTAATATGACACCCCTTTTCCGTCCCCAATGGCGTCCCAAAAGGCTTTTGAGACGGCCAGATGACTTTTTGAGACGACGGGAGCACCGTCTCAAAAAGCAATTTTTTTTGTAGTCACCTACACTAACATGAGCATGATTATTGCTAAAAGAAAGCAAGTAATAAACACTTGCCTCGAATGTGACAGTCTGATCCGTTGGTGATGTTGGTATATACGCATTCCTCTCTTCTCAATCTACGCGTTGATGGTCACGGTTGTGCAAGGTGAGGATAATTGGGCCTTCCCTCTTGGAGTTTGGTTCTCCCTCACACCCTCTATGGCCGTTCTTTCCTTCCTGTGTCTCACAACCCTAAAAGACTTTTCTTGGCTGATAAAATAACTCCCAATTTTCGTCCATTAATTAAACTCAAAAATACAATTTACCAAAATGCCCTCTCGGGACGCCGGTTAGGCCTAAAATTACCCTGAGACCCAAACTAAACACCCGGGTATACTATTTTGACTATCTCGACTCTCCCGGACTCAATGGCGCACTCGAAATGACCATATGAGTTAATAAAAATAAATTATCTTTTTATTCTATTCAATTAGTCCCGACACGACTAACACGCGTGTCAGACTTAAATTACCAAACTGTCGTATTTCTCACTTTCGACAATTTATCAAATGTTATAAATCCATATTACATATCACACAGTAATATTCAATAATTTTCAACAATAAGTATTAATCCATGGCACGCTAGTTAATAATTATTTTAATTCGGACTTATAACAAATTAATTTCTCGCATTTTAATTTAATTAATCCAACAATAATAATTAATCGCGTACTTATTCCCATAATAATAATTAATCACATAATTATTTAAATTGTCAAAAATACGGGGTGTTACACACACCTAGTACGGGATTTTAAGTTTAAGCCTATCATTTAACCTAAGGAGTTTTAGAGTTTAGGGACTCTTATAAACGACTTTTAACCTTTGAATTTAGTTATTAGGAGTATTTTATCATATTATTCATTCCTTGTAAGGCTAAGAAAATAAGAGGAATATCTAGGAGAAAATGTAATACATTCTTGTATTTAAATTTCCATAGAAAGTTTGCTATTTTTTTGGTTTTTCCATTGAAGTTTATTCTTATGCATGCCTTACGTTCTCTATCTTTGGTAATATTACTTTTATACTTTGTTATCATTATTTATTCGTCATGCCTTCATGCAAATCAATTATCTCATGCGTAGTTATAACGATCATGTCCTGCTAAATTTCTAGAGATTTAGGGAACATGAACCTAACCTAGGTATGAGAGTTAGATATAAAATTAGACATAATCACATATATATAATTACTAGGGTTTGATATGTTGTTGATACTAATATTATAGGTCTCTTAACTCCATTTGTCATAGGCAAATGGAGTGTTTGAGGATAATAATATATGTGTCAACAATCTTGTCATTCACGTTAATTTAATTTTTGACAAAATATCAGGTGGAGTAATATTTTCACATATTTAGTGCTTTAATTTAATTAATGTTTTCTTTTAATTAAATATATAATTATCGAATATTTTGTATCTAACAAAAATACCTACGGTTCGAGCTCCATTTTTTTCAAATAGTTTTTTTTTTCTAAACTATAAATTTCAGTTTTATCTTTCGTTTAAATTAATTTTGCACTTGCTAGTCAAGTTTCCTTAGTCAAGTAGAAAGTTTCCTAAAAATCAATCATTTTTTCTTTTCTTTTCGAGAGTCGTCACAAAGATTATATAAGTCAACCTTGTCGTTGTCGTCATGGTTTTCGTCTTATTCTTTGCGAATTCGACCCCAGCAAACCGACTATTACTTAAGTGATTGACTCGTACTTGAGCCGTAGGCTCACGCGTAGCACACACATTATGCATCATGTCATGACCTCATGCGAAGGTTGTATTTAGACCTAGTGGAGGTAAGTTAGAGAAAATGCAACACTGTGCGTGGTAGCATACCAGGGACGAACTGATCGGTTTTACAATAGGAGGGTCAAGTCGAGCACTCTTAAAGCGGGGGACTACGTGTTAAAGATAGTGCTCTAGAAAGGAAACAAATTAGAGGTAAGTTGGCATGGTCCATACCGTATTTCTACAATTGTTTGACCAGGTACTTATCGTCCCCATGGAATTTTGATTACTTAAGGAAATACTGTCAGTAATTATTTGAAATGTAATCTTTCAGTATTTTTGTAACTCGTTTTTCACCTTTCAGTAAAGAAAACCCAATTCATTAAAAGTTAATTTCCTTTCCATGTTTTATTTTTATCTTTTTCAGGAGTGGGAGGTTTACAATCTCGAACACTATTAGTCACTCACTAATTAACCGCATACTACTGGTACTAAAAATAAAAAACTTCACGTATGGATTCGTCTTTGACAAATCACGAACAAAAAGTTCCAATCATAAAACTTAATGTATGGCTCTTCAATATCAATAACGAGAAGTTTTACAAGATCGAATTAAGGAAAATTCCTAAAATATTTGGTCGCCAATGGTAACTAACGTGAACACTTGGTCAAAATGAAAAGATCCATTTGAGCGACCACAAACATGTTAGTAAAAGTTAAGGCAGGATAATTTGTGTTTGTCTGAACTGGTAACTAGTAAGGCAGAGTAGTCAACTTAACTCCGACCACCTAATTGTTAGACTAAACTACTGGTAGGCCACAATCATACAATAAAATAATTTAAGTTTCATTAAAGGGCAAATTTTCAATTCAAATAATTTGTTATCTTTGCATCATTACAAGAAAATGATCATCCATCACTAGTACAAGGAAAAATAAAAAAACATAAGTTGCTTAGTTCATCGGTCCTTTTCCAATAGCCTTCTCCATGCCAGCATGAGGAATATCCAATGGAGAAGAAAGAACGGTTGATCTCAATTCCCTGAGTCAAGACTAACTACTGGAATTGGGCTTGTCCACCAAGTGCAGAGATCGACTTAACACATCGTCTTCGTGCAGACCATAATCCCTCAGTATTTTGTGACCAGGATAATGGGGATGGCATATGTAGGTATCAATGTAGTATCCAACTTAAATAGATGATTAGGTTAGTACAAGCATCCCTGATTTTGCTGATGACATAAAGTGTTTTCCCTTGACACCTTCAAGACAGTGAGATAATTAATCCATCCCCATTTATAACCTTATCTCTGGGCTTGTTCCAGCTCTTTGCCCATGTGTCCTAAAGTTTTATTACAACCATCCATCTATATAGTGCGTGGCTACTTATAAAAGTGGTAAGTGAGACAATCAACTTTCTCATTCAGTCTTTTAATGGCGGTCGACTATTTACTTATCAGACTCGCTTTGTTGGCCAAAGCATTTTTTGTTCTCTCTTACTCAACAAATGGATGATCAACAATGACATGTCTAGAAAACTGTCCCCCTTTGACTTTATCAGTCTCTTTAACTCCTCCATCAATCGAGCATTCTTTTGCTCAAGAAATGATGCACCCTCACTTTAATTGGCGCTAGCAGCCTTCTCTATACCCTCAAGTTTATGCATCAACATGTTATTTTTCTTGCTCTAAGAGGCTGGCCATTTTTTGAGCACTTTTTACCACATGATTTAACAGGAACTGTTTTTTGGCAAACGCCGATAACAACTCTTGTAATTTCTTGTCAAAGCCACTATCACTCCAGAGAAAGGCGATTTTGTTCAGGGATTTTGTTGTTACCTAAAATAATATGATTAACTGGACCAATAAAAAGGTAACACCTGTGATCTTACTCGTGGGTCCAGGATCGACAAACAAATATAGTCAACATTATTATATCTCTGGCTGACATGCTAGTCGACTACCCTCAAGAATATGAACATACAGTAATGTGGACAGGTAAGACTATCAATAGTCACATGCACATACATGTGAAGAATATTCAGCTGCTAATTATAATGTAAAGATGTAAATACCTAATGTATAAATGTATTCCATCTCTTCATCTTCATGCTACTTATCGAATGAGAAAACATAACGCGCCAAAAGTTGCCAAAATCGATCTTGTTTGAAATTCATTCGAAGTTGTTCTAACGAGGTATATGCACTCATTCAAACGATGACCATATGTCGTTATAACGACTTCGCTAATTTTTTAAAACATTAAAAAAATATATTTTCTTTTCAAACAAGTTTTAAAATACCCCTGAATATAATGATAGCACGAAATCAATATCATATACCTTCTGCTTCTGTTGGAGGGACGAAACCAAATCTTTGATCTTCGATTGTCACGTTCGTTCACTAACTTGTCTTCACTTAAAGTCTTGAGATTGTACATGATAGTGAAGTGGGGTCTAATGAAAAATGTCAAACTAAAATATAGTGAGCAATCATAAAACTAACTCTTACATTTATTACTTAATTTAATGCTCTTAAATAACGGGGTATTACAACGTATTTGCCCTAAAAAAATAATTTCAACTTACACTAATGTATTAACACCGAAAACAGAAAAAAACTAATTCGCAATAAATTCAATTTTGTGGGATGTGAGAATTAAAATCCAAGGAAACCATCGACAAAAAAATAAATTCCAACAACTTACCTCAAACATGGTCGAGTAAAAACAAAATAAACATGTATTTTAGCCCCGGTCTTAAAACCCTGCCTCAATAAACAAATATATAGATTCTCATCATATTTTCATCTTCAACCGCAAATACCTAATTTATTTATTTCCTTACCAGTTTTACCACACATCACATATTTTAAAAAAATAATGCTTAATTCTTATAATAACATTAACTAGACACATAGGATCCATCAACAACATGTGCCATATCATTTTTCAACAATCTCTTAGAAAACATTCGTTAGTATCAATGCGAATGTGGCACTATCAACTCGTTAATCATGCATATACAATTAATGTGAGCTTTTCGTTAAATTTGAATGAACTATTTCAGAATAGACTAACTTTTATCAACTCAACCATTTAAGTTAACTAATAAAAACAAAATAAACATGTAACTTCCGCCCCTTAAAAAAAACTTATCCAAACAAACAAATAAGCACTACTTATATCCCATTTTTACCTTTATCCACCGACACCTAATTTACCTCCTAACATTTCCATCCCCTCATCTCCCCTTTCTAAATACAAAATTGATGAGTCCAACTCCAAACAATACAATAAACACACATATTTAGTTATTTAATAGAAACCCATTGATTATTTTTTGTTTAATTTTATAACACAACGCATTTCCAAAAATAATATTCAATTATAATACTGACATTAGTCCAATTTTAGTGACATTAGCTGGACACATAGGATCCATTATCAACATATGACATGTCAACATTTCTTAATGATCTCGTACAGATTATGAGTTAACCGCGGTGATGATGTGACACTGATAGCTCACAATCACGCGTGTATGATTGGGGTAATGAACTAATTAACGCGACCACTTAAGTTAACTAATAAAAACAAAATAAACAAGTAACTTATCTCCCCTTCTAAAAAAACTTTACCTAAAACAAGCAAGCACCACTTATATCCCATTTTCACCTTTAATCACCAATACCTAATTTACCTCTTTACCATTTCCATCTATTCCTCTCCATTCCTAACCAGAATAATGATCACTCCAACTTCAAACCAAACAAACAACGAACCCATGTCGAAAATTTGTTAATGTCAGTTACACCACTACCTTCTTCAATTCATTATTTCATCATTTATTGTGATGTTTAACACTAATGCTTACGTGACACTGTTACTTGAGCTATCACTCATGTCCAATTTCCATTAAAGTTGAGTGAACTATTTCTTATAGACTAAAACTAATTATTCTACATTAGTTTTTACTTATCCAGTTAACTTATCTAATAAAAAAATATTAAGATAACTTGTCCACTCTTCTTAAAAACAAAACTTGCTATAAAAAATAAATAAATCCCATTTTCATCATTAACCACCAATACCTAATTTATCTATTTACCATTTTCAGCTTTACCCTGTCCTTCCTAAACACAAAACTTATCACGCCAACTCCAAACTGAACCCAGTAACAAACCCACACATTTATTTATCTACTCATCATCATCATCCTTGCCTTAATCCCATAACGTGGGTTCGGTCATATGGATTCTATCTTTTCATTCTAATTTATTAAAAGTAATATTATTATCCAAATTTAATTCTTTATAGATCTCTTTAAACAATTTCATCCTGAAATGGCTTAGGATTCCCCCTTTGTCTTTTACCCTTTATTTTAAATAATCTTTCTCTTGTTATAGGTACATCTACTGGTCTACACAGTATTGGTTTACACAGTACATGATTTTTAATCTTTATCTTAATTGGGAGTTACTCCTAACTTATCTCTTACATAATGGTTTTTAATCTTATCTTTTCTAGTGATTGCTATCATCTATCAGAGCATCCTCATCTCACGAACATGGATACTTTGTTCATATTTTTTTAACGACCAACACTCTGCTCCATACAGGGGCGCTGGCCTAACAACTGTTCTTTAAAATTTTCCTTTTAATTTATTAGTTATCCTCTTATCGCATAACACCCCACTTCTACTTGTAACATCCTCATTAATATCTCCATTACTCTACATCAATGAACCTAAATAAGGAAATTTATTAGTTTGATTTATCACTTTGTCTTTGACCTTTAACATTATGCTATCAGACGCCTCGTTATTAAATTTACATTCTATAAATCCCGTTTTATTTCTAATGATTTTCAATCCCTTAGAATCTAAGGAATTTCTTCAAATATTTAATTTCACCGCTAAGGCCTCTTATAAAGTGTCTATTAAAACTGTATCGTCTTCTTGTATGTCTTTAGTAAAAATATAAAATATTATGGTAAATAAGTAAGAACTTAATGTTGATCCTTGATGTAGACCCATTTTAATGGTAAAATCATTAGTTTCTCTATAAATAGTTCATACTCTAGTCTTTGTATGATCATACACATCGTCAATTCCCTGAGTCAAGACTAACTACTGGAATTGGGCTTGTCCACCAAGTGCAGAGACCGACTTAACACATCGTCTTTGTGCAGACCATAATCCCACGGTATTTTGTGACCGGGATAATGGGGATGGCATATGTAGGTATCAATGTAGTATCCAACTTAAATAGATTATTATGTTGGTACAAGCATCCATGATTATGCCGATACCATAAAGTGTTTTACCTTGACACCTTCAAGACAGTGAGATAATTAATCCATCCCCATTTATAACCTTATCTTTGGGCTTGTTCCAGCTCTTTTCCCGTGTGTGCTAAAGTTTTATTACAACAATCCATCTATATAGTGCGTGGCTACTTATAAAAGTGGTAAGTGAGACAATCAACTTTCTCATTCAGTCTTTTAATGGTGGTCAACTATTTATTTATCAGACTCGCTTTGTTGGCCAAAGCATTTTTTGTTCTCTCTTACTCAACATATGGATGATCAACAATGACTTGTCTAGAAAACTGCCCCCCCCCCCCCCCCTTGACTTTATCAGTCTCTTTAACTCCTCCATCAATCGAGCATTCTTTTGCTCAAGAAATGATGCACCCTCACATTGATTTGCTCCAGCAGCCTTCTTTATACCCTCAAGTTTATGCATCAACATGTTATTTTTCTTGCTCTAAGAGGCTGGCCATTTTTTGAGCACTTTTTACCACAGGCTTTAACACGAATTGTTTTTTGGCAAACGCCGATAACAACTCTTGTAATTTCTTGTCAAAGCCACTATCACTCTAGAGAAAGGCAATTTTGTTGGGGGATTTTGTTGTAACCTAAACTAATATGATTAACTGGACCAATAAAAAGGTAACACCTGTGATCTTACTCGTGGGTCCAGGATCGACAAACAAATATAGTCAACATTATTATATCTCTGGCTGACATGCTAGTCGACTACCCTCAAGAATATGAACATACAGTAATGTGGACAGGTAAGACTATCAATAGTCACATGCACATACATGTGAAGAATATTCTGCTGCTAATTATAATGTAAAGATGTAAATACCTAATGTATAAATGTATTCCATCTCTTCATCTTCATGCTACTTATCGAATGAGAAAACATAACGCGCCAAAAGTTGCCAAAATCGATCTTGTTTGAAATTCATTCGAAGTTGTTCTAACGAGGTATATGCACTCATTCAAACGATGACCATATGTCGTTATAACGACTTCGCTAATTTTTTAAAACATTAAAAAAATATATTTTCTTTTCAAACAAGTTTTAAAATACCCCTGAATATAATGATAGCACGAAATCAATCTCATATACCTTCTGCTTCTGTTGGAGGGACGAAACCAAATCATTGATCTTCGATTGTCACGTTCGTTCACTAACTTGTCTTCACTTAAAGTCTTGAGATTGTACATGATAGTGAAGTGGGGTCTAATGAAAAATGTCAAACTAAAATATAGTGAGCAATCATAAAACTAACTCTTACATTTATTACTTAATTTAATGCTCTTAAATAACGGGGTATTACAACGTATTTGCCCTAAAAAAATAATTTCAACTTACACTAATGTATTAACACCGAAAACAGAAAAAAACTAATTCGCAATAAATTCAATTTTGTGGGATGTGAGAATTAAAATCCAAGGAAACCATCGACAAAAAAATAAATTCCAACAACTTACCTCAAACATGGTCGAGTAAAAACAAAATAAACATGTATTTTAGCCCCGGTCATAAAACCCTGCCTCAATAAACAAATATATAGATTCTCATCATATTTTCATCTTTAACCGCAAATACCTAATTTATTTATTTCCTTACCAGTTTTACCACACATCACATATTTTAAAAAAATAATGCTTAATTCTTATAATAACATTAACTAGACACATAGGATCCATCAACAACATGTGCCATATCATTTTTCAACAATCTCTTAGAAAACATTCGTTAGTATCAATGCGAACGTGGCACTATCAACTCGTTAATCATGCATATCCAATAAATGTGAGCTTTTCGTTAAATTTGAATGAACTATTTCAGAATAGACTAACTTTTATCAACTCAACCATTTAAGTTAACTAATAAAAACAAAATAAACATGTAACTTCCGCGCCTTAAAAAAAACTTATCCAAACAAACAAATAAGCACTACTTATATCCCATTTTTACCTTTATCCACCGACACCTAATTTACCTCCTACCATTTCCATCCCCCCATCTCCCCTTTCTAAATACAAAATTGATGAGTCCAACTCCAAACAATACAATAAACACACATATTTATTTATTTAATAGAAACCCATTGATTATTTTTTGTTTAATTTTATAACACAACGCATTTCCAAAAATAATATTCAATTATAATACTGACATTAGTCCAATTTTAGTGACATTAGCTGGACACATAGGATCCATTATCAACATATGACATGTCAACATTTCTTAATGATCTCGTACAGATTATGAGTTAACCGCGGTGATGATGTGACACCGATAGCTCACAATCACGCGTGTATGATTGGGGTAATGAACTAATTAACGCGACCACTTAAGTTAACTAATAAAAACAAAATAAACAAGTAACTTATCTCCCCTTCTAAAAAAACTTTACCTAAAATAAGCAAGCACCACTTATATCCCATTTTCACCTTTAATCACCAATACCTAATTTACCTCTTTACCATTTCCATCTATTCCTCTCCATTCCTAACCAGAATAATGATCACTCCAACTTCAAACAAAACAAACAACGAACCCATGTCGAATATTTGTTAATGTCAGTTACACCACTAACTTCTTCAATTCATTATTTCATCATTTATTGTGATGTTTAACACTAATGCTGACGTGGCGTTGTTACTTGCGCAATCCCTCATGTCCACTTTCCATTAATTTTGAGTGAACTATTTCTAATAGATTAAAATTAATTATTCCATATTAGTTTTTATTTAACTAGTTAACTTATCTAATAAAAAAAATAATAAGATAACTTGTCCACTCTTCTTAAAAACAAAACTTGCTATAAAAAATAAATAAATCCCATTTTCACCATTAACCACCAATACCTAATTTATCTATTTACCATTTTCACCTCGCCCCTGTTCTTTTTAAACACAAAACTTATCACGCCAACTCCAAACCGACCCCAGTAACAAACCCACCCATTTATTTATCTACTCATCATCATCATCCTTGCCTTAATTCCATAACATGGGTTCGATCATATGGATTCTATCTTTTCATTATAATTTATTATATAAGTAGTAGTATTATCCAAATTTAATTCTTGATAGATCTCTTCAAACAATTTCTTCCCAAAATGGCTTAGGACGCCCCCTTTGTCTTTCACCCTTTATTTCTAATAATCTTCCTCTTGTTATAGGTACATCTACCCGTCTACGTACTACATGTTCGTACCATCTAGGTCTACTTTCTCTTAATTGGGAGTTTCTTCTAACTTATCTCCTACATAATGGTTTTTAATCTTATCTTTTCTAGTGATTGCTATCATCTATCGGAGCATCCTCCTCTCACGAACATGGATACTTTGCTCATAATTTTTTAACGACCAACTGTAATACCCCGTAATTTTAAATGACTTTTAAAATGGGTTATATTTTAAATTAATGGATTAATTGGATTTTATTATTAATTAATTCATTTGGGTTTTATCCGGACTGTGGATATTAAAATGGATGATTCTGAATATTACTTAAAGATATTTAGGTAATATATGAATGTGATGTCATTGAGATGACCGTATGATATAAATTCGGTAATTTATATTTTTTAGTCAGACGCGGTATGGGACGTGTCGGGACTAGTTTATTAAATTAAAAAGGGAAATTTATTTTCTATCGACCTAATAGTCATTTCGACTGCGTAGTTGCGTCCGGAAGGTTTGAAATAGTCAGAAAAGTCTATTTGGATGTTAATTTTGAGTCTCGGGTCATTTGGGAATGAATAGACAACCCGAAACGGCATTTTGGTCGTTTTTCTAGGGGAGATGAATAGTGATTTCGGATTTGGGATCATTATAAGAATAGGTAGATTAAGTGAATGGGAGTTATTCATCTCCTCTTCACAAATAAGAGCAGCCATCTTCTTAGAGTGAGAGTAAGAGTGCTTGGGAAGGGAAAAGTCACTTGGGAAGGAGAAGAACTAGAACCAAGGTTCACCACCACCAACCACCACCAGCCACCACCGGAGTTTGACCGGAGAAGGGACAACCTACTGAGATAAACTACACCAAAGGATCAGACCTACACTAAAGGCAAGTGTTTAATAATAGCAATTTAAGTTTGTATATTGTCCATGTTAGAATAGTATGAAAAGGGAAGATTATTCATGTTTGGAAGAGATAATGGATCATTAAATGGATTTCTGGGAAACTGAAATTATATAGGAATTTAACTCATGTGTTAGGATATTAATAATCCACGAATTAGTCATGATTCTGTTGAAAAAATGATGGAAACCATTGATGTGTTCTTGAAGAGGTTATGTTAATAAACTTCTGGGAATAAGGAGATAAACATGTTTTTTAATCCAATCATTTGATGATTCTAGGATGTTTAGAGTATTGGAAATCGTTCATATATGTTGATATATCATGTAGTAAAGTTTATAAGTCATTTGGGATGTTTAGATGAAGGTTTAAATGATCAAAAGTTGTTAAACCCGTAGTTGCAGAAAATGCAGAAAATTAGGCCTGGACCTGAGGGATCGATCGATCGACCCCTACCTTCGATCGATCAACCTCCCCTGATTAAGTAAAGTTGTTTCTTTTTAAATATTGATTCTTATCCCGAAACTTTTATGGATCTTTGGTGATTATTATTTGAATATTTTGGGACTTGGAAAATATCAGTAAACCCTTGTTAAGATTTGAATTAATTGGATTTAGATTCAAATGATTTAAATGATGAAAATTATATCGTATGGAATTTCGGTTTCTAGATTCGTTTGTTAATTTCCGAATGGTGATGTATGAGGATTTAAGATAGGACCAGTAGGGGTGATTTTATATAATACCTGGGTATCCTTAAGTTTACAAGAGGGTTTAATCCTAAGTGAAAAATACGTGTTTATAAGAGATTTGAAACTATCGGTTTTAACCGTAATTAAAAGGAGAATTAAATTCGTAGTAGTTCGGGAGAAATAAAGGTTATGGACCAGTAGGAAATTAGTGACTTATCACTGATTATAAGCAGTGTTTTTAAAAGCGCGCTATTGCGAACGCAATAGCGCGCTATTGCGTTTAGCGTTGGTAAAGGGCTACGCAAAAGGGACTGCTATTTGAGATGTTCAAATAGCTTGCGCTACGGAGCGCTATTTGACGCGAAACTGCGCAAAACTGCTCAAAACTGCGCAATTTGGCGCAAAAGTACGCTATTCGAACGCAAGCGGAGTTTTTTTTTTAAACCCTACGTCTTACCAAAACGACGTCGTTTTGGTAAGAACATAGGTTATAAAAAAAAAACCCAGCATACTCTCCATTTAAACACCCCGATCTGCAGAAAACCCATACGAAACCCCTTCATTTCACTTCGGCGGCACCCACACCTGAAAAAAACACCTGTAAGTATAGATTTACTGTTTTTTTAATTTTATTTATTATGTATGTCAATTTATATGTCAATTTATACTCTCCATTTAAAAAACACCTGAAAAAAACTGCTAAACTGTTAAACTGTTTTTTTAATTTTTTAATTTTTTACAGTAAATCTATACTTACACCTGAAAAAAACACCTGTAAGTATAAATTTTTATGTTTAACATATAAAAATTTTATGTTTAACATAAAAAAATTTTATGTTAAACATAAATTTATTTTTATGTTTAACGTAAATAAAAAAAAATTATGTTAAACATAAATTTGCACATGTAAGTATAAATTTTATTTATTATTATGTTAAAAATTTATCTCAAGTGCTTTTTTTTTATTGTTTTTTAAATTTTAGTTGGTTGTCAAAATAATGTCTACAAAGAAAGATTTTGGGTGGAAATATGCATATGAAAAGGAAGGGGAAAGTGGAATTTTTTGTAGGTATTGTCATCATAGGTCAAAAGGTGGTATTACACGTCTAAAATATCATTTGGCCGGCACCCACACCGGTGTTTTGGAGTGCAAACAAGTTCCGGAAGATGTTAAAAATATAGTTATTGAAGGATTAAAAACATTTAGTGATAAAAAAGCCAAACAAAGTACATTGCTATTTGAGATTGGTAAGGGTCCCGGGAGTAAACAATCGACAAATTTTGAGAGTGAGGGTGATGGTGCAAGCGGTGGAGTTGTTGGTAGTGGTAGTGATAGTAATGCCACTAAGGGTGCAATGGATAAGTTTGTGAATCGTCAGCCCAAACAAACTACACTTAATTCCGCTCTAAAAAAAGAACTCAGAATTGATGCTTGTCGTAAATTTGGTCGTTGGACCTATTCAGCCGCTCTTCCTTTCAATTGTGTGAATGATGTTCACTTTAAACCCGCTATCGATGCAATTGCTAAATATGGCCCCGGATTTAAGCCTCCTTCTATGCATGAATTGAGAACATGGATTCTTAAAGAAGAAGTTAATGATATTAATCATATTTTGGAAACCCATAAAAATATGTGGAGAATTCACGGTTGCACAATTATGTCGGATGGGTGGACGGATGGTAAAAGTAGGGCTCTTATAAATTTTCTTGTGAATAGCCCTGCGGGTACTTTCTTTCTAAAGTCCGTTGATGTTTCTAACACAATTAAGAATGGAGAGTTGATATATAATTATATTGCTGATATTGTTTTTGAGGTAGGTGCAGAAAATGTAATTCAAGTTATCACGGATAATGCTAGTAATTGCAAGAATGCGGGAAAGAGTCTTGAAGAGAAGTGGACCCATTTATGGTGGATCCCTTGTGCCGCGCATTGTATAGATTTGATGTTGGAGGATATAGGGGAGTTGAAGATTTTTAAGGACACAATTGAAAAGACAAAGCGGGTGATTAAATTTATTTATGGTCATTCAAGGCCTCTTTATTTGATGAGAGAACATACTAAAGGGAAAGAGCTCCTTCGTCCGGCCATAACAAGGTTTGCCACCGCATTTCTCACACTCCAAAGTCTTTACAAACAAAAAAAACCACTTGAAATTATGTTTGCTTCTCAATTGTGGGCTGAGTGTTCTCAAGCAAAGAAGGAAGAAGGGAAAATAGCGAAGAGGTTGGTATTGAATGATCCTGATTTTTGGCCTCACGTGGCATTTTATGTTAAGAGTGTTGTCCCGCTTGTTAGTGTGTTGAGAGAGGTTGATTCCGAGGAGCGACCGGCCATGGGATATATATATGAATTGATGGATAGTGCAAAAGAAACAATCAAATTCAATTGTGGGGATGTTGAAAGAAAATATATGCCGATTTGGAGAAAAATTGATGCTAGGTGGACTCCACAACTCCATCATCCATTACATGCGGCGGGATATTATTTGAATCCCCAATTGCGTTACGAAGAGAGATTTTCTAATTGTGATGAAGTGAAAGATGGGCTTTATGCTTGCATGGATAGGATGTTGAACTCCACCGACCGTTTAAAAGCCGATATCCAATTGGACTTTTATGACAATCAACAAGGCGATTTTGGATGCCCAATGGCTATAAAATCAAGAATGCACCGTTCCCCGGGTATTAATTATTTATTTTTTACATATTCAAATAAACTAACATTGTTACATAATTTATTGATTGATTCTCTTTGTTTTATAGCACAATGGTGGATACGTTTCGGGAGTAAGACACCGGAGCTTATGAGTTTTGCCGTCCATGTACTAGGTCTTACTTGTAGTGCATCGGGATGCGAACGAAATTGGAGTACTTTTGCTTCGGTATTGATTTTTTACATTTGTTAATTCTATTTCTTACCATTATATATGTTTAATTTAATTTTTTTCCTCCAATATTTATATTTATTTCCTAATTACTTGTAGATACACACAAAAAAGAGGAATAGGCTTGAACACCAGAGGTTGAATGCATTGGTGTATGTCAAATATAATCTTAAGCTAAGCGAGAGAAGTATTAGGAGGAGAGACAAGATTGATCCAATTATTGTTGATGAAATTGAGTCCGATGATGAATGGATCACGGAGAGAGAAGATCCTGTCCTACCTAAAGATACTTCATGGCTTGATGATGATGAGTTGTTCTCGGGAGATCCTATTGTGAGTTTGCCACCCGAAATCGTTGATAGTGCGCTAGAGAGTGAAGTCCCAATTATTGATGTTGATTCTTCTCCGACTTCAAAAAAGCGTAAAGTGGGTGAATGTTCAAGTAAGTATAACAAATTTAATATACACATAATTACTAGTTAGCACCCTAATAATTTGTAATATTGTTTTTACCATACTAGGTGGAGGTAAAGGGAAAGAAGTGAGTTTGGATCCTGTTGATGAAGATGAGGAGATTGATATCTTTGCAGGAGTTGCTCCTAGGATCTTTGATAGTGCACAATTTCCAGACATAGACACCCTTGATCAAGATGATGATGATATTATCTTGGACGATGAAGACTACTTTTGATGCTATTTGTGGTTAATTTATCTATGAATGTTGTAGTAGTATGTTTAGAACAATTTGGTACTATTAGTATGTTTGATTTCGAATGTTGTAGTACTTTATGTCTTCAGAACAATATTTGAATTGATTTGTAGTTACTCTTTGAGCTTATTTATTTATTTATATTTTTTTACATCTTTTCAAATTAAAAATCTGGAATGCACGAATTGCTTGCGCGATGCGCGACGCGATTTGCGCGACACGATTTCGGAACCAAAGCGCGACACCCTACGCGACCGCGATTGAAAACATTGATTATAAGATGAGAGAAATCCTAATTAAATCTTGTGAGATGGGAGTTTAGAACTCATTTGGTTGAAAGAGGGTATGAGGTGATCCCGATCGCATAGTTGAAGTTTTCGGACCTCCTCGATCGACAAAGTTAAGTAGTAGTGTATTGGAGGGGTTCCTTGTTTGGATTTCGCTTTGCGAGACGCTCTGCGCATGAACCTTAACAACGTCGGGAGTGGAGGGATGTCATAGGATGCGAGGTTAATTAAATATGTTATATTAATATGTGAAATTTAAAAGAGATATAATACTACGTATGGGAAATATCTTAGGGAAATGATAATTACCTTATTGATATTATATTTTAGGTATGATAATACCTATTTGATTGATTAATGATTTATGTGTATGACATACCTAGCTTACTTGCTATCGGTGGGAGGTTTACGCGTGAGGGCAGTCATTCCTGATGGATCCATGGGATCTTTGAATTGTCGCTTGAGAACATAGGCCTATGAAAGACTTATCGGGGAGTTGATAAGTCCGCTGACTGTGGGTGCGTAGGTATGTGCGTGACCCATGGATACGAGAACTATGTTCGCCTCCAATTTATTTGTTGTTGTTTGTGGTTCGTGGAATCTTACCGAACCTTTAGTCCCATATTCGGCAACCTGCGATGATGGGACATGATAGCAGAGTAATGCATTGCACCGCAGCTGTGACTCGGGGTGCTATATATATATATATATATATATATATATATATATATATATATATATATATATATATATATATAATGAATTAAATGATTAAATGGATATATTGTGGTTAGATCTATCTACGGTGATAATTGTAGATAACGGTGAATAAAATATGTTAATGGAATTTAGTTAATAAATGTTTATGCTTTTAGAATTGAAAAGCTTAACTCATGCTAATGAGAAATGATTCAGATTAATGAATAATGATTCATGTTAATGAGAAACTAAATCATAAAGGAGAAATTGTAAATGGATAATAATGTGACGTATGGTATGGGACATACGGGGATTATGATATGGGAATGGAATTATAATATGGAGACTAGAAAGAGGAACCATTAAATAGGAGGTTAATAGGAAACGTTAAGTGTGCACTCTAGTTGAGAGGTAAGAATTGCAAGTGAGAGTTGGATCTAACATGTACATAATAAATGCTTTATTGCACTTGTTAAATACTTGATGTTTTAAAAATACTCTACACATTCGGGCTCTGACCCGTTTCCTTGCATATTTTCTCTTCCATTGTATCTCTATATCAGGTGTCCAGCAACAGGGACGCCAACCATAGTTGATTTTGACGAGCTATGGAGCTATGGAAGTTTTTCTTAGACGCTTATCATCTTTTTGATTCACAGTATTCTTAGTTAGGGCATGTCGCCCAAAAGGATTCCAGTTATCATTTTCCATTGGAGTAAAATATTGTTGTATTTTAACTTTTAATACATTTAACATTGTTGGGATTATTGTAAAGGATTTGTATTACTTGGGAATGTTTATTCCAGTTGTATTTAACTTATTTTGTGATACTTATTGTGTTATCAATGTTGTAAAATAAATGTGTTGTGTTATTCTTAAAAATGGAAAAAGGTTTTGTTGAAATTTAAATTGGAAAGTTTTTAACACCAGCTTATTTGTGTATTGGGTGAGTTGTAAATGTTTTCGACAGTGATGCTAAGAATGAGCCAACTGTATATTCTGTTTTAATTTGGTATGGGACTGGCCACCCGGTATTTAATTAGGCGGGGTGTTACACCAACACTTTGCTCCATACAGGGGCACTGGCCTAACAACTGTTCTATAAAATTTTCCCTTTAGTTTATTAGTTATCCGTTTATCGCATAACACCCCACTCACTTGTCTCCATTTCATCCAACCAGTTGCTATTCTACTTGTAACATCCTCATTAATATCTCCATTACTCTGCATCACTGAGCCTAAATAATGAAATTTATAGTTTGATTTATCACTTTGTCTTCGACCTTTAACATTATGCTATCAGACGCCTCGTTATTAAATTTACATTCTATAAATCCCGTTTTATTTCTAATGATTTTCAATACCTTAAACTCTAAGGCATTTCTTCAAGTATTTAATTTCACCGCTAAAGCCTCTTATGAAGTGTCTATTAAAACTGTATCGTCTTCTTGTATGTCTTTAGTAAAAATATAAAATATTATGGTAAATAAGTAAGAACATAATGTTGATCCTTGATGTAGACCCATTTTAATGGTAAAATCATTAGTTTCTCTATAAATAGTTCATACTCTAGTCTTTGTATGATCATACATATCGTCCATAACTTTAATATAACTTAAAGGCATTATTTTTCTACTTAATGCCCACCATATTATATCACTAGATACTCTATCAAATGCCTTCGCTAAGTCTATAAAGACCATGTGTAAATTTTTATTCTTACTTTTACATTTCTCCATTAATTGTCTTAATAAGTATATAGCTTCCGTGGTGGATCTCCCTGACATAAATCTAAATCGGTTATCCGAAATAGTTGACTCACTTCTTAACCTTTGTTTTATAAACTTTTTCCATAACGCTCATTAATCTATCTCCCCATCTTTTAACATCCACCGCTTTATCTCTCATATAGTGATCAACAACAAAACCTACCCCATTTATTCGATTATCTTTCCTTTTCGAATAAAATAATTTACAACCTTCTCCTATCTCTCTAGCGTTTTTTCCCTTCCATTTAGTTTTTTGTATGCATGCTATTATGTTGATTTTTCTACATTTTAAGGTATCCTTAAGTTCTTTACACTTACCAATTAGTGTTTCTAAATTCCACATAACAAATCTAATTTTATGTATGTTATTTTTGAATGCGTTTTTTCTTTTAACTAGAGAATTCATTATCAAAATTTGACGTGAAATTATAGAGTCGTCCACCTCGTTTCACATCCGAACTTGGGTAAGGATTAATTAATTATAAATTATTAATTTTTATTCAACCACTTAACTTGGCCAACAAAATAAAATAATAAAATAACTTGCCCACCCTTGTTGTAGAAACAAAAGTTAGCATAAAAAATAGATAATTCCCATTTTGACCTTTAACAGCTAATATCCAGTAATATTTACCTCTTTACCATTTCCATCTCTTCGTCTCCCGTTAGTTAACAAAAAAACTGATCAGTCCCTCCCAACTCCAAACCAAGAGACGCACATACTCTTATAAATTATATCTATTCGTTAATGCATTATCGATGAAAAACCCTAGTTTATTCGAAACTTGCCGATGGTGCAATTCGATCTCAACTGGCCTCTTCAATTCGTTGTTACGGCGTTTATTGTGATGTTTGGATTGCTGTATTTGGTGAAGAACACGGCGTCCAAGTATTTTGCGGTGGACGCTAATTTTGAGGCGGATAACAAGATGTCGAGGGATTGTTGTGCGGTTTGTAGTAATTTGGCTAAGAGTCGGTGTTCTGGTTGCAAAATGGTTCGCTATTGGTATGAATTTTCTGTTCTGTTTTGTTAGTATGTTTGATTTGGAATTGGTTTATGTTTTGTGAAGAAAAGAGATGAGAGTTTTAATTTGAATAATTTCAGATATTATTCATTTGGAATTAGTTATTTAAAGGTGATTATAGTGAATTCACGTGAATATCAAAATATCAAGACTCGTTTGAAGGGAAGAAAAGTTAGAGATACTTGTACTTTGTTTGGTTGGGGGGAAAGTTGTGGGACCCACATCCTCAAACTTTGGAAAATTTTCTTGTAGAAACATAAAACAGGAAAAATTATGAGAAAATTTAGGATCATTGTCATGTAAAAATATATTATTATTATTATTATTATTATTATTTTTTGTATGTATAGTATCTACTCGAGAAGAGGAAGAAAGAAGCTCCGGTGGGTTTTGTTATTATCAGTTCCTTGTTGTTGGTGAGCGGTTTGTGGGTCATACCAGTCCATGGGTTTGAAAACATAAAGTCAGAGAAGATGACAAGTGGGCTGCTTGGGCCTACTTTTGTTCTTCCATTTCAAGAAAAAATGAACTTAGATGTTGGGCCTTGTCTAGTGGAAAAATACACAGGGTCTTTTGTTGGTGCGTCTCTCCTATGATACGGACCCAAATTAAATTGTAAAAAATAAAATAAAATAAAATTGAGGAGGCTATTTTATCTGGGCTGCATATTTCAAAAAATTACACACCTGTCTTTGAATTTTAAAAGTTCAAGGACGAGCTTGGTTTTAAAATTACACACGTCTCTATAAGTCGATTTTCCAAAGTTTGTATGTTCCCAAAGATTTTCCCAAAGTTTTTATGTCAAAACCATCACTCTTTCTCTTTCCCAAAGTTTCATAACTCATTAACTTGATACCACGGTAATTTGAACAACTTTGTATGTTCCCTTTAATTTTTAAATAGGTACTAAAACACTATTTTTCTATTCATCGAGCATCCTATTAGTCATTATAATTCTATTAAATAATTTTCTAAGCCAAGATACTCCTTCCTTCTTTAAGCACTCCCAAACCTCAATAGGGATACCATCTGGTCCTAAAGCCCTACTTGATTTTATCCTTTTTAGAGCAATCCTAACGTTTGTTGCCCTAATTCTGCGAAAAATATATTTTCTCCATTCTTTCCAAGTTCGTCGATATCTAATCTTATGGTTATCTCCATTCAATAACCTCTCGAAGTAGTTTTTCCATCTTTCCATAATTTTATCATCCTTGACTAGGATTCTCGAACCAGCACTTTTAATACACGTAACGTTATTAAAATCTTTTGTTTTTTCTGTCCCTAAGTGTGGCAAGCTTATAAATACTTTTTCACCTTCCTGTGTTCCTAATTTTGTATAAAGATCATTATACGACTTTAACTTAGCATCTCTTACCATTTTCTTAACTTCCTTTTTAGCCTATTTATATTTCTTAAAATTTCCTTCGTTTCTAGTTGTTTGCCATGTTTTAAAACACTCCATTTTGATTTTTACTATATTTTGTACTTCTTCGCTTCACCACCAAGTTTCTTTAGATTGTGTCCCCTTGCCTTTTGATTCTCCAAGAATTTCTTTCGATATTCTCCTAGTGCATGTGGCCATCTTATTCCAAATTATGTTGGTCTTCTCTTCGGTATTCCATTACGCGTCATTTAATATTTTATCTTTAAAATAGTTCTAAATTCTCTCCTTTTAAGTTCCACCACCTTGTTCGTGGGTTAATCTTCTCGTTTTGCACTCGTGATTGATTTTTAATATTTATATCCAATACCCTTATCGCATGTTGTGAGGTTAAGCTCTCTCTGGGGATAACTTTACAGTCTTTTCATGTTAACCGGTCTCCTTTTCTAATAATGAAAAGGTCTATTTGGCTCTGATATGTTCCACTTTAATAAGTTATTAAGTATTCAAGCCTCTTCTTAAAACATGTATTTACTAGTACGAAATAATAAGTCATCGCAAAATCTAAGATAGACTCTCCACCATCGTTCTCATCTAGAAAACCATATTCTCCATGCACTATCTCATATTCTACGTGATCTTCTTTTACATGGCCATTAAAGTCCCCCTCTATAGATTTTCTTATCTGCGGGTATTTTTTGAATTAGTTCATCCATTTGTTCCTAAAATTGTACTTTAGTGTGCTCATCAAATCATAAGCATTAACAATATTAATTATACTTTCACCTAATACTAGTTTCACAAGTATAAGTCTCACTTTTCTTAAGAACGGTTACGATATCATCCTTAAGATTCTAATCTACTATTATTCCGACGCCGTTCCTATTTCTATGTTTTCTTGTATAATATAATTTAAACCTTGTATTTTCTATTTATCTAGCTTTCTTACCAACCCATTTAGTTTCTTGTAAACAAACTATGTTAACTTTTCTTCTTATCATGATATCCACTAACTCCATCCCTTTCCCTGTCATAGTCCCTATGTTTCAAGTCACTAACCTATGTCTACTATACTGGGCTAGCTTCTCGCACACGTCCAGATTGTTGCAGAAACCCTTGCTATTTCTCGTCGCATCAGGGCGCCGATGCGACCCCTCTTGCCTATCTTTCTTTCGAGACGCCTAGTGGTAGGAGCAATGCATCGCTTAAGGGGAATGCCCTAGTATTAGTGCATGCATATATTCGTATGATTCATGTATATAGTCAGCTACCTAATGCAACCTTCCTCTTTTATCCGGGCTTGGGACCGGTAGTGTCCAAAATATATATATATATATATATATATATATATATATATATATATATATATATATATATATATATAGGAGAGCTTTTCAGCTCTCCCACAGATTCAATCATAACCCCCAGATCTGGGGTGTATATCTTTTGTCTGCTGTTAGGCTCGGATATTATGTATTACAGAAGCTTTATTTTATTTTTTTCAATTCTCTTCCCATTTTCTAGCTCGGAAGCCTGCCAAAGATCACACTGGAACTCTGAACACAAGAAAAAATGTAAGGACCTTAAATTATCTGGCAAGGTAATGCAGTCTGCATCTGTGCTGATAGGAAGGAGAACTTTCACTACCGATGGAAATAAGGTATATGTTTTTTTTTTCTTATGTAAAGAAAAAAGATATGCTATCTGTATTTTTTTAAAATATTTTATATCAAGTCTTTGATCAGAATTATGCATCAATTTATGCAATGATATTTTGCAGATTCTTTTCCCCTACAAGGAATTTGTGGAACTTTTTAACTGGGAAACACCAGGCTTCCCTCCCTGTGGTCTTTGGAATTCTAGAAACAGGTTGACAATCAGATTTTCCATACAAATGTTTTAATTTTAAACCTTTACGGCTTCATTTCCCTTTTTGCTGGCTTGATAGCTTCAAATTGACGTATGTTGCAACCAGGGGTTCTAATTAGCAACATGAATTTTATTGTGCCTGTTTGCAGCTGCTTTGCCAATGTAGTTCTACAATGTCTTGCATACACCCGGCCTCTTGTTGCCTATTTGTTGGAGAAAGGCCACCGGAAAGGATGTAATGTCATAGATTAGAACTATTGAAGGTTTCTTAATTTCCTTGAATAGATTGGCAAACAATTTATTCACACGCTTTTTTTTGGCTCTCAGGCAGGAGGAATGGTTGGTGCTTCCTGTGTGAGTTTCAAACGCATATGGAAAGAGCTAGCCAAAGTATGCAGCCTTTTACACCAAGCAACATTCTCTCGCAGTTAACTAATATTGGTGGTAATCTTGACCACGGGAAACATCAGGATGCCCATGAGTTCATGAGGTTCCTGTTACTTGCTGACCTTATTTAATTATTATTATTGTTGTTGCTATTATTATTATTATTATTTTTGTGTAGCTGTCAAGTGTAATATCACAAAGAACATTTTTTGCCTTATGTGTCTTTGATGGAAAATTATCAATTAATTGGATACAAGTCTGATCATTTTTGTAGGTTGGCCATTGACAAAATGCAATCGGTGTGCCTTGATGAATTTGGTGGAGAAAAGGCTGTTGATCCTCGCTCTCAAGAGACAACCCTTATTCAACATATATTTGGTGGCCACCTCCAATCTCGAGTAACTTCCTAATACCCTCTGATAGAACTAATTATGTAGCAATCTTTCTGCTTCACTTGTGTTGGCTCTCCTTGTTGCGGTTCTCACTTGCCTACTAATGGAGCATTTTTTTGTATTTCATGAATTCTGACTAAGGGGACAGATACTGTATATGTGAAGTATACGAGTACCCACAAAAGGGTCAAAACCTAGAGCTCCTGAAATACTACATTCAATGAATTCGTGCATATTTGTGCCAGAAAGCCTCTCTTGAAACAGCAAAAAGAAAGTAATGCAACTTAGCAAAAAACGTCTCTTTCTCAAAGCATCTCCTATGTCGCTCCTTGTACTTCAAAAACTCCATATTCATCACACAATATTCATTTTAAATTTGGAAGAACTTCCCAACACAATTGAAGACCCCATCCATGACAAGTTGATCATTTTGTATGCTTGGACTTTGAACAAGTAGTAAGTAATATAAATCAAAGAGCCTTGTCCTAATGGTTATTGGTTACTGTTTCACCTTTTAGTGTGGTAGGGGGTATCAGGATCAATCCTTGGGGGATGGGTTAGGGAAAAAAAATTAAAAAGGGAGGAGGGACATTAGACCTCGTTCCTTCATAAATAAAAAAAAGTGGCAAGGATTAATAGGTAGGTCGTTAAATGTAATGAACTATTAAGCCAACATTGGGTTTTTGCATTAATGATCTCTACGATGAACGGCAGTTAGCCTCGTTCTGCCTCTTTGATCTCTTCTCTTTGCTTAGTTCATCATATAAAAATCCCATTGATGGCTTTCTATGCCCATCAACAAAGCTAAGCACTCTACTTTGGGATCAGACACTTTAAAGCATAATATTATCCTATTTGGTAATGTCATACTAAGCACGGTGAAATAAGCCATTCCCCCATTACACTCAAGTCTATTTGGACTTTCCATGCATCACTAGTAAGCATAGTCCTCAAACTTGTCAAATCTAGTGGCTCTCTCTTTTTCTCTCTGTCCTCATCTTTCCCTTCTCAATCACATCGTTGAACCTATGTTGCTTACCAATTTCTTCAAGTATAATAAGGTTCAATGTGTGAGTGACTCGTAAGTCAAAAACATGTTCAACTCTTCACCATTACAAGTTGGCTATGGTCATATTGTTGAAGCATTGCCCTTAACTACGTAAACCCACTTCTTCAATGCACTTGTAGACATAATAGAGGCTCCCCTAATTGGTATTGGAATGGAGGTTAGTAACCTAGGCGAATTTGACCAACTACTTAAACATATCTTTTGGAAGCTATCACGTGCATTCTTTTTTTCCCAAGTTCGGCATGGAGGTTTTGGTGTCGCACCCTCTTGCGTGAATCCATAGAAGTAGGATTGATATCGAATGCAAATTTATCCTTAGGCCCAAGAAAGTGTGGCTTTTTCCTTGGCCTTGCCCATTTCACTTCTGTATATTCTTCATTAATAATACAAACTTCTTCCTAAATTTTTTATTTCTGTTTTTGCTTTTGAGACTTGTCCTTTTAACGCCCCTTTACACTTGGCTTTGTCTTCATGCCAGTGCAAACTTATTCACACAATTTTCATTTCAATCTATCTAAGATGGTGGGATCCACCAACATTGTATACTCCTACCCATTGTCATTTGATTGACGTTTCTGCAGACTCACATTCGGCCACGACTTTAGAAATAGATGTAGTAGAAGAAGCATATGTACTGGCTATTGGATTTAGGTGTCAAAATACTACACACGAGTCAAATTGGAAAGGGAAAATCAACAAATTAGACTATATTTTGTTTACACAAATCAAACATATGCAAAGTTGCAAACAAACTTGTGAAGAAAATTAAACATTATCCAACTTGCCTGCTCATATAGCTTAGATGAATCACCGCCAAGCCCATTTAATCTCCAATTTCGATTTTTGTCATCAATTTGGGCATAGGCATGGTGGCAAGCGACCACCTAATGCCTAGACAAATGCCTTGGAACACTTTTAATTTACTTTGTGGCGTCATCAATCAAACACTACATAATTTGTTGAAATATTCTACACTAATTTCAATTAGTTGTGAAATTTCCAAATAAAAAATCTTAATAGTATGACCATTTTTGTGGGTACTATCATCATTTACTTCACCTTATTCAATCTCAACTTGATGTATTTTTTTAGAGGATTTTAGTTAAGTTTTTTGCACAATCCTTGTTTTTGATTCGTAACCGTTTAGCAACTATACGCACCTATATCAGCATATTTGCATCTGTATAAATAAGGAGTTTTTATTCTAATAGTTAATATTATAACACAACTTTTGTAAATTTATTAATGAAAAATTGGATATATTGATTTCCGTAAAAGATTATTATTTAATAGAACTATTAATTTATTATATTTGTAATGATGTATATGAATGGCTTTCTGCTACTTAATTCTAAAGAAGCAGTCTTATAATTTTTAGCATATATTTTTGTTTATAAGAAGTCTTCTTTTTGATGGTATCTTTATTAATGACGAGGTGGAAAATCTTTCTACAGTTCTACATACTTGGAGAATAAGTCTATATGTGATTTGAATTTGAATGATATGTGTTGCCCCTGAGAACGTACTGAAGTAAATAAATATGTTTCACCTTGTTACAAATTTCATGAATCTTTCATCGTGGTTTATTTGAATATCTGATCACATGGATGTAGGGGCTTATTAACACAAGGATTATTTCTAAATTACTGATTTCCCATTATGATGACTTTAGTTTGCTTGAGATGTAATTGGAAACATAATGCCATAATAGGCTATATGATTGCAGTTTCGCCGAATGGGGGAATTTTGGGATATCGAACTATTTTCATTTGGATTACCTCTTGGGTTTTACGCGGCCTCTTTATGCATAGATTACATCCATCTTTTACACATGTAGTTGTTTTTGTATTTTATTGATTTATTTATTTATTTTTGTAATTTTCAACTCTCTTTTGAATGTATGTATTCTAGGTTGTTTGTACAAAGTGCAACAATGTTTCAAATCAGTTTGAAAATATGATGGACTTAACTGTTGAAATTCAAGGGGATGCTGCATCTTTGGAGGAATGCTTAGACCAATTCACAGTCACTGAGAAACTTCATGGAGATAATATGTACAAATGTGATGGGTAATGACCCCTTTCCTTCCCAACACAAATATTTACCTTATCGAGTTTTGCAGGACACTTTGTTGGAAGCTTATGGGCTTTATTTGAAATTGTAGCATTATATTTGAAGAAAACTTTTAACGTGTTGTTGGGCGCGATAAAAGTGAGAGATTACCTTGTTACTTGGAAAATCTGTCTCTAGGTCCAAAAATAAAGGGGATTGGGGTGCTTGTGATTTGTTGAGGTGGAATGAGGATCTCCTAGGTCAGTAGTTGTGGAGCTCCTAGTTCCTTTAAATTCAAGTGCACATTGGTTGGTAAGGTGTAAGATGGTTAACACTCGTGAACTGTTCCAAAAGGTTCAAAGACTCGGTATCGGTTCGGGTATAGGACACCCGATTTTCAACTCGATCACGGTAACGGGCGATATGCTATTTAGAGAGCGCAAAAAAAATAAAAAATAAAATATAGAAAATTTTAAAAAATAAGATTAAAAATGTGGATCAATCAGCTATGTTCAAAACCATCCTTTAATATGCATTGCATTGTACAATTGGTTATACTGAAGCGCGACGGACTTGTCAGATTCAATAGTCCATAATAACCTCTTTTTGTAAGAATTTTAAACAGTATTTGTACAAAACATTATTGTTAGGATTTTTTAGAAATTCTAAACACTTTTTTAAAGAATTCTTAACTTTTTTTTTTACAAAACATTATTATTAGGAATTTTAAACACTTTTTAAGAATTCTAAACATTATTTGTAAAAAAAAACATAATTTTTAGGAATTTTTAGAAGTTCTAAACATTTTTTTAAGAATTCTAAACTAAACATCATTTGTACAAAACATTATCTTTAGGAATTTTTAGTAATTTTAAACATTTTTTTTAAGAATTCTAAACATTTTTTGCACAAAACATTATTAATAGGAATTTTTAGAAATTCTAAGCATTTTTCAAAGAATTATAAGCATTATTTGTACAAAACATTATTTTTAGGAATTCGTAGAAATTCTAAACATTTTATAAGAATTCTAAACATTATTTGGACAAGACATTATTTGTATCAAACAATTACCTTTTATTTTTTTTAAATGAACTTTTAAACATTAGTACTGTAAACCTTTTTTATTTTGTGAAAAAAAATCCTTCTAATAATTTTTTATAAAATTGTTAACTTTTAAATTGAACTAAATGTCAATTAAAACA
This sequence comes from Sambucus nigra, assembly GCA_949130495.1. Taxonomy (NCBI): domain Eukaryota; kingdom Viridiplantae; phylum Streptophyta; class Magnoliopsida; order Dipsacales; family Adoxaceae; genus Sambucus; species Sambucus nigra. The sequence goes on from OX422214.1 coordinate 94,919,026, forward strand.
TGTCAACGAAATTTTTGTCGAATCAGCAAGATAATTATTAAGAAATAGTAATAATTTATTAAACATGTACAACAAATTTTTATCACTGATTTTTAAGATATCATTTTCTATTCTTTTATCTATCTTGTACAAAGCAATTATTTTTATTTTGTATAAAATAATAAACGTTTGAGCAAAAGTGAAGCAGGCTTTTAAATAAAGTGTTGTAAATTTTAACACAAAACCCATCTCCTAAGTTAATCCCGTAACCCCTAACATAAAAGCTAAAAGAAAACAGCAAACCTAGTTTGCGAAGGAAACAGGACATCTAGATGCCAAAAAAAAAAAAAAAACTCTCGACTAAAACAGGAATGAAAATCCCATGGCCTAGTTTGGTTGCGCAAATTGTTTGATTATGTAAATTGGTTCATTGTAAATTAGTGAATTTGAAATTAGTTTAAATCCAATTTTAGGTGATGTTTGGTAATCTGAAATTGATGTTGATATGTTGAGGTTTAATAAAAAAGAAGTTAAAATCGAATGGAGAAAGAGAGAGAGAGAGAGAGAGAGAGAGAGAGAGAGAGAGAGTAGCAACTGGATGAACTTTATGTGGCTCCTATTTCAAATGGTAGCATTTCATATTTTTTGTGAAATGCTCCAATTTCATATTTTACACTGGAGCTAAAATGGGTCAATTAATGAATCATTTCATTAATGAAACCAAATATAATTAATGGGCCAATTTGTAAATTGGTCAATGTAAAAATGGATCAATTTACAATTTTGGGACAACCAAACGGGGTCCATCTTAACTGCGTAAATGAGGGGCGAATAAACACTTTTGAGTTCTTAGAGGGGATCTTTAGACAAAGGTAAGATTGATGTATTATTTCTTTTTTATGCCCGTTTCTTCTCCTGTTTTTTTTTTTTTTTTGGTTTTTTCCTCTGACTTCGAATATGCAAAACCTCGTCGATTTCTCTTCATCTCGTTAGTCTCGGTCGAGATATCAGCGTTACATCTCGAAATCACCGATATCTCGGCGATACACCACGATACTTGTTATTTTTTGTTTCGCCTTTTGAATCGGAACGGTGCCTTGCGATCCCTAGTCAACTTGTTCGATCCTGAGTTGACTCGGCCGAGACTTTGAACTATGAATCTAAAGGAAAGACAATGGTTTGGTATTCCTTCTTGGGTGTGGCTTATGCAAAAAGAATGGGAGAGCATATCAACAGTAGCGAAAGCTTCAATAAGATTGACCATAGCATGTGCGATACATGGTTGATGGTTGAGGGTTCTTGTCGATGAAGATCATTTATGGTGAAAAAGATCATGGCTATGGATTTCACCAAATCATTGCGATAACCAGCAAGCTCAATTATTGTCCTCTCATATCATTCCTGCTATGATCATGGTTGGAAAGTGGGTCGATGGGTAAAGTACTGCATTGTGGAACGCACGATACAGTTCGAGGAACGCAGGAGGCAGTCATGAATTCGTTAACTCTGGCATGTACCTTATTTATGAAGTGCTCTTTTGTTTGTGTGGTTCAATCGGGTTAGGGTGTTTCAAGAATTTGAGATTGTGGGGGTGATTCCTAAAGCTTGGAAGGAAGACGTTGTGTTGGATTATATTATTTTTTCGGTATATATATATACTAGCGGATGGCCGTACCGAGGGCACGGCGATAAATTTGCCCCGGTAATAAAAAAAATTAAATAAAAAATAAAAAAAATATTTTAAAAGTATAAATTAAAAAAATATAAAAATGTAAATTAAATTAAAAAAATATAAATTAAATTATTTAAAACTATTTCCCTTTTAAAAAAACAAAAACAAAACCCTTTTTATTAAAAAAACAAAAAACAAAAAAACACTTAAGCATGAGACTTCAGGCATGTACATGAAAGAGGAAAATATCATACATCCAAAAAATGAAGATATTTTTCAAAAAAATTTCAAAAACTATCAAAAACTATGCTATCATATTATGTGGATATATATATACACACACACACACACATATATAGGGAGATGTTCAAAAGTGAATCTAAAGGATGAACATTTTAATGAACCTTAACAACCCATTAATTTTAATTCTTATGTTGTAATTGGTCCGCGCCAGTGGCAATGGACACGCAGGTGGGGGTGGGCGGTAAGGTGTGTGTATTAAAAAAACGCGTGTCCGTTGTCGTTCATGTAGACTAATTACAACATAGGAATTAAAATTAATGGATTGTTAAGGTGTTTTTTGTTAATGTTTATTAAAATATTCATCTTTTAGGTTCACTTTTGAACCTCTCTCTCTCTCTCTATATATATATATATATATATATATATATTTGTTTGGGTTTATTATATATCTACACGCACTAATACCTTTTTTATTAGATTTAATTTATCAATTCGTTAGGTTGAATACCCGGTTTATGTTGATAATGGATGTTAAAAAGTAAATGAATCAGAGACTTAAAATTCTGAATGAAAAAAATTTCTTAGTTAAGAAAGAATTGATCACACTGATTGAATGCTTACTTATATATGGTCAATTTTATGTTTCCCATGCACGATTCATACAATGAAAGGTGCGATTCAATGGTTTTATTAACAAATTATGAATTTGAAAAAAAAATATTAAGTCAAGGTTGAGCTTCATATTCTTAGGTACTTTGAACCAATCCCATATATATATATATATATATATCGATCTATGTATATCTATCTATATATCTATCCATAGATAGATAGATAAATAGATTTATAGAGAGTAAGTCTAAATGGAGCACTTGTCAGTATCTTTGCAAGAAAAAAAGCTAAGCAGCCATGAATTTGAACAACTTAGAATTAAAAGTCCACTGCTAACTAGCCTTATGCGCAGCTACAATAGTTTGAAGCCTTCTTGGATTTATAAAATATATGAAAATGTTGCTTTAATTCCATTCACCTTTTAAGATAGAAAGAGTTTCACTCAGATTTCATCTCTCGGTTTCATATTTAAGATATCAATTGAAGTGGGGGCTACCACTTTATTATTCAGTTATATTTCTTTTAGACCCCTTATGTTTTAACAAATATTCAAATATACATCCTGTATTGTTATGAAATTCTATAGATCTTTGGAATGAGAATGTGGCTAGATTTATGGCTGGGCAATAGTGTGGATGGTGATGGAAGCTTGGAGGTATTATGTGGGTACATATTGCAGGTTTAATGGGTAAAAGGGTTTTGACCATTGAGTTTAAGATGGGTTCGTTCTTTTTAATTGATGAGTGATTTGTTTAGACCATTGAGTTTAAGGGCAATAGATGACGATGGCCACTATTGATGAATCAAAAGGAATTTGGATGTGGAACTCGTGACATGGCAGGTGACCTATGTGGAGGGTGCGGCCTTTTGCCATTGCTGCCATTCCTGCCGACTAAGGGTCACCTGAAGCTGGCTGTCATGGATTGCAGTCTGGTACAGTTGTTGAAGCCCAAGGGGGTTGTTCTGGTGTGTTGCAACTCAGTGAGAATTTTTCTCCTCACTACCTAATCTTTCGATTTCTGTAATAACTTGCTTTGGTTTGGACCACAAACATATGAGAAGAGCCAATGGAAACAAATAGATGTGTGGGGGACTTCCATTTTTGAGTTCATGGACAAACTTCTTCGTTGCGTGTGAGATAATAATAATAGGGGCGTACTTGTACTTTTTGCACTTAAATATATAGATATTTTAGGTACTTAATAGAAATCTAGATTCTTCCATATTTGATGTCACGGTGGGTGACACCTTCCATGACCTCACAAATGGTAGAACATTCCAAGTTGGTTAGGATATGCTAGAGGATATTATCATTGTAATATTCCCCTTTGGGAATATTCACTCACTTAATTTTGTGAGAGTTTAATCTTGGTTAGTTGCTTTTCTTTTGTTGCCATTGACGCGTATACGTCATTTCTTTGAAGTGCTTCTCTGCTGAACTTGTTCTCATGTTTTCTGGGATTTTTTTATCGAGTGGAGGAGCCTCCGTAGTCTTTGAGTGTGTCACAACTGGTGTAATTTGATACGATAGTTAATGCCGTGATTTGATTTTATCCGTTACTATTATTCCCACTTGCACTCCGGGTTGGACAGAACACTTCAAGGAGGGCCCCACGTATTTTTACCTTGTTTATATATTTCTCAGTGGTCGAGCTTTCAAAGGAAAGTGCTGAAATCCTTTTCGATAATGCCATCTTTAAAGAGAAGGACCAACGATTCTTTAAAGTAGGAGTATTCTCTAACCCTCCGTTTGATAGAGTGGAAAAGTTGATGGAAGGAAAACGGGGGAAGGAAAACTAAGGAATCAATTTCCTATGTTTGGTATTGGAAGTAGAAGTTGAAGGGAAGCCCTTTACTTCATAGCCTGCCAAGTTGTATCCCTCGAAAAGTGGGAGAAAAGTGAGAAAATGGAGCATTAATCACTATTATAACCTTTTAGTGACATATTAAATAATAAAATCAAGTATTTGAATCTGGAGATATAACAAATAGTGTATAATATACTTTTTATTCCTACCTACCAAACACAAAAGGAAAAATGTTATTTTCCCAAAAATGTTGGAAAAAGTATTATTCCTTTGTGGACGGGTCTATCTCTTCACATCTTCCTTTCACTTTTGGTTCCTTCCTACCAAACGGAACCTAGGATTTTTTAACAGCAGAGGGGTTAGGGTTCTTTTGTTAAAGCTCCCTCTTTAAGGTTCTCGCTAGAGAGGACAGAGGTTCTCTAGGTGGGGATTCCCTCTCTAAAGTTCTCGCTAGAGAGGACAGAGGTTCTCTAGGTGGGGGTTCCCTCTCTAAAGTTCTTCTTAGAGAAAGGGGGGGGGGGGGGGCAGGGAGTTTTCGGCTATATCCCTGACACGAGAGCTTGTGTAACCCTCTACAATCGGGAATGCAATGCTGCTCCTGACCAGGTGGTTATTTTTTCCCTTCAACATAACTTGTATCAGTGATGGGATGTTGGCCCGAGCTGCCTGTCTACCGGCTCTACAATACTTGCTAGGAATGTTTATCATCTCCGTTGTGGGATGTTGCAACTAATGCCTGTCTAAGAAATCAGTGCAAGCATGTCGTTCACCCTCCTCCTCCCACCCACCCACCCACATACACACACACACACGGAAAAAAAAAAAAAAAAACGAATGCTATAATCCTTTAGGGATGTAGGGGGAAGTAGTTATATTAGTGTTCTAACTAGAGGGGGATACAATGTGCTTTCTTTACTTCACATTTGTTCTCCACTCATACTATTATTTTTCACAATATATCTACGTGAGAGAAAAGTTAGGATTTGCTCCCATTAGCGATAAATTAAGAGAAAGTAGACTTAGGTGGTACGGACATGTGTTACGTAAACCAATAGATTCACCTATAACTAGAGGAAGATTATTGGGAAGAGAGGGTAAAAGAGAAAGGGGTCGCTCTAAGCTATCGTGTGAGGATTTTATTAGGAGAGATCTTAAGAATTTAAACTTGAATGATAATATTGCATATAATAGATTAGAATGGAAAAAGAGAATCCATGTACCGGGATGATGATGATGATGATGATGATGATGATGATGATGATGATGATAACTACGTGGTGCTAATTATATTTGTATTGCATGAAACTGCTCTTATATGTGAGGCAATATTTTGTGTTTTATGAAAGGTGGATTTAGTTTCAGTGAGTTCATTTTTAATTTGGCATATTGCCTCTGTGCTATATGAGCAGGTGTAAAATTAATCTTTACTTGTGGAATGCTAATTTTTTGCAGATGCAATGACTATGTCCTGGCATGGAAGCGCCTTACCATCCATCGGGCTCCAAATATTCTTACAATTGCCTTGAAAAGGTTTCAGGTCTGTGCACCTTTCTTTGGCATACGTCATTTGTATACATAAGTACTTGGTAGGATTTATAACATTTATATCATATGTTTTTCCCAATTTTGTCAATAAAGTAAATTTCCTTGTACAAAATCTTTAACTGTTAAATGCATGAAGTTTTTTTTTTTGTTGTTGTTGTCGTTTTTGTGTGTGTTTTTCTAATTGAATCAATGCTTGAGTGAGTTAAGTTTTTTTGTTTTGTTGTTTCACATTGATTCTGATTGTAGTATTTCCTTGTATGTCCTTGTAGAGTGGAAGATTTGGGAAACTTAATAAGAGAGTGACTTTCCCTGAGATTTTAGATCTTAGTCCTTACATGAGCGAAGCAGGAGATGGTAGTGATGTTTACAAGCTATATGCTGTTGTTGTTCATGTGGATGTGTTGAATGCATCAGATAATGGCCATTACATTTGCTACACCAAGGATTTTTGTGGAAATTGGTATAGGGTTAATGACTCTGAGGTAGAAATCTCTCTCTCTCTCTCTTTTTGTGTGTGTGTGTATGAACACATTAACCATAAGTGCAGTGTGAGTGTGGGTGTGCTAGAGTGGCAATTATGAAAATACTTGGAAGTTTAGACCGCTCCAAGAAGAGTGTCATATATACTATATACATGTAACTGTATACAATCTCTTTAATCCTATATATCAGTATACTTCAGCAATATGTTTTTTCTCACTATTTTAGTATCCATCTTTTGTCTCACATCACCTAGCAAATGAATTGATGCATCGTCTCCGTTATATAAGAAAGCATCCTCACTGGGTGTTAAGGTCCACATTGGTTGGTCGAGAAAACTCTATCCCACTCTTACTATAATAAAGGCTTTATTCTTTGTCTAGTGGGTGGTTTTCGCTGCTCTGATTCTAATAACTGTACTTTGTTACAGCTGCATATGAGAGTTTTATTACGGAAAGCAAGTTAAACTTTGAATTCTTGCAGTTTACCAAAGTAATTCGTGGCTTGGAATTTGTGAATAATGCAATTTTATTTCCAAGCAGTTTATTCGTGCACTTAATGCACACCAGCCACCCTTGGTTGGCGAGTTAGGGCATTACGCATTCACCCTCATCCCCATTGATATACTCACGAATCACATGTCTTTTTTACCCAATCTCGTATGTCAATTTATATAGTCAAGAATTACTTTGTTTACAATGTTTAAAAAGGTGCAGAAAAACCTGCCTTAAAGCTCGCCTTGACGCCTTTTGAATAAAAAACGCTCTATGGCTTAGTTGATTTGGCATGCATATGCTTCTATGCGTTTTTTTATGCTTTTTCCATTATTTTTATATTTTTATTTTTGGACATCCTTTTGACTGGAATGAAAAGAAAAAAAAGAATCTTCAAAAATTGAAATGCATTAGCAACAGGGGGTCATTGGAAAAATAAAAAATAATAGCATTAAACAACTAAGAGAGCCTTAATAAACCTTAATGGACCCAATTTGAAAGAGGGGGAACTTGAGATGTGTAATCTTGTTTGTCAATTTATATAGTCTAGAAATACTTTGTTTTACAGTGCTTAAAAAGGTGCAGAAAAACCTGCCTCGAGGCTCACCTTGAGACCTTTGAATAAAAAACACTCGATTAGTAGGTTTCGCGTGCAGCGTATGCGTTTTTTAACGCTTTTTCCACTATTTTTATATTTTTATTTTGGGACACCCTTTTGACTGGAATGAAAAGAAAACAAGATCTTAAAAAATTGAAATGCATAAGCAACAGGGGTCATAGGAAAAATAAAAAATAATAATATTAAACTGAGAGCCTTAATAAACCTTCATGGGCCCCAATTTGAAAGAGGGGGAACAGGGGATGTGTAATCTCTATCTTTATGTGCTCTTATTTTGTGGTTATTACTAATCTATTTCCGAAACAATTGTGATGAGGGTTCCAGTTATTTGAATCTTTATGTTGCAATAATTTGTAAATTTATGTTATATTCCATTTTTGAAAGATTCTTCTTCTTTTTCTTCTTGTTATTTTTTTGGGGGGTTCATTTTTTCGAAGACGAATAACTTGTATAACCTATAATTTTTTGCTATCTTGTTTTATTTGGTTATAATGCTTGTTGCAATGATTTGTGTTATTTAGAAATGATTGTGTGAATGTTATTTACTAAATTTCTATTTTATACTCATATTTAATTAAAAAAATCAGTGCACAAAAGGCATGCTTAAACACCTTGAGGTTTACGCCTTGCTTTATAATAAAAAAAGCCTTGAGCGACGCTTTCGCCTTTTCAAACATTGGTTTACACCCCTAATAAACATATAAATTGAATGCCTTTAGGATTATCAGCAGTGAACTTCCAATCTGTAAACCGCTTGTGAGTAAAGTTCTATTTTATGCAGAAATATAGCATAATGATCATTGTGCCTTCGATCATGGAATAAGATAGTGTGCTTTATTAGAAATCTGCAATTTTTAGATGGCCATGAAACATTTGCATTAGGCTTCTTTGTTGATGTATATACACTTAATTCATTTTGTTTCTAACTTGCCCCCAACTTTTTTGAGGTTGCCCGTGTTGATTTGGATGAAGTTCTTTCACAGGAAGCTTATATGCTGTTATATAGCAGGTATCTGTTTCTCCCATTAAATGTTCCTACGTAACTGAAGTTGTGGAGCTTTTTTCCTTTGGGTTTATGTACTTGACTTCCAAATTTGGATGTTATGTTAGTTGAAATGATGACAAGGATAGGGAGAGGGAGAGGGAGAGGGAGAGGGAGAGGGAGATATCCAGATCACAAACCGTTTTTGGCTTTTCAAGTATTTTCCCTTAATCTGAAGGAGTGATTTTGCTCGGGTCAGAGATTGGGTCTAAGGCTGGTTTTGGGTAAACGAACAGTACAAAACCCAGGACCAAACATATTCAATCTAAATTGGTGAACTTGAGAACCTAAGGAAACCAAGCATGAAAGTCAAAACTGTTCTGTTTGTGGATCATTTTGGTTCACTGTTAATTTACAGCAGTATTGTCAGATGGGACGGCATAGTTGTGAAATAAACAGGCATGGAATGGGTCGGAGTGGGTTGCAAAAAATAATCCATAAACCAAGCATAACACTTTAATTTCTCAAACATCACAAAATAAACTACCAAATAAGTCCTACAAATAAGATGGGAAATAAAAATCACATCATCAAGCGCAAACCCCTGCCCCCCCTCCCCACCACCACCGAAAAAGGAAAAATATCCTTCTCTTTAGAAAAATACTTCAACGTATAGAATACTACTTCAGGGCCGTCATTGGCCAAAAAATTACATGCTATATTCTGAAAAATGAGCGCACGTGTTAGAGAGAGCTGTCTTTGAAGAATGCTTAGGTTGATTGCATTATGTGTGATCAAATGTGCATGTTTGTGGAGTATTAACATTTATCTTACCCCTAAGGATGAACGAAACCCCTACCATCTTTCCAATTGCAATTACCCCCTCAACTTCGATTTTTTTTTGGTTTGCAAATAACCCCTTCATTTGTCGATAATAAATGTATTTAGCGACACATGGGTAAGTTACTAAAAAGAAAACCATTAGATTAGTCCAAGGCATTCTCTGCAAATTTAATTGTTCAGGGAGGAGGGGAGGTATTTTCAAGTAGTGTGATGGTTCAGGGCGTTTTTTGCAATTTACTCTTCATATCATACATAATGTGATCATTATTTGATTTTTGTTTGATAAGCACCTCTTCAAATGCAAATAGCAAATACCCCATTATTTGTTGCTAATAAACGTTGTTAGCGGCGCATAACTGAAATTGCAAAAAGATGAGAATAGTTGAGGAGTCCTTTGCAAAATTAATTAACGGATTTGCCAAGATCAATTTATATGCAGAAGATGTTGACGAGACAAATGATGACGAAAAATGTGATTATGAATACCGTAGTGATAGTAGTTATGCGCCTCTTAAAAGTAACGAAGATACTAATAAGATGGTTTCTCGCGATTCCATTAGCTTCTTATGGGGTTTTAGATGTTTCCATTGTTTCTGGTGATGAAGACGTGGCATCGGCTCGACCGTTGATGAAGAATTAACTGCGACATGTGATGGGTAAATTTTATTGACTTTGAAGGAAACTTGTATTTTTTGCCTTTTTGGGGGCTTAGTTGCTTAATTCATTCTTGACTTGCACGATATTCCACAAGGGTACTCGCTCATTGCTTGGATGGTTCGAGTAATGGTGTTAGGGTTTCTCGAATTCTGGATATTCGGCCATGAGGGAGGTACAAAATAACCGAGGAAAGTTCATAATCACAGTTACGGTGCATTTTTTAACTAGTTATTTAGATATTTACTTCTAAAACAATTTCAATGATCCTGCCAGTCATTTTAACGAAATGGTTGAGTTGGGAAATTATTTTCTAGGGTTTCAGTAATTACAGAAATCTTAGATGCTCTCCTTGTATCTTTCTGGGTGAACTCCAACAAATGATGTGGGTTCGAAAATGTGGTATTAATTAATCGCGATATTTTATTGACATGATATCGCGATTGATTAGTGTCACTGACTCGGACCCACATTCCCGGATCCACATCTTTTCTTGAATGTGGGTTCGTGCGAGCGACACTAATCAATCTCGAATCTAAGACATCAAATTAAATAGTTTTTTAAATTAAAATTAAACAATTTTTTAATAACAAATGATGTGGGTACGCGCCGACGACATTAATTAATCGCAATATCATGTCAATAAACACAATATTTTTTATTTATGAAAAAAAATATTTTTTAATTTTAATAAAAACTATTACTTTAAAAAAAAAACTGTTTTTTTTAAGTAATTAGGAAAACGTTTTTTTTTAATATAAAAAACTATTTTTATATTAATTGTTAAAAAAAAAAGAGAATGCGATCGCCAGGGGGGATAATTGGCGGTTCATCTAAAGTTTCTCTAAATATAGTATGTATTGTGTAAAGTTGAAAATGAATACAAGGGACACTTGGTGGTGTTGAGTATTGACACGCGACAAACTATGTATGATTCCTAATCAATTGAAAACTCAAGATTATAGTGGAGTATAAATTCAACTAAAGTATAATGTATAAGTTATCTATAATAATAAACGCAACCTCCGGGAGGTAAAACGTGTATTTATATATTTTTGTTCACTATTTTCTGCTACATACTCTTGAACATAAAAAAAGGTCATTGCAAAGTTGGCGCCATGAGGAGCTATGCGGAGGTTGGGGTCGGCAAGTGCCGCAACCAAAATTTTGAAAACCAAGCATCCACTCCTAAATATTTTGAAAATTATGTATAGTGCCCTCTTAAAATTTCAATAATCAATTATAAGTCTATATATTTTGGTGATAATTTAGTAATCGTTTTCAACATACATGCAAAATTTCAAGTATGTCCTTATAACCATTTGTAATCAATTCAACATTCAAGAAATGATTGAATACTTTTTTCTAATATTCATTAGTATGTAAAATTTTAACCTACTTTTTTACCTTTTATTTTGAAATTGTATTATAAATCTTTGAACTAAACTCATCATAGAGTTGGTTTTCGGTCGGTAAATGGGTCATACCAATATCATATCAACTTTGAAATCATCAAAATAAAATTACTAGTTTTACCAGTCGGTACCCTAGGCCATAAACCAAAATCAAACCATGTGGTACATTGGTAAAATCGATTTTTTGAAATTTACGGTAATTGCGGTAAAATTGATTTTTCGAAAATATCGAAAAATTTGGTGGTTTCAATTTCGGCAAATTAAAAATGTAAACCATTCCCACTATAAAGAAGCAAATATGCCTACAGTTTTATAGACCAGACATTTATATTTCTCTCCAAATCGAGTGAGCCATTTTAGTGGGCCTTAGAGATTACCTAAACGAATGAGAAAATTTGTCTACCCTCTGATTCGAACATTTCCAACCAACTATTTTTTAGGTTCAGGAATTAATCATGCTACAAATTTAAATCAAGAACTTTCCTTATGATATTTTCCAACATAAAAACAATACACAAGCCAAGATCAACTATCACTAGCAGCACTATTTTGCATTCAAATATCCTGACTAAACATATTCATTGATATTGCAAATATGTTGAATAATTGAAACACTCCATGTTAACCTTAGAGCATGAAACCATATGAAAGGTGTTGAACCAAGATGAAACTTGATCTAAGTTCAATAAATTTCAGATTAATTAATCTTTTCACAATTTAACCCCTAATACAGAAAAGGCAAATAACTAAAATCCCTTGGACAAAACTCAAACCTAGCCTCAAAACCTAGCTTTAAATCAGATGTCCCTCTCTATATATACATTAACCTCAACAATAATAAATGTCTTTGTTTTCTATTTTGAGGTGTAAACAAAGTTGTAGACAAGTACATACAATTTGATATTGAAAAGGAAAAAAAAGTACCGATCTGAGTATGTATTCTCACATATAGTCTGGCTTAAACATATGCGTTAATAATTTGATGTAGTGATGAAAAGTGAAAAAAAAAGGGCGGCTTTGAGGGGGAGGCTGGAAAAGGCAGAAAAATATTAAGAAGTTACAGTTTTGTGATGTGCGGTTGGTTATGGCCAGAGGAGTATATGTGTGGTTTGGTTGTGTACCCGATCTTATGATGGTGGTTGATATAGTGATGAGAAGAGTATAAAATGAAAAGTAAGTAGGGTTTGTATCTTTTATACTAAAAAAATTAATGGAGTAGATGAGTTCAAAAAAGGAAGGGTATAGATTAATTTAGTATATATATTATTTTTATTATAGTTTTTATCTAAAAATTAGTATGGTAATATGCATTAAGTTTGGTACGGTATTTTGATAATATACCGTATGATAATATACGGTAATTTGTGATACGGTATTTCGGTTTTTCATTTCGGTGCGGTAAAGTCGGTAAATCGGGTTTTTAAATGCTAAAACCAAAACCAACCACAAAAAATTCAATAATTTCGATTTTGGTAAATAAAAAATATAAACCATTACCACTAATTTTTGGTACAAAATGGTACGGTACTGTACGGGTTTTTACTTTACCGCAAACACCCCTAGCTCAGCATAACTCAGCCAAGTTTTAAATTTAGCCATTAATGACGTTATAAGGCCTTTTAGGATTTTTTCCCAAATGTAGACTTTTAATTTGGACCGAAATTATATGTATGTGGACGCCCACATGTATGTATTGTATTTAGGAGTGCCCCACCCAACAAAAATTACTGGCTCCACCACTTATATCACACTCCATTAGTCCGATACATCTAGGGCAGTTTGAAAAACCAATGTGTTAAGCAAATATTGTTACTCGTGTTATGTAAGGATGGAGCACGAAAACTCATATTGTTAGTCAGGGCTAACTTAAAGCCTAAATGGGGCCCTAGTCAAATATTAAAATTAGGAGTATTTTAGTATATATTCAGTAAATCCTATAGTTAGCGTAAAATCTAAATATTTTCTCTTGAATTGAATTTTTCCTGCCTTTTGAGATGAAAAATCGTTAATAATATTTTGTATTCAATAGTTTCTATGATATCCTTTTCAATTGATGATATGACTAACCCACTCAATCTTTTTTTTGATATTGTAAATCTCATCTATGATTTTTTTATTTTCAGCTTTGAAAAATTTCTTTTCAATTGTAAATAATATTTTATGATTAGAAAATGTTAAGGAATGATGGAACGTGATAGTACAACATCCAAACGAAACTTTATTTGAGTGCGTATATTTAACACCCCGTATTTTTGTATATTTAATATTTAATTAATTCGGGAATTTTAAATTATTTGTGTGTTGTAATTTTAATTGAATTAATTATAGCAATATATATATTTAAATATTAATCGGGGAGTGAATGGTTAATGTTTAGGGAAATTTATTTACTAAGTGAATTGTAATAATTTTATTACGTTGTTTCGAGTATTAATGACGAGGTATACATTTATCACAGCGGGGAGTCGGTATAGACTAAATTGGGTGTGAGATAATGATTTTTAGAAATTTATTTGAATGCCAATTCTGAGTGCGCGGTTGAGTCCGGATGAGTAGAGATAGTCAGAAAAGAGTACCCGGGGGTAGTAATTGGGTCTCGGGATATTTTTGGGCATAGCCGGGCCCACACGAGGTGAGTTGGGCCACTTTAATTAAGCTCATTTGGTGAAAAACGGGATTGAGGGTTTTAACCTAAGTGAGGGGTTAGGAAATCAGCAGCCAACACAATTTTAAGCCTAGGGCTTGAGAGAAAAATTGGGGGAAAGCTTAGCAAAAGCTAATTTGGGAATTTTGTAGCCAAATTGAGGGACTACGCCAACGGATTAGACACTACGAACACTTACAGGCAAGTGGTTAACTGTTGCGATTTCTAAATTTATGATAATCAATTCATATCATAGTGATGTGTAAACCGAAATTCATTTTGGGGATAAATGGGTAAAAAATGGGGTTTTTGTTCATGAAACTATTGAATGAGATTCATAGTAAAAATGGTTGTGTTGAACATATCTGAGTATGGATGTTTAATTTGAATAAGAATTCGGAATATAAACACGAAAAAATCTGGATTTGGAATTTGGGTTGTAGAACAAGATTGATGAATTTTAATGGAAAACCCATTTCGAAAATTGTGAGATAAGTTGATATATTTATATACTAGAGGGTGTATATGATGTATAGGATCCAAGCTCATATGTTCATGTGATGGGATGACTTGGTCAGGGGTTGAAATTAAGGTTTACAAACCTTGAATTTTCGTTAATGGCATAATGCAGTGGGGAAGAAGAGCTGCCCAGGAAGGATCGATCGATCGATTGAGGGTCATCGATCGATCGACGGTCCCAGGAACTTGACAGTTCGGCCAGTTTGTTTATAATGAGGATTTTATTTAAATTTTAATCCCTTACTTTTATTTGGTGATAAATTTATATGGGATACATATTTCCTTGACAATTATAGGGTGATATAATTGGGTTTAAAAGGGTGTGAACGGTATGTCATGAGATGAACGAATTTGGAGAAATAATTCATAATTATTGATATTGGGCCGAGGAATAATATTCGGGTATTGTAGTTGGGTGACGCTACATTATTAAAGGAATTGAGGAAAAATATTTAATTATGGACCAAGTGGGCGAGTCCGGGTACGTTGATAATTATAGGTAAATATAATTGGGGAGTTTATGGAGATGTATGTGTGACACATTGTGGGCGAAGATGTGGGAATGAAATTATGAGAGGTAAAACGGACCAAATGAGCGAGTCCGGATAGGTTGGTTAAGTGACACCAAAGTACTTAATTAATTATTGAGAGAGAGTAATTAGTTTGGAGTCGGAACATAGACTCGGGAAATGTTGAGGTACGGGCCAAGTGAGAGGGTCTGGATATAATGGTTGGGTGACACCAAGTTATTAAATTAATAAGAGTGATAATTAATTTAATTAGAGTCGGATTGTAGACTCAGGTAGGATTAAATTAATAAGAGTGATAATTAATTATATTAGAGTCGGAACACAGACTCGGATTTGTGTTAATTAATTAAATAAGAGTCGGATTGTAGACTCGGGTAAGTATTAATTTAATGGGTGTAATAATTAATTTAATTAGAGTCGGGGTGTAGACTCGGGTAGTTATTAAATTAATAGGTATGTAAATTAATTTAATTAGAGTCGGATTGTAGACTCGGGGAGGTATTAAATTAATAAGTGTGTTAATTAATTTAATTAGAGTCGGACGATAGACTCGGGGAGGTATTAAATTAATATGTGTGTCAATTAATTTAATTAGAGTCGGGTGATAGACTCGGAAAGGTATTAAATTAATAAGTGTGTCAATTAATTTAATTGGAGTCGAACCATAGACTCGGGGAAAGTATTATATAAATTGAAGTGTGAGTTAAATATATTAGAGTCGGACCATAGACTCGGGAAGACGATAAATTATTAAGTGAGAAAATTAATTACGTTGAGTCGGGCCACAGACTTAGGAAATTACAGGCAGTGTACGGGATTTTTAGTACACGGTAAAGCCGGGGTTTATAATATATATATACGGTGTAGTGATAGTATATATATATATACACATGTATATATTGTGTGTGATATTAAATTACAGGCAGTGTACGGGATTTTGAGTACACGATAAAGCCGGGGTTTATATTATATATATACGGTGTAGTGATAGTATATATATACGTGTATATATTATGTGTGATATTAAATATATGTGACTAGATACTTATTCAATTTATATACTCTAATGCTATCAAGGGAGGTTGTGCGATGTGGGTGAATACCCTACCTTGAGGAGTAGGGCGAGTATATCTCCAGGTCATAGCGTCCGGTATATATGGGTGAGGGATTAATCTCACTTTCAGGGAAGGAATATGACCGCCTCCACTTCGTTTATATTTTGGTCCAAGTTGGTGAGCGATTCCAACTTGGGGAAACTAGGTTTTATGAGCACACCTAGTGGGATGGCATTTTAGAGGAAATCATCCGGCGAGGGTATACTCTAAGGGATGGATATATGTATGGTATATGTGTGGATTTTGTGGCAAGGGTAAGTATATAATGGTAGTAAATAGTATATACGGGTAATAATACAGTGTGTGATGTATTTACTTTATATAACTTGTGGTACGGTTATATATTACTATTTAAGAGGAATTAATTAAGTTAATTGTGAAATAACTTATAATTCAGGAAATCATCCGGCGAGGGTATACTCTAAGGGATGGATAATATGTATGGTATATGTGTGGATATTGTGGCAAGGGTACGTATATAATGGTAGTAAATATTATATACTAGTAATAATACAGTGTGTGATGTATTTACTTTATATAACTTGTGGTATGGTTATATATTACTATTTAAAAGGAATTAATTAAGTTAATTGTGAAATAACTTATAATTCAGGAAATCATTATACTTGGGTTAGAGTAGTATGGCAAGGGAAGGTTATATCAAGACTAGTTGGACGGGGTAGCACAACTAGGTGGGGTTAAGATAACCGGTAGGTGTGCACAATAGTGGAGGGGTGAGAATATCCACAAGGGAGTGCGACACTAAACTTAAATATGAAGTGCATCCATGCATTTTAAATTACTGCAGTTAATTCACTTGCTAAATATTTTCAAAATGTTTTGGGTTCTAACCCTTGCTATAAAACTATTTTCAAAACCTTTTAGGTGTCCAGCCACATGGACGCCAGGGTTGATATTCTATTCCAGGAACACGTAGCTGCGACATATGTGGATGCTAGCAGGAGTTTGGATTAGACGCATCATTCATTCATTCCTAGAGTAGGAATCTTGTAGCAGTTTCAGTTATATTTAGGGCTTGTCGCCCAGACTTCTCGGTACAGATTTCAGGTGTAATTTATTCAGGTGTTGAATATTTGTATTGGATTATTTCTTTGGTGGTCGGTGATTTATTCGGCAAGTTGTGTAATTATAATTCAGTTTATTTTCATTCAGATGTGCGAATGGTTTATACTTTAACTCTGCATGTACAGTTTTGTTTAATTAAAAAAAAAAATTGGCACCAGTTTTGGGAATACTAGGTGGTTAGTAAGTTTTAAAAAAAGTTTTCGACAATGATGCTAAGGACGATCCAACTGGGATTCCTGTTTAAATTTGGTATAGGACTGATCACTCGGTATTTTATTAGGCGGGGTGTCACAATATATTATATTTCAACTATAAATGATAAACCTGCAAATCTGAAAGAAGGAAAAAAATTTACCCAAATGTGAATATTAAATTTAGAGGGAAATATAAAAATATTAAGAGAATCAAGAATGTGAAATGTAAAATGTTAATAAGAGAGAGCTTGTTCAATCAACAATGGAGTTCTCCCCCCCCCCCCCCCCCCCCCCCCCACACACACACACACACAAAAAAAAATATTATTTTATGTTTATGAAGGGAGAAAGAGAGAGAGATGAAATTGGGGGGGGGGGGTTGAGTTTTTGTTGGGAGATGAGAGAAAAAGACGATGGAGAGAGGGAGGAAGTGGATGAAAATGAAAATGCTAGGCGAACACAAAAATAGGACACAAAAGTGTGACACAGTTGGCGTGTCACACCCACATTAACTCGTGTCTGGGTTCCATTATCGTTGAGTGCAAACACGAACCAATATGGTACGACATTTCAATTGTGTCACACTTTTTCATCATATTTCTGTGTCATCGTAGCATTTTTCGAATGAAAATGACTTGTGAGTTTTGACATGTGACATATCTCAAATGCCAAAGAAACAGAGTTCCAATCAATCATTATCTAGAAAGTAGGTGCAAATGGGTACTTTCTTTAATTTTACTCATCTTCACATATAGCCCGCTAAACCAACCTCCACATATTTTGTTTTATTACTCGTATAGGTGTGCGTTTTTCATTCTTTTATGGCTACCTTTTCTCCTTATAAATAGGGAGTGGGTGGTTTATTTACGGTAAAGCTCAACAATTTAGGAGCAAAGGGATAAAGATGGGGAGTGTAGGCCCCTTAATCAATGTGTGCTTTAGGTGAAAATAATTTTTCCAAAAACAAATTTTTTCAATTTTAATTCACACCAGTTTTGTGAACCAATTTCGATTAACCCAATTTTATCTTGTTAACCCTAAAACATGCATTTAATGTGATTAAGTAAGTAAAATAAATCAAGTCCACAAAATATACAATGCCGATGTTCGAGGAAACCACTAAAGGAAAAAACCTCGGACGACCCAAGCCAAACAATCACTTTGATGCGGTTTTACAAAGTATAGTGAGAAGACTTATGCAAGGACTCGATACCCCACAAGCTTTGATGCTCTTATATGCTTAAACCGCTCCTCCATAGTGCAACGCATAAATCCTTCCACGCCAGATCCACAACACACGACTCCACGTGCACCTCAGTATTAACCGAACAGCTTTGGCAACCGCGTACGATTCGAAACACGAAATCCATTGCTTCTTCATCACAAAACTCGACGAAACAATGTTCAAAGAGATGAACAACTCTAGACGGTGCTAAACACAAGATCTCTATAGCATATGTCTATGAAAGATCGGATCTTGAAACACAAAAGATGTATTTAGACTTGAAAAGCCATTGTAAACGAGTGCAGAAAAACGTAACTATTATGTTCTGTAATTTTGGTTCTACACACCCGAACTCTGAGAGAAAACTACCTTAAATAAAAAATTTTAAGTCGGCAGGTCATTATAATGAGATGTGTTTGTCGTTCGAACGATATAGCGATCTCGTTAGAACGAGATGTCCATATTGCTGAACGACAGTCATATATCGTTTGAACGACTGTTAAAGTCGTTTGATCCTTCTAAACACAAGCGAAAGATCTACACGACTCTAAAATATTTTTATCTTAGAATAAACAAAGTTAAAAGAATTTAAAATCATTTTTAACCTTTTAAAATTATTTTCAAACAAAATAACATCCTTAAAATATTTTTCGAGTCCCATAAACATTATGTGGTTATACCTAAGAGTATCTCGGAATGCAATATGATACGAAGATGTGAAATGTGCACCAATAAATATGGCATGATCTATCTTTGAAGCTTAGCAGTTGTGTTTTCAAAACAACACGTCATAGAATATGTGGGAATCGTGACAAGTAAAAATCTAAATATGACTCAAATTGGTTTTTGTCTGGAATAATGCCAAACATATAAATTGACACTATTTGGAAATTTGTCTTTGCATGGAGAGATTATAGGAAATAAGAGAGAGAATACAGAGAAAAGGTGGAGTTCCTAAATGCTCTTGTGCGGGACATCGGCATGTATATATAAATTACAAGGATCTTATACATCATGCTTCCTACATTACCCATTCATCACACCTAGTTCCAAGCCTTAAAAACATTTTTTTTAATTTTTTTATTTCACACTGTGACACCCCGCCCAATTAAATATTGGGTGATCAGTACTTTTTAAAATTTATAACAGAATGTTCGGTTGGTTCATTCTTAGCATCACTGTCGAAAACTTAAATTCAATTAATTACCTAACATTTAATTAAGCTATTGTCAAAATAATTCCCAATTTAATTTGAGACAAATTCAATTAATTTCTGAACATTGAATTATAAACCACACACAATAAATGAATGCTGATTGAATTAAATATTGAATAATTAAGACTGGATAAAACCTTCAAGTTCAAGGTCACAAACAAAACCAAAATAAATACTCAATCCAACATAAAAGAACTATAAAGGAACTGAGTACAATCCTGCTAATGAGGATGGGCGAGACATGCCCGAACTGAAGCATCTGAACTAGGAACTGAATAAAATGAGAGAAGCGTCTAATCTCAATGACCCGCAACTTTCACAACAACTGCAGCTCGGCAAACCATCCAAGTATCTAGAACCGGTGTCCCTGTGGCTAGGCACATGTACTAATACATATATATTGAAAAAGAGAGAAGAAATACAAGAAATGGGTCAGAGCCCGAGGTGTAAAAATGATTTAACAAGTATTTAAAACTGGTTCTTAACACAAGTCTTATACGCATGTTAGTTATTGAACTCTCACATGTGTTTCTCATCTCTCATCTATTGTGCACGCTTAACGTACATATAATCTCCCCCTAGTTATACCTCCCAGTCTAACTAGTCAGAAACCGTACTAATACTAACTATGCTCACTAGTGGTATTCCCGTATCTCCCATACAATACGCTATCCAGATAGTTTATCTCACATACTAAGTTTTATTATTCACCGTTTGAATGATTAATCTTTTATCTACTAAGATTATTTCATTTATATTTACAATTTATCTACTATTCTCATAAAGTAGAAAGTTACCTAAGTACACTCATACATATATATAGTCTCATCATCCCTATATATATACACTAATCCTGCATCCTTAGGTTAACACCACTTGGTGCAATATAATGATTATTATTATTACCAAGTCTATTAATTTCACACAGTAGAAATATTCACAAGTTCATATATATATATATATATATATATAGTCACATCATCCCTATACATATATATATATAGTCACATCATCCCTATACATATATATATACTAATCCTGCACCCCCGGGCTAAGACCCATTAGTGCACCTACCAAGAAAATCCTGCATCCCCGGGTTAGCACCCATTAATACACCTATCAATAATAATCTAGCACCCCCGGGTTATTACCCATTAGTGCGCCTATTAAGAGAATCTTGCATCCCCGGGTTAACACCCATTAATGCACCTATCAACAATAATCCAGCACCCCCGGTTTATCACCCATTAGTGCTCTTAGCAATAATATCGCATAATAGGCATACACAAGTCCTATTAAAAGTTATAGGTATTTCCACAACCTACATATACACTCCTCATACGTATACGTATAGTATAAATATTTAGATTACTATCTCTCTCGTAATCTCCAAGGTACATTCTCTCTATACCGAAATAATTAATGTATTAAGCCTCACATACTTTTCTCGAAATCCTTTCTTGCTTAAGTTTTTTATCGGACACTTTCTCTCACTCCAAGAAATCGTAAACCCAAATTTGGACTCAAAGAAAATCCCTAAAAATTTCTGCCGTCGCTCGAACCAGATGAGTTGTCGCTTGAACCAGAAATCGATCTCGTTCGAACTAGAAGCAGATGTCGCGCGAACGACTTCCAAGTGTCGTTCGAACGACTTCACACGAGATCCCTATCTCGCACGAACGACTTCGCGCGAGATGTCCCTGTTCGTCTTCTTGCCCAGATTTCCAGCATTTTTCACCATTTTTTTATCCTAAAAACCTCTAAGATTTTATCACCCAACACCTCATCATCAATACCAATTAAGCCATAGCATTTTATATAACATTCCTATCATCCTAGGGTCATTAATTCGTCATCAATTTTCATAATTATATTAAATCCCCAAATTAGTTCATATGAACCCTAGTTTCCAAAATTTCAATTAAAGAACCTAATCAATTCAGATTCGTTCATCAATATGTAATTCAATTTCATGATTAATCCTCTACATACATAAAGGAATTCCAACCACTAATTAACCCAGTCTTTAATCATAATTTAAATCTCCAATTTTTACCCAATTAACATGTAAATCATGATTAATTTCACTACAAAAAAAAGGTTCTTTTAAGACCCTATTTTTTTAGACAGACAAAATATAGTCTCTAAAACATACTTTTTTGGACGGATATAATTTGCCGTCTCAAAAAGTATTATTTTTTGAGACTGCTAATTATTGTCGTCTCAAAAAGTATTATTTTTTGAGACTACTAATTATAGCCATCTCAAAAAAGGTCACTTTTTAACACAGTTAATTATTTATGTCTTATAAAATGAACCAAATGAGACGGTAAAATTTATGGTCTCAAAAGATATACCAAATAAGACGGCTAGCAAAAATTACTTCCCTCCATTAAAAATTTTTCTCCCGCTCTAAACACTTAAACTCCCATCAAAAAACAAAAAACAAAAAAAACAAATATCTTCTCAAAACAAAATAATCGAGCCATGCCCAACCCTAATAACCCATCGCACCCACCCCCCGGCTTTCTTCTCTTCCGGCCCCGGCCTTCTCCTCCGTCGTTCTCTTCAATCCGGCCTCCTCCTCCGCTATTTTATCTCTCTTCGGCGCTCTGAAGGTAAATTGCGTACCCTTTTTGTGTCTTTTAAGTGTAGATACCTGATTCGATTAATGTTTGAGCATGAAATCATTGGGTTCTTTAGGTTAAGAAGTGGATAATTTTATTTTTATGTATAGACCTGCGTTTTTTTTTATGGAAAGTTTTTTTTTTCTTCTTAAATATGGCAGCGGGCAGAACGCACAAAAGATTTTTTTTTTAAATATGGCAGCAGCCATAGCTAAAGAGTGTACAAGTTTGACTTTACTATACAATTTACAATGTGTGAATAAATTCAACTAATAATTACTATTAATATTAAACTTCGAAGTATATTTGTGATTTTACTAGATTTAGTTTGTTGTATTTTTCCAATTTAAGGTTATTGAATGGCTAATTTAAGGTTATTGGATTGTTAATGGTATTATGGTTGCTCATATTAAGTTATTTTTCCTAAATCTCATATTTTAGTTTAATTTCAATCGAATGTATAGTTGCCTAAATTTGATAATATGGCTAAATTTTACTAAAAACTTAAATACTTGTGAAAAAATTAAAACCAATCGCCTTGGGGGCAAACGCCTTCGAACCCTCGCACTGACAATTTCTTCGAGTACCCCACCTAAACACAATTCCTAGCGCTGCCACTGTATATATATGGGATTTTTTTTACCAATTAGTCCCTTTTACTAAGTATGTAGTTCAATAGGTCCTATCATTTTTTTTTCTCCAACAAGTCCCATGAAAAAAGATTTTTTCTCCAATAGGTCCTATTTATAAACATATAATGAATATTCACTAAATGTATAAATAGGACCTATCGGGATAAAATTTTTATGATATGACCTATTATGAAATGTCTTTGTGTAAATATAACTTATTTATCAAGCCCCCCCCCCCCCCACAGCACACACACACACATATGTGTGTGTGTGTGTGTGTGTGTGTGTGTGTAAAGACCTTAGGGCAACTCCATCCTAAGTTCGATTCTTCTAATGTAACACAACACATGCCATTAAAAAAAATATAAGTCAAAGTTTTCATATATCTTCTTTTGTATTGGTCATTATGCCATTATTGCAGAATCTTTTGCTTCTTTTTCACCCATTGCCTTGTTGAACTCTTGCAAATGAAGCAACTTCATAGTTGGACAAATTGTTCTCTGACAACTTTATTGAAATATTTGGTGAGGATATTTCCATATGCTAGAATTACCAAGTCTTACTACCAAGCCAACAAGCTAACATAATACTTTGGATCCAAGTACGAGACATGGGATGCATGCCCAAATAACTGTATGTTGTTTCGTAATGAAACCGAGGGTCATGAAAAGTGTGGCATTTGCGGATCTTCTCGATATAAAGATGAGGACTCAAGTATTGATGGTGTTCATGGTCCAAAGGTATCCGTAAAAAAAATGAGATACTTTCCTTTGAAATCGAGACTACATGAATTATTTTGGTCATCCTATTTAGCTCCTCTAATGAAATGGCATGCTGAGGAAAGGATCGACGACGGTGTAATGAGACATCCCACTGACTCTCCTCCTTAGAAAACTTTTAATGAGAAAACCCTTCTTTTGCGAGGGAGGATTCGCAATGTTAGACTTGGGTTAGCTGTTGACGGATTTAATCCGTTTGGTAATATGAGCATTAAGCACAATACATTGCCAATTATCCTCATTATTTATAACTTACCTATGTGGTTTTGCATGAAGCAACCTAACTTGATTTGGTTTGTTCTTATAGATGGACCAAAAGGACCCGGAGATAAGATCGATGTATTTTTACAACCATTGATTGATGAGTTAATTGAGCTATGAGTTGATGGGGTACGCACTTACGATGTGTCAAGCAAGGAGTTCTTTCAGTTGCGTGCATCATTGATGTGGACCATTAAAGATTTCCCCGCTTATGCCATGTTATCGGGATGGAGCACAAAAGGTACATTTGCTTGTCCTTGCTGTAACGAAGACCACCAGTCAATGCGATTAGATAATGGTAAGAAGTTCTGTTATTGGGGTCATCATCGATTCTTAGACTTGCGCCATAGGCTTCGTAGGCAGAAGGCACCATTTAATGGGAGGGTCGAATTACGACCAGCCCCAGTTTAACTTTCGTGCTTGCAAGTATTGCAACAATTGAATGATCATATTTCAATTGCAACAATTTAATGATCTTGACATTGAATGTGAATATAAGATGGAAGATGTCTTTAGAAGGAGGGAAAGAGAGGCGTTAGAAAAAAATAAAATGGTAGTTCCAAAATGTAGATTTGGTTGGAAAAAGAAGATCATATTTTTTGAATTGCCATACTGGAAGGATAATCTGATCCGCCATAATCTTGATGTCATGCATATTGAGAATAATGTCTACGATAATGTCCTGTTTACATTGTTGGGAACTAAAGGGAAAACAAAAGAAAATTTATAAGATCGAAAAGATCTCAAAAATTTGGGTATCAGAATTGCATCCTCAACCACGAGGGTCAAATATACACTCCCTCCCCCCAGCAGAGTACACGATGAGTAACAAAGAGAAGGATATTTTTATAAAAGTGTTGTAGTATGTTAAAGCTCCTAACAGCTACTCTTCGAACCTTTCACAGTGCGTGAACATGCGAGAGAAATATTTCGGGATTAAAGAGCCATGATAATCATAGTTTAATACAACAATTACTTCCAATAGCAGCGCGAAGTGTATTGCCCAATCATATTGTCAAAGCCTTGATTGAATTAAGCAATTGCTTTGTGATTATGTACGTGAAAATATCATAATTAATACTTGAATTATGAATAAGTACTATACTTTTATATTGTCTTTAGGTCCTCTTTAGGATGCCGTCAGATTCAACACTTATATTATTAGAGGTTTTAGATTTCGAACAAAGGAATGTGATAGGGGAAAGAAAACCAAAAATAAAGGAGTTTTTATAAAAGCCGAACAAATGAGTTATTCTGGCCGGAAGGATAAAAATCCCATTGTGGGTGATATTACATACTATGGGGAACTAACAGACATTATTGAAGTTCAGTATCTTAATGGAATAAAGTTTGTATTATTCAAGTGTTATTGGGTTAAAAATCGTATGGGTACAAAAGTTGACGAGTTTAACTTTACTTTAGTGAATTTCAAGCATTTGAAATATAAGGATGATCGAGAGTGTAATGAACCTTTCATACTAGCATCCCAAGCAAAACAAATATTTTACGTGCTGGACCGTATCGATACAGATTGGCATGTTGTTGTTCCTATGACACCAAGATACCAATTTGATAGGTACACGACAATTCAAGAAGCTGAAGAAGAGTTATTGCTTTATGGAGATGAGCCGTTTGTCATGCAAAATTTAAATGAAGATCAGAACTTACGGTGGTCGAGGGATGGAGATGGATTAATAGTTGACACTAGTGTGGCTCAAGATAATGATCATGAAGATGCAAATGCAGATGAAGATGGAGATGAAATTTGGAGGGACAATGCTTGAGGGAGATATAGTCCTAAACTAGTTATTTTTGTTTTTAAATTTGGAGCATTTGTATTTTGGTTTTGTATTGATAGTAGTGGGTATTATATCCAAAACTAGTCACCATTATCATCTGATCATTGCATATTTGTATCTAATAATATTGGGTTTCTTCTTCAGTTCAATATAAATTTAAGTGGAATACTACTTCACTGTTTATCACTACATTAAGGATGGTCTAGTTTGGTCTTGTATGTCTTAATGTTGAGATCTTATAACAGTACTGAAAAATTAGTTTGTATTGGAAATCTTATCTCTGTTGGGTTTAGAATTTAGTATGTCAATTTACTAGTTTGCCCTTCATACATTTCAACTACTTTTTAGCTAACATAGGCACAGTTACAGAGCCAAAGAAAAGAGATATAAACTCTAGTTAATTATCTTTGAGCCATTGTGGTTTCTATCCATCTATTTTAGTCTCTACGTTGTATAGAACTAGTTCTGATCATGTCTTTTTACTGTGAAAATGTCTCAAATACATAGTTATGGAACCTACACCTTTAAGATTCTGATCATCTTGGTTTAGTTATAATCTTTTAAAGCCTATGGTGGCAGATTGTTGTAATAGGATAGTTGTGTAGGGTGTCCCCATGTTCATTTGAAAACTAAATTGAAGAAGTTTAAAAAAGACATTAAAGCCTAGAACATTAATATGTACGGTAAAATTCATAAGAGAGTGGACAAAGCCACTTCTAATTTAAAGTCCCTTCAATAAGAAATTGATATTGGAGGTAATCCTCTCAAATGTTCGATTTTATTTTTATTTTTTACATAAATAATCCATCTTCAATTTCTCATTCGCAGTAATTAGCTGATGTTACAATATATGTATTTGTTCTCTTTAAGAAGAACATGTCTCCTCCAAGGCATTTGACTTTAGAGTCAAGTTATCCAAATCTGCAACTGATTTACCAGTTCTTTCTTTGTGATTTTCCAGGTCAATGCTTAACGCCTGCACTTGTGATACTTTTTTTTCACGATCTTCCCTTACTTGCTGCAATTCTCCTCTAAGGATCCAAACTTCGTTTACCTATGCTACTCTTTGCTTCACAGCCTCATCTTGAGAAGCTCCGGAGGAAGTAAGTTTCTTTTGCAACAAGTTATAATGGCCTCTTACGGCGCCCAGGTTCTCCACTATAGTAGCTTTCTCTTTTTCCACCCGTTTAACTGACTCATTAGCTGTTGCAAGCTCAATTTGTAGTTTAGTATTATACTGCTGCAAGCTTGTGTTGTATTAGCCTCCCAGATCCTAAAGCTTATCGTCCTTTACTAGTAGTTGTGGATCCCATCACCCTCCCAGATCCGATCCTTCTACGCTTGTCCAGAGGCATTTCACCTGCACATCCATTTTTATTTAAGGGGCTCCGAGGGGGTAGGTTTTGGTTACGAGAAGTCATGTTTAAGGGGTGGGATGTGGTGTTTGGTTTGTGAGAAAATGAACGTTGATTGGGAAAAAACTGGAAATAGAGACCAACTATATATGCCCCTGAGCCCATAGATGCCTAATGATTATGAGTTGCTGAAATATTGAGCTTTAATCTGCCATTTGTAGGTCTCTCCCATTGAGCATTATTTATGATCCTTGGAGAATTTTGAGGCTTTTTTATTCCAAAAAAATTAAAGACTTCTTGGCTGATATCTTTATTTTCTCCTTTGAAACTGTTAAGGTTGGTGAGATCTAAAATTCTATGAATTACTTGTTGCACTATGAAGCTTAAGTTCATTAGCTTAGCAGCTTTATTTCTGTTAAGCCAAATCTCCCAAATGATACTGATTGGGATAGCTTTTTTTTTTACTAAACAACACAGAACAAATCAGCCCCAAAAAATGATACAGAACTGGAGTACATCTATATATATAAGTGGATGAATAAATTACAATGGACCATAATTTGTAAAGACGGGTTAAATCTCAAAGAGTGGCTTTATCTTGCACTAATGACAACGAGATAGGTAGTCAAGATATGCACCCTAAACACACAAAACACTAAAAATAGCGAGATAGGTATAATTGTTCTCCCTAAAAACACAAACACTAATGACAGCGAGATAGGTAATCAAGATATGCACCGTGAACTTCATCATCTCGCACGCGAACCAAGAAACAATAACCGTGTCAACCCAAGAACTGTCCCAACTGCACCAGCCACATCATACAATGGCTAGTAATCGTCTATCAAACCCTCTTTATTCTCAAGGAACCCAGTTGTGTACTAATCTATGTTAAGACTATCCTTCTTCCAAAACCTATTAAGCCCAAGTAACCCAAGTGTCAGACCTATCAATATCAAATGCAACACAAATATTCCTAACAAAAACACATCTCGCCAATGGCGCGAAGCCTCTGGAGTTACTCCTGACGACAACGAATTACTTCCATTGATACTTCTATGACCTCGCCCAACATTCTATTAGGCGGTAGCGATAGAGGCGGAGTCATCATCGTGGGAGAGGCTTTGAGAATTGCCCATGCTGTGAAGGATGAGAGAATTTGCATTGGTGGGAAAATAATAGATTAGAAGTACCTGAATTAAGCCACCACTGAATGATTGATCCATGAACTGAGTATGGCAATTGATTAATTCCTATGATTTTATTAAAGACATCCCAAATTTCAGAAGCTATTGGAGCTTATATAAAGAGATGGTTGAGAGTTTTTATAGCAGATTGACAGCACTGACATCTGGATGCCATCCTTACCCCCAATATTTTTTATTAGATATTTTACTAGAGCACATTTTGAAAGAACTTTCCATAGGAAGACAGACATATTGGTGGGAATATTGGGGTGCCAAATGAACTTGAAGACCAAGGAGGATAGGTTATGAGGTCTAACCTGATCATAGGCAGATGCAAAGCTAAAGTTACCACTGATTGAAAGTTTCCACACTAATTCATTGTTCATCCAAATTGAGTTTGAGTCCACTAACTCCCAAGCTGATTGAATTCTTTTAAAAGTCATTGAGCCATTTGGGCAAGCCAAATTCGAGTATTTCCTCTTTATGAATTGAGCCCAAAGGATCTTACCTTCCTTAAAGTTCCAAGCCAATTTAATATTGGCTGCAACTGCTACTGATTTCAAGTTTCTAACATCTAATCCCCCTTCTTGTTTTGGTAAGCATACTGCATCCCCCTTATTGTCTTGGTGATAGTCTCTTGGGCTAGATAATTCATTCATAACTCTCTTCAATCTGTATTCTTTCTTAATTTTATGTCCCCTGTTTGAGAACTCGCTCTTTCATCATAACAAATATCTGTTTTGTTCATTTACTTGAATTAGATATCAAAGCTATAAATAGATGAGTAGTCATTATCGGTTTGGAATTACCTGCATTTATATTTCTTGGACATATATTTGTATGGTAATTTTTTGGAACTTCGAAAGGTGAAAATGCAGATCCACTATCAGTTTGGCTTCACATTTAATTATTAAGTATCTTGATATTTTATTTATTAAGTATTTTTTTATAGTGTTTAATAACTGATTACGACTTTTTACTAAACCAAAAAAATGTTTCTCTTAATTCGTAATGGCTTGTGATTTGTTCCATGAGGTACCAAAGCCACAAAGTTTCTGCAATACTTTTAATTTGTTAGTGTGTATTCCAATATAATGTAAAAACTTGATTAATTATTCACTCATCATTCTTGATTTGGATGATCTTACATGTGTATTAATTGATGAAAACAACAATGGCACCGGGGCCACTAATCCCTGAAGTACCTTCGAAATCCTACTTCCATTCATGGCCCCTCATATATAATCTCCTCCATTTGGACTGGATTCAAGTAGGTTCTTCCTGATATTACTCTTAATACTCATGGGAGAATTGCAAATAGGGAGAATACTCTATTTTGGCTTAATAACTAGTTGGGAACCTCCCTTACTCAGCAGCAAAAGATAGATCAGTTGCTCATTGGATATTGGGATATTGGGATAGCCGGAGTTTTTGCTATAATATAAATTAATTAATTTTTTTTCTTCCTTATACCATAATTATTTTCTTTCAATGACAATAATATGTTTTTCATTAATGGATATTTGACAGGGTTCATTGGCATTTAAATATTTGATCTAATCCCGAGCTTTGAAGTTATATTATCGTCGAATTGATACGGATTAAAGGTAATTTTAATTATTGGTTATTGATTAATATTATTAGTTTTTATACTGGATTGATTTGTAGTGGTGATAGGAGGTTGAGGGTGAGCCAATTGAAAACCCGGACTGTCAATTGGTTGTTGTAGTGTAGTTTTAAGATTAACTTATGGCAATATTTGTATATTTATTTGTGTGAATTTTAGTTGAATTATTAATATATTTGTTTGTATTAATTATTGATTGTATATACTCGTTTGTGTAAGTTTACTATTAGATTTTGATTTTATTTTGTGATATATGTGATGGACCCAATTAATTTAAACATGCATCACCGT
The DNA here is from genome assembly GCA_949130495.1 of Sambucus nigra. Classification (NCBI taxonomy): domain Eukaryota; kingdom Viridiplantae; phylum Streptophyta; class Magnoliopsida; order Dipsacales; family Adoxaceae; genus Sambucus; species Sambucus nigra. Next base: position 94,949,459 of record OX422214.1, read on the forward strand.
TGAAAAATTCACCAATGTTATCCAAAAGTAATTTATAGTGTCAGCGTCCTCATCAGACTCCCGATTCTTGAAATTGATAAGTAGATATTTGTTTTGGAGTTAAAAGTGGGTTTTGGGGTATAAAAAATGCAAATAATAATGAAGTGTCCCAGAGAGAGGCACGAATAACCGAAAATATACGAAAGTAATTTAAGTGAAGTGATCGTGCCCAAATCAGACTTTTGAATTTGAAAATTGATTAGTATACTGTCGTATTGGGCTTAAAATTGGGATTTATGGGTGAAAACTCAAAATAGCAAACAAGTGGTCCAGATATAGACATGATCATTCAAAGAGCTAAAAAAAACTTGTAGGAAGTATTTGTATCCTTATCTAACTCTTGATTTCTAAAATTGACTAGTAAACGTTCCTTTTGGGGTTAAACGCCCGTTCTGGGGTGAAAATTGAAAAAAACAATGTAAGAGCCCGAATAGAGACACTGATACCCCTAAAGGTACCATGATAACCTAAGAGAAGTCATTGTTTCATCCCTAGACTCAGTTTTTGAAATTTATTAGTTTATGCTTGTTTTGGGGTTAAAATAGGATTTAAGGGACAAAAACTAAAAATAGCAATCGAGTTTTCTGGACAGAGGCACAAACTCCCCAATAGGTACAAGCGTAACTTGTAGGAAGTGTCTATGTCCTCACCGGACTCCGTATTTTTCGAAATTGACTAATAGACATTTGTTTTGGGATTAAAAATGGAACATAGATGGGGAAAACTCAAAACAACAATCATGTGGCCCGAATAGACGTACATATGTCCCAAGAGTTACAAAGTAACTTGTAGGAAGTGTCGTGTCTCATCGGACTCCTGGTTTTTAAAATTGACTAGTAAGTGTTCTCTTTGGGGCTAAAATGGTATTTAGGATGTGAAAACTTAAAATGATAATCTAGTGGCCTAGACAGACTAATAACCACCCTAAGAGGTAAAAAAGTACCTTATAGGAAGTGTCGGTGTCCTCATCGAGTTCCTAGTTCTCGAAATTGAGTAGTGGACTTTTGTTTGGGGGTTAAAAGTGGGAATTGGGGCGTGAGAAGAAAAACGACAACAGTGAAGTGTCCCGGAAAGAGGCATGCATAACCTAGAAGATACGAAAGCAATTTAAGTTAAGTGACCTTGTCCAAATCGGAGTACTGATTTTCAAAATTGATTAGTATATGGTCGTTTTGGGCTTAAAATGGAGTTTAGGGGTGAAAACTCAAAATAGCAACTGTGTGCCAAAAAGAGGCATGAAAATCCATAGATGTAGAAAACTAATTTGTAGGTAGTGTCTGTGTCCTCATCAGACTCCTGGTTTTCCCAAATTGACTAGTAAACATTCATGTTGGGGTTAAAAGTGGGCTTTTGAGGGTGACAATGAAAAAAAATAATGAAATTGCCCGGATAGAGTATGCACAAAATGCATTAAAATTTTCTCTTAATAAGAGTATGAGCAACACTATAATGCATTTTGTGCACTCTTAGTACGCATAACATTGTCCATGCTTTATAGGCTTATGTGACTAACTTAAAATGTTTCTTATCAAATTGTCAAACCTGCCCACCCGATTGCACACACCCCAAGAAGTGCATTGTGTTGATTGCTAATAACACCAAAGGTGAAGATCTAAGCCAGAGTGAAGAGGATCACCATGACATCTTTATCATTAAATGTTGGGTTATGGCCGATACAGGGGGTATTCTGTTAGAGAGGAATGTTAAAACATCTCCTCCTTACAATCTGGGCAGCCATTTGTCTTTAGAGAGGAACATTGAAACATCTCCTCCTTGTGATCATTGAAACAGCTTGTCCACACAAGTTCATCAATGACAAGATATGTATGTTGTTCAAAATTACGGATACTAAAAAGCTCTGCATATTGTTATTTTCATAGTATTAACAGTGTTTCAAACTTGCATTGGAAATTTGTTGCTCTATTTTTCGTATTCACATGCTACTAGTACTCATGAACAACATCCAAATTTATGCATTTGTCTTCACCTCAACAGCCTTGATAATTTCAATGAATTACGTCTTGAGAGAAGCTCCATCAACTAGAAAACCATCGACATCGGGTCGTGCCCACAGCTCCTTGCAGCTGGCACCACTCACAAAACCTTCATAAATGATTCGGGTCGTGGAAGCAACTTCAGGACTAATGTTAGCTTGAAGCCATTTCCTCAATTCGGAATGTACTTCTTGAGCCTGAGCGGGAGTTGTAACCTTCCCAGTTCCAATAGTCCAGACAGACTTATATGCCAAAACAACATTAGCCCAGTTTGATACTTAATCCGTAATTGCCTTAGTTTGTGCAGCAATAGCTTCCATAAGTTCCTCCCAAGTCTTTAGTTGACTCGTAAAATGTTTAAATATGCGTTCCTCGAAGCAATGTTTAAAAGGAGTGAGTCAGAAGCAAGGATTTAAAATAAGTAGAAACCTAACTTTATATTCTTTATGTATTCAAAGAATAAAATCATTCGGAACCTAACTTTATATTCTTTAGCAAGATATAAACGAAAACAGGTTGTTTTAGCAAAACTCAAACTTGTAGGATTCTTTGGATATATTTTCTCATGTTGTGATTCTTGGAGATTTTCTCAGCCTTAAATGGCAACAGCAGTTTGTTTTCCCCATACTTATTTGTTGGCCAACTACCTGGATTCCCGTGTTGCTCCACCTTTTAATAAGGTTAATTATTGCCACATTGATACATCATGTGCTAATGATGTGGGTCATACTCAGGGTATAGCTCCTAATATTTATTCTCGTCAAACTGATAACCCCACTGATATACAATCGGTATTTTTAAGTAAGTGTGGTACAATATTGACTTCTCTTTGTCCCACTAACATATTGGACACGTCACAATTTGATAAGGCCATTGAAGATGGGCCGACTATTAATTTTGTTACACTAGATGCCTAAATCGGCTTGGTTAATTCTGCATGGACGCATATCTGCCACAATACTACTCCTGCTATTGTTGGTATGGGCCACACACATTCTTTGGAGATAGGTATGCCTCAAAATACTCCCTACTTTGCATAGTGATACCACATGCCACGAGTATACTCCATATGTTAATGATATGGCCCCCCTTCTTGTTTTGAAAACAAGTACTAGTTTTTAACCACTTCAGTTCACTACTTTGCCTGCTATTGTTATTGGGGAGTGTACAAGTAAAGAAAATTATTCCACAAATATTTTTGACACGTCACAAGTGGATGTTTTGGACACAGGTCATTGTTCCCCTCAAATTGTATCAATTTTTCTTAAGACCTCTACTTGCCACGATCCTTGTGATAATGTTGTGGGCCGTATACAGTCAGCTAATGTTATTGGGAGTGGTACACAAATTGATAAGGATGCACTACTTGATCACTTTGAATCTCTTAATGCATCTACCAACTTGGGTAAGACAGTGGGGATGTGAGGATATATACCCTCTTCAAAGTGCCAATTCGTTTTGAGGGTAGTGCGACACAATGATAAGATTCCTTCTTTCGTGACTTTGATTCATGTGAGGAACAAAATGAACTTCCCTATCATATAGAACGTCCTAATGGTATGGATGAATCAGCTGAAAGTGAAGCATACGAGGACAGTGACCACAGTCCCTACAATAATATACATTTTCCTCTTCATAAATTAGATACTAAAAAAGCGAAAGATGCGGCTATTAAACTCATTGCCACCATTGATGCGCCCTGTGATGCGAAGCTAGTGCATATCAAAAAAGATTCTGGAGGTGTCCATTAGGTTCACTTTTTTTTAATCTTTCCATAGTCTTTTTTTTTTATGCAAGATTGGTTCCCGTTTTGTGGAATGTCACTTTAGGTCTTTAATTTTTTGGGTTTGTGGACCCTCCGCTTTTTCTCTTTTTAACCAAAAGCTCCTAGTGAGCCTAGTTTATTAAAAAAAACATTACTTATTCACCATTAGAACTAGTAGCAGCCTCTGGTTATTGTTGTTGTTATTGTTGTTATTGTTGTTGTTATAGTTTTTTATGATTATTTGATGTTATTGTTCTAGTTTTTGATGATTATTAATCTTGATCCCGTATACATATGATATTGTAATTCATTATTTGATTTTGAATCACATGTGAACATATAGATTTTTTTTAAGTGACTCCAACTTTTTGCTTGATTTTGACTTGGATGGTTTGTCTTGGGTTTGACTTAGTTACATTGAGCCCCGACTCATTCTATTTTACCTACCTATTGCTCAAGAGCACCTTTAAGTTTTCAACTCAAATCAACTCAATTGTCCTTTCAATTGGCCCATGTGGAAAGAATGATCAAGTTAGCTACTGATCAACAATTTAAAATGGCTAGTCAGGAGAAAATCATCTTCAGTTAAAAATAAAACCATTTCCTCCAAAGCTACTACATGGATACACAAAATACCAAACAGAACAGTAGAATAAGGTAGTGAGAATAAAATTAATGAATGATGATTAAAGATATGATATTGACTAAAAAACAGCATATGATCTTACTCAGATTTACGAGCTTTTTTTTAGATTGTTCTTGCATGTGTCGCATGAGATCATCACTGGTGTGAATTCTTCCCCTCGCTTACGAATAACAATATTTAATATACTATCCAAGCCTAAAATTCTGTTCAATTTTTATTCGTATCATGCCTTCAGATCACTAGACGTGACTGAAGGTATGAAATGTGTTGCTAGAATATCCAAAGTTCTTTCCTTTTCATTTTTGGTTTGTAAGACCACAATATGTTCATAATCAAGATCAAACTTCAATTGTGTTGCTCATTTTTGAGTGTAAATCATAATGTAATTATTGTCACTTCTATCTCAATATAACCTAATAAAAGTATAGAAATTGTTTTATTTTTCTTCTCTGTAGAAGACGAGATTAAAAATCTGTTTACCACCCCGTTTAGTAGTTCAAAGCGCCACCGAGTTGGGGAACCTGATAGTCATGAAGAAATGACTGATTTCGCATACATGGATAAATCAGCTTTAAAATATCAGAATACTACAGTTTTGGGATAGAATCAGGAATTCTTCCAAAAATCAAATTTGACACAATTTCGAAAAAGTTGAATAAAAAAAAAGAGAATAAATTTAGATTCCGATTCCACTATTTTCGAGAAAAAATTGGAAATCGTAAATTGATTATTATTCCAAAAAATCGAATCGGACTTTGAAAAAATCTAAAGTTCATAAGACATGTAGAGGGTATCCATGCTTAAAATAGATGTGGTATGTAGGCTGAGAAAAGTATAAGCTTTCTCTAGCTATGAGATGGTCATTACTTGTTGCAACCCATGTTAAGTGGATTATAATATCTGATGCAAGACCTGCGCCAAAGTAGATAACTGAAGATAGAGACAATATGAGTACTTGGTTTATTCTTGATATCTAGTTCATGGAGTCTTTATACTTTATCCAGTTATTCTAACTTGTTTTTGTCTTTGTAAATTAATTCCTGGTCACTTTTGTCTTCTCAAGTTGTATGCTTATTACAGTTTTAGAAAGTGTCAATCCATCCATTTATCCATACGGTTTTAGAAAGGAGGATAACAACCCTGTCTCGTCCATCCATTTATTCATACACACATACAATACATGTCGATCCATAAAACACATTTCTGCTGAAAAAGCAATAAACTGTATATGTAGTCATGATGTTTTTGGTTTAGATATTAATGTTAAATGAAATGGTCTATGAGGTTAGTTCATGTATAGTGACTTTTCTTATGAAAACTATGCTGAATTTATTTGAGGTTGGTCTTTGATGTTGGATGTTGATAGCTTGGTTTGGAGCTTTAGGAAGATTGTTCATTCTGAGTTACCCAACCTCATGTATGTGCTGCGTTGAAATTTGTTTTTCATTTGTACATGACACAAATTATTGAATAACCAATTGCTAGGTAGTTTTAACATGATATGTTTTGATATTGATTGCAGGATTTTAGGATTGGCTTTGACGATCATAACCATCCTATTAAATCAATCCAGTGTAGCTGTGCTATTGCCTGAATGAAACCTCTTAAACATCGTCCATCGTCTATAATAAGGTAATTAATATTTGTTTCAAAGTAAATAAAACTCATAATAGTACATGTTGCCAAGTGAGGCAGTGAATGTAAATCAAGATAATTGAAGTTAACATAATAGTTCAAACTCATTAATATTAGTTAATGATATATGTGTTCAAGGACCTCGTGTCCAATATATTTAAACTCTAATCTTGTATAGTATAATGTAACTCTGATCTTGCATATTATAATGATTCACTTTATCTAATCTTTCATAGTATAATATTATAATGCCATACTAATTAGTTCATGTTGCTACTACCCACTTATTACAAAATAAAAATGAGCATCCATAATACATGCATGAAATGTATGGATGCGTATATATATATATATATATATATATAGTTAAAAGAGTGTCAGCTACTTACGAATGATCATCAACATGACTCAAACTAGTTATCAGTTAACTCTCGCCATTTGCATTAACTCATAGCAGTCGTACTAAATTTTGTATCAAGAAATGAAATTGCTCATAATTTTATCATCTTCTGAAATGGGAATGAACCATATTGATGATAATCAATGAGATGAAGAATATAAATTTTGATATCGCCAAATATTTCCATTTTTCACTTAGGTCTGAAAATCTACCAAGCCTGGGAGTTGCGAGAAGTGGTCAGAAATAAAAAAATTATCAAGGTTGAAGGGGGTACATCGATGAGAGAAGAATGCTAACAACTTGGAAGCTCAACAATCAGAAACATTTAATTTGGAAAATCAGCTGGAGGCCTAGACTAAAGAACTATGAGCTCTTAAAGACAATCTTACGAATCATATGACAACAACAGAGCTGTGAGCGATGCTTAACGCCAATAATCAAGATTCAACAGGATCAGAACTTGACCTACAAGACCACTGGTGAGTTCTTCAAGATGTAACGATAAAAAAGGAAACTCTATTGTATATATTTAATATTTTACGGAGGGAGAATTCTCCTTTTCCTAATTACTTGTTTACTGTGTTGTGGCTATTGCTGTTTAATTTTTGTGTTTAAACAGACTGGTTTTCATGAATAAACAAAGGAGACTCGCTCGATTTTTTTTTAAAATTATTAAATGTTTTTAAAGGTAATTAATACGAAGATATACAAATTTGATAACGTTTTTAACTATTATCATTTATAGGAACTATAAAAAATCTTCTTTATTTAATATAATTGACACAAAATAAATCTTATTGCAGGTGGAAATCTTTTGTGGACAAGGAATTTTTGGAGGTCGCATGCTTCAAGATCGTGGGTTTACTTTGTTTACATCATTTTTTATTAGGAGTAAATGATTTTTTATGTATTTTTTTCTAGTGAGACGAGTGAAATTGTGTAGAGAGATTTAAGTTGGTAGACTCCATGTTGGAATTGTTGATTGTGTAGAGAGATTTTACTCATATAAACTCTAATTATAGTTGAATGTGAAATTGTATGTTATATTAGTTGAAATGGGATGCCAAATATGTCATATGTTATTTTTAAGATTTTTTGTTTATAATTATATCGAATATATTTTGGAATGAATGGAATTCTAATTTTGGTGCCAAATCAAAAAATAGTTTTAAAAGACGGCTTATTTGCCGTCTCAAAAGGGTTCCATAAACGAAGACCTTTTAAGACGGCTAAGTTATGGTTTCAAAAAATCCTTTTGGGACGGTTGTTGCCGTCTTAAAAAACAAGTTTAAAAGACGATTTTTTCGCCATCTCAAAAAGGTCCTATAAATAATGACCTTTTGAGACGGTTTGTTTCCCGTCTCAAAAAACCCTTTTGAGACGGCAAAGTCGTCACAAAAAGCTTTTATAACGGGGGTCTAATATGACACCCCTTTTCCGTCCCCAATGGTGTCCCAAAAGGCTTTTGAGACGGCCAGATGACTTTTTGAGACGACGGGAGCACCGTCTCAAAAAGCAATTTTTTTTGTAGTCACCTACACTAACATGAGCATGATTATTGCTAAAAGAAAGCAAGTAATAAACACTTGCCTCGAATGTGACAGTCTGATCCGTTGGTGATGTTGGTATATACGCATTCCTCTCTTCTCAATCTACGCGTTGATGGTCACGGTTGTGCAAGGTGAGGATAATTGGGCCTTCCCTCTTGGAGTTTGGTTCTCCCTCACACCCTCTATGGCCGTTCTTTCCTTCCTGTGTCTCACAACCCTAAAAGACTTTTCTTGGCTGATAAAATAACTCCCAATTTTCGTCCATTAATTAAACTCAAAAATACAATTTACCAAAATGCCCTCTCGGGACGCCGGTTAGGCCTAAAATTACCCTGAGACCCAAACTAAACACCCGGGTATACTATTTTGACTATCTCGACTCTCCCGGACTCAATGGCGCACTCGAAATGACCATATGAGTTAATAAAAATAAATTATCTTTTTATTCTATTCAATTAGTCCCGACACGACTAACACGCGTGTCAGACTTAAATTACCAAACTGTCGTATTTCTCACTTTCGACAATTTATCAAATGTTATAAATCCATATTACATATCACACAGTAATATTCAATAATTTTCAACAATAAGTATTAATCCATGGCACGCTAGTTAATAATTATTTTAATTCGGACTTATAACAAATTAATTTCTCGCATTTTAATTTAATTAATCCAACAATAATAATTAATCGCATACTTATTCCCATAATAATAATTAATCACATAATTATTTAAATTGTCAAAAATACGGGGTGTTACACACACCTAGTACGGGATTTTAAGTTTAAGCCTATCATTTAACCTAAGGAGTTTTAGAGTTTAGGGACTCTTATAAACGACTTCTAACCTTTGAATTTAGTTATTAGGAGTATTTTATCATATTATTCATTCCTTGTAAGGCTAAGAAAATAAGAGGAATATCTAGGAGAAAATGTAATACATTCTTGTATTTAAATTTCCATAGAAAGTTTGCTATTTTTTTGGTTTTTCCATTGAAGTTTATTCTTATGCATGCCTTACGTTCTCTATCTTTGGTAATATTACTTTTATACTTTGTTATCATTATTTATTCGTCATGCCTTCATGCAAATCAATTATCTCATGCGTAGTTATAACGATCATGTCCTGCTAAATTTCTAGAGATTTAGGGAACATGAACCTAACCTAGGTATGAGAGTTAGATATAAAATTAGACATAATCACATATATATAATTACTAGGGTTTGATATGTTGTTGATACTAATATTATAGGTCTCTTAACTCCATTTGTCATAGGCAAATGGAGTGTTTGAGGATAATAATATATGTGTCAACAATCTTGTCATTCACGTTAATTTAATTTTTGACAAAATATCAGGTGGAGTAATATTCTCACATATTTAGTGCTTTAATTTAATTAATGTTTTCTTTTAATTAAATATATAATTATCGAATATTTTGTATCTAACAAAAATACCTACGGTTCGAGCTCCATTTTTTTCAAATAGTTTTTTTTTTCTAAACTATAAATTTCAGTTTTATCTTTCATTTAAATTAATTTTGCACTTGCTAGTCAAGTTTCCTTAGTCAAGTAGAAAGTTTCCTAAAAATCAATCATTTTTTCTTTTCTTTTCGAGAGTCGTCACAAAGATTATATAAGTCAACCTTGTCGTTGTCGTCATGGTTTTCGTCTTATTCTTTGCGAATTCGACCCCAGCAAACCGACTATTACTTAAGTGATTGACTCGTACTTGAGCCGTAGGCTCACGCGTAGCACACACATTATGCATCATGTCATGACCTCATGCGAAGGTTGTATTTAGACCTAGTGGAGGTAAGTTAGAGAAAATGCAACACTGTGCGTGGTAGCATACCAGGGACGAACTGATCGGTTTTACAATAGGAGGGTCAAGTCGAGCACTCTTAAAGCGGGGGACTACGTGTTAAAGATAGTGCTCTAGAAAGGAAACAAATTAGAGGTAAGTTGGCATGGTCCATACCGTATTTCTACAATTGTTTGACCAGGTACTTATCGTCCCCATGGAATTTTGATTACTTAAGGAAATACTGTCAGTAATTATTTGAAATGTAATCTTTCAGTATTTTTGTAACTCGTTTTTCACCTTTCAGTAAAGAAAACCCAATTCATTAAAAGTTAATTTCCTTTCCATGTTTTATTTTTATCTTTTTCAGGAGTGGGAGGTTTACAATCTCGAACACTATTAGTCACTCACTAATTAACCGCATACTACTGGTACTAAAAATAAAAAACTTCACGTATGGATTCGTCTTTGACAAATCACGAACAAAAAGTTCCAATCATAAAACTTAATGTATGGCTCTTCAATATCAATGACGAGAAGTTTTACAAGATCGAATTAAGGAAAATTCCTAAAATATTTGGTCGCCAATGGTAACTAACGTGAACACTTGGTCAAAATGAAAAGATCCATTTGAGCGACCACAAACATGTTAGTAAAAGTTAAGGCAGGATAATTTGTGTTTGTCTGAACTGGTAACTAGTAAGGCAGAGTAGTCAACTTAACTCCGACCACCTAATTGTTAGACTAAACTACTGGTAGGCCACAATCATACAATAAAATAATTTAAGTTTCATTAAAGGGAAAATTTTCAATTCAAATAATTTGTTATCTTTGCATCATTACAAGAAAATGATCATCCATCACTAGTACAAAGAAAAATAAAAAAAACATAAGTTGCTTAGTTCATCGGTCCTTTTCCAATAGCCTTCTCCATGCCAGCATGAGGAATATCCAATGGAGAAGAAAGAACGGTTGATCTCAATTCCCTGAGTCAAGACTAACTACTGGAATTGGGCTTGTCCACCAAGTGCAGAGATCGACTTAACACATCGTCTTCGTGCAGACCATAATCCCTCAGTATTTTGTGACCATGATAATGGGGATGGCATATGTAGGTATCAATGTAGTATCCAACTTAAATAGATGATTAGGTTAGTACAAGCATCCCTGATTTTGCTGATGACATAAAGTGTTTTCCCTTGACACCTTCAAGACAGTGAGATAATTAATCCATCCCCATTTATAACCTTATCTCTGGGCTTGTTCCAGCTCTTTGCCCATGTGTCCTAAAGTTTTATTACAACCATCCATCTATATAGTGCGTGGCTACTTATAAAAGTGGTAAGTGAGACAATCAACTTTCTCATTCAGTCTTTTAATGGCGGTCGACTATTTACTTATCAGACTCACTTTGTTGGCCAAAGCATTTTTTGTTCTCTCTTACTCAACAAATGGATGATCAACAATGACATGTCTAGAAAACTGCCCCCCTTTGACTTTATCAGTCTCTTTAACTCCTCCATCAATCGAGCATTCTTTTGCTCAAGAAATGATGCACCCTCACTTTAATTGGCGCTAGCAGCCTTCTCTATACCCTCAAGTTTATGCATCAACATGTTATTTTTCTTGCTCTAAGAGGCTGGCCATTTTTTGAGCACTTTTTACCACATGATTTAACACGAACTGTTTTTTGGCAAACGCCGATAACAACTCTTGTAATTTCTTGTCAAAGCCACTATCACTCCAGAGAAAGGCGATTTTGTTCAGGGATTTTGTTGTAACCTAAAATAATATGATTAACTGGACCAATAAAAAGGTAACACCTGTGATCTTACTCGTGGGTCCAGGATCGACAAACAAATATAGTCAACATTATTATATCTCTGGCTGACATGCTAGTCGACTACCCTCAAGAATATGAACATACAGTAATGTGGACAGGTAAGACTATCAATAGTCACATGCACATACATGTGAAGAATATTCAGCTGCTAATTATAATGTAAAGATGTAAATACCTAATGTATAAATGTATTCCATCTCTTCATCTTCATGCTACTTATCGAATGAGAAAACATAACGCGCCAAAAGTTGCCAAAATCGATCTTGTTTGAAATTCATTCGAAGTTGTTCTAACGAGGTATATGCACTCATTCAAACGATGACCATATGTCGTTATAACGACTTCGCTAATTTTTTAAAACATTAAAAAAATATATTTTCTTTTCAAACAAGTTTTAAAATACCCCTGAATATAATGATAGCACGAAATCAATCTCATATACCTTCTGCTTCTGTTGGAGGGACGAAACCAAATCTTTGATCTTCGATTGTCACGTTCGTTCACTAACTTGTCTTCACTTAAAGTCTTGAGATTGTACATGATAGTGAAGTGGGGTCTAATGAAAAATGTCAAACTAAAATATAGTGAGCAATCATAAAACTAACTCTTACATTTATTACTTAATTTAATGCTCTTAAATAACGGGGTATTACAACGTATTTGCCCTAAAAAAATAATTTCAACTTACACTAATGTATTAACACCGAAAACAGAAAAAAACTAATTCGCAATAAATTCAATTTTGTGGGATGTGAGAATTAAAATCCAAGGAAACCATCGACAAAAAAATAAATTCCAACAACTTACCTCAAACATGGTCGAGTAAAAACAAAATAAACATGTATTTTAGCCCCGGTCTTAAAACCCTGCCTCAATAAACAAATATATAGATTCTCATCATATTTTCATCTTCAACCGCAAATACCTAATTTATTTATTTCCTTACCAGTTTTACCACACATCACATATTTTAAAAAAATAATGTTTAATTCTTATAATAACATTAACTAGACACATAGGATCCATCAACAACATGTGCCATATCATTTTTCAACAATCTCTTAGAAAACATTCGTTAGTATCAATGCGAACGTGGCACTATCAACTCGTTAATCATGCATATACAATTAATGTGAGCTTTTCGTTAAATTTGAATGAACTATTTCAGAATAGACTAACTTTTATCAACTCAACCATTTAAGTTAACTAATAAAAACAAAATAAACATGTAACTTCCGCGCCTTAAAAAAAACTTATCCAAACAAACAAATAAGCACTACTTATATCCCATTTTTACCTCTATCCACCGACACCTAATTTACCTCCTACCATTTCCATCCCCTCATCTCCCCTTTCTAAATACAAAATTGATGAGTCCAACTCCAAACAATACAATAAACACACATATTTATTTATTTAATAGAAACCCATTGATTATTTTTTGTTTAATTTTATAACACAACGCATTTCCAAAAATAATATTCAATTATAATACTGACATTAGTCCAATTTTAGTGACATTAGCTGGACACATAGGATCCATTATCAACATATGACATGTCAACATTTCTTAATGATCTCGTACAGATTATGAGTTAACCGCGGTGATGATGTGACACTGATAGCTCACAATCACGCGTGTATGATTGGGGTAATGAACTAATTAACGCGACCACTTAAGTTAACTAATAAAAACAAAATAAACAAGTAACTTATCTCCCCTTCTAAAAAAACTTTACCTAAAACAAGCAAGCACCACTTATATCCCATTTTCACCTTTAATCACCAATACCTAATTTACCTCTTTACCATTTCCATCTATTCCTCTCCATTCCTAACCAGAATAATGATTACTCCAACTTCAAACCAAACAAACAACGAACCCATGTCGAAAATTTGTTAATGTCAGTTACACCACTACCTTCTTCAATTCATTATTTCATCATTTATTGTGATGTTTAACACTAATGCTTACGTGACACTGTTACTTGAGCTATCACTCATGTCCAATTTCCATTAAAGTTGAGTGAACTATTTCTTATAGACTAAAACTAATTATTCTACATTAGTTTTTACTTATCCAGTTAACTTATCTAATAAAAAAATATTAAGATAACTTGTCCACTCTTCTTAAAAACAAAACTTGCTATAAAAAATAAATAAATCCCATTTTCATCATTAACCACCAATACCTAATTTATCTATTTACCATTTTCAGCTTTACCCTGTCCTTCCTAAACACAAAACTTATCACGCCAACTCCAAACTGAACCCAGTAACAAACCCACACATTTATTTATCTACTCATCATCATCATCCTTGCCTTAATCCCATAACGTGGGTTCGGTCATATGGATTCTATCTTTTCATTCTAATTTATTAAAAGTAATATTATTATCCAAATTTAATTCTTTATAGATCTCTTTAAACAATTTCATCCTGAAATGGCTTAGGATTCCCCCTTTGTCTTTTACCCTTTATTTTCAATAATCTTTCTCTTGTTATAGGTACATCTACTGGTCTACACAGTACTGGTTTACACAGTACATGATTTTTAATCTTTATCTTAATTGGGAGTTACTCCTAACTTATCTCTTACATAATGGTTTTTAATCTTATCTTTTCTAGTGATTGCTATCATCTATCAGAGCATCCTCATCTCAAGAACATGGATACTTTGTTCATATTTTTTTAACGACCAACACTCTGCTCCATACAGGGGCGCTGGCCTAACAACTGTTCTTTAAAATTTTCCTTTTAATTTATTAGTTATCCTCTTATCGCATAACACCCAACTTATACGTGTAACATCCTCATTAATATCTCCATTACTCTACATCAATGAACCTAAATAAGGAAATTTATTAGTTTGATTTATCACTTTGTCTTTGACCTTTAACATTATGCTATCAGACGCCTCGTTATTAAATTTACATTCTATAAATCCCGTTTTATTTCTAATGATTTTCAATCCCTTAGAATCTAAGGAATTCTAAAAATTGTTAATATCACCGCTAAGGCCTCTTATAAAGTGTCTATTAAAACTGTATCGTCTTCTTGTATGTCTTTAGTAAAAATATAAAATATTATGGTAAATAAGTAAGGACTTAATGCTGATCCTTGATGTAGACCCATTTTAATGGTAAAATCATTAGTTTCTCTATAAATAGTTCATACTCTAGTCTTTGTATGATCATACATATCGTCAATTCCCTGAGTCAAGACTAACTACTGGAATTGGGCTTGTCCACCAAGTGCAGAGACCGACTTAACACATCGTCTTTGTGCAGACCATAATCCCACGGTATTTTGTGACCGGGATAATGGGGATGGCATATGTAGGTATCAATGTAGTATCCAACTTAAATAGATTATTATGTTGGTACAAGCATCCATGATTATGCCGATACCATAAAGTGTTTTACCTTGACACCTTCAAGACAGTGAGATAATTAATCCATCCCCATTTATAACCTTATCTTTGGGCTTGTTCCAGCTCTTTTCCCGTGTGTGCTAAAGTTTTATTACAACAATCCATCTATATAGTGCGTGGCTACTTATAAAAGTGGTAAGTGAGACAATCAACTTTCTCATTCAGTCTTTTAATGGTGGTCGACTATTTATTTATCAGACTCGCTTTGTTGGCCAAAGCATTTTTTGTTCTCTCGTACTCAACAGATGGATGATCAACAATGACTTGTCTAGAAAACTGCCCCCCCCCCCTGACTTTATCAGTCTCTTTAACTCCTCCATCAATCGAGCATTCTTTTGCTCAAGAAATGATGCACCCTCACATTGATTTGCTCCAGCAGCCTTCTTTATACCCTCAAGTTTATGCATCAACATGTTATTTTTCTTGCTCTAAGAGGCTGGCCATTTTTTGAGCACTTTTTACCACAGGCTTTAACACGAATTGTTTTTTGGCAAACGCCGATAACAACTCTTGTAATTTCTTGTCAAAGCCACTATCACTCTAGAGAAAGGCAATTTTGTTGGGGGATTTTGTTTTAACCTAAACTAATATGATTAACTAGACCAATAAAAAGGTAACACCTGTGATCTTACTCGTGGGTCCAGGATCGACAAACAAATATAGTCAACATTATTATATCTCTGGCTGACATGCTAGTCGACTACCCTCAAGAATATGAACATACAGTAATGTGGACAGGTAAGACTATCAATAGTCACATGCACATACATGTGAAGAATATTCAGCTGCTAATTATAATGTAAAGATGTAAATACCTAATGTATAAATGTATTCCATCTCTTCATCTTCATGCTACTTATCGAATGAGAAAACATAACGCGCCAAAAGTTGCCAAAATCGATCTTGTTTGAAATTCATCCGAAGTTGTTCTAACGAGGTATATGCACTCATTCAAACGATGACCATATGTCGTTATAACGACTTTGCTAATTTTTTAAAACATTAAAAAAATATATTTTCTTTTCAAACAAGTTTTAAAATACCCCTGAATATAATGATAGCACGAAATCAATCTCATATACCTTCTGCTTCTGTTGGAGGGACGAAACCAAATCTTTGATCTTCGATTGTCACGTTCGTTCACTAACTTGTCTTCACTTAAAGTCTTGAGATTGTACATGATAGTGAAGTGGGGTCTAATGAAAAATGTCAAACTAAAATATAGTGAGCAATCATAAAACTAACTCTTACATTTATTACTTAATTTAATGCTCTTAAATAACGGGGTATTACAACGTATTTGCCCTAAAAAAATAATTTCAACTTACACAAATGTATTAACACCGAAAACAGAAAAAAACTAATTCGCAATAAATTCAATTTTGTGGGATGTGAGAATTAAAATCCAAGGAAACCATCGACAAAAAAATAAATTCCAACAACTTACCTCAAACATGGTCGAGTAAAAACAAAATAAACATGTATTTTAGCCCCGGTCATAAAACCCTGCCTCAATAAACAAATATATAGATTCTCATCATATTTTCATCTTTAACCGCAAATACCTAATTTATTTATTTCCTTACCAGTTTTACCACACATCACATATTTTAAAAAAATAATGCTTAATTCTTATAATAACATTAACTAGACACATAGGATCCATCAACAACATGTGCCATATCATTTTTCAACAATCTCTTAGAAAACATTCGTTAGTATCAATGCGAACGTGGCACTATCAACTCGTTAATCATGCATATCCAATTAATGTGAGCTTTTCGTTAAATTTGAATGAACTATTTCAGAATAGACTAACTTTTATCAACTCAACCATTTAAGTTAACTAATAAAAACAAAATAAACATGTAACTTCCGCGCCTTAAAAAAAACTTATCCAAACAAACAAATAAGCACTACTTATATTCCATTTTTACCTTTATCCACCGACACCTAATTTACCTCCTACCATTTCCATCCCCTCATCTCCCCTTTCTAAATACAAAATTGATGAGTCCAACTCCAAAAAATACAATAAACACACATATTTATTTATTTAATAGAAACCCATTGATTATTTTTTGTTTAATTTTATAACACAACGCATTTCCAAAAATAATATTCAATTATAATACTGACATTAGTCCAATTTTAGTGACATTAGCTGGACACATAGGATCCATTATCAACATATGACATGTCAACATTTCTTAATGATCTCGTACAGATTATGAGTTAACCGCGGTGATGATGTGACACCGATAGCTCACAATCACGCGTGTATGATTGGGGTAATGAACTAATTAACGCGACCACTTAAGTTAACTAATAAAAACAAAATAAACAAGTAACTTATCTCCCCTTCTAAAAAAACTTTACCTAAAATAAGCAAGCACCACTTATATCCCATTTTCACCTTTAATCACTAATACCTAATTTACCTCTTTACCATTTCCATCTATTCCTCTCCATTCCTAACCAGAATAATGATCACTCCAACTTCAAACAAAACAAACAACGAACCCATGTCGAATATTTGTTAATGTCAGTTACACCACTAACTTCTTCAATTCATTATTTCATCATTTATTGTGATGTTTAACACTAATGCTGACGTGGCGTTGTTACTTGCGCAATCCCTCATGTCCACTTTCCATTAATTTTGAGTGAACTATTTCTAATAGATTAAAATTAATTATTCCATATTAGTTTTTATTTAACTAGTTAACTTATCTAATAAAAAAAATAATAAGATAACTTGTCCACTCTTCTTAAAAACAAAACTTGCTATAAAAAATAAATAAATCCCATTTTCACCATTAACCACCAATACCTAATTTATCTATTTACCATTTTCACCTCGCCCCTGTTCTTTTTAAACACAAAACTTATCACGCCAACTCCAAACCGACCCCAGTAACAAACCCACCCATTTATTTATCTACTCATCATCATCATCCTTGCGTTAATTCCATAACATGGGTTCGATCATATGGATTCTATCGTTTCATTATAATTTATTATATAAGTAGTAGTATTATCCAAATTTAATTCTTGATAGATCTCTTCAAACAATTTCTTCCCAAAATGGCTTAGGACGCCCCCTTTGTCTTTCACCCTTTATTTCTAATAATCTTCCTCTTGTTATAGGTACATCTACCCGTCTACGTACTACATGTTCGTACCATCTAGGTCTACTTTCTCTTAATTGGGAGTTTCTTCTAACTTATCTCCAACATAATGGTTTTTAATCTTATCGTTTCTAGTGATTGCTATCATCTATCGGAGCATCCTCCTCTCACGAACATGGATACTTTGCTCATAATTTTTTAACGACCAACTGTAATACCCCGTAATTTTAAATGACTTTTAAAATGGGTTATATTTTAAATTAATGGATTAATTGGATTTTATTATTAATTAATTCATTTGGGTTTTATCCGGACCGTGGATATTAAAATGGATGATTCTGAATATTACTTAAAGATATTTAGGTAATATATGAATGTGATGTCATTGAGATGACCGTATGATATAAATTCGGTAATTTATATTTTTTAGTCAGACGCGGTATGGGACGTGTCGGGACTAGTTTATTAAATTAAAAAGGGAAATTTATTTTCTATCGACCTAATAGTCATTTCGACTGCGTAGTTGCGTCCGGAAGGTTTGAAATAGTCAGAAAAGTCTATTTGGATGTTAATTTTGAGTCTCGGGTCATTTGGGAATGAATAGACAACCCGAAACGGCATTTTGGTCATTTTTCTAGGGGGGATGAATAGTGATTTCGGATTTGGGATCATTATAAGAATAGGTAGATTAAGTGAATGGGAGTTATTCATCTCCTCTTCACAAATAAGAGCAGCCATCTTCTTAGAGTGAGAGTAAGAGTGCTTGGGAAGGGAAAAGTCACTTGGGAAGGAGAAGAACTAGAACCAAGGTTCACCACCACCAACCACCACCAGCCACCACCGGAGTTTGACCGGAGAAGGGACAACCTACTGAGATAAACTACACCAAAGGATCAGACCTACACTAAAGGCAAGTGTTTAATAATAGCAATTTAAGTTTGTATATTGTCCATGTTAGAATAGTATGAAAAGGGAAGATTATTCATGTTTGGAAGAGATAATGGATCATTAAATGGATTTCTGGGAAACTGAAATGATATAGGAATTTAACTCATGTGTTAGGATATTAATAATCCACGAATTAGTCATGATTCTGTTGAAAAAATGATGGAAACCATTGATGTGTTCTTGAAGAGGTTATGTTAATAAACTTCTGGGAATAAGGAGATAAACATGTTTTTTAATCCAATCATTTGATGATTCTAGGATGTTTAGAGTATTGGAAATCGTTCATATATGTTGATATATCATGTAGTAAAGTTTATAAGTCATTTGGGATGTTTAGATGAAGGTTTAAATGATCAAAAGTTGTTAAACCCGTAGTTGCAGAAAATGCAGAAAATCAGGCCTGGACCTGAGGGATCGATCGATCGACCCCTACCTTCGATCGATCAACCTCCCCTGATTAAGTAAAGTTGTTTCTTTTTAAATATTGATTCTTATCCCGAAACTTTTATGGATCTTTGGTGATTATTATTTGAATATTTTGGGACTTGGAAAATATCAGTAAACCCTTGTTAAGATTTGAATTAATTGGATTTAGATTCAAATGATTTAAATGATGAAAATTATATCGTATGGAATTTCGGTTTCTAGATTCGTTTGTTAATTTCGGAATGGTGATGTATGAGGATTTAAGATAGGACCAGTAGGGGTGATTTTATATAATACCTGGGTATCCTTAAGTTTACAAGAGGGTTTAATCCTAAGTGAAAAATACGTGTTTATAAGAGATTTGAAACTATCGGTTTTAACCGTAATTAAAAGGAGAATTAAATTCGTAGTAGTTCGGGAGAAATAAAGGTTATGGACCAGTAGGAAATTAGTGACTTATCACTGATTATAAGCAGTGTTTTTAAAAGCGCGCTATTGCGAACGCAATAGCGCGCTATTGCGTTTAGCGTTGGTAAAGGGCTACGCAAAAGGGACTGCCATTTGAGATGTTCAAATAGCTTGCGCTACGGAGCGCTATTTGACGCGAAACTGCGCAAAACTGCGCAAAACTGCGCAATTTGGCGCAAAAGTACGCTATTCGAACGCAAGCGGAGTTTTTTTTTTTAAACCCTACGTCTTACCAAAACGACGTCGTTTTGGTAAGAACATAGGTTATAAAAAAAAAAACCAGCATACTCTCCATTTAAACAACCCGATCTGCAGAAAACCCATACGAAACCCCTTCATTTCACTTCGGCGGCACCCACACCTGAAAAAAACACCTGTAAGTATAGATTTACTGTTTTTTTAATTTTATTTATTATGTATGTCAATTTATATGTCAATTTATACTCTCCATTTAAAAAACACCTGAAAAAAACTGCTAAACTGTTAAACTGTTTTTTTAATTTTTTAATTTTTTACAGTAAATCTATACTTACACCTGAAAAAAACACCTGTAAGTATAAATTTTTATGTTTAACATATAAAAATTTTATGTTTAACATAAAATTTTTTTATGTTAAACATAAATTTATTTTTATGTTTAACGTAAATAAAAAAAAATTATGTTAAACATAAATTTGCACATGTAAGTATAAATTTTATTTATTATTATGTTAAAAATTTATCTCAAGTGCTTTTTTTTTATTGTTTTTTAAATTTCAGTTGGTTGTCAAAATAATGTCTACAAAGAAAGATTTTGGGTGGAAATATGCATATGAAAAGGAAGGGAAAAGTGGAATTTTTTGTAGGTATTGTCATCATAGGTCAAAAGGTGGTATTACACGTCTAAAATATCATTTGGCCGGCACCCACACCGGTGTTTTGGAGTGCAAACAAGTTCCGGAAGATGTTAAAAATATAGTTATTGAAGGATTAAAAACATTTAGTGATAAAAAAGCCAAACAAAGTACATTGCTATTTGAGATTGGTAAGGGTCCCGGGAGTAAACAATCGACAAATTTTGAGAGTGAGGGTGATGGTGCAAGTGGTGGAGTTGTTGGTAGTGGTAGTGATAGTAATGCCACTAAGGGTGCAATGGATAAGTTTGTTAATCGTCAGCCCAAACAAACTACACTTAATTCCGCTCTAAAAAAAGAACTCAGAATTGATGCTTGTCGTAAATTTGGTCGTTGGACCTATTCAGCCGCTCTTCCTTTCAATTGTGTGAATGATGTTCACTTTAAACCCGCTATCGATGCAATTGCTAAATATGGCCCCGGATTTAAGCCTCCTTCTATGCATGAATTGAGAACATGGATTCTTAAAGAAGAAGTTAATGATATTAATCATATTTTGGAAACCCATAAAAATATGTGGAGAATTCACGGTTGCACAATTATGTCGGATGGGTGGACGGATGGTAAAAGTAGGGCTCTTATAAATTTTCTTGTGAATAGCCCTGCGGGTACTTTCTTTCTAAAGTCCGTTGATGTTTCTAACACAATTAAGAATAGAGAGTTGATATATAATTATATTGCTGATATTGTTTTTGAGGTAGTTGCTGAAAATGTAATTCAAGTTATCACGGATAATGCTAGTAATTGCAAGAATGCGGGAAAGAGGCTTGAAGAGAAGTGGACCCATTTATGGTGGACCCCTTGTGCCGCGCATTGTATAGATTTGATGTTGGAGGATATAGGGGAGTTGAAGATTTTTAAGGACACAATTGAAAAGACAAAGCGGGTGATTAAATTTATTTATGGTCATTCGAGGCCTCTTTATTTGATGAGAGAACATACTAAAGGGAAAGAGCTCCTTCGTCCGGCCATAACAAGGTTTGCCACCGCATTTCTCACACTCCAAAGTCTTTACAAACAAAAAAAACCACTTGAAATTATGTTTGCTTCTCAATTGTGGGCTGAGTGTTCTCAAGCAAAGAAGGAAGAAGGGAAAATAGCGAAGAGGTTGGTATTGAATGATCCTGATTTTTGGCCTCACGTGGCATTTTGTGTTAAGAGTGTTGTCCCGCTTGTTAGTGTGTTGAGAGAGGTTGATTCCGAGGAGCGACCGGCCATGGGATATATATATATGAATTGATGGATAGGGCAAAAGAAACAATCAAATTCAATTGTGGGGATGTTGAAAGAAAATATATGCCGATTTAGAGAAAAATTGATGCTAGGTGGACTCCACAACTCCATCATCCATTACATGCGGCGGGATATTTTTTGAATCCCCAATTGCGTTACGAAGAGAGATTT
The DNA here is from genome assembly GCA_949130495.1 of Sambucus nigra. Classification (NCBI taxonomy): domain Eukaryota; kingdom Viridiplantae; phylum Streptophyta; class Magnoliopsida; order Dipsacales; family Adoxaceae; genus Sambucus; species Sambucus nigra. The sequence goes on from OX422214.1 coordinate 94,971,840, forward strand.
TCTAATTGTGATGAAGTGAAAGATGGACTTTATGCTTGCATGGATAGGATGTTGAACTCCACCGACCATTTAAAAGCCGATATCCAATTGGACTTTTATGACAATCAACAAGGCGATTTTGGATGCCCAATGGCTATAAAATCAAGAATGCACCGTTCCCCGGGTATTAATTATTTATTTTTTACATATTCAAATAAACTAACATTGTTACATAATTTATTGATTGATTCTCTTTGTTTTATAGCACAATGGTGGATACGTTTCGGGAGTAAGACACCGGAGCTTATGAGTTTTGCCGTCCGTGTACTAGGTCTTACTTGTAGTGCATCGGGATGCGAACGAAATTGGAGTACTTTTGCTTCGGTATTGATTTTTTACATTTGTTAATTCTATTTCTTACCATTATATATGTTTAATTTAATTTTTTTCCTCCAATATTTATATTTATTTCCTAATTACTTGTAGATACACACAAAAAAGAGGAATAGGCTTGAACACCAGAGGTTGAATGCATTGGTGTATGTCAAATATAATCTTAAGCTAAGCGAGAGAAGTATTAGGAGGAGAGACAAGATTGATCCAATTATTGTTGATGAAATTGAGTCCGATGATGAATGGATCACGAAGAGAGAAGATCCTGTCCTACCTAAATATACTTCATGGCTTGATGATGATGAGTTGTTCTCGGGAGATCCTATTGTGAGTTTGCCACCCGAAATCGTTGATAGTGCGCTAGAGAGTGAAGTCCCAATTATTGATGTTGATTCTTCTCCGACTTCAAAAAAGCGTAAAGTGGGTGAATGTTCAAGTAAGTATAACAAATTTAATATACACATAATTACTAGTTAGCACCCTAATAATTTGTAATATTGTTTTTACCATACTAGGTGGAGGTAAAGGGAAAGAAGTGAGTTTGGATCCTGTTGATGAAGATGAGGAGATTGATATCTTTGCAGGAGTTGCTCCTAGGATCTTTGATAGTGCACAATTTCCAGACATAGACACCCTTGATCAAGATGATGATGATATTATCTTGGACGATGAAGACTACTTTTGATGCTATTTGTGGTTAATTTATCTATGAATGTTGTAGTAGTATGTTTAGAACAATTTGGTACTATTAGTATGTTTGATTTCGAATGTTGTAGTACTTTATGTCTTCAGAACAATATTTGAATTGATTTGTAGTTACTCTTTGAGCTTATTTATTTATTTATATTTTTTTACATCTTTTCAAATTAAAAATCTGGAATGCACGAATTGCTTGCGCGATGCGCGACGCGATTTCGGAACCAAAGCGCGACACCCTACGCGACCGCGATTGAAAACATTGATTATAAGATGAGAGAAATCCTAATTAAATCTTGTGAGATGGGAGTTTAGAACTCATTTGGTTGAAAGAGGGTATGAGGTGATCCCGATCGCATAGTTGAAGTTTTCGGACCTCCTCGATCGACAAAGTTAAGTAGTAGTGTATTGGAGGGGTTCCTTGTTTGGATTTCGCTTTGCGAGACGCTCCGCGCATGAACCTTAACAACGTCGGGAGTGGAGGGATGTCATAGGATGCGAGGTTAATTAAATATGTTATATTAATATGTGAAATTTAAAAGAGATATAATACTACGTATGGGAAATATCTTAGGGAAATGATAATTACCTTATTGATATTATATTTTAGGTATGATAATACCTATTTGATTGATTAATGATTTATGTGTATGACATACCTAGCTTACTTGCTATCGGTGGGAGGTTTACGCGTGAGGGCAGTCATTCCTGATGGATCCATGGGATCTTTGAATTGTCGCTTGAGAACATAGGTCTATGAAAGACTTATCGGGGAGTTGATAAGTCCGCTGACTGTGGGTGCGTAGGTATGTGCGTGACCCATGGATACGAGAACTATGTTCGCCTCCAATTTGTTTGTTGTTGTTTGTGGTTCGTGGAATCTTACCGAACCTTTAGTCCCATATTCGGCAACCTGCGATGATGGGACATGATAGCAGAGTAATGCATTGCACCGCAGCTGTGACTCGGGGTGCCGTATTATATATATATATATAATGAATTAAATGATTAAATGGATATATTGTGGTTAGATCTATCTACGGTGATAATTGTAGATAACGGTGAATAAAATATGTTAATGGAATTTAGTTAATAAATGTTTATGCTTTTAGAATTGAAAAGCTTAACTCATGCTAATGAGAAATGATTCAGATTAATGAATAATGATTCATGTTAATGAGAAACTAAATCATAAAGGAGAAATTGTAAATGGATAATAATGTGACGTATGGTATGGGACATACGGGGATTATGATATGGGAATGGAATTATAATATGGAGACTAGAAAGAGGAACCATTAAATAGGAGGTTAATAGGAAACGTTAAGTGTGCACTCTAGTTGAGAGGTAAGAATTGCAAGTGAGAGTTGGATCTAACATGTACATAATAAATGCTTTATTGCACTTGTTAAATACTTGATGTTTTAAAAATACTCTACACATTCGGGCTCTGACCCGTTTCCTTGCATATTTTCTCTTCCATTGTATCTCTATATCAGGTGTCCAGCAACAGGGACGCCAACCATAGTTGATTTTGACGAGCTATGGAGCTATGGAAGTTTTTCTTAGACGCTTATCATCTTTTTGATTCACAGTATTCTTAGTTAGGGCATGTCGCCCAAAAGGATTCCAGTTATCATTTTCCATTGGAGTAAAATATTGTTGTATTTTAACTTTTAATACATTTAACATTGTTGGGATTATTGTAAAGGATTTGTATTACTTGGGAATGTTTATTCCAGTTGTATTTAACTTATTTTGTGATACTTATTGTGTTATCAATGTTGTAAAATAAATGTGTTGTGTTATTCTTAAAAATGGAAAAAGGTTTTGTTGAAATTTAAATTGGAAAGTTTTTAACACCAGCTTATTTGTGTATTGGGTGAGTTGTAAATGTTTTCGACAGTGATGCTAAGAATGAGCCAACTGTATATTCTGTTTTAATTTGGTATGGGACTGGCCACCCGGTATTTAATTAGGCGGGGTGTTACACCAACACTTTGCTCCATACAGGGGCACTGGCCTAACAACTGTTCTATAAAATTTTCCCTTTAGTTTATTAGTTATCCGTTTATCGCATAACACCCCACTCACTTGTCTCCATTTCATCCAACCAGTTGCTATTCTACTTGTAACATCCTCATTAATATCTCCATTACTCTGCATCACTGAGCCTAAATAATGAAATTTATAGTTTGATTTATCACTTTGTCTTCGACCTTTAACATTATGCTATCAGACGCCTCGTTATTAAATTTACATTCTATAAATCCCGTTTTATTTCTAATGATTTTCAATACCTTAAACTCTAAGGCATTTCTTCAAGTATTTAATTTCACCGCTAAAGCCTCTTATGAAGTGTCTATTAAAACTGTATCGTCTTCTTGTATGTCTTTAGTAAAAATATAAAATATTATGGTAAATAAGTAAGAACATAATGTTGATCCTTGATGTAGACCCATTTTAATGGTAAAATCATTAGTTTCTCTATAAATAGTTCATACTCTAGTCTTTGTATGATCATACATATCGTCCATAACTTTAATATAACTTAAAGGCATTATTTTTCTACTTAATGCCCACCATATTATATCACTAGATACTCTATCAAATGCCTTCGCTAAGTCTATAAAGACCATGTGTAAATTTTTATTCTTACTTTTACATTTCTCCATTAATTGTCTTAATAAGTATATAGCTTCCGTGGTGGATCTCCCTGACATAAATCTAAATCGGTTATCCGAAATAGTTGACTCACTTCTTAACCTTTGTTTTATAAACTTTTTCCATAACACTCATTAATCTATCTCCCCATCTTTTAACATCCACCGCTTTATCTCTCATATAGTGATCAACAACAAAACCTACCCCATTTATTCGATTATCTTTCCTTTTCGAATAAAATAATTTACAACCTTCTCCTATCTCTCTAGCGTTTTTTCCCTTCCATTTAGTTTTTTGTATGCATGCTATTATGTTGATTTTTCTACATTTTAAGGTATCCTTAAGTTCTTTACACTTACCAATTAGTGTTTCTAAATTCCACATAACAAATCTAATTTTATGTATGTTATTTTTGAATGCGTTTTTTCTTTTAACTAGAGAATTCATTATCAAAATTTGACGTGAAATTATAGAGTCGTCCACCTCGTTTCACATCCGAACTTGGGTAAGGATTAATTAATTATAAATTATTAATTTTTATTCAACCACTTAACTTGGCCAACAAAATAAAATAATAAAATAACTTGCCCACCCTTGTTGTAGAAACAAAAGTTAGCATAAAAAATAGATAATTCCCATTTTGACCTTTAACAGCTAATATCCAGTAATATTTACCTCTTTACCATTTCCATCTCTTCGTCTCCCGTTAGTTAACAAAAAAACTGATCAGTCCCTCCCAACTCCAAACCAAGAGACGCACATACTCTTATAAATTATATCTATTCGTTAATGCATTATCGATGAAAAACCCTAGTTTATTCGAAACTTGCCGATGGTGCAATTCGATCTCAACTGGCCTCTTCAATTCGTTGTTACGGCGTTTATTGTGATGTTTGGATTGCTGTATTTGGTGAAGAACACGGCGTCCAAGTATTTTGCGGTGGACGCTAATTTTGAGGCGGATAACAAGATGTCGAGGGATTGTTGTGCGGTTTGTAGTAATTTGGCTAAGAGTCGGTGTTCTGGTTGCAAAATGGTTCGCTATTGGTATGAATTTTCTGTTCTGTTCTGTTAGTATGTTTGATTTGGAATTGGTTTATGTTTTGTGAAGAAAAGAGAATAGAGTTTTTATTTGAATAATTTCAGATATTATTCATTTGGAATTAGTTATTTAAAGGTGATTATAGTGAATTCACGTGAATATCAAAATATCAAGACTCGTTTGAAGGGAAGAAAAGTTAGAGATACTTGTACTTTGTTTGGTTGGGGGGAAAGTTGTGGGACCCACATCCTCAAACTTTGGAAAAATTTCATGTAGAAACATAAAACAGGAAAAATTATGAGAAAATTTAGGATCATTGTCATGTAAAAATATATTATTATTATTATTATTATTATTATTTTTTGTATGTATAGTATCTACTCGAGAAGAGGAAGAAAGAAGCTCCGGTGGGTTTTGTTATTATCAGTTCCTTGTTGTTGGTGAGCGGTTTGTGGGTCATACCAGTCCATGGGTTTGAAAACATAAAGTCAGAGAAGATGACAAGTGGGCTGCTTGGGCCTACTTTTGTTCTTCCATTTCAAGAAAAAATGAACTTAGATGTTGGGCCTTGTCTAGTGGAAAAATACACAGGGTCTTTTGTTGGTGCGTCTCTCCTATGATACGGACCCAAATTAAATTGTAAAAAATAAAATAAAATAAAATTGAGGAGGCTATTTTATCTGGGCTGCATATTTCAAAAAATTACACACCTGTCTTTGAATTTTAAAAGTTCAAGGACGAGTTTGGTTTTAAAATTACACACGTGTCTATAAGTCGATTTTCCAAAGTTTGTATGTTCCCAAAGATTTTCCCAAAGTTTTTATGTCAAAACCATCACTCTTTCCCAAAGTTTCATTGTATGACTCATTAACTTGATACCACGGTAATTTGAACAACTTTGTATGTTCCCTTTAATTTTTAAATAGGTACTAAAACACTATTTTTCTATTCATCGAGCATCCTATTAGTCATTATAATTCTATTAAATAATTTTCGAAGCCAAGATACTCCTTCCTTCTTTAAGCACTCCCAAACCTCAATAGGGATACCATCTGGTCCTAAAGCCCTACTTGATTTTATCCTTTTTAGAGCAATCCTAACGTTTGTTGCCCTAATTCTGCGAAAAATATATTTTCTCCATTCTTTCCAAGTTCGTCGATATCTAATCTTCTAGGTTATCTCCATTCAATAACCTCTCGAAGTAGTTTTTCCATCTTTCCATAATTTTATCATCCTTGACTAGGATTCTCGAACCAGCACTTTTAATACACGTAACGTTATTAAAATATTTTGTTTTTTCTGTCCCTAAGTGTGGCAAGCTTATAAATACTTTTTCACCTTCCTGTGTTCCTAATTTTGTATAAAGATCATTATACGACTTTAACTTAGCATCTCTTACCATTTTCTTAACTTCCTTTTTAGCCTATTTATATTTCTTAAAATTTCCTTCGTTTCTAGTTGTTTGCCATGTTTTAAAACACTCCATTTTGATTTTTACTATATTTTGTACTTCTTCGCTTCACCACCAAGTTTCTTTAGATTGTGTCCCCTTGCCTTTTGATTCTCCAAGAATTTCTTTCGATATTCTCCTAGTGCATGTGGCCATCTTATTCCAAATTATGTTGGTCTTCTCTTCGGTATTCCATTACGCGTCATTTAATATTTTATCTTTAAAATAGTTCTAAATTCTCTCCTTTTAAGTTCCACCACCTTGTTCGTGGGTTAATCTTCTCGTTTTGCACTCGTGATTGATTTTTAATATTTATATCCAATACCCTTATCGCATGTTGTGAGGTTAAGCTCTCTCTGGGGATAACTTTACAGTCTTTTCATGTTAACCGGTCTCCTTTTCTAATAATGAAAAGGTCTATTTGGCTCTGATATGTTCCACTTTAATAAGTTATTAAGTATTCAAGCCTCTTCTTAAAACATGTATTTACTAGTACGAAATAATAAGTCATCGCAAAATTTAAGATAGACTCTCCACCATCGTTCTCATCTAGAAAACCATATTCTCCATGCACTATCTCATATTCTACGTGATCTTCTTTTACATGGCCATTAAAGTCCCCCTCTATAGATTTTCTTATCTGCGGGTATTTTTTGAATTAATTCATCCATTTGTTCCTAAAATTGTACTTTAGTGTGCTCATCAAATCATAAGCATTAACAATATTAATTATACTTTCACCTAATACTAGTTTCACAAGTATAAGTCTCACTTTTCTTAAGAACGGTTACGATATCATCCTTAAGATTCTAATCTACTATTATTCCGACGCTGTTCCTATTTCTATGTTTTCTTGTATAATATAATTTAAACCTTGTATTTTCTATTTATCTAGCTTTCTTACCAACCCATTTAGTTTCTTGTAAACAAACTATGTTAACTTTTCTTCTTATCATGATATCCACTAACTCCATCCCTTTCCCTGTCATAGTCCCTATGTTTCAAGTCACTAACCTATGTCTACTATACTGGGCTAGCTTCTCGCACACGTCCAGATTGTTGCAGAAACCCTTGCTATTTCTCGTCGCATCAGGGCGCCGATGCGACCCCCCTTGCCTATCTTTCTTTCGAGACGCCTGGTGGTAGGAGCAATGCATCGCTTAAGGGGAATGACCTAGTATTAGTGCATGCATATATTCGTATGATTCATGTATATAGTCAGCTACCTAATGCAACCTTCCTCTTTTATCCGGGCTTGGGACCGGTAGTGTCCAAAATATATATATATATATATAGGAGAGCTTTTCAGCTCTCCCACAGATTCAATCATAACCCCCAGATCTGGGGTGTATATCTTTTGTCTGCTGTTAGGCTCGGATATTATGTATTACAGAAGCTTTATTTTATTTTTTTCAATTCTCTTCCCATTTTCTAGCTCGGAAGCCTGCCAAAGATCACACTGGAACTCTGAACACAAGAAAAAATGTAAGGACCTTAAATTATCTGGCAAGGTAATGCAGTCTGCATCTGTGCTGATAGGAAGGAGAACTTTCACTACCGATGGAAATAAGGTATATGTTTTTTTTTTCTTATGTAAAGAAAAAAGATATGCTATCTGTATTTTTTTTAAATATTTTATATCAAGTCTTTGATCAGAATTATGCATCAATTTATGCAATGATATTTTGCAGATTCTTTTCCCCTACAAGGAATTTGTGGAACTTTTTAACTGGGAAACACCAGGCTTCCCTCCCTGTGGTCTTTGGAATTCTAGAAACAGGTTGACAATCAGATTTTCCATACAAATGTTTTAATTTTAAACCTTTACGGCTTCATTTCCCTTTTGGCTGGCTTGATAGCTTCAAATTGACGTATGTTGCAACCAGGGGTTCTAATTAGCAACATGAATTTTATTGTGCCTGTTTGCAGCTGCTTTGCCAATGTAGTTCTACAATGTCTTGCATACACCCGGCCTCTTGTTGCCTATTTGTTGGAGAAAGGCCACCGGAAAGGATGTAATGTCATAGATTAGAACTATTGAAGGTTTCTTAATTTCCTTGAATAGATTGGCAAACAATTTATTCACACGCTTTTTTTTGGCTCTCAGGCAGGAGGAATGGTTGGTGCTTCCTGTGTGAGTTTCAAACGCATATGGAAAGAGCTAGCCAAAGTATGCAGCCTTTTACACCAAGCAACATTCTCTCGCAGTTAACTAATATTGGTGGTAATCTTGACCACGGGAAACATCAGGATGCCCATGAGTTCATGAGGTTCCTGTTACTTGCTGACCTTATTTAATTATTATTATTGTTGTTGCTATTATTATTATTATTATTATTTTTGTGTAGCTGTCAAGTGTAATATCACAAAGAACATTTTTTGCCTTATGTGTCTTTGATGGAAAATTATCAATTAATTGGATACAAGTCTGATCATTTTTGTAGGTTGGCCATTGACAAAATGCAATCGGTGTGCCTTGATGAATTTGGTGGAGAAAAGGCTGTTGATCCTCGCTCTCAAGAGACAACCCTTATTCAACATATATTTGGTGGCCACCTCCAATCTCGAGTAACTTCCTAATACCCTCTGATAGAACTAATTATGTAGCAATCTTTCTGCTTCACTTGTGTTGGCTCTCCTTGTTGCGGTTCTCACTTGCCTACTAATGGAGCATTTTTTTGTATTTCGTGAATTCTGACTAAGGGGACAGATACTGTATATGTGAAGTATACGAGTACCCACAAAAGGGTCAAAACCTAGAGCTCCTGAAATACTACATTCAATGAATTCGTGCATATTTGTGCCAGAAAGCCTCTCTTGAAACAGCAAAAAGAAAGTAATGCAACTTAGCAAAAAACGTCTCTTTCTCAAAGCATCTCCTATGTCGCTCCTTGTACTTCAAAAACTCCATATTCATCACACAATATTCATTTTAAATTTGGAAGAACTTCCCAACACAATTGAAGACCCCATCCATGACAAGTTGATCATTTTGTATGCTTGGACTTTGAACAAGTAGTAAGTAATATAAATCAAAGAGCCTTGTCCTAATGGTTATTGGTTACTGTTTCACCTTTTAGTGTGGTAGGGGGTATCAGGATCAATCCTTGGGGGATGGGTTAGGGAAAAAAAATTAAAAAGGGAGGAGGGACATTAGACCTCGTTCCTTTATAAATAAAAAAAAGTGGCAAGGATTAATAGGTAGGTCGTTAAATGTAATGAACTATTAAGCCAACATTGGGTTTTTGCATTAATGATCTCTACGATGAACGGCAGTTAGCCTCGTTCTGCCTCTTTGATCTCTTCTCTTTGCTTAGTTCATCATATAAAAATCCCATTGATGGCTTTCTATGCCCATCAACAAAGCTAAGCACTCTACTTTGGGATCAGACACTTTAAAGCATAATATTATCCTATTTGGTAATGTCATACTAAGCACGGTGAAATAAGCCATTCCCCCATTACACTCAAGTCTATTTGGACTTTCCATGCATCACTAGTAAGCATAGTCCTCAAACTTGTCAAATCTAGTGGCTCTCTCTTTTTCTCTCTGTCCTCATCTTTCCCTTCTCAATCACATCGTTGAACCTATGTTGCTTACCAATTTCTTCAAGTATAATAAGGTTCAATGTGTGAGTGACTCGTAAGTCAAAAACATGTTCAACTCTTCACCATTACAAGTTGGCTATGGTCATATTGTTGAAGCATTGCCCTTAACTACGTAAATTAACTTTTGTGAACCCACTTCTTCAATGCACTTGTAGACATAATAGAGGCTCCCCTAATTGGTATTGGAATGGAGGTTAGTAACCTAGGCGAATTTGACCAACTACTTAAACATATCTTTTGGAAGCTATCACGTGCATTCTTTTTTTCCCAAGTTCGGCATGGAGGTTTTGGTGTCGCACCCTCTTGCGTGAATCCATAGAAGTAGGATTGATATCGAATGCAAATTTATCCTTAGGCCCAAGAAAGTGTGGCTTTTTCCTTGGCCTTGCCCATTTCACTTCTGTATATTCTTCATTAATAATACAAACTTCTTCCTAAATTTTTTATTTCTGTTTTTGCTTTTGAGACTTGTCCTTTTAACGCCCCTTTACACTTGGCTTTGTCTTCATGCCAGTGCAAACTTATTCACACAATTTTCATTTCAATCTATCTAAGATGGTGGGATCCACCAACATTGTATACTCCTACCCATTGTCATTTGATTGACGTTTCTGCAGACTCACATTCGGCCACGACTTTAGAAATAGATGTAGTAGAAGAAGCATATGTACTGGCTATTGGATTTAGGTGTCAAAATACTACACACGAGTCAAATTGGAAAGGGAAAATCAACAAATTAGACTATATTTTGTTTACACAAATCAAACATATGCAAAGTTGCAAACAAACTTGTGAAGAAAATTAAACATTATCCAACTTGCCTGCTCATATAGCTTAGATGAATCACCGCCAAGCCCATTTAATCTCCAATTTCGATTTTTGTCATCAATTTGGGCATAGGCATGGTGGCAAGCGACCACCTAATGCCTAGACAAATGCCTTGGAACACTTTTAATTTACTTTGTGGCGTCATCAATCAAACACTACATAATTTGTTGAAATATTCTACACTAATTTCAATTAGTTGTGAAATTTCCAAATAAAAAATCTTAATAGTATGACCATTTTTGTGGGTACTATCATCATTTACTTCACCTTATTCAATCTCAACTTGATGTATTTTTTTAGAGGATTTTAGTTAAGTTTTTTGCACAATCCTTGTTTTTGATTCGTAACCGTTTAGCAACTATACGCACCTATATCAGCATATTTGCATCTGTATAAATAAGGAGTTTTTATTCTAATAGTTAATATTATAACACAACTTTTGTAAATTTATTAATGAAAAATTGGATATATTGATTTCCGTAAAAGATTATTATTTAATAGAACTATTAATTTATTATATTTGTAATGATGTATATGAATGGCTTTCTGCTACTTAATTCTAAAGAAGCAGTCTTATAATTTTTAGCATATATTTTTGTTTATAAGAAGTCTTCTTTTTGATGGTATCTTTATTAATGACGAGGTGGAAAATCTTTCTACAGTTCTACATACTTGGAGAATAAGTCTATATGTGATTTGAATTTGAATGATATGTGTTGCCCCTGAGAACGTACTGAAGTAAATAAATATGTTTCACCTTGTTACAAATTTCATGAATCTTTCATCGTGGTTTATTTGAATATCTGATCACATGGATGTAGGGGCTTATTAACACAAGGATTATTTCTAAATTACTGATTTCCCATTATGATGACTTTAGTTTGCTTGAGATGTAATTGGAAACATAATGCCATAATAGGCTATATGATTGCAGTTTCGCCGAATGGGGGAATTTTGGGATATCGAACTATTTTCATTTGGATTACCTCTTGGGTTTTACGCGGCCTCTTTATGCATAGATTACATCCATCTTTTACACATGTAGTTGTTTTTGTATTTTATTGATTTATTTATTTATTTTTGTAATTTTCAACTCTCTTTTGAATGTATGTATTCTAGGTTGTTTGTACAAAGTGCAACAATGTTTCAAATCAGTTTGAAAATATGATGGACTTAACTGTTGAAATTCAAGGGGATGCTGCATCTTTGGAGGAATGCTTAGACCAATTCACAGTCACTGAGAAACTTCATGGAGATAATATGTACAAATGTGATGGGTAATGACCCCTTTCCTTCCCAACACAAATATTTACCTTATCGAGTTTTGCAGGACACTTTGTTGGAAGCTTATGGGCTTTATTTGAAATTGTAGCATTATATTTGAAGAAAACTTTTAACGTGTTGTTGGGCGCGATAAAAGTGAGAGATTACCTTGTTACTTGGAAAATCTGTCTCTAGGTCCAAAAATAAAGGGGATTGGGGTGCTTGTGATTTGTTGAGGTGGAATGAGGATCTCCTAGGTCAGTAGTTGTGGAGCTCCTAGTTCCTTTAAATTCAAGTGCACATTGGTTGGTAAGGTGTAAGATGGTTAACACTCGTGAACTGTTCCAAAAGGTTCAAAGACTCGGTATCGGTTCGGGTATAGGACACCCGATTTTCAACTCGATCACGGTAACGGGCGATATGCTATTTAGAGAGCGCAAAAAAAATAAAAAATAAAATATAGAAAATTTTAAAAAATAAGATTAAAAATGTGGATCAATCAGCTATGTTCAAAACCATCCTTTAATATGCATTGCATTGTACAATTGGTTATACTGAAGCGCGACGGACTTGTCAGATTCAATAGTCCATAATAACCTCTTTTTGTAAGAATTTTAAACAGTATTTGTACAAAACATTATTGTTAGGATTTTTTAGAAATTCTAAACACTTTTTTAAAGAATTCTTAACTTTTTTTTTTACAAAACATTATTATTAGGAATTTTAAACACTTTTTAAGAATTCTAAACATTATTTGTAAAAAAAAACATAATTTTTAGGAATTTTTAGAAGTTCTAAACATTTTTTTAAGAATTCTAAACTAAACATCATTTGTACAAAACATTATCTTTAGGAATTTTTAGTAATTTTAAACATTTTTTTTAAGAATTCTAAACATTTTTTGCACAAAACATTATTAATAGGAATTTTTAGAAATTCTAAGCATTTTTCAAAGAATTATAAGCATTATTTGTACAAAACATTATTTTTAGGAATTCGTAGAAATTCTAAACATTTTATAAGAATTCTAAACATTATTTGGACAAGACATTATTTGTATCAAACAATTACCTTTTATTTTTTTTAAATGAACTTTTAAACATTAGTACTGTAAACCTTTTTTATTTTGTGAAAAAAAATCCTTCTAATAATTTTTTATAAAATTGTTAACTTTTAAATTGAACTAAATGTCAATTAAAACATGTCAACGAAATTTTTGTCGAATCAGCAAGATAATTATTAAGAAATAGTAATAATTTATTAAACATGTACAACAAATTTTTATCACTGATTTTTAAGATATCATTTTCTATTCTTTTATCTATCTTGTACAAAGCAATTATTTTTATTTTGTATAAAATAATAAACGTTTGAGCAAAAGTGAAGTAGGCTTTTAAATAAAGTGTTGTAAATTTTAACACAAAACCCATCTCCTAAGTTAATCCCGTAACCCCTAACATAAAAGCTAAAAGAAAACAGCAAACCTAGTTTGCGAAGGAAACAGGACATCTAGATGCCAAAAAAAAAAAAAGCTCTCGACTAAAACAGGAATGAAAATCCCATGGCCTAGTTTGGTTGCGCAAATTGTTTGATTATGTAAATTGGTTCATTGTAAATTAGTGAATTTGAAATTAGTTTAAATCCAATTTTAGGTGATGTTTGGTAATCTGAAATTGATGTTGATATGTTGAGGTTTAATAAAAAAGAAGTTAAAATCGAATGGAGAAAGAGAGAGAGAGAGAGAGAGAGAGAGAGAGAGAGAGAGAGAGTAGCAACTGGATGAACTTTATGTGGCTCCTATTTCAAATGGTAGCATTTCATATTTTTTGTGAAATGCTCCAATTTCATATTTTACACTGGAGCTAAAATGGGTCAATTAATGAATCATTTCATTAATGAAACCAAATACAATTAATGGGCCAATTTGTAAATTGGTCAATGTAAAAATGGATCAATTTACAATTTTGGGACAACCAAACGGGGTCCATCTTAACTGCGTAAATGAGGGGCGAATAAACACTTTTGAGTTCTTAGAGGGGATCTTTAGACAAAGGTAAGATTGATGTATTATTTCTTCTTTATGCCCGTTTCTTCTCCTGTTTTTTTTTTTTTTTGGTTTTTTCCTCTGACTTCGAATATGCAAAACCTCGTCGATTTCTCTTCATCTCGTTAGTCTCGGTCGAGATATCAGCGTTACATCTCGAAATCACCGATATCTCGGCGATACACCACGATACTTGTTATTTTTTGTTTCGCCTTTTGAATCGGAACGGTGCCTTGCGATCCCTAGTCAACTTGTTCGATCCTGAGTTGACTCGGCCGAGACTTTGAACTATGAATCTAAAGGAAAGACAATGGTTTGGTATTCCTTCTTGGGTGTGGCTTATGCAAAAAGAATGGGAGAGCATATCAACAGTAGCGAAAGCTTCAATAAGATTGACCATAGCATGTGCGATACATGGTTGATGGTTGAGGGTTCTTGTCGATGAAGATCATTTATGGTGAAAAAGATCATGGCTATGGATTTCACCAAATCATTGCGATAACCAGCAAGCTCAATTATTGTCCTCTCATATCATTCCTGCTATGATCATGGTTGGAAAGTGGGTCGATGGGTAAAGTACTGCATTGTGGAACGCACGATACAGTTCGAGGAACGCAGGAGGCAGTCATGAATTCGTTAACTCTGGCATGTACCTTATTTATGAAGTGCTCTTTTGTTTGTGTGGTTCAATCGGGTTAGGGTGTTTCAAGAATTTGAGATTGTGGGGGTGATTCCTAAAGCTTGGAAGGAAGACGTTGTGTTGGATTATATTATTTTTTCGGTATATATATATACTAGCGGATGGCCGTACCGAGGGCACGGCGATAAATTTGCCCCGGTAATAAAAAAAATTAAATAAAAAATAAAAAAAATATTTTAAAAGTATAAATTAAAAAAATATAAAAATGTAAATTAAATTAAAAAAATATAAATTAAATTATTTAAAACTATTTCCCTTTTAAAAAAACAAAAACAAAACCCTTTTTATTAAAAAAACAAAAAACAAAAAAACACTTAAGCATGAGACTTCAGGCATGTACATGAAAGAGGAAAATATCATACATCCAAAAAATGAAGATATTTTTCAAAAAAATTTCAAAAACTATCAAAAACTATGCTATCATATTATGTGGATATATATATACACACACACACACACATATATAGGGAGATGTTCAAAAGTGAATCTAAAGGATGAACATTTTAATGAACCTTAACAAAAAACACCTTAACAACCCATTAATTTTAATTCTTATGTTGTAATTGGTCCGCGCCAGTGGCAATGGACACGCAGGTGGGGGTGGGCGGTAAGGTGTGTGTATTAAAAAAACGCGTGTCCGTTGTCGTTCATGTAGACTAATTACAACATAGGAATTAAAATTAATGGATTGTTAAGGTGTTTTTTGTTAATGTTTATTAAAATATTCATCTTTTAGGTTCACTTTTGAACCTCTCTCTCTCTCTCTCTCTATATATATATATATATATATATATTTGTTTGGGTTTATTATATATCTACACGCACTAATACCTTTTTTATTAGATTTAATTTATCAATTCGTTAGGTTGAATACCCGGTTTATGTTGATAATGGATGTTAAAAAGTAAATGAATCAGAGACTTAAAATTCTGAATGAAAAAAATTTCTTAGTTAAGAAAGAATTGATCACACTGATTGAATGCTTACTTATATATGGTCAATTTTATATTTTCCATGCACGATTCATACAATGAAAGGTGCGATTCAATGGTTTTATTAACAAATTATGAATTTGAAAAAAAAATATTAAGTCAAAGTTGAGCTTCATATTCTTAGGTACTTTGAACCAATCCCATATATATATATATATCGATCTATGTATATCTATCTATATATCTATCCATAGATAGATAGATAAATAGATTTATAGAGAGTAAGTCTAAATGGAGCACTTGTCAGTATCTTTGCAAGAAAAAAAGCTAAGCAGCCATGAATTTGAACAACTTAGAATTAAAAGTCCACTGCTAACTAGCCTTATGCGCAGCTACAATAGTTTGAAGCCTTCTTGGATTTATAAAATATATGAAAATGTTGCTTTAATTCCATTCACCTTTTAAGAT